>OW964182.2:0-1250000 GCA_943136025.2 Agrotis puta
ACAATAGCACTAACTATTTAAGTCAGGACTGCATTTCAAATTGTATTCGAACACCAATTATAGTAAATAAATGATCACTAAATTTTAGCGAGTAAATCTGCCTAAGTAAACCACTATGATTGCCATGAAATGCAGGTTTAGCTAAGAAAGCATTAATTGTGCAGTGAATTATTATTATACCTACCGAAAGTTTTAAATGTCCACAAAATACCTATGTTCAAATACCCGAAAGGACGAAATCCTTAACCGTACCGAACTCAGGACCTTAGGGCACCCTGACACGGACAGGTTAGGTTAGAAGCTTTCGATTCCGATCGGCATAACGTCTTACTTAACTTTCATCTATTATAATTATAACGATTCGTAAAAGATTTAAACAACATACATTATCAAATCCTCCGTTAATAAGGTAGGTACGATCTGATCTGGGGGCACGGCAGTGCCCCAGCCAAGTCTCGAGCAAAACGGGCACGGCCGTACCATCTTTTCTCGATGCGATTCGCGGCTGTTTCGCCCCTCCTATATCTTCGACGTGGACAAAGCTAGGAGTTTAGGTTTTCGGTGAATAATAGTAGGCATTAGAACAAGCTTAAGTTCGAAATTACATGCCAATTGAATTAATAGTTTAGGAGTTACGGTCGATCAAAGTTACACCATTTTGTCACTCACTGACTCACTGACTCACTGACTCACTGACTCACTGACCGATCATCAAAAATCGAAGGTACTTCTAGCAGACTTAGAAACTTCAAATTTTGCACCAAGATAGGTCATTAGCCACATATAAAGGAAAAATTATCAAAACATTAAAAAATTATATACCATAGAAAACAATTTTATATTTGCGGTTTGGCAAGAACATTATGTATGGATTTTGACTGCATTGTTAACTTTGTTCATTGTTTAAGTATTCAATTGGATGAATAAATACATAGAATAGAAAAGAATAATATAAATGTAATACATAGACTATAATTAATACATAAAGTTCATAATTCATTAAATTAATAAAGCTAAAACTCCATTGTATTGCGATAAATTTCGATTGTATGCGCGCTCGATAGACGGCGTTGTACCTGTCTGAATCGCGCTATGGTTTCGTTACCGAGCGCAGTATAAGTAGTGATTTAAAATAATTCGATAATTTTCATTTGATAGCGCCATCTACCTATGAAAAACCATTTCGAAACTAAAAAAATATTGTAGCTATATTCGGAGACTAATGCGACTTGGCAATGAGCACAAGAATATAATCGACTCCGAAGTATATATCGCCCAGACTTGTCTACCTTAGAAGTAACGAAGCCTCAGAAAAGAAACAAAAGAGACAGAGAATGCGTTCTAAGCAAAGCAGTAGCTGAAGTCCAAGAAATTATGAGGTCACCTAAAAAAAAAAGAAAGAAATACACTTACAAAAAATAAATGAGATCCCACCAAAAACATTAAATGTAAAAAAATGCCAAGTCTCTCGATGCAATCTTTCCATCGTAAAAAGTTTTGAGATCTCATAGAAGCCAAGTCCTATTCAAATTATTTTGTAGTTATAAATCAACATTTAGTAATTGTATCAATAGTTTTCTTTATATTATAATTATAGTGACTTGGCAATGAGCACCAATTAAAAGCTGCTTGCTGCCTGGAATTATGTGCAAATGTTACTGACGAGACCTGTGATCAGATTATTTGTTACGAAAATTAATTTTGTGATATTAATGTTTACGCATGCGGTGTGTGACTTTCAACTCCAAATATGCCGTTTTGTTTCTTGTGCTCATTGCCAAGTCACTATAATTATAATATAAAGAAAACTATTGATACAATTACTAAATGTTGATTTATAACTACAAAATAATTTGAATAGGACTTGGCTTCTATGAGATCTCAAAACTTTTTACGATGGAAAGATTGCATCGAGAGACTTGGCATTTTTTTACATTTAATGTTTTTGGTGGGATCAAGTTATTGTGCAAAATACAACTAGGTACTAACCTACCTGCGTCCTGCCTCCACATTAACACTGAACCAGCGGTGTCCACAGGCGTTTTACCACATTGATAACTCACTGACGATGATGTTTTTATTATGACTCTACTTCACTTAAGCTATAGGTATTGAACACAGAGGCACTAACAATGTCTTATTGTTCCTCATTAGAATACCGATCAGACATCTTAATTTATTGACACCGATATGATATTGATATCAATTAATTTCGCCCAAACACCATTCATTGTCACAGTTCACTGTTCATGGTAACAGCTACCAAGTTGTCACGAGAAAGTTTAATCGCGAAATTAACGCTGGGTTTACGCATCATCGCTATACATACAAGCGCAACGACGCGTTAGCGGTGACTGCGGTGCGGTCGGCGAGAGGGGCGTGCGCTCGCGCGGTCGTGCGCGGGGAGCGAAGAGCGCGGGTGCCGGAGGGGGGCGTCCTTATCCGGAAGATGAGAAAGATCCTAGTCATCCTAGTGCAGGAGTTCCCAAACTGTGCGCCGCGGCGCCCTGGTGCGTCGTAGAGAGTACAGAGGGGCGCCGTGAGACGCGAGGGTCGACCATTCTCCGGATTGATATTGCGTGGAACCAAGATTATGTATATGTATAAAATATCCACCAGAAAGAACAGGAAGTCTCAATGATTTCTTTTGCAGCTACAAACACAGATTCACGTGCTCTGATTTCGTGGAGTTTAGAACCAGGTATTAAAAATGTTTTATAATTCACCTGGTAACAACTAGCTAGGGCGCCGAGAGAAAATTCTAAACCTGTATGTGCGCCGCGAACTGAAAAAGTTTGAGAACCCCTGTCCTAGTGGATCAGGGCCGATTACACTGCGCTACATCTAGTGCACTATGTCATGTAGGGCACTAGATATAGTGAAGTGTAAATGTATGTAGGAATGTAGGACCCTAACTTAGGGCGGCAGGGAGAGCCCGACTTGCCTACATCGCCTACATTACTACATGTAGTGCAGTGTAATCACAAGTAGGGAGGTAGTGCGCCTACATAGGAAGGTCAGTCTCGCCGCGGCACCCGACCGATGCGAGTGTTTGTGTGCGTTTAATTGGCAAAATGACTATGGAAAAAGAAACTTTATTAGGTATTTTAGATTTATACAAAGAGATGCCATTCTTATGGGATAAAAATAATCCCGATTACAAGAATAAAGAATGCCGGCATGAAGGGTTTAAAGTTTTACTGGAAATATATAAGAAATTTGATCCGGATGCCACAATGAAAACACTAAAAAAGCTACAGCGAGAGCAATGCCAATTTTTTGCAATTTTGAAAGCACGGGCGACATGGTTGGTGTATTGTATTAGACTGGGTTAGGATTCCCTACGAAGTGCAGTGTAATCAGAACGCCATTTATGTAGGGCCCTAGCTAGATCACCAGCTAGTGCACTAGATGTAGCGCAGTGTAATCGGCCCTATCCTCCTGAATACTCCTGATCCGATCCTTGCCGCACGAAATCTGCTTCCGCGAAATACGTAAGATTTTATGTAAAAAGACGAGGTGTTCAATTCGGTAGGTATTTTTTTAACCGGCTTTTTTATAAAGTAGGTTCTCAGTTCTTCCTGTATACGAGTAGGTATGTATATGTTTTTATGTTTGTCCGCGATTGTCTCGCGTTTGGCTGAACCGATTTTGATGCGGTTTTCAGTTAACTGTTTGTTACATTTGTTAGCTTTTCTTTGTAAACCGAATCTTGTTAATAAGGTGCAGAGTATTTTGTAGGATATTGTAGGAATGTTTTGTTATCAATTTAATTATTTGAGATTATTTGCAACGCCATCTATTTCTAATTTTAATTTAAATATTTAATATTATCTCTGGAAGTTGCTTGCAGCGCCACCTATTCGTATTTTTAGTTTAAATGTTTAATATTAACTCCGGAGGTTGCTTACAGCTCTGGAACCAGAATTGGGAGACCTTTTGCGGCGACGGGTAAAGGGGAAGGACGGCGGTCACATTTAAAAAGAAATGCCAAAAACATGATCACAAAGATTCTGATCACGTCAGAGGGGATCTGGCAGGGCAGTAGTTGGTTTTAGCCTTCGATCAATAATAGTACTAGATTCCCGATAAGCGCTTCAAAAAGCTCGAAAAACAACGCCACAAACAATTTTGTGACGGTATTTTAAATTAGTATGGTCCAAACGTTTAAACGCAAATAGTGTTCAAAAATTATGTATATCCAATCGTAACACCGATATTTTCGAAGGTTTATCTTTTTTTTTCGATTAATTTATATTTTTAGTGTTTTTCATTAAGTAAAAACGGGATTAAATCTTCTATATATATAAAAGGAGAACTGACTGACTGACATATCAACGTACAGCCGAAACTACTGGGGCTAGAAATGTGAAATTTTGCACACGGCTTCCTATTATAATGTAAGGGAGCACTAAGAATGGGTTTTTGGAAATTTAACCTTTAAGGGGGTGAAAAGGCGGAATTTTATTTGTATGGAAAATCTTATTAATTATCGCGGACGAAGTCGCGGGCAAAGTGCTAGTAGTAAATATAATTCAAACAACTAACATAAGGCTTGTTTGGCCAATGTTTCGCACCAATCATTGTAACAAACATTGACTGTTCTTGAACAGGGAATGCATGGAGTAGTGTTATTAAAATATTTTTTTAGGTTTCCAGGCTGCTCATTTCAATGTACAGAATCGGTATCTACACCTATACGTATTGTTACGAAAGAAAGAGGAAAAGAAACATACAACCTTTTTGAAAATTCGAGAATTATGTTAGAATCATTTTGATAAATCTATACACAGTGGCGGCCTTAGGGGGTGGCGAACAGGGCACTCGCCCGGGGCCTCGCTCCTACAGGGGCCTCGCGCATCAATCCAAGCAAATTAAAAAAAAAAAATTCAACTATTTTTTTTGAAGTGAAAACTTCTTTAGCGGCGTTGAGCACTTTTCTGTAATGGGTATAAAATCTTAAACTCGCGTCAGGACACGTGACCCTGACCGAAAAAGCGTAGGACGGCGCAGGGCGCGCGGGCGCTTGCGTGAATGTTCGTGTGACTTTATTACTTTTAAAGAAGTTTGTATGCTGGATACATTCGTTGCTAGGTAACATTGTTTATAAAACAGGCCTGTTGGTCTAGTGGTTAGTGACCCTCACTGCTATGCCGGAGGTCGTGGGTTCGATTCCCACCCAGGACAAATGTTTGTGTGATGAGCACGATCATTTGTTCTGTGTCTGGGTGTAATTTATCTATAATATGTATGTATTTAGAAATATATAAGTATGCTTATCAGTTGTCTAGTACCCATAACACAAGCTCTGCTTAGCTTGGGACTAGATGGCGTTGTGTGATAGTTGTGGAAAATTTTTAAAAAAAAAAAAAAAGATATACGTCACATTGGAAAATTATTGAAATAAAAAGTCAACCATTTTTGCGAGTTTTACTAAAATCTGTTCACAAGATATTTCCAACAATTACTATTCAAGTTTTCACTTCTGCCGGCACTCCCAGAGTGCAACCCGTCGTTTTTTTAAATTGAAGTTTGTTTTGTAGGGACTTAAACAAAACTGTGAAATGTGGGTATTTTTTTTTTTAACTTTTGATTTTGATCCTTAATTACTTATTAAGGTTATAACATAAACGTAAATTAAAATTAAGTTAATTAATTAATTCATTCATTCAAAACATAATTGAAAAATCCATTATGTACACTGAGAGACTTTTTTCGATAACCGTAAGTACAAAAAATGACAAGTCCGCGATTCGAAGTTTATAAGTACAAATGTGTGAAACAGAAGTAAACTTTGGGTTATTGTAATCATAAGATGTACTTTATTATATATTTTACTTAATCTTAGTAAAGTTCGGGCACGCCGCAATCGCGGCGGTAAGACCCCTCTTTGAGGAGTGGCTGGATAGACGTCACGGCGTCCTGACCTACCGCATGACGCAGGTCCTCACCGGACACAGATGTTTCGGGAGGTTCCTGTGTCTGATAGGGAGGGAAGAAACGCCTGGGTGTCACCACTGCGAGGATCGTCCGGAGGACACGGTGGAGCATACGATGCAGGACTGCCCCGCTTGGGCAGAGCACCGCCGTGTCCTCACGACGGCGATAGGCGGAGACCTCTCGCGCCCGGCATTGGTCGAGGCCATGCTGCGAGGCGAGACGGAGTGGGAAGCGGTCGCCTCCTTCTGCGAAGCAGTCATGCTCGTGAAGGAGGAGGCGGGCCGCCTGAGGGAGAGGACAGCGTCCTCCCTCCACCCAGCCGCAGTGGTAGACGCCCACAGCGTCGGACGTCACAAGACAAAAATCAAAATCAAAATCAAATCATTTATTTCAAGTAGGCCAGTTACAGGCACTTTTGAATTGTCAAGAGACAAAAGTAAAATAAAATAGTTTAAAATTAGTTACGGTGCTACAGTCCCAGTCACAAGACATAAAAACTTGTGAAAGTACTGTAGATGCCCATTCCAAAGCGTAGATCTCTATGGAGAAGAACGGGCAAGAAACTCCATGGACACTCTTTTTCAATCGCCAAAATTATAACAGAACCTTTGTTACATCATTCAACTTGAGATGGTACATTATGTGAGAACGATGTAGCAAGTAAAGTGTCCATAGGAAATTCATATGAAAAAAAGACAATTCAATAAAATTATAAATATTTAAAATAAACCGCGGCTGCTAAGAGATGACCAGTCACGACTGACAGCGCCCGTTCACGAACATGACACATGCATCAGCATCACTCAGCTCAACCATTTTGAAGGGAACTAAATGATCCGACACACGCGCCACCATCAGCGAGACATTTGAGTGAGTATGACATAATCTCAACTGCCAGGGTCATTCAAGTCATTAAAAGACGTGGGTATCTACTCATTGAAAGCGATAAAGTACACGGTACTCACACAATGCTTCCGGTGAAACTATATAATACTAGAAAGATTGACTCTATACAATGCAACGATAGTTTACAATCTTCATCAGCTCCGACAATAGTACTTAATGATACCCTACGACTGTCGTAATAAAAAGAAAAGACACACACAGAAAAAGTACGAATTAAAACTAAAGTAAAATACAATAATAATAAAGAGTTGTATGAGAGCTGTATGTTGTTGAGTCCCATAACCGTGTCAGCTAGCTAATTATGTTAAAAGAACATGAACAATGTCTTGTGTTCAACACAGCGACCAACTATGCTTATCATCTAAATAATCTCTTACAGAATAGTATGCTTTGGAACAGAGATTAGCTTTTACTTTTGCTTTAAAAACGTTAAACGGCAAATCTAGAAAAGAGGATGGTAACTTGTTATAAAAAGTTATACCAATCCCAACGAATGAATTATGCACCTTGTGAAGCCGATGAAAGGGAGCACGTAGTTTGTGCTTATTCCTAGTGTTAAAGTTGTGGATATCACTGTTTTTACTATACAGGTGTATGTTTTGCCTGATATATAAAATGTTGGCGAATATGTACTGTGAAGCCACTGTTAGAATACCAATCTCTTTAAAGAAATCTTTTAGAGAATCTCGTGCACCTAGTTGGTAAATGGCACGAACCGCTCGTTTCTGGAGTACAAATATATTTTGGATATCAGCGGCTTTACCCCACAGCAGAATACCGTAGGACATAACGCTGTGAAAATAACTAAAATAGACTAATCTAGCTGTGTCAACATCAGTGTACTGTCTAACTTTTCTAACAGCGTAGGCGGCCGAACTAAGCCTACCTGCTAAGCTTGAGATATGTTGACCCCATTGTAATTTTGAATCCACTGTTATACCCAGAAACACAGCTGAATCAACAGTTTCAAGCTCCACATTACCAAGGACAATGCTGGGACCCAGGTTTCTGACATTGGGCAAAGTGAACTCTATGCATTTAGTCTTCTTGGCATTAAGAACAAGGTTATTTGTTGTTAACCAATCTGTGACCTTTGATAGTGCGTTGTTCACGTCGTCAAACACTTGTCTATTCCTATCTACTTTAAAGATTAGAGAAGTGTCATCTGCAAACAGTACTACATCACAGATGTTCTTCAAATAATATGGTAGATCGTTAATATAAACCAGGAATAAAAACGGACCCAGAATTGAGCCTTGAGGTACACCTAGCTGAACAGGTAACCTAGAAGATTTCACGCCACCAATATCGACACATTGAAATCTATTATACAAATATGACTCAATTACGTTGAGGGCTTCATTCTGAAGACCGTAATGACGAAGTTTACGCAAAAGTGTATCGTGGTGTACGCAATCAAAGGCTTTAGAGAGATCACAGAAAACACCAATTGCATTTCGCGACTTCTCCCATGCGTCAAATATGTGTTTCAACAAAGCAACACCCGCATCCGTAGTCGAACGGCCTTTTGTGAACCCGTATTGATCATTGTGAAGAAGACTATTTAGATTGAAATGGCGAAGTAACTGTCTGAGTATTAACTTTTCAAATATTTTGCTAAATGCAGGCAGAATAGAAATAGGTCTGAAATTACCAATATAATTTTTACAGCCAGATTTAAATAAAGGGATAACTTTACTGCTCTTCATGAGATCAGGGAAAGTACCCAAGTCAACGCATTTATTGAAAGTAACAGCAAGATAAGGGGCTACAATGTCGATTATATTGCTCAAAAGTTTAATAGAAATTCCCCAGTAATCACCAGTATTTTTAGACTTGAGTGAATTAAAAACATTAACCACATCATGAGGCGTTACATGTTCGAATCTGAATACATGACTACACTTAGGGACGCTACTTTGCAAAAGGTTTTCAGCCTTAGATGGTGATGAACTTAAGGAGCAAGTTGTAGTTGCAGGAATGCTGGCAAAAAACTCATTAAATGCATCAGCTACGTCAGCAGGTTTATTAACTAATTTGTTGTCAACCATGATCTCGAGTTGATTTTCTTGTTTAAGCGATTTACCCGTTTCGCTGTTTATAATTTTCCAGGTGGTTTTTACTTTATTACTAGAATTTTTAATTGCGTCACTTAAAAATTTCGATTTAGCTATACGACAAACCTTTTTAAATAATTTTGAATAATTTTTAACATATTCTAGAAAAGTTTTATCAAATTTATACTGTCTCATTCCGTACAACTCGTATAATCTCGCTCGACTTTTATAAATGCCTGGTGTAGCCCATTGGTTGAAACCAGCGGAAGTCCCAGCAACGTTAATAGATTTAGTTTTAAAAATGGTTTTATACTCATTTTGCACAACATCAAAAAGAGACTCATACATCTCATTGGGGGTCTCGTGTTCTACAATTGACGGTAATACTTTAAGAGCTACATTACTTTTAAACTTACTGCAACGACTAACTGTATAAGGCCTGCATTCTATTTTGTGCGGCTTTTTACTTAATGGCATAGGGAAACTAGCCATCAGTCCACAGTGATCAGATGATAAATCAGTTAACACTAATATATTGCCGGCATTAATATCACTAAACATATTATCAAGACAAGTTGAAGAAGACGCGGTGATCCTTGTTGGTTCGAAAAACAAATTAACTAAATTAAATGATTTAAACAAGTTCAAAAGCCTGATACTTAGTGGAGTAACATCTAAAATATTAACATTAAAATCTCCACATACAATTATATTTTTACTACTGAATTTTACTTTATTAAGTGCATCCTCCATTACAAATTCAAAACTAGTAAAGTCCCCAGAAGGCGGTCTATAAATACAAATAACAATATATCGCTCGAGCTCTACACAAGACAATTCGATGGTGCGCTCAATGGAAAGATTAACTAAGTCTAAACGTTGCTTACATTTTAGCTTATTGGAAACAAGAACTAAAGATCCACCTCGTATAGCATTTTTTCTCACAAATGCACTCTGTACGGAAAATAAATCATCATTGATAAACGCTACTTCATGTTCTTTCAACCAATGTTCAGTTAAACACAACACATGAACATCATAATTTTCTAAAAATAAGCTTAACTCTAATTCCTTGCCGGACAAACCTTGCATATTTTGATGCACAACATTCAAGATATGCGACTTAACCTTTGTCGAACCTAACAGTTTAAAGTACTAGGTGTAGGTAAACTAATGTTAGGATCATTACTCCATGCCCGCGCCTACGGTGGCCGGAGATCCAGACGATCTCCGGCCACCGTAGGCGCGGGCATGCGGGCAGCGAGTAACGGGCGACTCGCTGTCCGACCATGGACCATGCCCGAGTCGACGGCGCGTTGTGTTCCACGCGCGCCTCAGAGAGTGTCAGCATAGTGACGGGGCCTGTAGAGGGCCAAAGCCTGCCGGGGTCGCGGGACCAAGGGATTACCGTGACCCCGGTACGTAAAGGGCTATTGAAGGACACCGTGGATTTTAGTCAGTACAAGTCTGAAAGTCCCTCCCGCCCTGCCCTGGGTGGGAAGACTCATTTGATGATTTTACCACGAAAAAAAAAACCTTAGTACAGTTTTACTTATCATAACCCCAAAATTAACTACGATCTACGTACAAAATCTCTCAGTGTAGTACTTGAATATCGCGCCTCGAAACACTTGAAGATGGGTTTTTTAATTGCATAACACTCGTGAGTCGGGACATAATGTTCTGCTCTTCTATCGCTCGGGGATTATTATCTCGGTGCTAAAATACATAATAGAATAAAAATTAACTGAAGTTTACCCAACTATCGAAATAGGTAGTCCTGAGAATTATTGCTACCACACCTGTTACAGTTGCGTCTGCTGAAAGGAGTTTTTCGAGGCTTAAAATTATTAAAACATACTTGAGGAATTCGATGGCACAAGATCGGCTTTCAGCCCTCGCTATTCTTTCAATCGAAAATGACGTAGCTTATTCGTTACATTATTGTGCTTTAAATTAAAGTATTTAGTCTTAGGAAAAGCCGCAAACATCAATTTTAAAATTTATCATCTCTGTATTTGTTAATTTTGTAAAATATTTTAAAACTCAAATTTGATTTATTTGTATAATTTAAGCATTTTCCTTAAAGATGACAAATACCTAAACCAAACTACCAGACCTACTTTCGCATTACATACTTTTCACGAAGGACAAAGGGCCTCGCAAAGTCCTGCCGCCCGGAGCCTCGCAATGGGTAAGGCCGCCTCTGTCTATACATATAATAAATCTGTAGAAGGGTCAATTCTGTACATTGAAAATATTGAAAAAATAAATAGCGGGGGCTGTTGCTGGATCGATACCAAACCCAAATATATGATTAAAAATTTTTTTGTCTGTCTGTCTGTTTCTGCAGGCATCACGTGAAAACTAACGGTTCGATTTCGATGAAACTTGGTATAATTATTCCTTATTATCCTGGGCATAACATAGGATACTTTTTAACCGACTTCAAAATAAGGAGGAGGTTAGCAATTCGATTGTATTTTTTTTTTTTTGTTACCGCATAACAACCGACTGGGTGAACCGATTTTCATGATTCTTTTTTTGTTTGAAAGCTGGTGCTTCCCGTGTGGTCCCATTGTCACCAAATCAGGATCTGATGATTGGATCTTGGAGAAATCGAGGGCAACCCTCAAATTTTATAGGCTCATCCATCATTTTTCGTAAATCTTATGAAGTAATTTAAGTACTTGCGTATGGTAATCATGATCTTATGTAGCTGAGCTGATGATGGAAGGTACAACTCCTTAACAGTAGTTTGTTACCGAATAACGACCGACTGGGTGAACCGATTTTCATGATTCTTTTTTGTTTGAAAGCTGGTGCTTCCCGTGTGGTCCCATTGTCACCAAATCAGGATCTGATAAAATAAATAAATATTCCACAACTATCACACAACGCCATCTAGTCCCAAGCTAAGCAGAGCTTGTGTTATGGGTACTAGACAACTGATAAACATACTTATATATTTCTAAATACATACATATTATAGATAAATTACACCCAGACACAGAACAAATGATCGTGCTCATCCCACAAACATTTGTCCTGGGTGGGAATCGAACCCACGATCTCCGGCATAGCAGTCAGGGTCACTAACCACTAGACCAACAGGCCTGTCAATCTGATGATTGGATCTTGGAGAAATCGAGGGCAACCCTCAAATTTTATAGGTCCACGCATCGTTTTCAAGTACTTGCGTATGGTAATCATCATCTTATGTAGCTGAGCTGATGATGGAAGGTACAACTCCTTAACAGTAAGGAGTAGGCATCGACTGATTCATTGTTCGCATATCTCCGGAACTACACATCCGATTTAAATAATTCTTTTTTTTTGTGCTAGGTATCGTTCCACTTAGGGAATACTGAAAGTTTCGTCAAAATCGGTTCAGTAGTTTTTGAGATAGGGAATTTTATTAGCTTATTGTGTACATGAGGGATGTTATTACCAGTGCTTTTTTTTTTTTTTTGCGTGGTAAAATCATCAAATGAGTCCTCCCACCCAGGGCAGGGCGGGAGGGACTGTCAGACTTGTACTGACTAAAATCCACGGTGTCCTTCACGAGCCCTTTACGTACCGGGGTTACGGTGATGGGTAAGTCCCGCGACCCCGGCAGGCTCTGGCCCTCTACAGGCCCCGTCAATGTGCTGACACTCTTTGAGGCGCGCGTGGAACACAACGCGCCGTCGACCCGGGCATGGTCCATGGTCGGACAGCAAGTCGCCCATTACTCGCTGCCCGCATGCCCGCGCCTACGGTGGCCGGAGATCGTCCTGTGACGTCCGACGCCGTGGGCGTCTACCACTGCGGCTGGGATGGAGGGAGGACGCTGTCCTCTCCCTCAGGCGGCCCGCCTCCTCCTTCACGAGCATGACTGCTTCGCAGAACGAGGCGACCGCTTCCCACTCCGTCTCGCCCCGCAGCATGGCCTCGACCAATGCCGGGCGCGAGAGGTCTCCGCCTATCGCCGTCGTGAGGACACGGCGGTGCTCTGCCCAAGCGGGGCAGTCCTGCACCGTATGCTCCACCGTGTCCTCCGGACGATCCTCGCAGTGGTGACACCCAGGCGTTTCTTCCCTCCCTATCAGACACAGGAACCTCCCGAAACTTCCGTGTCCGGTGAGGACCGGCGTCATGCGGAAGGTAAGGACGCCGTGACGCCTATCCAGCCACTCCTCAAAGAGGGGTCTTACCGCCGCGATTGCGGCGTGCCCGGTTATTACCAGTGCTACGGATTATATCTGTGCCTCCGGTGAAAACTGATATAACTCAAGTTGTATCAAATTGGAGTTTTAAACAGCACTTGTATCAGAAAAAAATTCTACACATTTCTGTCTAATCGACATTTTGATACGAGTCATATTTCCTGAGATAGTGTGATACAAGTAGGCCTAAAAATTTATGTATTAATAGTTAATGACGTGTAAAATAATTTAACTCCACATAAATCGTTAAATATTTAGAAAAAATAGATAGTGCTCAGTGTAAAAAAATATGTCTTAAGTTATATTCCAATACATTTGTAAACTTTATCTTTAATAAATGTGATTAATGATATAAACTCAGTTGTATTTTTTTACACGAAGATATTGTGTGTAATTTACTGGTACAACTTCAGACACATCAGTTAACACAAAGACAAAAGTAAAAAATTGTTTGTGTCAAATGATACATGTGAAGTTATATTATTATACACATAAATAGTACTCAAAATAGGGCATAAAAAATGTGTGTAGTGATACTTCTCCTACAGCGGGGGATTGCGCGGGCACAGGGGGCGGCATTACGGGGGATATGCGAGCCGTGCGGGGTCAATGGCGACAAAATTTTTAGATGGAGAGCATGCACGCGCCTGAGCAGCGGATCGCGATGGCTCACAGCGTACGTATTACATGTATCATTTTACACGAATGCTAAGTTGTTACTGTAAATAGTTTTTTATTAAGTTAATATCATCAAACACTAAACTACCGTTCTAGTTATATCATTTTACACAATTCGTTTTAATAACTTTGATGAGTGTATCTAATATAAAAAATCTTTAAAAAATTAAATTAAATAGGATTTATATATATCTATAGTCTGATCGTTACTTTTTTTTAGAACGTAGTTATTTTTATTGTTACAGAGATTTTCAGAGCGTACAAAACGCATGCTAAATATATTAAATAAGGACATCGAACACCTTAGCCCTCAATCACCATTTCATGCTGATAATAATGAGGAAGTTATGTGTAATAGCGAGCTTCCTGTACCTAGTTTGAATTCTCAGAATAATGTAGAATTGAACCAAGTAATTATTGACGATGTGCAATCTTTAAATGGTGGTGATTTTGGTTCGTCGACCAGTGATGATTATATTCCCGGTACTGATGAAAGTGATAGTAGTGATACTAGTACGAATTATCATAAGAAGAAAAAGTTACTAAAACATCGCGCTTTATTAAGGTCGACTCAGCCTCCAACGCTTATTGATGCATCCGATGAATCTAGTAAATCTGATTCTACGCCCGAAAATAATGTGTCCGAAGAAAATAATGATAACGTTGTAGTACATCAAGTCTCTGAGGAATCTAACCAAAATCCAGGGCCATCGTTTATACTTTGGGATGATAAGAACATTTCTAGAGAAGGACGTAAAAGAAAGATCAGGTGTGCTAACTTAGAACAAAGAAGTGAAAGAAATGAAAGGACTATAATAAGAAGAATAAGAGAGATTGGGCGCAATTAATTCGAACATTAGGAAAACCCGGAAAATTTACCGTAGTTGAGATGACAGAATCTAATTTTTACGATTACAACGAATTTGCAAAACGATATTTCACTATCAAAAAAATTAATGAAGAAAACGAGACATTTGTTTGGGCCAGTGTGAAAGTTTTTAAATATGAGAAAGACCAATTTCCGTCTCCGAAATACAAGACTGACATGAGAGCAGATAATTTCAAAGTCATATCATTTGCTAAGAGGGGTAAAATGTATACATCGGAAGTATTAGTAGATCATTTAATTCAATGCAGTGGCCCATCTTTTATTTCAATTGAAAAGAAGAATGATCTGTTGTCAATATTACCATATGTTGATAGTAGATGTCATGAGTTTTATCAGAACTTGAAGACTAAGGCTGATGTCAGAAATATTGATCCCGATTTATATTCCAGTGAGGACGACTGAGAATTTTATCTGTATCCTACTTTTTTATTTATTTTATTATACTTATTCTTATTGCCATAATATGAGACATGTCAGTTTCATTAGAACCTATATGTACCTAACATTATATTTAAATTATGAATGGCTACCTCATTCTGCTCAACATACATTAGTTTTAATAACGGGTGGGTGGTAGGTACAATTTTGATAAAACGTTAAGTTTTATAAAAGATTTTCTAATGCATGTTGATTTTTACTTAGACTGATATTGTGATATTGAAACGTGATCTCATTTAATTTGTAAGATTGTTCAAAATATAAATTGATAAAAGAGGCGTTACTTTATTAAAAACGTTGATTGAGACTGAGTTTCAGTTAAATTCTATTTCAGTAATAGGTATTTAAAAGTTATACTTTAAAAATGTATAACAATTTAAGATCATTGATTAAATACTGTTGTTCTAATTAAGAAAAGAAGCATTTTAGTTGTTTTTTTTTTAGAAATTTAAGTTTTTTACTTTTTGTTTGACTCAATTTATTCAGATAATTATATTTTGTATCTTAAATGAGTGTGTTTTATTTTTAATTCCAAGAGCTTTTAATAAAAATTGGTTACAAATATCACTTTACACGTAGATGTTGAATTATTTATTTAACATCTTCGTGTAAAGGGATATTTGTAAGTTTACTTGTAGCATTATACACAAAAAATAACAACGTGTTAAGTGATATATCTCAATAAATATTAAATTAGGTAAAGTTTTAAGTTCTAGACTGATTTCTAACATAAAGTTATATAAGATTTGTTCAACAACATTTTTCTTGCATCACTATTATCAGTGTATATACTAAAACATATTTCATGATATCAGTCTTCACGAGAACTGCATGTGTGGTGTAAGTTGATATTACTTAACATACATTAGTTTACACAGACGTTACGTCGGTGCACATTGATATAGTTGACAGTTTTTCCTTAATATTTTCCTAATTTTCTAATGAAATGTTACAAAATCCTGTAATTTTAAAGAAAAACGATGCAACTTCTATTTAAGATTAAGAGTTCTGTAAAATTATTGATAATAATCTTTTTAAATAAAAAAGAAAATAAATAAAACTTTAAATTGCTCTACTGAAAAGTAGTAATTTTGAAGTTGTATCAGTTTTCACCGGAGGCACAGATATTATATGTATTTGGCAAGAATTTGGGTTGAATATTTAAACTAAAAAGAGAAAAATAAAAAACTTTTTCAAAAAAAAATGTAACCGCCTTCAAAAAGAACCACAAAAAAGGGTAAAATAATCTACAAAATAACTTTTATTTTGGAAGTCGATGGCTTTGTTATTTTTTATTTCATTGTTTATTTTTTGCCACCGACTTCCGAAATAAAAGTTATTTTGTAGATTATTTTACCCTTTTTTGTGGTTCTTTTTGAAGGCGGTTACACTTTTTTTTGAAAAAGTTTTTTGTTATCCTGGAAAAAAAGGTAGAAAAAGAAAACTTATTTTTCAGTTTTATTCATAGACGTTGTTCTGTAGAACCGCGAACACACGTTGCTTTACCCGCAGTGGATTCAGCGCCGTAATATTTATAAGATTTCACTGTCAGAGTTACTCAAAATGGAGAAATAAACCATCCACGCGAAGACCGACATCCACGCGGACGGAGTCGCGGGCAGAAGCTAGTTAAACATAAATAACAATAATCATGCGATGGTACGCCTTTATTTGATTACTAAATACATTTAAATCATAAAGGTCCTTATACCTTCTTGATATAAAAATAATGTATCACCTTTAACTTAATCTACCCCCAACCACGAGTCATTAAAACGGAAATAAAAATACATATTACCTAAATACGAGTAGGTCGTAATTTTTCGTATCGGTCAAAAATATTTGCCTCTATTATACAATGAATCTTGACTTATAAAACGAAATATTCTGCAACTCCACGTTTTTCAACACTTACTTTGTTCTGAGCATTGAAAAGTGATTCCAGGAACTTCGTCTAGTTCCAAAATAGAGGTACTGGTGACATTTTATCTTTAAGGGACATTTTTAAATTGTTTACATTAAACCTTTCTCGGATGACATAAATACATTTTGCAATGATAATGAAACTTTATGTTTGAGTGTTAAGGTTTATAGTAAACTGAAATTGTTAATACTCTTGAACATTTATTTATGAAATGTAGATGTTTAGGTGTGTGCAATTGTGGCCACTTATGCGACTCATTATTGTTCCTGCGGCCGTATTATGACGTCTTAAAACAAGGCATGTTCTAGTGAGTGAAAGAGACAGAGCTAAACAAGTCGTCTATTAAGACGTCGCAAGACGACGTCTTAATACGGCCCCTGATCCTTAATCTAGAGCTATTATTGATCGAAGGTTTAGCGGGTTCGAGTCTCCCACACTACCTCGACTGTCTAGTCGAGGTGTGCGTGAGTATTTCATACCTCAACATTGATAGGCGTTCCATAAATACGTTGACGTGTCGATGTTATTTTTATAGTTCATAGGAAACGTAGAAAATGAAACAGCAAACGGTAACGAGCGATATTTTATTTTAACTCGTATTATCACATCGGAACTTAAGCTTAATATCTATGTTAGTGTAGTGTGGTGCAGTGAGCGCTACCCGGACAGGTCGCCGTGGTCGAACAGGTCCTGGTCGTACAGCTGCGCGCGGACCGTGCGGCCGCCGAAGTAGCGACCTCCCAGCGCCGCCGCCGCCGCCGCCGCCTCTGTGGACACACAACACATTACATGCCTTACGATCATTTTTATTTCAAGTTTCAAGACTGTTTTTTTAATATCGAATCAGACCAAACGTGTTGCGTATTTTCACACACCCACTCACCGTCGGGCTCGTTGAACTGCACGAAGATCTTGACGTCGGCGTGCGCGGGGTCGTCGTCCTCCGACTGGCGCTCGTTGTAGATGACGAGCCGCTCCACCTTGCCCCACTTGCTGCACTCCTCCTGGATCTCGTGGTGCAGCGCCTCGTCCACCTCGGCCGCCGACACCATGTTGCACAGCAGCACCGTGCGCGACGCGCGCCGCCGCATGAGGCGCTGCATCACCAGGTGGCGCGCCGACTGCCCCGAGATGGACAGCGACTCCTGCTGCTGCAGCGTGTCGGGCGACGTGTCCAGCAGCTTGCGCTGCAGCGCGGCCTGCTGGCCCTCGGGCAGCGGGCTGGCGGCGCGCGGCGCGGCCGGGATCACCACGCCGGGCGGCGGCAGCGCGGCCGGCGCGGCCAGCGGCAGCGCGGGCGGCAGCTGCGGCAGCGCCGGCAGCGCGGGCAGCGCGGGCAGCGCCGCCAGCTGTGGCAGCGCCGCGGGCAGCGCGGGCAGCGCGGCCGCCAGCGACGGCAGCGCGGCGGCCGGCGACACGCCCAGCGCGTTGAGCTTGGTGAGGCCGAGCGCGACGGCGTTGCTGGCCACGGCGTCCATGGCCTGGATCTTGGCCGTGGCGGCCGCGGCGGCCACGGCGGCGGCGGTGGGCATGGCCGAGGGCTGCGGCGGCCCCGCCAGTGCGTTGGGCGGGGTGATGGCGCGGCCCACGCGCAGGTACTGGCCGCCGAGGTCGAACAGGTTCATGGACGCGATGGCCTCGAGCGCGGCCGCCAGCGTGGCGTACTCGATGAAGCCGTAGCCCTTGTGCTTGTGCGCCGACGCGCCGTACGCCAGCTTGCAGTACGTGATGGGTCCGAAGGCCTCGAACACGCTGCGGGCAGGACGAGAATGGTCAGTGATGTTTCAATAGTGTTCGCGATGTCGAATCCTACAGTCTAGTGTACTCACTTTTTAATGTCGTCTTCAGTGAGCTCCGGGTGGATGGAAGCGACGTAGATGCGGTTGTACTGCTTGGCCTCCTCCTGGATCTCGTCGATGACGGCCTGCGCCTGCGGCATGTTGGACGGCCGACCGACCACCTTGATGTTTCTGCCGCCGAGCATGACGCCATTCATCTGCTCCAAGCTGAGCTGCGCCGCTTCAGGAATCTCGTACTCCACAAAGGCGAAACCTTTGTGCTTCTGTGTGACGGGATCCCAAGACATGTTGATGGATTTGATGGGCCCGAACGGGAGGAACGCCTGCCGTATCGTGTCCTCCTTCAACTCAAACGATATGGAGCCCACATACACTCTGATGGAAAACACACGACATTTAAATGGCGCAAGAATGTGTTAAAATGTATATAATATGTTAATCTCGGAAGTCAGATCTTTTCAGCTATAGACATCACAGGCTCGACCTGCTCGTGGCGGGAGCCTCTATGTATCGCTTTCATCACGCGGGCAGGGCGTGTGTACGTATGTGCGTGTGTGTGCATGCGCGTGTACCTGCACATGAGCGCAAGTGCCACTGACGCTGTATCTGCGTTAGTGTGTGTGCGTGAGTGTGTACCTAACATGAACGCAAGTGTCGCTGACGCTGTATCTGCGTTATTATGTGTATGCGTGTGTGTGTACCTAACATGAGCGCAAGTGCCGCTGACGCTTAACTGCGTTAGTGTGTGTGCGTGCGTGAGTGTGTACCTAACATGAACGCAAGTGCCGCTGTATCTGCGTTATTGTGAGTATGCGTGTGTGTGTACCTAACATGGGCGCAAGTGCCGCTGACGCTTTAACTGCGTTAGTGTGTGTGTGCGTGTGTGTGTACCTAACATGAGCGCAAGTGCCGCTGACGCTGTATCTGCGTTAGTGTGTGTGCGTGCGCGTGTACCTGCACATGAGCGCGAGTGCCTGCTGGCGCTGCACCTGCGTGCGCTGCGAGGCCATCTGCTGCTGCTGGTGCGCGAGCGTCTGCTTCATGAGCACCATCTTGATGCTCTGCTCCATGGCGTACTTCTTGGCGCGCGCGACGGCCTCGGCCTGCTCGGACGACAGGCGCGGCAGCGAGCCGCCCAGGATGGCCGGCAGCGTGGAGCACTTGGCGCCCGGACCTACACACGCACGAGTTACTAAACCTACTGAGGATGCGTGTATCACGTTCGCCCTGAACAAAATTTGAATCATAGAAACAAAACAATAAAGAAAATATTAGTGTATAAGTCAACTTGTTTATTTGTATACACTACAAGTTGACTGAAAAAAACATCACTTAGATTATTATTATGAAAAAAATTGACTGCTTGTAAAATCACTTTTATACCTATTTGTTTGGAAGATCATAAAATATTCCACCCGTAATGGAGAAAGCGAACGGGGTTTAACAGCTGGCTCTAAAATTTACCTGCGTTTTCATTATTTTGCCGAAGTTCTGAAAATTCATGTAGTTCAGAAGCTAGGCAAAATGTTATAGACAAACTGTTCATGTCCTTTGTTGGTATCCTAAATGGTAAGGGAACTAATAAAGAAAACTAAAAATGATACTTATGAAGTGAACTTTTTCGCGGTATCGGACTCATTTGATAGTTATCTACATCTTTTTTTTTTCGTGGTAAAATCATCAAATGAGTCCTCCCACCCAGGGCAGGGCGGGAGGGACTGTCAGACTTGTACTGACTAAAATCCACTGTGTCCTTCAATAGCCCTTTACGTACCGGGGTCACGGTAATCCCTTGGTACCGCGACCAGTTATCTACATCTACACTAATATTTTAAGAGGAAAAGTTTGTTTGTTTGATTGTAATGAATAGGCTCAAAAACTACTGGACCAATTTTAAAAATTCTTTCACCTTTCGAAAGCTACATTATCCACGAGTAACATAGGCTATATTTTATTTTGGAGAAAAATAGGGTTCCGTAAGATATTTGGGTTTTTCGACCACAAGGTGTAAAAAATCAACCAGAAAAGTTATTTATTTTGCGTACACTGCCTAAACTATAAAAGATAGAACCAATGATATTATAAGTAATAGATATGTTATACACTTACAATTCAACAGAAAAAAGTGTTCCGCGCCGAGAGGCAGCACACATACACACTTTTTATTCACACATTACATTTTACTACAAGTAAAAAGGATAGCTTGATAAAACCAATAAGAAAAAAAGTGACAGCTAGATGTTGTCAATTGCGCTTGAATGTAAACAAACATTATTCGAGCCACCAATCACTACACCTTGGCATCATAGACTAACAAATTAACTAGGCAGAAGGTACAAACCGCGTGTACAGAAATTGTAGCCGTAATTTGTACATATGCAACTACTAATATTAAAAGGTAGGTAGAGACAAATGTAATTCGCGACAGTGCGTCGTCTAATGCAGTGTTCCGCACACTGGTGTACCGTGATCATTAGTTGGTGTGCCGTGGAAAAATAAGGTTATATCTTATAAAATTATTTTAAGTAAGGAAAATTTAGACCGTCTATGCTCAATTAAACAGTCTCATGTTTCGCATTAAATACCTCTTCTGAAATTTAAAGTTTGAGTTTGTTGATTAATAATAAAAGTTGATTAATATTACTTAAAAACTGTTTTTTAATTTGTGGTGTACCTCGATTTTTTTTCGTTTTCCTAGGTGTAACTTGAACACAAAAAGTTTGCGGAACACTGGTCTAATGTACCAGAAACAATGTGGAATAAATTAATCAGATATGAAATTACCTTACACCGGGCATAAATCATAATGCCTAAAAATGCGATTCACTCATGAGTTCATATAGTAAATGTTTTATGTAATAAAAATGCATTCAAATTAGATAAATAAAACAGCCACCCACTGGGTACACCTTAGTTCATTTGTTGGAAATCTAGAAATCACGAATTAATTTATTACTTACAACTAAAGAAAAAGTTTATTATTTATGAATGAATCACAGATTTCAATGTAGTAATATAATATTTAATTATTAATTAAAAGGATTTATCAAAATTCTTACGGGAACGGGAAAAGATAAATAGCATAAAGTTTGTGCGCGAACGAAGTCGCGGGCAAAAGCTAGTCATAACAAAAATAAAAATCTACATTTAAGTAGGTATAATGGAACCATTTGCACTGTTAGTCAACTGACTTTCTGTTTCGTAGGTATAATTTTACTCTGTCATCTATCTCTATTGCACTTGTTGATAGAGAAATTGTTGTCTTACTCTTTCTTTTACGACACCATATTTTAGAATCGTAATGTTTTATTTGTGAAAATATTAGGATAAATAGTATATTTACGAATGATATGAGATGCCTTGACTTTTAGAAGTCTTGCTTGTAGAATTCGCACAATATCTCATTACACACGACGGCATTTTCGGTGATTTTGAGTCAGTTTTAGTTTTGATTCGCTCTGTTTACGTTTACGTGCACCCGTTGACGCCGGCAACGTTGCACTGAAGTCAAGGTTTGCCAATTAGCCACATTTTAGCATGTCACTTGCTGAGCGCTTAAAACGTACCTATCTACACTTTTTTACTTATAATATCAATGCATAGAACCATAAAATGTCTAATTAATTGTTGCTCTTATAAATATCTACAAAAAAGTCCGCGACACACTTGTATCTATCTATATCGAGTGTTTGTGATGACTGTGTCGTCGATGTTAGTGTCGGTGTCTGTGAATAGACATGAGGATTCATGTTGCTGACAGGTGTCTTTCCTGAGTAGGCTTTTTGCAGCGGTAACCGACATTCACGCGTGCGGAGCCCCGGGCGCCCGCTAGTACCCTATAAAGCCTCACCTGTGAACACATCTCCGATCTGCTGCAAGTCGTAGATCGGCGCCGAAAGGTAGGTACCTGTAAGACCAAAGCTGTATTAGTCAGTGCCGATTGCGCACAGATGCCAAACAGTAGTGGACGCAGGCACTCGCGCTCGCACTCGTCGCTGTCACTCCGCGCGCACGCCCGGCCGGCCGGCGCGAGCTCGCGTCCGCCGCGCCTTACACTCTCCTCTCGCGCTCTCTCACTCGCACTCGCGCTCTCACCGCGGGCGGGCGCCGCGCCGGCCGCGCGGGCGCGCGCGCTACTCGCGGGCACGCGGGGTACAATGCGGTATAATGAAGTAGGTACATTGTGAGACCGGCGAGGAGCAGCCGGCGCCGCAGCCGCAGCCGACGCGTCACCGGCACGCCTAAGCGTATACCAAAAACCTAACTTATATCTAGCCTGAAACAGAAAGCAGAAACACTGATCACTGAGGACGGTTTCGAAACGAGACAACGAATGTGAGAGTTGGTTTAGACGGCGAAGGGGCGGGCCGGCGCGGCGGAGAGGCGCGCGGCGACGCGACGAGCCGCACAGCCCGCCCGCGCCGGCCACGCGCTGCGCAATGCGCTACTCACCGGGCAGACCGCCAGGCAAGTTCCCGGGCAGGCCGCCGGGTAGGCCGCCAGGCAATGCGCCGGCCATCCCGGGCATGCCCGCGGGCAAACCGGGCAAGCCCACCAAACCGGCGGGCAGGCCGGGCAGAGGAGCGGCGGGCGGTGCCATGACGCCCGGCGGCAGCGGCGGTTGCAGCATACTCGGTGAGCCGCCCTGCAACTGTCAACACAACACGTTACTCACGATCAATGACGGCACGGTTGAGGCAGTAATCGACGGCTCCGCAGTGTGTCGCGGTTCGATCCCCGCACAGAACAAATATTTGAACGATCTACAAGTAGTTGTTTCGGGTCTTGTGTAATGTGAGTTTTTGTTTGTAAACACACCCACGATACAGGAACAAATTCCTAGTATAGGTCAAAGTTTAACAAAAAATTGACTGCAATTAATGTTCAAGACCAATATTGCTCATTGACAGCGATACTTTTTTTACAAAACAATTCCACTGTCCACCCCAGGTCCGATAAAGAGAAATTTATAGATACCCCTGACTGCTACTACCGGACAGTTTTGAATTAAATTAAATATTTTAGTTTTATTTGATATTATTTTATCGAGCAGACATACAGCATACAGCGAGACGATTTTAAACATCAGGATTCTCTGTTTAAAATTTTAATGATGTTGATCAAAACTTAAAATAAAGGGAGCCTATCTGGAATTCTTTAATAATGGTGTTTGAAGTTTTTAATTATCATTATCACATATTTTTTTCACTGACATCAAAAAAGGAGGAGGTTATCAATTTGAGGGTATGTTTTTCAATAATGAGCTGATTTACTAAATTCTTTTTTTGTTTGAAGGGGAGATTTTTTTTCTTTTTCCTTTTTAGTGTGGTAAAATCATCAAATGAGTCCTCCCACCCAGGGCGGAGCGGGAGGGACTGTCAGACTCGTACTGTCTAAAATCCACAGTGTCCTTCAATAGCCCTTTACCTTCCAGGGTCACGGTAATTCGTAAGTCCCGCGACCTGTTCGAAAGGAAATAGTTTTGAAATGGTCCCATAGTCACCAAGTCAGGATCTGATTACCTACGAAGTAATTTAAGTACCTGCATATGGTAATCATCGTCTCATACCGCTGAGCTGATGATGGACGGTACAACTCCTTAACAGTTAGGAGTAGGCATCAACTGATTCATCGTTTGCATATCTCCGGAACTACAAGTCCGATTTAAGTTTTTTTTTTTTGTACTAGGTATTGTTAAACTTAGAGAATACTGCAAGTTTTATCAAATTTGCTGGGGTTGGCCCACGGGCCGTGCTTTGCCCATCACTACTCTAGCGCAAGCAGCATGTTCCTCTTTTTATAGAAAAAGAGTTACAGGTCCCACCACATCAACCTACCTTAATCTGTAAAATTTATTTAATACTTTTCAACCTTATCAAAGTGGAAGGTTTATATTCAATTAATAAAATTTGACAGATTCAGGTACGCTGCACTGTTGACGTCTATAGGTACATGCCACATGGTTTTCTGTATAGGGATGTTTTATACATAGGTATAAAACATCTCTAATTTTAGTTAAAACTTGGTTTGAATAGGTTTTAGTAAAAACTCTTTCAATTACTTTTTTTAACCTACATACAGCATTGAAGACATTTCTTACTGAAGACATAGGTACATGGTTACAAGTAATACTGAAAGTAGAACAGGGTCAGGTCATTTTGCATGGAACTGTATTTGAAAAAAGCCCTTGAAAACCCATCAACCAAATACTGAAGTGTTCTCGAGATAGGAACATGGTAACCACGCTATTGTGTGGACAAAAATGTCTACCATGGCAGCATCGACGTAGGCGCTGGTGGTCGAGATTTTGCATCCATAATATTTGTTCAGTTCAGATCGGTAATTTGTTAATCATTGAGCAACGAATGCCGATTTATTTGTAGCGCTTATATATTTCAGACAAAGTAGTAATTTCCAGAATTGCGGCGAATGCTTGTCGGGTAGACTGTCAGACAAATTATTTATGATAAAATTTCATCTTACCAATTCCATATTTGTTTTAAAGGCTAATAAGTGACCTTTGCCACAGTAAACACTAATTTAAAAACAAATAACATTAAAGAACCATAACACAAGTATTAGTATTTTAGTCTTTTACAATTAACACAGCTAGCGACACACCGTGCAACTCGCGTCAAAAAACATCGCTTCGTCGCTTGCATGACTGACAGTGACATTACAGTATTTTTGTAAAAAAAATTTGCACGACTTCAGAGCTTTTGAGCCATTGACATTGCAGCTTAACGACTATACCACAGACCTACTCTTTTATTTTATTTCTTCAGGAAAACCAGCACGACAATTCCATTTCTATTCCACCATGAAAATGTTTGACATTACTCACGTTGAAAGACTAGGACACTGGCAACAATGGCTCTGGCCGATTGCCACAATCAAAACACAACCTGACTAGTCTGTCTATAGCCCGCTTCATTACAAAAAAGATTCTTAAATGACGGCGATTATCATGATAATGTTTTCTATTATTTTTCCGTTGTTACCTGTTTGTTAGTGTTATTGAGTTTTGTTAAGTTTAAAAGTTAATGTGACCCAGTTTTGTTTTTATTTGAAAAAAACTTTAATTTTATTATGCTGACTGTACTATCTGTCAACGCAAGTAGGTGCCGCCATTTAAGATTCCTTTCTATAATGCACCGGCTTTTATTAGACTGAACTAAAACGTTTAGTTGGTTTACGAAAAAAACGTGTAAAAGTCTCAAGTTTTCAATACCATCAAAATGATTATTGAAATCAGACACAAATAAACGTTTTGCATAATATTGATTTATGCAAAATGTTTTTTTTTATACGTTCATGTATTTTTGCCAACCACAACCCTTGGCCACAACAAAACGTAAAGTGCATTCGAACCATAGATATAGAGTATGGATCAAGCGTTTCTTAGCCAAATCTATAAATATAAAAAAAACTAAAAAAACACGCTTTAATAGCAATCGAACTAAAAAGTAGAAAATAATTTTTAAGTATAAGAGAGTTTGTGTTACTGCAATATAAAATCCAACAATCAATTATCATAATTAACATAGAATAAGATTAATATAAATATTAAGATATTAACAAACATTGTGCGAGTGGCTGGATAGGCGTCACGGCGTCCTTACCTTCCGCATGACGCAGGTCCTCACCGGACACGGAAATTCGGGAGGTTCCTGTGTCGGATAAGGAAGGAGGAAACGCCTGGGTGTCACCACTGCGAGGATCGTCCGGAGGACACGGTGGAGCATACGGTGCAGGACTGCCCCGCTTGGGCAGAGCACCGCCGTGTCCTCACGACGGCGATAGGCGGAGACCTCTCGCGCCCGGCATTGGTCGAGGCCATGCTGCGGGGCGAGACGGAGTGGGAAGCGGTCGCCTCCTTCTGCGAAGCAGTCATGCTCGCGAAGGAGGAGGCGTGCCGCGTGAGGGAGAGAACAGCGACCTCACTCCACCCCAGCCGCAGTAGTAGACGCCCACGGCGTCGGACACGTCGTTAGCGCGTTATGATTTTCCCACACAAACTTTAACATCGTCTAGATTACCAAAGGAAGGTAGTTTTAAAAAACGAATAATTCCCATCTTTTTTATTTACTTTTACTCATATTCGTACCAAGTTTCAAGTTTATAAACCTAACGGATAAGATTTTACATACAAAGGTTTTTACCCCTTTTCACCCCCTTATAGGTAGATTTTCGCAAAATCCCTTCTTAGTGATCACCTACATAATGAATCGCACCTACCTTCCAAAATTCAGATTCTACGTTTAGCGATTTTAGATCCTTCCCTTTAAACTTGAATACCCGTTTTTACTAACTTGAGGGGTGATTTTCGAAAAACCCAAAAACACGTGTTTAATTATTTTTGATCTAATTTATATATACTGAATTTTAAATTCATCAGTTAGCGCTTTATGATTTTCCCATACAAACTTTAACATCGTGTAGGTTACCAATGGAGGGTAGTTTTAAAAAACTATTAATGCCCATCTTTTTTATTTACTTATACTCATATTCGTACTAAGTTTCAAGTGTATAAACCTAAGGAATAAGATTTTTCATACAAACATTTTCACCCCTCTTCACCCCCTTAGAGGGGGATTTTAATATAAAATTTATGATATTATTGTATTGTCATCGGCCCTTGACCGCTGTGCAAAAATTCAAGTTAATCAGACTGCTGGAAGTAGGCGAAAATAAAGTTATAAGATTCCGTTACATATATATGTTACGGCTAAAGGTAGGTGTGAACCTAAACTTAAGATTAGCCGGCTAAACCTAGGTTTATCTTCGACGAAATGTTAATGTTAGTTTGTTCTATCTTTAGCCGGCTAAACTTAGGTGTAGCTGCAGGTCCTTGGCTAAAAATGAAGGAAATGGAATGGTCTTGCTTTCGCGGGGCGTCCACGCTTCCCAGCATGTCGACGGAGCCCCGCTTCGCGGGGCTCCTACTTCTGGGTGGTTTAAAAAAAAATAACCACGAAGAGGATGGCGGGGTCTTTCAGACCCCGCCATCCTCTTCTAACCTAAATTGTCCGAGTCGGGGTGCCAGCGAGTCCCGAGCTCGCTTCGCTCGCTCATGTGTAATGAAAGTGATTATTTTTTAATAAAGTTTTCGTGTCAAAATAGTAAACATTATTACATTGTTTCCTTTTCCATTTCCTTCTACATTTTTAGCCAAGGACCTGCAGCTACACCTAAGTTTAGCCGGCTAAAGATAGAACAAACTAACATTAACATTTCGTCGAAGATAAACCTAGGTTTAGCCGGCTAATCTTAAGTTTAGGTTCACACCTACCTTTAGCCGTGACATATACATACATACATACAGGTCAAGCTAATAAAAGCGTGTTAAATAAAAAAACAGGGGTTTGTTAAACGCAGTAAATTGAATTTTGGACAGCAGTTGCATTCTACCATGTAGGGGAGCAATAAGACGGGATTTTGCGAAAATCCTCTTCTAAGGGGGAGATAAGGGGTGAAAACGTTTGTATGAAAAATCTTATTCCTTGGGTTTATAAAATTGAAACTTAGTACGAAATTGAGTATAAATAAATAAAATAATGGAAAATTATAGTTTTTTAATACAACCCATATTGGTAATCTAGATGATGTTAAAGTTTGTTTGGGAAAATCATAACACGTTAACCGATGAATTTGAAACTCGGTATATAGAAATTAGACTTATTGGGAGAATTAGGGTTTTTCGAAAATCACCCCCTCAATTGGTAAAAAGGGGTGATTAAGTTTAAAGGGAAGGATTTTAGTGTTTGCTTCGATAAACTTAAATCTTGGCAAATAAATCTCTCAATCGAAAACAGGACACTTAATTATCTATATTTCAAAAACCAACCCCTAGCGGGGTGAAAATCGGAAAATTAGTTTCTTTTAATTTTTTTTTAGTACCTACTTTATTATTGATAAAGGTCATTAAATAATTAATTTTCCTTTGAAATGGTTGTAGATGTGTTATTGGGCTTAATTTTTTTTTTAATATGAAAGGGAGGGTTTCTTCTATGTGAAAGATTTTTTAAAGTTACAACGTTAGTAGATACATTTTTAAATTTTCCAATAGTATCCAATAAGGAGGGTGACCGGGCATTTAAATTCAATGAATTAGAAGTTAGAAACACGGCCAGACAAAGTAGCGGATGGAGTGCTAGTGTCAAATAAAATTACTATACTATGTAGAAAGAGAGAAAAACAAGTACGGCGTAGACAGAGAAAAGTATAGACGACTTGATTCCTTCTCATTCCCCGAAGAAAGAAAGAAAATTGGTTGTCTGTAAAGTCGGTTTACTGACGATAGTTGAACGTGACAACGTCATAAGAATTATCGTTGCTATAAACAATTGACACCACATTCACTTCTCACTGCACTTCATACTTGACGAAAACATGTATGTAATTGTATAGCAGCTGTCCACGCGGACGCGTAGCTCACTCAAGTAGAAGAGAGACAGATGTCGAACGCTGCCGAACGCGGAGGCTGATTGTGCCTCTTTGTCGCTCGTTCCGCGCTCTCGCTTGCACTTCAAGCCTTAAATGGAACGCCTCAGAGCGAGGTAGCCCCGCATGAGTCATGTTTTTTCGTGCGTGCAGCCAGCTTCATCGAATTAGAAGACGTTGTCACGTCAAGTGTAAAATAAGCTGTAAAACTAAAAAGTACTTAAGATACAAATATTATAGCAATAGAACCAATGAAAATAAATCAAATTTTAAGTCTTATACAAACATGTTAAGGAAGTGCATTAATAACTTGCAATCTTTGTGTAACTTCAAACACATTGCATATTCCAAAAATAAATGTAAAGCTACCTGGGAAGTTGTGAAACGCAATATGGGTAACCAAACGGCAATGGAATATTTTAACAAAATTATTGATGGTGAAGGGACAGTCACTTCTGGAACTGACATTGCGAGCATATTTAATAATTTTTTCATAGATGTTGTCAAAAATAATACAACCTCTGATAGGGATAATGAAATTAAAAACGTGGATATTAATAGTAACAGTCATAGTATTTTCCTAGAGCCTACAAATGCAGCTGAAATTTATAACGTAATAAATTATTTTAATAACACCAAACCATCTGGCTACGACAATATTACCACTGATCTCTTAAAGCATATATCGCAATTTATGGCAGAACCTTTAGCTTACATTATTAATTTATCCATAGAACAAGGTTGTTTTCCAGAAAAGCTAAAATTATCTCTGATAAAACCACTGTATAAAAAAGGTTCAAAGACAGACAAAAATAACTATCGACCTATAGCATTAACACCCATTTTATCAAAAGTGTTTGAAAGAGTCATTAAAAAACGGTTGTTAATTTTCTTTAACAAATATAATGTATTGGCAGAAGAACAACATGGATTCAGGAAATTTCGCTCAACTACATTGGCGACTTTCAAATTAGTTAAATCAATTATAAATAACGTGAACAAAAAAAATCCTTCTACTGCTCTTTTTCTAGATTTAAGTAAAACTTTTGACTATGTTGACCATTCTATACTCATTCATAAATTAGAAAAAAAGCGGCATTCGAGGAACGGCCCTAAAATGGTTTGAATCATATTTAAGCAATAGAAAACAGATCACTAGAATTACAAAGTATCACGATAATACAAAAAAAAATACAGTACTTTGATTCTGAACCGAGAAACAATGATCTTGGTGTTCCACAGGGAAGTATTTTAGGACCCCTCCTATTCCTCATTTATATAAATGATCTCCCAGAAGCAGTACGCAAACGTTTGTGTTTTGTTTGCAGATGACACCACAATTATTACCTATTGAATGTAAAGATAAGAGTCTTCAAAATATTGAAATAAACAATACTTTAAATGCCATTATGGCATGGTTAAATAAAAATTCATTAAAGATTAATTTAGAAAAAACAAAAGTTATTAATTTTAAAACACAAAAGAGTACATACCAAAATTTAGACATCAGTTTCAATAAGCAACCAATAGAATAGATCCATAGTACCAAATTTTTAGGCATTATAATAGAACAACACCTAACGTAGAAAGAACATACAGATAGCATTTGCAAAAAAATTAATAAATTTGTATTTGCCCTGAAGAAGGTTAGAGAAACGACTACAAAAGAAACCGCACTATTGGTGTATCATGCGTATGTTTGTTCAATAGTTCGTTATGGTACAGTTGTATGGGGATACACAGCTGAGTTTTCTCGAATTTTAATAGCCCAAAAGAAATGGTTGCGTGCAATTTTTAATATGCAATGGTCTGAATCCTGTCGACCAATTTTAAAGTCACAAAACTTAATGACTGCCCCTAGTATATACATTTATGAAACAGCAAAATTTGTAAGATCCAACACGAATCTTTTTGAAAACAAAAATAATTTAAACAAGCGTAAAATCACACACTCAAATTTAGAATTACCGGTGCCCAGAATAGAAATGTTTAGGCATAGTTGCGTCTATATGGCTCCACTAATTTATAACTCGCTACATAAAAAAATTGTTGACTTACCCTACCGCAAATTTTGTTTTTCTTTGCAGGAATGGTTAATTAAAGAAAGTTTTTACACCATTAACGAGTTTAAAAAAAAATACTCATCGCATTCCTATATCACTTTAAAAATGCATTGTGAGATGTATGCATTTCATACCATTGTTTTGTTTGTTCGTTGTTTGAATTTACGAGTATGTGCCTTTGTTTCTATGCGTTTTAGTTTATTAACCGACTTCCAAAAAGGAGGAGGTTCTCTATTCGACTGTATGTATTTTTTTTTTTTTTTTTTTTATGTATGTTCACCGATTATTCGAAGACGCCTGAACCGATTTGAAAAATTCTTTTTTTGTTTGAAAGGGAATACTTCCAAGTTGGTCCCATAGAAATATTGTCATGATCTGATCACGAACTTCGGAGATATGGAACGGAACTCTTCAATAATAGACAGCAAATCTGTCGTGATTGCTGCAATCGCTTGGATGTTTATTGTTTACGCAACATCATAACATAACATCACGCCTGTATGCTCTGAGGGGGTACGCAGATGTGTATAGTATACCCATATTTCGACAGTTTGGTATGTTAAGTTTCATTTTATTGGGGATAAGCCTATTACCATGAAAAATATTGTTAATAATAACAATGTAAAATAAATGCATAGCAAATATTTGTATAGGATATTACAACTAATAAAAATAATTGAAAAATAAAAAAAAAACTTTTTTTGCAAAAAATAAAACCGACTTTAAAAACACAAAAAAGTGAAAAATAACTTCAGAAGTAAGTCTAGTCAATTGTTGACCGATTTTCAAAATTATTTTTTCATTGGAAAGAGTATACTCCCGAGGTTAGAAAGAGTGTACATGGTGACAATGGGAGCACCCATTGTCACCATGTCAGGATCTGATGATGGAATCTGGAAGGTAAAATTCCTTAACGGTTAAAAGTCAGAATAATAACTCAAGTTATATGACGTAGTTCAACTTACTACGTACGTACCTACGATATTTACACTAATAAAAATAGAAAAAAAAAACAACCTACTGATCAGATGGGGTATCAAGACAGAGGGTTTTATAAATTACTAAATGTAACTAAAAGAAAATGACAAAGTTAACTTACTACATACGTACCTTTTTTTTTATCGTGGTAAAATCATCAAATGAGTCCTCCCACCCAGGGCAGGGCGGGAGGGACTGTCAGACTTGTACTGACTAAAATCCACGGTGTCCTTCACTAGCCCTTTACGTACCGGGGTCACGGTAATGGGCAAGTCCCGCGACCCCGGCAGGCTATGGCCCTCTACAGGCCCCGTCACTATGCTGACACTCCTTGAGGCGCGCGTGGAACACAACGCGCCGTCGACCCGGGCATGGTCCATGGTCGGGCTGCGAGTCGCCCATTACTCGCCGCCCGCATGCCCGCGACTACGGTGGCCGGAGATCGTCTTGCGACGTCCGACGCCGTAGGCGTCTACCACTGCGGCTGGGGTGGAGGGAGGACGCTGTCCTCTCCCACACGCGGCCCGCCTCCTCCTTCGCAAGCATGACTGCTTCGCAGAAGGAGGCGACAGCTTCCCACTCCGTCTCGCCCCGCAGCATGGCCTCGACCAATGCCGGGCGCGAGAGGTCTCCGCCTATCGCCGTCGTGAGGACACGGCGGTGCTCTAGCGGTGCCCAAGCGGGGCAGTCCTGCACCGTATGCTCCGCCGTGTCCTCCGGACGATCCTCGCAGTGGTGACACCCAGGCATTTCTTCCCTCCCTATCAGACACAGGAACCTCCCGAAACTTCCGTGTCCGGTGAGGACCTGCGTCATGCGGTAGGTCAGGACGCCGTGACGCCTATCTAGCCACTCCTCATATAGGGGTCTTACCGCCGCGATTGCGGCGTGCCCGAATACATACGTACCTACGATAATTTAAACAAAAAATGGAAAAATAAAAAAACTTTTTAACAAAAAAAAAAACCGACTACCAAAAATACAAACGCCCCACCTAAAACCACTAAAAAGAGAAAAATAAACTACTATTTATCTATTTCAGAAAACAAAAATGCACGTATTTTTCAAACGAATTAAATAAAAAACTTATTACCTACCAATTCTAAATCAACATACAATATTATTTTATTTAACAAACACGATATTATGTATTTACAAACAACCTATAATGATTTATTTACAAAATTACAATGTGACCATTCTTGTCTAAACCTAATTAGCTATAAATTTAATTATAATATTTTTATAATGTTGTGTGCTAGGCACCTACTGATCTGTTTGAAGTCGGTGCCAAGCCAAAAATAAAGAGAACAATAATACTTAGTAATATAATACACACAGGGTAATTATAATTAATAACATCTAATATTCTTATTAATAAACAAATAGCAACCTACAAACACGTAAGCGACTATCAAAAATACAAAATTTATCAACAGCGCTATAACGCATCAAAACTTAATTGCATTCAAGACGACCGTCAAAGACGCCTGCCTGCTCGTGTCTGCCCGTTTGGGTTGAATCGCTCAAGACTTGCCGACCCACGATCGCGCGTTCGGTCGCAAGCGCAGGGTGATTTGGTGTGATTTAGATGTAGCGCGATGGCGTGACGGGGCTAGACGTGCGTATCCTATGGAATACCTATTTGGCTTCGCACCGACTTCAAACAGATCAGTAGGTGCCTAGCACACAACATTATAAAAATATTATAATTAAATTTATAGCTAATTAGGTTTAGACAAGAATGGTCACATTGTAATTTTGTAAATAAATCATTATAGGTTGTTTGTAAATACATAATATCTTGTTTGTTAAATAAAATAATATTGTAAGTTGATTTAGAATTGAAAGGTAATAATTTTTTTATTTAATACGTTTGAAAAATACGTGCATTTTTGTTTTCTGAAATAGATAAATATGTAGTAGTTTATTTTTCTCTTTTTAGTGGTTTTAGGTGGGGCGTTTGTATTTTTGGTAGTCGGTTTGTTTTTTTTGTAAAAAAGTTTTTTTATTTTTCCATTTTTTGTATAAATTATCGTAGTACGTATGTAGTAAGTTAACTACTAACTTAATGTAACTTAAGTAATTATTTTGAAGTAGCACCATGGGTAGACCGACCAAAAGTGCAGCCCGCATGAGGGAAAATAGAAATAAGGAATCTATTAACAAAACTAAGGAACGTCTATCCAAGAATAGCAATCGAAATGCTGTATCTCGTTCCCAAGAATTACCATTGGCAAGTAATATCAGATTATCTCGGATGAGAAATTACATGCGTTCTCGATTGTCACAAGAGTCGAAAACTGATCAAATCCGTCGACTCAATCGGATACATGAAAGTTTCAATGGCGAGTTCACTGAACAGCGCGAGCATCGTCTAGATATTATACGAAGTCGAATAGCTAATGAGACTGCAGAGCAAAAAATAAATATGTAATTTTAAAATCGGGCAACAATTGACTGAGAATACATACAGTCGAACATAGCCTTACTTCAGAAGTTTTTTTTTTTATTGTGGTAATATCATCAAATGAGGCCTCCCACCCGGGGCAGGGCGGGAGGGACTGTCAGACTTGTACTGACTAAAATCCACGGTGTCCTTCAATAGCCCTTTACGTACCGGGGTCACGGTAATCCGTTAGTCCCGCGACCCCGGCAGGCTTTGGCCCTCTACAGGCCCCGTCACTATGCTGACACTCTTTGAGGCGCGCGTGGAACACAACGCGCCGTCGACCCGGGCATGTTCCATGGTCGGACAGCGAGTCGCCCATTACTCGCCGCCCGCATGCCCGCGCTTACGGTGGCCGGAGATCGTCCTGCGACGTCCGTCGCCGTGGGCGTCTACCACTGCGGCTGGGGTGGAGGGAGGACGCTGTCCTCTCCCTCACGCAGCCCGCCTCCTCCTTCACGAGCATGACTGCTTCGCAGAAGGAGGCGACCGCTTCCCACTCCGTCTCGCCCCGCAGCATGGCCTCGACCAATGCTGGGCGCGAGAGGTCTCCGCCTATCGCCATCGTGAGGACTCGGCGGTGCTCTGCCCAAGCGGGGTAGTCCTGCACCGTATGCTCCACCGTGTCCTCCGGACGATCCTCGCAGTGGTAACACCCAGGCGTTTCTTCCCTCCTTATCAGACACAGGAACCTCCCGAAACTTCTGTGTCCGGTGAGGACTTGCGTCATGCGGTAGGTCAAGACGCCGTGACGCCTATCCAGCCACTCCTCAAAGAGGGGTCTTAACGCCGCGATTGCGGCGTGCCCGTACTTCTAAAGCTAAAGTTATTTTTCAATATTTTGTGTTTTTGAAGTCGGTTTTATTTTTTGCAAAAAAAGTTTTTTTTTATTTTTCAATTCTTTTTATTAGTTGTAATATCCTATAAAAATATTTGCTTATTTATTATTAACAATATTTTTCATGGTAATAGGCTTATCCCCAATAAAATGGAACTTAACATACCTAACTGTCGAAATATGGGTATACTGTACACATCTGCGTACCCCCTCAGAGCATACAGGCGTGATGTTATGCTATGATGTTGTGTAAACAATAAACATCCAAGCGATTGCAGCAATCACGACAGATTTGCTGTCTATTATTGAAGAGTTCCGTTCCATATCTCCGAAGTTCGTGATCAGATCATGACAATATTTCTATGGGACCAACTTGGAAGTATGCCCTTTCAAACAAAATAAGAATTTTTCAAATCGGTTCAGGCGTCTTCGAGTAATCGGTGAACATACATAAAAAAAAAAAAAAAAAAAAATTATACATACAGTCGAATAGAGAACCTCCTCCTTTTTGGAAGTCGGTTAATTTTAATCTTTTTTTTTGAATTTTTTTTTGTTTATTACATATTAATATTCGTTTTAAACTACTTAGTTCCTAATCATTGTTTAAATTTTGCATGCTATTGTTATGGCAGAATGTGTCCTGCACTTAAATATTATGAAACACCTTTTGTTTACCACATTTTATGCAAATAAAGAATACTTACTTACTACTTACTTTCAATAAATCGACAAAACGTATAAGAAGAAAACAGATAGAGCATTAAGTATTCTTCATCTCTCAGCGCGTGCCGGTTTTTTCAAGGCCAGCGCAAACATTTAGCTAAGCAACAAGCTGGACGTTAAGCCGTATTAAGGATGCCAGATTCAGGCATTACATTTCCCAGACAATTCGGTCTGTACGATGATTTAATTATGAAAATCGATAACTATTTTTTACCAAACATCCAAACTAATATTATAAATGCGAAAGTAACTCTGTCTGTCTGTCTGTCTGTCTGTCTTTTCTTCACGCCTTAACTACTGAACCGATTTGTGTGAAATTTGGTACAGACATAGTTTGGAACTTGAGAAAGGACATAGGATAGTTTTTATTACAGAAAAATAAAAATAAAATTTATTAAATGCTCTAACGGAGTATAGATAATTCCTTAAATGATTGATAGATGGCGGTGATCGCGCAATGGTGTCGATCGTTACACGAATTCGGTTCATGTTATTGTTTTAATTTATCGGAAAAAAGTAAATAAATAGTAAAAAGGTATGAATAAAATAATATCAATATAATAAAACTTTAAGTACAAAGAAAATGCCCGAACGGAGTTTAGATAAATAATCGACCAACGCCATCTATCGATAAGGTATCCGAGTTGTCAAACTCGGATACCTTATCGATAGATGGCGTTGGGATCGAAATAGGTCGCGACATGGACGATAGATGCCGTTGGGATCGCAATAGATCGCGCTATGGTTTCGTTACACGCATTTTGTTGGGTATCAGCCGAACGCTTCGGTACTTTCGTGGAAAAATTGTAGTGTCGGTTGTATGATAGTTTATGTGGATTGCTCCTGTTTCGTAAATTTTAAATTGGTTCCGTTGTATAATTGGTGTTCCTGTGATGCTTATGAGAAACCTAGATCCACCAAGACTATATAACGGCATACGGTTACAAATAACCTATATAGGACGGAATGTCATTAAAGCTGTTATTATGACTGGGATGGCAAAAGGCGATTTCGCATTTGCGCATTCCTATCATTCCAACTGATTTGCCAGTCCAATTTAAAAGAGTTCAGTTTCCGCTGAAAACTGCGTTTGCAATGACCATAAATAAAGCCCAAGGGCAAACGCTAAAAGTTGCGGGGGTACATCTTGAAAAAGACTGTTTCTCCCATGGACAACTCTACGTTGCGTGCTCAAGAGTGTCGGAACCACAAAACCTTTATAGTTTTGCAAAGGATGGCAAAACTAAAAACGTATACAGAAATGTCAATAATAGAAAAATTGTCAAGGGAGAAACAGTCTTTTTTCGTTTTGAACTGAAATGTCACATCAGTAGAATGATGGGAAAATAAGGGAAAAATAACATTTTCGCCTTTTTCGATAGGCATAACGGCTTTAATGCCCTAAGGGAGTATACATCTCTTAAATTCAAACGCAGAGCTCATTATGTTGATTTTTGAAGAGTTCCCTAGAATATCTTCCACATTTCATTTTTGAAGAGATCCCGCGAGATCGCGAACTATTTGGGTAAAACCAAAAATCTGCTGGAAGTCACTATTCCACGCGAACGAAGTCGCGGGCAAAAGCTAGTTCTGCATAATTGTTATACTTACGAGCATATACAGGAATTTGAATCCATAAGAGATATAAAAAAACTTATAGGAGACTTTAGATCTTCTTGATGTAATTTTTTTTTGTGTATTTATTTTTAGGTCAAGTGTGAGTCGCAAAAATGAGTGAGATAGGCAAAAATTTCTAAAGTTCCTGGACTATAATTACATTCATGAATATCTCTTTTTTTGTTAGCTCAGCTCATACATTTTATTATTTTAGTGATAAGGAACCTATTTTTCACTTAACACCAGGAGTTATATACCTACATTATAATACGAGTTCGTAATAATGATAAACTGGTCTTAGTCAAGGGTTAATAAAATAGTGTTAAAAAACCTTTGTTTTTTTTACAATCTTTTAGCATCCATCGGTGGGATATATACCTAACATTCAAGGGGTGGAGTCACATCATACTCCATCATGCTTAATGCTGACTTTTTTTTTATCGCGGTAATATCATCAAATGAGGCCTCCCACACAGGGCAGGGCGGGAGGGACTGTCAGACTCGTACTGACTAAAATCCACGGTGTCCTTCACTAGCCCTTTACGTACCGGGGTCACGGTAATTCGTAAGTCCCGCGACCCCGGCAGGCTTTGGCCATCTACAGTCCCCGTCACTATGCTGACACTCCTTGAGGCGCGCGTGGAACACAACGCGCCGTCGACTCGGGCATGGTCCATGGTCGGACAGCGAGTCTCCCATTACTCGACGCCCGCATGCCCGCGCCTACGGTGACCGGAGATCGTCTTGCGACGTCCGACGCCGTGGGCGTTTACCACTGCGGCTGGGCTGGAGGGAGGTCACTGTCCTCTCCCTCACGCGGGCCGCCTCCTCCTTCGCGAGCATGACTGCTTCGCAGAAGGAGGCGACCGCTTCCCACTCCGTCTCGCCCCGCAGCATGGCCTCGACCAATGCCGGGCGCGAGAGGTCTTCGCGGTCGCCGTCGTGAGGACACGGCGGTGCTCTGCCCAAGCGGGGCAGTCCTGCACCGTATGCTCCACCGTGTCCTCCGAACGATCCTCGCAGTGGTGACACCCAGGCGTTTCTTCCCTCTTTATCAGACACAGGTACCTCTCGAAACTTCCGTGTCCGGTGAGGACCTGCGTCATGCGGTAGGTAAGGACGCCGTGACGCCTATTCAGCCACTCCTCAAAGAGGGGTCTTACCGCCGCGATTGCGGCATGCCCGGCTTAATGCTGATTTAGTAAAGCTTAGCAGGTTTCACAGACCTACGGCATTAAATTCTTCTGTGACCTTAATTATGCAGGTTAAGGGAAAAAGTCACATGCAATGATGTTTTCCTTCACCAAAAGGCCATTGGTATGATAAACATAAACAGGTTATCCTTTTGTCATATTACCCATATCGACCATTAACGATCACGCGTGAAAATAATGTACCCGCTAGTCGGGTAATGGTTTGCAGTATGACAACACTCCTCATTCGTGACGTGCCGTTAATATTGGCATCGTGCAAGACTTTACCGCCATCTAGCGTTCGCAATTATGTTGGTTCTGACCGTTTTACTTAGAGTTTTTTGAAGTTTTTTGAAGTGTACACTTTTTTAGCGGCGTTGTGCACTTTTTTTGGAATGGGAAAAAATGTTAAACTCGCGTCAGGACACGTGACCTGATCGAAAATTCGTAAGACGGCGCAGGGCGGTTGCGCGAATGTTCGTGTGTGTTTATTACTATTGAAGTTTTCACTTCTGCCAGCACTCCCAGAGTGCAACCCGTCGTTTTTTTGCAAATTACTTGGTTTTGAATATTATGGCGATCCATCGGCACGGCACTGAATATAATTAAATAAACGCAGGCAAATTTAATTCCATTTTTTTTTTTTTTGCGTGGTAAAATCATCAAATGAGTCCTCCCACCCAGGGCAGGGCGGGAGGGACTGTCAGACTTGTACTGACTAAAATCCACGGTGTCCTTCACAAGCCCTTTACGTACCGGGGTCACGGAAATGCTAAGTCCCGCGACCCCGGCAGGCTTTGGCCCTCTACAGGCCCCGTCAATATGCTGACACTCTTTGAGGCGCGCGTGGAACACAACGCGCCGTCGACCCAGGCATGGTCCATGGTCGGACAGCAAGTCGCCCATTACTCGCTGCCCGCATGCCCGCGCCTACGGTGGCCGGAGATCGTCCTGTGACGTCCGACGCCGTGGGCGTCTACCACTGCGGCTGGGATGGAGGGAGGACGCTGTCCTCTCCCTCAGGCGGCCCGCCTCCTCCTTCACGAGCATGACTGCTTCGCAGAAGGAGGCGACCGCTTCCCACTCCGTCTCGCCCCGCAGCATGGCCTCGACCAATGCCGGGCGCGAGAGGTCTCCGCCTATCGCCGTCGTGAGGACACGGCGGTGCTCTGCCCAAGCGGGGCAGTCCTGCACCGTATGCTCCACCGTGTCCTCCGGACGATCCTCGCAGTGGTGACACCCAGGCGTTTCTTCCCTCCCTATCAGACACAGGAACCTCCCGAAACTTCCGTGTCCGGTGAGGACCTGCGTCATGCGGAAGGTAAGGACGCCGTGACGCCTATCCAGCCACTCCTCAAAGAGGGGTCTTACCGCCGCGATTGCGGCGTGCCCGAAATTTAATTCCATAAGAAAAATATCAAATACAGGATTTAAATAAGGATCATGAGGATTCTGATGTTATTTACTTTTTTCTCTTGACGGCAGTGTGACTGTTCCTAAATTACCCCAGGCTTATAAATTTTTCGTTTTTCTTAAATCTAGTTATTCTTAGAGGGAAATGAGGGAATGGTACCCCCGAAGGGGTAGAGAAAGGGCCCCGCACTCCGCCCGATCTCCATGACGCGCGAGCCATTGACTTCCGCAGTCTCTGCCATGGGAGAATGAGGACAGAACTCTCAACAAGGGGACATCCCATCCCGACTTTAGAAGCTAGGGGATGGGAGGGGACCTAGGTAAGTTAGTGTTGAGAGTTCACAGTTATATATGAAAGTCTAAATCATATAAAACAAACCAATAAGAATTATGAAGCAAGTAAGACAAGAGGACAACAAAGATATAATATATTATTGTGATAGGGAAACGTTACGCTTGCGCTTAGGAAATTAGTTGATTATAGTTACGTTAACTTATGTAATTCCAATGTAGTAGCTGCCGCTTTGTAAACGCAAACGATTCCATGTACAACATGGTATTGCTTTACAACGTTTACCCGGCGTACGTTTACTGTTAGTCCTACCAGCATTACCCTACGAAGGACTCTGCTACGAACACTAACAGCGAACGGTTCCTAAGCACGTTTTACATGTCCTTCCCAATCCTGAGATAGTGAGTCGTGAATTCACTACCATTGAGGAAGACAAGTTTTATATAGCTTCATAGAAGCACACACGCGTTCAGACAGTTCACCCTTACGGCTGCCTATCCCCTTTCTTTAATAAGATTCTAGTTGCTCAAGCGTACCGGAGACTCGGCCTGTAACAGAGCATATTGCGTTTGCCTTGCTGGATGTCGAAGTGGATGTCATCGGCACTTCATTCATTTCATATTTAAATATTCCCCTTATCGACAGGCGTGTCTCGTTAAATAGTGACGATTCAGTAATAGGCCGTACCATATGGCCGTTTAACGAGACACAGCCGTTTAATCTAGCGTTCTTTCGAACGGAGCTATTCAACGATAACCCCGATTTGGCGATGACTACCCCCACAGCTGGAAATGTACATCCATCAATCACTCGCAATGTCTCTGGGCTAGGCTGCAAGGAGACAGTAATCATCAATAGCATTTGGTTATTTTGCTAAACAAATAGCAATATTTACTATAATTGCTAATGCCTGTCACCGGCATATAATAACTTGGCTGGAGGAATATAATCGGAATAATTGACCTATGAACATGGTTCTGCCTTTGATACGTGGTACATTCGTCTGGTAAAAGTCAGTATTCGTCAGGCGTCATTGGCGTGTGAGTCATTGTACTGATTGTAGCGAAAGGCATTCCCCGTGTCCTTTAACCAAACGCCAATGACAAATTACTGTGAGGTTATGGAACTGGGAGTCAGAACAAATATATGAGATAATAATATACAATAAGGTATTGCGCAGGTGTCGCTCCGCTGTGCTGAAATAAATGATTATTAACAGCTATTCTGCGTCTTCACCAAACTGCTACTATAAAGTTAATTATAATTAACACTTACCAAGTGTTTATAGAAGAGAATTAGTCTATAATTTACTTATAAACTACTGCTCAAATACCACCCGTATAATCACCAACATCAGGGTCCTTCTGGATTCATCTTCTCACGTTCCACCGACCACTAACACTCCACTTACTTCCACTACCCATATTTGACGTAGCTCTCTCGACGGTCTCAACCCGACTGTCCCGAATCACCAGCGTCTTCCGCCTCCAACTACCTGCTAAGCGCCTCGAAAGGCTCTTGGAAATTCTCACGGCTCTTGGCTGTCTATTACCCTTAGCCCGAATATCTGCTTTGTTTTTAAGTGCACAATTGAATAATGACTGTTAGTTTAGGGTCCACAGATGTGGAGTTTTAACATTAGTTGACTTTGAGAGATTTCTAAACTTCCTTAGAATTTGTAATCTTGATTTGTTTTCGAGGTCCACTTAAGTGTCCGTTCGGGGCTCGGTTTATTGCAAACACATGTTTTTCCCTCACAATTCAACCCTAGTCAATAGTTTTTGTTGCCATTGAAATAAATGATTTGTGTGAAGGAAATGTCAGGCCATAAAGTACCAAGTTAATGTGTCTGTAGACGCCCGACGTCACGTAGTGATTTTAAAATAAATAACTTATTCTGTTATTAAAACAAGGGTACATGACGGACAGTCACATTCCCCCCTCTGAAAATCAGACGCGTGACGCAGTTCAGCGGATGAGGTTTCACATTAGGGACTTGTGCATTTCCATAACGTTATAATACTAAATACGACTACACCAGTTTATTATGTTTCTATAAACTGGTTATTATAAATTTTCCACTTGGTACACGAGTCTTATGAGATGCATTGTTTGCCACAATTTTGTGTAATTTTGCATAAGCATCTTCAATCATAAATGTAATTAATTATTATAATTATTCGAAACTGGTCCTCCAGTAAAGTACTCTGTTGTAATTAAATTGTACATTAAACCGCGATATAAGTCATTTCAAAAGACCTGTGCATGCTTATAATGTTGATTTACATACCAGAGTCTCTTTTAAAGAGTATTTGTGAGTGACGCTACCTCTACGGTATTCCCTCGTTCTAAATTCAGCCTATAGTAGCTGCTGCTGGACAGAGGCCTTTCCTCATGGCTGAGCGAGCTCAATCCGCTGCTCGCTGTGGCTGAAATAGTCCGCACATAGGCATATTAGATTTTATTCCAATTAGTCGCCCCCCTCCGATTCTAAGAGGATAGAGCTGTTCCAGGATTCCAACTATGAGATGTCATATTAGAAAACTAATGTTATGTAATCTGAACAATTACGATCTGCTCGCTATTACAAGTAAATCCCTTTCTTATATTAGTTTTAGTCTCTATTAGCCTCCCCCCTCCGGTTGTGAGACGAATGACCAGTCCTGTCATTGAACTAGTTTGGGGAAATTATACCAGAATATGAACATATTCTGTAACGTGTACTATTTAACATGTGCACATCTTTCTCGCAACAATACGTCACTCCACACCACGAATAATTTCTTCTTCGTGGGTGCATTCAGACACATCCAAATCCATAAACTCAAACAGCCAGATGCAGAACAACTGCCTGCAGTTAAATACAAATAGTTGTTCTATGCGGGAATCGAACCCGTTACACTTAACAAAGCAATCGATCGGTAAGCCAATGTGTCAACCGTGTCATTAACATAAATAAACCTTACTTTCCGCTCCGTCACTCGAAGATCAATTCGTGTTAATTCATTTAAGAATTAAGTTTGTCCTTGACTTGAAAATATAGGCATCCTAGATTGACCAAACAATTACTGGCCCTCTATGGTGTAACAAAATAAATCCGATTACTGAAAAACGGTTGTTTCTTTAATTAAATATTACCATTGTCCCAACTGGGAATCTCTCCTGTATCGTTGGTACGCACACAAACACAGAAATCCACATACACAAACACCCAGACCCGAAACACGCAGATCACACAAACATTTTTTCCGTGTGGGGATCGAACCCGCGACACGCCGCGGAACTGTCGACTACTCAACCACTGCGCTAATGGTCTCGACAAAATGTTTTCATCAACATTCCCTCGTGGGTTCCTTTGCCTGCTGGCATTGAATAATTTCATAGCCTAAATTCAAAACAATACTACCTTTAGTGCAATGACAAAGTCAAACCACGTGACATCGCGTAACTGTGAAGTATAATAAAAGTGAAACTTAGCTTCGTAAAAGGAGTCCCGCTAACTTCGACACAGCTGCCCTTGAAGTCCGCAGATGTCGGCTGCATTTGACCCGTGCTTACGCATAACCCAAACGTTAAGACAAGGTGAAGTGACAGCCCAGCAGTCTCAAGCAACCTGGAATTTGAAATTAGGACACACGAGTATCTATTCATCTATGTGTCAATAAATCTCTTTTCTTTCCTCTTTCGTTCATCTATATGGCTTACTCCGGGGTCTGAAAGGTTAATCTCATACGGTAATACTTAATGACAAGTAAATCAATTGTAATCTTTAAAAGCTGCATGTTTCTTACTGTATAAACAGTTATAATATGAAATTTACTCCGAGATTGAGGGCGCATCACAATCATATCGTGATATATACACACAAATACACGTGAAATTGCAAACACGTTTCATAATCTATTAGTGTACTGTCGGACATGAAACTTATGTCAACAGGGAGTTGAACCCTTGTAAAAGTAGCACACACTAACAAACACTTATTCCATGTAGTTCAAAAATGCCTCCTGCCATATTATGGTTATGATAATCACTATCAGTAGCTTTATTACCCAACCCTTTCCAACCAACAACCTCTGTGAGAACCTATCCCACAAGCCGTGACACAGCAACTTTATCACTCATCAACTATTGTGTGTAACTAGGTCATTGGTACTGTAGCACAAGCACATCAACAACAAATAAATCAAGCAGGAATTGAATCCTCTGTCAATGGTTGAAGAACACATCATCATAACCTTGGGACTGTTATATCTAATCAACCATAATTTATTTTAGCTGCGTATCTCACAACTGTTTCTCATTAGCTCTCATATTACGTTGTACTGTTTCCATAACAACGTAAACTAACTCATTCACTTTAAAATCACGCAGGAATTGAACCCGCTAACGGAGTGGTTAGAACAATTAATTATGGTGAACATACACAAGTTAATGTAACAAACATAATATGCTCAAACCATCTTACAGTTTAATTTACAATTTTGACATTGTGTCGTGTTATTTTCGTGTCGAAATATAACATCAAGTCGAAAATTAAACATCAATTGACAAATTCGCGGGAGTTGAACCCGATACCAATGTTTGATTCATTCAATAAATGGTGATCAATAGTTAATGTAATCACTGTCATTTAAAACCGTCTCTCGTTATCCCTAGAAAAGTATTATTACGTTGTGTTACTTCCGTTTCAACGTAAAGAATTCTAACAAATCAATCGATAGATTACGCGGGAGTTGAACCCGTCACCAGTGATAAAACCAATCAATAATGGTTATCAAAGTTTTATTTAATCAAATAAAACTCGTTGTAATGGCTATAACTTAATGCCGTCTCTCCAAATCTCGAGAATCATGTAATTACGTTGTGTTATTTTTGTAGCAACCCATAAATTGTTCTTTCTCGTTGCACTGAAGTGAATCAGTACATTTAATGACGAGAATCCTGGTCACGGCACCACATGTGACTGTTCCTAAATTACCCCAGGCTTATAAATTTTTCGTTTTTCTTAAATCTAGTTATTCTTAGAGGGAAATGAGGGAATGGTACCCCCGAAGGGGTAGAGAAAGGGCCCCGCACTCCGCCCGATCTCCATGACGCGCGAGCCATTGACTTCCGCAGTCTCTGCCATGGGAGAATGAGGACAGAACTCTCAACAAGGGGACATCCCATCCCGACTTTAGAAGCTAGGGGATGGGAGGGGACCTAGGTAAGTTAGTGTTGAGAGTTCACAGTTATATATGAAAGTCTAAATCATATAAAACAAACCAATAAGAATTATGAAGCAAGTAAGACAAGAGGACAACAAAGATATAATATATTATTGTGATAGGGAAACGTTACGCTTGCGCTTAGGAAATTAGTTGATTATAGTTACGTTAACTTATGTAATTCCAATGTAGTAGCTGCCGCTTTGTAAACGCAAACGATTCCATGTACAACATGGTATTGCTTTACAACGTTTACCCGGCGTACGTTTACTGTTAGTCCTACCAGCATTACCCTACGAAGGACTCTGCTACGAACACTAACAGCGAACGGTTCCTAAGCACGTTTTACATGTCCTTCCCAATCCTGAGATAGTGAGTCGTGAATTCACTACCATTGAGGAAGACAAGTTTTATATAGCTTCATAGAAGCACACACGCGTTCAGACAGTTCACCCTTACGGCTGCCTATCCCCTTTCTTTAATAAGATTCTAGTTGCTCAAGCGTACCGGAGACTCGGCCTGTAACAGAGCATATTGCGTTTGCCTTGCTGGATGTCGAAGTGGATGTCATCGGCACTTCATTCATTTCATATTTAAATATTCCCCTTATCGACAGGCGTGTCTCGTTAAATAGTGACGATTCAGTAATAGGCCGTACCATATGGCCGTTTAACGAGACACAGCCGTTTAATCTAGCGTTCTTTCGAACGGAGCTATTCAACGATAACCCCGATTTGGCGATGACTACCCCCACAGCTGGAAATGTACATCCATCAATCACTCGCAATGTCTCTGGGCTAGGCTGCAAGGAGACAGTAATCATCAATAGCATTTGGTTATTTTGCTAAACAAATAGCAATATTTACTATAATTGCTAATGCCTGTCACCGGCATATAATAACTTGGCTGGAGGAATATAATCGGAATAATTGACCTATGAACATGGTTCTGCCTTTGATACGTGGTACATTCGTCTGGTAAAAGTCAGTATTCGTCAGGCGTCATTGGCGTGTGAGTCATTGTACTGATTGTAGCGAAAGGCATTCCCCGTGTCCTTTAACCAAACGCCAATGACAAATTACTGTGAGGTTATGGAACTGGGAGTCAGAACAAATATATGAGATAATAATATACAATAAGGTATTGCGCAGGTGTCGCTCCGCTGTGCTGAAATAAATGATTATTAACAGCTATTCTGCGTCTTCACCAAACTGCTACTATAAAGTTAATTATAATTAACACTTACCAAGTGTTTATAGAAGAGAATTAGTCTATAATTTACTTATAAACTACTGCTCAAATACCACCCGTATAATCACCAACATCAGGGTCCTTCTGGATTCATCTTCTCACGTTCCACCGACCACTAACACTCCACTTACTTCCACTACCCATATTTGACGTAGCTCTCTCGACGGTCTCAACCCGACTGTCCCGAATCACCAGCGTCTTCCGCCTCCAACTACCTGCTAAGCGCCTCGAAAGGCTCTTGGAAATTCTCACGGCTCTTGGCTGTCTATTACCCTTAGCCCGAATATCTGCTTTGTTTTTAAGTGCACAATTGAATAATGACTGTTAGTTTAGGGTCCACAGATGTGGAGTTTTAACATTAGTTGACTTTGAGAGATTTCTAAACTTCCTTAGAATTTGTAATCTTGATTTGTTTTCGAGGTCCACTTAAGTGTCCGTTCGGGGCTCGGTTTATTGCAAACACATGTTTTTCCCTCACAATTCAACCCTAGTCAATAGTTTTTGTTGCCATTGAAATAAATGATTTGTGTGAAGGAAATGTCAGGCCATAAAGTACCAAGTTAATGTGTCTGTAGACGCCCGACGTCACGTAGTGATTTTAAAATAAATAACTTATTCTGTTATTAAAACAAGGGTACATGACGGACAGTCACAGCAGCTATCCATTTCCTGCATTGTCCATCTTACCCATAGGCGTTTGGGAATCAGTAAAACTTACTACTTCTGCCAGTATTCTTGTAGCTTACAACACAATAACTGCTGCTGCTGCTGTGACCCATTGTTTTGAGCGGAATAAGGAGATAATACAAAAAAAATGTGCAGCAGAATAAGAGTTGCAGAGAAAACAGACACGTCTTGAATTCAGGAATCAATAACCATAAGCTCAGAGGATCAGTCATCAACGACTACTATGATGGATCGTTTACCAGGAAAGTCTGATACCCAGCAACAAAAATCAACCGGGTGCCAAAAGCAGGAAGCTTGCTGGGTAGACTTGCGTCTCGAGACACATAGGAGTATAGTCCTCCTGACCGATTTCGGCCATGGTGGCCAATCGCAACGCAGATTAGTCAACTTCGCGGGTCATAAATTATAGTGCACAAATGTATGCGCAGGCACAGGTGTACTCTCTGTTCCTTTACTCTCATAGTTCCGATGGGACGGCAATCCGACACGACCGGAGAGAGATCAGGCGCAGGACCAACGGCTTAACGTGATTTCCGAAGCCCGGAGTTTGGAAGTTGGCGGTATAATACCCCCGTATTATACCGCCAACTTCCAAACTCCGGGCAGCTACTGAGAAATTATTTTTTTGGAAAAACCCAATAGTACTTTACCTCTTTGCCCAACCCAACGCCAACGGGGCAGATGATCGATTTTAAAGTACATCTAACAAGACAATCTTTTATAACCTCACCTATATTAATAGGTACTGAGCTACAGGGAGCCAAAAGTGGGTTGAAACGGTGCACGGCATGCGCGTTGCTGGAACTTGGCCTGCGCACTGCCGTGCGCTTAGATTTATGAGCATTTTTAGGGTTCCGTAGTTAACTAGGAACCCTTATAGTTTCGCCATGTCTGTCTGTCTGTCTGTCTGTCCGTCCTCGCTTAATCTCTGTGACCGTTAGCACTAGAAAGCTGAAATTTGGTACCAATATGTATATCAATCACGCCGACAAAGTGCAAAAATAAAAATTGGAAAAAAATGTTTTTTTAGGGTAGCCCCCCTATATGTAAAATAGAAAGTGATTTTTTTTTTAATTTCAACCCTAACGTGTGATATATCGTTGGATAGGTATTTAAAAATGAATAGGGGTTTACTAAGATCATTTTTTGATGATGTCAATAGTTTCGGAAATAATCGCTCCTAAAGTCAAAAACAATGTGTCCCCCCCCCTCTAACTTTTGAACCATAAGTTTAGAAAATATGAAAAAAATCTGGAAAGTAGAACTTTATAAGGACTTTCTAGGAAAATTATTTTGAACTTAATGGAAAGAACAGTTTTTGTGCAAAAAAAACAAGAAGGTGGTACAAAATTCCTGGACTAAGTTTGTAGTATAATCAATTATTTAATCATATATACAAGCATTTTTTTTAACTTCGTTTACGTATTTCATTATTCTGAACGTATCTTCTTTCAAACAAAAAAAGAATTATTGAAATCGGTTCGCGCATTCCAAAGTTATCAAACGCATAAAATGTTAAGGTAAAAACAAGTTCATAAATGGTTCGATAGATGGCGTTGCGTAATGACGTCAATTTTAAAAGTCGATGTCTTCGTGCTTTCATGACCTACCTGTGGTAAAAATTTGCTACTACTTAAAATATATGTTCTTAGAGTGCATAATCGCTACCTGAACTACTTACTCTTTTCGATTAAAATAAAATAGCTATTTGATAAAGGTTTGTGGGAAATTGTTATTGTGTCTTTTCAAATTTATATTGAGGGTTTTTTTAGTTATCACCGTCCTTTGTGGGCCCGTTTTTAGGGTTCCCTTTTTATCAAAGTTCAAAATGTCAACGTAACAAATAACCTTTTTTTAACACACAAGTTTAAAAAAAGGCTATTTGTTAACACTTATTGTAACGGACGGGAAACTACGGAACCCTACACTGAGCGTGGCCTGACACGCTCTTGGCCGGTTTTTCGCTTATTGTTTACTTCGACGATAATATGTTATTAAATTAACGTTACAACGGATAACGAAATTTAATTTAAATGTGCGTAAGAAAATTCTATCTATAACAAGAATTTGGATAAAATATTTGGACTAAAAAGGGCAAATTGAAAAACTAAAAAATAAAATGTGTACATGGCACGTGATGTGGAAGCGAGCGGGAGGCGGCCGGCGCGCGGGCGCTCGGTGGAGCCGGCTGGCTGGCAGTCCCGGAGCGCGCACTCGGGATCGGTAGTGTAGCGCGCGAAGCTTGCGCGGGCGCGTGTTCTTTGCCGATGGAAAGTCCTAGTGTTGTGATGATCGACACGCGGCTTCGAAGTGGATTGTTTAACAAAAATTCGATCGGGCGAAATATTTATCGTGAACCAGTTAGTGTGCGACCAAACTGTGAATAGATATAAGTTGGTGGTTTTCTGTGACACAATAGTATAATCTTTTATAAAGAAATACAACAAGGTAAAGTACATCGCTTAATAAGTTTTAGAAAAAAATAAGAACGATGTAAACAATAACGGCCATGAATATGACACTGGACCAATATCGTAACATAAACTCATAACATCACGCCAATAATCACCGAAGAGTTAAACAGAAGTGTACTTTATGGGGCACTCACATTTTGTCAGTAGGTATTTTTATTAAGACTCGGTTACCATCTTATGGGCAGAGATCTTGACTTGATAGCTGATACTGAGAAACTCTTGATGAATAATACTAAATGTCACTGCCCGAACCAGGAATAGAACTCCAAACAAACTTGTTGCAGTTGTGCTTGCAATCACTGTGCTACTTTTACTATGAGAGTAACGAGGCAGTTCTTCAGCAACCTAAATTCTTGTCAAATACATAATTTTTAACATGTGTGCTAGCATTTTGTAATCCGTAGCACCGGTAAAAACATCGCCCATGTACACAATAAGTTAAAAATGCTCAAAAAATTAAAACGAAACTAAATGAAATTTTTATGGGACCAAATGGCAGGTATACTGCATCGAACAAGAACCCATATGGGTGCTAAGTTCTCATCGATATAAATGAATGAACAACGCCAAACACAAGGTAGCTACTGTATACCGTTGAGATGAAGGACAGTTCAGGGTACTCCCTGAACTGTCCTTCATCTTCATTACCAGACCCCTAATGACAGTCACAACCCATCGAGGTGCAAAATTTTATCAATACTAATTGATCAAGCCCAAACACAAGGTAGCTGCTGTAAATCGTTGAGGAGTTTCCTTGAGTGTCTCTCGGCTCCATCATCAGATTTACATCCAGACCTTTATTAAATTGTAGTGCCTTGTTATACTTAATGAAAAACTTACAAAGGCACTAAACGCCTCTACGATTGTTGAAAGTTCCCCTCGATTTCTCTGGTCTTCCATCATCAAACCCTGACTTCATTATCATCGACCCATCTTTGAAATATCTTCTTTCCAACAAAAAAATACTTTTTCAAATCGGTTGGTAAACAACGGAGCAACCTATGCCTGAACAAAAATAAAATAAAATCCCTATCTCAAAAAGTACTGAATTGATTTTGATAGTATTCCCTAAGTTGAACAATACCTAGTATAACAAAGAATTACTTAAATCGGACTTGTAGTTCCGGAGATATGCGAACACAAACATAAAAACACACATACATACATAAGTACACTTTTTTGGCACATTCGTTCAGACGCTGATGTAGACTAACATATACGAAAACTGGTCAGTTCTGGAAATATTACATACATACGGGTCGAATTGATAACCGCCTTTTTTTTGAAGTCGGTTAAAAAAATATTCCGAAATTCACAAATACGAATTTCAAAATACCGATTTTGATAAACCCAACAAGCATTATTAGATTTGTGAAGTCGAAGTTATGGTAGGTACGCGTTTTTGTGTTTAACCCTTAGTAAATAACTTCAAATAAAAACTTTGAAAAAAAATAGTACCTATATTAAATAAAAAACAAAGCCACCGACTTCCAATAGAAAAGTTATTTTAAACTTTTTAGTGTTAAATTTTGAAGACTTGTACTCGTTGAAAATTCGATGTTTGTGATGATTAACTATTATTAATTTGGATAAGGATTAATATCATGTTAATGAAAATACCTTCGCAAATAATGCATTACTTTAAAATCAAATTTGATTTCCATAAAAAAGGTTATAGTGTCTTAACCTTGGGTCGCGGGACTGTACGAATTACCGTCACCCCGGAACGTAAAGGGTTATTGAAGGACACCGTGGATTTTAGTCAGTACGAGTCTGACAGTCCCTCCCGCTCTGCCCGGGTGGGAGGACTCATTTGATGATTTTACCACGATAAATAAAAAAAAAATAGTGCCTTAACCTTAAAAGATAGTGTAGTATCCTATGTCTACTCGGTTTTATTTATAATTGGCTCTCATACACACCAACCTGTGTTCGCGCCATTCCGTAACGACTGACAGGTATCATTCGTGACAGGTTCGAAAACTTATGTGAGAGAGATAGTGTTTACATATCTATTAAATAGATACGCTACAGATAGATATATGCTCTCGCGGACTTTATTTTAGAACTTTTCGTGAGGAATAATTCCGTAGCACATAATTTTTACGTATGTTTAATCGTTTACGCAGCGCACGCAACGGAAGCTCTCGAAAAGGAATACATTTTCCCGATTTCATTTCTCATTGCTGCTCCGCTCCTATTGGTGATAGCGTGATGTTATATAGCCTATAGCCTACCTTGATAATTGGAATACCCAACACTAAATACTTTTTTAATTCCAACCAGTAGTTCCCGAGGTCAGCGCGTTACACAAACGCTACAAAAGCGCACCACAAACGCCTTAAAGTAGACGTTGCGACTCCAGCAACTGCACTCTCGGCTGGTTAGCTTAGCTTAGGTATAGGTTAGCTTTTGTACTTAAAAAATATTATTATGTTTTATTACACAGAACTGTCCTCCGACTGCAATAAAATTGTTAGTCAACTGATTACCACTACAGTAGTTTGTACATTAGGTATGTGTTGGTGTGCTCGCTTGGTTGTATATCTTCTACATGGGAGTGATGTTACTAGAAGTCTGAAACGAAATATTTGACATTAAAGAGTGTACTTATATAAAGTTTACCCTTCTTGTCTATTGAGCTCTAGGCTATGGAAAGGCGAGTGCAATAAATATATCAGTTTTTATTGTCTTCTCAAACTTTTCATACAGATTTAGCCCAATATGTGCAAATGCTTTATTTATAAGCGAATTTAAGTTTACAGGAAACTCTGTTTCACATAGTTTTCAACATGTGCGCTAGTCAGCACCGCGTGGTAGCTTCAGCTTTATGGAATTGGTTTATGTAGGTACCATTGCCATAATAAACACGGCGCACCGTGAGCCCTCTAGTCTGGCGATGTAATATTATACGACTAGAACTTGTTACCTCTGCAATTTTTATTTCACTTTTTGACATAGCACTCGTGCATGGTAGGTCTTTTTTGTTATCTTTTTTTATGTTCCTAATTAATGAAATGTTTCTTTCCTGTCAGTCGTACCTATGGTCGTAACCGCTCGCAGGCAGCTGCACAGTCACAGATAGCTTGGTGTACACATGCTTCCATCACAGATGCGTACGTGTTGGCATGTGGACATTTGACTGTTCTATTCAATTCAACAGGACAGTAACGAGAGCCATCGACACGACGAGAACAAACAGACTGAGCTGAACTGTTGACGAAAATAGAGGCTTCTTGATGCGCTGCCTGTGTACTTGCGTCCACGACGTGCCGTGGCTCCACACACATTGCTTTAGCAATGCTGCTAATATAATTGGCGAATTGTGTGTTGGACCACGCACAACGCACAATGGGTTCCGTAGTTGATTACCCTACGATGACCATGCTATTTTTAACCGACTTCAAAAAAGGAGGTTTGTTCGCGGATAACTTCGTTGTTTATGAACCGATTTTGATGATAATTTTTTTGTTGAAAAGAAGATATTTCAAAGGTGGTTCCATGATAAGGAAATCAGGGTTTGACGATGGCAGACCAGAGAACAAAACAAAAAAATAAAAAGAAAGTACATATGTACACAAAAAAAATAGAATGTTTTAAATCGAGTAGTCAGTAGATATTCATTTATGACAAGTTTTGAGTTTATCGAAGACATCGAAGCATGCAGTAAAATACTTTCCATCCATCTTGATAAACATTTTCTCTTAGTTAGGGGGTGATTTGAAAAAGAAATAACCGCCTTCAAAATCGATTACCTATCGATTAAAAAAAAACAAGTTTGAAAAAGTTTTTTATTTTATCTTAATTGATGTTATAATTAAATTGGTTGTAATTGGTTGTTCAAACATTCGTTGTAAAATAAAAAAATAATATTAAAAATAATATTTTAATAATATATAAAAACTTAGATTAAAGAAGCTTATCAATGACATCCAATTAATTTCTATGCTTGTTCATAATAATCGTCGGCCTGGGCGTCATGACGACGGTTGGCGCAATGGCTGAGCTATCGACTGCTATGCCGCGTGTCGCGGGTTCGATTCCCGCACGGAACAAATATTTCTATGATCTGCAAGTAGTTCTTCTGGGTCTGGGTGTCTGTAAATGTGAGTAGACTATGTTTGTGGACGCAACCACGATACAGGAAGAAATTCCTAGTGCGGGGCAACTTAATTAAATGTAAGTAAGTAGGTATGTAATTTTTATTTATATTGCGCTAAATAGAAATTACATACAATTAAGAATATATATTACAACTTTAATATTATTCAGTTTCAACTATTTCTTTAAAATAACATAGATTGCGGCAAAATCTTTGCCGTTTTTAGGGTTCCGTACGTCTGAATACAAAAACGGAACCCTTATAGGATCACTCGTGTGTCTGTCCGTCCGTCGCTTACAGTCAATTATCTCCGAATCTATTAGACCGATTAAGTTGAAATTTGGTACACATATCAATTCCTGTGACCCAAACACAGAGGTGTGACGTGAGCAGATGAAATCTGTATATGGGGGGTCATTTTTGGGGGGGAAGGGGAAAATTAAAAAAAAAAATTCTGAAAACTGCATCGTGTGGCATATCAAATGAAAGGTCTTGTTGAGAAGATCTTAAATGTATTTTTTTGTAATTTTAAAATAAATAGTTTCCAAGTTATTCAAGAAAATAGACGAAAATTGCCTTTACCATTCCCCCCCCCCTTATCTCCGAAACTACTGAACCTAAAATTTTGAAAAAAATACAGAAATTAGTTTTCTCCTTATAGATTATAGGAAAACCTATAAGAAGTCCATGATATTAAAATAACATGGTAAATCACTCAATATTGTGCGTACCAACTTACATTTTTTTTTAATACGTCATAAATCGTAAACCGCAATTTATCTTTCAAAGTTACAACCAACTTTTATATAATGTTACTTGCTGCTACGGAACCCTTTAAAGGCGAGTCCGACTCGCACTTGGCCGGTTTTTTAATGATGAACATGAAAAATACTGGCTGTGTAGCCAGACGACTACAGGACAAAAATTACAATGACAATTCGATCAACACTCGCTTTTTCTTTATCTGTTAATTTATGTTCTTATTTTTAATTTCCTCGTATTCGTAATGAAAAGCAGTGTTTACCTCGAGTAAATTCCTTTTTAGTCCTTCGAACTGTTAGCGCCCCTCACTACGTTACGGGCGCCAAACCCCGTCTGGGCACTAAATAAGTAAGTTTCACCCCTCGCATAACAATGTACCTACTATTAAAATTACTAACGTATTGAAATGATTTAAATCACTACATTTATTTCTTCTTTTATTTTTGAGTACTTTTGTACTATCTGCCGGGAAAATAGCGATTGAATTAACTTTGAGTTTTATACCTACATATTGTTCTTCAGTATTTCTCCATTAACCTCAGCAAAATCGACCGAATAATTTAATTTAAATAATAAGATAGTACTGTGGAACATTTGGGATGCTTTCAGGGACCACCAGTGGTTCGCGGTTAAGAACCACTGTTCTAGATCATTGGGTACTGATCACCAAGTAATATTGTTCAGGCATGAGTGTCCCTCAGAGTCGTAGTAAATATTGTAGCGAACCTTCGATCATTAATAACAACTAGCGAACGTAAACGTGAGTGTACAGTCAGAGCGTACCTAGGCGTCGATGTCAGCGGAAGCAGGTCGACATCGGCACTCGGCACGTCTCAGTGGAGCGGTGCGGTGTGGGGGGGGGGGGGCACGCTGCTGGTGCGCAATATTTAGCTAACCTTTACGCGGTATTCTGGGCGCGCTATTTGCAGGCCCTCCGATAGCGTCGCCGAAATAGCCGGCACGCGAACCCGCGTCCCTCCCCCCCTGGCCTCCCGCCGCCCGCGCCGCTCCACTCCCGATACTCCTGCCCAGTGCTCACACCACTTCGCACTGGATGCTGCTGTGGCCGCAACACTATAGGCGAAATAATCTCTAAAACATCAAACTCGTCATAATTATCGCAAATTGTATATTATTGTTTCCGTTATTGGTGGATGAGTATCTATTAGAAATTAGATAATGTATTCAAATATGGTCTAGCTAGAATAAAATTGCAAGCAATATTTTCCATCCCAGTAGCAGCGGTGTCAATAATAATAGAAGAGCGAAAATTTAACCGACTTCGAAAACAACCACAAAATAGTGTACAACTTGGTGTAAAATGACGTTTGTTTCGGAAGTATGTGGGTTTGTTTTTCCTTTTTATATTTACTTTTCGCCAGCGACTTACGAAAGAAAAGATATTGCACACTTTTAGGGTAAAAAGGGTAAACAGGACCCTATTACATGTAATCTGTGCTATTCCTAAGACTTCACTATCCATCTGTGTGTCTGTCTGCCCGTCCGCGTCCGTTCGTTCGTGACCAGGCTGTATGTACGTAGGCAACTAGATAAGTTTTGCAATACCTACAGCCATATTTACTAAAGTCTTTCAAAATAATTTCCATTACAGCGTATGCACTTTGACATTCGCGAAAACCAATCGTCAAAAATTTCCTTCCACTTTTTTTCTGGGAGTCTGAACACACTTAGTCCCACGCTGTTAGTAATTCCAAGTCACTCGCAAACTTCCGATCCTTCAGCTGATCCTTCACGATTGGAAACAAAGCAAAATCAAAGGGTTGCTCCCTGTGATTTTGATCTGGGCTGTAGGCAGGATGCTCAGCACTTTTACATCGGTGTTCTTCAAAAAATCGGTAGTCGCATGAGCACGATGCGCAGGATCGTTGTCATGGTGAAAATGCCAACCGTCCATTGTTAAATTCGGACGAATTTCTTGGAGTTTCTGCATAAGTTTAGGCAAAGATTCATTGACAAACCAGGAAGCCGTTACTGTCTGCTTACTATCCAAAACAATTCGTTCCAATAAACCCCGTCTAGTAAAAAATACAGCTATCATTTTTCTCTTCGCTGATCGTGATTTTCGCACTTGAGTTGGCGTGTCTTCGTTTTCGAACAACCAACATCATCTTCCTGCCCTTATCCCATTTTACTTGGGGTCGGCGCAACACGTTTTTTTCGAACAACCTTATTTTGCCAGGTTTCGTCTCCCTTAACGATGTTATTAATATTACGCGAATTCCCGTTTTCGTTTTATTACGCGTAACTCGTCTTTCAACCACTCGAATATTTTTCAAACTTCAAAAAATTTTCACTCCTTAATACAATGATTAGCAATGATATTTTATATGGCTACCCATTAATTATGAACCAATTTTAAAAATATTTATATTTTTGTGCACATCTTTTTATACAAACTGTATTGCAAAATTTATCCAGTGTCCTACGTACATCACTGCGCGGATCGTTCGGAAGACACAGTGGAGCATACGGTGAAGGACTGCCCCGCTTGAGCAGAGCACCGCCGTGTTCTCACGACGGCGATAGGCGGAGACCTCTCGCGCCTGGCATTGGTCGAGGCCATGCTGCAGGGCGAGACGGAGTGGGAAGCGGTCACTTTCTTCTGCGAAGCAGTCATGCTCGTGAAGGAGGCAGGCCGCGTGAGGCAGAGGACAGCGTCCTCCCTCCACCCCAACCGCAGTGGTAGACCATTACGGGCGACGGACGTCGCCAGATGATCTCCGGCCACCGTCGGCGCGGGCAGCGAGTTTTGGGCAACTCGCTGTCCGACTATAGACCATGCCCGGGTCGAACGGCGCGTTGTGTTCCACGCGCGCCTCAAAGAGGGGGGGTGGAGGGGTCGCGGGACAGTACGAATTACCCTGACCCCGGAACGTAAAGGGCTATTGAAGGACACCGTGGATTATAGTCAGTATGAGTCTGACCCCCCCCCCCCCCCCAGCTCCCATGTTCGACTTTGCACTATGACACTAAATTTTAATAAGAGTGATACGCGTTTATAATGATGTATATATTAGGCGACATGGGCTGGAGTATGTTTTTTAGATGTTTGAAGCGGGCGGAGAGTTGTTTATCGATGTCACACGCTGCGCGGATAGTCGGCTGGCCGTTAAGTGGTCGCCGCTGCTGCTCCGCGCCGAGCCTGTCGTGTGTGCATGCACTCGGAGTGCGGTTTATAGTAACCATATGTCGCGCTCGCGCATCATTGGTTACGAGCGGCGGGCGGCGCGGACGCACGATAATTTAATCATAATTAAATCTGTGGCCCTAGTGAAGAGGGATTTCAGTTTGAAAATGCAACTTTACAGGAAAAGCTAGCCGTAGTCGGGTAAAAACACTCCGCGCACTCAAATTGCGTGTTTGACCGCTATCAAAACTAATACCTACCTACATGTGAAATTTTATAGGCAAACCATGTACCTACTTGTGCTCTTTATTATTGTTAATTGTTTTTGTTGTATGTAAAGTTAAGTTAAGATAGTGACTTAAATTTATTATTATATCAAATAATTAATAACATGACCCCAAAACTTTTACCTATTTACTTATTTTTATTTTATTTTTTTATTTCTTTAAGACCGCAAACAATTGCGTAATACCTACTTGTACCTTAAATCTAGGTACTGCAGATTACGATTCAATTATGTAATTACGCAACCAGCACCGCTATCCACAAAATAATGTGGTACAAATTTGATTAGGTGGGTACACGCGGACTTTAGCAAACATGTAGAAAAGACAATTAACAATTTATTTAGTCATTTACACAACTCTTGAAGGTGGAAGTATGAATAGTTCTTTCAAGGATACGTTTCTTAAATTGTGCACGTGATAGAACAAGTAAATCAAGATCAGCAAAACTATCATTGTAACATTTCATAATGCGCCGTAAGGGAGCTCGTTCGCCTGCGTTGGTCCTGCAAGGCTTGGGAGCAAATAAAGCATGAGCATAAGTATCACGAATACGTTGGGAACGATTAAGTACCTATGCGAATATAAATTTGGTTTATGAGGTTAGATCTGCAACCTCTTGAGTTTGGTTTTTTACATACGATGTTTAACAGCGTAGCAGACTCCCACGTATCCCATTAAATTAGATTTTTCGCAAAAGCATAGTGTGGTCCACCTTGTCAAAGGCCTTGCAGAAATCAGTGTAGATCGTGTCAACCTGCAATTGATTGTCCATAGTTTCACGACCATAAATAGTGTAAATAAAAAATAAGTTAAAAATAACTAAAACCCGACTAGGTAATAGCCGGCGTCGTATGCCACCTATCCAATAAAGATTGTGTGAAACAACCGCAGGTGGCACACGACCACGGCTTTTACTTAAAAAAAATTGTAACACGGATTGCTACTATGTATACTTTTCAGTGCGCAATTTTTTCGTAGTCGAGTTTTAGTTATTTTTAATTTCGAAAAACTTTTTAGGGTTCCGTACGTCTGAATACAAAAACGGAACCCTTATAGGATCACTCGTGTGTCTGTCCGTCCGTCGCTTACAGTCAATTATCTCCGAATCTATTAAACCGATTAAGTTGAAATTTTGTACACATATCAATTCCTGTGACCCAAACACAGAGGTGTGACGTGAGCAGATGAAATCTGTATATGGGGGGTCATTTTTGGGGGGGAAGGGGAAAATTAAAAAAAAAAAATCTGAAAACTGCATCGTGTGGCATATCAAATGAAAGGTCTTGTTGAGAAGATCTTAAATGTATTTTTTTGTAATTTTAAAATAAATAGTTTCCAAGTTATTCAAGAAAATAGACGAAAATTGACCATTCCCCCCCCCTTATCTCCGAAACTACTGAACCTAAAATATTGAAAAAAATACAGAAATTAGTTTTCTCCTTATAGATTATAGGAAAACCTATAAGAAGTCCATGATATTAAAATAACATGGTAAATCACTCAATATTGTGCGTACCAAATTACATTTTTTTTTAATACGTCATAAATCGTAAACCGCAATTTATCTTTCAAAGTTACAACCAACTTTTATATAATGTTACTTGCTGCTACGGAACCCTTTAAAGGCGAGTCCGACTCGCACTTGGCCGGTTTTTTTTAATACGTCATAAATCGTAAACCGCAATTTACCTTTCAAAGATACAACCAACTATAAGAACTTTTATATTATAGCCCCAGTAACCCTAGTTTGTTGTGTTGCAGGTGTCGAAGGCGGGAGGAGAGCGGGGCGTGCGAGGTGTGCAGGGGGTGCGGTGACATGTGTGCCGCCACACTGCTGCTGCTGGCCGCGCTGCCCGCGCTTGCAGGTACTCCATGCTCACACGCCACGTTATAGATCTACACGTCACACGCACTATGCCATGCGCCACGTCATGTTTTTGGACAGGACAATACAAAATGAAAATAAAAGTGGGAGTGCATTAACTAAATAAAAAATATTAAGTCTATATTCTGGTAATCATTTTTATACTACACTAAATTGCAGGTCGACACATTATTTCACTAATACAAGTCTCCATGTCTATGGTTTTCGTAATTAAAAAGTAAATGCTACGACAAAATCAAAACAATTAGAAAAATCTGCAAGACGCGCGAACACGTATAATCGTTTCCTCCACTGGTCGCAGTCGCTGGTCGCGCACGCAGACCGATTCATTTCGTGTTTGTTCTCCCGCGCAGACGCAAGACGCATCACGGTAGTGGCTAACGGCTTAAATAGGCAGAAGGCGGAAGAGAAGTTAAAGTGTCCATGGTTTTTATATATCAATGGGTCCAGTATTAATAAACGACACAACGAGAATCTCTCTCTTAATAAAATAAATCAGGGACGGTGTTTTGCAATACTTGCGATCGTGCAACTGCTACAGTTGTGCGAGGGGCGCTCTTTTTTTCTTAACACGTTGCGCTGCCGCTGCGCTGGTTCGATGATCCCGATAAAAAAATAACACGAACTCAGCAATATTCTGAATTGGCACACATCCATAAGTTAAATGTTCGAGTAGGAAGCTCACAACATTAACCTGTAGTACTCGCTCCAAGGGGTAAGGCGCCGGGCACGCTTCAATCGCGGTGGTAAGACCGCTTATTGAGGAGTGGGTGAAGAGGCGCCGCGGCGTCCTCACCTTCTACCTGGTGTAGGCCCCGGCCACGAATGTTTACGAACGAGGATCGGCCAAAGGACACGGTGCAGGTATGCAACGCTTGGAGGTTGCCATCGGAGGCGATAAGTGGCGACCTTAACGGAGGCGGGACACGTGAGGGAGAGGACATTCTTCACTTCACGACCCAGCCGCCGCAGGAGACGCCCACGGAAACAGGCGTCGCGAGCAAAGCGCAAAGCGATTTCCAGCCACCGTAGGCGCGGACATGCAAACGGCGAGAAATGATAACAATAACTCGACGTCTGACCATGGACCATGCCCGGGTCAACGCGTTCTTCAAAGAGCGGTCAGTCAATCTGACGGGGCCCCCCTAGAGGGCCAAAGTTTTGACCCCGGCAGAAGAAAATAAAGATGATGCACATCTTTCTTTTAATCTTACGTAAAAAAAACAAAGAAATTAATAACTAACTAAATCTGAACATAAAAAAAAAAATAAAAAAACTGCTGATATTTTGTACCAGGAATCGAAATATTGTTTTCTTAAATTTTGATTACTTTTAACTTTTTTTAATATAGTAAAATTAGAGAAAAGAAAGGGGGAGGCCTTTATTTTTATTTTTTATTGTTACGTGGTAATATCATCACATGACTCCTCCCACCCAGGGCAGAGCGGGAGGGACTGTCAGACTCGTACTGACTAAAATCCACGATGTCCTTCCACTTTACGTACCGGGGTCACGGTTATTCGTGAGTCCCGCGACCAAGGGGGAGGCCTTTGCTCAAGAGTGGACAAGTTTTCAGCGTGCCTGAAACACTTTACCAAAAACTGCATGTAACTCTCTGGGAATACATGATCGACCATTATACGCGATCAACGTCAGCTTGAGTAATCCAGGTTTTTCTGAAAAATATTAAAATTTCTCGTAGTTTGGGATTTACAGTAACATATTCACTTCTGTAGATTCGCCAATCTACGATGGTTTTATTAATTCAGGTGCACCCGGTCTCACCAATAAATACCGAAATACTTCAACTGAAGCATTCAATCTTAAGTTAAGTCTCCTAACTTAAGATTGAATGCTTCAGTTGAAGTATTTCCTGTGTGTGTCATACGCAACACGAAGGTCATTGCGGGCGGGGCGGTGGGATGGGCAAGGGGCTCGAAGCGTTCCAGCGCGCATGTGCGCATTTTACTGAAGTGCTGAACATTCCAACGAAGTTGAGTCACGCACACGTGTGTGTCGTGCGGCGCGCTGGAACACCTTCAGACTGTCGCTGCAGTCGTCTGGGGTTTGCTGGCACCACAGGTGATTGTTGATCAAAGCATTTATTCAGGATTCCAACCATTCCGGCTCATCATCATCATCAGCCTATAAATGTCCCCACTGCTGGAACACAGGCCTCCTCTCTGAGACAGGAAGAGGGTCATAATCCACCACGCGGTTGATTTTAGTAAGTACGAGTCTGACAGTCCCTCCCGCTCTGCTCCTGGTGGGAGGACTCATTTGATGATTTTTTCCACGTTAAAAAAAATCTTCTGCTACTTGTATTGATAATGTTTTCCGTGATTGTGATTATTTGGATAAGGCCATAGTTAGTTGTCTGCCGTCTGATCATAGTGGACACACGGTAACTTTTAGATGTAACACAATAAGTTTTTAATAACACAACAATTGTAAGCAAAAGTTTTAATGAGATATGCAAGCGACATGATCTGGATCCTTTCGAAACTAGTGTGAACTCAGCCAGAAGGTGCTTGAGCCTGCAATTTTTTAAGTGACAGTAGCTATCTTAAGCAGTTTTCTTTTTACTTTTGTCTGTTTTTTTTTTAAGGCTATTGCTGGCAAGCAGATTTCTGCAATTTTCTGTTTTTCTGTTAATATATAATATGTATAATTTTAATGTGGCAACTCTAATTTAAGTCGTATGCTGCTGTCTGTGCTCGCATCATACTTTGAAATTTATTATGAATCTAAACGCGAGAACTGGTAATTGGCTGTCTGGTGACTATTTCCCCTCTTGTTTTGTTATGATTTTGTTAGCTGTAAGTCCTCCATGAAATAAATAAATAAATAAATAAATAAAGGAACAACTTGAGATTAAATTTCGACCAATAACGGCTACCAAATTAAAAACATTCGAGAGCAATGAATCCGGGTCACTTAAAGAATGTTAAAAATCTCGGAAACTAAAAATGATAGGTTAATGCAATAAATTGTATTTAATAGACAATGTAATACTCCTTAAATGAAAGAAAAAGAATATGAGTCACCATACATTTTATTAACACAAAATTATTGTACATAAAGAAAAAAACTGCTGATCTCTCCTTAAAACAAAAATAGGAAACATGAAATTTTTGAACTTTATTACGATTTTCTTAAATTTTAATACTTCGTATTGCCTCCTCGTGCTTCCATTAGTGCGTTTACGCGGTTTGGCATGCTGTACACCAAGTTCCTTATACGATTTTGGGGAATATTCTCCCATTCCTCTGTGAGAGCAATTTTGAGCTCACGAAGCGTGATTGGGGGAGGGTTTCGTTGTTTTACGCATCTGCCTAGCTCGTCCCAAGCATGCTCGATCGGGTTGATATCCGGGCTGCGCGCTGGCCACTCCATACGAGTAATGTTCATCTCTTGAAGGTAGTCATTCACAATCCTACCTGTATGAGGTCGGGCATTGTCATGCATAAATATAGCATCCTCACCTAAATTGACCATAAATGGACCAACGTGATCATTAAGGATTTCTTCCACATATCTTACGCTAGTTAAAGAGCCGTTTTCTATGATCACCAGCTCTGTGCGACTTTCAGAAGAAATTCCGGCCCACACAAGTACAGACCCACCACCGTAGGCTACTTTTTCTTCGATGCATGCTTGCTTGAATCTTTCCCCTGGTCTTCGATACACTCTGTGTCTTCCATCGTGCTTGTAGAGCATAAATTTTGATTCGTCGGAGAACATAACTTTTGACCAATCTTCAATACTCCAATTTACGTGGCTCTGGGCATATCTTAGTCTTGAAATACGATGCCCACGCTCCAGTTTAGGGCCGTTTGCAGGTCTAAGGGGTTTTAAGTTAGATTCAGCAAGCCGATGTCTTACTGTCCATGCACTTGGGTTACTTCCTCCGAGGCGTCGAAACTGATTGGTGAGTTCAGTTCCTGTGAGAAAGCGATTTCGAAGCATGGTGTTCACCAAGTATCGGTCTTCTCGTGCTGTGGTACACCTGGTTCTGCCCGTTCCTGGTCTGCGTAGGTTAGAACCAGTTTCTTCGAAACGTCGGAGAACTCTTTGTACTGTTGACAGCGACACACTGACAGTCCTGGCTGTATCGCGCTGACTCCGGCCGGTTTCCAGCATTGTAAGTACATTGGCATTTCTTTCTGTAATTTAAATTTTTATTGTCTCTTCTATTGTTGTTTGTATGAGTATGTAACCTAATTTGTGTGTATAAATAAATAAGTATTCTGGTGCATTCTTCAGGCGTAAGCGACATAATTTCAGCTTGAATAATGAATATAGAGCACTATCAACATGGTTTATGTACCCACATAAATGACAGATTACAAACAAAAGCAAACCAAATGCTGTAATTTCGTAGTTCCATCTTCGAAAGTGGCCCTTTTTCAAATTTGATTTTTTTATGATATAACTTTACAATAACTAAGAAGTTTTAATACCTTCATTTAAGGAGTATTACATTGTCTATTAAATACAATTTATTGCATTAACCTAGCATTTTTAGTTTCCGAGATTTTTAGGATTCTTTAAGTGACCCGGATTCATTGCTCTCGAGTGTAGTTTCAATAATTCCCTACACGACAAGTTAAGTGTAATAAGTAAAGACGACATTAATGTCAATAAATTGTATGATACTTTTTTTCAAAACTTCATACTGAATTTAATAAAAGTTTTGAAAAGAAAACCAAATATATTTACCCTAAATTCGTATTTAGTGACTGGAGGGCTACTGGGCGACTAGAGGTATTAGGAAAAGTAGGGAAAGACTATTTGAACTGCAATGATATTATAAGTAAAAAAGGTGTAGATACGTTACAAGCGCTCAGCAAGTGACGCGCTCAAATGTGGCTAATTGGCAAACCTTGACCTCAGTGCGACGTTGCTGGCGTCAACAGGTGTATTTTATGTAAACCGAGTGAATTAAAAGTAAAACTTACTCAAAACCACCGAAAATGTCGTCGTGTGTAATGAGATGGGTATTGTACAAGTTATACAAGCAAGACTTCTAAGAGTCAAGTAATCGCATATCATTCGTAAATATACTATTTATCTTAATATTTTCCACCACCACCATGGCTAAAAATATAATACTAATATTTATGGGTCCTAAACATTGTGAGCTGCTATAATTGATTCCAATAATAGGTATGGCAACAACGCGTGAAAGCACGGAAAGTTCAAGTTTCAACAATAGTAAATGACTCCAGATGTAGTTTGTACACTATCCAATATAATATTGTGTTCGTTCTGCTAAATAATGCACTCCCATAGAATACTTACCTATATTATGATGTACAGATTGTTCACATTCACAATCAGGTGTGGAACATTGACAAAAAGGCGAGGGAACAAGCTTAAAGGAAAATAATTACTTTTAAAGTTACCACGTTCCGTGAGAAATTGGGCAACACAGTGATCCACCTCCAGCCACGTCCTGGCCAGCCGCTCACGAACGGATAGAAATAATTGGTGGAGGCCCACCCTATGATGTACCTAATTATCTTACCCACATTGCCATTCGGATAAAAGGTCTTCCCAGACGTCACTCCTGTGTCTTGAATAGTCTAGATATTTTATAACGGGCGGTAAAAAATCAGCGACAGTTGTCTCCTGTGCGGAATAGTACATTACACAGATAGACCTTATTGAACAACAGCTTGTGATAAAGAAAATGCAGCAATTGATATATTTATAATGCAGCGCACGTGATGCGCCGCCCGCAGCACCACATCGCCAGTGTTGTGTCACTTGTGTCGTTGTCCGCATAAAACCCGCACCCCGCAGGCGCTGCGCGTGCGCTCGCGCCGCCGCGCTACGTAAACATTTTAACTAGCGCTCCTTTCATGTAGGCGGCCTGTTGGCCAACGAAACAATTATACATAGGTATTATGTGTGCCAATACTGCCAATCGTTTGTGGGTCGAGTCTAGGGTGACCAGATCAATTGCATTGAAAAACGGAATTTGAAGTTAATATGCGGGACAGGTCGAAATTTTTAATACCCGACTATGGTTATGATTTTGACCGGTATGTATGCATGTATGTTTGTTCGCTCATAACTTCTAAACTACTTACCATTACATGACAAATGACGTGTCGTTAGAAGCGTCTCAGTTGTCCGCAGATGACGTGTCACCAAATCCAATATGGCGCACTCTAGGGGATGTAAAGTAATAACCGAAAAAAAAAATCGCACAGGTTCGACATGGACATTGGCATCAAATTAAAGGGCTTGATGAGCACATTTGAAACATATATACATTATATAGCTTTTACTAGCTACTTTGCCTGTTTTTACAGTGTCATCATGGGTATCAAATGAAAGTACATTTGAAATTCACTCGCTACTTTGCTTTTATTATTATTTCAAATAATTAATAAGTAACCCCAAAATAGTGTAAATAAAAAATAAGTTAAAATTAACTAAAACCCGACTACGAGAAAAACGCGTACTGGAAAGTATAAAACAATCCGTGTTACCGAAATGTTGAAGCTGTGGTCGTATGCCACCTAGCCAATAAAGATTGTGTGAAACAACCGCAGGTGGCATACGACCACGGCTATTACTACAGAAATTTTGAAGTAATAGCCGCCGTGGTCGTACCTACGCTGGTTAAAGATACACAAAAAATATGTATTACAGAATTATTCCTCATGAAGTGTTTAAACTGCGTACAATGTTAGTCGCGGGTGGTCTGCCCCGCGGGGTGGTCGTGGCAGCGCATTGTGCACATCCCCTGTGCCTGCGCCAGACTGCTTGGGGTACATCATTGTAAAGCAAATTATAAGCTAAGCACCCAGGTGCCACCCTTGCTTCCGGAACTCATGTTACAAAGCCTCAAGGTGCGGCTATACGCTATTTGATGCGCTCGAATAGGATACGGGCCGCGAGAGGGAGAGGACAGCGTCCTTCCTCCACCCCAGCCGCAGTGGTAGACGCCCACGGCGACCTACGGCCACCGTGGGCGATGGCATGCGGGCGGCGAGTAATAGGCGATCGAGATAATAGATAATAGGATTCTTCCATTTTATTTCTGTATATAGTTTTTTTTATTTTTATTATTTTTATTATTGTGTTCGTTTTGCAATATTATATTGCCTTAGTTTTAATACCAGTTCAGATTTGTTACAGTTTGTAAGACATTATAGAATTAACCCAGCTTTTATAGGTAGCTTTCTTTTTTTGTATAGATTCTTCCTTACTCTTTGTTTGTGAATGTGAGAACATTGTAAGTCGTGTGTATATATATACATTTCTTCTTTTGTAGCACTAATTTTAGTTAGGACTTCCCCTTTGTTACCAGGCCTACGTTTTTCTCACATATCTAAGCATCGAAAAATTGTAACAATCTGTTTGTAAAACTATACCATATTTTAAAAGAGTAACCATGGAGTTTCTTGCCGGTTCTTCTCCATGGAATCGACCAACCCGAACCGAGCACCTGCTGTCGACGTTTTATAAGTGCCCTCATGGGCCCATGTGAAATAAAAACTTTTGATTTTGATTTTAGATGATAGAGAGCCAAAGCTTGCCGGGGTCGCGGGACTCACGAATTACCGTGACCCCGGAACGTAAAAGGCTATTGAAGGATACCATGGATTTTAGTCAGTACGAGAGAGAGAGGATTCATTTGATGATTTACGTTAACGAAACGAAGAACGTTTCAAGTTCCTTCATGACACACATAATCTTAGGTCATCAGAAAATTTAAGACTAGAGATGCCAATGCATTCTTCCAGCTTTTACGACAAATATTTTACAGTGGAAGCACGGCTATGGAATGCCCTGCCCTTGTCAGTAAGGCGGGCTCAAACCTTGTTCACGTTTAAAAATCTGGTAAAAAACTGTTGTGAATTGTAAGAAATAATGAGATTGTAGTAACTTTAAGCTGTTTTATTATATTAACTTTTACAAATATAACCGACGCCTATCCACCATTGCGTGAGTAAGACATAGACAAAACGGAACCAAAGACTCAACAACTATGTTGCCAACTTATAAATATAGTTTTACATTGCCATATTCTCAACACCCCTCCTCAATGTAAATACATTTATAATAAACTAAAACAAACTTCAAACTTAGCACAGATTTACAAAACTGTGTTCATGACACCACATTTCTTTAAATGTCTAATAATTAACTCTTTATTTAATGGTTTAGTCAAAATGTCTGCTGGCTGCTCACCAGTACTAATATAAAGAACACAAATTTGCTTATCCCTAATCAAGTCTTTAACAAAATGGTAGCGAATATCTACATGTTTTAATCTTTTTGTGCTCTCTGTTTTCGCACTTACAATGGCTGACTGATTATCACAATATATATTAACTGGATAATCAATATTAATATTGAAATCATTAAGTAACTTAACAAGCCAGAGCGCATCACTTGCAGCCATGCTCATTGACACATATTCAGCTTCTGTGGAGGAAAGACTCACAGAAGCCTGTTTTCGCGAACACCATAAAACTAAACAATTCGACAATAAAAACAAGTATCCTGAGGTGGACTTCCTGTCCCTTAGATCCCCACCCCAGTCAGCATCACAATACCCTTCTAGAATCCCTTCACATTTATAGATCAATTTAAAATTTAAGCTATATTTAACATATCTCAGTACCCTTTTTAATGCACTTAGTAACTGATCATTAGCACAAACTTGATACCTACTTAACATGGAAACTGGAAAACACAAATCAGGTCTAGTACCCATTGCAGCAAACATTAAACAACCAATGATTTGTCTGCATAACTTCTCAATATCTTTGTCTACAGGCATGTTACAATTAGTAAACATTTTAGTATTAAAATTGGGATCCATAGGAGTTAACATATCCTTACAATTCTCCATATTAAATCTTTTGAGAATATTTTCTAAATAATTTCTTTGATCTAGTACAGTAATACCAGTTTCAATATTTTGATCGACATGTATACCCAAAAAGTTTGAAATTAATCCCATGTCCTTCATTTTAAATTCTTTATTCAATGTACTCTTAAGTTGTGAAATATCCCTTTCATTTGACCCAAAAAATAAAATGTCATCGACATACAATAATATGTAAGTTTTATCTTTACCAGAGGACTTTACATACAAACATGAATCACTTTTTGACCTTATATAACCTTCTTTAGCTACTACAGAATTGAACTTTTTGTTCCAACATTTAGGTGAACTTTTTAAGCCATATAATGATTTGTTTAATTTAACAATGTTCTTATCCCCAGTATAAGCCCCTTCTGGTAGTTTTAAATATACATCTTTATCTATATCACCATACAAAAATGCCCCAGTGACATCCATTTGGTAAACAGGAAGTTTTAGTTTAGTTGCTACAGCTATAAATACTCTAAAAGTTGAAAGCATTGCTACAGGAGCATAAATATCACATAAATCATAACCACTATTTTGTTCAAATCCCCTTGCAACTAACCTAGCTTTGTACTGTTTATTATTTCCATTCCCCTTGAATTTAAAAACCCATTTACTGCTTATTACATTTTCACTTACCCGTGTATCACAAAAGTCCCAAGTATTATTATCTCTTAGAGTTTGTAACTCCCTATTAATTGCCTCAGTCCACTCACTTGCATCAGTCCTTTTCATAGCCTCACTGTATGTAACTGGTTCACAGTCCTCACTCACTACATTGTTGCACTGATAGAATGATGTCTGCTTTTTAGTACGCTTGCTTCTTTCTCTTTGCATTTGCAACGTCTCATCCATCTCTCCATCAGAAGGTTCATATTCACTCACAAATTCTTCCTCTGCAGATGTGTTGCTTTTACTATCTTCAAACTCTTCACACTTAGGCTCTGTATTTTCTAACACTGTTTCTTGTGTCAACTCCAACGTAACTATTAATTCATTCTCTATATTTGTGAAAACAACATCTCTTTTTGTTTCCACAGTGTTTTTCTCTGGAAAGTAAATCCGATATCCCTTGACATTCTCACCATAACCAACCATCAAGCCTTTTTCTCCTTTTTGGTCCCATTTCCTTCGTTTTTCTTTTGGGATATGAGCGTACACTGGTGAACCAAAAACCTTCAGTTGATGAATATCAAAACTTTTATTTGTCCACACCTCAAATGGTGATTTTCCTTCAATTCCTTTTCCCGTTCTATTTAAAATAAATGCTGCAGTGTTAACTGCCTCCGCCCATAGTTTCTTGGGTAGATTCTTAGCATGTATCATAGTCCTAGCTGCTTCCACTAGTATCCTGTTCTCTCTTTCCGCCTTCCCATTTTGTTCTGGTGTGTACGTTACAGTTGTTTCATGAGTTATACCACGTTTGGAACACATGTCAAATACTTCTTTATTAATAAATTCGAGGCCATTATCGGTTCTAAATGTGGAGACTTTGTTTCCGGTAATATTTTCTGCTTTGTTTAGAAAATCTTCCAAGCAACGCTTGATTTCATGTTTATTTTTGACAAAGTACACACTTCTAAAGTTCGAATAATCATCCTTTAAAACCATAAAATATCTTGACCCGCCAATCGATTCTACTTCCATAGGACCGCAAGTGTCTCCGTGAATAATTTCACATGTTCTGGTGCTCACAGATTCACTATTTTTAAAAGGTAATCTATGTATCTTCCCTTTTAAACAACTTTCACATTGAGGCACGTTAGTTTGTTTTGTCTCAATGTTATTTTTCTTCAACACCTTTTTAACATAATCGAAGCATTGATGGGCCAATTTTTCATGCCACTCCATGAAATCATTCTTTATTGCGTTTGCAACGCTTGCCATTCCACGTTTAAAACGAAAATCCATGTAATAAGAGTTTTCAATTCTTTTAGCAATCGCACAAACAACGCCATTTTTGTAAACTTTACTCGAACTGTCATCTGTCATTATAGTGTATCCCCGGTCGGCAATACGATTCATAGACAATAAATTAGTCTTTAGTTCAGGAACGAACAACACATTGTCGATTGTTGTATCGATCCATTCACTCCCGTTGTTTACCTGTACCACCATTTGTCCATGGCCTAGTACACTTATGACGTTTCCGTTACCAACAATGACAGATTTTTCTGATACACTTTCAAATGTTGAAAATAACGACCGATCTCGACACATATGCTCACTCGCCCCAGAGTCAAAAAGCCACTTAGTTTCTTCATAATTTGTACAACTCGAATTGGAAACTACAAACGCATTATTCGTTTTCTTGCCATCCCTTGGCTTTCTAAAACGACACTGCCACTTATAATGTCCGGGCTTACCGCAATAAAAGCATTTATTATCATTCACTTTTTCGCCACTACTTTTATTGTTCTTACACTCGTTTTGAACATGTCCGGGTTTACCACACTTGTAGCATTTTATGAATCTTTTAACTGCGAACGCCGATGAAGTACCAGGTGTTTCTTCAGTTTTCTCCTTTATTCTCTCTTCCTCGACCAGTAATCGCGCAACCAAATTTTCGAATGTCTGTTTGTCGTCGGGTGCCGATTCCCATGCAGATACAAAGTGTTTATATTCCTCAGGTAAACTCATTAATACTTTGGTAATAATAAACTTGTCCGAAACTGGCTCACCCATTTGTTTTAACTGGCTTTGCATTTCTTGAATCTTAGATATGAACACTGACATCTCAAGCCCTTTCTCAAACTTATATTGGAAGAATCTCTGCTGCATAATATGAATGCTTGTTTCAGATTTTTGTTCATATACGCTCAACAGTTTTTTCCACATTTCCGCTGAAGTGGAGCATGTTACAAGATGTAACATAACGTCTTCCGACATCCTTGTCACCAGCATAGTTTGAGCCTTAGCATCTTTAGACTCCCAGATGGCCCGAGCTGCTGCCTCTTCCGGTTTCACTGACCGTCCTTCTACAATCTCGAGCCATCCTTGACCACGCAGTAAGACAGTGGTCTGGAATTTCCAAATATTCCAGTTTTTAACCCCTTCCAGCTTAATTACATTCGCGATTCCCTCCATCTCATCCACCTTGCCGTAACACTACCGCAAGTATCCTTCTCGACGAGTTTTCCACGCCGGCCAAACCAAGCGACGCTAACCTAACTTCCTCGTCGATATTTTTCAATTACAAATTCACATGATACTGACAGATTGGCGAATCTGGGCCCATAACCTGTTGTGAATTGTAAGAAATAATGAGATTGTAGTAACTTTAAGCTGTTTTATTATATTAACTTTTACAAATATAACCGACGCCTATCCACCATTGCGTGAGTAAGACATAGACAAAACGGAACCAAAGACTCAACAACTATGTTGCCAACTTATAAATATAGTTTTACATTGCCATATTCTCAACAAAAACCACTACTTCTCTCCTTAAACGTGTGGCTAAAATGCTTCTTTGTTTTTTTGTTTATTATTTTTATATGTAGGTATGTAATATGTCTTGTATATATATTTATAATGTTTGTATGTGTGTTTTTTTTGTGCAAATTGTACACCTCGTACTACCAACAGTATTGTTTCTCCTTTCTCATAAATCCATCCAAAGGTTGTCTTGAAAAGATCGCTTTTAGCGATAAGCCCGCCCATTGTGTCACCCTATGTATAAGATATACCCTGTACTAATAATTTATATGGTGTGCATAATAAAGTGTATTCTATCTATCTATTTACCACGCTAAGAAAAAAAAGGGCTGTCCAATAAATTTTTATTCTATTTGACTTGTGACCGAGACAATAATAATACAACATGATGGGTCGATTAGCCCCCTTCTGGAAATGCAGGCCTGCTTGCAAGAGCTACTGTCACCATGCACACGTTCATCCATTTTAAGCATCTAGCAAGCATTATGATTTTGGCGCCCCCAGAAGCTGGCGCCCGGGGCTGGTGCCCCGCTTTCCTCACATCTTCGCTTACCATCAATTCAGGCGAGATAGTGGTCAAACGCGAACCTAACGTTGCATAAAAAATACAGGATATATTTATAATGCGGTGGATCCAACGGGAATAATTTCAACGTTTCTTACTTAAACATGAAAAAACCGGCCAAGTGCGAGTCGAACTCGCCCACGAAGGGTTCCATAGCAGCAAGTAGCATAATGTAAAAGTTCTTGTAGTTGGTTGTAACTTTGAAAGGTCAATTGCGGTTTACGATTTATGAATGTATTAAAAAAAAAACTAATTACTTGATCTCGTTCAAACCAATTTTCGCTGGAAGTTTGCATAGTAATGTACATCATATATATTTTTTAGTTTTATCATTCTCTTATTTTAGAAGTTACAGGGGTCTTTTTTACCACTTTAGAAGTGTCTCTCTGTTCAGTTTAGAAAAAAATGATAGTAACCTCAATATAATTTTTAAAGGCTTATCGAATTTTTTTTTGCGTTTCAATTCTAAGTATGGGGAACCCCCATAATTTGTTTTATTTTTGTGTGAAAATCCTAATGCGGTTCGCATAATACATCTGCTTACCAAGTTTCAACAGGATAGCTCTTATACTTTCGAAAAAAAGTGGCTGTTACCTGCGGACCGACAGACAGACAGACATGACGAATCTATATAAGTGTTCATTTGGCTACGGAACCCTAAAAAATGGTCCTCAACTGCAATTGGTTTTTGTTTTTGTAAATCGTGTTGGTTTTCGTAGGTGATTAGTGAATAAAGCTTATCTATAGGTACTTATAATAAATCTGTAGAGAGGCCAATTCTGTACATGAAATATATTTAAAAAATAACTATCAAGGGGTGATTAGAGATCGCTACTGATGCCAAAAATGCAATCAGTAAAATTTTTGTCTGTCTCTCTGTCTGTATGTTCATTATAGAAACAAAAACTACTCGACGGATTTTAACGAAACTTGGCACAATTATTCTTCATACTCTTGGGCAGGTTATAGTATACTTTTCATTACGCTACGATCAAAAGGAGCAGAGCAGTGAAGGGAAATATTGGGAAAACGGGAGAAGTTACTCCATTTTTTTAAGCTTCCGTCGCGTGTGCAGTCTTAATGGTTAAAGCTACATAGAAATCATGTATGACGGAAATGTTCTCCTTAAAATTATGTAAAAATATTCTTTGACAGCATACATCTATCTTTTATGGTTGACTCACAATAACACGTGAAACTCCACGCGGGGAAGCCGCTGGCAAAAGCTAGTCATCAATACAATACAGAAGTTGAGAAATGTTTAGGCCGGTGCGTGTCACCGGCCGCGGCCGTGTGACGGTGTGATGTTAGTAACTCAGTGGCCCGCGCCGTTATTTCGGGCGGTTGCTCCACTAACAGAAGCGGCAATGTCACAATGCGGTTAATTGCTTCTATTTTAGCGCCACTTATTAGTCGTAAAGTTGTAACTCGTTATGCGTAAAGAGTTCTACTGAACCAGGACCGCCATTCACCTACATCATCGCTACACTTCCTGAATTGTCTCAAATTGTATGAATGGATGGTTTTATTATAACCGTTAGACGTACTCTACTTACAGAAGCAGGTAATATGTGGCAGGAGCAGAGCTCCGCCATTATCCGCTGCTGAAAGTGCGCACATGAATGTTGGTACGGGCTCGCACGTGCGCGGCCCGCATGCCGCACATCCGCCTGATTCATCTCGCGGGCGGCCAGCTGACGGCAGGAAGCTCTCGCAGTGTCAACACATTACAAACTGCGAACTTCGAGCTTTTTATTAAATTATTTAATTTCAGTTGCTGTCACCTTTCTCACTCACTACATCGGGGTTTCTTGATTGGCTTCTCTTCTAACATTAACTTCTAACTGTTCCCCGCGGTTTCGTGATGCGAGAGCTTCGTAGCGTGATTTTATATGGCCTTATATAGCCTTCCTCGATAAATGAACTATCCAACACAACAAGAGTTTTTAATTTGGAACCAACAAACAAACTGTTTAGTTTTATAATGGTGATGGAGAGTCTAAGTTGGAAAAATTATGCAGGGTCATTCTTTTAAGTTGGCCAACAAGAGGAGTTCCACACCCATAAGTGATTCGGAAAAGCTTTCAAAACAAACCTTGTGTCAACCGTACCATCCTTCAATGTATTTCCGGTAGTTATTCGTCATCATAACTTCGTCCATTATTGCACAGACAAAACCTTCGGTTTCCCCAAACAGGTCACCGAAACGCAGCCAGGATACGGACGTTGAAAAGTCTACATCGGGTTCATGTAGTGCCCGGTAAAAGCGTCCGTGAAGCTCCTTGCTCTGCTATACCTCCTTACGATGATTAGTGTCTAGTACTCTAGGTTTGCGTCAGTTCTCGTTAGCCAAGGAGAGCGGAGGAGTAAAACCCTTGTCCACTGTGACTACATCTCGGTATATCCCCACGTCGGTTTCAGATGCATACCTCACGGTTGTGCAGAGTTTTAGCATTTAAGAAGCCACGACCCCCACACTTCCGCGGGATATACAGTCTCATCACCGACGACCGTGGGTGATGCATCCGATTTGCAGTCAGCAGTGAACCGACTCTCCTATGCAGGGCGTCAAGTTCCGTCTGAGTCCATTTAAGTATGCCGAAAGAATACATCAATACATGCATGACCCAACCGTTGAAAGCGCGCACCTTATTGCCACCTGACAAAAGACTGTTTAGCACTTTATTCAGGCGACCAAAGAAGCGCTCCTTCAACGATTGCTTCATGTCAGCATTATTGATGCCTAATGCTTCCGACATACCCAAATACTATACATTTATTATTATTAGGTATATCGCATTGTCTTTAGCTGAAGAGACTCTGAAAACTTGCTGAATATTTTTTACAAGTTAAGTAGTTAAGTCTTCCAATCCATACAAGAGTAGTATAGTACGCAAATACTCGCGTATACTTTGTAGTAAACTAATAAAAGACCAATATTTTACGCTTATGAACCAGAAGAGCTGCTTTGGAGCTGCTGAAGATTGTACAACTGTATTTGCATTGTATAGATTCAATCTTCCTAGTATTATATAGTTTCATAGCCGACGTTGTGTGAGTACTATGTACACCAGAGCTGTACTAGGTACCTCTCTTGTTGACTTGAACGACCCTGGCGGTTGAGAGTATGTCATGCTCACTCAAATGTCTCGCTGATGGCGACATTTCATGTCAGACATATTTAAACCAAACATTGCCAAGTTGATAAACTCTCGGGGTCACAAAAATCGCACCTCTTTAAAAATTTCCTTCAGTCATTTTAACCCTATTAATCAACGGTAGACTATATGGTATCATTGGAAAGGCAATTTATTCAAATTTCAGAATAAATCAATGGATTTGATTTTGGAAAAGTTAAATTTTACTTTATCAGCAAAAATTACAACAAAGTCCTTAAAAACAACTTAAAACCTAGTGTTACCCTCCCTCGCCCTGATGACTGCTTCCATGCGTTCTCTCATGGACCTAATTAATGTGGCAACAGTCTCTTGCGGAATGTTGTCCCATTTTGCAACGGCGGCATCTTGGAGGTCTTGGAGAGTGGTAGGGGCAGGATCACGTGCCCGTACTCGCCGTTTCAGTTCATCTCAATAGGATTCAGGTCTGGACTTCGCTCCGGCCAGCGTATAACAGGGATTCCAACTTCTTGCAGGTAGTATCTTACAATTAAAGCGGTGTGACAGCGGGCGTTATCGTGCATTAACGTGAACCCACTGTCGACAAAACCCGCATAAGGGACAACCTGTTCCTCTAAGTTCTCTGTTATGTACCAATTAGCAGTCAGCGATCCTTGCCCGCGAGCACTTCCAGTCCGAGAAACACACACAAGGTTCGTTTTGCCGTCGATTGACATGCCGTCCCAGAAAATACACGAGCCTGTAACCCCCGTATTCCACTGTCTCTTGAATACAGGCTTGTGCGAATCGTTTCCCTTGCCTCCTATACACTCTTCGACGCCTGTCGTTGCAGAAAAGACACACCCTCGTCTCATCCGAGAAGAGCACAGTCCTCCATTGGTTTATTGTCCAATCCACATGGTCTCGGGCAAATTGCAAACGGTCTATCCTATGCTGTGCAGTCAATTTTGGCCCTGTAACAGCCCTATGAGCTGCAATTTTCCTGTGTGGAGAAGGTCACAGAAGTTCTGCGAGCTGATCGCAGTTGTTGTTGCAGCTCAACAGCATTGGAGAACCGATTACGTAAAGACGTCGAAACAATGAAGCGATCGTCCCTATCGGATGTGCACCGTTGTCTTCTAGATCCACGTCTTCGGATATATTGTAGTTTCTTGGAAGCGTTGGAACACTCGTCGAACGGCAAAACGACTCAAGTTCAGTTGCCGAACAACATCACATTACCGCATCCCTGATTGCAGTAGTGCAATGACTTAAGCGGCTTTATCTGCAGTGGTATCCATCTTCTGGGGCATTTTTCTTGCTGTAGCTATTCACCCGTGTTCACTTCAAAGGTTGAATAGCGAATCTCCCACATTTTTTTTGTGCTAAGTATCTCGCAGGTCAACTAAGAAGAGGTTGTGGGCTGCTTAACCGGACTTTTCTGTGGATGCCTTAAATTACTCTAAGGCCTCCAGCCACGGAGGAGGCGGGCCGCCTGAGGGAGAGGACAGCGTCCTCCCTCCACCCCAGCCGCAGTGGTAGACGCCCACGGCGTCGGACGTCGCAAGACGATCTCCGGCCACCGTAGGCGCGGGCATGCGGGCAGCGAGTAATGGGCGACTCGCTGTCCGACCATGGACCATGCCCGGGTCGACGGCGCGTTGTGTTCCACGCGCGCCTCAAAGAGTGTCAGCATAGTGACGGGGCCTGTAGAAGGCCAAAGCCTGCCGGGATCGCGGGACCTAGGGATTACCGTGACCCCGGTACGTAAAGGGCTATTGAAGGACACCGTGGATTTTAGTCAGTACAAGTCTGACAGTCCCTTCCGCTCTGCCCTGGGTGGGAGGACTCATTTGATGATTTTACCACGATAAAAAAAAAAAAAAAAAAAAGGCCTCCAGCCACGGGCACGCCGCAATCGCGGCGACAAGACCCCTTCTTGAGGAGTGGCTGGATAGGCGTCACGGCGTCCTTACCTACCGCATGACGCAGGTCCTCACCGGACACGGAAGTTTCGGGAGGTTCCTGTGTCTGATAAGGAGGGAAGAAACGCCTGGGTGTCACCACTGCGAAGATCGTCCGGAGGACACGGTGGATAAGACGACGATAAAAAAAAAGGCCTCCAGCCAGGGGCTTAAAACTAAAAACTACAACTAAGTGACCACACGCTAAAGGCACCCCTGTGGGGTTCGGACCTCGGCTTAGGGCGTCACTGAGGGAGGACAGCAAGGGACAGGCTGGACCACATTGACTCGGACATCGCGACGGGCGTCATCGGCGGCGAGGACGGAATGACGGAATTGGTTTGTATGACCCACATTTAACCCGGGTCGTCCGTTTTATACCCTTATAGGGAGGTGCAATTAGTGGCTGTTGTAATGCGTATTTTGACAACATTTTTTTAACGTTACGTGCTAATGAGATTTGTTGTGTTTAGGAATTCTAACTGTTGTTAATTTAAAGGTCGTTAAACATACTTTTAATTGATACCTATATTAATTGGGTTTAATGTATTCTTTGCTGGCGGGATATGCTTAAAACTTATTTTCGAAGAGGTGCGATTTTTGTGACGCCGAGTGTCAAATCAAATCAAATCAAATGCATTTATTTCAAGTAGACCAGTTACAGGCACTTTTGAATTGTTATTTTGAAATATAATTAAATACTACAAAATTATGGTGCTACAGTCCCAGTCACAAGACATAAAAACTGTGAAAGTACCGTAGATGCCCATTCCAAGAAGTAGATCTCTATGGAGAAGAACGGGCAAGAAACTCCATGGACACTCTTTTTAGATCGCCAAAATTATTACAAAAACCTTTGTTACATCATTCATTTTCAGATGGTACATTATGTGAGAACGATGTAGCAAGTTAAAAGTGTCCACAGTAAAATACCAAAAAAAAGACAATTATTCAGAAACAAAATAATCAATAATTAAAATAAACCGTGGCAGCTAAGAGATGACCAGTCTCAACTGACAGCGCCCGTTCACGAACATGACACACGTATCAGCACCATTCAGCTCAACCATTTTGGAGGGAGCTAAATGATCCGACACACGTGCCACCATCAGCGAGACATTTAAGTGAGCATGACATTCTCTCAACCACCAGGGCAAAATCGAGTCAATAATAATTAATAAGTAGTACATAGTACTCACACATGTGCAATAAAATTATAACTAAGAAATTGAATCGATAATAGTAATAATAGTCTTACAATCTTCTGCAGCTTCCTCAATAATTATGCGTGTTACCTAATTAATAAGTTTACCCCTATTGTTGTGGAGCAGGACCAGCATTGAGCCAAGCATTTTTATCATTAATATAATCCTCCAACTTGTAATATGCTTGCCTACATAGTGTGCGTTTTATACATGATTTGAATTTTGTTTCATTCAGTTCTATTATGTGAGGAGGTATTTTATTGTAACATTTTAGGCAGTACCCCATGAAAGATGTGTCTACTTTAGCTAGCCTGAACTAATTGGTCCCTATTTCTAGTATTTTAGTTGTGTCTGTCACCTCTTTTACTGAATAGATGCAGATTTTTTCTAACGTACATGATATTTTCATATGTAGTTGAATGAATGTCATTTAATTCATTAAATACAAAAAATTCAACACGTTTAGACTGGGGCTGAATTTTTTTATGCGCTTCACCGGCACAGGCGTTGACAAAAAAAAACTTATAAAATAATATTAGATATTATAGAAGAGAAATTATTGCAATAGTTCTGACGTGCGCATTTAATATATCTGTCTTTATCGTAACTCGGAAATTCTCGGGTTCCCAACGTTCTCTAACTAGCGGTGTTATGTGGCCTCGAGGTCATGACCGCTACAAGAGAAACTGTGACTTAAATGTACTAGATTCATTTCACGGCTTACAAACCTTGCCTGTTTTGCGCGAGTCGAAATTGCTCGGAAAAAAATTGTAGGCGTTTATTTATTTCTTTATATTTGCGGAACCCTTGTAAGATCACTCGGTTGTTTCTCCCCGTGTTGTCTGTTTCCCCTTTCCCTTCTTTATATAAATAATATTATGATGTGATTTGCAGGTCGCGCGGGCTGGTGTGCGGACGGCGAGGTGGTGTCGGTAGTAGAGGGCGCCGGTGGTACCCGGGGGAAAGAAGTCGGGGGTGGCGCGGGACCAGCGTTCGCTGCGCGACAGCACACGAGTGTGCTGGCTCCGGCGGGACACGCCGCCACGTTGGACTGCCGCGTGCTGCGCCTGCGCGACAAGTCGGTAAGTACCACAGAGCTCAGTACCGCACAATCACTCATGCACTGTGAATGGAATGTATCTCAGACCACGTTTATCAGTGTGGTTGTTAAGCTATAACTATAACGGTAACTGAAAAGGTTCTCGTGTGTACGCATGAAACTGTCTTCTCTCGCGACATCCATCGACCGCCCTCGCCGAGTCCACTTCACAGTGATCGTAACGACAACACAGATCTACACGCAGCATTGGTATGTAACACCAAGATGTCGGACGACGTGTCTCTCTTGTGCATCATACTAGAAACAGCAAGGAGTACAAATTAAGGAGAATAACTCCAACAGATTAAAAATTATCCACCTAATGATTTAAAATGGGCCCAAGATAGAAAGGAAAAAGCTTTTAGAGAAGCAGCGCCGGTTCAAGTTGCCACGACCATCAAATGGGTATCTATGCACTATGTTCGCGAACCTCTTGCGTTTGGCGCTATGGTGATGATGATGATGGTCAGCTTAAGAAGAGGCTCCCTGCCGTTCGTTCGTGTGCTGATACTGGTCAGCTTAAGAAGAGGCGCCCTGCCGTTCATTCGTGTGCTGATACTGGTCAGCTTAAGAAGAGGCTCCCTGCCGTTCATTCGCGTGCTGATACTGGTCAGCTTAAGAAGAGGCTCCCTGCCGTTCATTCGTGTGCTGATACTGGTTAGCTTAAGAAGAGGCTCCCTGCCGTTCATTCGCGTGCTGATACTGGTCAGCTTAAGAAGAGGCTCCCTGCCGTTCGTTCGTGTGCTGATACTGGTCAGCTTAAGAAGAGGCTCCCTGCCGTTCGTTCGTGTGCTGATACTGGTCAGCTTAAGAAGAGGCTCCCTGCCGTTCGTTCGTGTGCTGATACTGGTCAGCTTAAGAAGAGGCTCCCTGCCGTTCATTCGCGTGCTGATACTGGTCAGCTTAAGAAGAGGCTCCCTGCCGTTCGTTCGCGTGCTGATACTGGTCAGCTTAAGAAGAGGCTCCCTGCCGTTCATTCGTGTGCTGATACTGGTTAGCTTAAGAAGAGGCGCCCTGCTGGTCTTTCGCATGCCGATGCTGGTTAGTTTAAGAGGAATTTTTTATACACGTCCTCACTATAATATGTTATACTGAAATCGTAAAATGACGGATTACTCACTCAAATCTAAATTGAAACGAACTATAAAGCCAAAGCTCTGAAATGAGTATCGTAAACAATTCTATCGTGATCCAGAAATAATCATCAGAATGAATCGACGAGTGTGAAATGTGAAACGCAATAGTACATTAGTACATTACACGAGATGTGAGGATTGTGGGCGGGGGCGCGTCGGCACGCGGCGCGGGCACGCGGCCGGCTGCACAGCGTGGGCCGGCGGGATCCTCGCGTGACGTCAGCTCCGCGCCACTAAAAACAAACACCTGACACTGATCGTGAGCGATTTCAAAAATGCCGGTCAACGACTCGCCCTCCCCCGCGCTTCCGCGCTATCCTCCCCTCACAACACATCACGGCACGCGCCAGGGCACGCGCGCACGCGCCAGCTTTTACAGCGCACACTCCCGGAAGCGTCCGCTGCCAACATTAAACTATAACTTTCGCGAAATGTTTGCATCGCGACGTTATCACATTTTCGTATTTACTCATCCCCACCCACAGAGATTTGCACGTGTGCGAGCCGAATTTGATCGTGTTCAGATTGTTTTCGGTTTAAAATGGAAACTGACCAAGTGTATCTTACTACGTTTACAAATATACTACGTTCTAAAAAAACTAGGGGACCAGTGTATAAGACGGGGACGCGGGGTATGATGGGAAATCACACACTTAAGGCAAACTTAACACAATATTAACGTAGCGCAAGCGCCTACAGGACGCTATTTGTTAATGGCCGCTTGCAAATTACGTCCTGATGGTGATGTTAGTGTTGTGTTAAGTATGCCTAAAGAGTGTATGTCCCCATTATACCTCGCGTCTCCATCTTAAACAACCGCGAGGTATGCAGTCTCAGGTAATACTTCCTTGAAGCCGACGTGGGGATGCATCGAGATGTAGTCTCAGTGGATAAAGGCATTACCCCGCTCTCCTTGGCTAACTAGAACTGGCGCAAACATGTGGTATTGGATACTAATGATCGCAAGGAGGTATGGCAGAGTAGGTAAGGAGCTACACGTACGGTTTTACCGGGCCCTTCACGGGCCTGATGTAGACCTTTTGGCGTGTGTAGCCTGGCTACGTTTCGGTTACCTCTTCGGGGAAACCAGATGAAGTTATCATGACGAACAATTACCGGAAGTGTATTATTAAGGACGACAGTTGTCAACCCAACTGACATCTGTTAGTCATGCCACCTTCCCGGTGAGTCGATCAGACGCATTGTTTCCGGTTGTTCTCGTCTTGCTAACGGCGAGTACATCGCGTCATCAAGGTATAAACAAGAACAATTTTCATTTGACCGATATTTTAAGTAATAGCTGTGATCGTGTGCCACTTTTTTTTTTTTTATCGTGGTAAAATCATCAAATGAGTCCTCCCACCCAGGGCAGGGCGGCAGGGACTGTCAGACTTGTACTGACTAAAATCCACGGTGTCCTTCACGAGCCCTTTACGTACCGGGGTTACGGTGATGGGTAAGTCCCGCGACCCCGGCAGGCTCTAGCCCTCTACACGTCAATTTGCTGACACTCTTTGAGGCGCGCGTGGAACACAACGCGCCGTCGACCCGGGCATGGTCCATGGTCGGACAGCAAGTCGCCCATTACTCGCTGCCCGCATGCCCGCGCCTACGGTGGCCGGAGATCGTCCTGTGACGTCCGACGCCGTGGGCGTCTACCACTGCGGCTGGGATGGAGGGAGGACGCTGTCCTCTCCCTCAGGCGGCCCGCCTCCTCCTTCACGAGCATGACTGCTTCGCAGAAGGAGGCGACCGCTTCCCACTCCGTCTCGCCCCGCAGCATGGCCTCGAACAATGCCGGGCGCGAGAGGTCTCCGATCGTGTGCCACCTGCGGTTGTTTCACACAATGTTTACTGGCTAGGTGTGTGTATTTTTTAAAATATGAAGAAACACACTAAGGGCGCTGTCGGATATACCTAAGTTGTTTAACTTCTGTAATAGCTTTTGATGGCTAACCGTATCATACGCTTTTTTTAGGTTAATGAAAATACTCACAACAACGTTTTTTATCAATATTAGTTTTAATTTTCTTTATTAAATCTACTGAGGCAGAGAGAGTACTTGATTTAGGGCGAAAGCCATATTGTTGATCAATTAGAAAATCTTTCTTGGTCAAATATACACTTATACGGTTGTATAACATTCGTTCGAATAATTTCGAAATAATGGGTAAGACTGATACTGGTCGGTTGTTGCCGGGGCCAGTTCTACTTCCAGATTTGTAAATAAGACTGACCCTTGCAACTTTCAGTAAGTCGGGGAAAGTACCGCGCGGTAAGATAGCTTTTGTGCTATCGCCGTCCAAGCCTGTACTAGTGTTGGAGTCGCGGGGGTCAATAATGTTTGATATTTCGTCCGCATTACATGGGGAAAGCTCGTCCAAAGTTATGTTATGTGTGTTATTACTGACTGTGTAATTACCGACTTCCTAAAGGAAAGTTATTTTGCAGGTACGACCATTCACTTAATAGTGTTACACGGTTCTTACCACCACTTGTTTTAATTAGTCAGACGTCAAACGAGTACGTACCTACAGAAAAAGATAACTCCGAAGGTAAATTTGCTCCACTGTTAGTTCAGTTAGCTTTGTATCTCCGAGCGTCATCACTTTACATCAAGTGCCGTATGATAGCTATTGCCCAGTATCGAAGGATACTTGTTTAAGCGATCATGTGGCATCTGTGGTCTATATTTTGCATCATGTAAGACCACTAATCAACACAAGCAATTACATAAGAGGGAACAGAAAGTGGGTTCAAAGTCCATGGACTCAAGATTATTAAGTTTCTATCTTTAAGTATAAAACTGATTTCAGAAACGCTTTTTACATTCAACTTTACGTTCCGGGGTACTTTATAAGTTGCACGGTAATTTATAAGTTCCGCGACCACGGCAGGTTTTGGCCCTCTAGAGTGGGGCCCCGTCATGGCTTTGTCGAACCTGCTATTTAAAAGTCGTATTATTTTTTAATTGTGTTCCTTTGGTTATCTGTTAAGACACTCTCGTGGCACCGGAAACTACGCTTCGCGAGTCGTTTATTTTTGTTTGCTGGGTTTACATGAACCTAACCAAACCTAGCCTCTGCCTCGGGGAAGTAATCTGCGCCCCGTGGTTCGGCTGACTGGTGGGTGTTCACTATGGATGCAGTGCCGGCTCCTACTTAAGAACCGGGACTGAATTTTCGGTGCTGGACTTGGAACCGGGATTTCCCGGGAAATTCGGTATTTACGTACAAATGGTCGCTATTAATTTGTTGTTAGGGCACTTGTGCGTGCACACTATACATGGTTAAGTTTCAGTCTTTTCAATGCTCTTCAGGGGTCATTTCCTGGTATTTTCGAGACCGGGATTTCCCGGGAGCATGTCCTAGGGTTCACTTACTGGAGTACTTACCCTATATTATTTACGAGATCGTGACAAAGTTTCACTTTTTTATGATTTTATGAGGTGGAGTATAGTTAAGAGTGTACGTTGTGGTGTACAGGTGTCGTGGGTGCGCTCTCGCGACTTGCAGATCCTGTCGCACGCAGGCGACGTGTTCACGGCGGACGCACGCGTGTCAGCCACGTCGGGCACGGGCGGGGCGGGTGCCGTCAGCAGACACACGCTGCGCATCGAGCAGCTGCGCACCAGCGATGCCGGCCGCTACGAGTGCCAGGTCAACACTGAGCCCAAAATGAGCCTCTTCTTTAACCTCACCGTTGTAGGTGAGTGTAACACCGACGGGCTCCGATATTCTCGCTCTGCATGTAGCGCACTGGCGCGTGCCGACATGTAGGGTATTTGAGTATCGCGCCTCACAGCGTATCGCACGTTGCAGATGAGCCGGTGCCGGAAGTAGTGGTGTCGGTGCTAGGTGCGGCGAGGGTGCGAGGCCATGTTGGGGGCGCCGCCACGCTGGCGTGCGAGGCGCGCTATGAGCCGCCGCCGCGCGAGCTGCCGTTGCCGGCGCTCGACATTCGCTGGCAGAAGGGCTCGGAACCCGTCAGCCTAGCAGGCCCGCGAGGCGGCGTAGCGCTGGACACGGCGCGCTGGCCGGCGCGCGTGGAGTCGCGCCTCACGCTGGCGGAGCTGCGCGCGCACGACGCCGGAGCCTACTCGTGCAGCGCCACTGGTCGCGCCGCCGTGCTGACGCTCACCCTCGACGATGACGGTGAGTCACCCGGTATTCTAGGCCGGCTCTGCGTATCGCTGGCTCTCCATTTCCCGACTGTGCCTTGCTACGTTTACACACTTTACACCAATGCTGTATGGTCGTTGCTTTACACACATCTGCTTTACCTACGTTATTTTCAACTGTGCCACAGATCTTTTAACAGACAGTAGAACAAAACAGTAGCTCGATCACAAGATTTCATTATTTTATTTACAGCGTACTTGAAGTATTTACTGCGTTTATTGTATGGAAACATGGAACAGCGCCACTAGTGTACGAAGAAGGAACTAAATTTTTCCTTGAAATTAATGTCAAAGTTGCAGTTTCCTTTTCGTCACAAAAACTGGAAATTCATGATAAGGCGTCTGTATTTGTGACTCCACGTTGTTTCCTAACTTTTGATAGTTTCAGTATTGATCTGAGATTGATGCGATGAGGCTGTCATCATAAAGAATAAATAGAAAAACTGGCCAAATGCGAGCCGGACTCACGCACGAAGGTTTCCGTCCATTATCTTTAAAATGACAAAAAATGGGAGCCCTAAAAAAAAGCCCCTGTTTTTAGTATTTGATGTTATACCGGCAACAGAAATATGTATATCTGTGATAACTTTCTATCATGAGACACAGCGTGGTGACAGAGAGACCGACAGCCGGGCAGCTGAGTCTTAGCAGTAGTAATAATAGGGACCGCTCTACCCTTTGGACACGGAACCCTAGAAAAATATGTCAGTATCCAGATGTCTGGCAGATTAATTTAATGATTTCATAAAATGATCTTCGGATATAATTATGTTATTTTTATGGAATGGCAATTTGTAGTTGGCAACTGGCTCGAATAAGAAGTCATAATTATAAAAAGGCTTCATTAGCTTCTGTTGGGAAGTATTGCTGATTCCTTATTGTTTAGGATTGTATGTTCACTGTTTGTTTTACTGTGTATGGGAAACTTGTTTCAAAATAATCACAAAGGCGTGCGTTCTCGAATGACGTTTATTAGCGACAACTTGCAACCAACTTCGCATCAATAACACATGCGTGAAGTAAACGCCGTAACAGCTTCTAACTAAGAACGACCGTAAAGACGTATTAAAACCTGAGCGGTATCCACCGCCACGGTGAGTATATTCAAATGGGTATGCGGATAACGTGCTGTTCAAACCGCGGCAGCATTAGCTGCCGAAGGCGTTCGCGGTATTCTGACGACACTTGAGCTGTTATGTAGTTGTCATTGGTCAAGTTTCGCCTAAGGAATGCGATTTCGACCCCTCGGAAATGCCATACAAAATACTCGATGACATATAACTCCGGCATAAAGTGAAACACGGCTGATCTGTTCAGAGCTGGTGCTGATCCAGGTGTTTGTTGCAGAGGACCGCGCGGAGGCGATGCAGCGCGACCAAGCGGCGGGCGCGGCCCCGACGCCCGCGCAGCCGCGCACTTGCGCCCTCCTGCTGGCCGCGCTGCTGGCGCCCGCGCTGCTGGCGAGGCGGTGAAACTGGCTGCTCTACATTCTAAGCACATTCTGTATATATTGAATTTGTAAATAATGTAAATACACAATACTATGGAGAATTGCGAGCGTTTTCTTCTTTGTTATGACTGACTATGTCTCGGTACGTATGTAAAAGTTGTGTACCTACGCGTGCACTACATATAACAGACCGTTCAGCGGTTTCGCTATAATTTTTGAGGACGGAGGTGAGATGACTTTTTTTTTTTTTCCACAACTATCACACAACGCCATCTAGTCCCAAGCTAAGCAGAGCTTGTGTTATGGGTACTAGAAAACTGATAAACATACTTATATTATTTCTAAATACATACATATTATGGATAAATTACACCCAGACACAGAACAAATGATCGTGCTCATCACACAAACATTTGTCCTGGGTGGGAATCGAACCCACGACCTCCGGCATAGCAGTCAGGGTCATTAACCACTAGACCAACGGGCCTGTCAACTTTATAGTTATTATGTGAATCTCAGAATAATATTTAATTAATAATAATAAAAAAATAGTTTTGTTATCTATCAGTGTTTATAAAAGAAGAAAGTAGGTACACAAAACCATGATAAAAACGTTGATTACTGTTAACTTGATAAGCACATACTTACATCAATAATTACCTTTGTACAAAGTCCACGTTTATTAAATGAGTTGTGAGTCAAAGTCCAATTAAATACTCCATGTCATAATGACAATTATATTTTTGTAGAAGCAAACTTCGTCATCAAAGCGTGGGTATTTGGAGGCGTACGGCGTACTTAACTGATCAAATTACGTAAGTGCTGGTTATAGGATGTGATTAAGTCTGCATTCTTAACCGCGCTTTAATGAAAGTGAGCTGATGGAGGTTCGTTTGCTAATGTGAATCCATAATTATTAGTCCAGTTGTCACCGTGGCTGAGTAGTCCCAGTTTATATGACAATCTTTAGCAGCCACAACAGTGAAGTACAGTTGTATTGTACAAGGGGTATTGTCATTGTAGTGCAATGCTGGACATAGGCCTGAGGCAGTGTTCTGGCTCGGCTTCCCCGAGGAGGCGCTCCCAGTGGGAGTCCAGCAAGGAAACAAGGACGGTGGGACGGTACGCACCATCTCCCGCTATTTTCATCCAGTCACTGCCAGCTACCTTCCTCAGGTCAGCTGATCCTAACATTATATTTACCAATATAGATGTAATTGGGAAGTGCATAACCACATGATGATGACGTGAAACTAAAAGTTAATTGATACTCTATAACTAGAGTTGGCTGTGAGCCTGTGACTGAGTGTGTGAGGCACGAGCTGCTCACGCGGCTGGTCGAGCAGCACCCGTGTCTGCTCATCATCGTGAAGCAGCACATTTGTGTAGATACAAAGTCCAACTCGTAATATACCTATACATTTGTGTAATTCACAAGAATGATTGAGTCATTCGTATTATGACCGTTTAAAAATATGGAATTTGTACTTTTTTAAACAGGTGGTTGTGTTTCATTATAAGTAATTATGATAATGTTTACTGTAATCTCCTGAAGTATTTGTTTGATAATCGTATTAGGGTTCCACTCCATGACGATAATTACGCTGTAATTAATTTATATGTCGCTGTCTCAAAATCAAACAAACAACAAAGCGTTGTTTTCATATAAGTAGTAGTTTACAGGCACTTTTGTGTAGAAACAAAAAAATATTAAAAACAGTAACCGCCTTCAAAAACCACCACAATAAAATTAAAAACTTAAAATAATGAATCTTTCGGAAATCGATGGTAAAATGAATTCAAATAAAAATATTTTGCAATAAAAATGTAACCGCCTTCAAAATCAACCAACAAAATGCGAATCGGACTCGCCCATAAAGGGTTCTGTAGCAGCAAGTAACATAATATAAAAGTTCTTGTAAGCTTTGAAAGTTAAATTGCGGTTTACAATTTATGACGTATTAAAAAAAAACTAATTACTTGACCTCGTTCAAAGCAATTTTCGCTTTTTTATTTTTGTGTGAGAATCCTAACGCGGTTCACATAATACATCTACTTACCATGTTTCTATAGAAAAGCTCTTATATTTTCGAACAAAAGTGGCTGTGACATACGGACAGACAGACAGACATGACGAATCTATAATCCGTTCCGGATTCAGTTTTTTGCCATTTGGCTTGGGAACCTTAAAAAGGGTAAAAAACTTACAAAATAACCTTTCTATTCGGAAGTTTAGATTTAGATTTTTTTTATTTCATTGTTTTTTTTGCCACCGGCTTCCGAAAGAAAAGTTATTTTGTAGGTTATTTTAGCCATTTTCGTGGTTGTTTCTGAAGGTGGTTACATTTTTTAAAAAGTTTTTATTTTACTCTTTTAGTAATATTCAACCCAAATGTCAAAAGTTTTTCAAAAATACTAACTGCAGCGCCGGTGTCGTGTCGGGTTTCGTAGGCGGACATTTTTTTTGAAGTTTTTATTTTACTCTTTTTAGTTTAAATATTCAATCCAAATTCTTGTCATTTACACAACTTTGCATGCGCACTAGAATTTTGTAATCCGTACGAGTAGTAATGGTAATTATACATCGTTTAAATAAACAATAAGCGAAAAATATTTACACATATAACGCTTATAAAAAAGTAGAGTTTCACATTATACTTTATATAATAATACGCATCAATGAAGGTATTACTATGGGCACAGATAATACGAGTATAATACTAGCGTACTATGGGTGTATTTTATATTTTTGTAAGTATGCCAGAGTCTATTGGATTTATGCCTAAGATTGTTTTTTTGCCTGAGTATGCCAGGACTCGTAGACGACTGAAGGTAGTTGTCCAAAAATAGCGTGATTTTTTTTCTGCAGGGCCGAGAACAAGCGGGCAGTATTTCTGGTAGTGCAGGCGTCTACCGGCTACGGTGGTCGCGAACTATACGTACTATGGGTTGTATGCTTGTTTGTCGCCATTTGGTATAAAAAAGTCATGCTACGTGTATTGTGTGTTGGCTATGTAGACCCGATTTAATGAGTGTTCATGATCAAACAGAAGCATGGGTAAGAAAGCTGTTAATATTATAAAAAACGTAGGTCTTCTCTCTATCTATCTATCTTTATTTTATGTTTCTCGTCATTCTGATAGTTGAATAAGATAGCACAGAGTGATAACGCATGGTTAGATAACGCGAAGCGGGCACTCCTATTATAAACAGAGGCGGCCGCCGTCCCCGGTACACACCGCTCCGACCGGCCGCGCGCACTCGCAGCCTCTGCACACAATATGATCACCGTCGCCATCGCGCTCGTCGCCATCGTGGCGCTGTACCTGTACGGCACGCGCACCTTCACATACTGGGAAAAGAAGGGAGTCAAACATGACAAGCCCATAGTGTTGGTCGGTAATAATTTGCAAGTCTACTTAATGCAGAAGAGCATAACGCAAAAGGCGGCCGAAATGTACTGGAAGTATCCAAAGGAGAAAGTCGTAGGATTCTACCGATCTACGCACCCGGAGCTCGTGATTAGAGATCCCGAGATCGTGAAGCGCATCCTGTTAACAGATTTTCAATACTTCTACCCTCGCGGCCTGAACCCGCACAAGACAGTGATCGAACCGATGATGCGTAACCTGTTCTTTGCGGACGGGGACCTTTGGCGGATGCTGCGGCAGCGCATCACGCCAGCGTTCACCAGCGGCAAGTTGAAGGCGATGTTCCCACTGATCGTGGAACGCGCCGAGAAGCTGCAGACGCGCGCACTTGCCGCCGCAGCCTCCAACCGCCCTCTGGACGCACGTGACCTCATGGCGCGCTATACTACCGACTTCATCGGTGCCTGCGGCTTCGGTCTTGACGCTGACTCCCTTAATGAGGAAGATTCTGCTTTCAGGAAATTGGGAGCCTCGATATTTCAATTCGGGCCCAAGGATGTTTTCATAGCTATGTTGAAAGAGATGTTCCCAGAATGGTGCAAAAATTTAAAGTATCTAGAAAGAGTAGAACGACCTCTGATCGATCTAGTCACAGATATACTAAAACAGAGAAATTATGAACCTTCAGGCAGGAATGACTTCATTGACTTGTTGCTCGAGTGTAAGAAAAAGGGTAAAATGATGGTAGAATCGGTGGAAAAGATTAAATCGGACGGCACTCCCGAGATCGTTACCTTGGAGTTAACGGACGAGCTGATTGCGGCGCAAGTGTTTGTGTTTTTCGCGGCCGGCTTCGAGACTTCGTCATCGGCCACCAGCTTTACGCTGCACCAGCTCGCCTACCACCCGGAGAAGCAGCGCAAGGTGCAGCAAGAGATCGACGCAGTGCTGGCGCGTCACGGCGGCCGTCTCAGTTACGACGCTGTCAAGGAGATGACGTACCTGGAGTGCGCGTTCAACGAAGGCATGCGTATGTTCCCTTCGCTTGGCTTCCTGGTGCGCACGTGCGCGCGTACCTACACCATCCCGGAGCTGGAACTGACCATCGACCCCGATGTGGGCGTGTTCATCCCGCTGCAGGCGCTTCACAACGACCCGCAATACTTCCCGGAGCCGCACGAGTTCCGTCCGGAGCGCTTCCTTCCTGATCAACAAGATGACAGGACCAAGTTCGTGTACCTGCCCTTCGGCGACGGTCCTCGTGCCTGTATAGGTAATTACTTTACATTATTTATCACAAAATTACAAACCATATAACCTGTTTTAAGAAATTACATACAATGTGTCATACCATTTTTAATCCCTCAAAATGATGCGTCCAATAAAGTAGAATCGAGAAGTGATAACTAAGAAAGTATTTCTTAGTTATCACTTCTTGATTTTAAAGAAGAATGGCAGCTTCCTGTGGAGTCTGGGTTCCACACGGATGGAGCTCGCATTCATCGCATCGTGAAAATACCCTCAAAAGATAGGTCTCGGCGAAATTAAGATATAAGTTAATCACAGCATAATTTTAATTGCCGGGTTTCGCCAGGAATTACTGTTGAAAGAGCAGATTTAGCCCCTAAAGAAGGACCCCATGACAGAAGACCAAAGAGTATGAAATGTAGTAAATAGTAGAAAAGATTTGAAGACGGTGGAAATGATTAGTTTCAAAAATGATCACTGTACTGGAAAATGGCACACAACACATTAGCCATCTTCATAATCACCACTCTATGTACGAATGTGCAAAACAATCTTTATGATCTTTTGATAAGATGCTTAAATGCTTGGGTCTATTGATTTATTTTCTCAAATTAGTGAGAGACCTAAGAAATAAAAAACTTTTCTTTATAGAAAACTAAAAAACGTGTCGTTGATCGGCACATAATTATGGATAATGTATACGGAGCTTTAGTAAACTGTCATTCTTGTCTTGACATGACATGAAAAATATCGGGTGCGGGAAAATTATGACAGGATTACATAGATCTTTTAGCAACCGTATTATGTTGGCCCTCAATCATTACTTGATATTATTGTCATGATTAATAAAATAAATAAAATCATCGAACACAGAACATTCATAAACCTTTATTTTTATATACATTTTACATTACATTTTATATTAAATATGTCAAGACAAAATATGCTCCATAGCCTATTATCGTCTCTAGGCCCAACTTACTCTGTGCTATTCAAAATCGGTACAGCAGTATAACGTGAAAGCAGAACAATCAAACTCACATTCGCATTAACAATAAGGATTTAGAACATTTACATTTAAAAAACTATATAATGTACATACTTTCATTGATGAACCTTCTGAAATTAACTGGTCCCAGATTCCGCGATCTTCTTTGCTAGTTGTCAAGGTTGGTAACAGGGAAAAGTTGTGTGAAACAATTTCAAATAGTTAAAGGTATGGTGTGTGTGAGTGCAGGTCTGCGGCTGGGGCTGATGCAGTCCCTGGCGGGGCTGGCGGCCGTGCTGTCGCGCTTCACGGTGTCGCCCGCGCCCTCCACGCTGCGCCACCCCGTCGTCGAGCCCACGTCCGGCATCGTGCAGAGCATCAAGGGCGGACTGCCGCTCTCCTTCATCGAGCGGACACCCGCGGCGCCGTCGCACTGAACCCGCTGCACTAGAAGATATGTGTGATGTGAATATAACAAGGGTACTGCTGCTGCACGTGTGGAGACATTTGACTAACGTAGAGAACCAAGAGTGGACAATATCAATGTTGATTATGGTGCAGTTAACAGACAGTGTCGGACAAGCGTAACAGAATTTATGTATGTTGGAGCTAGGTTTGAATCTGGTGTGATGACTACTAGTTTTTACAGTTTTATGTATTTTATGGACTTAGAACCATTTATACCATATTATGACTATGTATATGTTGCGTTACAGTGTATGTTATTATGATATATTCAGTATTAATAAATAATTTATTCGTAAAATAATATTGATTTAAACTAGGTAATATTATTAAGCTGAAGATTTTGTTTGTTCGATTGATCGCGCTAACTTCAAGTGCCATTTGTAGGAGTGAATTTTTTATGGAGTGAATTTTATGTTGGACTAGCACTTTTCCCGCGACTTCGTCCGCGTGGGTTACGTACTTTCCTAATTCCCCCTTTTCACCCTCTTAAAGGTTAAATTTCCAAAAACCCCTTCTTAGTGCTCCCCTACATTATAATAGGAAGCCGTGTGCAAAATTTCACATTCCTAGCCCTAGTAGTTTCGGCTGTACGTTGATATGTCAGTCAGTCAGTTCTCCTTTTATATATATAGATAGTTCCATTTATCAAAGATCGCTATAGGCTAATTATAACATCACGGTACGACCAATAGTAGTCGAGCAGCAGGAGTGAAACCGGGGGGACTGCTAGTGAATAATATGAGTGTGATGTAAATAATATGTTAGTTCGTAAGGTGTACAGTCAACAGCAAAAGTAGATGATCGAAATGAGAAGTTGATCATCTTCTTTTGCTGTACATAATATTGTATCTATGGGACATTGTACGTGTACTGTTTACACTACGCTACGAAGACTGAGAACATCGTCGACGACATACGGGTGAAGATCAACTGGACCTTGAGGGTGGAGAAGTAATACAAATAATTCGTTTATGGTGCGCGTTCCGACCCAACATTTGGCGAACTTGCTCGTTCGCCTATAAACTATAGTTTAGTTTTAATTATAAGGTAAAATATGAAAATTAAAATATTTTCCTTTATTTATTTCAGGCTACTATTTTATTTTATCTAACTAAACTATAGTTTTGTTTTTATAATTAAATTATACTAGGTATAGTATACACAAATTTTATTTATTTATTAAGAAAGGTTTGCCAACAGCCTCTGTGTACAGTATAGAAAACACCTAGACCCAGAACACTATTTGTAGATAATACAAGTATTTGTTCCGTGTGGTGATCAAACCCGCTACACGCTGCGCGGCAGTCGATCGCTCTGCCACTGCGTCAACCGTGTCGTCACAAACTGTCATCCTATTTTTTACAATTAAAGGCCTATTTACACTCTTCTCAATCGCATCGTTTAAATGAGGCTTTACCCTTTTTATTTTTGATGTTCCACGCACTAGAATTCAGAAGTTCTTATGCAGATCTTTACGAAACAGAAATCCTAGGAAATGAACCTCTATGGATAAAAAAAAAAAACGTGTAAATTTTTAAACATTTTATTGATGTATTCATGGTGATGATTTGGTTCAATCTTCATGTCCTTTGCAATATAGATTTATTTCTATTTTTGGATGAATTATGATATTTTTAGCAGTTCTTAATATTTAAATTAATCATTCCTTGATTCTACCTACTTTTATCGTGGAAACAAAATTTGATGAAATAAAAGTCAACCACTGATATTAAATTGAAGCCAACGAAATGAAAACAGTGAAACAAAAACCTGTTGAAACGGAAACAACCCGAAGAAGACCCAGTAGTCCAATCACCGAGGCTTATGTGACCCCAAAAATTCCTCCGGCTCTGAAATTTGGAATATGATGAAACTAGCACTTTGCCCGCGACTTCGTCCGCGTGGGTTATTTACTTTCCTAATTCCCCTTTTTCACCCCCTCAAAGGTTAAATTTCCAAAAACCCCTTCTTAGTGCTACCCTACATTATAATAGGAAGCTGTGTGCAAAATTTCACATTCCTAGCCCCAGTAGTTTCGGCTGTACGTTGATATGTCAGTCAGTCAGTTCTCCTTTTATATATATAGATAAGGTGATACAGATTATTAGTTAGAATAGGTATGTAAGTATAAATTTACAACAAATTTTCGATTTCAGTTTCACTCTAAATTAACTGTTTTACTATTCGCGCCGAAATCCAAAACTTTTTCCTTTTTAAACATCATTATTTGATTGATTTGACATCAAATAATGATGTTTAAAAAGGAAAAAGTTTTAGATTATTTAACAACAACAACAACTTATGTATTTAATGATAAGAAATCACATAAAATAAAAAAAATCGGCAGATCTATTTTTCACTAGATATTATAGCGAGATATATAAAAAGTTAATTTGGAGTCAATCAAATCAAATCATTTATTTCAACTAGGCCAGTTACAGGCACTTTTGAATTTTCAAAAGACATAAATTAAAACTAGTACAAAAATAGTTGTCTCAGTCACAAGACAGTTTGATTGTGAAAGTAGGTACCGTAGGTGCCCATTTCAAAGCGTAGATCTATGTGGGGAAGAATGGGTAAGAAACTCCATGGACACTCTTTTTCAATCGCCAAAATTATTACAGAACCTTTCTTACATCGTTCGTCTTCCGGTGTTACATTATGTGAGAGAAACAAGTTAAGAGTGACATTGAAATCGAAAATTTGTTGCATTTTTATACTAACCTATCATAAAGTATTTAAGACTGAGGAATTTTTCACAGAGAGTTATAAGCAATTTTCATGTTTTGGTAAAAATACCTAACATCTAGAAAAAAAAAAAAGGATTATTGTGCATCTAAAATCTGTATCACCTACTTTCATCATATGCCAAATTTCAGTGCCGGAGTAATTTTTCGGAAGTTTTCATACAACAAACATCCTCGTTGATCGGACTACAATAGTATTCTGCCCTCATGTTTTACAAAATATCTTGTATCTAGAAGCTAATCGGCGACCCCAAAGATGAATGGTGCGAGCATATGTTCCAACAATAAAGTGTCATACAATAGAGTTTTTAATATCATTATTTAGGTAAAATTAACATCTGTTAGACGAGCAGATAAAAAGGAATTTCCCCGGTGTGAATTTTGTAATAACATTGATTAATGTAGAAAGAGGTGATTTCAACGTATTAGATAGTGAGCATTATAGCAACCACACATTGGACTGCGTATTGCGGTGCATATTCCTCCAGGCTCTCCTAGTAGGGCTCGGCCTACAGTCGGCTCTCAACCAAGAGAATATTGTTTTCAGGAGGAGGACGGTGATGACTTACGTGTGACTAAACTACGTGTGGCTAGGCTGTGACATCTTGATCGTACAAGCGCATTACGATAGCTGAAAGTAGCTTTGCCGTTTTTACCCGACTACGGCAAAGCCAAAAGGAGGGTTATGATTTTGACCGGTATTTATGTATGTAAGTTTGTTCCCTCGTAACTTCTAAACTACTTATCATTATAATTATGAAAAATGAGGGATATAGGGTCCGTGTCGCCAAGTCCAATATGGCGCCCTTTAGGGAATGTATGTAACCAAAAAAAAAATACGCACAGTATCGACATGGGTATCAAATTAAAGGGCTTGATGAGCACATTTGAAATTCACTCGCTACTTTACTTTTATTATTATATCAATAATTGACGTAAAAATAAACAAAAAGAGTTAAAAATTACTAAAACCCGACTACGAAGTCCCGCACTGAAAATTATAAAACAAGAACAATATTCATTTGACCGTTTTAATTTAAATTATAAACTTTTAAATATTTATCTTTTGTTACATTGACAACTTATAATATTATACTTTTTTATATCTTCCGTGTTACAGATTTTTTAAGTATTGCCGTGGTCGTGTATCACCTGCGGTTGTTTTACACAATCTTTATTGGCTATGTGGCATACGACCAAAAAATTCCGCTACACAATACACATACAATGTCCGCTATTGTCATCTTAATTGGCACCAACTATAGCATAAGCTAGCAAAAATGTAAAACTTTAGGGAAAACCATTTGAACTGTTTTATATTCTAAATAATCAATTATATTTTATATGTTTAAATAAATAATATTAAAAGAAGAAGAAATCATAATAGCAAAGGAGTGATAGATTTAAATTTAAATTCATTTATTGTTTATCACAGGTAAAAAGACAGTTCAGTTTACCTGACCAATTTCCTTTCAAGCGAAAATTAGTGGACTACATCAGAGGGTTGTGTCATAAACTTGTGGACGTCAGCTGCGGTTCCGTTGGTGGGATAAGCAGCGGTAGGGCTCAAACATGAAGAAAAAATAATGCACACAGTTACTTCCTCAAAACTGAAAACTTGTTTAAATTAATGCCAAAAATCACGACAATATAATCAATCAGCTGACTATATTATAGTAATAAACACGTCGGCAAAATAATTAAATCAAATGCCTAGTAAATATTTAACAGCAATGTTACGTACAAAATTTTTTTTGCAAAAATCGCTTTGCAAAAAGTTGAGTCCACACGAGACCTTGGAATATTGCTAGATTCCAAATTGCACTTTGATATTCATATTGATAATGTTATCAGCAAGGCTTTTCGGATGTATGGCTTCGTCATGAGATCTTCCAAGGACTTTAATAAAATATCAACTTTCTTATTTTTATACAAGACCCTGATTCGCTCTCAGTTGGAATATGCTGTTCCTATTTGGAGTCCTTTCTACCACAAATACTCATATAGACTTGAAATGGTTCAAAAAAAATTCCTACGTAATGTACAGTATAAATTTTACCACTCGAGAATTCCTTATTTAGAAATACTCAAACAGTACAATCTCTTAAGTTTGGAGTCCAGACGTACGCTCCTCATGGTCATGATGCTGCATGGTATTTGTAATAATAAGTTTGATTGTAATGAACTTACTAATAAGTTATGTTACGTAGTACCTAGAAGTATTGTACGGCGGGAGGTGCGCGTTCCTCGTCTGTTTCACACTGAGAAGTGCAAAACAGACGCCGGTGAGCGGGCACCTCTCCGCCGCCTTGTTGTAACCTATAAACACACACTTTATCGATACCGATATTTTTGCGAATTCTCAGACAAGTTTAAAAAAAATAGCCATAGCTTTACTTACCGACAACCTCTCATAACTTACTTTTTTTTATGAAATACGGCCGTCCGTCCTTTCCTCTTTTACATTTTTTTTTTAACCCGTGGACAATAGTGTGGGTTATACGTTTGTTAAACGTACTTAATTAGCTTCGATATATAATTTGTAACGTGTAACTGTTTTTTGTCCCTAAATAAATAAAATAAAATAAAATAAAAATGTATGAAAAATTAAGGTTCAACATGTCCGAGTGACCGTTGAAATGACAGCCGTTGGTCCCGGCTGTCATTTGTAGATCTTTGACAGTCGTTACTGTTAGTCGGTAGCTCTAAAGTCTGACAACCAGTCTTACCATGGGGTATCGTATCACCCAGATACTGGGTTGTGGAGGTTCGACAGGCAGTCGCTCCATGTAAAATACTGATATCCAGCTGCATCTGGTTTGACTGGAAGCCGACCCCAATATAGTTGGGAAAAGGCTAGGCAGACGATGATGATGATGATGTCCGAGTGACCGTCTGATGTGTTTATCACCATGGTATAGTCAGCTAACTATTTCTTTTCTTCATGATATTGAGTAAGCTTCAATATAAACAAGTTTGCTTTGTTTTTTTCGTCATGTTTGGAGCGTCATCCCACCAACGAAACCGCAGCTGACGTCTACTAATCTTTATGATACAATAAGTCTTTGATATAGTCTAAGTCTACATTTTATCGCTTTAGAAGAAATCACCGACCAATGGAGAACATTTCGCTCCATAAATTTTTGGGACTTTTCTGAAAGTGCCGACCAAAGAAAAAAATGGTACCTATGGGTAGAACTAGTCATTGGGAGCAATAGTTACTATGGCACAAAAGTTGTAGGATTGCTCTCGGCCAACTTATAAAAGTTCGAAGATTCGTCATTTTCATACTTTTTTTATTTCTGAAAGTTCTGAGAAGCACAAACTAATGACGAGGTCATCTATATTTGGGACTAATAGTTTTTTTTTTGAGCAAATAATTGCGGCAAAAAATAATGTTTTACATAAATATGCAGAACCATATTTATACTACAATGTACTCGTATCTATTTCGTAATTCAATTTAATTGTAGCGTAGTAAATACGTGTCGCGGGACTGTAGGAATTACCGTGACCCCGGAATGTAAAGGGCTATTGAACGACACCGTGGATTTTAGTCAGTACAGGTCTGACAGTCCCTCCCGCTCTGCCCTGGGTGGGAGGACTCAATTGATGATTTTACCACGTATAAAAAAAAACGTATTAAATACGTAACTAATAATTCTAAATTACTTAGCACTATAATTATATTAAGAAGCTAAAAATACATAAATATAAAAATACTAAATTAAAATAAAACGAAACTATTTTAGAGCATCGAAAAATTCATCCTCAACGCTGTCAATGCGCCCAAGAGACTGGCGGCGTTGCCTCTTTGTATGGCAATACTTAGCCTCTGGCCAAGGTAAAAGCCAGCTCTTGGGTCACGAGAAGCGTCAACAAGGCTTTTAGATATGTATTTGAAGAGGCTGTGAGCACTCGGATCTAGTTTCAACCCCAAACGGCTCAAAAATATAGTTACCACTAAGGTTGCGCCGCTTGAGGTTCTCAGCAACCGCGGCAGCAGCGCCTGCAGATCACGATGAACTTGGAAGATAAGATGGCGCAAGATTATCGACACAGGTTGCGTCCCACACTAGAGGCCTACCCATCTTCCAAGGAAACAAAGACATACCGTCAGGTTTTTTGCCATCGTCGCGTGCCAAGCCGTTGGGTCCTAAAACTGCTGGAACGCCGACGGTAACAAGAGCTCTTCGAATAATGTCGTTTAGGTTCGCGTGCCGCGCAAAACGCCCCGCACTACGGCTGCAAGACAGGCCATGGTGTCCGAGGCTGTTGACAACTTCACCACAGTGACAGCGATGAGGAGAGCAGAGTGGGGCTCCTAACCGGAGAGCAACAGCGAGGCGGAAGGTAGTGTCATCGAGTAAGGTACCGATGCTCGACGACGGCAGTGCGTGAAGCCAAAGACCCGAATCCCACCTGCCCACTGCCAGCAGGCGCGCACGCTCAGCAGTAAACCGGTAGATAGGTGTCTTGAGAGAGGAACCTCCTAATCCTCTGTCCCGATACTGGTGGGAGATTTTTACATTTGAAAATATTTTTATCCTTTTAATAAAAAAAAGAGATTATAATTCATTTTAATTAGGTACACCTCTGCCCAACCACTCCGGGGACTGCAAGCGTGATGTTATGTTATGTTTAATTGCTTGAGATCGATAGTTTTAGCAATACTTATCATCATTTTCAGAAATAAAAAAATGTATGAAAATGACGAATCTTCGAACTTTTATAAGTTGGCCGAGAGCAATCCTACAACTTTTGTGCCGTAGTAACTATTGCTCCCAATGACTAGTTCTACCCATAGGTAACACTTTTCGTCTTGGGCCGGCCGGCATTTTCAGAAAAGGCCCAGAAAGAATGATGTCCTTCAGACCTGGCCCCCGTACCAAATATAATCTACCGGAACAAAAAGATTCCCATTTTTCAAAGTGATCGCAAACTTTTCTTGGTGGGTGTATGTATATTCGTTTAAGAAAAGGTGTCAGCTCTACCTTGGCCTGTCAGTTGCCACCTCCCTGGCCTTGTTACTTGGGCGAACAGGTCCTGCGGAACTCAATCAATCAATCAATCAGTTTTGTAGAATATTCAGGCGCAGGGATTCATTGAATCAGAAAGATAAACACTGAGGTTGCTTGAAAGGTGCTATATTCACGAGTACACTTGTTGTTGTTGTTCTTGAGGCTTGCGATTCCAGGCTGCCCCGTTATATTTTTTTTTTTTTTTTTTTTTTTTTTTTTTGTATGGCATCTCGCAGGTCAACCTAGAAGAGGTTGTGAGCTGCTTAACCGGACTTTTCTGTAGAGATGCCTTAAATTACTTTAAGGCCTCCAGCCAGAGCTTACAAACTAAATAAAAACTACAAACTAAGTGACCGCACGCTAAGGGCACCCCCTGTGGGGTTCGGACCTCGGCTTAGGGCGTCACTGAGAGAGGACAGCAAGGGACAGGCTGGATCACAATGGTTCATTATTTAGGGACTGATTTTTAAAACTCTACGGCTCAGCATCGCGGGCTGGCTCTTGCGAGGGACGGGGAGGGCATTGATTCGGACGTCGCGACGGTCGTCCTCGGCGGCGAGGACGGAATGACGGGATCGATCTGTGTTGTGCCCCGTTATATTTTTTTTTTTTTTTTTTTTTTTTTTTTGTGTATGGCATCTCGCAGGTCAACCTAGAAGAGGTTGTGAGCTGCTTAACCGGACTTTTCTGTAGAGATGCCTTAAATTACTTTAAGGCCTCCAGCCAGAGCTTACAAACTAAATAAAAACTACAAACTAAGTGACCGCACGCTAAGGGCACCCCCTGTGGGGTTCGGACCTCGGCTTAGGGCGTCACTGAGAGAGGACAGCAAGGGACAGGCTGGATCACAATGGTTCATTATTTAGGGACTGATTTTTAAAACTCTACGGCTCAGCATCGCGGGCTGGCTCTTGCGAGGGACGGGGAGGGCATTGATTCGGACGTCGCGACGGTCGTCCTCGGCGGCGAGGACGAAATGACGGGATCGGTTTACGCTTGTGTTTTCTGAGCGTGCTAGTTTCCCTACTGCTCTCCTGGAGGAGAGTGATGGGGTCGTCGGGGGTGACAAGAGTATGCCTTGGTCGGCGAATTTTGCTGATACGAGACGGTTCGTATCGAGCGGCCGCTGCGACTAGGGGATTGGGGTGCCTGATGGCAGAGTCAAAGAAACGCTTGGAAAGGCGTTTCATGAATTGGAGAATGGTGGGGATTTTGAGGTCGAGGTGGAGGCTATCGTTGCGGACATAGAACGGGGCTCCCGTGACTTTCCTAAGATAACGGTTTTGAAGGACCTGCATTTTATAAAGGTGGCGGGGATTGGAGTGCGCGAATATGACACCGGCATATGTCATGATGGGGCGGATTACAGCGGTATAGAGGCGAATTTTGCATTTAAGCGATAATTTGCTTCTCGCTGTAATCATGAAGTGGAGCCTGCTTACGGCAAAGGCAGCCCGATTACGGGCTGCTTTTATGTGGGCGCGGAAGGACAGGTTACTGTCGAGGATGACGCCTAAGTACTTGGCTTGCTTCTCCCAAGGGATAGGCTTACCGTACATGGTTATCGGACTGAGGGGGCGGAGGGGAAGTCTTTTGAGCGGCGACCTAAAGAGGACCGCCTGACTTTTATCAGGGTTAACCTCAATTCTCCATTTCCTAAACCAGTCGCCGAGGGCGTTGGCTGCGGATTGGAGGGTTTGGGCTATAGCGGTTGGACTTTGGCCAGTGTAATATATGGCCGTGTCGTCCGCGAAGAGAGCTAACTGAGCCTTTTTGCTCTTGGGAATATCGCTAGTGAACAGCGTGAATAGGAGGGGCGAGAGGACTGAGCCTTGAGGGACACCGGCTCGGATAGGGTGAGGGGAGGAGAGGGCATTCCCGATGCGATAGCGGAATGTGCGATCTGACAAAAAGTCTCGTAAGATGAGCACGAGACGGTCTGGCACACCCATGTGCCCCGTTATATTCCACCGCGCTATATTTATACGCTCGACCGTAGACGGGGTGTGTGGGGGTGGATCGCCCCCACGCTATCCCTTCCTCTCGTCCGTCTACGCTCGGCGTTTGCGCACATGTGTAGCGCGGGGTGTTTTTGCCTATTGTTCTATTGTTACATCGCTCTTTTGTTTAGAAAAACACCACGTTATATTTGTCGCCGTGGTATTTTTCGCCGTGGTATTTTACACTGTTCTTATATACTATTACAAACACACAAAACACTATCAAAATATCAATGTCTAAATCTAAACTCTACGTTACAGAACTAAGGGAGGGGTAACAAATACTTAGTAACTTAAAAGGTTTTATAAATCTTACGTCTATACAATGCCTTACTTTCTAAGTACTTATTTACTATGTACAAGTGTTTTCTTAGGTTGCTGTGCTCCTTAACATCTCCACCCCCCGTATGAGGGTTCAACCGACCATACTTCCATCGGTCGGGAGCACAACAACCTTCACAACTGGTCTTCGTAGGACCCCATGGTTCGTTCGTACATCGACCACTCTTATAATAGAGTCCGCACCCGGGAAAACACTTTGCACGATCCCTTTAGTCCACTGGTTTCGTGGCTTATTCTCGTCCACTAACACTACCACATCGTTAACTTTCACGTTCGGCTCGTCAGCCGACCACTTGTTGCGTCGTTGGAGCGTCGGCAGGTACTCGCGTAGCCAGCGCCGCCAAAACAGGTCGGCCAGCGCGTTCACCCGGCGCCACATCCGCCGCGCATCCTCGTCGCGGGCGTGGCCCCTCATACACGGTGCATCCCCCGCGGCAGTGCCCAGCAGGAGATGATTCGGCGTGAGTACCACCGGTTGCTCGACGTCGCTGCTGACATAGGTGAGTGGCCGGCTGTTTACGACCAGCTCGGCCTCTAGGAGGAGGGTGTAGAGGACCTCCTCGCGAGGGGCGCGCTCGCGCAGGGTCGCCTTGAGCGCGTTTTTTATAGAGCGCACCAGTCTCTCCCAGCATCCGCCCATGTGTGGGGACGCCGGAGGATTAAAGTGCCACGCGATGCCGCGGCCTGTAGCTTCGCTCGCCACTCGTGAGTGATTCATCTCACGGAGGGCAGCGCGTAGCTCGGTGTGCGCCCCGACGAAGTTGGTACCCCGGTCGGAGTACATGTCCGATGGTCGCCCGCGGCGCGCAATCAGGCGCCGCAGGGCAAGGATTGCCGAGTCGGCACTCAAAGATGATGCCAGTTCCAGGTGCACGGCGCGGGTGGCGAGGCACGTGAACAACACACCCCACCTCTTCTCTCGCCGCCGTCCGATGGCCACCTCCATGGGGCCGAAGTAGTCGACCCCGCAGTGGACGAACGCTCGCCGTGTGACCTCCAGCCTGGAGATCGGTAGGTCACCCATCTTTGGTGCCCTTGGCTTCGCTCTCTCAATGCGGCAGCGCTGGCAGCTCGCCGTGACGGCTTTCACTGAGGACCGCAAATTGGTGACCCAGTACAATTCACGGATGCTGTTCACGACGGCCTCTTGATTCGCGTGCAGCGCCGCCTCGTGGTGATGTCTGATGAGCCGGCGTGTGAGCTCGTGCCTCCCGTCCAGGATGACGGGGTGCCTCTCACCGAAGCTCAGCTCGCTGCAGGCTCTCAGCCTGCCGCGCACTCGTAGGAGTCCATCCCCGTACAGCATCGGGTCCAGCGCGCGCAGCCTGCTGCCGGCTGGCAGCGCGCGGCCGGCTCTCAGGGCCGCGATGTCCGATGCGTAGCATTCCGCCTGCGCTAGGCGAAGTAGGTGTAACCTCGCTTCATCGAGGTCCGCAGCTGTTACGGCACACGTCTGCCGTCGTTTACGGCAGAGCGCCACGAAGATAAGTACGCGCGCCATGACGTATAGCGCGCGCGTCCAGGTCGGCAGCCGGGCGTACGTCAGCACCGGCTCAGGTGGCGTGCTCGCAACGTGCACGCACTGCACCCGCTCCAGGTCTGCCTCTGCCACTCCACTCACGTCGTCGCTCGCCGGCCACTGCTCCTGTGGACAGCGAAGAAACGGAGGGCCACTCAGCCACTCACTGCTGTTATTAGGCCAGTCTAACCTGGTTGCCTTGTCTGCTGGATTCTGCGCCGAGGGAACCCAGCGCCAGTCCGACCTCTTTGACCTGTTATCTATTTCAGCTAACCTATGAGATACGAAACGTTGAAACTCTGTGGCTTCTGAATTAATCCATTTTAATACGGTTTTACTATCCGTCCATAAGTACTTACTCCGTATGGTGGCTCCTAGCTCCCTTTCGACGGTTTCCGCGAGTCTGCAGGCCAAAACGGCTGCCTGCAGCTCCAACCGTGGGATCGAGACCACCCTTTGAGGGGCCACCCTGGCCTTGCCTATCACAATCGCGACGTTTCTCTCCCCGGAGACGTCTACCCCGACTAGGTAGACTACCGCTGCGTACGCGGATTCGCTCGCGTCTCCGAAGGCGTGCAGCTCTAGGTGGTCTGTACACAACCCGTACCACCTAGGCACCGATACGCTCGCGAGGTGCTGCAAGTTGTCAAGCCAGTCGAACCAGCAGCGCGCCTCAGTTTCTTTCAGCTGTTCATCCCAGCCGATGCCCGTGCTCCAGATCTTTTTCATTAAGATTCTGGACTGAATGACACACGGATATAAAAATCCTAGTGGGTCAAATATCGACATGATGAAACGGAGGAACTCTCGTTTCGTGGGTACCACCCGCCCTTCCGTGATCTCCTTCGGCAATCTCTTGAAGGACAGATCAAAAGCCAATTCGTCAGTGGTGGGTGACCACGTGAGTCCCAGCGTCCGTTCCACTCCGTCCTCCCCTTTGTCCAGCGATACCTTGTCTGGCATCTCAGTGCGGAGCCTGTCGCGCAGCTCCTGAGAGTTTGTGACCCACCCCCGTATCACAAATCCGCCCTCGGCGTGGATGTGGGTCACGTCCTCAATCAGCTGACCGGCTTGCCCGACAGACCACGCACTATCGAGGTAATCGTCCATATAGTGATTACTCCTGATCGCTGACACTGCATCGGGGTGACTTTCAATGTATTTATTCGCGTTTTTATTTAATATATAAATCGCGGATGTAGGCGACGATACCGCACCGAATATCATCGAGTTCATTTTATATACTTCGGGTTCCCTATCGCTGTCCTCTGCCCACAAAAACAGCTGCGCCCCGCGGTCTTGCTCCCGGACTCGAACCCGGAGAAACATGTCGGCAATATCCGCTGTGAACGCGACAGGGCCTAAACGAAATTTCAATAGTACCCCTAACAATGGGTTCAGTAGGTCGGGTCCAGTCAAAAGGTGATCGTTTAGCGACGTACCTTCGTATTTCGCGGCGGCGTCGAACACTAAACGTAACTTGCCCGGCTTGTTGGGGTTAGTGACCCCAAAGTGGGGCAGGTACCACACGGGTTCTGAGTCGATTTTACTCTCTACCTTGCTGGCGTACCCTTCCTTTAACAGTCGTTCTATTTGAGCTGTGTAAGCTTTCTCATAGGTCGCGTCTTTCTTGAACCGGCGCACTATTCCCGACAGACGTTGCTTCGCGTTGACGTAGTTGTCAGGCAACTGAGGGTTGTCCTGACGCCACAACAGACCCACCTCCCAAGCTCCACCGTTTGACTGGCGGCTAGTGGCGTCCAAAATGTGGTTGGCGCGCTCGATGTCTGCGTGCTTCCGCGGTACTTCCGATATCCCTATGGCTTCTAACTCAAACTGTTTTTTCACTAAATTGTGCAAATCCGCACTGCTTTCACTTAAACAATTTACAAATTGATTGTTATAACTAGTCGAACCTAAGGGTCCGTGCACGACCCATCCTAGCGAGGTCAAAGAGGCAACTGGCTTACCTGATTTGCCCCGGCGCATCTCCCTGCCGACGAGCAGCTCCCAATTGTCCTGGCCCAGTAGCAACAGCGGCTTGGCTCCACACATTTCCTCGCAGCCCAAGTCGCGTAGGTGGGCATGCTCCGACATGACGGCGGCGGGCACTGTTTGCGAGGGCAAGTCCATGTTTACTAACGTGCGGCACTTCACTTGATGCACTTGTCCGTTGGGTCCGCGCACTCCCACACTTATCACTCGCGATGATTTGTCCGTTATTTGTTGTCCACGCGCACTTTTGATTGTCAGCGGCACACGTTTGCCCTTTGCGTTCCCGGCCAGGGCGCTGTCGATCAGCGATACCGTCGCACCGTCATCCAGCAGAGCGTAGCAGCTTTCTTCTTTACCTTCGCTGATGACGTGCACCGGCATGATCTTGAGAAGCGCCTTGCCGTTATAATCGCTGACGTTCGTCACACTCTCGGGCTTTTTGTCGACGTGTAGGAGATTGTGATGCGCAAAGTTGCAGGTGGCGCATTTCTTCTTGCGGCACACTCTCTTCGAGTGCCTGCCTCCCAAGCAATTGAAGCAGAGTTTCTGCTCTTTGACGAACGCCCAGCGCTCGTTGACGTCCAGATCGTTGAACTGCTTGCAGGCTGTGAGCGTGTGTTTTTCTTTACACAGCTGACACGAATCTTCTCTGGTCGGAGCTCGCGTGTTTTCTTCATCGTTGGCGTGTACGTGCAGCCGCTGTATGTTCTTGGCTGTCTTCGCTGGTGGCGCGCTAGCTCGCGGTTTGCTCGGCGCGGCTGCGGGCATGTCCAGCTGCACGTAGAATGACGATGCACGTGCCAGGTGATTTAGGAATTCTGAGAGCATCTCTAGACTCGGAGACACCCTCATGTCCAGGCCTTGACTCGTCGCCATCCCCATCGCGAAGTCTCCGTACTGTGCGCGCTGCACCGGCGTGAGCTTATTCAGTAGCTCGCTCACCAGCTGCGGGTTATTCAGGTACCCGTTAGCACGCACACTCTTCAGCAGCGACACGCAGTTTCTTACCGTTGTTGAGAATCTTCTTAACTCGCGGCCGCTTTCTGTCACTCTCGGTAGTTCGCGTACTTTTTTCAACGCGCACTCTAAAATAAGGTTGGGGTGCCCGTATTCTTCATCCAGAGTCTTTATGATCTCTGACGGGCTGGTCGATGCTCGAAGTAAGTCTTCCACCGCTATTCTCGCCTCTCCTTGTAGCGATGTTTTCAATCTTGCGAGGTTCTCGTGCGGCTTGAACTCGTACATATCCGTCGTGTCGTGGTACATGTTTTTATAGGACAGCCACTCCGCCGGGTCACCTTTAAACGTTGGCAGTTCGTAGGCTTGTCTAGGTACCGGTCGCGGCCGCGCGAGGCTCGCGATCGCTTCCGCCAGCTGATCAATCTTAATGTCGCGTGTAGACCCGGCCTTGTCGTCTTCTACGGCGCCCCTGTCCCACTCGGGTGCGTCGCGATTCGATGCGCGTGCGGTGCCAGCGTTAACTGTCGGAGTCGCTGGGTACGCGGGCTCGCGGTTCGGGACGGGCGCGGGCGCACTGATCGGAGGCGCAGGTATTCGCTCGGGCTGTACCGGTGGCGGCGGCGCGTTCGCAGGCGGGCGTTGAAATACTTCACTTAATATTTCAGACACTGGTACCTGGGGCTGTGTCCGTGGCGGCATGTCCCGACACGTCGAAACTTGTTCTTGACGAGTCACGACGGGCGTCGTGTGCGTGACCCACTCTTCTACGCGGCACGCGGTTGTTTCTTCCGCTTCGGAGCACAAATCTTCCTCGGCGGCCGCGTCGATCTCTGCTAATTCTGCTTCTAGCTTCTTTTGCACTAATTTTTCTTTCATTTGAACCAACTCTTTTTCAGCCTCATACTCGGCCCGTCGTCGCAGGTACTCGGCGCTCTTGTGGCCGCTCCTTGACGAGGTCATGCTGGTACCGGATCTTACTCCTCGCGCTGTCACCGACCGCACTGACGTCGACATTTCCCGGTAGTCTATGACTCGACCGGGACTCGTCAGTGGGATGACTTGCGTTCGTTCCGGATGTAGAGTTGGCGCGATTGACGGCGAGCCTGGAGCCCTGTCCGAGGGTACGCCGGAGTCCGCTTCGAGAGCCCTCTTCCTTTGGACGTCCTCTTCTAAACGCCTCAGCTTGCTTCTCGTTGTGACGGCACTTTTCTCACTCATTTTCACGTTTTTCGCTTTTCACGCTATCTTCCTGATCCGGCTAACGAAGGACCAAACTTGTAGAATATTCAGGCGCAGGGATTCATTGAATCAGAAAGATAAACACTGAGGTTGCTTGAAAGGTGCTATATTCACGAGTACACTTGTTGTTGTTGTTCTTGAGGCTTGCGATTCCAGGCTGCCCCGTTATATTCCACCGCGCTATATTTATACGCTCGACCGTAGACGGGGTGTGTGGGGGTGGATCGCCCCCACGCTATCCCTTCCTCTCGTCCGTCTACGCTCGGCGTTTGCGCACATGTGTAGCGCGGGGTGTTTTTGCCTATTGTTCTATTGTTACATCGCTCTTTTGTTTAGAAAAACACCACGTTATATTTGTCGCCGTGGTATTTTTCGCCGTGGTATTTTACACTGTTCTTATATACTATTACAAACACACAAAACACTATCAAAATATCAATGTCTAAATCTAAACTCTACGTTACAGAACTAAGGGAGGGGTAACAAATACTTAGTAACTTAAAAGGTTTTATAAATCTTACGTCTATACAATGCCTTACTTTCTAAGTACTTATTTACTATGTACAAGTGTTTGCTTAGGTTGCTGTGCTCCTTAACAAGTTTATTTAAGGGTTTATCGAAGTTGAAATTGAAACGAAACCATTTAAATTATTCTAAAATTTTATTTTATCACTTATTAGTAGAACTATTAACTATCATTGTTTAAATATTATAATCCATACATACATTTTAAAGACACCCTTTACATTTATTCAACAGAGATTAATATTGAGAAAAATAACTTAGTAAAACTACACAAACATTCAGCATTCAAACACAAACCATTCTCAGATCACAACTGCACGAGGCTGTTATTCAATCATCAGTAGATATAAACACGGTGCTGCTCGCCAGAACCTGGCTTAACACGCTACCGCGTGTCTAAATTCCGTGTCGTAACTCTCTTCGGCGAAGAAAACGATGACGGCGACGTCACGACCATAATCATTTCCAATAAAAAGATCAATATTTCAATATTCTAGAAACTCGGCACTGTACAGTTAAGATTGTTCGACTGCTGTGATTACAGCGAGCGGCTAGTGTCATCGTGTGCGGGGCTGGCGGAATTGTCTCTAGCGGTGAAGATGAGTGGGATGCCGCCCACGATGTTCTGCACGATGCTAGACTTGGGGTCGGACACCAGCTCGCGCTTGGTCTCGGGTGCTGGCGACACGCTGAACTTGGCCAGCACGGCAGCCAGTCCTGCCAGCGACTGCATCTGTCCCAGCCGGCCACCTGCACAAAACAAATATTTTGTTAGTTTAGAGTAAAATACACTTACGCTTTAGTTATTTGTAAGTAATGGGGAGTGCAAAACACTTAAAGGTAGAAACAACATAGATTCGATGTGAGGCACAAAATTATGAACTGTTCACGGCCAATCTCCGTCAGCTAGCACCATCTGTGTTTAGTTGTTAGTAGCGAGGGGTCGTACGAATATCGCTAGCGCTGAAATGACACAGATAGCTATCTTTCAGTACAGTTTCCGCCAATTTTCAATAGATGGCTCTGTTAATACTCGTACACAACAACAAAAGTTTATAATCTATTTACCTAATTATGGTTTTGTAAAAGTTTTTCTAAACGGGTTTCACCCGGTGGTTTTTATTTCTCTAGGCCTGAGACCCTTAGGGCAAGCAGTTCCGGATCCATTGCTAAGTTAAAACAAATACTCTCCGTCTCCCCCCCAGTACTTTACATAAGATGGTAATTGTATGAATAGTAGCTTGTTCCTTTAAAATATATATTATTATATAACTATTATATTAATATAATTATGTAAACTGAAAAAACTACATATACTTTATTACGAACATTGAGCGAATCGAGGCGTATGAAATTTGGCACAGTCAAAATAAATGTGAAGAAGTAGAGCAGAAATGCCCTAGGGCATTTACTTTTATTTAAAAGCAGGTCATTTATCGCCCGCTGGACGATTAATAATTAGTATAAAATAAGAGGGAGATAATTAACGCATACATTTTAAGTAATGAAATACTGGTAAGTACTCACCGATACAAGAGCGGGGTCCGTCGCCGAAGGGCAGGTACACGAACTTGTGTCTCTTGGCAACTTCCTCGGGGGCAAAGCGTTCGGGCCGGAACTCCTTCGGGTTGTCGAAGTACTGTGGGTCGTTGTGCAGCGCCACTAGTGGGATGTTGATCTTGACGCCGGGGTCGATGGTGAGGTCCGTACCCGGTATTGTATAAGGACGCACGCACTGACGCAGCAGCATACCTGACGACGGGAAGATGCGCATGCCCTCCTGCAGCACCCAGTCAAGGTATGTCATCTCCTTGACGGCGTCGTAGCTGAGTCGGCCGCCATGCCGCGCCAGCACGCGATCTATATCGGCCTGCGCGCGCGCCTGCACGTCGGGGTTGAAGGCGAGTTGATGTAGTGTAAAGCTGGTGGCGGATGACGATGTCTCGAAGCCGGCCGCGAAGAAGATGAAGGCCTGAGCCGCCACCAGCAGGTCGTCCATCTCCAGTTCTACCATCTTGGGGCTGCCGTCCGGCTTCACCTGCTCCAGAGACTCTACCACGATTTTTCCTCTTTGTTGCCATTCCATTAGAAAATCTATGAAGTCATTACGACCAGAAGGCTTGTAGTTTCTTTGTTTTTGGATCTGATTAACGAGCATCAAAATGTCATCTTCGAGATCCTGCCCAAGAAACTTCATGCTTTTAAAGAAATGGGGAAATATGGTTTTGCAGAAAATTACGATGGTGCGTTTAAAGGTAATGTTAAAAATTTTCATGCCGAGCTTTCTGAAGGGCGAGTTCTCTTCATTAAGCGAGTCAGCATCAAGTCCGAAACCACAGGCGCCGATGAAGTCAGTGGTGTAGCGAGCCATAAGGTCTCGTGCACAGATGGGGCGGCCGGCGGCGGCGGCGGCCAGCGCTCGCGCCTGCAGCTTCTCGGCACGCTCTACGATCAGCGGGAACATCGCCTTTAGCTTGCCGCTGGTGAAGGCAGGCGTCATGCGCTGCCGCAGTAGGCGCCACAGATCGCCGTCTGCGAAGAACAAGTTGCGCAGCAGCGGCTCGATGACCTTGTGCGCCGGTGACAGTCCGCGCGAGTAAAAGTACGCGAAGTCCGTGGTGATGATACGCTTCACGAGGTCGGGGTCACGAATCACCAGCTCGGGGATGGAGCCACGGTAGTAGCCGACAAACCGCTCGCCGGGGTACTTCCAATAAGTCTCGGCAGCCCTCTGCGCAATACTACGTTGCAGAAAGTAACGTTTCGCATCCGTCCCGAATATTGGTATCGGCTTGTCATGTTTGACTCCTTTGTCCTTCCAGTAGTTGTGGTTCCTTGTGCCGTACAAGTACAGCGCCACTGCGCCGACGATCAACAGTGCTAGGATGATCATGTTGCTGTGTTACTGTTCACTAACGAATGTCTCAGTTCGAAGGAGGTTGCTCGTTAAATACGATACTGTATCCGGCAAGATAATATTTCACCCGCCTACCACGCACGATTACGATACGAAATCGGAGGAAAATACTTTAAATTGGTGTTTTAATAACGGGCATGAACAAAAATAAAGTATACGCTGCTTTAGGAAAATGAACTTAAAACAACAGACTCAAGAACTAATGAAAAAATATATTGATGATTAATGATTACCGATCCGATAATTATGTGGACACATATCAGTGAGATGTAATACAAAGATAGTAATAATAAAATGAGTCACAGCTGTCACAGCGCTGATAACGTACTTGGTGTGTCTGTTGACGGAAAATTATTGACGACGAGTAACGACGAGAAAAGAGCAGTCGCTGCACTGGTTTGTCTACATATTAATATTCCGCCGGCATTGCGTGGATTTTTTTATCGACCTAGTACTTACTTCTTATATTTGTGGAAATGGAGCTTGTCGTCGGTAATGTATCTGAAAGCTTCCCAGTTTTATGATATGTTATTGATATTAAGATCGAACATAATTATCAACATAATCTTATAGAGAATGTTTAGTGACCAGTGAGCGGCATCAGTGTGAAGTGCAGTGCGTGTGCTGAACAATGTGTCGTCGCTTCAACAACACCGGAATAATAACAAAAATGAAAAATTATAAAAAAACCCACGACGACGGTTAAAATGTTATTGAAAAAATTAATTCAAAAAAGGACAAAATAAAAAAAAAAAACAGCGAAATAGGTAGAAGAGACACCAAAAGCAAAAATACGAGTTACAATATTACTGGCCTCAGTGAGGAAAGTGCGTTGAAGAAAATACAAGTCCAAATCGCACACGGTAAAGAGGACTGAAAGGAGAAAGTTCTTTGTCCAGCAGAGGGATACAGCGCGAGCTACGTGTTTATTACCACTAAATACTACCTACAAATAAGGTAGCACCTAGGCGTTAAGGGTGTCATCGACTTATAGATGAGGTACAGTGAAAAGTGTCCTGGAGCCCAGCCTCCTGAAATGTGTGGACTATACTTTCAAAGTGCTTGTAGTATAAAACCAAATTTATATATTTTGAAGATACCGCTACGTGCGAATGATCAGAAGATCATTGTTGCGTGGTGCCTGAGAAGACAGTGGTCCTAGGCAGATGGTCATCTTCCATGGTTTCTTACGAAAAGGAGTGCTCATGAAATGCTTAAATATACTTAAGTTTGAGTTATCTGGTAACTTGTATATTTTTTTTTACTCTAATGAGTTAAAATAAATTAGATCACAGTTTTCATTGCCTACTGCAGAGAAGGAAGGAAAAAATAAATTAAATGTAGGTGACGCATATTTACAGCTAAAAATAAATAAGAAAATAACAACTATTTTTAGTATAAAGATATGATAATGTTGATAAGAGCTTAGTCACTGTCAATTAGATATTGTTATATTTTTTGTTTGGACTTTGACACATTCAAAGATAATCGACAAATTCAGGAGTCTAACTCTTGAAAGACGACACATATCAGTTTATGGTACCTACCGAACTACTGGTGTTCTACTGGTGCAGGGCGGGGCTCACAATACTGTCCAGTGTTGTTTTTAGGGTAATATTTTATGTACAGTAGGTGTGTAAATATACACACATCAAAAGTGTCTAGGGATCAAGCATTTTTATGCGGATTTCTTGAGATTGAGATGTGGCTTTGTAATAAATTTATGATTTTATAAATTTATATGGATCCTTTTTGGTGCATTTCATAATTTGAATCAGGAACTGTGAATCAAATTCGAGTAAAAGATGAAAATCAGCTGTCAATATTTTCCCTATAAAAACATACAACGCATTGAAGACATTATTAGTGCTACTGTTTCCCTATTACTGATTAAAACCAACGTTATTATGGAGCGGCGACGTCATTTAAGCAGGGAAGAAATGCTCAGAGCCGTGGGAATGATAGAAGCTGGTTCCCGGCAACGTACTGTGGCTTTAGCTCTGAATACAAGTCAGAGTATTATCAGTCGACTTTGGACACGTTACCGAAGCACTGGTACCGTGGCTGAGCGCCATGGAGGACGGTATCGCTGCACCACACGGAGACAAGACCGATACATTCAAATCTTAACTCGAAGAGCTCCAACAATAACCGCCATGATGTTAGCCGTGAGGCTTCATCACTCTTCAGGGAACTTAATTAGCGACCAAACAGTCAGAAACCGCTTGCATGAAGTGAACCTTCATTCCCGAAGACCGCTACGGGTACCACCTATAGCAATGCACAATCGTAGGATTCGATATCAATGGGCTCTTGAACACAGAAATTGGGCAGAAGAACAATGGCGTTTCGTGTGCTTTTCTGATGAGTCTCGTTTTGGTATGAGACCGGATACAAGACGTATACGACACTGGAGAAGCCCTGGACGCCAACAGCGATTAAAATCCTGCCAGGAAGTCCATCCTTATAGTGGTGGAACCATCATGGTATGGGCGGGTATTTGGATCGGCGGAAGAACTGAGTTGATTTGGATCAGAGGCAACCTCAACGCTCAAATTTATGCTGAGACGATTGTATCAGACGTCATCGTTCCTCTACAAGTGCAAATCGGTCCCTTATTTCAGTTAATGCATGATAATGCACGACCGCACACCGCAAGAGTTGTAAGACAGACTCTCGCCGCAGCTAACATCAATGTCCTGCCCTGGCCTGCTCAGTCGCCAGACTTGAATCCGATTGAGCATGCATGGGATATGCTACAGAGAAGAGCTCTGCCGAATATGGAGGGTATCCAGTCGCAAGAAGACCTTTTTAGGGTTCCGTACGTCTGAATACAAAAACGGAACCCTTATAGGATCACTCGTGTGTCTGTCCGTCCGTTGGTTACAGTCAATTATCTCCGAATCTATTAGACCGATTAAGTTGAAATTTGGTACACATATCAATTCCTGTGACCCAAACACAGAGGTGTGACGTGAGCAGATGAAATCTGTATATGGGGGGTCATTTTTGGGGGGGAAGGGGAAAATTAAAAAAAAAATATCTGAAAACTGCATCGTGTGGCATATCAAATGAAAGGTCTTGTTGAGAAGATCTTAAATGTATTTTTTTGTAATTTTAAAATAAACAGTTTCTAAGTTATTCAAGAAAATAGACGAAAATTGACCATTCCCCCCCCCTTATCTCCGAAACTACTGAACCTAAAATTTTGAAAAAAATACAGAAATTAGTTTTCTCCTTATAGATTATAGGAAAACCTATAAGAAGTCCATGATATTAAAATAACATGGTAAATCACTCAATATTGTGCGTACCAACTTACATTTGCAGGTGGAATGTGTGGGAGAACATATTTTTTTTTAATACGTCATAAATCGTAAACCGCAATTTACCTTTCAAAGATACAACCAACTATAAGAACTTTTATATTATGTTACTTGCTGCTACGGAACCCTTTATGGGCGAGTCCGACTCGCACTTGGCCGGTTTTTTTGTTGTTGCAGCGAACATGGGCGGCCATTCCACAGCGCGATTTGGATGAACTCATTTTGAGTATGCCAAACCGATGTTCTTGTGTTGTTAGTGTTCGCGGTAGAAACACGGATTATTAATTGTTTAAGTTACCCAATAAAATTTTAAAGAAAACTGTTATTTCAGTCTTTTTTTCGAACTTTTGTGTTAGTGGTTCAAATGTCAAAAATCCCTTTATTAGGAAAATGGCAAATTTCTTTATTAATGCAAAGGTGACTTGGTTTATCGTTACTGTGACAAACGAAAACACTTTATTTGATGAATCCTTAAAAAAAAATTTAATTAATATCAATCAGGAGAAAAGTTATTGCAAAAATATATGTTGAGACACTTTTGATGTGTGTAGCTTAATAACAGATATTATAATATCACTTGAAATAAATATTTTTCATAATTATGCTATAAACAGCTCGGGTTGTTGTACAGACGCCAGCACATCCACCTCAATCTGTCTTTATTTAATAGATTTTCAACGTTACCACATTATTGGAAGGTTTTATTCGATTTATAAAATTTGACAGATTCGGATAGGTTGACCTGCTGGCGTCTGTACATTTGACACAATGTCAATTCGCCAATCTTTTAAACCTCATGCATTGAAAGTTAATTCACCACAGCTAGACTTCGTTATTGCTAATTTGCCTTATTTCACATAATTTTTTCTTAAAGTAGCGATAGCAAGCAAACTTTATGGTTAAAAATATAAAATACACGTTTTAAAGTACTGAAGACGGCGTCACCTTCTTAATGAATCTTTTCCTAGTACTTTCTGTTCTGATTCCACTTTGTTTTCTATAATTTTGTGGCAGGATGTTATTTTTTAATTTTTATGCTATCCGTGCGGAAAAAAGCAATGTGGTGAATTTACAGCTATCAAATTAATAAATTGAATTTACCCACAGTTTTTTATTGGCAAATTAACTTTGTGGCAAATGTACAAAAAAAACGAACAGTCGACCCAGAAAGGGGCGACGAGACAGCCCTGGGCTCCACCCGGGCTGATACCGTGAAGGATCGTATAAAGGTAGAGCTTTTTTTTTTTGCGTCGTAAAATCATCAAATAAATCCTCCCACCAAGGGCAGGGCGGGAGGGACTGTCAGACTCGTACTGACTAAAATCCACGGTGTAATTCAATAGCCCTTTACGTACCGGGGTCATGGTAATTCGTAAGTCCCGCGACCATAAAGGTAGAGCGGGACATGAAGCCTTTGTTGTCGTTTGAGCTACGGGAGAGTTTGGGATAGATAAGAACAAAATAATCTTTGACGGCACGGTTAGCGCAGTGGCTGAGCGATTCGACTGCTGCGCTGCGTGTAGCGGGTTCGATTCCCGCACGGAGCAAGTATTTGTATGATCTACAAGTAGTTGTTTCGGGTCTGGGCGTTTGTGTATATGAGTTTATGTGTTTTTAAACGCACCCACGACATAGGAGAAATTCCTAGTGAGGGCAACGATAAAAAAAAAATTATAGTTTAAAAAAACTAAAAAAAACACGCTTTAATAGCAATCGAACTAAAAAGTAGAAAATAATTTTTAAGTATAAAAGAGTTTCTGTTACTGCAATATAAAATCCAACAATCAATTATTATCATAATTAATTCAGAATAAGATTAATATAAATATTAAGATATTAACAAAAATTCAAATAAAGTGAAAAAGCGTGGGGTGCGATGATATCGAATGTGATGATCATTTTATTAGTTATTGTTTGCAATATCAGAATTATTATAAAAATATAATTGAGCACCCCACGCTTTTTCACTTTATTTGAATTTTTTTGTTAATATTATCTTAATATTTATATTAATCTTATTCTAAATTAATTATGATAATAATTTATTGTTGGATTTTATATTGCAGTAACAGAAACTCTTTTATACTTAAAAATTATTTTCTACTTTTTAGTTCGATTGCTATTAAAGCGTGTTTTTTTTTTAGTTTTTTTAAACTATAATTTATTTTCTGAATTTTTAGTCTCAAGACGACAATAAAAGAAATTAAAAGACGCAAGCGCGGATGCGCGCGCACTATTACGGTACCAGTGACCTATTATAAAATTCGAGGATTGAGAACGGATGATCGCGCAGCAATCGTCAGCAGCGACCAATAAGGAAATTTGTCTTTTGAAAGTGGGAGAAGCCAGAGAGAGGAACAGGCCGTATGCAGTAGAGGGCCAATCGGCAGCAAAAGACAGAGAATGACATTTTCATCGGCGGTAACATGCTCACCAATCTAAATATATTTTTTACAGGCACTCCGGCCGCGACTTCGTCAGCGCGTGTTTCTAACTTCGAACTCGAAATATTATCGTAGACAAACTGATTTTCCAATGTTCGCCCGCTACGGGTTGATTTTTGAAATATAGATAATTACGCATCCTTTATTCGATTGGGAAACTATTTATGCCAAGTTTTGGGTTTATCGAAGCAAGCAGCCTTCCCTTAAAACTTAATCACCCTTTTTTCACCAACTTTGGGGATGATTTTCGAAAACCCCAAAAACACGTGTTTGTTTATTTTTGATCTAATTTCTATATACTAAGTTTCAAGTTCATCCGTTAGCGCTTTATGATTATCCCATACAAACTTTAACATCATCTAAATCACCAGAGGAGGGTAGTTTTATAGAACTAATAATGCCAAATATTTTTTTTTTACTTACTTACGTTCGTATTCTTGCCAAGTTCCAAATTTATAAACCCAAGGCATAAGATTTTACAAACAAAGGTTTTCACCCCTTTTCACCCCCTTAGAGGTGGATTTTCGCAAAATCCCTTCTTAATTCTCACCTACATAATTATCGGCAACTACCATCCAAAAGTCAGCTTTCTACGTTTAGCGTTTGATTTCCTTACCTTAAAACTTGAATACCCCTTTTCATCAACAAGGGGGGTGATTTTCGAAAAACCCAAAAACACGTGTTTTATTATTTTTGATCAAAATTTTATATACTGAATTTCAAATTTATCGGTTAGCGCGTTATGATTTTCCCATACAAACTTTAACATCGTTTAGGTTACCAATGGAGGGTAGTTTTAAAAAACTATTAATGTCCATCTTTTTTATTTACTTATACTCATATTCGTACTAAGTTTCAAGTTTATAAACCCAAGGAATAAGATTTTCCATACAAGAGGTTTCACCCCTTTTCACCCCCCTTAGAGGAGGATTTTAATATAAAGTTATGAGATTATTGTATTGTCATCGGCCTTTGATCCTTGTGCAAATTTTCAAGTTAATTAGACTGCTGGAAGTAGGTGAAAATTAAGTTAAAAGATTCCGTTACATACATACATACATACAGGTCAAGCTAATAAAAGCGTGTTAATAAAAAAAAAAAAGAACTAATTTCATGACTGTTTTTAATATATTTTTGAACCTTTCTTTGCTCTGATGAAAAGTGTAATATTTTCATATAATTTTCAGTTTATACACACATCAAAAGTGTCTAGGGATCAAGCATTTTTATGCGGATTTCTTGAGATTGAGATGTGGCTTTGTAATAAATTTATGATTTTATAAATTTATATGGATCCTTTTTGGTGCATTTCATAATTTGAATCAGGAACTGTGAATCAAATTCGAGTAAAAGATGAAAATCAGCTGTCAATATTTTCCCTATAAAAACATACAACGCATTGAAGACATTATTAGTGCTACTGTTTCCCTACTACTGATTAAAACCAACGTTATTATGGAGCGGCGACGTCATTTAAGCAGGGAAGAAATGCTCAGAGCCGTGGGAATGATAGAAGCTGGTTCCCGGCAACGTACTGTGGCTTTAGCTCTGAATACAAGTCAGAGTATTATCAGTCGACTTTGGACACGTTACCGAAGCACTGGTACCGTGGCTGAGCGCCATGGAGGACGGTATCGCTGCACCACACGGAGACAAGACCGATACATTCAAATCTTAACTCGAAGAGCTCCAACAATAACCGCCATGATGTTAGCCGTGAGGCTTCATCACTCTTCAGGGAACTTAATTAGCGACCAAACACTCAGAAACCGCTTGCATGAAGTGAACCTTCATTCCCGAAGACCGCTACGGGTACCACCTATAGCAATGCACAATCGTAGGATTCGATATCAATGGGCTCTTGAACACAGAAATTGGGCAGAAGAACAATGGCGTTTCGTGTGCTTTTCTGATGAGTCTCGTTTTGGTATGAGACCGGATACAAGACGTATACGACACTGGAGAAGCCCTGGACGCCAACAGCGATTAAAATCATGCCAGGAAGTCCATCCTTATAGTGGTGGAACCATCATGGTATGGGCGGGTATTTGGATCGGCGGAAGAACTGAGTTGATTTGGATCAGAGGCAACCTCAACGCTCAAATTTATGCTGAGACGATTGTATCAGACGTCATCGTTCCTCTACAAGTGCAAATCGGTCCCTTATTTCAGTTAATGCATGATAATGCACGACCGCACACCGCAAGAGTTGTAAGACAGACTCTCGCCGCAGCTAACATCAATGTCCTGCCCTGGTCTGCTCAGTCGCCAGACTTGAATCCGATTGAGCATGCATGGGATATGCTACAGAGAAGAGCTCTGCCGAATATGGAGGGTATCCAGTCGCAAGAAGACCTTTTTTTGTTGTTGCAACGAACATGGGCGGCCATTCCACAGCGTGATTTGGATGAACTCATTTTGAGTATGCCAAACCGATGTTCTTGTGTTGTTAGTGTTCGCGGTAGAAACACGGATTATTAATTGTTTAAGTTACCCAATAAAATTTTAAAGAAAACTGTTATTTCAGTCTTTTTTTCGAACTTTTGTGTTAGTGGTTCAAATGTCAAAAATCCCTTTATTAGGAAAATGGCAAATTTCTTTATTAATGCAAAGGTGACTTGGTTTATCGTTACTGTGACAAACGAAAACACTTTATTTGATGAATCCTTAAAAAAATTTTTAATTCATATCAATCAGGAGAAAAGTTATTGCAAAAATATATGTTGATCCCTAGACACTTTTGATGTGTGTACATACAATGTTCTTTGCCTTGACTTTTATATTAATACATTTTCAACTAAAATTCATTCAATTCATTTTCATCAACCTTTAATCAACAATATCGGTCGATCGACTAGGTTCTAGGCTCGTTCGTTTTAAAAAAACGCCACGAGGATCCCAGAGTACCCTGTCCGAGTCGGGGTGCTCCCTCAGCGCATTATTATATTGAACGTGGATAGCACTGTTGAATTTCTGCAAATATGCCACTCACAGACTACTCGTATAAAATGATGTGCAGTAAGTACGTTCGACACATCCGCATAATTCCAGGATACTGCAGGATCGCCAGTGAATCGGTCAACCTCCTTGCCGGATTGCTGCTCTGGGATCTGGAGGCGACGGCCCTTCAGTGCGTCTATGAGTAGCGCGTGGAGGCGCAGCGCCGGGGCGAATCCCCGCTGCCTCGACAAGTTGAGGCGCGGCCAGAAGAGCTTCGGTGCGATCTCAGGGCAGTATGGAGCCAGCGACTGTCACGTCCGGGCACGCCGCAATCGCGGCGGTAAGACCCTCTTTGAGGAGTGGCTGGAAGAGCGTCATGCAAGTCTTCACCGGACACGGAAGTTTCGGGAGGTACCTGTGTCGGATAGGGAAGTAACAAATGCCTGGGTGTCACCATTGGGAGAACCGCCCGAAGTACACGGTGGAGCATACGGTGCAGGACTGTCCCGCTTGGGCAGAGTACCGCCGTGTACCCACGACGGCGAAAAGCGACGACCTCTCGTGCCCGGGCGAGAGGGAATTGGAAGCGGTCGCCTCCTTCTGCGAAGCAGTCAGGCTAGCGAAGAAGGAGGCGGGAAGGGAAAGGTCAGCCTCCACCTCACATACCAGCTGCAGTGGGAGTCGTCCACGGCGACAGACGTCGCAAGTGACGATTTCCGGCTACCATGGGCGCGGGACCATTAACCGCCGCCCGCATGGCGGCGATTAATGGGCGACTCGCTGTCCGACCATGGACCATGCCCGGGTCGACTGCGCGTTGTGTTCCACGCGCGCCTCAAAGGGTATCAGCATGATGACGGGGCCCCCCTTTAAAGTGCCAAAGCCTGCCGGAGACTAACGAATACTGTGACCCTGGATCGTAAAGGGCTATTGAAGGACACCGTGGATTTTAGTCATTACAAGTCTGACAGTCCCTTCTGCCCTGCCCTGGGTGGAAGGACTCATTGATTGATGATTTTAATCTTTTTTTTTTCTGATGTCGTTAAAGCAAACATTATCAACATAGCATCCGATATGGCGGCTACTGAGCTCAGCAACAAGACCATTGATATCAATCTCAGTCCTCCCTGCCTCACCCCGCATTCCAACCTGTACGAGTCCAACAGAGCTCTCGACCATCTAATGTTATTGGCCTGGTTCCCGTACCAGTGCTGGAATATTTCGACTACTTCAGGCGCTACGTGCCTATCGAGGATGTTCTTCCACAGCACCTTGTACGAAACCAGGTCGAACGCTCAGGGCAGATCGAGGTTTTGTGGTCGTAAGTTGGCAGAAGCAACTGACATGTGCTTAGTGCTCACGGCCTGCGGTTACAGTAGTTCGAGATCGTCATGATAGCTGCTCGGTGCGACTGAACAGACCGGTGACGACATCGCTCTGCTCGTGTTCTAATAGTAAGTGGTGGCCAAGGTAAAAGCCAGCTCTTGGGTCACGGGAAGCGTCAATAAGTCTTTTAGAAATTTCTTTGTAGAGGCTGTGAGCACTCGGACCCCATGGCCCTATAGTTTCAACCCCAAACGGCTCAAAAATATAGTTACTACTAAGGTTGCTATATTTACGCCGCTTTAGGTTCTCAGCAACCGCAGCAGCAGCGCCAGCAGAGCACGATGAACTTGGAAGATGAGATGGCGCAAGAGTATCGACACAGGTTGCGTCCCACACTAGAGGCCTACCCATCTAATCTTCAGTTGAAACAATTGTGTAAGATTATTTTACTAATATAAAAACTGATTATAGTAAAATATGCATGATAGATGCGACATTAGAGACGGTCATGCGCTATAAAAGGTGAAGGAGAGGAACATAACGTATTAAGATGAATTTTAATCACGCCTGATAGATATTCGGCGTATTCCAAACTTTTAAATATAAGGAGTCTGAAATAAACAAGTTGCATCACTTAATAAGTGTGTTGGTGTGGTAGGAGTAGACTACGCAAGGAGGATTAAATATTGCAATGTAGGTTAGCTTCTAGCAGAAGTTTTCTTCGATGTTTGTTGTCAATAAGCCGACAGATTTATTTATAGTAATGATGATAATTTTTTCAGTAATTACCTTATCATGTAAATCCTTTCGACACATCATTAATCATCATCAGGGTTTTTTTTGAAGGAAATCTAACAAAGTCGTGTAACGTTTTGACGAAATATTTTCAGGTACCGATTTAGCTGTTTTGATCTGACCTGCGTATGGTAGACACATGTTTATGAGATCCTCTCCAAAAATATTGATAATTGCTGCCGACAACAAACCAAAAGGTTGGTTCATTGTCGGCAACAACTATCAATATTTTTGTTCTTCTTAAAAAGTTTTTAAGAAGAACGAAATAAGAAAACATTTCCGTCTTGAAAAAGGGGGGTACGACCACGCCTACTTAACAATTTCAGACGAGAATATTTAAAAAACTTTTTAATAATAATAAAACCTAATTTATTTAAATTGTAATTTTAAGTAAAAGTAATAACATAGTACTAACTAAAAGTATTTACATAACTAAAACTAGAAATTTAACTAAATATTTACAAAAAAATACTAAATGTAAACAAAAACTAAAATAAAATTATAAAAAAAAAACAGACAAAGGCAGACACTCAGGCGTCAAAATACTCCTCCGCATCGCTGTCATCTGGAAACGTGCCCAGAAGACTGGCAGCATTGCCTCGTTGAATGACAATGCTTATTCTTTGACCAAAGAAAGAATCAGCCCTCTGGTCACGCGAAGTGTCGACCAGTCGGCGAGAAATTTCCTTAAAAAGGAGACGCGCACTCGGACCCCATGACCCGAGTGTTTCAACCCCAAACGGCTCAAAACTGTAGCAACCATTAAGGTTACAGTATTTGCGCCGCTTGAGGTTCTCAGCAGCCGCAGCTGCTGAGAACCTCAAGCGTGCTGCTGAGGTTCTCAGCAGCTGCGGCTGTGCTGGCGCCGGCCAGCACAGCCCGCCGTGCTTGCAACGTGGGATGGCGCAAGGGTAGCGACACAGGTAGCGTCCCACACCAAAGGTTTACCCACCTTCCAAGGCACCAACGTCATTCCGTCTGGTCTTTTCCCATCGTCACGTACCAAGCCATTTGGTTCTAAAACCGCTGGTACGCCGGCGGAGGCAAAAGCTCGACGAATAATGTCTTTGATGCTAGCGTGACGAGCTATGCGACCTGCGCTCCTGCTGCAGAACAGGCCATGATGTCCGAGGTTGTTTTAAGAATAATAGAGTCAAAACATAGATAGTTTTTATAATTCTGAATTGTCGCCGTCTTTTTTTTTACCATGTTCAACACATTTTTCACATTTCGATCGCAGAGCATAAATAGGTAATTTATTTTGACGAAGCCAACAGTCAGTATAACTTCTTTTCTGTTTTCCTAATGATCTTATACTTCCTACCAACATAACTATTTTCTACTGTTATCAGATTTTTCATCATCGGTTGAACCATTCTGAAGTGACTCTTTTATTTTACTGTCCCATGTTCTATATTTATTTATATCTGTGACGCTGTGCCACTGGGACTCACAGAACCCGGTTGCTAGACTAAACTGTTCCTAGAGAGAGAGAGTGGGTATATCTACTACGCCGGCCTGGTGCGGATTGGTTGACTTTACACATATTCGAATTTGTGGTTCTAAGACATTTCTCATGATGTTTTTCCTTCATCATTTTGAGAGCAGTGATGAAAAAATAATTACTCAAAGAAACATGCTTCAAACCCTTATAAAATCAAGATTTTAAAGTAATTTAACCCTTTAGCTCGCATTGACAAGCCGGCTCAACGCTAACTTTAAAAAAATGGTGACAAAAAAGTAGTTACTTTTTATAAGTATTTATTAAATGGCCACAACTAATAACTAAAAGCAATTGTAAAAAGAAAAAAGTTTGACATTTCTGAAGGCATTTTACGTCATTTTTGTGCAAAATTGCATCACGGTCTCAGTGACTCTGCGGATTACGGTTAATTTTATTTTATAAAAAATATTTTTAAGACTTTTTTCTAATAGTGGACACCGGTATTTTATTTGTAGAAGGCCATTTTAATATTATAATTACAAATTACTACATTGTATTGACTAACTTGCGAACACAGAGTTCATAAAGTGATATGTTGAATATTCTCAACGTTGCGACGTAATCAGAAAAGTACTTCGTAATATGTATGTTGAGCATGTTCAACATTGCGGCTTTGCTAGTGATTTATTTAGCATGTAGTTATATTAAAAAAATATTTTATATATTGATGTTTTGTCTAGTGTATTTTATTTATTAGTGTTTTGTCATGCTACGGGTGTAAGTGCATGTTTTTTTTTAATTTTGCTTGCTTCAGTCTTTGCCAACATGGCAAAGAACGCGTAAAATTATGGCACTATTTCCTTGAGAGAATGCTCCATCAGATAGTAGCAGTAATAGTACTGACCATGAAGTTATATTTGAAAACAGGACGAAAGAACGTGAAAACTCTTATTATAGCTCCGAAACCAGGTCATAACCCTTCATCACTAAATGACTCGACCTTGGTAGTTCTAGAAATGAGTCTCTCGCGCCTTACCTATCCGATGAAGAAACTGTTCCATTGACACCCGTCATGAATAACATGTTCCCTCCAGATGAAACATCACATCAACTTCCAGTTCTCTAGTCAGTTTTGCCTATTTTATCACCTCAAATTTCGTCTATTTAATTACTTAAGTTTCATCTGTCTTATCCTCACAAGTTTCTACACACATATATCTCCAGCGACACGCTCCAAGAGGCGAACGAATACAAATCCTAAAATTTTGCTAAGAAAACAAAAAAGTATGTGAGAAAACTGTTGATATTCAAATGGAAAACTGGTAAATTTAGACATGCAGCACATATAGAACCAACTATACTTGAAGTTCCGCTTGATTCAAGAACGATGTCTCCTTTAGCCTATTTTACATTTTTTTTCAGATGATTTTAACAATTTATCAAATTGATAAAATCTTTAGATCATACAAACATAAATTTAGTACAAAATGATGCCGTCAGATGCAGAAATATCTCGAATTATAATATACGGGACTTTTTAGCCATAACTCTTATGATGGGTGTAGTACTAATGTCACCATTTATGGTATTAAATTATTATATTTGTTATTATTGGAGTCGCGAATTAAGACATCCCCCGACCGCAGATATCATGCCGGTCAAAATGTACGAAAAAATCTTATCTTACGACTTTGTTTTTTATGTAAAAGGAACAGTTTTTATAATTATCATGTGTTACAGTAAGTTCCTTAGGTTCGTCGTTCGTTTTTATCGTTCATTTTTATAATATTCATGACTGATTGACCTTTTTATATCTTTTTCAATTGTATTTTTTATAATAAATGCATGTTAATTGTGAATAAGTATTTATTTTATTAAAGTCCGAAAAACCTACATACATCGCGATGTCGAAAATACTCAACGTTTATTTTACCACCTAATTTTCTCAAGATATCGCAACGTTGAGTATTTTTAACGTATGATTTTCCAAAGATTACACAAACCAGATTTTTTATTTTATTTTTTTGTACATATATACACTATGTAAATACATATAAACTAAAAAAAAACTCAAAAATACAGATTTTGTTTCCTTGCGAACTAAAGGGTTAATATTTTACATTCAGCAGCACAACACTTGCATTTACTACAACTGATTTTTTTTGTAAAAGCTTGTTCTAAAAAAATCTCGTTGATTAACTTCCTCTCGTATCACGTGGTTTCGTAGCAGCTTGTAGAACCTTTACGAACACGATAATTATGGCATTCAGAGCGACACTATACTCTCAGCATTAACAACAACTAAAAACTTTAAAAAAAAAATGTTACCGCCTTCAAAAAGAACCATAAAAAAGGGTAAAATAACCTACAAAATAACTTTTATTTCGGAAGTCGATGGCTTTGTTTTTTTTTATTTTTTTGCCGATTTTTTCATTTACTCTTTTTAGTTTAAAGAAAAATATGTATTTGGCAAGAATTTGGGTTGAATAAACCCAAATTCTTGCCAAATACATAATTTTCTTCTGCACTAGAATTTTGTAATCCGTAGCACTGGTAATAACATTCCTCATGTACACAATATGCCAATAAAATTATCCCCTATCTCAAAAACTACTGAACCGATTTTGATGAAAATAAAAAGATTTGTCCGAAGATATGCGATCAATAAATCAGTCGATGCCTACTCCTTACTGTTAAGGAGTTGTACCTTCCATCATCAGCTTAGCTACATGAGATGATTACCATACGCAAGTACTTAAATTACTTCATAAGATTTGCGAAAAACTATGTGTGGGCCCATACAATTTGAGGGTAGCTCTCGATTTCTGCAAGATCCAATCATCAGATCCTGACTTGGTGACAATGGGACCACACGGAAAGCAGCAGCTTTCAAACAAAAAAAGAATAATGAAAATCGGTTCACCCAGTCGGTTCATATGAGGTAACAAACATAAAAAAACAGTCGAATTGATAACCTCCTCCTTTTTTTGAAGTCGGTTAAAAATGAGAGCAAACAAAAACTAGATAATGAACTGAACTACCCGGCAATCAAATTATAATATATCTACATATTATATATTTAGCTTTTATCTTTTTGTACGGGTTGTTAGAAATATGATGAATTAATAGCTAACGGTGTGATTCATTCCTCATACTTTCCTGAGATTGCTAGTATCTGATAGGACGAACTTGATCTACCAATTAGGTATCAAATGTTTTTCTAATCATTCAATCACTGCTCTCGTTATCAGCAATATTATACTAAATCACATTTTCATGAGAACTAAATCATGATATTGTTAGGTCGTTCGAATTGCGAGACCAAGCTATAAGGTTCTCGACAATTCTACTGAAGATTGTTTGGAAGATTGATTGACCGGCAGCTTCTAGAAATTATCGGACTGAGTAGAAGTCCATGGATGTTTTCCAGAACTTTCGGCCATCTTCTCTTAACATCCGGTGGGTCCGGCCGGGATATAAATAGGGCGCCCATAGGGCCGGCAGACAGTCTCTTGCTGCCTGAGTGATTGTCGAAATGGAGGTTGTCAGTGAACGTGAGTAAGACGCTCCAACTGCAGGGGTCGATATCGCATGGTCGCCCCGGGTTACGTACCTCGGGCCAACCATCGGCTCTCCATGGGCCCTCACGTCCGCAGGGTCATAGGTAAGTGCAGGGCAGCCCGCGCCTGCTTCACCCAGTGCTCTCCTCCCGCCTCCCGCTGCGAGCCAAGCTGGGAGTGTACAAAACCTACATCCATCCGCTGCTCACGTACGCAGCCCCAGCTTGGTTCGCCCTCACGAGCAAGTCCATCAAGAAGTCCCTTCGCGCGCAACAACATCTATCGCTGCGGAGGATCGTCGCCGCCCCTCGTCTCGTGAGGAACGCAACCATAAGGCGGGACCTTAAAATGGAGAGCCTGGATGACCACATCCGCCGCCTCGCGTCCAACATTCGCGTTCGTGCGTGCCGACGCTTTTGCTTGGCCCCACGTCAAGCACCCAGCGCCGTGGTACGTGCGGCCACCTGATGCGAGGCGCCTACCGCGCGACCTCGTCCTTGTGGACGCGCAAGGGAACCCCCCTGCAACCAACCGGACTTGACGACACCAGGGTAAGTCGCATCTACCGCTACACGCGACTTACTCAACAATTATACTCCGCATGCACGACATACATTGACGTGTGCCGTGTTCCAAGTTAATATAGGCACGACGTACGTCACTACTGACACCCGCTACTCCACAAGCGCTCTACTCACGCGGTGACTGTGTGGCTAAAACGTGGGCCCACCTTCACTCGCATACATGAGCGGTGTTACACAACACAATGCCGCTCATACACACACGCCGGCTCTCTGTCTGCGTCGCTACCAGCTCGCTCTGGGAAACGGGGCAGGCGAGCTCTTTCTTTGCAGGTGCGTCGTAAGTCTGCGTCCCTGTCGCCATCCCGCCGGCCGTGCCCCCTTGCGGGGGCGCCGTGACTACTACCGAGTCAGCAGTTAGTCTGGTTTTGACTACGTTCGAGGCGACTCGAAAGCGAACTCGATGTGAAAATCTCGAAGTAACTTTTAAGTGTGAAGTATGTTACTATTATAACTTTGAAGTATGTTTTAGTGGTGAATAGTGTTGAATAGCGTTTAGTGATTGTTGTCATTAGTGATTTATGTGTCAATAAAAATTATTTGGTTTTAATTGGTGTTAATTAATTTTTCCCTTATCCCGCTCGTAACAATATCACTAGAATGGACGGTCATCATAAAATGTTTCGAAGATTTGTTTCACGATTCAAAATTGCCATGCATGCCGCATGTGCAATCTATAATTAATTAACTAGCTGCAGTTGCACATCTGTAGAACAAATAAGCACTAATTTATAACTATTCTCGACTCGACCCTTATAATTGTGTCGTGCAACGTGGGTGTCAAGTCGCACGTCGCGTGGTGAGACGTGCGCGCGCGTACTATTTGTGATGCGGTTGTTTCACTCACCTGTGGTTGCTGCTTATTTCGGCACACCGTGTGGATGCGTTTCGTATCACTTGTTGATCAGCAAACTAAGGATTACAGATCTGTACAGTGAACAAGCTTAACTCAGTCCTACTTCATCCTAAAATTAAACAGATTAGCAGAAAGTAAATATTAATTTTTGCATGATACGCTTGATCAGGTCATTTGTAGGAATATGCACAGTAACTTGTACTAAACTGTCACTCTTCTATGTCAACATTAAAACAGTATATAAGTATCATATAGTCAAATTTTCTTTTTCGTAACTTGGTGTCTTGTATTTTGAATTTGGATTACTGTCTTGTAATCAGGTAGATTGACTTATAAGTCACATCAAATCGAAGTCCGCGTTTAGTCTTTACGGTGCCAAAGAACAAACATACATACGACTGTTAAGCATAATACCCTCCGCAGTCGGGTAAAAAAACACCTGCGCTAAACACGATAGATTAGCATGTTATCTAAAAATGGCATTTATCGCTTTTTAAGTTAGTATTGTGATATTATAATCTGTCTCTATCTGGTTTAAATGAAATGATTGATTAATTGATTGATTGTAAATTGTGTCGTAAATATTTTTTTCTGATTTGAACGATAGTGCATGCATGCACTCGTCAGATGTTTATGATCGCTGTGAAGTTTCATAAACAAGAAGTGGGCCTTCGAATAACAGGCGGCATGAAGCCGTCTTCGAATAGGCCTCCCTACCTACAATCCTACTTATGTTCTGTTCCTTCTTCTTTACATGGTAAAAAACAAAACAGTTCGATCAATATAAAACTCATTTATTAATAGCATCAAATAAGATGAACGGAAGAAGTTCTTTGTAGCAAGAGTGGAACGCACTGGAACAAATGCCACAAATTAAATTGAATTTTAATCTGGTCACAGTCGGTTGCCACAGCCCGATAACGCAACCAATTATGAATAATAGAGTTCGCGAATCTGAGCGATAATCATTTAAATTTGATAAACGGTAATCTGTCACTGAAATCTGTGTTTGTTGAAACATTAGTGATAATAAGGAATACCTAGAATTGTTGTTAATCTGTGCGATTACAGTTCATTATTATAAAGTTCTGATTTCCGAAATACCACCGTCGGGGAAATCCATATTTATTCATGTAGTACGGTGATCACTGTGATCAGTTGCAGTGATAAACTCATTGGAGATGATGGTTGACCTTTCACATGACGCGGTGCTCACGGGTTGCGGAGCTCGGCACATAAGACAGGTGACGATATCCGGAGCGCGTCGCAACCGGGACAAGATAGCGACGGATTGTCACAAGGTGGCGCAGGAAATTAACCAACACATCGGCGTTGCGGGCACAGTATAAATAAATACAGTACTGTTACTTGGTTCTTTACTTATAACAAATTAATACAGAACGTTAGCTGGCAAAACAGATAGTCCCTTTAATGTTTACTGGGCAGGTGTACACCTGCTTAAGAATAGGAAATAGGCTTGTGAACGTGTTATTTTGTTACTATAAACATAAAATAAAACAAAACATTATTTTATGTTTTACTAACAAATTACTAATACCTTATTTTTATTTTCATGTGCACTACTAGCCCTAATAACACTAATGTACTGATATATGACTTATGTCTGAAATAAAGATAATTGAATAATATAATAATATAATATGCGTTGATCGCAGACGTCATTCTGTCGGCGGGAGCCGTCAACGCATCATCGGTGGTAGGCGGTAAAGCATCGACAGAAGCCATAAACCCGTTAGCCGAACGAATGTATGAACTCTAATGCGTCAAGTAGACTAGCAGCACTTTGCTGTCGATGGAGTTAACTTCAACTGGCGACAAAAACGCCGCAATCGCGGTGGTGAGACCCCTCTTTGAAGAGTGGCTGGATAGGCGTCACGGCATCCTGACCTACCGCATGACGCAGGTCTTCACCGGACACGGAAGTTTCGGGAGGTACCTGTGTTTGATAGGGAGGGAAGAAACGCCTGGATGTCATCACTGCAAGGATCATCCAGAGGACACGGTGGAGCATACGGTGCAGGACTGCCCCGCTTGGGCAGAGCACCGCCGTGTCCTCACGACGGCGATAGGCGGAGACCTCTCGCACCCGGCATTGGTCGAGGCCATGCTGCGGGCCGGTCGCCTCCTTCTGCGAAGCAGTCATGCTCGCGAAGGAGGAGGCGGGCCGCGTGAGGGAGAGGACAGCGTCCTCCCTCCACCCCAGCCGCAGTGGTAGACGCCCACGGCGACAGACGTCGGCAGAAGATCTCCGGCCACCGTTGGCGCGGGCATGCGGGCGGCGAGTAATGGGGGTCTCGCTGTCCGACCATGGACAATGCTGGGGTCGACGGCGCGTTGTGATCCACGTGCACCTCAAAGAGTGTCCGCAGAGTGACGGGGCCCCCTCTAGAGGGCCAAAGCCGGCCGGGGTCGCGGGACTCACGAATTACCGTGACCCCGGTACGTAAAGGGCTATTGAAGGACACCGTGGATTTTAGTCAGTACGAGTCTGACAGTCCTTCCCGCTCTGCCCTGGGTGGGAGGACTCATTTGATGACTTTACCACGATAAAAAAAAGCTCACGAGCGCTGCATAACGAGTGGCGTTTCACCGCAGTGACTGAAGATTGAAAATTCGACAATAAATTAATATGAATCCGGCGGAGTTTGGAAGCTCGCTTATATATGTTATCTGTGGTGGTCGAAAGTTACTTCCCCAATCTACACGGTTCATCTGCTTTGATGGGACGCTGTCGAAACTAACGACTGCGTAATGTATGGAGGGCACTCACAGAAATCTTAATAATAAGGCAATAGAAGTCGCATAGACGCGTGACCTTGTCGCCGCGCATGTGTATCGTAGGGCACAAGTTTACGAGGAGCGTTTGTTGCGGTTACTTGTGTTATTTGAGACGCGGAGAGGTAAACATGGTGTTTTGCAGCGTATCCAACTGCGGAAACTCGTCCAAAACTTGTAACTTAACATATAAAGGAATAACATTTCATATGTAAGTACTTAATTTTTGAAATATTGTCGTTTTTAGTAAATATAAACAAATCAAATATTTTTACCACCGCTACAACGATTTATCACGAAAAACGTTTTTTTTTGTCAATTCAATAACCATCAATGCTTAAGCTTGTCCATTTCTACTATTACAACTGCTAAAAGCAGCAATGGAATTATAGTCATGCGGACTCGCATTCTCGCGGCGCAATAAACAATTCTTGGTACAAGCCGCATGAGTTGGCCGCAATTTAGTGACGTGCCACTACTATTCTGTATCGATAAACTAATTACGTTCTGTTTGATTCTTAGTTTTACCAAATTGGAAAACATTATGGTTTTATGTTAAATGTTTAAATATGAGATGTATTTTCAGTTTTCAAAATCAAAATAATGTAGAAGTCCCATACTTTTTCATTTTTACAAATTATTTGCTTAATCATTGTTCAATGTGACCCATATTAGGTATGTATTTATATTTATTTATAGTATATAATTAATATTCTTACATATTTATGTATTGTTATTTATATAAAACTTAAACAATTTCAATTATGTTATTTTAGTTTATATTTTAATTTCAATTATGTTAAATTAGTTTAGTTTATTAAGTATTTGTAGTCCACCACTACACTAGCTACCTCCCCACTTTTATCTAAGTTCGTACATAGTCCGTCCTATTTGGTCATTGCTTTTTTTTCCATAAGGTGAAGTATTGGAGAGCCTTTGAGATTTAACTATATTATAAACTAAATGTATCTACTTACACTTATTGTTTTATTGGATCCCTTTCAATAAAATTAGTTATCTATTGTTGCTAGATTCCTTGGCGATTAACACTCAACGGAAAATTATAATTTATCGACATGAGCTCGTAGTAGTTTGCACTTGCACTGCACTATTCCTACGTGAGAGTGAGCGCGCGATATCATTTTCTGCTTTTCGCACACGTTTTTTATTGGCTGCAGGAGTCACGTGACCTGAGATTATACGTTTTTAGAAAATGTTGCGTAATGTCATCGCAAAAAGGTTTGGTTTTGTTGCAGCAATGCAAAGTGCATATGTAGGCGTTATTGTGTATCTATTGTTTGTTTATGTGGTGGTAGCTGTGACCCGGCGACACTCGTCCCGCTGTAAAATGTAGTACTATAGCATTTCTATTACCTTATTATTAAGATTTCTGTGAGGGCACTAGTTAGTTAGCCCGGGCGTTGCTCACCACTACGAGCGGTGTGGTGCTCGCCAGGACGTTCAAGTATTTTTTAACTCGCATTATGAAAACAGTTTTATGATAATTTATACAATTCCGAAAAGTGTGAACGAACCCCTGCGACAATGTCAACCCAAACTATTTAAGGTTTAAAAGGTTGAGGAAAAATAGTAACTACCTTCTTTAAAATGATGTAATAGTTATATCGAGCGTTAGTGTTGGTGTCATGTTCAGGTATAAATAATGATATAATGTAGTCGCTCGCTCACAGACCTCCTTCACCAGTTCCTGTAGTCACCCAGTGGTACACGACGCGGAGGTAGTTGAGCGCTCATGAATAAATCCGGATGTTTATCCGCGCCATGTATCACGCGTGTCTGCACTGCCACATCTGTAATTACTCATTAATATGGACTACTATCACTACTTCTCTAAATACTTCAAGTGATAAGAAACCTGACTCCATTCTTGGCACATGATGTTGAGCAGTGATGAAGTATGCCGTGTCCAGCTCACTGGTGGAGCCCCTCCAAAACTTGAATCGTATTATTAGTAAAATATTCTTTAATAATTAATTTTGCCTCGTCAAGTTTAACTATCGCACATTGTACCACGGCCTAGTTCAAATACAAATGTTAATTAATATATTTATAAAATGCAGTATCGTCACGTAGTACGCCAGTACGACAGGTTTCAATCTCGCGCAACATCCAACATTTTGTAACATTTTCTATTATTTTCTCATTACATTATTTTACTGCAATTTAGGTATTAAATACAGTTTTGAGAATGAAGATTTCATTAATATTAAGTGTAAAGACTCTTGTCCCTTTCAATATACTCTCGTTTATTTTAGTGTAAGGACTTTGTAATGTTAATCTTGTAATCTGTACGTATTATTTTCGAAGTTGACTCACTATTTCTTCATACTAAATCGTAAAAGGAGATAAGCAGATAAAAGGTGACTGAGAGATTTTATATAATACCTGATAATATATTAAGTAGCAATTTTCCTTAATCGATGAATCACTGTGGATTATCAATCAAAAGATTTGAATGAATTGTGTAATAAATTATATCTTCAAAAATAAATCTATGATTCAAACATATTCTAATAATTAATAAATTAAACGCCGCCCTTTGTTCTTTATCTATTTGTAGTATACACTAATTGATTGACGGTTTGGTTGACGCAATGGCTGCGCGATCGATTGCAGCGCAGTGTGTCGCAGGTTCGATCTCCGCACGGAGCAAATATTTGTATGATCTACAAGTAGTTGTTTGGGGTCTGGGTGTTTGTGTATGTTAGTTTCTATGTTTGTGAAAGCACCTACAAAATAGGAAGAAAATACTAGGGTGGGCCAACGTTTAAAAAAAATGGGTACATGTACGAGTATTCGTTCAAGTTTTAGGTACATAAAGTTAAAATACAATAAGTTGACACTCTAGTTGCTAGATTGCTTTGTTCGTTCCATCTCCGACACTATACGACGCTGTGCAGCTGTGTGCAGCTCCTCCTGCCCCACCCTGACCGAAGTGTAGACGAGGATGGTAACTTTCATGAAGTTGTTTCAGTTCGCTCCGAAGGTTGATTGTGCAGGTGTGCTGTGACATCATCGCTTATCTAAGCCGCAGCCCAGTAAGTACCCCAGCCGCAATGGTAGACGCCCACGGCGACGAACGTCGGCAGACGATCTCCGGCCACCGTAGGCGCGGGCATGCGGGCAGCGAGTAATGAGCAAGTCGCTGTCCGACCATGGACCATGCCCGGGTCGACGGCGAGTTGTGTTCCACGAGCGTATAAAAGAGTCTCAGCAAAAATGACGGGGCCCCCTTTTAGAGGGCCAAAGCCTGGGTTGCGGGACTTATGATTTACCGTGACCCCGGTACGTAAAGGGCTACTGAAGGACACCGTGGATTTAGTCAGTACGAGTCTGACAGTCCCTCCCGCTCTGCCCTGGGTGGGAAGACTCATTTGGTGATTTTACCACGTTAAAAAAAAAGCTCACTAAGTACACACACGAACGTAGGCAGGTTGCTAAATATGCCAAAAAATTAAAAGACTACTCGAGTGATCTGATGACCACCAGAACCCTTAAATGAAATCTATCAAACGTTCAGTGTGGTACAAATACATACACGTACATAATGTAATAAATTAGTGATACTTTATGTCGACTGTGACTTCATCGGCCTTTTTGCAACCTGTTATTAACGGCGAATATCGATGGACTATTGTGCGTAATGTCAGTGGTGTTCCACTTTTTCGTCGTTTGCTTCAGGTACATCATAAAATGCACTTGATCGTTTCTGCCGAGCGGTCGTAAATTCAAAACCATTTGGAATATGTTCGAGTAAATCAAGCAGTACAACTTCTGTCTCCTGCTTGCATGGAAGGAAGTGGAAACATATTTTTCCCACTCCTCCACTATTCTTTTCTTATTAATTTCGTTGCAGTATCCAAGACAGGTAAATTCATTCTGGCTTTCAGGAGTTGCAAGGTTTGGGAAAAGTGTGGTGGGTATGTCCCAAAAAAAGAAAATTACAACCATTTCATTTTCAAAGTTGCGGCCACACATTAAATCTGTATTAATCGTTAGCATGTAAGATGCCAATAATGTAGCTGACAAAAACATCTTAAGCATTACGTTTTAGAAGTATGAGGTAAAAACGCTAGAATCCAATTGAATGGCAACTCAAATATGGAACTAAAATTGAAAACATTTACATAGATCTATTATTCTCGAACTGTAAGAAGTGGTGTTCTATGTTATTTCTTTCTGTTCACGAGCTATAAGATTACTTGTGGCTTGTAAACACATTCAATGATTTGTTAACGTTTACTAAGTGACAATAAATGTGATGAAGTTCAGTACGCTGTCCCGGTCGTATTGTTTTGTGTGCACACTACGTAGTAGGACGCACAATGCTCCGCCGCCATAACTCACCACCAACGACTTTATGTTCTATCTTAAACAATTTATTTAGAGCCCACCCCCCGCACCCCTTCCCGACCCCGACATACCCCGCCCGCAGCCCGCTCGCGCCCCGCCTCACTCAAATTTTAAATTATCATTTGATTTCACGCGGCCATTGTTCACGAAAAATAACAGAGCAAAGATACGGCGCGGAAGACAAATGCGAAGTGGCTTTGTTTGTGGCGAAATATCATAAAAATATAAGACGATAAAGTGGCGTGATTTATAAGCGCCGGGGCCGCCGCCGCACGGCCGCCACGCTCCCGCACCGCGCTCGCATCGCGCCCTCACCGCCGCAGCCACGCTCCCGCATCGCGCCCGTACCGCAACCACGTGTATTTTATTATTGCGCTGCGCTTTGTCTTGAAGGAAACTATTTTGTATAAGTTTATGTGAAGAATTATGAATGGGCTTGCACTCGCCGGCAGTAAGCTGAAGTAACTACCGCTGAGTGCGCGGCGCGGTTCCACTAGCGCGCACTTGTACCTGGCTTATGTGCTGGAGACTGCACGGCTGCACAATGACTCCAGCTAAGAACATTTTAGAAACTATGGGAATTGTGAAAATTAATGTCATATTCGCGGTTGCCACCTTCGACCGCCTCCCTGAGGAGCAGACCTCCACCACCGTATGCTCCACCGTGTCCTCCAAGTGATTCGCACATAGTGGTGACACCCGGACGTTCCGCTCAATCCGACATGGGAACTTTCCGAAACATCCGTGTGCGGTGACGACCTGCATCAGGCGGAACGCAAAGACGGCATGGAGCCTCTCCAGCCACTTCTCAAAGAGGGGTCCCACCACCGCAACGGCGGCGCCCAGCGCCACATGCCGTAACATATTATAATTATAACTTTAGAAAACATGGATAAAACAATATCCTAAGGTAAATTCATTTCGCGGACATTTCATCATGTGCCGAGATTGGGTTGAGTTTGTAATGAAATTAAAGCACTGTGCGATGCAATTTCACAAAACGATCGTGTACACTTTTTAATATTAATTATGAAAATTGCTTATTGAACATTTTCACTTTTTGTGCTCTAGGAGAAATACAGTGATGAACATCAAAAATAGGTTCAGTTTGTGTAAATACTCGTACATCAAACAGTTAAAATAATTATTCTCTCCTATTAATAGAAACAAGCAATACTTGTATATATATATTTATACAATATGTGATATTCTCATTCTGGAAAACGGCTCTAACGATTTTTAACATTTACAATAATAAGGGGGTTTACGTCCCATATCTGGGAAAATTCGTTGCATCCGTATTTTGGGTGAACTTTTCATATTTTTGGCAATGCCGGCGCTGTCTGAATCACGGTCGGAATTACAAATCTTTAAGCGATGATGATGATGAACGTGAGTTCAAATATCAACGTTAATTAGGTCATTACTTAGTTTATTGTTTAGTCCGGTTATTTTTACTAATGTTGCCCCACACCCCGCACCCCGCCCGGTGATTTGTATGCATGGAATATCCACGTAATTTGCGAACTCATTGCGTGGATCAAGGTGAGATTTAAAAAAGTCGGTCGGGAAAATAAGAAAAATTCTTAGCTTGGCGCGAGAACCGACCGCCGAGCGCCGGGCGCCGAGAGCCGAGGCGGTAAGGCCGGGCCTTTATAATGCAAATGATACTGATTGTTCCCATCGCTTCGGATTCCACTAATTTACGACACCTCCACGTGGAACTCCAATTTCCGAAGACGTTTCGTTCGACTATTCCCGAGAGCCAAGATATTTAGAGTGCTTCTCGAGCGAGCAAATTATAGTAACGTCCCGAGCACACTGCAGTATAAGGCGGAATATGGCAGGGACTTAGTTATCAGATTAAATAGATGATTGGTAGACAAATGTTTGTATCAATTTTCGTGGCTTAAAATGAAAAGAACGTAAATGAACTTCGGATTGACGCATTTCTCTCATGAAACAAGTGAGACCCTACTGATTCAGTTATTATAATAAACGAGTTTCCTTAATTTCATGTTTGTTAAAAATGTACTGAACCCTGCTCATCGGTGTTAACAGCTGCTCTGTGGTGATAACTGTAGCTCTTATTCACTTGGAAAATTAAATTAATAAAAATAAGACGAGAATGAAGTAAATGAATAAGTCACGGTTTAATTTAATATAATGAGGATTCCGCTAGATCCGATTTTCAGATCGTGCAAACTTTAAAGCTGGCTGCGAACTTTCTCACAGATAATCTGTTCCAGGCTATAGATACTGTACATATTTAGCCTTTTAAGATGAAAACCTGTTAAGATGAAAACTATAAAGAAAAACAAATATACAGCTTCCTATCTAGTGTTTTAATCCATAATAAGGGAATACACAAAGACTGACTTGACCTAAATGAAGTGTCATTACTATGTAGTAATGACATTTCATTTAGTTCAAGTGAAATATGTAGGCCTGTAGAGGGCCAAAGCCTGCCGGGGTCGCGGGACTCACAAATTACCGTAACCGCGGTACGTAAAGGGCTATTTTTTTTTTTTTTTTTTTTTATGTTCGATGGGTTTGCTCTTGACCTTAGTCTACGTCAGGAGTGACTAAGACAAGGTCGACGATGGAGCGAGCTTACCCAGAAGAAGCCTGTTCACTCTAGCTTTGAAGAGATTGGGGTTGTATGCGTTCGGAAACACAGTCGCAGGCAGAGAGTTCCACTCCTTCGCTGTCCGCATTATAAAAGACGTTTGGAAGCGCTTAGTGCGAATTGGTGGAATAGCAACAAGGTAAGGATGGTAATTTGCCGTGCGTCTAGATGTACGATGATAGAAGGGGGCTGGTGGGATGAGGTCGTGGAGTTCTTGGGCACACTCTCCGAAGTACAATCTGTAAAAGACCGACAGGCAGGCAACCTTGCGGCGATGAGTCAAGCTATGGAGCTTGGCATTCACCATTTTTACGTCGCCAACGACCCTCCTAGCTCTGCGTTCAACTGAGTCAAGAGCAGCGAGTTGGTATTTAGCTGAGCCATCCCAAAGGTGGCTACAATACTCCATGCAGGATCGGACTTGTGCTTTGTACAGAGTTAAAAGCTGTCCAGGCGTGAAGTACCGCCTCACTCTATTTAGGATGCCCAGCTTTTTGGCCGCAAGTTGGGCTTTGATCTCAATGGTGGCGCCAAAGTTGAGACTAGGAGTCAACTCCATGCCCAGGAGCTCGAGTCGGTCATTCACAGGCACAGATACACCCCGAAAAGTAGGAGTTTGGTCCAAACAACTCTTTTTTGCGGTAAAAAGACAAGCCTGCGTTTTGGTGGCGTTAAAAGAAACCAGATTGTCATCACCCCACTGGGAGACAAGGTTTAAGGCACAATTTAGCCGCTCAACCATGGCCACTCTCAAGGAACAAACTTCATCCCCGGTGGTTTTTGCGCTGGACAAGTATCTCTCTGAAACTGTACTGTCATCTGCGTAAAATATTGCTGCAAAATATTGAAGGACACCGTGGATTTTAGTCAGTACAAGTCTGACAGTCCCTCTCGCCCTGCCCTGGGTGGGAGGACTCATTGGATGACTTTACCACATAAAAAAAAAGTGAAATATGTAGTCGAGAGCCGACGAAAGTATACATTTAAATGAAATGACACGGATTACGTTGTGATTGGAAAATGCCTGGACTGCGACTTGTGTGCGTGTGCGACACTTGTACACTGAGCTTGTGAGCGTCCACAAATAAGCGGTGTCGCACACGACGGCAATTTCCGTAGTCCCATGTAAAAGTGGAAAGTATAAACCGATGGATCCAAGTGGCGAATTGTCTATCGGTGTAGCGGTCTATGGGGGAGGCCTAAGTTTAGCAGTGGACGTCTTCCGGCTGATGATGATGTAAAAGTGGGCGAGCTTCGTGCCATCCTCTGGGCACAAATCACAACACGTCCATGACACTTTTTTTAAATAAGTTATTTATCGTAGTAAAATCATCGAATGAGTCCTCCCACCCAGGGCAGAGCGGGAGTCATTTAATAGCTCTTTACGTTCCGGGGTCACGGTAATACGTAAGTCCCGCGACCCCGGCAGGCTTTGGCCCTCTAAAGGGGGGCTATTTGAGGCGCGCGTGGAACACAACGCGCCGTGTAACCGGGCAATGTCCATGATCGAACAGTGAGTCGCCTGTTACTCGCCGTTCGCATGCACGGCCTACGGTGGCCGGAGATCGTCTAGCGACGTCAGACGCTGTGGCCGTCTACCACTGCGGCTGGGGTGTAGGGTGGACGCTGTCCTCTCCCTCCCGCGTCCCGCCTCCTCCTTCACTTGCATGACTGCTTTGCAGAAGGAGGCGACCGCTTCCCATTCCGAAGTCCATGACACTTAGTCCGACTTGAGAGTCGTAACCAACACCTTACCTTTAGCAGTCGCGCTAGCGACCACTGGACTGACAAGGCAGTTATCTGGAAAAATAATTAAAAAAATATGTGTCAGTTTTTTAAATGTGTGTCCTATCGCTTTATTTTACAAAAAGTTATTATGAATAATTAGTTATACGAGTAATAATTCAAAAAAATATATTTGTAATACCCAATATACATAATAATAATAATTTGAGAACATTCGAACACAAATAAAAGTAAAATTGGGATACTCCACACTGCAGTAGTAACTGTATCACTTATAATAAATTATTAACTCATATCGTTAACTGTTCTAACAGTTTACAGCAATCGCCAACTAAACATGCTAATATTAACACAATTAAGTGCGAGCGAGCACATAGGCGTAGGTCCTAAAACATAACTCTTCGAGAAACAACAACAGTTGCGAACCGCTAACACATGTAGTGCGACATATTTCTTCAGGCCTGCAATAATAATCACGTAACTGCCTGAAAACACACTGTACTGTGAGACCTTCTCGCGACTCAAACTAGTCGTCGTTGGTGCTCTTAGCTCCTAATGTATACGACAGTTCGTGTTGCTGGGTTGCCGCGGTCGCAGGCTTTAGTGTGCTGTAGCTTGACTTTTCAGGCACGCACACACACGTGACGTTCATTACCCTGACCCTGTGAGTGGTATGTATAGAACAGCGAGTGGACCCGCGCTGACTTGTTCGTGTGTATAGAAGCGGGCTAGCGTGAGACTTGTTGGTAATGTGTTCCGTGGTGCGGGTGATGACGCCGCGTGCGCAATTATATGTAAATCTGAGAGATGCGGAGCGCGGGGCGGGGGACGGGGGATCACATTAGCGGATTGTTCGCGTTATGTGTGATAATAGGAGTTTAAGTGTCGCTCACGTGTTCCGACGTAGTCGTAATGACGCGCCGCGACTCTTGGCGACGCGTGGGCTCGTCGAAACTAATTGTTGGATACAAAGTATGCTTAGACATAACTTATACATCAGTTATTTTATATCAGACATGATTAAGTCAGAACGAAAGTAGGTAGGCTGGTGCCTAATTAACGTTATCTACAATTTTATAAAATGAATGTTAGTGTTCGACTGGGTTTTCTTTTAATAATCTTTGTACTTTCAACTGTTTATCTAGTAATGATTGATTTATCGGATTAATGTCGCACTAGGGAGTAGTGCACTCGTTACGTCATACTTCTGATTAATCAAAATCCGAATGTTCAGTCATCTACAATTCATCTTACTTTGGTTTTTGCTCAGCTACTGATCGAAAAAAAAATAATAATAGAAAGTGAGAATGCTTGAATAACTTTTTAGCATTTAATGGAGGGTAGATTCACTGAGGGAATAATGATAGAAAGTCCTTGGTTGTGAAGTGTTCAATTGAGTCCCACTCTTCTCGTTTACATTGATTACCGATGATTCTCTGTTCTATCGATACGCACTGTGCTGGAGATAAGAGGCTATCAAAGATTGATTATGTATTAACCTCTCAAACATAATTAAGTACTTAACACAAATCGTGAACCTACATAAATAAACAATGTTATAAATACATAATTTGTGCTTTGTGCACTTGGTACTGCCACCCCCAGTTTGTTCGTCAGTGGTGGACAGTGAAACTATTTATAATGCTCTATAAAATTTCTGCTTGGTCAACACCTGGTGGACATTTCTTAATACTTTTCCTGGTAACCACTCGTTTTATCTGTTTGCTAATGTTATCTATACATATAATAAATCTGTAGAAGGGTCAATTCTGTACATTGAAAATATTGAAAAAATAAATAGTGGGGTGTGTTGTTGGATCGATACCAAACCCAAATATATGATTAAAAAAAATTTTGTCTGTCTGTCTGTCTGTCTGTCTGTCTGTCTGTCTGTTTGTGCAGGCATCACGTGAAAACTAACGGTTCGATTTTGATGAAACTTGGTATAATTATTCCTTATTATCCTGGGCATAACATAGGATACTTTTGAACCGACTTCAAAATAAGGAGGAGGTTATCAATTCGACTGTATTTTTTTATTTTGTTACCGCATAACGACCGACTGGGTGAACCGATTTTCATGATTCTTTTTTTGTTTGAATGCTGGTGCTTCCCGTGTGGTCTCATTGTCACCAAATCAGGATCTGATGATTGGATCTTGGAGAAATCGAGGGCAACCCTCAAATTTTATAGGCCCACGGATCGTTTTTCGTAAATCTTATGAAGTAATTTAAGTACTTGCGTATGGTAATCATCATCTTATGTAGCTGAGCTGATGATGGAAGGTACAATTCCCTAACAGTAAGGAGTAGGCATCGACTGATTCATTGTTCGCATATCTCCGGAACTACACATCCGATTTAAATAATTCTTTTTATTGTGCTAGGTATCGTTCCACTTAGGGAATACTGAAAGTTTCATCAAAATCGGTTCAGTAGTTTTTGAGATAGGGAATTTTATTAGCTTATTGTGTACATGAGGGATGTTATTACCAGTGCTACGGATTATATTATATGTATTCGGCAAGAATTTGGGTTGAATATTTAAACTAAAAAGAGAAAAATAAAAGACTTTTTCAAAAAAAAATGTAACCGCCTTCAAAGAGAACCACAAAAAAGGGTAAAATAGTCTACAAAATAACTTTTATTTCGGAAGTCGGTGGCAAAAAATAAACAATGAAATAAAAAATAACAAAGCCATCGACTTCCGAAATAAAAGTTATTTTGTTGATTATTTGACCCTTTTTTGTGGTTCTTTTTGAAGGTGGTTACATTTTTTTTTGAAAAAGTTTTTTGTTATCCTGGAAAAATACGTAGAAAAAAAAATCTTATTTTTCAGTTTTATTCATAGACGTTGTTCTGTAGAACCGCGAACACACGTTGCATTACCCGCAGTGGATTCAGCGCCGTAATATTTATAAGATTTCATCGTCAGAGTTACTCAAAATGGAGAAATAAACCATCCACGCGAAGACCGACATCCGCGCGGACGGAGTCGCGGGCGGAAGCTAGTACATAATACAAAAAGAAAACAGAATTGTCCGAGAATTAGTTCTATGAAAAGTCGAGTAATAAACATACAAAATAATAAACATAATTAAGTCGAATTGAGAACCTCTTCATTTTTGAAGACGGTTGAACAGCTCGCCTATAAAATGAATAAAAATATTTTATATCAATGGTATGGAAAGTATCTGATATTATGTGATAAGCATCGACGTACATACATATAGATCAGTCCTAATTAGTAAGAGGTAATTAAGAGCCAAGGTGAGCCAGGATTATAATGTTATTGTTGTCTAGACTTATATCGGTGACACACTTAGATACATGTTGTAAGATTAATATACAGAAATAATGTATTGCCCAGAAACATAGTTTATTTGGATTATAAAGTGGGTCATAACACTATTCGACCATTGTACCGATTGTGTCACGAGGATTACTTATTAGTGGTAATCCCCTCTACGACATTCATAATTATCCTCATTACAAACATGGCGTCTTATGTCATCGAGTTGTTTCATTGTGTAACGCCAAATCAAAAGTAACTAAACTATTACAGAGAACCAAAAAATTCCTCCTCAACGCTGTCATTGGTAATGTGCCCGAGTCTGACAGTCCCTTTTATGGCGCCCTGGTCGGGGGGTCATTTGATGATTTTACCACTATAAAAAAAGAGCTTGGGTCACGGGAAACGTCAACAAGTCGTTTTGATATCTCTTTGAAGTGGCTGTGAACACTCGGCCCTAGAGGCTCAACCTCAATCGGCTCGCCTATATTTAGCGCTGGAGGTCTCCAGCAGCCGCAGCGATAGCGCCAGCACACCAAGATGAACTTGGAAGTTGTGATGGCGAAAGAGTATCGACACAGGTCGCGTCCCACACTAGAGATCTACCTATCTTTCAAGGAATGTAATTGCACAGTGTTTTAACTTCATGGACACTATGCAAAATTTAAGAACACAACACATGTTTTAGAACTTATGCCATACCATGCCATTTCCGAATTGCCGGCTCCGCTCGACGGCTGTCGCAACCCCTGGCGTGACCGGGTGCTACTTTACCTGTGCAAAGATCCGTCTGATTCGAACCCATTATATATTTTCGTTGAACCCCAGTTTGCAACCGCACGTCAGGTTGGTAACAAACATTGGCCGCACGTGACCAATATCTTGATGTAAACAGGCGACCCGCAGATAAATGAGAATAGTACAAAATGCAAATAGTTACCGAACTGCAATTCTAAACTAGAAATCGGAGACTTTAAGTGGCGACCGGCTCTCAGTGGCAACTTTAATTAAACCTAACTTCTGAGATGACGTCCCACTCAAGATAATCCTTACAAACTATCTTCGCTATTCACACAGAGAACTTTAGACTTTATCCACAGGTATTAAGGTTTGACGCGATGGCAGAGTTAGCTTGGGAAGCTATTAAGCTGTTGCGTCCTGCGGCTGGAGGAGACTAATTCAGAAACAAGATCTTGAAAGTGTTGTAGTTCGTTTAACTTGCTTGCTTGGCCGTGGCTGGACTTGTATGGCCAGGCGACGGATGAACGTCAGGTAAACGTCACTGACGACATATGTCGATAATACATTCAAGATTATCTGAAATTCGTATCTGCATTAAAACGTCTGTTTTAATGCACGACATCTGTGGAACCACCCTTGTTGTCCAACAGGGGTCACAGGTGTCGTGTGGACCAGAAACACAAGGTCTTGGGTACGTTCCGCGGCGGAAAAGACGGGACGTAATCGGTGTACAATTGCTGTGCACGACGAATACACCGCCACCGCCGCCGCTGATCGTCGCGGGAAAAGGTAAGTCTGATTTACACATTGCGCCGCACCGCAACACGAACTGTTGTTGTACTCTATCTCTTCCCTCATGTTTATAATGTGTTATGGATACACCGCTGAACTGGCAGAGACTGGGTGTTATAAAGCAGAATGATGATGCAAACAGTTCGATACAATTCTTTGCACTTACAGTCGATTGGCCAACTAAGGCTGGAAAGGGCAAAACTTCATGAATTCAAAAATAATAGGGAATAAGGTTCACTCAAAAGCTTCATTTACTTTTGCACACCCCCGTACCTTCGTTGACGGACTTAGAGAGTAAACTTCCTGATCTCCGTGTAGACGAACCACCAATGTTAAATTACCAAGATAACAAACACGTGAAGATGGAAAGACACATGGAAAGATCGCACTGTTCGGACGAATCCGACCGATATGACGTTACGATTCACCTGCATATTATGTCGTACCGGCTGTCCCTCTCTGCCATTACATTAATTGCTTTTTTCTACCTCTCGGCCCGCGACGACCTAATAACCCTTCTTTTTAAAACGGCTTCATTAAAAATAGCAATAAAGGTTCGTTTCGAAGTGACCGCGAGCCACCTCCGCCCTGCGCCGAGCCACATGCCGCCGTGCGCCGCGCCGCGCCGGACTGAGTAGAATCACTAAGTAACCAGTTGGTCGGGAGTTTTGTGAAAATTAAATATATATAGTAATAATAGTTTTAACTTGAAAAAGAACATATAGGCTGATTCACCTAAGATCAAAACTGTATAGTTAACCTCAATTGTTTATATGTTGACACGATCCTGAATATAATAGAGACAGCTTCACAAATTCTTGTCTCTTTAATTCGTTGTCAAAGCTAAAACGCAATGGGTGAGCGAACGAATAAATAGTTGTAGCTTGCCCCCCCGGCAAGCATGCGGTATCCAACAAACAAATCCCGGTGACTAATTATAATTAGGTAAATGAGTTCCGTCACGTGGCACAGTCAATTAACTCGCATTCACCGTGCGTCAATTAAACGGCAGTACCAACAAGTGCATTAAACAGAGAGGCGACGCCCCGGGGCTGGCCTGGATCCCGGGCTCACATCCCAGGATTAAGCGCTGACCCGCGGTCCGAGTTCCTGCCTCTTATTAGTTCATCCAGTGACCACTTAAAATCTTTGCCGATATTCATTAATCTCTCCTAAATTCCAACACAGCTAGACAGAACTCTCTATTTACGAACCATTATATTCAAGTGTTGAAAATAATTATTAGACAGATTAATAACCAAAGAGAATTAAAACCACTTGAGAGCTCATAGAGCGATTTCGCCTAGGCACACGATTTACCAGCGCGGGCCGGGGACCGGGGGATTGCGTCTTCCCCCGTTCCTCGGTCCGCGGTAGTTGTGATTGGTTGATGCAACAATGTCAGTAAGAATAGTGATAACAAGTAAATCCAGCAACAAAAATATCGATATCGATAAAATCGATGGCAATTAAGTCTTCTTACGCTTTTTTCAATGTTGATTTGTATAAATGAAGATTAAACGAAAAATAATATCCTTTATTTGTTATTCTTACTTATTTACTACATTTCTAAAAAAAATATAAAAATTTTTTTTTTTAATTTAGACAACTCAAACCCAAAATTATTTATTTCAAATAGACCATTTACAGGCACTTTTGAACTGTCAAAATTGAAGCTAATTTGCACGTTCCAAAGCGTAGGTCTCTATGGAGAAGAACGTGCAAGAAACTCCACGGACACTCTTTCAAATCAAATTTATATTTACTGGCATTAATCCACTTTTCTTTAACTTCCGGAATATTTGGAAATCTAAAATGTAAACGTGCAAAATAACATTATTTTTTATTTACCATTAGAAATTATCGATTAAATAATTTATCAACAATGTTTTAAGTTGTCACATCACTTCAGCACACAGCACAAAGTACTTATGGATAGAAAGAGATAGACTTATCTAATATTCTAGTGAAAGTAAAGGACTTTTCAAAAGACATCAACGCTGTATCCCAAAAGACATCAACGCGTAATCCTTTTTTCGTAACCAACCAGTTTAGCTTGAGCCCTTTAATTACCAATAATGTAAATAAATATAAACATATTTTACTTACCGATGAAAACTTATACCATCTTTTTTATAACTATATGTTTTAGATGATTTCCCGCACCATTTAATGCACAGGTACTCATTTTAGCTTCGGTTTTATTCGATAAATGATTTTTTAGGTTCCAAAATTAAGGAATGTGCACAGATCCAACAACTGGTCAGTACTAAAACATTCATTCGTATCGGGATCTCATATAAGTGCTATTCCATTGATGTGTCGTGAGCCTGAGTCGCCCGTATGAGCGGTCAAGTGGTTATATTGTCATTGTTAATAACGAACAATTGAGTGATACTTGAGTGGTGCATACATATTAGACAGAGTCGACTGTCAACTTTATAAGTGTGTTGCAGTGAAGTGAGCACAGTACAGCCACATAATCGCAGCTATCTCCTTCCAAAGTATACCAAATCTACGATTTGTTTTAATGACTTTTCCACATATCTCATTTTAAGTTCTCATAAGTTCTCGTATATTCTCAGGTCACGAGAATATTTCAAAACATTCTCGTTCCGAGAACATTCTCTGTATGAGATTAATGAAACATTCTCATACAGAGAGCATTCTCCTTATGAGAATGTCTCGTTGTCCCATTACTAGTTGTGGGTTCGATCCCCGCACGGAACAAATATTTTTATGATCTGGAGCCTTACCACGAGCTCTTAATGCGATCCAATTTTAGGACCTAAATTGAACTGTTATATCATTACGTCAGTTTAACGATTCAATCTAGTAGGCCATGCCATCTGACAGCAATTGTGCCAAACTGAGTCGCAAGTTTTGGTCTCATTCATTCTATTTTGTTTGGTACCATGACGTCTTATAGCAGCTCAACTAAAACGATCAACCGTCAAAATGAGCGATTCATTAAAAGTTACTATTTCTTTAACATAAACTGAAACGTTTGGTGAATTATTGACAAATATAAAGTTTTTTGGTGGAATTTTACAAAAACTAAAGTAAGTGTTTAATCTTTCTTTTAAAGTTTAAAATCCTATCCTACATGCATTTTTCATTTTTTATCAACCGCATTTGTTTTTCTCTAATAGTCTGATGATCTATTTTCATTGAGTTTTTTGAGGAAAAATTTGCCTCACTCTATGGCGTAGAAAGTAAGAGGCTCCAGTTTCGACAATCGGTTTTAAAATTAATTTGTACTAATAATAATAATACTAGTTAGCTTAAGAAATCAATGCTAACGATATCTCGTGAGATACGATCTTCGATAAGTGACGTAAATATTGATGAGCAATCCATCCGGGCCTCGTAGTCTCGGATACGTCGGACGAACAGCACCTAATAGTGGCGATAACAGTGTATTCACTTCGGATCGTACCCCATATTACATGCCCTTCTTGTATCAATGGGAAAAGCAATTCTTGATTTATGTTTCTTTTTTTTGGATAACAATTTGTAAGCGATGTAAAACCGTCATGAAAATGTAAATATGTCCGGCGCCTCTACTATAAATGATTTCAAAACTAAGCGAGTGCAGACATACCTAATTATAAAATGTGCCACATTCCTCCTGTTTTAAAAACCGTTTCCTTTCTTTTTTGAGTTTTTTATACACGCAACAAGAGCACTGATATTTTTTCTTCTAAAAGTTCATAACTCACGTACTGCTAGACCTGAATAAATTCTTCTGATTAGTATCTTGTCGTATTCTCGTCCGGTGGTTTTTCGTGTGATGAACAAGCTTTCTACATCTTCTACGGCGCGAGTCATTGACCTCTGAGTAACCGATTACTTTTGCGAACATCGAGCACAGGAGGCCGGCGCAAACAAATATTTTCATATAATAATTGTCAATTTCTGAGAGGTCAAAGAACTTTGTACATAGTTCTATAAACAGAGTTTAGTCAATACTTGTTCCGAGTACTTGAAGAATAGGGCATGCAGTATCGGGTCCGGTTCTAGATTTTGCATACCCGATTCTGGTGGCAGTCGGAACCGGTTTACCCGGTTCTACCCGGTTCCAAGCGTCCAAATATTATTTTTTTAATTTGATGAATACCCGACTGCAAAATGTGATTAGAGCTAAGGGGCAATCCTAGCACCGATTCAATTAATTATTTTCTATATATTTAATAGTATTTGTTTTACTTTTAAAATAAATAACCACTTCACATTTTCCTAAGTATCCAATTTCCCTCTTCTTTCACCTAGATAATATTAATTTTAAAGTAGGTACTGAATAAATGGTCCAAATGATGGTACCAACTTAATGAAGCTCGCAAACGCTATATGTTTTGTTTAAAAACTTCGTTCTATGGGAGCTGAGTCGATGACCGTGATTACCACTTTTGATAAAACTAATATTTCAAAAGTAACTTAAACAATTCCAAATGAAAGTTTACGATGTGCTCTAGGGTTCATTCTTTTGGCAGCTAAGTCGAAACCAAAATTCAAAATGGTGTTTCGGCGTATTTTAATCCTAACTTCCTAACTAATATTATAAATGCGAAATGCACTCTGTCTGTCTGTCTGTCTGTCTGTCTGTCTTTTCTTCACGCCTAAACTGCTGAACCGATTTGTGTGAAATTTGGTACAGACATAGTTTGGAACTTGAGAAAGGACATAGGATAGTTTTTATTTCAAAAAAAATAAAATAAAAAATAAAATTTATGAAATGCTCTAACGGAGTATAGAAAATTCCTTAAATTCTCAATAGATGGCGGTGATCGTTCAATGGTGTCGATCGTTACACGAGTTGTCACTATGGATTGAGAGATGGCGTTGGAATTAAAATTGTATTGTCGGTTGTATGATAGTTTATGTGGACTGGTCCTGTTTCATAAATTGTTCCGTTCTGCCGTCCTCTAACTAAAAGGCCGTTAAGCCACAGTTGCTCGTTTTTCACTTTTTAATGTAGTCTTATACAATTTTCGATGCTCTATCTTTTGGTCTAAGAATCATTTTTCTATGATTAATAGTTTAGGAGATACAGGAAGATTGCTGTGCAGTTAAATCACATAAAATGCTTAATTAAAATTAGAAAATGAATTTAAATAAATTTAAATAAATATAAATGAATTAAACATATAACATATTGTGCAATAACACTATGCCTACATATATAATTTGCAGCCTTGTTCCTAGATAGCATATCTTTTCAAGAGACATCAATTCACAATTTTAGCGTTTTCTCGAAAACTACTTTTTGCACTTAACGGCCTTTTAGTTAGAGGACGGCAGCGTTGTATAATTGGTGTTCCTGTGATGCTTATGAGAAACTATATAACTAGATCCACCAAGACTATATAACGGCATACGGTTACAAATAACCTATTTAGGACGGAATGTCATTAAAGCCGTTATTATGACTGGGATGACAAAAGGCGAAACTTTCATTATTCCCGCATTCCCATCATTCCAACTGATTTGCCATTCCAATTTAAAAGAGTTCAGTTTCCGCTGAAAACTGCGTTTGCAATGACCATAAATAAAGCCCAAGGGCAAACGCTAACAGTTGCGGGGGTACATCTTGAAAAAGACTGTTTCTCCCATGGACAACCCTACGTTGTGTGCTCAAGAGTGTCGAAACCACAAAACCTTTATATTTTTGCAAAGGATGGCAAAACTAAAAACGTGGTAAACAGAAATGTCTTGGTGTAAGAAACTTTCATAATCTCTAAAGCCTAAAATAATAGAAAATTTGTCAAGGGAGAAACAGTCTTTTTTCCTTTTGGACTGAAATGTCAAATCAGTAGAATGATGAGAAAATAAGGGAAAAATAACATTTTCGCCTTTTTCGATCGGCATAACTACTTTAATGCCCTAAGGGAGTACACATCTCTTAAATTCAAACGCAGAGCTCATTATGTTGATTTTTGAAGAGTTCCCTAGAATATCTTCCACATTTCATTTTTGAAGAGATCCCGCGAGATCGGGAACTATGTGGGTAAAACCAAAAATCTGCTGGAAGTCACTATTCCACGCGAACGAAGTCGCGGGCAAAAGCTAGCTAATATATAAAACTAAAATACTCCAAAACTATCACGAGCTACGCCGAATGAAAGCTTGCAATATGCCTTACACTTCATTCTTGGGAAGTTAAGTCGAAAACGCAGAAATGATGTTTTGGCACATTTCAATTTATTTTCACCATTTTCTTATAGTATTAATAGTCTAACAATGTGAGGGTGAACTCTTCCTAATGAAAGCTTACAATGGGCCCTTCTCTTCATCCCACGGCAACTTTTGCAGCGATTCGATGCAATTACTGCAAAATTATAATAATTTTATCAGTACCGGTTCGACCCAGTTCCATTTCTAGCAGAACCGGTTCCACAGAATTTTCAAATAGCAAATGCAAGCCCTATGAAAGACTTATTAACGGTCACCCAGAACTTATCATTGCGGGCATCATCTACACGAAGACAACATGAAGGAACTGTTTTACCATGTATTTACATACTTATTGTAATATATCTTTTGAAAAACCGTTGTTATTTTACTAGCATATCATCGTAGGTATCGTCCTCGTATCTAATACTTAGCACTCTTGCTCTCCCTGTGATAAACATCGTGAGCTAACCGTGTTAGGCTTCAGTTTTAGGTGTACATTACGTTCGGTTACGATTAGGAGTTACACAGATTCACTCCAGTGTAACATAATATTTGTGTAATAAAATATCACGTCATTAATCAAATGGCCTTATTGAGCTAACTTATAAATAATGTTCACCTTCAAACGGCGCTGGTAGCGGTGGGTGGTACCAAGCTAATTTAATATAACTCGTCTATGGTAGTGGCTCTTATACCTCGCCGCACCACTGAATAATCACGGGCTCACACATAATCCACACTGAGGACACAATTGTTTACTAATTAAATCTCTAATGACTAAAACTGCGAATAATTTGTAGTAAAACAGTTGGCGTTGCGCGGCTTAGTATGATGTATGGCGAGAGTGGAGGTGAGGGCGGGCGGTGCAGGGGTGGTGGTATACGTGCTAATTGCATTGTTATTGTTTTAGGAGGACACACGAACGGCACCGCGCCGCAACGCCGCACCGCCGCCGCACCGGCGCCGCTACTCCTCAAAAGAGTCTTACCGCCGATGTTGCGGCGCCTCTGATGATGATAGAGGCTAGATCCTGTAACTGCCGGCGATGCAATAGAATTGGTTCACGCTATCTTACAGTGAGGATGCAATTCTACAGTCTAAGATAATGTGAAGTATCGGAAGTATGTACGTAACACACTTTTTTTTAGCGTGGTTAAATCGTCGAATGAGTCCTCTCACCCAGGGCTTGCGGGAGGTACTGTCAGACTCGTACTGACTAAAATCCACGGTGTTCTTCAATAGCCTATTACGTTCCGGGGTCACGGTAATTCGAGAGTCCCGCGACCCCGTACGTAACACACTTAGGTAAAGCTAACCAAAAGGAGACACAGACCGCGCCCTTGCGCCGAATATACCAAACAAAGTTCTCAAATGACATTGAGGTCTCTTGCACGGTACGTACAAAAACGTTGCTCCAGTGGTTAGTCGAGCGATAATTACGCGACTATTTGCAATAACTCACAACTTGCGTCCAAAAAATAAGTTAAAAATAACTAAAACCCGACTACGAAAAAATCGCGCACTGAAAAGTATAAAACAAGAACAAGCCGTGGTCGTATGCCACCTGCGGTTGTTTCACACAATCTTTATTGGCTAGGTGGCATACGACCACGGCTTGTTCTTGTTTTATACTTTTCAGTGCGCGATTTTTTCGTAGTCGGGTTTTAGTTATTTTTTATTTACACTATTTTGGGGTTATATTATTTGAAGTAAGTAATTTATGTTATATGTATAGTTTCTGAGTTGTGAATTTAAGATTTATCATTTTATACCCATGTTGACACTGTTAGAAACAGAAAATTAGCTAGTAAAAGCTATATAATGTATATATATTTCAAATGTGCTCATCAAGCCCTTTAATTTGATACACATGTCGATACTGTGCGAAAATATATTTTTTTTCGGTAACTACTTATCATCCCCTAGAGGGCGCCATATTGAATTTGGTGACATGTCACCTACCCTATAACCAGCGGACAACTGAGACGCTTCTAACGAGACCTCATTTGTCACGTACTGATAAGTAGTTTAGAAGTTATGAGGGAACAAACAAACATACATACATACATACAAACATACATACAAACATACATACCGGTCAAAATCATAACCCTCCTTTTGGCTTTGCCGTAGTCGGGTAAAAGTATGTTGGCACTTTTTAGTTTATGACTGACCGAGGAGTCAGCGGGAGGAGGGTCGGCTGCTGATGATGTTGATGAATGAAGACCGGTTCAACATATCGATGGGCATAATGAAATATTTTATGTTTGTTGTGTAATGTGTACAAAACTAATGTGAGAGAAAATTACCTTTTAAATATACATTAGAAGAACGAGTTTCCGTTTTACTTTATATATCGAAAAGGTAGATACAAATGATACAGATGTGCAGCTCCATTTGAAGATCCATTTAAATGCCGATTGAACTTGTTTGGGCCAATGTAAACCCAATTAATTGAGACGACAGAGCACGTTAGCACACACACACACTGTACTCAGTCGCCGACGGTATCAAGTCGCATTCACTATTCATCCTTTACCTTCTGCTAATTAAAATAAGTCCGTGTGCGACGCACAAAGCCGTCACTCCCCGGCACGTCACCGGCACGGCACAGGCAGCGGGCGGTACAACGGCATTTAATTGATTGGAGCGAGCGTCGACAGTTGTTTGTCCAAGCCGTCGTGCCACCACACGCCATCATTACCATAATAGAGAGAGTCGCGCGGCTAATGTGCGCCGACGTGTCGATATGCGCCGATGTGTTGAGAGTCTGGATAAAGGGGGTGGCGCTACAAAACTACCCGTTCACTACTCGTCTGCTGTGTCAGTAAAAACAGACGGACAATTGAGTCAGGCAAAGACAAAAGATCTTAAAAATAATGGAGAAAAGCCATAGTACTGGTAGAGGTATGATGTAGATTTATTTGGGTAACATTAATTAAAAACAAACCGACTGACAGCGCCCGTTCACAAACATAACGCAATTGTATCAGCACCATTTAACTCAACCATTTTGAAACGAACTAAATGAATCGACACACGCGCCACCATCAACGAGATATTTGCGTGAGTATATTAGTATTCACACAATTTAGGCTATGCAATATTATTAAACAATAAAAAAAATCAATATTTTAAGCGATATATAGTCAATAGCTAAATAATTATGGTCGCTGTGTCGTCGACGGTGAAGCAACACAAAACACGTGCAAAATAATAACAACAAGACGCAAAAACAAAACTCCCGGAGTATGTACTACCTTGATTTATACTTGAGATAATTTTGTTCAGAGTTGAACCTTGAAGCGTCGAGTGAGGTACGTGGAGCGAATCTCATGGTGACTGCAAATGGACCATAACAACATAACGTGTATATTAGCACGGAGTGTGCTCTGTACGAGTACCAGCACTGAGATTCAAGTAACAAGATAACGAATCTTTAACATGCTCTTATTAGTTTTAGAGGAAAATAAATCAGCTCTGTGTGAAATAATTAACTGCTAATTTTAACCAAATTGAATTTGGTTAAAATTAGCTTTAGTAAGTTTGTTCAAAATTATTATTTTATCTTCCAAGTTAACTTTACGCACAGTGTATATTATGTTATGGTGGGCGAGTCAGTTCTTAATTGTGGACTGATTTTCAATGTTTTACTTATTCGAAAGCCTTGCGTGCCATATTTTCCATATAGGTACTGAGGCAACTCAGCTCTGATGGAAGTCGAGGTCTTATAATGGGATACCATGAAAACAAGGTCGAGGTCAAGTGAACCGAGGGTTCCATATCAACTTTTAGTTTTAAAAGTTGACCAATTTACATTTGCAGACGTATTATTTTTTTATTTTTAAAAATGTTTCCACTCTAGGAATTTCTTCCTGCATCGTGGCTGCGTTTACAAACAAAAACTCACATTACACAAACACCCAGACCTGAAACAACTATTTGTAGATCATACAAATATTTGTTCCGTGCGAGGATCGAACCCGCAGCACCCTGCGCAACAGTAGATTGCTCAGCCACCTGATGTGGTTGCGATGGCCTAATTGGTAAGGCGTCTGGAGTACTTATCCTGTAGACGCGGGTTCTATACTAACTATATATAAATTGAATCTGAGTTAGTAGATTTCAGTAAGTAACAAGCTGGAGATTACTTTGTTTATGAGTTACTCACAATTTTTATTGTAAATGTTTTTGTATCAGTGTCATAACATTTTGTAAGTGCCCAACTAAAGTTGTAAATAAGTTGTCGTAGGAAGCGGACGTCACTCGAGTTAGTTCAGCGTCGACAATAGCTCGCATCCATATCAAGTGAAACAAAGTTGCGAACATAACTCATGTTTCACTAACATGCTAATGTGTCCCGAATTAATTATATCACTGACTACATTGTCATACTCTTACAAACTGTTGGAGTAATGGTTGAGATACAGAGGAATAAAAGGAGGGGGCGGGGGAACATCCGTGGCTGTGCGGTCCACAGCACACAGCATCACAAAACTAAAACACACTTTTTAGGGTTCTGTATCACAAAGGAATCATAAAAAATAAACCATTACAAACTTATATTTGTAATTCACTTCCCGGGATGGGAGGGGTCCGACTTGTACTAACTAACATTCACTGTGAGCTTTCAATAGCCCTTTACGTTCCAGGTTTACGGTTACCTGATAAGACAGTCTCACGACTTCGACTATCATGTTCAGTTTTCTTTGTAGAAATTATTTTCAGCTATAGAAATAGGAACCTTCCATTGTATGTAGTATGACACGAACTTGGCCACTGTTTTGAAATAAGCTACAGGTAATAATAATGCTAGTGTTTTGTTCTTCCGTCGTCCATACCCTCGCGCCGACCTCGAACCAGCTCGTGTTCACTCCTCAACAGATCACATTCCTCCGGAAATAGACCTGTCAATGTTGATGACGATCCTGTTCCCCGCCCGCTTCTGTATTCCCTCCCCCCTCTCTCGTGAGTGTGAAATGTGAGGTCATAAGGGCGGTAAATCAAGTCGTCAGTATCGTTTGCCCACTTGGTCATCTAACCGTTGCAATGATATTATTACGAGACAAGCGTCGTCCTAATTTTCATAGATCTAAAACACTCTATTAGCAATATAATGTTTTTAGATCATCCGTTAACGCTATTGGAACATAACTGAAGCAACAGCTACTGATAGTAACGATTTCATACAAGTGTTGTAAATTACTACAGCATCAATTTTTTTTTATCGTGGTAAAATCATCAAATGAGTCCTCCCACACAGGGCAGAGCGGGAGGGACTGTCAGACTTGTACTGACTAAAATCCACCGTGTCCTTCAATAGCCCTTTACGTACCGGGGTCACGGTAATCCGTTAGTTCCGCGACCCGGGCAGGCTACTACAGCATCAATGGTCAACCTTTGGTCAGGCGTAGTACTCAGTTAATTGCGCCCTGGTCTATCCAATTGTGGTCTATTTTCTGGCCATTTTTGAGCCCCTCTAGGGTCTGCGCGCTGTGCCTGGGCGTTATAATAGGGGTGTCCCCTATTATCGGGCACTGTTTGAGACCACTCTTACCAGCTGCCACTTTTTAGTGAACCAGCAATGTGGTCACCACAAAAAAAAAGTGAAAATAAACTTTCCAGCTAAAACATATAAACTCGGCAGCACCTTGCGATTGCAGCATACCATGCCATCATTGGAAGAAAGAAAATAAAAACATATTTTGCACAATTCTGTTTTTTTCTTTCTTGCTTAATTGATTTAAGCGCGTGTGTCTGACACGAAGAGATATCGTTGCAAGCACATCAGAGCAGCGACACAACGCGGCAACAGCCCAAATCGATACACTTGACCGGTCTTCAATATTGACTCAATACCTTACTAGTGTACATCTGCAATAGGCTCCGACTAGATAAACTGATATGTCTACCGTATCCATTTTAAATAGTCAATATTTATGTATTTGTACACGAAAAATAAATCAAACTTGAAAAAAATAGGTTTGATTATAGTTGTATTTCAAAACCACCAAATCAAAATGTTATTTGTTTTGTATTGTGACAGGCCTGTTGGTCTAGTGGTTAGTGACCCTGACTGCTATGCCGTAGGTCGTGGGTTCGATTCCCACCCAGGACAAATGTTTGTGTGATGAGCACGATCATTTGTTCTGTGTCTGGGTGTAATTTATTTATAATATATATTTATTTAGAAATATATAAGTATGTTTATCAGTTGTCTAGTACCCATAACACAAGCTCTGCTTAGCTTGGGACTAGATGGCGTTGTGTGATAGTTGTAGAATATTTATTTATTTATTTTATTTATTTATTATTTATTGTAAAAAGTTCAAAGTCCCTCAATTCGTTTCCTGACATGAAAATAGAGTAACACTTTAAAATCCCAGAAAGCCAGAATCTCGCTCTACGATAACTTGGTAAACACTGAGGATAAAGAAACCCTATTATCTATATACAGTAGTATGTAGGTAAGTATAGCGAGAGAGCGGGCGGGACTCATTACGTCCAAACTTAGCTCGCATATTCGGCCAGATTAACAGATTAAGTAACTTTATGGAATCTCTCTCGCTATTGGGCGATTGAATTTTTTCCTCAGTTTAAGTTGTATAGGCAATTATGAGCACGTGAACTGTAGAGGAAGACTCTTCGTCTTAAATACACTCGCATTAAACTGGAGATTAACGAATAAAATTGTTTTTATTACTTGGATTAAGAGCTATTCCATTGGTTTATTTCGACGTGAGTTTACGTTTCATTATCTTAAATTTTTGGGCGCTGGTATAATCTTTGCACATTATTATCTTATGGATCATTGTTGTGAATAGGTTTGGTATAACGCAACCAGCGCCCCTCGTATTGAGTTGCTTTGAGTAGGTAAGTGATGTGCAGCAGTCTTATCTTTCAGTTATGTCGCCATTCAGTCTTTTGATTGAATGGCGACGTTGTAACGTTACCAACATTTTTATTGTAGCAGGTGATCGCTTGCTTCGTCGATAAGCCTTTCAGAACCTGAATCGTCCGTTGTTAGTTGTAATATATCTAAAGTAGTAAGTTACGATTAGTTATTTATAGGGTGTTTCGTTGTACAGCTGCAAATGTTTGCAATGAACGGAAGCTGCGATTAATTATAACTAAACACATAATTATTCCGTAACTAATGGTTCGTATCAATTCGTGAACTCCTAACTATAGCAACATTCCCATTTAATCAGCAAATAGTCGGTTATTTCTGTTGCACCGTAAATTCCGGTATATTTGTCGAGTCACTGATCAAACTAAAGTGCATATATTTACAGGGACGTATGAATAGCATCATACATTGGAAAAGGCCCTTTACATGATAGGTACCTAGAAACTGATGTATATACATTTACTCCCCACTGTTGAACAAGTTGGGTAAGGTGGGCACGGGTCACTGAATAATAGCATGACACTACGTATACTGAAACTGATGCTTAAGGTATACTGATTTAGGAACTTGACAGTTGCTGCAGGACAGTTTGTGCTCCTGCAGCTAATTTTGAGGTTAGATACGTTTAAAGAGCAATATTTGGTGCACTTGACTATATTGATTCATTTCAAGGACAGTATCACAAGCTACGGTTATGCTATGTAAAGAAATAATTAATTTAATGAAAGCATCCATTCCTCATACGTATTCCCTACGCGTATACGCTATGTGAGTCGGCGGTGAGGACTATCAAACTGATTGCAGCTCGCGATGTGACGGAGATGTGAACTAATTGGGGACACCTGCGGAGTGATGTCATACGAGTCAAGTTTCATTATGCACAATAAATCCTTTTTATTTCCTTTTGAGGTTTTACAACAAGCCGAAGATGTTTATCAAAATATCAACATGGCAAAAATTGGCTGATTTTATGTCCCCAAATGATGGTCGCGGGACTAATGAATTACCATGACCTCGGAACGTAAAGGGCTATTGAATGACACCTTGGATTTTAGTCAGTATAAGTTAGACAGTCCCTTCCGCTCTGCTCTGGGTGGGAGGACTCATTTGATGATATTACCAGGATAAAAAATAAACAATAATAAAAAAAATATCCCGAAATGATGTGATGTGGTCACTAGGAGGCGCTGTCATCGCTCACACAGCATATTGCAGGAATCCCACATACAAGGTTGTTTTGGGAAGCTACTCAAACTAATTTCAGCGGCTCATTTTGTGATAAAATGTAGGTGTGTTTTTGTCACATATGAACTCCTTCCTAAACTGTAGCGGATGACATTCAACAGGCTCGCTTATGACGCGAGGTGTGAGTCGGTGCGAGGCGTCAAAGAGCCGCGCATCAAACTCGCGCTAAGTCGAACAACTTAGATTACTTAAGTACACCCAGGGTGCCCGCCGCGCCCCCCGCACCCGGCCACGGTGGTATCGGTTCAAACTTGTGTAGTTATGTGAACCGACGTGATGCTGCTTTGGGGATCAAATGCATTGAGAGCCAACTTAATAATCAACCATGAATTGAATCATGTTTCTTATTATCCTCCCTGGATCTTTCTCCAGTACGGAGACTACCTGTTTCAAAATACTTGTATTCAGCTGTATTACTGAATTTGTTTTTTTTTTTATTTGAGTGGGTCTGCAATTCATAACGTGGGCCCCGTGAGGTAGTCTAGACTTCATTTGTTTCCGAATTTTTAGTTCTAGGACATGCTGCCAAGATTGAACTCACCTCCATAACTCACGAACCGGGGCCGTAATCAGTGGGCTACCATTGATCGATATACCACTCGGTAACTAGGTCCTCAAGCTAATGTAAACAATGGAGGCAGTCCAGTCCAGTTTGGTTAGTATTCTCACGAAGACGATATTGGACTCGCTAAGTACCAACAATGAACTATTGAGCAAACCTGTCCGTTGGTATGTCATATACTCGTACTTCGTCCGACTTGCAGTTAACTATATCGTTATATATTCAGTTTCTCTGTGTATATCTCTATATATCTCTGAGCCAGTAAAATACGCAATCACGACAAAACATCTCTACTCTACTACTAACTCTATAAAACATACATACATACGAAACAGTTACATTTGTTGCATTACTAATTGTATTGTTTATGTAGTGTTTTATGGACAACTGTTGAAAACTACCCCACTACAGTGTGTTGCCAGTTACAAAAGTACACGCTCAGCTAATAACATAACATGAGCGCTAACTTGCAACACTGCTGTCTCCCAACTTTTCTGTTCATTCCAGCAGGAACGGCTTCCTCGTGATTATTACAAGTTTAGTAAACAAGTGCTCTTGATGAACCGGTGTACTGCAGCCTCGAACGTATGTTTAAATATGATACAATACTCTCGATACTACAATAAGTCGCTGGTCCTGGATGCATGAGTACAGCCGAAGAAAGAGACCACTCTTGTCATTTCTGGAGGAGGCACTTCACCTTCTGCTAAAAGGACTTCTTGCCAATTTAAAACAAACAAAATCGGAGCAAATCCCTGTATACCATATAAATATTTGTTCCATATAATACATTATAATAATCAAAGTCGTGCAGCACAGTCGCCAGTCGCACAACCACGATGCTAAATGTGCCGTGCTCAGTCACTTTCAATTAATGTGTTTGTGCTTGTACATGAATCACCAGAATAGAGCTTAACATTAAATTCACTTAACCATGATGATTAGGCCAATCAGACAATTATATACATCATCATCGTCATCTCAGCCATAGGACGTCCACTGCTGAACATAGGCCTCCCCTTTAGATCTCCACATATACCGGTTGGAAGCGACCTGCATCCAGCGTCTTCCGGCGACCTTTATAAGGTCGTCTGTCCACCTTGTTGGTGGACGTCTTACGCTGCGCTTGCTAGTCCTTGGTCTCCACTCTAGTACTTTTCGACCCCATCGGCCATCTGCTCTGCGAGCAATATGGCCTGCCCATTGCCATTTCAGCTTGCTAATCCGGTGGGCTATGTCGGTGACTTTAGTTCGTCTACGGATCTCCTCATTTCGGATTCGATCACGTAGAGAAACACCGAGCATAGCTCTCTCCATAGCTCGTTGAGCGACTTTGAGCTTTGAGATGAGGCCGATAGTGAAAGACCAATTATATACACACTGATAATAATTGGAATTCCACGTAACCTAGTTCCTTTGTGCAATATCACAACAAGCAGCGGGGACAGTATGAATGTAAGTAAGAAGAAAAAACACGCATCTATCTCGTATTTCTCACTAGTAGAACAAAAGCAATAACATTGACAACAGAGCGGAGAGTTTGTGAGCGTCCATACAAAGTAATGAGGATGGTTTCCTAAACAGTCGGCCGTTAACGAACTAACTGCGTCGATCTGACTCGAACTGTCCGGCATTACACGCTCGTAACGACGCGACGTATCACGATGTGCCGAGAGTCGCCGAGCGCGACGCCGGGCGACGTCGACGCCGACAGCTGAAGGCCGAGCCTGGCGCGGCGCCAGCTGACTGCTGCCAACTCAACTTTTTACCTCGCCGATTAGTTACTCAAAGTGTTACACAAAAACGACTCAATCGCTAACTTGCGCGCTTTCTTTTTGCCAGACATTTGTGACGTCATTTGTATACACGTAATACTCATAGGGTTCACACAATAGGGGTGTTGTTAGGGATCTAGTCCTCTGACTTGGATGCTAGTTTAACGCTAGAGAGACTGAACTCACAAAAAGCTATCGTGGAGATATCCGCGCACTCGCCGCGAGTAATTGTGCAGTTGTGCTGCGATGCAGACGCTGTCGCGTGAAGTCGTTAGTTATGTATGTATTTTTGTGTTAACAGTACACGATAGTTTTTGAGGATGTTATAATATAATTATGTTTCATGAGCTTGATTTAAAAAATGGCCACAGAAAAATTGCTCCTTGAAGTTTCAACTGTTTTCATTAAAAGTCAGTCGGTTAAAAATTGATCTAAGCTAACTACAACCGGGTCGACGGCGCGTTGTGTTACACGCGCTCCTCAAGGAGTGTCAGCATAACGACGGGGCCCCCTGTAGAATGCCAAAGCCTGCCGGGGTCGCGGGACTCACGAATTACCGTGACCTCGGTACGTAAAGGGCTATCGAAGGACACCGTGGATTTTAGTCAGTATGAGTCTGACAGTCATTCCCGCTCTGCTCTGGGTGGGAGGACTCATGTGATGATTTTACCACGTAAAAAAAAGGTAACTACGACACGTTAGATAGAGTGAGACAGAGAAGGACAAATTCTGGCACTTCACACAATCACTGCACCGCACAATCGCCGCTCATCCGCCGTGTTGTGGCTGACAATCTTTAGTGGTGTGAGGAACGGGCACGCCGCGGCGGTAAGACTCTCTTAGAAAAATAGTTGATGAGGCACCATGGATTCCTCACATTCTGTCCGACCGAGGCCCCCTGCAGAACTGTATGGAGGCGAAAGAGACAGCACCCCACGTGGTTCATACTGCCCAGAGGTTGCCTCATACAGGGCACAATACTTCGGTAATTCAGGTATCTATACGTTTTAATAAAAGCTATGCTACAATCTAGTGACATCTCATCTAATAGTATCACATGTGCCTTTGTAGCCGTGTAGCATATGTACCGAAAACTACATCGCTATGCAAACGACGCGATGGTTTATCGACGGCACGGTATGGCACGACGATGGCACTGCGCGACGCCGAGGACTCGCCGGACACCCGCTCAACATAATACACAGCGAGACAGTCACACTATTCACGCAACTTCATACAAACGCGATACAGATATTTTCAACTTTACTGTCTTCTGATAGCGGTGGTATGGAGCGCACAAAGAAAATTGTGAACTGTTAATCCGCGAGCATGGACTAACTGCTTAATTATGCGGACGCGGTCCCCGGGGCTATGTTTTTATTTTGGGTCAAAGAATTATAAATTGTTTAGTATATTCTCTTAATCGTCGGCTTTATTTAGCGCGTGCCATTACCCTCGCAACATGCAAGTCGTCGACGAGTTATTAACAAGTAGGTAGATGCATGTCACTGCAAATAAACTATGTTATCAGACCACCAGTGCACAGTGGTCGTACGCTACGTAGAGTAAATATTTGTAAAAAAACTAAATTGACAGTATAAGTAATAAATCGATCTGATTGAAAGAAAAATTATTAAACTAAAAACATAGGATCAGGTTGTAAGCACACTACACAGTGTCATATGTCCGTCTAAACGTTTATTTTTTATCCATTAGTTAATAAATATAAAAGTAAAATAAATGCTAGGACGGCGTGGTCGTAAGGTCGCGCCGCGGTATCAGCGAGTGTCGCCGATTTCCATTCGAACGGCATTACGTTGAATGCGCTGCGATCTGCATTTCCTCAGCTAGTTAAGTCAGAACCAAAGTGGATGAAGCTCCATAAATCATGTAGGTAAAGCGAGGTTTTTCCCAACACCCGCGTTGCCTGGCAACGGTCCAACTGCATACCATCGGAAACTTTACGTTGCTCTTCGATTCGATATTATTTTCTTATTCCTTTTAATAGTGTTCTTTAGTTGGCGTCACACAATTTATGTTTTTAGAATGGGGACAGACTGACGAATTGCAGTTAGTACGTAGTCACTGTGATAGATGGCGCTACATGTTACGATGTTCACAGGATGGGTTTTTAGCGTTGGTATATTATTAACCGACTTCAAAAAAGGAGGATTTCTGTCCGGTAGAGGTTCAGTTGGTGTCGGTGGGACAGTGCGCCTCGCTCTAATAATCCAAAATCTTTCACGCGGATTTTTCTAAGTCTTCACATTTTAGAAGGACCTCTCTTATTTACTTAAGTATATGGTTTTAAAAATGAAAGATACAATGCCTTAGCGTGAAGTGTGCGTGGCGTATTCGTGGCGCATACGTGGCGGCTACGTGTATTTGCCCATCGAGTGACTTACGCGTGAGCGTGTGCCGATTGTTGGTGTTTGTGATTGGGCTGACCTCTGTTTGCGCTCTGTAAACTATTACGATATTGCAGATTCCAAGATTTACACCACAGTGTGACCAGCTGCGGCCAGCTGTATGCTGCCTACAAGGTATACACTTGTGTTGATTTCTGGTAAAGAAACAACCTAGCATTTCTTACTAATTATAACTTAATTTTTTATATAAAAGCTAAGCTAATATAATAAGCTAAACTGATATAATATTGTACAATTAGTGATTGATTGTTTCTATGACTTGTTCTAGCTATTTAAACTTGTAATGAGTAATTAATCAAAGTGTTTATTAAAAGAGTGGCAGCAGTATTGTTAAACAAAACGATAATATTTGTATTTCAGCAATCTGGACGAATCATAATATAATTGTGAATTATTATTTCGAAAACCATTAAGTAGTTATGGATAACTTTTAAGTGCTATAATATAACAAAGCTAATCTTTTATAATTTACACAATCAAGAGATTAAATTTTTATCTGGTCTTCAGCCTCTTTTTGTGATATTTCATCTTAATAGCCTTCCAGGCTATAGAATTGAATATAATGTATTATGAACAACATACAAATTACATTTAATTACAAGATGCCATTTCCACAAGGAAGGGTGACACAATGGGCGGTCTTTTTTTTTTAGCGAGGTAAAATCAATTGAGTCCTTCCACCCAGGGCAGGGTGGGAGGTACTGTCAGACTTGTACTGACTAAAATCCACGGTGTCCTTCAATAACCCTTTACGTTCCAGGGTCGCGGTATTCGTTAGTCCCGCGACCCCGGCAGGCTCTGGTCCGCTAAGGCAGGCTCTGGTCCCCGTCATCGTACTGCCACTTTGAGGCGCGCGTGGAACACAACGCGCCGTCGACCCGAGCATAGTCCATGGTCGGACAGCGAGTCGCCCATTACTCGCCGCTCGCATGCCCGCGCCTACGGTGGCCGGAGATCGTCTTGCGACGTCTGTCGTCGTGGGCGTCTACCACTGCGGCTGAGCTGTGAGTTGGATGCTGTCCTCTCCCTCACGCGGCCCGCCTCCTCTTTCGCTAGCATGACTGCTGCGCAGAAGGAAGCACCCGCTTCCCATTTCGTCTCACCTCGCAGCATAACCTCGACCAATGCGCCGTATCAGCCAGTCCTCAAAGAGTGGTCTTACCGCCGCGATTGCGGTCTTAGTAATATTCAAAAGATATTCAGGTACTCAGTTAGGGAAATGTATATGTAGGTATATACTACATCTTCCTCTATCCTTAACCTTATCGCCGTCATACCTATCGATGACCAATTGGAGAAAAATATATTTTTTCACGATCCGTTCAACTGATGACTACGTTTTACTAAACTACGAATTAATGGTGTATGTTCATGAGCAGCTCAGTAGCACAGTAAGTGTCACGGCAGTCTCGAGTGTGTGTCACTACACACACTCGTGACTGTCGTGTGGTGCCGTCTGTGTAGTCGGTGTAACACGCGTCAACATGTGACCCGTGCGTGTAAGTCACGCGCTAATCACGAGTTATGACCGTCCGGCTCGTCTGTCCGGCGCGCGCCCGGGACAATATCGATGCGCTGATTGATGCAATGCTTGTAAGATTGTAATATGGCAACCATGCGGCAGTTGTTAGGGGTGTGATCGCTGTAAATTGATGTGGACATTTAAAATCTAATATTCGTAAAGCTTTTTTGTGGAAAGAAAGTTTCGATGTAGAGCAAGACTTGAATCTGCGACCTTCCGATTCAGTACACTATTATTATTAGCATCGCTATTCGCTATCTCTGCCGAGAATCGAGTTGTTTTGAAAATATGTTATACATTATAACAAACAATGTAATGGCATGATGGGCAAGTTAACCTCTCGGGCGCGTTACGTACACCCTGGTGTACATAAGCGAAAACGCCCCAGCGCCTTACGTACACACGTCTTTACATAACAGACAGTCGCTCATTGGACGTTGATTTTTATCATTTTCAATTATAAATCGCCCGAGAGGTTAACGGGTGAAAAGACTTTAAAAATTTTTCTGCAAACCAACGAAAATCGCATGAAAACCTGAAAAATATAAAAGTGAACATTTTCATCCGAAGCTGCAACACAATTGTTAAAAGCACGCCGTAACCGTAACGGATATAACTCTGTTTGAATACAATAATAGTAAATCTAACGAGCGAGTTAGCGCGAGCCGACGCGTCGCTCGCACCAGTCGCGTCGGTCGCACTGGCCGGATTGTCGCGTCGCATCGCACTACACACAGCGCGATTTATCGTCGTACTTAATTACCTTGCTGACGGGCGACAACCTGCCCGCACGTGCTATATCGCGCGCTTTGTTCAACGCGCTTTTGTTTCGACCCGCACTTCACTAGCGATGTATTGTACGCCGGCCGGACGATCGCTTTGTCTCCGCTACGGAATGTGGCGCAAATAAGTGACATCAGTCTTTAAAAAACATGTAGGTCAGTGACCGTGCGCTGCCGTACAGAACAACTTTTTATGAGTTTTGTTTATGGCTCTTGTTGGCAGGATGTTTTGTGTCGGCGATACGTGTCGCGTCGCAGAACTTACCATTTTTTTACTGCACTTGATATCTGTGACTGATACCACTATATTTGGACGCACAAGTTCATTTGAACGTTAAGATTTTCAGACGCATTTACTTAACACGACTTCATTATTTAAAAGTAATATAAAGCTAATTTTGAACTTTACTTTATTTTTATTAGTTATTAATTCCAATTTTCAACACCTATAATATTAAGCTACGAGTTCTCGTAGCTTTTTTGCAGGGATCGTAACTCGAAGCAAGCTTCGTAGCCCGTAGCAAGCCTCGTAGCCCATAGCAACCCTCGTAGCCCATAGCAAGCCTCGTAGCCCATAGCAACCCTCGTAGCCCATAGCAAGCCTCGTAGCCCGTAGCAAGCCTCGTAGCCCATAGCAACCCTCGTAGCCCATAGCAAGCCTCGTAGCCCATAGCAACCCTCGTAGCCCATAGCAAGCCTCGTAGCCCATAGCAAGCCTCGTAGCCCGTAGCAAGCCTCGTAGCCCATAGCAAGCCTCGTAGCCCGTAGCAAGCCTCGTAGCCCATAGCAACCCTCGTAGCCCATAGCAAGCCTCGTAGCCCGTAGCAAGCCTCGTAGCCCATAGCAACCCTCGTAGCCCATAGCAAGCCTCGTAGCCCGTAGCAAGCCTCGTAGCTCATAGCAACCCTCGTAGCCCATAGCAAGCCTCGTAGCCCGTAGCAAGCCTCGTAGCCCATAGCAAGCCTCGTAGCCCATAGCAAGCCTCGTAGCCCGTAGCAAGCCTCGTAGCCCATAGCAAGCCTCGTAGCCCGTAGCAAGCCTCGTAGCTCATAGCAACCCTCGTAGCCCATAGCAAGCCTCGTAGCCCGTAGCAAGCCTCGTAGCCCATAGCAAGCCTCGTAGCCCGTAGCAAGCCTCGTAGCCCATAGCAAGCCTCGTAGCCCATAGCAAGTCTCGTAGCCCATAGCAAGCCTCGTAGCCCGTAGCAAACCTCGTAGCCCATAGCAAGCCTCGTAGCCCGTAGCAAGCCTCGTAGCCCATAGCAAGCCTCGTAGCCCGTAGCAAGCCTCGTAGCCCGTAGCAAGCCTCGTAGCCCATAGCAACCCTCGTAGCCCATAGCAAGCCTCGTAGCCCATAGCAACCCTCGTAGCCCATAGCAAGCCTCGTAGCCCGTAGCAAGCCTCGTAGCCCATAGCAACCCTCGTAGCCCATAGCAAGCCTCGTAGCCCATAGCAAGCCTCGTAGCCCGTAGCAACCCTCGTAGCCCATAGCAAGCCTCGTAGCCCGTAGCAAGTGCATAGCGTAGCATCAATAATGACAACCATATTATTATGTTTATTAACGAATGTGATTGTTTAAGATAAATTAAACCGTATTCATAATTAAATTAAATCACAGTAATAAATAAAGTGTGAATAAATTATTGTTCAAACTAGTTATAGTTTGAACAATCATTTATTTAATTATACTAGGAATTCGGTACTTTAACCACTTTCAGGTAACCCTGAATTGTACAAAATTAACTTTAACTTTACAGACTGGTCTTGTTCATAAATCAATCCATTTATATGAAATAGCTAGGTAGCGAGCGCCACAGTGTGGCCAAACTTTGTCTATGACGAAATTAACTCGCGCTCTGTGCCTGTGGGAACTTCTTCGAGTTTTGTGCGAGTCGTTTGGTCATCGGTGTCCAGTCCAACTGTCCGGTGTCTGCTTGTCCGGCAGTGTTCAGAGACAAACATGTGATGTAACTGAATTCGCATTCACGTTTGTCATTGGAATATTTTATACTGTATTATTGACCTCTTCAGGAGAATCGTGTTTTCTATTGATACTGCTGCAACATATTTTTGACAACATATTTTTTTAAATGTAGTTATTTTTCTTATAAATCCTTAACTAAGCGAGATGAATAGTAAAATCGTTGTGGATCGGACAATATCTAATACAATCCGGTGATTCCATTTCCATCCATTAAAAATGAACAAAAATTTAATATCTTTATAAATAAATTAAAGTCAAAGTCAAAGTCAAAGTATATTTATTGTGGGCATATGTAGGTTACAGGTCTTAACATTATTTTGAGGTATCAATATGTCCTGCCATATAGGCATACAATAATTATGTAGGTAAATTTATCAGGTACTTAATTATCATTGTAAAATAGAGTACTAATACATGTCAACAATTCAGGAAATCTTGGATCGTGTAGAATGCTTTATCAATTAAAAATGTTCGTAATTTATTTTTAAATACTGGAAGTTCCTTGGTGTCTAGAATGCCTGTAGGTATTTTGTTGTATATTCTAGATGCAATGCCAAAGAAGCTTTTGTTAAATAGAGCCGTTTTATGTGGAATATTAGAAATTTTTAAAATATGTCGTTTCGATTTGAGTTTACCAAATAGATTTTCATTTGTTTTTATAAATACAGCTACTTCATAAATGTAAATTGCTGGGAAGGTCAGTATTTTTAATTCTTTGAAGTATGGTTTACATGAATCTGGAACACGGATACCAACCATCGCACGTACACATCTTTTTTGCGCTTTGAAAACTAAATCTCTGTTAGTTGCATTGCCCCAATAAATGACTGCATATCTCAGTGTCGCCGAAATATAAGCATGGTATGCGGTCAGGAGAACTGATTGATCGACTATTTTTGATAATTTATATAAAGCATATGAGTACTGGTTAACTTTATTGCATATTGTGTCAATGTGTGTTTGCCAAGACAAATCCCTATCAATCCAAAGCCCTAGAAATTTAACGCAGTCGACTTGTTCAATTTTCGTCCCATTGTGATTTATATTGATGTTGTTATTTATAGTATTACGCCCGAAATTCATTAGTTTTGTTTTTTCTAAATTAATAATTAAATTATTATTCGTTAGCCAGTTAATTATATTGCAAAGAGTGGAATTTATCTCATTTTCAAAGGTATCTATATTATGACCAGTAAATATAGCTGTGCTATCATCAGCGAAAAGGATCATTGGATGCTGTGAAACTTTTGGCAGATCATTTATGTAGGTCAAAAATAACGAGGGACCTAACACGCTACCTTGAGGCACTCCAAATAGTACTTTTTTGGGCATGGATTTATGTTGTTGTTCGGTGTTATTTGTGATATTAATATTATTTATTTCAACTACCTGATATCTATCATTTAGATAAGATTCAAGAAGTTTATGGACATTACCCCTTATTCCATAACTGTATAATTTATTTAAAAGTGTTCCATGGTGCACATAATCGAACGCTTTTGTCATATCCATAAACATTGCAGAGACAGGAACACGTTTATCAATATTGGTATAAACTGTTTTTAAAAGGTCATAAATTGCTAAATTAATTGTCTTATTCTTTCTAAAGCCTTTCTGTTCTTTCGCAAATAGATTGTACTTCTCTAAGTGAGTATTAATTGCATTATATATAATTTTTTCAAATATTTTAGAAAAAATAGGAATAAGTGCTATTGGTCTGTAACATGCCATGTCTTCCTTATTATTTTTCTTAAAAAGTGGCTTCACTACGGATTTTTTAAGTTTAGAAGGAAACACGCCATGCTCAATACATAAGTTAAATATATGACTGAGTACTGGGCTGATGATGGGAGCAACTTCTTTTATTGAGGATGTTGTAATGTCATCATATCCAGCACTTCTAGTGTTTTTAAGTGTTTTAATTATAATATTAATGTCATAAGGTACTACAGGGTTTAGAAACAAAGATTTATATGAGCTATTGGTCAATGTCAATTTGTTATTGAAAGATGTCAAATTTATATTAGAATTATTATTATTAAAATTGTCTGCAACTGATGAATTATTATTGTTAAGTAAATGAATTGGTTTTATTAAGTTAATATAATAATTATTAAATTCTTCAGCAATTATTCGTGGGTCTGATATTAGATGATTGTTTATAAAACAATTTGTAATCCGTAAATGTTATTATAATGTACATGAATATTTAAATGATAAATTTAATAAATAAATAATAATACCGAAAAACGCAAAAATAATCTATAATACTAATAATAATACATGTATAAATTAAATAGTTATTGATGCATAGATTCAATATTTAAGTCGCAAAAATTATGTGATACATTTAATTATAAGCCCACCTACCTACATTATATTAATTGAAGTTGTGAACAAATATTTATAATAGCCCTCCTCCTAACTTTTATGTTGTTATGCCCGACAGGGCCCACAATGCTCCAAAACTATTGTATGTACATATCTTTATGTACCTACCACCTAATTTTACATTGTGGAATGTAATAAACGTATTGAGTATTGAGTATTGATTGTGTTAGATATTACAGCCGCACAGGCCGATCTTTCGGGTAAAGCTGCGACTGCCGAGGTTGGTCTGTGAATGGATGACTCTTTCGTATCTTCAGAAAGCAAGTAAAGCCGTTGGTCCCCGCTGTCATTTGTATATCTTTGACAGTTCTTTCTGCCAGACAGAAGCTCTAAAGTGTGACAACCAGTAAAACCATGGGGTTTCGCATTACCCAGTTACTGGCCTGTGGATAGACAATCGCTCCATGTAAAATACTAATATGCATCTAGTTCGACTGGAAGCCGACCCCAATATAGCTAGGAAAAGGCTAGGCCAATTTTATTTTTATTTTAGAAAACACTTACACCGTTGTATTTGGCACCCGGTCCACTCGATCTATCCAGAGAGAAAATTGACAAAGTTTACAAAAATATGCATTACTGTTAGTATTTTAAACCAGCAAGTAGCTAGTGTGTCCTTGTCTAATACACTATATAAGACTCTTTTGAAAATACTCGTAGTAACACTAAGGGTGGAACACACGAGGCTGAGCCGACACGCGACAGGATCGCCTCGCTCGTGTTCGTTACTCTATGACCAAGTCACCTCAGCTCTCGGTATTCTGATCTGCTTTGAATTAAGCTAGCTCAGTAAGAATAGAAAATGTTACCCTGGGGTTTACGTTTCAGTGTACAAACTGATAGCAGCCAGTACGTAGTACAGTATTAATAATTATAATTCATTCCTCTTGGACTTATAATAAGTCTTCATTCTCTGTGAAAATCTATACATATAATAAATCTGTAGAAGGGTCAATTCTGTACATTGAAAATATTGAAAAAATAAATAGCCGGGTGTGTTGTTGGATCGATACCAAACCCAAATATGTGATTAAAAAAATTTTGTCTGTCTGTCTGTATGTGCAGGCATCACGTGAACACTAACGGTTCGATTTCGATGAAACTTGGTATAATTATACCTTATTATCCTGGGCATAATGGATGATACTTTTTAAACTGGAAAAATACGTAGAAATAAAAATCTTATTTTTCAGTTACTACAAAACGCAAGCTGAACAGCAGTAGCTCAATAGAGGGATCTCCTTAATTATTATAGGCTTAGCCGTATTTGGGTCCAATAGATATTTATAAGATGTCATTGTCAGAGTTACTCAAAATGGAGAAATAAACACCCACCAAAAACATTAAATGTAAAAAAATGCCAAGTCTCTCGATGCAGTCTTTCCATCGTAAAAAGTTTTGAGATCTCATAGAAGCCAAGTCCTATTCAAATTATTTTGTAGTTATAAATCAACATTTAGTAATTGTATCAATAGTTTTCTTTATATTATAATTATAGTGACTTGGCAATGAACACCAATTTATGTCCTGCGCAGTTTACTAGTCTTGGATGAGACTGACTGCCGTTGCCGAAATTCGGTTGGGACGACACGGATAAACCAAAAGAAAATTAATTTTGTGATATTAATGTTTACGCATGCGGTGTGTGACTTTCAACTCCAAATATGCCGTTTTGTTTCTTCTTGTGCTCATTGCCAAGTCACTATAATTATAATATAAAGAAAACTATTGATACAATTACTAAATGTTGATTTATAACTACAAAATAATTTGAATAGGACTTGGCTTCTATGAGATCTCAAAACTTTTTACGATGGAAAGACTGCATCGAGAGACTTGGCATTTTTTTACATTTAATGTTTTTGGTGGGATCTCATTTATTTTTTGTAAGTGTATTTCTTTCTTTTTTTTTAGGTGACCTCATAATTTCTTGGACTTCAGCTACTGCTTTGCTTAGAACCCACTCTCTATCTCTATCGTTTCTTTTCAACGAGCTAAATAAACATAAATCTACTAACTTACAAACTAAATATAACTAAACTAAATAACACGTAAACAACTAGATATTGTAACTATGTCTATGTTATATTAATAAACTATTTGCCTAAATAACTGTTTCAGTAACAATAATAAATCTACTATCTAATCCGGCTAACTTAAGTTCTCCGAATATAGCTACAATATTTTTTTAGTTTCGAAATGGTTTTTCATAGGTAGATGGCGCTATCAAATGAAAATTATCGAATTATTTTAAAGTACTACTTAAACTGCGCTCGGTAACGAAACCATAGCGCGATTCAGACAGGTACAACGCCATCTATCGAGCGCGCATACAATCGAAATTTATCGCAATACAATGGAGTTTTAGCTTTATTAATTTAATGAATTATGAACTTTATGTATTAATTATAGTCTATGTATTACATTTATATTATTCTTTCCTATTCTATGTATTTATTCATCCAATTGAATACTTAAACAACGAACAAAGTTAACAATGCAGTCAAAATCCATACATAATGTTCTTGCCAAACCGCAAATATAAAATTGTTTTCTATGTTATATTATTTTTTAATGTTTTTATAATTTTTCCTTTATATGTGGCTAATGACCTATCTTGGTGCAAAATTTGAAGTTTCTAAGTCTGCTAGAAGTACCTTAGATTTTTGATGATTGGTCAGTGAGTCAGTGAGTCAGTGAGTGAGTGACAAAATGGTGTAACTTTGATCGACCGTAACTCCTAAACTATTAATTCAATTGGCATGTAATTTCGAACTTAAGCTTGTTCTAATGCCTACTATTATTCACCGAAAACCGAAACTCCTAGCTTTGTCCACGTCGAAGATATAGGGGGGGCGAAACAGCCGCGAATCGCATCGAGAAAAGATGGTACGGCCGTGCCCGTTTTGCTCGAGACTTGGCTGGGGCACTGCCGTGCCCCCAGATTCCACGCGAAGACCGACATCCGCGCGGACGGAGTCGCGGGTGGAAGCTAGTTCTTAATAATAAGACACGTGAATGGTGAAAAATAGAGCAGTCTAGTTGTAGATAGTAAATAGATCGCCTTATTTTGACTATGTTTATTCTCTACTTCATGATGTTTACTCGCTGAAAATGTTCAGACCTAATATAGTCCGTAGCATATTAACAATTGTACTCAATAAGCCTCTCTATAGAACTCTGTTACAATAGTGGCTACCATCAGTAACACGTCAATATAAGAGTACTTGACCACTGGGGCGGGGCCTCAGGTGTCCCGCGGGCTCCCAGGGCCCCGGGCCTGTCGGCTGTCGGCTCGGCCGTTGCCAGTCGCGACCTGTGTCACGCCGGTTATTGGAACATGTGATAACGACCTCCTTGCCGATCTGCCAGACACGCCTGCACGCGCAGAAGCTCTAGTTAACGACAAATAATAACTTTGTAGATTTATGCAAAGGTGGGTTATTAACAGTTCACGATCAGAGGCATGTATCACATTTCTCACACTTTATCAGGCTATTGGCAGTCATTTTAGTTTGTTTTTCAATAACTGGCGACTATTGCCTAACATGTGAGATCGTACTTGAGGTTCGCACGAAATAGATTTTCTGTCCTTGTTGATCATACCAGACATCGTCGTCGGCGACACTCGACGCGCGAATTAATCAAATGTGCCGATGTTTTGTACGCGGCTCTGCGGCGTGTGGTGATGTCACAGCATAAAGCTCCGTAGCGGTGTGCCTATTTGGCAAAATAATTTGTATTTGTTAACCTGCAGTTAAATCTATGATCGAGCTAAAATTTACCAATTACAATAAACATTCTTGAACATTGAACTAAACAGGTTATATTTTTCTCTGGGACGTGAATACCTACACATACGCGACAGTGACGTCATTGAAGAATGTTTACGGCACACGAGTCAATATTTTTCCTAAGTTAATAAACAAAATATGCTATTTATAATTGAGGATGTTATTCAAACTTTTGTCATCAACATTTACTTAAATATCAAGCATCATTACGCTAATTACAGCCGGGGGTGTCACAAGACATACAAGTGTTGTATTATATCATCGATACAAATCCCGCGCGGTTGCTGTACGCCCCTCCCAGGCGACACAGGGGTGATGGAGGGGAGGGGTTTTATAATTAATTAATTGACTGAGTGTAAGAAGCCGATGGAGGGCAACCCGAGCCGCCTGTAATGCGACAATCTGTTTCAGAGGATCTATTGCAGATGATTTGTTATTATAAATACCTACACTTTACAAATACATAATGTACAAACACTGTTGATTGATTTGTATGATATTTAGGTTATCTAATTCAGTCATGTGTCATGCATGCTATCTCCTTGGGTCTTCACAGAACCTATTCAATTTACATCAAAATATGTTTTAATCGTTTAAGTTAATAAAAGTATTGCTTATTCTTGTAAAAGGGTATTCATAGATCACCAATATATTCACCACTATCTACCAGTTTTTCCACCCGAGTTACATCAGTAAAGGTTGTTTGCCTTTGCAAACATCATCAACTGTCGACCGCGTCTTTTAAAATGCGTTACTTTTCCAGATAACGAAAAAACCATTCAAATGGGTGAGAAACTCCGCCGAGGATCATTGTACCATTTGTCATGGCGCCGGAGAGGCTCCCAGAGGACGTGAGGCCTCCAATCATCAATTTTCCAGTACGCGAGGACTCGGCCGCGCTCGTTGTGAACCGCTGCGGATCGGTGCGAAACGCTGCGGTGCGATATAAATTAGAGGCGAGTTATGTGACGTTTTGTACGATCAGCGTCACGGACCACCTGCGAAAATTGTATTCGCTATGGGATTTTATGGAACCATAAATATCTTAAATTAATATTAAAAACTCGAAAGTTTGTTTGTCAAAATCTAAATTAACGTGAGCGAAGCCGCGGACTAAGACTAGTATGAAATAATTGGACTACTGATGCTGCCTGCATCTAGCCATTTAAAAACTGAAATTAATTTTATTTATTTATTAAGTATAGGAAGTGCGTCTGATCTTTATAAAGCGTCACCTTCAACGTAACTGTATTCAGCGTAAAAGTGCGCAATAAAGTTGTCCTCAATATTGAGACAAGTTGGTATCAGGCGGGCGCGGGCGGCGCGAGCGAGCGGAGCAGGCGGAGCTCCTAACTCACGGCTTCCACTCCCAAATTAATTAAAAGTCGTTTAATAAAAACAGTAAATTTGCTGTGTATCGTTTTTTCGGCAGCGCACCGGCGCGGCCCAATTATTGGAGAACACGTTTCGATTTAATAAAGCAATTTAGAAAAAGGGCAATTTGCATCGGAATGAGGGAAGGGTTGTCTGGGAGGAAAGAATCGGGAACAAGTACAACGGACAAGCGTCCACCGGGGACGGTCCGGGGACGTACGGGCTGCGGGGGGCCGCGGGGGCGGCGGGCGGCGAGCTCTCTATCTACACAATGAAAGTGAAGTCTATATTTGTCACGACGACGTCGATAGAACCGTGACCATTACACTAAGCATGTCTGCACTATGCAAGCACGACTCAGGGCCAATTTTATGGCCGAAACTGAAGGACATACACGCATCTAAAATGGTTCAAGATTTATTATCGACATCATTAGAGTACTAATTCATATCGTTATTTCATAGTAGGTAATATTTCATAGTATAATGACACTGACAGCTCATAGAAGTTCGTCGTTTATATAATTATTGTGATGTTCTCATTGAGTTAATGTGCTGAAATATGTAACCTTTTTTTTTTTATTCGTGGTAAAATCATCAAATGGCTTCACCCACCCATGGTAGGGCGGGAGGGACTGTCAGACTTGAATGAAATCCACGGTGTCCTTCACTTCAATAGCCCTTTATGTACCGGGGTTACGGTAATTTATGAGTTCCGCGATCCCGGCAGGCTTTGGCCCTCTACAGGCCCCGTCACTATGCTGACACTCTTTAAGGCGCGCGTGGAACACAACGCGCCGTCGACCCGGGCATGGTCCACGGTCGGACAGCGAGTCGCCCATTACTCGCCGCCCGCATGCCCGCGCCTACGGTGGCCGGTGATCGTCTGCCGACGTCCGTCGCCGTGGGCATCTACCACTGCGGCTAGGGTGGAGGGAGGACGCTGTCCTCTCCTTCACGCGGGCCGCCTCCTCCTTCGCGAGCATGACTGCTTCGCAGAAAGAGGCGACCGCTTCCCACTCCGTCTCGCCCCGCAGCATGGCCTCGACCAATGCCGGGCGCGAGAGGTCTCCGCCTATCGCCGTCGTGAGGACACGGCGGTGCTCTGCCCAAGCGGGGCAGTCCTGCACCGTATGCTCCACCGTGTCCTCCAGACGATCCTCGCAGTGGTGACACCCAGGCGTTTGTTTCCTCCTTATCAGACACAGGTACCTCCCGAAAGTTCCGTGTCCGGTGAGGACCTGCGTCGTGCGGTAGGTAAGGACACCGTGACGCCTATCCAGCCACTCTTCAAAGAGGGGTCTTTAAAACATACCTATATTTTTTCAAAACGTACCGTACAATGTTGTATATGAACCCGTCTGATGAGAGCTAAAGGCAGCTCCACACTACCCGCTGTGTCGTGTAATGTGGTGCTTCGCATGCCACCCCGCCCCGCACTATCATAGCCGATGAAAAAATCGCCCGATTCCGTATACGAGTACAATAATCGTTGGCATTGAATAACAATCGCCGTCGCCGGGTGTGACGCGGCCGCGGGTGGGCCAGAGGCGAGGGACGCGGAGGACGCTCCTTCGTCTATGATTTTGGTAGGTCGTGATATTGTGGACGTTTAGCTGCACATCTTATTTACTGCTGATATCTTTAGGTCCCATCTATCATGACGTAAATGTTGTAGAATAGCCCGGAGTTGTACCACAAATAGGTATTGTACGGACAAATGTACATTTATTTTATATACATAATTAATATTTGATGACATAGCATTACATAGTTCATGCGCGACCTACATTTAATATTTCATCATTTCATGTAAATTGTGTATGATCAGTGAATTAAAGACACTCGCTAGTAAAGGTCGTTTTCTCTTGACAACATCCACCTCCGACTAGCTGACATCTATCTCATCTCAATATTGACATTTTCGTGTATCGTGGTCACACAACCCGTACATTTTGGTCCTTCGAGCCGGATTCTTGATCTACGGAGTTAAAGATTCGCGAGTCCCGGTTTTGACAAACATTGACAAGTGACATTATAGATTCTTGCAAGTGACATTGTAGATTCTAGCAAGTGACATTATAGATTAGTAAAGTGACATTAAAGTGCAGTGCCGTGACATTCATTTTGAGTCAACAGCAGACTCTGATTGATTGACGCAGCTCAACTCTGTGATCGGTGGTTTCTGACAGCAACTTCAGGCCTGGTTCCAGCTGGTTTGAAGATTGACACAGCATCTCAAACATAAGTATCTCCACCTCATCAGGACAATCTCAAGTAAGATCGTTCCATTTATTTTTGTATTCCGGTATTTGACAAGTTTTTCTAACAATCGAGATGGAAGCGCAAACTCTCTATGCTCGTCAGAAGGATATTATTTCCACAATCCAGACGATAAAAATAAACTTTAAAAAGGATAGTGCGAGCAGGAAGACTCCGGAGTATATAACATCGAGAGTAAATACCCTACATAATCTTTGGGGTGAATTTGAAATGAATCATCAGAAGCTTGTCGGCTATGATGATAGTACGAGTGAATATTTCGTCAAGAACATCTACGATGACACCAAGCGTACGTATGAAGAAGTACTTCACTTGTTGACTTCGTACCGCGGACAGGAAAACAAAGGTACGCAACCAGATGAAAAGCTTAATGCTTTAATCAGTGAGCAGAAAACGAATTTTAGAGCGTTCCAGCGGTATATCCAAAACCTTGACATGGAACAGATGAGTAACAAATGGGAAATAGAAGATGAATTACGTAACCTGCAATTGAGATGGAATAACATTGACACTCTGCATTGGAAAATTGACAACATATTGGAAGGGTCAGATATGTTCTATGAAAAAGAATATACTGACTACGAAACCAAATTTAAAAATAGCAAACGAGAACTGAGCAACAAGCTGTCGTCTGCAATACATCTACACCATTCCACCCCATAGTTGGAGGTGCCAGTCTTCACGGGAAATTACACCCAATGGCCTACTTTCCTCGACTTGTTTAAAGGTGGTATACATGACAATAAGTTATTAACAAAGGCTCAGAAGATGCAACATCTTAAGGGCAAACTAAAGGGAGAAGCTGAACGGTTAGTGCAACATCTGCATGTATCAGCCGAAAACTATGACACCGCTTGGGAAATTCTTAACCACAGATATAACAATCAGCAAGTTTTATTCACCAAACAAATTGAAATATTTCTCAATCAACCCATTGTACAGAAACAAAATTCTTACGAGTTAAGGAGACTACATGACACTACTATGGAATGCATTCACGCCATCCATAATTTAGGAATTGACACCACGACTTGGGATCCTATACTGGTTTATCTGCTGGTAAAGAAACTTGACACGCACACATACAGCGATTACATGGAAAGTAGGAAAGAACCTCGTAAATTACCAGTATTTGAGGAAGCTATTTCATTCTTAGAGGCTAAATTTACAGCTTTGGAACCTGTAAAGAAACATGACAAGAATACATCAACAGCTAATAATCCAGGTTCTTCTAAATCAACAATTTACAAGGAAAAATCATCATATGTGCCTGGGAAGAAAACAGCATTTACTAGAACATCCAATGTGTTTCATTGTGTATTGTGCAATACCAATCATGCGTTATACCAATGTAGCAAATTTGAATCTATGTCACCAGAAGTTAAATTGGCAACAGTTTCGAAATTTAATGTGTGCAAAAATTGTCTATTTGTACATGAAAAAAATATCTGCAATTCCACAAAACGCTGTAAGGAATGCAATGCAGCACACAATACATTATTGCATGAAGCGTGCGTCAGCCCCGATGTGACCTCAAATTCTACAAAGCCGTCCACACCAAGAAGACAGCAACAGGCGCGTCAGCAAAATGTGAATCACTTAGCGGACATCAGTAACGAGATATTACTCACAACGGTTCAAATGCATGTGTTATGTAAAGACGGACAATATATAAATTTGACAGCGCTTCTCGATCAGGGTTCACAAATATCCTTGATTACAGAGAATGCGGCACAGAGACTAGGATTACCCAGGCAGCACTTTGATGGTGCGATTTCTGGCGTCGGTACGTTATCAAACAAATGTAAAGGGAAAATGAATCTTCAATGCAAATCGATTCATGACGAAAGTATAATCGTCTAATACTGATGTTTTGATTATGCCAAAACTGATTAAACATCTGCCGAACAATTCATTTGATACTGCTCACTACACGCATATCAATAAACTTCCACTTGCAGATCCTGAATTTAACATATCGAAGCCGATTGACGTTTTATTAGATGCAAAAATATATTCAGAAATAATAATGAATGGACTCGTAAAGGGTTCCCCAGAAGAACCCATTGCACAACAGACAAAAATGGGTTGGATTCTGTCAGGAAACATTACACCATCATTTAATTGTCATGTCGTCATTAATAACATAGAAGATATTGCCAGTTATTGGGAGATAGAAGACATTCCATCGGACGCTGAAATGAAAAACCTTACACAGCAAGATCAATTCTGCGAAAAGTTATATATGACAACAACACGACGCTTACCTAGTGGAAGATATGAAGTGAGGTTGCCAATGAAGGAAGGTTTTGAATATAAGCTGGGAAATAGCAAACCACAAGCAGTGGCTCAGTTTAAACAGCAGGAAAAGAGGTTCCAAAAAGATGACACTTTGTATGACAACTATAAAAGATTTATCGACGAGTACATTAATATGGGACACATGAAGAAGTGTGTTACTAAAGCAAAATCAAGCTGCATACTTCCACATCATGGAGTAATTAAAAATGACTCTATTACAACCAAACTTAGAGTTGTATTTAATGGGTCAAGCAAAACTACATCAGGGTTCAGTCTGAATGATCTGATGGAATGTGGCCCGAAGCTCCAACAAGATATCCTGTCTCTTCTTCTGAGATGGCGGATGTACAAAATTGCATTCACTGCAGACTGCGAAAAGATGTACCGTATGGTGCTGGTTCAAGAGGATCAGCAGCACCTGCAAAAAATTGTCTGGCGGGACCAACCATCGAAACCGCTAGAAGAATATCAACTCTGTACAGTAACGTATGGTACAAAAGCAGCGCCATATTTAGCAATGAGGACGATAAAACAGTTGGCAAGCGATGACGCACAGAGATATCCGCTTGCAGCCAAAATTTTGGAAAATGATTTATTTGTTGATGACCTATTAAGCGGAGCTCATACAGTAGAGCAAGCCAAAAAAATACAAGCAGAAGTAATTGACATGTTGAATGGAGCAGGATTTAATTTAAGAAAATGGTCGAGTAACACACCGGAGCTATTAATGCATTTGACAGAAAACCAATTAAATCCATCGGTACTAGACTTCAAGAATGCTGACTCCACTAAAACACTAGGACTTAGATGGAGTCCGGTTACTGACACATTTACCTATCAAAACAAAATTGACCTTGCAATCGATACATATACAAAACGTACTATGTTGTCTGACATATCCAAGATTTTTGACCCACTTGGTTGGTTATCGCCTATAACATTAAAAGCAAAACTCATGTTTCAACGCGTGTGGTCCATCGATATAAACTGGAATGACACAGTTCCTCAAGAAATCCAGGAAGAATGGAAGTTACTGAGGGATGACTTGGACAATATCAACCGGTTTGAGATACCGAGATGGATTGGTACATCAGAAACTGACATTGAATTACATGGATTTTGTGATGCTTCAGAAAAGGCATACGCATGTGTCATCTATGCCAAAACCCAAAATGAGTTTCAACAGACTTCCATACAACTCATAGCAGCTAAAACAAAATTAGCGCCTGCCAAGAATAAACTGACATTACCACGGTTAGAGCTTTGTGGAGCCCTATTATTGACAAAACTTGTCGCAAAAGTCTTACAAACTTTTGCGATAAATAAATTTCATGCAAAGGTGTATGCATGGACAGATTCGATGGTGGTGCTTGGATGGTTGCATGGGAATCCGTCACGTTGGAATGTGTTCGTGGCAAATCGTACACAACAAATTACAGAAGTTATTCCTGCAGTACAATGGAGACATACAAAATCATCTGACAATGCAGCAGATTGCGCAACTAGAGGCCTAACCCCTTCCCAGCTGAGGGAGCACTCATTGTGGTGGAAGGGACCTACGTGGCTAAAGGATGACGTTAAAGAAAATACTCTTAACATAGCAGACCCAGAGATTGAAAGAAAAAAAGATCATAAAGTAATGACTGTACAATCAAACTGTCAACTAATTGAAAACATATTAGAAAAATACAGCTCAATTACTCACGCGGCACGTGTCTTGTCTTGGGTATCGCGTTTCATAACAAACACTCGATATCGTGTGAATAAAAAGACAACGTGTGAGTCACAAACAATTAACGATAATAATTACCTGACATCGTGTGAAATAGAAAATGTATACAACATATTTATACGGATGACACAAGTTAAAGAATACCATGAGGACATTGCACAAATACTACGAACAGGATCGGTAAAGATCAATAGTAGTTTACTCAAACTGAATCCGTTCTTGGATAAACAAGGCATTTTGAGAGTTGGTGGGAGGCTGGAATATTCGAACTTGGCAAGCGAGACCAAACATCCCATCATACTTCCAAAAACATCAAGACTGACAGAATTACTTATTAACCAGGCACATAAAACAACACTTCATGGAGGTCCTAGACTTACCTTGATGTATTTACGACAGAAGTTCTGGATTATAAGCGGATATGGAACAGTCAAGAAACATATTCGTCGTTGCATAACGTGTTGTCGATTTAGCAACATACAACAAAATCAATTGATGGCTAATCTACCGGAACCTCGAGTGACACCTTCACGTCCGTTTACTCACACCGGTGTTGACTTCACTGGACATGTGGACGTGAAGGCTAATAAAGGCAGAGGCATAAAAATAACAAAAGGATACATTGCAGTATTTGTGTGCTTTGCAACCAAAGCCGTACACTTGGAGCTCGTATCTGACTTGAGCACTCCAACATTCCTAGCCGCCTTTAAGAGGATGTGTTCTAGAAGAGGCGTTCCCAAACATGTCTATAGTGACAATGGGACGAACTTTATTGGAGCTTCCCGTGTTATCAAAAAAGAATATCGAGAAGCCTTACAAATGATCAATGCAGACTTTCTAAATGACATAGCTGACATGAACATAACTTGGCACTTCAATTCACCAGCATGGCCTAGTGCAGGTGGATTATGGGAAGCTGCTGTAAAAAGCATGAAGCATCACCTTAAAAGGATTCTTGGAGAACAAAAATTGACGTATGAGGAATTTTCTACACTTTTGACTCAGATCGAAGCTTGTTTGAATTCGAGACCTCTCTACGCTATTACAGAAAATCCAGAAGATGAATATCTTACACCAGGACACTTTTTAACTGGTGGACCCATTTTGTCCTCACCTCTGACAGTTTATGACACATGCAGCATAAAGACAAGATGGCAATTGACAGAACATATGCATCAACAATTCTGGAAAAAATGGTCTTCAGATTATTTACAACAATTGCAATCAAGACACAAATGGAATATTCCTAAAAAGTCCCTTTGCATCAACGACATAGTGCTTATAAAAGAAGATAATATACCACCTTCAAAATGGATTCTCGGGCGAGTCATAGAATTGCACCCTGGAAAAGACGGGTATGTGCGAGTGGTGACTGTAAAAACCAAAACAGGCACTATGAAAAGACCAATTATTAAATTGTCTCCTCTTCCCGTACATGAAGAGAAGACGATATGTAAATTTGACAAGACTCGAGAATCTGACAAAACAAAACCTAGAGCTGCGAGAAAAATCAAGCGGAATTTCCTCGTGACCACTCTTCTACTACTGTTGACATTTGTGACTCCTTCTCTTCAACAAACTGTACATGTGACCTCATTCAACAATACGAACTCCCTGTACTTTGACAAAGTCGCTGACATAAGTATTGTTCAAGACCAATGGAAAATGGTGGTTTTCTACAATATGACCTCCTATTGGCAGAGCATTGTTGACATAGATTATTTCCTACGGAAAATAAACAAACCATGCAGAGATGAACCGATGCTCACATCTATTGCATCACAACTGTACCATCAGCTGGAAGAAATAACACACCGTAACAATTTATTGACCAACATACAAACATCAAGAAAGAAAAGAGGTCTGATTAATGGAATTGGATACGTTGCAAATAGTTTGTTTGGAGTTTTGGACGAACGATTTGCCAAAAAGTATGAAAAAGACATCAAACTTATACAAATTAGAGAAGATCACTTATTTTCGTTGTTCAAAAATCAAACGTCAATAATGGAGGCAGAAAACAACATTATAAAAAGAAATGAAGCTATAATGAATAGAAACTTTATAGCTATCAATGAACATATGCAACGTATCACATCTGACATGAACCAATTTCAAAACGAGATTCAAACCACTTTACAAAAAATGTACTTGTTGACAGCACTCATGTCGGCTGATATTATAATCTCCCACATACAACGCTTACAGGATGACTTAATTGATACCGTAACTGACATCTACCATGGCAGAATAAATTCACATTTATTGTCTCCGGATCAAATTCAACAACAACTCAACATAATCTCCAGTCAAATACACGGTGAACTCAAAATACCAGGAAATAACGTCAGAGATTTATATGGACTAATGCAAATCAAAGCTAGGGTGACAAGCAAACTGTTGATAATGGAAATTAGGATTCCTCTCTTGAACCATGATAAATTTGAACTTGACAGCATCATCACTATTCCACTGCAAAAAGGAACCAATACTGTGTATACTCAAACTGAATCAAAGTACATTGCAGTCAATGTTAACAAGGATACAGTTATACCCATGACAGAACAAGACGTACAATCGTGTGTCATGCATGCTGAGAATGAACTTATCTGCCCATTAAATCATCCCATTTACACATTAAAAATGGGTGAATCCATTTGTAAAATCAAATATGCACAAAATAATGACAATAACTACTGTCAAACTGAAATCAAGGACTGCACTAACAACTGGATCAAATTACACACTCAAGACTCGTGGCTATTCTCGTGTTGCGAGGAATGCTCAGTCCGCATTTTATGCCCAGACGGCCTAGCGACTAAACAATTAATTGGTAGTGGAGTCATTACCATAGGTCAAGGTTGTGTTTTGAAAGGCGATATGTTTACAATACATAGTCATCATAAGTATATGAATCAGATGTTCATACAACCAGCGATGGAAAGACTTCCGAACATATCTCAATTAAACAACATTTTGAATACATCTGTAACTACACAAGACATCATTATGATTGCCAACCATACAGCAGAATTCCATGAAATCAAGCAGCAGATTTCCAATTTGAAGAAACAACAATTGGAAGAAAGCCCAATAGATGATACTCCACATTATTATATAATTTACAGCATATTGTTTACCGTATCTCTGACCGTTCTTATTGCCATTGGATACAAGGTGAATCAATGGCGAATGAGGAAACAGACACGAAGACCTTCAGGCAAAGCCACATCAGTTCCTGAGCCTGGGGTCGGAGCAGCAGCATCGATGACAAGACAGGAGAGTGATGTGAATATCAGTGTGACCAGAGATCAGCCGATCTCACCTCCAGTGCAAAAGTACAACTCAAATAATAGTGAGGCGGTCTCACCAATGATGTGCAAAACATACAGTGTGATAAGTGTTAATAAGGCTACATCGCCAATGATGAACAGAACAGTTAGTTTCAGTGCGGTTAATGACAACTAATAATAGTGATACGAGCACCAACATTAATCAATGCACTTTACTAACATAAACACGTGTGTTATTATCTTTATACTTCAATTTTGTTTACATTTATACTTAAACCCTTGTTTACATTTTATACATTTATACTTAATTCTTTATTTACATTTATACATTTGTACATACTATATCTTTGTTTACGGTTAGACATTATTGTACAAAATTAATTGTTTTTCTTTTGTGTTGGGAGTATGTACGGACAAATGTACATTTATTTTATATACATAATTAATATTTGATGACATAGCATTACATAGTTCATGCGCGACCTACATTTAATATTTCATCATTTCATGTAAATTGTGTATGATCAGTGAATTAAAGACACTCGCTAGTAAAGGTCGTTTTCTCTTGACAACATCCACCTCCGACTAGCTGACATCTATCTCATCTCAATATTGACATTTTCGTGTATCGTGGTCACACAACCCGTACAGGTATTATATATTAAAACCGTTTATGTTCTTGAACGACTGCTCGGAGATAGCTTCTAACTAAAGCACAAATCAGAAACCAAATCTTTTAAGCATTGTGACAATTCTTTTGTTTAAAAAATACTTTGTTCAAACTAGGTGTATGTACCCAGATTGTAATTTGATATGATAATGATGCCAATGAACTGGACTATATTCGCTGTCTGGCCCCTCGAGGCACACAGTACAGATATGGTGTATCTACCTGGATCTCACAGAGGCATTTGTTTTAATTGTTGGGCTTCTGATGTAATATGTAGTTATTGTGGTACGTCTCATTTGGTCTCGTCTCATTCATGTAATCCGCTTATTGTCATTATCAAGTACAGGTGGCAGCGTGCATTGGACTGAGTGCAGTTAGTGCTCAGTGACGGTTTTGATTATATAAGTCAGAACCGTCACTGCTTTCTGTGATAATAATCTTTTACACAAAAAAGTGTAAAATGACTTTTAATATGGAAGTTGGTAGAAAAAAAATAAGGAAAAAGGAAAAAAGTCATCGAGTTCCAAAAGGAAGCTTTTTTTACACTCTTTTGTGTTTTTTTTAGAAGTAGGTTTAATTCTTTTCAAAACGGTTTTTGTCTCATTTCTATTAGCAACATTGCTATAGTTTAGAGCTTCTGTTGCACAGTAATGGCCAAACATAGATGGCTCTTTTATGACCATCGATATGTAATACCATAAACCGAAAATCAAATTCACAGGTAACTGGGGTACTAGATATTCATAATTAGCGTTATCATTAGTTTTTAGATTCTCGATCTTTTTTCTGAAATTGATCTAAAAAAAAAGTGTTATAGGTCCACACTGTAAGAGCTACACTGGCTGACTGATTCGTCAACGAACGAAAGTGATGATATTACTTTTGAAAGGCAAAAGATGAGAGGACGATAGTGAATGTGTGCTCAGAATAAAACGGTGTATATACCCAAACATATTGACGTCTTTTTATAAATTAAAATTGTTATTAAATGAAAAATTGTCTTGAGACAATTTAGATACTAGTATTCAGTAGTTCTAGAATCGTCTTTTCATTTTTGTCATAATTTACATCATATAGTCAATAACTATATTCAAGTTGTTAGATCTCTAGTCCAGATAATTATGTACGAAGATAAGTGAAATATAAAAATCGTATTAGAACTGACTTATTACCTTAAGATATGACAACGTATCTCACTTCTTTGCTTCCGTGAAAACTGCTAATATGTTAAACTGAAAATACAATCGGTTGTAACTTCTAGATGTTACTTATAGATTACTTAGAATTACGAAGTTCTATTTCTCTTGTGAGATCTATTTAGATTATAATTCAAACATCTTTTAAAATGACGAAACTTCAAAGTAAATACCTACTGTAATAGTATTTAATTTACGAAAGAGCAATTTAATTAATTACATTTTCTAATAAAAATGAATAAAATGAAACTTTTACACTTTCGTTATTTTAGTAGAAACAATGTAGGGTAAATCCGGGATAGATGCCGCAGCTGGATAGTTGCCCCATTTTCTAAAAACCTAACTTCGCAAAATCGCAACACAGCGTTAATAGTCTAAACCGAGAGCGCGTGCGCCCCATGCTCAGTGCCCCGCAGACCATCGCACGGGATTGATGTGTTTAGCTCGTGCGTGCGATTATCTCCGCGACGAACACGACGAATGCTTCAAAGTTTCAAACGTAAGTATTTACTGTTACGTATCTTTTTTATGTAGTAATAAATTCTGTTTTATTTTTTTATATACATATATTGGTTAATTAACTATATATCTACTTATTAATAATTACCCTTTTGTATTTAGTTAATTCAAAAAATAAAAGGGCATCTATCCATAACAAAAAGGATAGTCGCCCCAATTTTTTGCAGTATAGATGCCCTTAGGGGCATCTATCCCCCATAATACTATACATTATATGATAGCATATTTTTAAAATTACTTTTTTTTTATTTTGATATAATTCTTATTGCGTTTTCATATAGATCTCTACTGATGGTTTGTAATGTTCTTTGGGGCTGTATACCATCATAGTGTTGAAAATATATTTCAAGTATTATGTTGTTTAATGAATGTGTATTTTTGTTTGTTTCTACTAATCACAGTTGAACCATGCCACGAAGATATAAAAGAAAGGAAGGAGTACGACCTCGAATAGTTTCTTGGACTACAGAGGCATTACAAAACGCTTTTGATGAAATGGACAAGAATATCATGGGGATAAACAAAATATCCCGACAATTCGGAATTCCGTCCAGAACATTACGGAGACGTTATGCTGCTAAAAACAAAACAAAATTAACATTGGGTTAGTAAGTACATATATGAATGTAAGCGGGCACTTAAAAAGTGTAGATCGGTATTTTTTTCCTACACTGAATGTGTTAAAATATAGGTAGATATAGGAAGATAACAAATATAATATAAATAATAGTAGTTTGTTCCGCTTCTACTAAATAGATAATTTATTGCAGCCTATCTATTTTCTAAACATTTTCTTTAATTTTCATTTTAATTGCTTTAGGAAAACATCCTATCTTCGGTTTTGAAAATGAGAAGAGGCTAGTAAAGCATATTTTGAAGCTTGGAGAAGCAGGATTTCCTCCAGACAGACGATCCATACGAATGCTAGCCTACCAATTTGCCGAAAAGCTGAAGTTAAAACATAAATTTGACCATGAAAGCCAAATGGCTGGAAATGAATGGTGCAAAAGTTTTATTGAACGAAATCCAGAGCTGGCTATCAGACAAGCTGAGGGTTTATCTGTGGCTAGAGCTAAAGGTCTTAGTAGAGAAGAAGTGAATAATTTTTATGAACTTTTGGCCAAAGTCATGATAGATAATGGCCTTTCAGATAAACCGGAAAGAATATTTAATATGGACGAATCAGGTATTCAGTTGAACAATAAACCCGGAAAAGTTATCGCCAAGAAAGGCGCAAAGGTCGTTAATTCAGTCACATCTGCGGAGAAAGGTGAAACCATGACAATAATTGCCTGTTGCAATGCGATTGGTAATTTTCTTCCACCGGCAGTCATAATAAAAGGTGTGAATAAAAAGACAGAATTTGAAGATGGACTTCCACCGGGCTCAAAAGTTTATATGAATAAAAAGTCCGCATATATTAATACTGAGATTTTTTATAAATGGCTAACGGAACACTTCATTCCCCTCAAACCGCAGGGTAAAGTTCTACTTATTTTAGATGGACACTCATCACATTCAACTGCACCAGACATGCTACAAGCTGCAGCTGACAACGACATAATTTTATTATGTTTGCCTAGTCACACAACTTCAGTTCTGCAGCCTTTAGACAGATCGGTATTTGGACCTCTGAAAACATATTTCAACCATGAAACTAATCAGTTCATGCGCATGCATCCAAACAAAAAGATCAGCCGTTACAATGCTGGAGCGCTTATACGCAATGCTTGGCTTCGCGCTACTACACCTGCAAACGCTCTTGGTGGCTTTAGAGGTAGCGGAATTTATCCACTTGATCCGAATGCTTTACCAGATACAACATTTATAATATCAGATATTGGGTTGAGCAGACAAAATGCGGGCGAATCTCGTGGACCTGATGAAGGTGATCCTCAAACATCAAGAATCCTGCCTCAGACGTCTTCTTTGTCATATCATCATCCAGAGCTGGACAATACAAGTGAAACTGTGGAACTATGTGTGCCTGTCGAAGCTGAAAGGAGAGCACAAACACCCCTACCACAGACGTCTTCATCGACATGTTGTCAACTTAATCCCGTTAATGAAAGAGAAAATATTACTGGATTAGACCAAAATAAGACACCACCGAATTCGATACTGGCTTCAGTCCATAGGGAATCTCCGAGTATTTTGATTGATCCTGAAGTTTTAGAAGATATAAGCATTGTTGATATTGGTGACGATACAATTGAACAGTTTCTAGCTGGCATAGAAGAAAAGGAAACGCCTTCAAAAATTCTGGTCCAAGCATCGCCAATACCTCAAATACCCTTGACTATGGCTAAGAGGACCAAGCAATCAGCAGATATTCTAAATTCAAAAGAAAAAATAAAAGAAAAGAAGAATATGGCTGAGAAGAAGAATAAACGAGTTAAACCTAAATTAGACAAAAGTAATAAGACTGAGACTACCAAAGAAAAACGAAAATTTAAGAGTACAAATAAAAAAACTAAAGAAGGTAGTGATAAAGAAAATGATACAACAGATAGTGATAGTGAAGAAACACCCACAACAACATACTATAAAACTAGAGGGAAAAAAACTCAAGGTTTGCCTGTAAAGAAAACAAAGAGGGATAACCAAGAAAGCCCAAAAGATACAGACGATAACTATTATTGCATAGAATGCTTTGATAGCTATCAACACACGAAGTCAAAATCTGATTGGATTCGGTGCATATCGTGCCAGAAGTGGCTGCACGAAATTTGTACACTTTTTAGAAATTATTGCTCAAGATGTGGCAAACTGAAAGCCCTTTCTAATTCGACCTAAACTAAGGACAACATTTAATTATGTTGATTTTTTAATTTCGTTAAATTTTGAAAATTTTAGATATTAGCTTTTTATTAAGAATTTTAAATATTATTTTTAATATTACCTTGCTTGTCTGCTTACGCACATTAAAATTTAGATTTTTTTTCTTAAAAAAATGTTAATAAGTTTAATTATTTTTAAGGATACCATTATAAAAATTACCTAAATAGTACAAATAAAACATATCAAAACTATGTATTATACTTATTTCAATCTATAGGGCGTCTATCCTACATCACAGGCATCTATCCTCCTCAGTATTTTCATAGTGAGGCATCTATACATATGGGTAGGCATCTATCCTCAAAAAAATGAGTTTTCAAAAATTCAATTTATGCAGAATCTGTTATTGTTAAATCAACAAAAACGAGTCGTATTGCTAGTACAAAGATCAAACTTTTAATATTCATGGAAATTCTTTATGAAAAACGTACAGTTTGAAAATTAGAAAGCCTTTTCAAAAAGTGGGGCAACTATCCCGGTTTTACCCTATTTGTAACGAAACTAAACAATTTCTAATTAATTCAACGAACACAACTTGATCATAGTCCGAACATTCCAGAAGGTCTGGATTACTAAAATCAATTTACATGAAAACTATTTAATTACTGAAGGCCTAATGGAGATACAAATAACTTCGTATCATTAATCTTATTCATCGAGTTTGGCGCAACACGTTTATTTTGGAAACTATTCGATAATCTTTGATTCGATTCGTTTGTTGACCTTATGTTTTAGTTATTTTCAAGTGGATTATGAAGTTAGGTAGGTATGTCTAAGTCCCACGATACACAATCGAACATATTGCCAAAATTCAGATGTTTCCCACCTGGATTTTGGCAATATGCTCGATTGTGTATGCCCGGATAACAATTCATAGGAATTGATCTCTTGATCACCTTGTGCTGGACAATAGCGATTGCTACCTCAATAATATTTACCTACTTGATACCAATCAAAGATAATAATGAGAAAAAATGTTGTGTGTAAGCTAGAAGTCGACTTTCAGACGTAACTCTAAATTGATCGCCACGCCCCCTGCCCGCACACCGCACCCTGCATGAGACCCGGAGGCGAGCCTGCGTTGCATAAGTTCTACGGGTCCTATAATTTCCGTTCCCTTCGTGTAGAGACTATCAGGCATGTTGTAGCGAGCCCCGAGCAAGCCAGCCCCGAACTCCGCGACATGCGAGCTGGACGCGGGACTGTCTTAACAAGTAAATGTGACTCTTTAACGTAAAGGGCTATTGAAGGAACAGCGTGGATTTTAGAGAGGACGAGTCTGGCCTGTCCGTCCTGATAGCGGGTGCAGCAGCTAGACGCAGATAGGTCTAATGAGTAGGGCTCCTTTGACAGCCGCGTGCGGTTTCAATGAAAACTCATTAGTAACGCGAGACACTCAGCATTTCCACTAAGCTAATTAATTGCTACGGGGCCCCTGTGTGGGCCCTAAGCATCCGGACGCGACCACTAAAGCTGGTCGCATGCCAGAGGGTCATGGCTATCCGGATGATCCGGGGATACCGCACGATCGCCGGCGAATCAGCCAACCTCCTAGCGGGATTGCTGCCCTGGGATCTGGAGGCGACTGCCCTCCAGCGCGTCTATGAATGGCGCGTGGAGGCGCAGCGTCGGGGCGAATCCCCGCTGCCTCGACAAGTCGAGGCGCGGCGGGAAGAGCTCCGGCGCGATCTCAGGGCAGTATGGAGGGAGCGACTGTCGCAACCGAGGTCCGGGCACGCCGCAATCGCGGCGGTAAGACCCCTCTTTGAGGAGTGGCTGGATAGGCGTCACGGCGTCCTGACCTACCGCATGACGCAGGTCCTCACCGGACACGGAAGTTTCGGGAGGTTCCTGTGTCTGATAGGGAGGGAAGAAACGCCTGGGTGTCACCACTGCGAGGATCGTCCGGAGGACACGGTGGAGCATACGGTGCAGGACTGCCCCGCTTGGGCAGAGCACCGCCGTGTCCTTACGACGGCGATAGGCGGAGACCTCTCGCGCCCGGCATTGGTCGAGGCCATGCTGCGGGGCGAGACGGAGTGGGAAGCGGTTGCCTCCTTCTGCGAAGCAGTCATGCTCGTGAAGGAGGAGGCGGGCCGCCTGAGGGAGAGGACAGCGTCCTCCCTCCACCCCAGCCGCAGTGGTAGACGCCCACGGCGTCGGACGTCGCGAGACGATCTCCGGCCACCGTAGGCGCGGGCATGCGGGCGGCGAGTAATGGGCGACTCGCTGTCCGACCATGGACCATGCCCGGGTCGACGGCGCGTTGTGTTCCACGCGCGCCTCAAAGAGTGTCAGCATAGTGACGGGGCCTGTAGAGGGCCAAAGCCTGCTGGGGTCGCGGGACCAAGGGATTACCGTGACCCCGGTACGTAAAGGGCTAGTGAAGGACACCGTGGATTTTAGTCAGTACAAGTCTGACAGTCCCTCCCGCCCTGCCCTGGGTGGGAGGACTCATTTGATGATTTTACCACGATAAAAAAAAAAAAAAAAAAAGCTAATTAATTGCAACAGGTATTTAAAAGGAATTTCACTTCCTGAATTGCAAGTATGTGCTTTTAAGTACAACACTCCTTTCAATTTTATAATAATAACTTTAAGTCCTAACAACCAATAATCAGATGCAGCTCAATATTGCGACTGCTTGTTTGACCTCCACAACCCAGATAGTACTGGATAATTTAATACTCTTTGGTAAGACTGGTTGTCAGACATGCGGGTGACTGTCTTCCTTTGAATGACAGCCGGGACTAACGGCCTAACGTGCTTTTGTTATCAACATTTGAAATGGTCTTTTCTTAATAAAGTTCTATGTTAGCACAGGCTACACCTGTACGGAGGTTCGTCGTCACAATAAAGTTTATCGTTTTATCACATCCTGTCAGATAGTATTTTGGCTAGGGATGTTCCTAGAATAAAATGTAGGATCGCCGGGAGCATTCAAAGTTGTGTCTGTCGGGACTAGAAATCAAACAGTATAAAAGTGCTCAGACGGTATAAGAGTGCGAAGTAGTGCAAACTGCGAACTGCGAGGTGCTCCAAGTCACAAGTTCATAATGTTTGACAACTTTTACCGCCAGGAGTGCGATCTAGTGTGTTTATTTAGTGCGAGTGAATTATTCGAATGGAGCTTTAATGCCGCCCAAACAATACTTATGTGGAAAGATAATTTCCATAAAAGACACTTTTATTAAATTCAATGACTGGAATACCTATACTTGGCAATCACTAGAATAGTAGCTAAGCCATAGACATAAAGTAACATTAAGTTACTAAGATGCAAACAATTTACATTACAGAATTCCGTTTAATAATGTTTTCCATTGTAAAATTTGCATGGAACAAAATAATGAGTAGCTATCCAGATGTATGAGTGTGATGAGGCCTGTGCCGGTGCGGCGGAGTGCGGCGGTGCGCGGTGATCTGCGGCGGCGCGCTCTGCTGCGAGTGATGGCGACATGACGCGCCTGTCATTACGCTGTCCATATCGGGCACAATGAGGTGAGATCAATTAATAAAGCACGTTATTTTCATTAAATTATTCTCTCTTGTCACCATGGGAACAATATGACACATCCGTCCGCATGCGGTGAGGTGCGAGCCCGTGCAGTTCCGAGCGGCGATGCGCGGTCGTCTGCGGTCGTGCGCTCTGCTAGACACGTCGCTGACGGGAACATGGCGCGCTATATTGTGCTGTGCGTAACATCGGTCACTGAGGTGAGCTCAATCAATTAACTGAAGTTTATCCGTGTCGTGGTCATGATATTGACGATATTACAACGGGCCTCAGAACTTCATACGCCTGTAGTGAATATTATGGATACGGGCTGGTTACATTCTGGTCTAGCTCGTACATCTAAGTATTCATTTTATTGATAAACAAAAAAATATTTTTGGAAGAGAATAAACGGTCTGTACAGCAAACATTATTACAATTGGGAGCAGCGGCGATGCGTGATTGCTAACGCGTTAGTGATCCGCGTGCGTCCGGTGGCGGCGCGGTGCGGCATGGTCATTACGGCGACAATTTACGCCTATTGAGTCGCGCGGCGCCCGTCCTCGCCCGTCGCGCTCGATTGCATCTATTTTATACGACACACCCGCGGCTAATGACGTTGCCGATGATGTGTTTAACATCAATAATTGAGGTTTTTTTTAATTAATATAAATAATTATCTAAATAGATTCACTGTCCAGATGACGTTGGCGATGATTTAACCTGGGTTCTTCCGCTTTGATGTCAGTTTGATCGCTTATTTATATTGGAATCACGATAAGATTTATGGAAGTCATTTCAGTCTATAAGTGTATACTTTCACATAATTTTAAATTTGACTTTCCTCTAGCATTCACTGTTGGTATTTAGGTGCCATTTCAACAGTTGGTGCCTAATGTGGAATACCTCTTTTTACCATTTGTGAAGGTAACGAGAGACTAAACTAACACTACACGAACCGAAAATCACCGTTCCTTTTGTTTCGCGAGAAAAGAGTAAGTCATATAAGTTTTCTTACGTAAGTCGGGGACTTTTTTTCTATATTTCCTTAGCAGTTTGATGAAAAAAAGTTGTAAACTGTTAATCAGTGCTACTTACGTTATTTATCCGGTTTGGAATGAGTAAAGATTTCGATGAGAGATAACGTTTGTCACGGTCCTGTTTAAAAACATGACGTTAACCAGTAACCAAGCAAAAATAGGCTTGCTCATGAACTGAGAACATAATAATAGCAAACAGGCCTCGCGGTGTAATAAATTAAAATGGTTTAAACGGAAAAGACTTGCTGTCTAATTCTCAGCCGAAACACAAAGACGGTAAATTAATGAGCCACCTTTGTTTTGTAAGACGACAGACTTTTTACTGAGCTTGCAAGTCAGACAGATACCAAACTTAATAAAATAATGTACAACAAGTAGGCACTCGGCGTCTCATGTTTGTGACGTCCTCTAAGAAATTGTTCTGAAATACATTTCTTATTTCGTACGTTGTAGTTTTCTGAAGTATCATTATGAGAATACTAGAAAATAAATTGTTTAATGATGATCAGCCTCCAGATACTAAAGTTTTAGGTATAGTAGTTATCAACTTTTTTATATTATTGTTCTGGAGTGGACTGTATTTTTAATTTATCTCTCCTCTTCGATAGCTCAGTGTGTACTTTACTATCTCAGGAATAAAGGAACTTGACTTGGAATTAAACACTTCGACGTTTTAACACTTTATATTTACAATTAACACTTTACTGATTTACGATACATAATCACAAGAACACAAATAATAACTTTAAAACAAACATGGGCGCGTGGGACTCACAATATAACAACACTAGAACTAAACTGTACAAACTATGAACTATTCATTATAAACTGAGAACTAAAACTGTACTGTACTGTGTGGCCGCATAGAATGGCCCTGCTATTATGTCAAAACATCGCATCGCAAGTCGTGGCGGGACCTTGCCACGTTTCTAGGCCCTCTAGCCAATAATAGCCCGTGAAAATGGACTTGCCCGGATCTATTCGGTCAGACAGGTTTCGACCTGTCTTCGAGGCCCCGCCCACAACGGCGATGCGATGCTTTCGTGACCATATTTGGTAACGTTTGCTGCAACGTGACTCCGACAGGTTGAGACACGATCCTTTAATAAAGAGTACATCTTTCCGCCTGTTGCGGACCTAGCGTTTTCTTTATTTACCTTATTATATTTATGCTATATTACAATCAAGCTCGTTGTTTGTTACAATATTTATGCTATATTACAATCAAGCTCGTTGTCTGTTACATCTCTCCCCCCGGCGCAGCCTGCGAAGCCTCCTTCTCCTTATGCAGCACGACGAGCTTGCTGACGGGACGCTTGAAGACGCCGGTTCTCGTTCGCACGCCGACCACCCTGATGTCGCCGTCAGGTCCCGGGTAGACTCTCTCGACGATCCCCATTGGCCACACGTTTCGTGGCAGCGTGCTGTCGACGACGATGACGACGTCGCCGACCTCCGTCGGTCGTCGGTGGCTCTGCGGCTCGCCGCGGGGCACCAGCGTGGGGAGATACTCCCGCAGCCAGCGTCGCCAGAAGTGGTCGGCGAGGGCCTGGCTGGCCCGCCAAGCACGCCGGTCGGCCTCGTCACAAGGCCCGGTCGAGGGTAGGCCCATGGAGGACCCCAACAGGAAGTGGTTGGGGGTGAGGGCCTCTGGATCGGTGGGACTCACGCTGACGTGAGTCAAGGGGCGCGCGTTGATGGAGAACTCCGCTTCCGTGAGCAGAGTTAGCAGCACCTCTTCTGCAGGTGCCTTTTCGCGCAGAGTCGCGGCGAGGGCAGTCTTCACGGAGCGCACCAGCCGCTCCCACGCGCCTCCCTGGTTGGGCGCGCCCGGAGGGATGAATCGCCACTCCATGCGGTGGAGCAGTCCCTCCTCCTGCAGCGCTGGCGCCCACTCCGCATACGCCGCTCGCAGTTCTTGATCGGCTCCCCTGAAGTTGGTTCCATTATCTGAAAACATAAGCCGCGGCCAGCCGCGGCGCGCAGCCATCCTTCTCAGCGCCATGATTGCTGAGTCCGTAGAGAGTGATGCGACGAGCTCGAGATGCACGGCGCGAGAGGTGAGGCACGTGAACAGTGCGCCCCATCGCTTCTCCCGGCGCCGGCCCACCTTCACCATCATGGGCCCGAAGTAGTCCACGCCACAGTTAGTGAACGGGCGGTGGAAGGGGTCCAGGCGGGCGCGCGGTAGGTCTCCCGTGGCCGGCGGCTGCGGCGTCGCTCGTAGCTTCCGGCAGTACGCGCAGGCCTTCTCGATGGCCCGCACCGTGGGCCGCAGGTGGATGATCCAGTATCGCTGCCGCAGGTCGTTCGTCACTCGTTCCCTGTTGGCATGACCAGCGGCGCAATGCTCGCGCATTACGATTAATTTACTTACCGGATGGCGACCATCCAAGATGATAGGTCGCTTGGCCTCCACTGGCGCGTTTGAGGCTTCAATTCGTCCTCGCACGCGCAACAAGCCGTCTTCGATTATAGGGTCCAGTCTGTACAGCCGACTCGCCCGAGTGATGGGGCGGGCAGACCGGATCCTCTCGATCTCTTCCGCGAAGCTGTCCCGCTGTGCCTTCAGCAGGAGCTCCCTCTCGGCGCGCTCTATGTGCCGATGTTCCAGTCGAGGCGAGACGCGGCGGCACGCGTCTATGAATGCCAGCACGCGTGCAGCAGCGCGCACCAGCGTCTCGTATTTCGAGAAGCGGGCGGGATCGGGTAGCCAGCTCTCTCGTTCAGGGTCCGGCGCAGTGTGCAGGACCTCCTCTTCTGGATCTTCCGGCGCCGGCTTCCCGGGCCAATCTTCCTCCGGCAGGTGCAGGAAACCAGGCCCGCGGAACCAGCGGTCGGTCACGCTGATCGGCGCGTCGCTGAGTCGGGTGGCGTCATCCGCCACGTTGTGCTCCGTAGGCACCCAGCGCCATTCCTCTTTGCTGGTGAGCTCGGCGATTTCGCCCAGCCTGTGCGCGACGAACGGTGTGTATCTCTTCATGTCGTGATGGATCCAGTGTACCACAGTAGAGGAGTCCGTCCAGTAGGTCGTTCTGTCGATCTCGACGCGGTGCTCTCTTCTGATGGTGTCGGCGAGTCGGGCTCCTATCACCGCGGCCTGCAGCTCCAGACGTGGTAGCGTCTGGGCTCGTCGCGGTGCCACCTTCGCCTTGGCCGCAACCAGCACGACGTTGATGCTCCCGTCTTCGCTCACCGCCCTCCAGTAGGCCACCGTCGCGTACGCTTGCTCGCTGGCGTCGCACAGTATGTGCAATTCGAGGCGCTGCGTCTTCTCCTTGAGGTAGCACCTGGGCAGCCGCAGTCCGTTCACCTGGTGCAGCTGACCCAGCCAGGCCGCGAAGAGCTCGTTCTCTTCTTCGGGGATCGGCGTATCCCACGTCGTCTGCAGGCGCCACAGGCTCTGGAGTACTATCTTCGCCCGTACTGTGAAATGGCTCAACAGACCCAGCGGGTCATAAATGGACATGACGGCGCTCAATGCCTCTCTCTTCGTGGGTGCGCGGATCCGTTCTCTTACCTCGGATGGCACTCGGTTCATAGACGTGTTGAATCCGAGTTCGTCTCGCTCAGCGTTCCAGAACAGCCCAAGTATCTTGCTCTCGGGTTGTTCTCCCCCCAGTTGCGTTGGAGCGGTGGCGTGGAGCGTCGGGGGCACGTCGCGCAGAACCGTCGCATCGCTGGAGCTCCAGCCTCGCAGCGTGAAGCCGGCGGTTGCGTGCACCTTTCTTGTCTCTTCTACTGCCTTCCACGCCTCCTCTGGATCGCTGTAACTTGCCACGAGATCGTCCATGTAATGATTCTTTGTAATGGCCTCCAGGGCCCTAGGATACTCACTGCCGGGAAGCTCCGCGTTATAGTTCCGAACGTAGTGAGCCATGTATGGGGAACTCGCCGCTCCGAAGATCATGCTCTTCATTTTAAATAGGCGCGGGGGCGACGTCCGGTCCTGTCCTCTCCACAGGAACTGCTGAGCTGGCTGGTCCTCCTGTCTGATACTTACCCGCAGGAACATTTCTTGAATATCTGCGGTGACCGCCACTGCCCGCTCGCGAAACCGGAAGACTATCCCCGGCAGGGACAGCAGCAGGTCTGGACCCTCCAGCAGCTCGTCGTTGAGACACTTCCCGTAGCTTGTCGCGGCCGCGTCGAAGACCAGTCTCTGTTTCCCCGGCTTGTTCGGGTTTTGCACGGCGAAGTGAGGGAGATACCAGCAGACGTTACTTTCTTTCTCTGTCCCGTCGCATGGCACCGCGTATCCTTTTTCCAACAGGTTGTCGACCTGTTTGGTGTACTGCACGGCAAAGTCCGGTGACGCATCCATCTTCTCTTCGATCTTTTTTAGTCTTCTCAGCGCCGCTCCGTAGCTGGGTGGCATGACTACGTCGTCCGTTCGCCACGGCAGCCCCACCTCGTAGCCCCCGTCGATCTTCTTGATCGTCTTCCGTACTATGTCCGCCGCCCTCTGGTCTGCCTCGTTCACTCGAGGTTTCCTGGCGACGCCCAGGGCTTCTATCTTGAAGTGCGCTTCGACTAGATCGTGTAGCTGTTCGTCTCTTCTCCCGGTCTCGATGACGTGCAGCACGTCCTCTTCCTCGGTGATGACGCTTCGTGGCGCCGTTCCGTGCACCACCCATCCCAGCTTTGTTCTTGAGGCGGCTGGCTGATTGGGGCCGCCGACTCGGAGTTCCCTGGTCACGATGCACTCCCAGTGGTCCGTGCCCACCAAGAGCCCCGGGCGGGCCTGCTCGTAGCAGACTTCTTCCTTCGGCAGGTCTCGCAGGTGCTTGTGTTCCAGCAGGGTGTCTGGGATGGATTGCTGGTGGAGCCTCAAGTCCTTGATAGTTCTCGCTCGAAGCTCGTGCGACTTACCGTCTTCCCGGATGCTTCTGACTTGCACCCGTACCGCTCTGCTGTCCCGTTCTTCTGATGACATGTTCACGCCGCGTATGCGTAGCGGGCGTGAAGTCCCTTCCGCTCCGATGCTGGTCGCCAGGTCTTCATCGATGAGGGTGACGGTTGCTCCTTCATCGAACAACGCGTACGTCCTTACCTCCCCCCGTGACCCGGTGACTATGATGGGACACATCTTCAGCAGCACTTTCTTCGGGCCGGCAGCGGACTTAGTTGCCACCGACAGTACTGCCTCCTCCTTGCTGGGTTCTGCGGTAGTTTTCGCGGTCGTCGCTCCTTCTTCACCACTGCTCGCCTTCTCTTGGTGGAGGGAGGCGTGGTGAGGTCGGCGGCACTGGTTTACGCCGCACGTCTTTGCCTTACAGTTAAATCGCCTGTGCTTCTTCTCGGCACATCGGAAACATATGCCGTTAGCCTTGAGGTACTCCCACCGCTGGTCGACACTCATCGCTTTATACTTAGGACACTTGGTTAACACATGATCTTGTTTACAACTGAGGCACTGACCTTTTTCCTCCTGGCTCTCGACGGCTGTGTAGACGGGGCTGGCCTTCTTCTTTGATGTCACTGGCTGCCTGGTCTCCTTCTTCTGGCTGGCGGGCGCAGCGCTGGTGGGCGGGGCGTACGTGTATCGCAGCGCCCTGTCCGCTTCCCGCATCAGGAAACGAGACAGCATCACTATCTCCGGCTCCGTCGTGTCGTCGTTGTCACAGGCAAAGTCGCACCATCTCGACCTTATGTGTGGGCTTAACTTTTCCAACACTTCGCGGGTCAATAACGGGTTGTATAAGTATCCTCTTCGGTCGACCGACTTTATCACGCTCACTGTATTCTGCACCTTGATAGCGAAATTGTTCAGGTCCGCTGCTGATGCAGTGGGTTTCGTCATCTTCTTCAGTTCGTCGATGGCGCGATCGATGAGTACTTCCGGTCGGCCGAAGCACTGTTCGAGTGTCTTCATGATGACCTCTGGATCGGTGGCGGTGTGTAGGAGGGCGGATACCGCCTCCCTCGCCTCTCCCTTAAGGCAGCTCCTTAATCGCTGTATGTTCTCAGCAGGCGATATACTGTACATGTTGGTAGTGTCTCTCACGGCCGCTTTAAATGGCAGCCACTCGTTGACACCACCGGAGAACACCGGTAAATCCGTATGCCGCAGTCGGGGTCTTGCCATCCTTTCCAGGGTCGCTGCCAAGTTGTCGATGCTGTTCCTGTGCTTCGTCGGTGTCGGCGACCTTCCCCGTGGCATGTTGAATTTAATGTGTCTTGGGTCCTCCTGGGGGGCTCCCGTGCCCCCCTCCCCCCGTGCTCTGAGGGGATTCGTTTGAAGCCATTCGTCCACTCGGCTGTGGTGGCTTTCGTCCTGGGGAGCGATGGGCTCGTCCCGCAGGCTCTCCTGTTCATCCTGTATGATGGATACCTCGGCGGCTAATCTCCTCTTGACCAGGTCCGCTTCCAGGTCAAGAGACTTCTTCTGTATGGCTGCTAGCTTTTCTGCAGCCTCTAGTTCCGCTAGCCTTAACCGCGTTGCTATACTATTTGTTGACCTTTGTGACCTTTGTGACCTCTCTGACCTGGCGGGTGACCTCGTTCTTCGCCCATGGTCTTCACTTAACAGAAGTGCCGATGATGGTCCCGCCGTGGTCGTGTCCTCCGTCGTAAGAGGCGCGGTATTTAGTCGTAAATTAATAGTGCTCTGATCACCTGTTACAGCTGGTGATGCAGGTGGGTCTAGCGAAATCCTCCGTAGTCTCTCCCTTCGAATCCGTTCCGCTTCCTGGCGGAGAACTGCCTCTCTTTGCTCTTCTGCCCTCTTCTGCAGGGCCCGCCTCTGTTCCTCAGCCTCTGCAGCATCACCTTGACTGCGGGTGATGACCATCTTTCAAACTGATGGCACACTGCACGAGACTTAAGCGGGGAGCACTACACACAACAGTTCGTAACCCGGTTTGGACTTGTCCGGATTCGTTTTACTACGACGTTTCACTTACGCGCACTTTATTATCACACGACTAGCCCTATGTACCGCGGCGACACTATATACTTGCGACGGACGACGCGGCGCGCACTATATATATAGCGCGTGCTTATATACGACGCGTATCTACTGCTTATTACGAGACGTACGCGACGATTTAGTCGAGACGCGAACTCGTACTTCTCGCGACGCGGTCACTCCCGACGTTATATAACGACTTTACGTTAGTATATAACTAGCAACGCGTGCCGAGTCTATTTACACTTATTTCACTGTGAGTCCCACGGTTCTACCGGTCACTATAACGCGCACTATGATCGCGATTTTCGACACAGAGAACACCACTTTGCCCTATCACGAAACGTATTCACTCGCGATACACTTATACATAAGTTATTATTGTTCAGTACTTACAGTTTTTACATGTATCCGTTCACAACACTTATTTACGCGTTATACCGGCACTTTTTATCACTTATCCGGCCGAGAAGGACCAATTGTTCTGGAGTGGACTGTATTTTTAATTTATCTCTCCTCTTCGATAGCTCAGTGTGTACTTTACTATCTCAGGAATAAAGGAACTTGACTTGGAATTAAACACTTCGACGTTTTAACACTTTATATTTACAATTAACACTTTACTGATTTACGATACATAATCACAAGAACACAAATAATAACTTTAAAACAAACATGGGCGCGTGGGACTCACAATATAACAACACTAGAACTAAACTGTACAAACTATGAACTATTCATTATAAACTGAGAACTAAAACTGTACTGTACTGTGTGGCCGCATAGAATGGCCCTGCTATTATGTCAAAACATCGCATCGCAAGTCGTGGCGGGACCTTGCCACGTTTCTAGGCCCTCTAGCCAATAATAGCCCGTGAAAATGGACTTGCCCGGATCTATTCGGTCAGACAGGTTTCGACCTGTCTTCGAGGCCCCGCCCACAACGGCGATGCGATGCTTTCGTGACCATATTTGGTAACGTTTGCTGCAACGTGACTCCGACAGGTTGAGACACGATCCTTTAATAAAGAGTACATCTTTCCGCCTGTTGCGGACCTAGCGTTTTCTTTATTTACCTTATTATATTTATGCTATATTACAATCAAGCTCGTTGTTTGTTACAATATTTATGCTATATTACAATCAAGCTCGTTGTCTGTTACAATTATTATATTAAAAACCTATTGTTATTATTTGAACAGTTCAGTGACCTCCGCCTTTATAAAATGTCTTAGCAATCAATCATTGTACAACTTCATATTGTTTAAGAACAACAGTTTTAATTACAAACTGATTTTAAAACACAATGAAGTTGATTGATCTTGTAACTTTAGCAAACATTATGTTTTCAATTAGTATCTCACAATTTAAATAATGAAAGCATCTAATAATAGTTGTATTATTTCTGTTTCAGTTCTGCCGACGACGTTGTGCAACAAAACTGAATGTGGTGTTCAATGGTTGAATGAAGTTATTACCTACTTGTAATGTGTTTTTGATTAGTTGTAGTCTTTAATTCATTTTCTTCCTTGCCTTTTATGAATAGTAATAACTTTTTATGAAGAAAGTGTGTGTTGGGTTGTCTATTTGTTGCCAGCGTAATAATACCGTAGGAACACAATATCGGGATAAATAAACGTTAGATATCCTATGTGTTATAGAGCCTGGTCGCGGGACTCACGAATTACCGTTACCCCGGAACGTAAAGGGCTATTGAAGGACACCGTGGATTTTAGTAGTAGTAGTTAGTATTTTCAGTCTGACAGTCCCTCCCGCTCAGCCCCGGGTGGGAGGACTCATTTGATGATTTAACCTATTTCTGAACCCATCAATATTAAAGATTGTTCTGACTGTAGTACGTAATACTTTACTATTACGTGTACTAAGATACTACGTCAAGAGTAAAACTGTGTTTTTTACCGAAAGAGCTCAAGCTTGTCTTACGTATGTAGTCACAAACACTCATCAAAATAATAAAACATTCGTCTGTTGAGATTCGTTTCGTTGGAGACACATTTGCGTTTGTGGCATGTCGTATGTTGTGGGGCTGTGGGGTACAACCGTCGCGTTCAGTGATGTTCAGATAGCGTATGTAATTTTCAGTCGAACGTTACTGTTTGGAAGAACTATTATGATATTAGCCGAATCATGTAACTTGCGGAAATTGGCAAAAAAAATGAAGCCTCCATCTTACTGCTAGAAAACTTTCATATACAACATAACTTGAACTCCAGAAAAAACAAACTAAAAGAAAATTTTATGGGACCAAATGGTATCGAAAGCAAAAAAAAGAATCATCGAAACCAGACCAGAAATCTCGGAGTAATCGGTGAAGACAATGTTAATAAGGTTTTGATTTCTGTTGATTTTTCAAAAACAGCTAGTCCGTTTTAGATAAAATTTTCATGGGACCATTCGGAATGTATACCCTTTCCAAAAAAAGATAATAATCGGTTGGTAACCCACGGAGCTATGCGCGAACAAACATAAAAAAAAACATAAACACCCGAAGTGATAACCTCCTCCGTTTTGAAGTCGGTTACAAAGTGCGCACAAAACTCAGACTACACTAACCAAATAATGTACAACTTGGAGTTGGGAACAGGTACAGTAGTGGATACAAATCCAATAGAGGCATGGAGCAAATATCTTAGAGGCACTGTAAACGACCTTGCAGGCACGTCGCGCGTTGTACGAACAAAACATTAATTCAGTGGCGAGTCAAGACTCCGATGGCGCGAGGATACACACGGCACACACACGTGCAAAAGAATGATTCAAGATAAAATGTGGAGGATTATCATGACTAAGAAAATATGTGACAACCAGCGAGAAAGATGATAGGACGGCCACTTGCTCGTCACTGTAGAAGTTATTTTGAGGCCACATACATGTTTTGTAAAACTGCGACCTGCAACTCTGCAAAGTTCAGGGCTTGAAACAGCATCTAAAAAATCAATGTGGACATAGTTATGAGAGAATAATCGTAATTATTCATCATTGACTATTTATATGCAAAGACAATGAACTAGGTTCAACTCGGTTGCTGGACTGTGATTATGGTAGTCAATACACAGTTGTACTTCTGAGACCGTGTCAGATATTATGTTGAGGAGGGAGTGCTAATCGAACGGGATTGGTTTCATCGGCGCTCACGCTGATTTACAGCCCACCTGACCTGCGGGGTGCGGGACGCGGGGCACAGGGGGCGGGGGGCGGTGTGCCAGACGTAATGCTCGCGCCGCCATGCCACCTGACACCGAGCAGTTCTTTTAAGTCAGATTGCCAATTGTAAAGTGAAGCTGTTATTTTAGTTGGAGAGCGGAGGTTCAAATCGATAAATTGTTAATGTTCATGGTAATGGGTATTATTTCAACTTATTGGCAATTATTAAAGATTTAAACGCACCCACGATACTGGAGAAATATAACCACCACCTCCCTAATCACAACATGGGTACCGACATGGGATATTTTAATTTCACATAGGTATCTATTATTTGAACAAAAAAAAAATGATAAATTTTAATAATACAACAAAAAAACTAAACAATGCATAGATAAAAGCAGCCGCTGATGATTTGCTGTCATTTATTGAAGAGTTCCTTCGATTTTTCCAAAATCCCGTGATTACATCCTAACTTTTTTTTACCTTGGGACCTGGGAAGTTTTAAACAAAAGAAGAAATCGGTCCAGGCATCATCGACAATACGGGGAATATGTCCACATAAAAAAGGGTTCCAAAGAATTGAGAACCTCCTCCTTTTTCGTAGTCGGTTAAAATACAATTCATTTATTACTTGAATATTGTAAACAAACAGTTCAATGTACTTGCAATTCAAAATATTTACTCACTAGCTTCTGCCCGCGACTCCGTCCGCGCGGATGTCGGTCTTCGCGTAGATGGTTTATTTCCCCATTTTGAGTAACTCTGACAATGACATCTTATAAATATTACGGCGCTGAATCCACTGCGGGTAATGCAACGTGTGTTCGCGGTTCTACAGAACAACGTCTATGAATAAAACTGAAATATAAGATTTTTTTTCTACGTATTTTTCCAGGATAAAAAGTATCCTATGTTATGCCCAGGATAATAAGGAATAATTATACCAAGTTCCATCGAAATCGAACCGTTAGTTTTCACGTGATGCCTGCACAAACAGACAGACACACAGACAGACAGACAAAAATTTTTTTAATCATGTATTTGGGTTTGTTATCGATCCAGCAACACCCCCCGCTATTTATTTTTTCAATATTTTCAATGTACACAATTGACCCTTCTACAGATTTATTATAAGTATAGATAGATATAGATATTGTAGACATGTTAACAAATTTGTTCATATATCATGTAAACAGATGTGGTGAATGCAGCTCAAATCTACTTGCGGCAGATATTTGTCCAGACGCAAATTGAATTCGTTTTCAATCACAGCAGCCAGCGCCTAGAGAAATCATTTCACTTACTAGATTGATCGCTGACTCACTTATATGTGTTGGGGCACAAATGTAAGCTGGTATAGGTTACAATTAATGGTATGTCGAGAATGTTTCTAGGCATTTCCTTATTCTAGTGGCAGAATCGAAAAAGAGTGGAAAAAAAGTATCTAAATTCCTTTTCTACAAAAGGCTATGTAGTTTTTCGTCATTAGAAGCAATAAAATACCGTTTGTAAGGGTAGTTGATATAAAATTTCCTCACATTTTCCTAACGTAAGGATTAATGCGATTGACCTATTTGAATTATAATATCTCCATTGAGGTTATTACACCGTATAAACTTCTTAATTATTATGTGAAATGTTTTAATTAAGACAAATATTAGATTTAATGATCATTACACAATCCCGGGAAAAAAGAAATGCACGTTTTTAAGTGTTCCGTCCAATGTAAATGAGGGCTAGGGTTGGCACCGGCGAACAACTAAATGAGTTATTTTCCGTGTTGGGTTGTCCAATGATACAGAGGACAGAAGGCTAACTATCGAGAACACACTGTCCTGCTTTAAAATGAGCATAGCAGAAAAAAAATATTATATTGCTTCGTTGATCCTGTTGATCCTGTTGTCACAAGAGCGGCTGCTAAGCACGAGGTCCCCGATTCAATTCCCAAGTCGCGTATTGTTATTGGGCTTTTCCATTAAGGATTAGTAGCTCAGTAGCAGCCACAAAGTTTGTATTTGTTTGAATGAATGCGCTCTCAATGCTACGAAGCAAAGCGTTAATTTAATTTTGTTTAATTGACAAGATATTTACAATATTATATTTTCGTTAAATTCTCCAGCTCAATCCGCAAAAGACCGTGTTATTTCAAATAAGCCTTCTGGGTGCTCCTAGGTCGTGTTGAGGTTTTTTGCTTGCGGCGCTATCAGGATTTACGTCCCTGGCCGGGCCCTATTATACCTGCTATCATAATTACGGGGCTGATCGCACCCTCGCACCCCCGCACACTCGTACACCCACGTTCCGGTACACTCGCCCAGTCGCACGGTGCGAGCACACCCACAGTACACCTGTTCCGACGGCTGTCGCACTCGTCGTTAATGTTTTACAACAATCACACGGCGCCGTAACATGCTGTACTCATAATATGACCTACAGCCTTTTGATCTCTAGCCTTGTAGCAAGCAAATTAAGCTACGTACTTTTTTCATAATTTTTATGATCCGTAAAACCCAAAGAGTCGATTTGTCTGGTGATATGATTGTGTTGTCTCGTTGGAAATAATCAATAAAAGCAGAGCACTCAGTACTTTACATCAACCGCTCGTTCTCTGCGATCTCATAACGTAACTGTGCTACAACAAGATCTGCTGCTCAGAAGTAAGATAGTAATCGCGGGAACCACTCCACGAATTAGAGAATTTGTTTGCGCAGGTGAGCGGAGCTTGTACGTGCTTGGGGAACTACTCACAATAATCCTTTACTACATTACATGATGTAGAAGTATGTTCTTATAAACCACTCCAGGGTATAAAATATGGAATTAATAGGACTATGTAAAATCACACATACACGATACATTAATTAATTAAAATAGGTGCGCTCAATGAATAATAGCGCCACCTACTCGTAGTGTACCATCTAAGTGCTGTGTTATGTTCAGTTCGAGGCCGCAGTGCTCAACAACGTTCCCGTGTTACAATAATTTTAGTACTCAAATCGAAAACCGAATTATTCCGAGCTAATTTGCCGTAGATCTCATTATCAGATAGGTGGATTTATGGAAACGGCCCGAATGAGCGCGCTTGCTAATTGCTTTACAATGTTTGCAATATTCCAGTTTTGTCATAACAGTGGTTCGGTATTTATCGCTGGGTTGGTGCCGCATCTAGATAATAGTTTGTATCCTGGACATATTGTAGATATACTTTGATTCAAATTCCAGTTTTGCTTTGGAAGGTAATTTGAATGTGTCCTTCATCAGAGATGCATTATCCTGTAATGCATCTCTTGACGAAATTTAACTCAGCACCTACCAAATGGACAAACCCTTTTTAAATACATAACTTTAAAAGGTTTAGTCCAAATTAAACTCAAATTATTATATTGTGAAGGAATGAAACCGCAGTCATCTAAACGGTATCAAATACAATTTTACGTTTAAATCTTGTGCGCAGTAAAATGTATTCATAATGAAACCAATTTCAATTTGTTTCTAAGAAGTTTAGGATTGAAGTACAAAATACCACAAATAGAAGAAACTCTGAGGATACAGGATTGGTTGCAGACTGCCACGTCACGCAGTCTCGGCGTCATCGGCCGCCCTTCACTTTGTAAGGTTGTACGGTGGCGCAAATACCGCCGACCACGATAACTCACAACAAATGGGTCTAGCTGGTTAGACGAAACAAATCTGTAAAAAAGTATTTGAGAGCTGATTTCAGAGGTATTTTGCAGTGACTGAGCTGAATTGTAGGAGAAAATCGTCAATGTCAGTAAAAGATTGTAGAAAAGATATCTTCGGTGAATGACCACATAAGAAAATATAGTCATAAACAAGCACTCTTGACAAATAGATATAGACATGACAGGTAGAATAGACTGTAATCGTCGTTAATTATGAAAAAGAGGGAAACTAAAGTTCTTGTAAATATTGTCATATAATAAGCAACAAAAGTCCACCAATGCCTATTTACTTAGAGGCTATCATAATAAACTTCATTAGTAACTCCACTATTTGAATATAACATAATTTTTCTCATTATTTTTAAAGACAAGTTCTTTAAGAGCTGACAACACCATTACATTCTAAACTATACGACACGCTGCCGCTAGCTGTTGTCCGCGGTTTTACCCGCTGGAAGTCGAATCGCTACTAAAAACTTTCCTACGTGTTAATCCAGGTTATTAACTATCTATGTACCAAATTACATCCAAACACGTTTTGTAGTTTTTGCGTGAAAAAAAAAACAAACATCTATACATCCATCCTCACCAACTTTCACATTTATAATATTAGTAGGATTTCATAAACATCAGATAGAATTAAAAATGTACCCATTTTCAACAAGTGTCATTAGAACATTTTGATAAACCCGTGCTTGTGATCAATTAGTTAACTAAACAAATCACTGCTCCACGCTTAATTATATAACACACTGAATATAGAAATATGTTAATAAATTATTCTTATTTTTATTCTTTATTGTACACACATATCATTTAAATAACATTTCACATAAGGGTAAGTTAGCAAAGGCGAGCTTAACCCAGAATTGTGTTTTCTTCCAGCAAACCACACAAGGAAGGAGAGATTATTATTTTAGCGAGGACAGATAGTCGGTGTACAACATTTTAATAATTTGTGCATACTTAAATAACGTTTATTATTTCGAAGCATTACACAAGGATTATGATATTAAATAATGTTGACAACACACTTTGAACCTTTACATGGTCGTGCTACGCTTGTTTGTACGATATAAAATGTGTTAAAACTTTGTCTGAACGTAGAAGGCCAGTTAAGCTGATACGATTACAGACGATTATTCTCAATCGTCGCCGAACATCGTCCTTCTAAACAACAACCCGACCGTTGCCAAATGGCTGAACAATAACAATTTCCACTTATCTATTCATTCTCCGCAAGCTTCACACCCCAAAAAAAAAAATCCGCTCTCATATAAAAAATATCATTTTCCTTCACGTCAGAGGGGATTCCGATGACGGCGACATACCATATACGGATAATGTCACATGAAAATGACGAAAACGACACTTGAACGATGCCACAGTATCTGAACACTTCGGCTAGTCTCTGTGACAGTTTGTATAAAGTTTATAATTGCTTGTGTGAATTTAAAATGTGTGTTGGTAGTTTGAGTAATGCCAGAGCAAATGTAGCGAGCGTAGTTTTCGGTCAAGTCCGTTGATCCTATTACGATAACGGAGAGGTTCCCGCGGCGCGGAAGCGATACAATATTGACGACGCGACGTGATGAGTTGCACCAATAGGATGTGGTCATCAGAAAAATAATTGCAGGTGAGGAGCGAAGAAGTACGGTAACGTCACGTGTCTATTACTGTGATTCCAAATGGATCGGTGAAAGTTCCAAAATCCACAATAATTATGTTGGTTTCAATCATGCGAGGCAAGATATTGTCTATGAAATATGTTCCTCAAGTGACATCCATGTTCCGCACGGCCTCTGAAGTCGTTGTCACCATTTTGTTTACTGCCCGTCTTGGAAATCGATCCAAAGAAACCACACTTAAATATACTGAGGTTAAACAGTACCAAGACATTTAAAACTACTTAATTAATAAGATAATAAACGGAAACCATATTAAAGCGAACTTGGAAACATTTTTATGAGTTGCTAACAGTTAGGTGTGACAGACATTATTCGTTAATTTGTTCAATTAACTTCGCAATTCACTTATGAGTTGTTGCGAAATTTTCAGAGAAAACAACAGAATACTGTTTTTACCTATTCAGAACTCAGACGCTTTCGACGGTTTCGCCGACGACTGTCCGACTAGTCGTCAGCAAAAACGCCGACTAGTCGGCAAATCGGTCATACTTGTCGCTGCAGTTCAGTGGTTATTGGCAATGTCATGCAATGTTAATGCAACACCACTGTTGCATGTACAGAATATGGTTACTTCAAGTACCTACATTATAAAATGTACTCGATGGCACTCGCTGTACCTATGTACATAGAAATTCAACATTTCTCTTGATTTTAATTAATATATAGTGTATTAAAGGGAAAAGCCAATTTAAAATACAGGAAACAGTATGGCTGCTTTCAAATAAAAAAAATAATCAATAACGTTAATATAAGACATCATTTTCATATCAATTACCCTAGCCAACTTGTTGGTACTTTTGGCCAATTAATAGCCGACTTTTGGCCGGCTGCAAGTATTGACGGCTATTCGGCACAACTGTAACTGACTGAGCTAAGGATCTCACATGTCTTATAGACTTATCTTTCAAAAGTATGCAACTAAACTTACATAAAAATAAAGGCACTATCGACCTAATCTTCCGACTAATAAACTCCACCTCATTTCACTAACAGCTCTACAGTTATCTGCTCCATTATCTTCCCATAAGAAGAACACAAGTTCGGTTCCCCGCCACACGATGACTTAATTCGAGTGTGTGGACTACTAAACATTAATCATGGCCGGGAATCGAACGCAGGCCGTTCGCGCCCGCCGCCGCCGCCCGCACAAAGGACTCGTTCTTGAGTTATCTTTACCATGGCGCTACTAATACTGATCACTGGTGCTGTTCGGCTACAAATGACCCGCAGATCTCTAAGGAAATATTACAATACTAAAAATAATTATTGAGATATGTGATGCCTCGCCTTATTGTATAATGATGTCGATGGTTTTCCATCAGTCCCAGGTCAGGTCAGTCCCAGTTCCAGTCCCAGTCCCAGTATTAGTCTCGGGACCAGTCCCAGTCTAGGTCCCCGTTCCAGTTCCAGTCTCAGTCCCAATCCCGGTCCCAGTCCCAGTCCCAGTCCCGGTCCCAGTTCCAGGCCCACTACTGGCCCCAGTACCGGTCCCAGTCCCGGTCCCTGTCCCGGTCCCAGACCCAGCCACAGTCACGGTCCCAGTCCCAGTTCTAGTCCCGGTCCCAGACCCAGTCCCAGTCCCGGTCCCTGTCCCAGTCCCTGTACCGGTCCCAGTCCCAGTCCCGGTCCCAGTCCCGGTCCCAGTTCCAGGCCCACTACCGGCCCCAGTACCGGTCCCAGTCCCGGTCCCAGTTCCGGTTCCAGTCCCAGTCCCTGTCCCAGTCCCTGTCCCAGTCCCAGTTCTAGTCCCGGTCCCAGACCCAGTCCCAGTCCCGGTCCCTGTCCCGGTCCCTGTCCCGGTCCCAGTCCCAGTCCCGGTCCCAGTCCCGGTCACGGTCCCTGTCGCGGTCCCAGTTCCAGGCCCACTACCGGCACCAGTACCGGTCCCAGTCCCGGTCCCAGTCCCGGTCCCAGTTCCAGGCCCACTACCGGCCCCAGTACCGGTCCCAGTCACGGTCCCAGTCCCGGTCCCAGACACAGTCCCAGTCTCGGTCCCAGTCCCAATCACAGACCGGTACCGGTTCCAGTCCCAGTTCCTGTCCCAGTCCCAGTCCCGGTCCCAGTTCCAGGCCACTACTGGCCCCAGTCCCGGACCCTGTCCCGGTCCCAGACCCAGTCCCAGTCCCGGTCCCTGTCCCGGTCCCTGTCCCGGTCCCAGTCCCAGTCCCGGTCACGGTCCCTGTCGCGGTCCCAGTTCCAGGCCCACTACCGGCACCAGTACCGGTCCCAGTCCCGGTCCCAGTCCCGGTCCCAGTACCAGGCCCACTACCGGTCCCAGTTCCGGTTCCAGTCCCAGTCCCAGTCCCGGTCCCAGTTCCAGGCCCACTACCGGCCCCAGTACCGGTCCCAGTCCCGGTCCCAGTTCCGGTTCCAGTCCCAGTCCCTGTCCCAGTCCCTGTCCCAGTCCCAGTTCTAGTCCCGGTCCCAGACCCAGTCCCAGTCCCGGTCCCTGTCCCGGTCCCTGTCCCGGTCCCAGTCCCAGTCCCGGTCACAGTCCCGGTCACGGTCCCTGTCGCGGTCCCAGTTCCAGGCCCACTACCGGCACCAGTACCGGTCCCAGTCCCGGTCCCAGTCCCGGTCCCAGTTCCAGGCCCACTACCGGCCCCAGTACCGGTCCCAGTCACGGTCCCAGTCCCGGTCCCAGACACAGTCCCAGTCTCGGTCCCAGTCCCAATCACAGACCGGTACCGGTTCCAGTCCCAGTTCCTGTCCCAGTCCCAGTCCCGGTCCCAGTTCCAGGCCACTACTGGCCCCAGTCCCGGACCCTGTCCCGGTCCCAGACCCAGTCCCAGTCCCGGTCCCTGTCCCGGTCCCTGTCCCGGTCCCAGTCCCAGTCCCGGTCACGGTCCCTGTCGCGGTCCCAGTTCCAGGCCCACTACCGGCACCAGTACCGGTCCCAGTCCCGGTCCCAGTCCCAGTCCCGGTCCCAGTTCCAGGCCACTACTGGCCCCAGTCCCGGACCCTGTCCCGGTCCCAGACCCAGTCCCAGTCCCGGTCCCTGTCCCGGTCCCTGTCCCGGTCCCAGTCCCAGTCCCGGTCACGGTCCCTGTCGCGGTCCCAGTTCCAGGCCCACTACCGGCACCAGTACCGGTCCCAGTCCCGGTCCCAGTCCCGGTCCCAGTACCAGGCCCACTACCGGTCCCAGATCCGGTTCCAGTCCCAGTCCCAGTCCCGGTCCCAGTTCCAGGCCCACTACCGGCCCCAGTACCGGTCCCAGTCCCGGTCCCAGTTCCGGTTCCAGTCCCAGTCCCTGTCCCAGTCCCTGTCCCAGTCCCAGTTCTAGTCCCGGTCCCAGACCCAGTCCCAGTCCCGGTCCCTGTCCCGGTCCCTGTCCCGGTCCCAGTCCCAGTCCCGGTCCCAGTCCCGGTCACGGTCCCTGTCGCGGTCCCAGTTCCAGGCCCACTACCGGCACCAGTACCGGTCCCAGTCCCGGTCCCAGTCCCGGTCCCAGTTCCAGGCCCACTACCGGCCCCAGTACCGGTCCCAGTCACGGTCCCAGTCCCGGTCCCAGACACAGTCCCAGTCTCGGTCCCAGTCCCAATCACAGACCGGTACCGGTTCCAGTCCCAGTTCCTGTCCCAGTCCCAGTCCCGGTCCCAGTTCCAGGCCACTACTGGCCCCAGTCCCGGACCCTGTCCCGGTCCCAGACCCAGTCCCAGTCCCGGTCCCTGTCCCGGTCCCTGTCCCGGTCCCAGTCCCAGTCCCGGTCACGGTCCCTGTCGCGGTCCCAGTTCCAGGCCCACTACCGGCACCAGTACCGGTCCCAGTCCCGGTCCCAGTCCCGGTCCCAGTACCAGGCCCACTACCGGTCCCAGTTCCGGTTCCAGTCCCAGTCCCAGTCCCGGTCCCAGTTCCAGGCCCACTACCGGCCCCAGTACCGGTCCCAGTCCCGGTCCCTGACCCGGTCCCAGTCCCGGTCCCAGTTCCGGTTCCAGTCCCAGTCCCGGTCCCAGTCACAGTCACGGTCCCAGTTCCAGGCCCACTACCGGCACCAGTACCGGTCCCAGTCTCGGTCCCAGTCCCAAACACAGACCGGTACCGGTTCCAGTCCCAGTTCCTGTCCCAGTCTCGGTCCCAGTCCCAATCACAGACCGGTACCGGTTCCAGTCCCATTTCCTGTCCCGGTCCCAGACCCAGTCTCAGTCCCGGTCTCGGTCCCTGTCGCGGTCCCAGTTCCAGGCCCACTACTGGCCCCAGTCCCGGTCCCAGTTCCGGTCCCAGTCCCAGTCCCGGTCCCAGTCACAGTCACGGTCCCAGTTCCAGGCCCACTACCGGCACCAGTACCGGTCCCAGTCTCGGTCCCAGTCCCAATCACAGACCGGTACCGGTTCCAGTCCCAGTTCCTGTCCCAGTCTCGGTCCCAGTCCCAATCACAGACCGGTACCGGTTCCAGTCCCATTTCCTGTCCCGGTCCCAGACCCAGTCTCAGTCCCGGTCCCAGTTCCAGGCCCACTACCGGCCCCAGTACCGGTCCCAGTCACGGTCCCAGTCCCGGTCCCAGACACAGTCCCAGTCTCGGTCCCAGTCCCAATCACAGACCGGTACCGGTTCCAGTCCCAGTTCCTGTCCCAGTCTCGGTCCCAGTCCCAATCACAGACCGGTACCGGTTCCAGTCCCATTTCCTGTCCCGGTCCCAGACCCAGTCTCAGTCCCGGTCTCGGTCCCTGTCGCGGTCCCAGTTCCAGGCCCACTACTGGCCCCAGTCCCGGTCCCAGTTCCGGTCCCAGTCCCAGTCCCGGTCCCAGTCACAGTCACGGTCCCAGTTCCAGGCCCACTACCGGCACCAGTACCGGTCCCAGTCTCGGTCCCAGTCCCAATCACAGACCGGTACCGGTTCCAGTCCCAGTTCCTGTCCCAGTCTCGGTCCCAGTCCCAATCACAGACCGGTACCGGTTCCAGTCCCATTTCCTGTCCCGGTCCCAGACCCAGTCTCAGTCCCGGTCCCAGTTCCAGGCCCACTACCGGCCCCAGTACCGGTCCCAGTCACGGTCCCAGTCCCGGTCCCAGTTCCAGGCCCACTACCGGCCCCAGTACCGGTCCCAGTCACGGTCCCAGTCCCGGTCCCAGACACAGTCCCAGTCTCGGTCCCAGTCCCAATCACAGACCGGTACCGGTTCCAGTCCCAGTTCCCGTCCCAGTCCCAGTCCCGGTCCCAGTTCCAGGCCACTACTGGCCCCAGTCCCGGACCCTGTCCCGGTCCCAGACCCAGTCCCAGTCCCGGTCCCTGTCCCGGTCCCTGTCCCGGTCCCAGTCCCAGTCCCGGTCACGGTCCCTGTCGCGGTCCCAGTTCCAGGCCCACTACCGGCACCAGTACCGGTCCCAGTCCCGGTCCCAGTCCCGGTCCCAGTACCAGGCCCACTACCGGTCCCAGTTCCGGTTCCAGTCCCAGTCCCAGTCCCGGTCCCAGTTCCAGGCCCACTACCGGCCCCAGTACCGGTCCCAGTCCCGGTCCCTGACCCGGTCCCAGTCCCGGTCCCAGTTCCGGTTCCAGTCCCAGTCCCGGTCCCAGTCACAGTCACGGTCCCAGTTCCAGGCCCACTACCGGCACCAGTACCGGTCCCAGTCTCGGTCCCAGTCCCAAACACAGACCGGTACCGGTTCCAGTCCCAGTTCCTGTCCCAGTCTCGGTCCCAGTCCCAATCACAGACCGGTACCGGTTCCAGTCCCATTTCCTGTCCCGGTCCCAGACCCAGTCTCAGTCCCGGTCTCGGTCCCTGTCGCGGTCCCAGTTCCAGGCCCACTACTGGCCCCAGTCCCGGTCCCAGTTCCGGTCCCAGTCCCAGTCCCGGTCCCAGTCACAGTCACGGTCCCAGTTCCAGGCCCACTACCGGCACCAGTACCGGTCCCAGTCTCGGTCCCAGTCCCAATCACAGACCGGTACCGGTTCCAGTCCCAGTTCCTGTCCCAGTCTCGGTCCCAGTCCCAATCACAGACCGGTACCGGTTCCAGTCCCATTTCCTGTCCCGGTCCCAGACCCAGTCTCAGTCCCGGTCCCAGTTCCAGGCCCACTACCGGCCCCAGTACCGGTCCCAGTCACGGTCCCAGTCCCGGTCCCAGACACAGTCCCAGTCTCGGTCCCAGTCCCAATCACAGACCGGTACCGGTTCCAGTCCCAGTTCCTGTCCCAGTCTCGGTCCCAGTCCCAATCACAGACCGGTACCGGTTCCAGTCCCATTTCCTGTCCCGGTCCCAGACCCAGTCTCAGTCCCGGTCTCGGTCCCTGTCGCGGTCCCAGTTCCAGGCCCACTACTGGCCCCAGTCCCGGTCCCAGTTCCGGTCCCAGTCCCAGTCCCGGTCCCAGTCACAGTCACGGTCCCAGTTCCAGGCCCACTACCGGCACCAGTACCGGTCCCAGTCTCGGTCCCAGTCCCAATCACAGACCGGTACCGGTTCCAGTCCCAGTTCCTGTCCCAGTCTCGGTCCCAGTCCCAATCACAGACCGGTACCGGTTCCAGTCCCATTTCCTGTCCCGGTCCCAGACCCAGTCTCAGTCCCGGTCCCAGTTCCAGGCCCACTACCGGCCCCAGTACCGGTCCCAGTCACGGTCCCAGTCCCGGTCCCAGACACAGTCCCAGTCTCGGTCCCAGTCCCAATCACAGACCGGTACCGGTTCCAGTCCCAGTTCCTGTCCCAGTCTCGGTCCCAGTCCCAATCACAGACCGGTACCGGTTCCAGTCCCATTTCCTGTCCCGGTCCCAGACCCAGTCTCAGTCCCGGTCCCAGTTCCAGGCCCACTATCGGCCCCAGTACCGGTCCCAGTCACGGTCCCAGTCCCGGTCCCAGACCCAGTCCCAGTCTCGGTCCCAGTCCCAATCACAGACCGGTACCGGTTCCAGTCACAGCTCCATTCCCAGTCTCGGTCCCTGTCGCGGTCCCAGTTCCAGGCCCACTACCGGCCCCAGTACCGGTCCCAGTATCGGTCCCAGTCCCGGTCCCATTCCCAGTCCCGGTCCCAGTCTCAGTCCTCGTCCCAGTTCCAGTCCCAGTCACGGTCCCTGTCGCGGTCCCAGTTCCAGGCCCACTACCGGCCCCAGTACCGGTCCCAGTCCCGGTCCCAGACCCGGTCACGGTCCCTGTCGCGGTCCGAGTTCCAGGTCCACTACCGGCCCCAGTACCGGTCCCAGTCCCGGTCCCAGTCCCGGTCCCAGTCCCAGTCCCGGTCGCAATCTCAGTCCCGGTCCCAGTTCCAGTCCCAGTCTCTGTCCCAGTCCCGGTCCCAGTCCCATTCACGGTCCCATTTCCTGTCCCGGTCCCAGTCCCGGTCCCAGACCCAGTCCCAGTTCCTGTCCCGGTCCCAGTCTCAGTCCCGGTCCCTGTCCCGGTCACGGTCCCGGTCCCGGTCCCAGTCCCTTTCCCGGTCACGGTCCCAGTCCCGGTACCGGCTCCAGTCCCAGTTCCAGTCCCAACATTTGCACATAATTCCAGGCAGCAAGCAGCCTCAATTGGTGCTCATTGCCAAGTCACTATAATTATAATATAAAGAAAACTATCGATACAATTACTAAATGTTGATTTATAACTACAAAATAATTTGAATAGGACTTGGCTTCTATGAGATCTCAAAACTTTTTACGATGGAAAGACTGCATCGAGAGACTTGGCATTTTTTTACATTTAATGTTTTTGGTCAAAATCAAAATCAAAATCAAAATCAAAATCAAATCATTTATTTCAAGTAGGCCATTTACAGGCACTTTTGAATTGTCAAGAGACAAAAGTAAAATAAAACAGTTTAAAAATAGTTACGGTGCTACAGTCCCAGTCACAAGACATAAAAACTTGTGAAAGTACTGTAGATGCCCATTCCAAAGCGTAGATCTCTATGGAGAAGAACGGGCAAGAAACTCCATGGACACTCTTTTTCAATCGCCAAAATTATAACAGAACCTTTGTTACATCATTCATCTTGAGATGGTACATTATGTGAGAACGATGTAGCAAGTAAAGTGTCCATAGGAAATTCATATAAAAAAAGACAATTCAATAAAATTATAAACAATTAAAATAAACCGCGGCTGTTAAGAGATGACCAGTCACGACTGACAGCGCCCGTTCACGAACATGACACATGCATCAGCATCACTCAGCTCAACCATTTTGAAGGGAACTAAGTGATCCGACACACGCGCCACCATCAGCGAGACATTTGAGTGAGCATGACATAATCTCAACTGCCAGGGTCATTCAAGTCATTAAAAGACGTGGGTATCTACTCATTGAAAGCTATAAAGTACACGGTACTCACACAATGCTTCCGGTGAAACTATATAATACTAGAAAGATTGACTCTATACAACGCAACGATAGTTTACAATCTTCATCAGCTCCGACAATAGTACTAAATGATACCCTACGACTGTCGTAATAAAGATAAAAGACACACACAGAAAAAGAACGAATTAAAACTCATGTAAAATACAATAATAATACAGAGTTGTATGAGAGGTGTATGCTGTTGAGTCCTATAACCGTGTCAGCTAGCTAATTATGTTAAAAGAACATGAACAATGTCTTGTGTTCAACACAGCGACCAACTATGCTTATCATCTAAATAATCTCTTACAGAATAATATGCTTTGGCACAGAGATTAGCTTTTACTTTTGCTTTAAAAACGTTAAACGGCAAATCTAGAAAAGAGGATGGTAACTTGTTATAAAAGGTTATACCAACCCCAACGAATGAATTATGCACCTTGTGAAGCCGATGAAAGGGAGCACGTAGTTTGTGCTTATTCCTTGTGTTAAAGTTGTGGATATCACTGTTTTTACTATACAGGTGTATGTTTTGCCTGATATATAAAATGTTGGCGAATATGTACTGTGAAGCCACTGTTAGAATACCAATCTCTTTAAAGAAATCTTTTAGAGAATCTCGTGCACCTAGTTGGTAAATAGCACGAATCGCTCGTTTCTGGAGTACAAATATATTTTGGATATCAGCGGCTTTACCCCACAGCAGAATACCGTAGGACATAACGCTGTGAAAATAACTAAAATAGACTAATCTAGCTGTGTCAACATCAGTGTACTGTCTAACTTTTCTAACAGCGTAAGCGGCCGAACTAAGCCTACCTGCTAGGCTTGATATATGTTGACCCCATTGTAATTTTGAATCCACTGTTATACCCAGAAACACAGCTGAATCAACAGTTTCAAGCTCCACATTACCAAGGACAATGCTGGGACCCAGGTTTCTGACATTGGGCAAAGTGAACTTTATGCATTTAGTCTTCTTGGCATTAAGAACAAGGTTATTTGTTGTGAACCAATCTGTGACCTTTGATAGTGCGTTGTTCACGTCGTCAAACACTTGTCTATTCCTATCTACTTTAAAGATTAGCGAAGTATCGTCTGCAAACAGCACTACATCGCAGATGTTCTTCAAATAGTATGGTAGATCGTTAATATAAACCAGGAATAAAAACGGACCCAGAATTGAGCCTTGAGGTACACCTAGCTGAACAGGTAACCTAGAAGATTTCACGCCGCCAACATCGACACATTGAAATCTATTATGCAAATATGACTCAATTACATTGAGGGCTTCATTCTGAACACCGTAATGACGAAGTTTACGCAATAGTGTATCGTGGTGTACGCAATCAAAGGCTTTAGAGAGATCACAGAAAACACCAATTGCATTTCGCGACTTCTCCCATGCGTCAAATATGTGTTTCAACAAAGCAACACCCGCATCCGTAGTCGAACGGCCTTTTGTGAACCCGTATTGATCATTGTGAAGAAGACTATTTAGATTGAAATGGCGAAGTAACTGTCTGAGTATTAACTTTTCAAATATTTTGCTAAATGCAGGTAGAATAGAAATTGGTCTGAAATTACCAATATTATTTTTACAGCCAGATTTAAATAAAGGAATGACTTTACTGCTCTTCATGAGATCAGGGAAAGTACCCAAGTCAACGCATTTATTAAAAGTAACAGCAAGATAGGGGGCTACAATGTCGATTATATTGCTCAAAAGTTTAATAGAAATGCCCCAGTAATCACCAGTATTTTTAGACTTGAGTGAATTAAAAACATTAACCACATCATGAGGCGTTACATGTTCGAATCTGAATACATGACTACATTTAGGGACGCTACTTTGCAAAAGGTGCGCTCAATGGAAAGATTAACTAAGTCTAAACGTTGCTTACATTTTAGCTTGTTGGAAACAAGAACTAAAGATCCACCTCGTATAGAATTTTTTCTCACAAATGCACTCTGTACGGAAAATAAATCATCATTGATAAACGCTACTTCATGTTCTTTCAACCAATGTTCAGTTAAACACAACACATGAACATTATAATTTTCTAAAAATAAGCTTAACTCCAATTCCTTGCCGGACAAACCTTGCATATTTTGATGCACAACATTCAACATATGCGACTTAGCCTTTGTCGAACCTAACAGTTTAAAGTACTAGGTGTAGGTAAACTAATGTTAGTATCATTACTAACAGAATCAAAAGTGAAGTTAGTACTAAAAGTATCAATAGTGACGTTAGTGTCACCACTAACAGAAAACGTAGGTACGATACAAGTACCGGTGTAAACGCGTAAAGTGTATGCTAAAAGGTTAGCAATCTGTCTCCTACAACTAGCTGGCAAAAACATGGAATGATCAGTGAGTCGGTAATCTGTAATAAAACTATTACAATCAAAATATATAATAGCGTCACTGTGACGACAAGTCCTATTATACATAAGAAGATTTAAATTATAAATATGCCTATTTTGTTCATCAGACAAACAATTAGAGTAAGGCAAAGCAGAAAAAATAAACTTACAATTATTGGACTCATACAGCTGCATCATTAAATTAAAACATTTAATAATATCCTTCTTTCTTACCGCCAAGCTATTCCCAAATAACAATATTACATTTGAATTGGGATTTATTTTAGTCGATTTAATACTACTAATTAATTGGCTAAAACTGGCACCGGGTAGACAACAATTTATTATATAGTCTTGAGAACACTGACTGAAAATACTACCAAAACCTTGACCAAACTTGTCAGAAAAAACATATGTTGTATCAATTATTGTTTTATCAATACAGGCTGGTTGAGCTGAAGAGGGTATGGGTATAACATGCTCCGGCAGGGGCCTCTGTAGGCATGCACAGCTACAAGAGAAGTTGTTTGTCAGAGACTCATACCTCTCTGCATTATAAGTTACTAAGTCTACCAGGTCATTAGCCTCCTGCAAGCGCTTACTCAGGTCTTGTTGAGAAGCCTCATATTTACTAAAGATATCCTTTAGAGCATATTCCCTCAGAAACAACTCATCCCGTAGGTTCTGAGTGTCGGTGTCATACATATTCCTACATAGTTCTAAATCAAAATTACATTTCTTTAATTCTTGCATCACAGTTAGATTTTTTTGTCTAAGTTTTAAGTTTAATTTATTTAATTTTAGACCTTTCGTTGATTTTTTAATTTTTCTAATTAACTTATTGATTTTAATATACTTTTTTATCTTATTATGACTAGTAGGACTGGCAAATAGACTACATTTATTAAGAGTATCATTAGTTAAGTCAATGGTCACTATAGGCTCAACACATATGGGTCCAGACCGGCTACCAACCAACTCATCATAAAGACTGCAGGTGTTCGCAGACTCTTCACTGGCCTTAAGAGATTCCAGACATGTTATGGTGTTGTGTGCCTTGCTTAATTCCAGGTGGGATCTCATTTATTTTTTGTAAGTATTTAATAAACTATTTGCCTAAATAACTGTTTCAATAACAATAATAAATCTACTATCTAATCCGGCTAACTTAAGTTCTCCGAATATAGCTACAATACTTTTTTAGTTTCGAAATGGTTTTTCATAGGTAGATGGCGCTATCAAATGAAAATTATCGAATTATTTTAAAGTACTACCTAAACTGCGCTCGGTAACGAAACCATAGCGCGATTCAGACAGGTACAACGCCATCTATCGAGCGCGCATACAATCGAAATTTATCGCAATACAATGGAGTTTTAACTTTATTAATTTAATGAATTATGAACTTTATGTATTAATTAAATATAGTCTATGTATAACATTTATATTATTCTTTTCTATTCTATGTATTTATTCATCCAATTGAATACTTAAACAACGAACAAAGTTAACAATGCAGTCAAAATCCATACATAATGTTCTTGCCAAACCGCAAATATAAAATTGTTTTCTATGGTATATTATTTTTTAATGTTTTTATAATTTTTCCTTTATATGTGGCTAATGACCTATCTTGGTGCAAAATTTGAAGTTTCTAAGTCTGCTAGAAGTACCTTAGATTTTTGATGATCGGTCAGTGAGTCAGTGAGTCAGTGAGTGACAAAATGGTGTAACTTTGATCGACCATAACTCCTAAACTATTAATTCAATTGGCATGTAATTTCAAACTTAAGCTTGTTCTAATGCCTAATATTATTTACCGAAAACCTAAACTCCTAGCTTTGTCCACGTCGAAGATATAGGGGGGGCGAAACAGCCGCGAATCGCATCGAGAAAAGATGGTACGGCCGTGCCCGTTTTGCTCGAGACTTGGCTGGGGCACTGCCGTGCCCCCAGATTTAAGTAGATTTTAGGAAAACGATTAAATTTTTCTTTTTTTCTTTGTGTTTGTTGATGTATAATTATTAAAGAATAAAAAACTGTATCTACTGTAAACTAGTAATATGTGGAAACGTAGTGGCTTGTACTTTTACTTATAGCAGACTGTGTACCTAGATATTAATATACAATGTATGTTTGTTTTCCCAAAATAAATAAAGAAATATACGCAGTGTTCTCGATAAGGGAATGTTCTCGGGAATTTCCCATCTCTACACGAGACTGGTATACCGACAGATTGGACGAAAAAAAGAAAATCATTTTCATAAGACCTTTGGAGTAAAAAGCTTGAAAAGAAATCAATGCGTAAAATATTTATAGTCATCGGACTATAGCAGAAAACCAATGATGAAACAAAAAGTAATATCGGCGAGAATGCACAAAATGTTCGGGCTCGCGAGGAGGCGAGTATTTGGCAGGTATTTCACATAACCGATATTATTGGGAGTTACGCTGTAATCTCTTTATGCGGAGCGCGGCGCCGGCCTTTTTACATTTTAATCCGGACGTAACCGGCGCCGTGCCCCGGCCCGCTCTGCCGGATATCACAATCGACTGCCTGATGGACCAAATGAACTCATTACTTAAAAGGAACACAACTAATTAAAATTCAACGAAGTTCTACCTTCTTATTTGAATTATGATAGAAAATTATTATTGTAGGGATTGCGGTAGGTCGGGGATAAGTGAGCATGGTGTATGACTCGGCATTATCATAATTCAAATTCGTATTGATCAGTTACTGAAGCGATGAGGGGATGGGCTGATACGTCGCTAAACAAATGAGTGCTATCTGCGCGTAGTGACGTGTTGACGAAGTACGTGATGTCACGTGTCGTTAGTAGGCGTCGGGTGCGCGCCGGTAACCGAACCCGGGCTTATGAAGACTAATCATCGACTAGCCAACGCCGTCTTTGGAAAAATTGCGTATATTATTATAGCTTGGTCGATGGTAAGTGTAGAGACAACGCAGAACTAACGATATTTTTGTCCGTACAAAAATTTCTCTACTTGTCATTTCGTATGAAACTGATTAGATTGCATAATCGGTTATGATAACGTTTGTTAATGTGGCGCAGATAGTCATTAACACGTAACACGGCTGAGCGTTGCGTACTATTAGTAAAGCGGTCACATACATACGTAAGGCGAGTGTTTAGAGAGTCGTGTCGTGTGGTGACAAAGTTCGCTTGAGTACTTACCTGCGCGACGCAAGTATTATGAACGTTCCGCGAAACTTGTCCGTGCCACTGTCCCCACAGTGGCACGGACAGCGGACACAGACGGAAGCGGGAACGGCACTGTTGTGGAGTTCCCTGGTGAGACAGGTTCCAAATTCCCATAATGAATGTCATAAAAATATCCAATCACTGTCTTAAAAGTTTACAAAGGGTCGCGAGACTGTCTGGTCGTGGGACTGCCTCATCAAGTAATCGTGACCTTGGAACGTAAAGGGCTATTGAATGATCACCGTGGATTTTAGTCAGTGCGAGTCTGATAGTCCCTCCCGTCCCGCCCTGTGCGGGAGGACTCATTTGATGATTTTACAACGATAAATAAAATGTTTTCGAAGTAGGTCGTTCTGAAATTAATAACCAATCACATAACATGCACCCACGATCGACCCGTGTGTGGAGGGGAAGGACTCCAACTGACTTAACCTTTTCAGTAACCCTTCTGCCCTTTGAGTTTCAGGAACACAGTTTCCTGCTAAGACAGTACCGCCTCCGGAAGGCCTCTGGCTCTTCCCCCTATAGAGCAAGACAACGTACCATCGACACGCCTTGATCGGACGGCAAGCTAATCAGGTCAGACCTGCGTCCAATCCTCGGCAATGGTTCTCATAGTTGAGACTCGGAATTAAGCAAACATCTCTTTGCGTTGATTGCATCCCGTTGTGTGTATGGAAATCTAAGGTGCCTTCATATATTAATAAGCTTATAGACTTTATTTAATAATGATATTTTTAAAGAAAGGATCATTTAGGTAAATCGAGTTTCCCACATCTGTTTTTGATTGGGTGCTCCCCTACACGTGTACGCCACGTAGGTACGACCAGTTAGAAAGGAGACAAGTGATAACGACGCTCACTTACTGTAACTATTTCGTCGCGATCGAAGTGGATCCGTCCCTCTGAATTCCCCTTTGATGGGTGTTAAAGTGCCGCCGAGGAAATTTAATCGTTGCTCACAGTTACAAGACATGACGCCATTACGGCACAGATTGCCACCAGTAATGCCGTTACTGATTGAATATCCTCCCCTCCTCCAGCTCCTATACTCAGCTATGCACTATCTTCAATTTATTTTGTTACTGGGTAATCTGATTGCTGAGCCTAACGGTATTTATGAAAAAGTAAACAAAAGTAAAGCTTATTATAAAGGTTCTTTAAAAGCGTTCTGAAAGCTCTTGAGTGGAATGCTTTCGTTTTGGATTTTGTCATTTAGATGGCTTTGAGCGTTGAAGTATTTTGAGCGAATAAAACAATAGTAAATAATATAAATAAATAAATAATAAATATTCCACAACTATCACACAACGCCATCTAGTCCCAAGCTAAGCAGAGCTTGTGTTATGGGTACTAGACAACTGATAAACATACTTATATATTTCTAAATACATACATATTATAGATAAATTACACCCAGACACAGAACAAAAGATCGTGCTCATCACACAAACATTTGTCCTGGGTGGGAATGGAACCCACGACCTCCGGCATAGCACTCAGGGTCACTAACCACTAGACCAACAGTAAAGAGTCACAGCTTTGCAGTACAGGACCAGCTTACTGAGAAGAATAGTTAAAGAGGGGCAAGTAATGTTTAGCACTGACTGCGTTGTGTTACTACATTTCTTAAACACAAATGTTAAATAAACGTCTCCTACTCCATAAAATCTAAAAAATCATAAAGTGTGTGGAGGTGGTTACCGGCCAGGAGGACAGACAGACGAACAACGCGAGAAGCCTCACATCACGTGCGGGCTCGCTCGTAAAACCAAATGACTAATCCAATTACCGGGCGAAAGACCAATCTGCTTTCTCATGACCTTAATTATACTAACCTTAGCTTTTTGAGCGGTTAATAAAGGCCCCCGTATTCCGTGTGTAAAATAAAACCGGCGGGCCTTTATTAGTGATTCCTCATGTGTTTTCATTTTTGTCCTCGTAAGTAGGTTCAGAGGTTCGGCTATTTTCGGAAGTTGCTCCGAGTTTAATTAGAAAGAGGATTTAACTGAATTTTGGGACATGTTGCTTGTAAATTAGTACTGTTGTCGTCGCCTGTCTCATCATGTTAGTCGTCCCGAGACTGATGGGATTGTAGCAAAGGTCTCTTTGTTGTTTGAAAAACGGAATTTTTCATTCCTTATCTAAAGATGTGAGCAAACGCGAGTACATGTGAATAATTTTTGCATTTCTGTGTTTAAAACAGTATACATTTTACACACTTAACAAATTAAACATAATATTTATTGCATTGAAAAGGGTTTAATGGCGAATGCAGTTTTGAAGAAAATCATTATTTTGTTTAAAAATAAACACAAAGGTTTATTTATTGTAACCAGGCTTCCTTCCTGGAAACCTAGAAACTGGTTATGATTCAAAATCAAAAGTAATTTTTCCAAAACTAGCCAAGAGCTATAAGAACCAAAGTACTTTTAATTCATTAGCTAATAATGCAATCTGCTCAAATCGTTTACACAGTACAATTACCGTCGGTCGCTTCGAAGCGGGATTATCATTGAGATCCGCCGCAACGCACACAATCACCCCTCGAACCACCAACACTCGACACCTCTAGTTTGTCCAATTAGCCGACTTGAACAAACAGAGAGGTTCCACGGTCGCAGTCACCCCGCGTTTATCCACGATTCAATGCATAACCCGCTTACACGAGTGTTCTTTCCGAACGAATTAAGTCCCTTCGAATTTCACTTTGATGATATCTTGAGGGTCCAGAACGCACTTTAATCGCTGCTCACTCGCTTATTATTAGAGGGACGATGTTATGCTCCGGCACGGCGCGCCTCCAGTAATAAGTTTAGTGATTTAATTTCCTTTTCCCATACAAAGTTACCATTAACATAACAGGCTAAATTCAACTCTACGCTGTTGTGTTAAAAGCTTTATAGTTGAAGTGAAGAAGGCTTTTGATGAAAACATATTGGATCACAATTGACGGCATTATTTTCGGGAAGTCGTACTATTACAGGAATGTTACTTGACATTAAGATGTAACTTGGTTCTCAAACAATTTTGTTGAATGTTCAGCCGGAAGTAAAATTTACAGTTACATTAAAACTTCTGACTACTGCTGTAAACTTCCTGAAGTTTGAACGCCATCAGGTACGTTATCCTAGCGCTCAGAAGCTCTTAAGGTAAGCAGATGTTAAGGTAAAATAGTAGATCAAAGATTCTTTCTTGATCAATTTTAAATTTTTCCGTCGGTTTCGGGTTAATCCTACTTTTGTGGGCTGATACTCTTAAATAAATCAGTCAAATAAATCTAAAAAATATACATATTTACAAGAGTCCACTTACAAGTTGACTGTTGATAGCAGAATACTATCGTTGTAGCAGTCAGTCCTATCAACGAGTGTTGTCACGTGACTGCACTCGTGCTGAACGTGTGTTCAGCAGCGCGCGGTGTATTGTATCGACACCGTGGCTGCTCGCTGACTTGGAACTCACCTGCCAATGAGCTGCCATTAAAGTTAGTTAAATTTTATTTATAAGCTACATTTAATTATAAGCGATGCATTCATCATCATCAACATCATCCACAGCCCGTCTTCACCCACTGCTGGGTGTAAGCCTCTCTTTGCTTATGCCAAGCTCCACGGTCTCGCGATGCATTAACTTCACATAAAAATACTCAAATCTTTAACTTGATCCAAAACAATTTTGTATAAAATTGGAAGACATTAGTTTGTAATCACGTCTCTGACGATTTTTTCCCGCAACTCAAACTATACCTAGCTTTTGCTCGTAAGTCTCAAAAGCTTCGATCACAAAATATCCATTAACAATAATATCGAGTTGGAATATGTCCTTAATGACGTCACAACTTCACCTGTACGTCAGACCACAACGGAGGTGAGGTCACTGTACGAGCGGGCGTGGGTAGGAAAGAGGCGAAAACCTGCCGCTTTGAAATGCGTATTCATAGTGGATTAACGACCGACGATAGTGGGCCTTTCACGCCATTAAAAGTGTTAAAAAGCGAGCGGTTCAATACTGGTGTGCGGTGCAACTGGCGGCGGGACGCGGGGGTGACGCAGCATCTTCATGGAATATTCAGCTCATTATTGCTTTCATTTAGCTAACTTTTTTCTGTTTGCTATGTTGTAAAAATAAAAACTAAACGTATGTAAATGTAAACATGTTTATTTCGTGTTTGCTGAATGATTATTTTGGGTGATATGAGCATTTTACTAAGATTGTTGAAGTTGTCAGTGAAGTTATAGACGTGAAGCTTTTAATATGAAAAATTATATATCTTTCAGGTTATTACGACTGTAAAACCTAGTAATATCCTTCTATGTCCTTGAATGTGAATGATAAAGAAGTAATCAGCTTTCGCAATTTCAGACAGTCGTCGCCACCACTAGCACCCCACGAAACAAGGCACTATATTTTTTCCATAGGCACAATATATTACACGGGCACTATGTATAAAGGCTTTAGAAATGTGCCGGTTACCGCTCAGAGGCATACATCGTACCTCCCGCACTCCGGCACTCCCGAGGCACCTCCCGGCTGCAATAACAATGTAATAGCCCTCGCTCCCTGTCGACTTCTAACTTACTGCTTTGACTTTCTACGTTTATGGCTTTTTGTCGAGAACAGATGATAGTCTGAAACTGGACTGAATTTGAATTCAGTTTCTTGATCTGCACACATAGTTGATCAAGGCTTTCGTTACCTAAAAGAAAGGGATTTGTAACATTACAACATCAACACTTTTCTTTTGTTCTTAATTGGAGAAGTGGTAAACTAATGCGCTGCGTGTCGGGTTCAATGCCTGCACACACCATAGAGTAAAATCAGACCCATTTTATGTGTAGAGCAGGTTCCCTAATAATTTATGTTTTATTTTACCTCTTTGTTAGTGTAACTAATCTGTATATTCATGACGAATAACAGCTTTCTACTAATAAGGGTCTTTGAACTAAGCTACGGACAGACGGATATGATGAAACTCTAAGCCCCTTCGTACACAACGCGAAGCAAGTCTCCAATATCTTACCATTGCCATGTTTCACCTATAGACCAAGGAACAGTTGTAGACTACGGAATCCTAAAAATGGCAGCTCGTGTCGTTCTGTAGTTCCATGAAAAAAGACATAAGTTGATGTCATTGTAGGTAACAATATCATTTTTGTGTGGTTCTTACTTCAAAAGACCATTTCAGACACTGACCTGCATGGTCCTCGTATAGCCTGATCTACATATAACGTCTGGACTTCAAAAGAGACTGCGACCTCTGAGTTTGTTTCGGCTGTTTCTTTTCAGAGTAGTCAGGTACGAAACACCGGCCCCTTCTAGTTTTATAAAAAGACGTGTAAAAGTGTTGATATAACCTACTTGCATAAATAAACATCATTTCATTTCATTGTTCAAAAGATTCCTTTCAATCAGCTACAACTTAAGATGGTCGCATCATTTTAATTCCGTCAATAGGGCGACCGAAGTCTGTCTCACTCAAACAGTGTTGTGTGCACAGTGCGGTATCTATCATCATCTATCAGCGCCGTTTGTTTTGCTGTCCGTCCGTCCGGCTGGCCCGTGACAAACTTGAAGAGACGAGCAGAAGGATCACACAGATAAAGAATTGTGATATCTCCAAGATTCTGTCAGCAAAGATGAGAACGTCGAATCATAAGGTTTCATCAGTAAAGATTAGGGGGCACTGTCACCAAACCATTTTCGATTCCTAGTGAAAAAGGGACAAGGCTAGTTTCTACTTCAGTTTATGAGAAAGGCATTTAGTCAGCAACTGAACAAATTAGTAAAGTTCAGTTATTCTTCTTTCTTATCCTGAACATAGAACCAAATAGGCGTCCTGTACACGACAACGTTATGTTCTGGTCTGTTTGGTTCTTTTATATCTTGGAGTGGAACTACTGCTTAGTTAATTTCGTTGTATGGAGTAAATCGCCACTTTTGTGACGACTGCTTTGTGAGAGTGGGCTTTTACGATCTGATCAAACACCTTTAAAAACAAAAATTCGGATTTAAACATTTCGGTCTGTGTCATTTTACAAACATTATCTATCACAGAGGAAAAACATTTGGAAAACATTACAAGCTTATAGCCTGTATATCCTTTTTTAGATGATAAAATCATCACATGGGTCGCGGGCCGGTCTAAACAGGCTACAGTGACCCTGGAACCTAAAGGAAAATTGAGAGAAACAAGGTGGATTTCCCGGCCAGGGCGGGAGGACTTATTTGATGACTTATACCACCCAAAAAAGAGGTAAAGTATTTAGGTTAAAAAGTTGTCAAATGAGTCCTTCATGTCACCTCAAGAGTGGTGGTGCGGTCTCCAAAGTCTAGCTATCTGTCAAATCGTTATATCATTCATTCTTAGTTCGGACTCGTTGTCAACATGCAACAGCAACAGCATGTCAAAAGCGGAAACCACGAGTTTCGTGTTTAGAGATTAGACCCCCTGGTTTGGTCGCGGGACTCACGAATTACCGTGACCCCGGAACGTAAAGGGCTATTGAAGGTCATCGTGGATTTAAGTCAGTACGAGTCTGACAGTCCCTCCCACTCTGCCCTGGGTGGGAGAACCCATTTGATGATTTTACCACGATAAAAAAAAAGAAAAATAAAACCCCTGGTCCATGATCGGACGGCGAGCTACCAATGGGTAGCTTGGTACTTACTTGATACTTACTTTTAGTTCACAAAACCAACAACCATGAACACAAAAGTTTTTACAAAAAATGACCAAGCTTCCAACCCACCTTTCCTACCTACTAGATCGTGCAGGTGGTAGTGTTAGCCATTTCCCTAAATACTTGAAGTACGTTTCCTTGAAGTACGTTTACGAGTGTAAGGCGAGCCGTCTAGCGACACAAGCCGCCTCGCGCAGATTCGCTTCATGTAATATGCATTCAAATCCGGCCAGCGCCGCGCGGCGCGCTGCTGCCTGCTGCGGGATACAATACTGTTCACTTGTACAGGTGGCTGATAGCTACCGGTGGAATTATGTTGAACACACTGTAAGGCCTCTTGCTTGTGAGGGCACGTCTTGAACTCTAGTTTAAAACATTCATCCATTTGAAAAAGGACCCTGTATTATCATTTGTGTTGGTGCAACCCTCTGAACATATTAGATCGGGATCGACGTAGTACCGAATAACGAATTAGTAAATGTTTGTATTCGTACTGTGGTTTGATGATAATATTATTTTGATGAATTAATTACACAGTATTTTATATTCACTCATCAGGAAAGTTTAATTCAATTTAATAACGCTATAAATGGTTCGGCCATGAGGATGAAACATTTCTAATAGAATTTGAAACCGTTGAGCTGATTAGTAACCAGTATACTTAATTATAGCGAATTATGGTATTGAGTCTCTTTAAATTAAAAAAGATCCTTGAACAAGACTTGTTGAGTGATGTTTCTCAAAAGATCAAGTTTCTTAAATATGGCTCAAAGCTCGTCTTTTAAGTAGAGATTTCCAAACTTTATCCTTGCTCAATAATAAAGACTGAGCACCTTTACTTACCTACATATTATTATTAAATTACCGCCGAGAGCTGCGACTTTGACAAGCTGATGTTAATGAGTAAAAGCGACGTATGATTAGAACGAATGAGAATTGTTTACTTTGGGCTTGAATATATTTGACATTCGTACAGACAGTTTGTTAACGAAGCCGAGTCACAAGTAGCGCCACATTCTATCAATTGCGAACTTTGACTTTAATGAAGATTTCTTTATAAAACTGTTAAATATCAAGTTGTATTTATACATGAACGAAACACTCAACTCGGCCTTCCTGCTCACGGAATTCCTCGAAAAGAATTCTCAACAAAACACATTCAATTTCGTAGACATTCAAATTGTAATTGGTATTTGTATATAGTTGTTGTATTTGTTTCCGCGAGTGTTGGGGAGGCCAACTTCGCAACTAAAAAGAAACTTGAATTAAACAATGAATATTACAACAAATCAGGGCGCGTTAACAACCGTACCTTTACTTAACAAAATATGTTTATTTGTGTTTGTACATAAGAGGTGCGCGCCTCGAGAACTTACTAACACCACTTACAAACTTCTCTATGCGCCCGGACTGAGCCAATGTCTATCCACATCCACTTGTAATAAGATCGTCGATAAGTGTATAAGTGGAAGTTGTTGTTCGTAAGTCGTAAAGCCCACTAGCACAATAAATAAATAGTTGTAGGTCTAAAGTTGTGAACAAAGTTGGGCACGTCTTCTCGATTTTTCCCTTCGCTCGTGAATTATTTACCTTCCCTTGTTCGATAGTTGGCAACTCGCGCTTTGGAAACAATATCATCGGGAATTATTTTCATACATTATTATTTATGTATTTTATGGGCACCAACGACCCTGACCTTTGAGCATATATATATAGTGTGTATCCTTATTGTTGGTTCGTAACGTTTTGGGTCGTTGTTCTAAATATCTATTGATTAAGGGTATTTAGACCTTTTACGTAACAAAATTTATAAGGCTATGTTAAATAAAAGAAATAAAAATGTACTCGCACACACGTAATCTCGTCAGGGCACGGGTACTTACTCAAACCACTATCATACAACGTTCATAATTTAAATACTCATAAAAGACGGATTGAAGTCAGAGCTTTCAGCAACTAAATCGATGATATTTGCTTCAAACTGCATGCTTTAGTGCTGTTTGTATGTGTGGCCACGTGTGTGTGTGTGTGTGTCTGTTCACGTTGCACACAAAAACAACTGACACAAACATCCAGAAGAAGCACAAATATTTGTACAACAGCGCACAGTTTTTGTGCCGATGCGGGAATCGAATCCACGACCCGTGCAAAAAGAAGACTCTCAGAATCTACATCACGGTGGCATAGCTACGTAAACGTGAAGTAAAAATTATAATCGAGGATTTGTGTTCATATACCAGCCCGCACCAAACTTTAGGATGGGTTTCTACCTTTTCATCCGAAAAAAGTGCTGCTCTTGAAAAAACAATTATAACATCTTTATGATAATAAATGGCGCCGTCACGTGTCACCTCATTGATTGTCAAATTCTAAATGAACGCAAACGAAACCGCGAGTAAAAGCTAGTCGGTATTATTAACTTTTTTCATATCTGACTCAATTTCCACAGCTGACTATTGCGAAGCTACACTTTCCACTTCAAATTGGTGGATTATCTTCCAAATAACACCTCCTACCAGGTCGATTTGAACAAATAGAATATTAGCCGTTCGGTTTTTACACTAGTTAATAGGAGGTAGTTACCTATTTTAATGAAACTGCTAGTCTACCATTGTAATTAAAGTACTTCTTTGTATGTTTTCTAGTTAATAAAATGACTTATAACAGAGTTACTTAAGAAACATGAGTAACTCTATTGAAGTCAATTGTCAACTTTTATCAAATACTCTAAAAATGTTAATCCACGATTCAAATCATTGCTCACTGATAATTATGGTGCTCTAAACAATGCAATAGTTTCAGCGACTCAAATAAATGATTTGCAATGTGTTTGGCTTAAATCTCTATTTATGTAGTTAGTTAATTGCTGTTCCAGATGATACGAATTGCTTTCCCACACATTTTCGGTTATCGGAGTATTTTTAGATAACACACGATCAGATGTTGATATTAATAGCAATCTTCAGGTCCCCAGCCGCGCGCCACAATCAGCCGCCGCCCGCCGGGAGAATAAATATCCAAAACATGTTTACGGCCAGTCCTCAAGGCGTTCACAATGTAATTTTCTTTAGCAATCTGTTCGGGAATATTACCACCGGTATTTATTCCCGAGCTCATTACAGGCGCGGGATCCAATCGCGGGATAAGATTCCCGACGCCGGGATCGCATTGGTCGCGCACTCCCTAGAGTCGAGTTGAGATTTGAATCACCAGTTCTACTCGACCTGTTCTTGTAACACTGTGTGAGACGCTTGTTTCTCTATTGAAGGGTCATGTTCGTCTGGTCGTGGGGTTATGATTCGATATAGCGGTTATTGGGGGCGTCGAGGATACTCCCGTGTGATCGAGGTGTCACAAAATAGTTTTTCCGGTTCGTTTTGCAGTCTCGTCGTGTTTGCGTCGATATGTGTTCAGAGCCTGTCCTGTGTGTGCCACGTGATCACCGCCTGCGTGAACGTGTAAACAGATTATATTTGGAGACGTGCACGAGGAAATTGACTAACAAATAATTATTATACTTATTGGGTTTTTTTTATCGAGGTGTCGACTGCCAGACTTGTACTGACTAAACTCCACGGTGTCGGCTAATAGCCCTTTACGATCCGGGGTCACGGTCCCGCAACTAAATTGACAATATAACCATTATTTACTTTCTTTGATAACTCCGTTTCTTCACAATAAAATTCTTCAATCCTATATACGTATAAAATGTATAAAACCTTCATTTTTATACGAACCGACCGAGACGGATCCTTTACAAGTACTTTCAAAAACTAATTTGAATACGTTGCATGTCTGAAGGGAACCTAACAACCAAACTTTTGCAGTTTGCATTATCTTACATACTTTCGTCGACTTTTTATATAAACTTTGATTTTTCACCTTTCTGACAGGGATAGAAGTTTCACGGCGATCTATAAAAATAAACTGCTCCGAGCAGGCGAAGTTGGTAAAGTCACGAGCTTACCGCCTCGGCGGCGCTCGGCAACAGTCGGCGGCACTCGGCGCGGCTCGGTCGCGGCGCGGATGCGGTCCGTGTTCCCGCGCCCGTGACCGGCATGCCGGATGACTCGCGCTCGGCTTCCCTAATGTTGCACCTGACGACATTATTTGTTTAATTTTAATTTAAATGCTGTGTTTTGTATAATAAATGAACTGTTTATGTTATTAGACACGTATTCCAGAAGATTTTGGGGTAAAGTTCCGACTTCGTGCTTCCGGACGTGGAAGGAGACGTTTTCCTATGTAATAATACAGAAATAAGTTTTATGAGAAACGTACACTTTGTTAAGTTTTATACATGTTGTTAAAGTTATAGAGATAATGTAGAAGTGAATCTGTCAAAGAGGCTGAGGTCAGTGATCATTTATCTTTTTTTAGTTCCACTTATCATTTAGGTACAGTAGCAAACTTAACTACCTACACCTTTAGTGAATTGAACTGAAACAAAGTACTCAGAATAGTGTTCATAATTCGTCGTAAGTGCCTTTACAGTTATGTAGGCTCATCGCAGACGATGCATAATACAAAATAATTATGATAATATCTAACAATACAAAACGAATACAAAAGACTATCAAAATAAACTAGTCGTTTGAGAGAAAACAGTCCAGAAATACTTTTATGAGGTACTGTGGAGGCGGGCCAGGTCTGGTCGAATAATGCTGTCACGGCCCGAGAGTAATCTCCAGCAAATGTATGGAAACGGCCGTCTGTACTGTTGTGGAACTTTCACCGGGCTGCGGTGCGCACGGCACGGGGGAAACGCTGCGGTTATTATTGTGTGATGAACATTTTATATTGCTGTTCTATGGTAATTCATAGTTCACTACTAATTGTCTTAATCGCCTCGTTACCGGTCTGTATAATGTAATGTAATAATGTGATATATTATGTCAACCAGCACGCCAGCACATGGGCCGCGTGGCGGATTATTTCCCATTCCATCTCAAGAAGAGATTGTGTCCCAGCAGATGGAACATTTATAGCCTTATTATGATGATGATGTAATACTTTTTCATGTCCACCGGTCTTCCCATTTTAGTGTTTTTATTTTTGATTCGATTTCTGATGTGTGAAATTCGTAGCAATTTAGTTTGCGTACTAAATTAATGTACTTATTTGAAGTTAATCAAGATTTGGATAACAACACAGCATTAGAACTTAAAAGGTAATATAATTTATCAATTTTTGTCATTCGTTTTGACTCTAATTAAAAAAAAACTATTACACATTTAGCAATCCTAGCGCCACCGTTATTAGTAGAATATTATTTAGTTAATGTTGAAGGCGAAGGGCCTCTAAAGATTGCAGCGTGTTTGGGGCCCAGTGCGTCCCAGTGACCGCAACTCCGAACTTGTGTTGTGTGTACGTGAGCGGCATGCCTCCGCGATAAACATAACCGTTTTAAACGGCGCGGCGCCGCGACCGCGCAGCGCTTGGCCTCCGGGCCTCTGGGCCTCCGGGCCTCCAGGCCTCCACCCACTTCTTAATTTGTTTGCCGGTCACCGCCGACATCATTTGACTAATTGTACAGGTAAATCTTGGCCTCTCCCTTGTTTTTTTGGCCCTTTAAATTTTTTTGTGAAGAAATTGTAATTGTTGCAATTATTTAAAAGCTTACTAAAGCTTTTTGTTTTAATGTTCAGAAATGGTTTTATTCCAACAACGTGAAGGTTGGCTGTAGTATGGCGACAGAGGGCTAAGATGTTGGACGGGGAGGTCTTGGTCCAGCGGAGATCATTTCGGGGTTACGGAAATGATGAACTATTTTAATATGGTTTGATTTAACAACATGAATAGTTTAATTTATGTACGTAGAAAGAAACGAGCTGACCATATTTACTGAAAATACAGTTTCTGTACCGATGTAGACCAATAATGTTTGTCATTTGCATGTGCATTTATCTTTCTACAACAGAATTATTTATATAACGCGAGCGCGTGGCCGCGAGGTCGGAGTATGAGCAAATGTAAGTGAACCCTATGAAAACTTCAGCGAAGGTCACGATTTATCTTTCAGTACTTCTTGAATATTTCGCCGCGTTTCGCTTGAATTTATAAAGTACTGAAATCCCCAACATGCTAAAATAAACGTTTTAGCACCGTTACTCAACTACTTATCTTGCTCTACACATTTATTATAACTGTGAAGGTCACATTCAATGTTAAAGTCAGGTATTAGAACTGGGTTCTTGGTAGTGTTTTTTAGCGGTGACTGCGAAAATACTGTCTACCTTTAGCATCTTACCTATCTGGAAATTCTTCCTTTAAAAGAACACAGGCGGGATGATTTGAAAAGTTGTTGGCAAATGGCCCAGAAAAAGCTACATGGGATTTTAGTAAAGCATTTATGTAAACAAAAACCTGAAACAATAAAATTGCAATTTTCAAAATATATGTGAACAATGCGGAGTTCATTACTGACTGAGCGAACAGAAACAACCTGGTTGATGTTCGTCAGTGTACACAGTTAAACACAGCGGCACATCGGACAAAGAATTAACTCGTAACTACGTCATCAGCAGTCGCCGCAACCTATGCGTTTGTCGCGATGCGCACGTTATGTCGCAGGTCGTGTCGGATGCCACCCGCATCTGGTTTGTATGTCAACTGTCGGCACAATGACAACTTTTATGTTATTTTGTGATGTACGCCCTTTGTTTTGATGTAATTGGAGGAACAGCAATGTTATGTATAGCGTGACATACAGCACTCGCTACAGGAGTTAGAAAAGGTGGCTTAGGAATTCCCACATTCAGAGTTATAACTATAATATTTTCGCAGTTATGTTCCACTGGACTATCGTTACATCTATGGAATCGTTATATACGAGATGATATTGACGAGCAAAATGTTTAGATTCTTACCCTAACGTCTATATTAAATCGTTTTCGATTTCAAGAAATCCACCTTCCAAATTGCAGAACTTTTGTGACATAATTTTATGTACCATTCGTGATGTTGACGTTGTATTATATAGAACATTAATATGTACCCAATAACCCCCGATCACATGTATTCCATGTTGAAAGGAAGGTGTTCTGACAGTGTGACGAGGGAATTGCCTCAATGATGCCATTTAGTAACGATGCGCGAACCTAGTTTATGATCGAGAGCCTCCTTCGATCATAAACTAGGTTCGCGCGTATTGGACGGAAAACATTTAGATCAATGTAACGGTCACAAATTACTTTGTATCTATTTAGGTTTGTTCCAACGTAGAAGACAATCTGAGTTTGCCTTTTCCATCATCCATACTTCTTGTTTTATCTCTTTCCGCAAACAGCTACTTTATTTTGTGAATGACTAGCTATTGTAAAATTAGATAAAATTAAGTTTCCTTTTCAGATAATGTCGTAAAAGTTTAATCCAAAACAGGTAGGTAGTGAAGATCCAAACATATAATTTCCCAGTAGATAATGCCGATAATTTACATCATTATCGGTAGAACACGCAGCCGATAGTGGCGCTATCATAATGTCTGTCACTTGCGATAGCGGCGCAGAGCGCAGAGCGCGTGCTCCCGACAGATAACTCATGCTGTACGATATCATCGCTATGACCGCAGTAATTAATATCAAATTGTGGCTTTCAAAATGTTTAATTTGTACCTTAAATCAATAATGCCATACATTTTTTAAATGAATGCTATAAATTTTCGTCTACTCGTATATTATAACATCGACATACAATACATGAGTTTAGTATGTTATTCTAGAGTTCTTCAGTTTTTAGTAACACCAAGCTGTGGATCAAAATAGCCAAATGCCGAGTTCTAACACAGCGTAATAGTATCAGATTTATATATATTTTTTCAAATTCTGTGTAAAGAGAAACTGGGTACGTAAACGGTATACGAAGACAGCTTCTCAAATCCCTCACATCTATACGCTTGTGAACCCGGTCCAGGGTTGCAGCACTGCAGCGCATAATATGGCATAATCGTGTGTCGCGTCCGCGGCTGTTGTCAGTCCGAGCGGATTAATCTAAACAATCTTAACTAAGTTCAGTGCGCCTCTGGGGAGCAAGCCGACAGACAACGGGACAAGTGATCAACGAACAGCGGGAGAAAGATTCATTAAAAGACAATATTTTAGAGCATTCCTTACTCTCTCGAAGTTTTCTTGTCTATCTTAGCTTGGCCACGGACGTCACTATTATCATCGTTCTCCTGCTCTTACCTCTCAAATCATTCATTGTGTTATAGTTTCGTACATACAATATCATAAAGCTCATACAATGGCATGCCAAAGGAGAATCCTAGCTCAGTGAAAGTAAAAAGCCATACGCAGATCTTCAATAATTAGTTTGGAGCACACAGTAACTCTAAAGTATCCAAATTGTATCGCTTTCTTAATTGATTAATTATTTCATTAATGAAGAAATTAATCTCACATTAACGCTACCCGCTTGCGCTCGTAGCTCGCACCGCTCGTAAAGCCGTTGTTGCGGCCAACGGTTGAGCGCACCTGGCTGGCAGTCGGGAACTAGTGTTAAACTACTATTAAGGGGCGCTCGCCACTCACCGAGCGGCCGTCAGGTAGTGTACCTCTGCCGCGCTCTCAAAGGCACGGCTACGAAAATCCAAAATTTTGATAAATATATGGCGTGATTGGTACTTGAGTGAATTTGTTACAATGTGTGTTCCTTGGGGTTCAAATATCTTTTTGAAAAAAAAAAACTGTCCTCCCCATATACTGCTTGTTCTGAGTTAACGACGTTCATGACGTTAATTTGATAGTATTTTTCCAATAGTAAAAGATTATTAAGTAAGACGACACGGTTGGCCAGTGGTCAAGCGATCGACTGCCGCGCAGCGGGTTGCGGGTTCGATCCCCGCACGGATCAATATAATATATCAATATATATGCAAGTAGTTGTTCCGAGTCTGGGTGATTGTGTAAGTGCGTGCAGCCACAACAGGAGAAGAATTAATATTTTGGGACAAGTTTATTTTTTTTAGTCAATAATCAGTCAATCATAAATTCAGTTTGCCTAACAATTACTCATGAGTATTAACTAGTTTAGTAAAAAAATGATATCTTGTCAGTCACAACCTTACTTTCTGGTTATAGGTGTATACCTATAACAAGAAAATCAAAGCGTATATTGTGTTACTTTTTTCAAGACAGTAAGAAAGCTTATAGAGAATAAAGTTGTTTTTTCAATTTTTCCATCAAAGATGGTACATTTGATTTGATGAGAAAACTGCCTTGAATGAAAAAGAAAGTTTAAAAAAGCACATTTTAACAAATAAAAAATGTAACTACACTCTAATGTGTGGAACTATCCCACACATTTGAATATAATTTTGTGAAACTGTACGGTTAGTTCATAGATAGGTTATAAAACAATATGACTTTAATAATGTTCTTTTAAAATGCAGGGTATCAACGACGAGTGACGTGACGCACCAGGGCATAAATCTAATAACGCAGGCGTCTAGACGTGGCCTCTCTGCCTGTCTGAGGAGACGCGCGCCACCTCGAGGGAACGTTCGAGTGTTACACGGACATCGCTTCATTCAAAGACTCGACTCCTCATGGACTTCACTACGCGTATACATTTAAGATGTATCTTTGTTCAGAAAATAGCGGGAAAACAAGTTTCTACCATTCTACCACCTTACTTTTTGCGTGGTTAAAGTGTCAAGTGAGTCCTTCCGAGAGGAGTGGAAGGGACGGTCAGACTTGTACGAGTACTGGCCTAAATCCACCGTGTTCCTTCAATTGCCCATTACGTTCTAGGGTCAACAGGGTAACTGTTTAGGCAGTCCCGCGACCCCAGTAGGCGTTTGGCCCTCTAAGGGAGGCCCCGTCACAAAGACTCGACTCATAACAGACTTCACTAAACGCACATATGTATGATCTAGCTTTGTTCTGAAAAACGAGTTTTTGCCATTTGTGTGCCCGCTTCTATAAAAATGGCAATTATTTTATTTAAAAGGCAATAATAATCACCATGTGTGATAGTGTGTTTCGTGTGCGTACGACTGTCTACTTGAAGTGTTGATGATGGGTTCTATTTCTTAAAAAGTTTAAAGTTCCTCAAACTATAGGGTATTTTACTGCATAAAAAAAATTAAAATCTGTTTAGTCCGTCAGAATATTGAAGAATAATGGACACGTAATTTTTTTTTAATCAATGAATATTGACAAAGATAAATCGCTTCCGAATTCGGGAGTGGGGGCTTGACGTGACGTCATAACGCTTGTAAATTTGTGCCGACTGAGTGACGTTTTGTGATTTTTAAAAGCGTTGTATCTTCGTAAATTTTGGTTTACGTAAGTAAAGAAAAAATACGGGTCTAATATTTTTTTTATAGTCTATTTCTATCTCTACCGGACTAATAAAAAAATATAGTAAAATAGCCTAGGTGTTACGATATTCGACTGTTATGTTGATCATGTTTCAGTGATACAAAACGTTAACTGAAGAAATAAAAGACATTCGTAATTTCATTATTGTCTTGACTTGATTGAGTGCAAAAACTGATAAAGAGGAAATTACAAAAATAAGTAGTCATCAAATAAATGAGATTATTAACATCATTAAAACTTGCTCATTAAATAGATTCATGCACCTAATTGGTACAAAAAACTATTCATCCATGTTAGTTACATTTGAAAAATATAAAATTATTACCCGTAGCTTCATCGTAGCCGCTTCTACGAAAACCGTAGCACGATGCTACGCACATATTCGTGTAAATACGTTTAATATAAAACTAATTTAATCTGTAAAGCATTTATTTATTCCGTGTTTAATTGAACTGGATTTATTTGCGTAACGTGCAAAATATTAAAACATAATTATTTTCAGCCATTGTAACATAAGGTAAAAATATAAGCTTAAAATTAATTAGGCACTTTGTAACATGATTGTTTCTCACTGACCACTTATTTGATGCAATTTTTCGTATTAGTATACATACTAACGTATTCATATCAGGACGAACCTACTTACAAGTAGGCACGTCCTGATTATTGTTTCATTCAAAAGTTTCAGTTTCATATACTCACTGGTTTGACCACACTAATATTACACCCTTATTTCTCCAGTAATGTTAAAGTACTCCCATTCAAAAGGGGTCGACCCTATTGCCCACAACCGACCTCAAATTCAGGATTACTTCTGAAAAAGTCTGTTAGAATAGCCCAAAAGCGGTTTGCTCGACATGGGAATCAAACCCAGGATTTGATGCTTAGTATCGCTTGTAACCAGAAGACTAACAAGCCAGTCGACTAATATTGAAGTTAATAAAGCTACAGGGTGTGTAATGACCGGGGCGGGCCGGTGCGGGCCGGACGGTCGCCGGGCGCCGCAATGAGACGCGCCCTATATCACCGTCGGCAATTTAAACGTCGGCTCGCCTACTCGCCGGAATAAATTCAGCAAAGTGTCAAACAAGCGGACAACTCTCGCACCTGGGCTCACGGCCGCGCACCGGCCCCGGCGGCGCCACCCACTAGCGGACGCGGGGCAGATGTATTAACTGTTGAAGCTACGTGCAAATAGGGACAAAAAAACACTGACTGTGCGGAGTATACACTCGATTATAATTGGTTATACACCATAGGTTGCTCAGTTGAACGCAGGACACGACGTTTAGGCCAGTCAAGCCATAAAGTCATGGTAAAAGCAAAGAGGAAACACTTATGGACCGCTTAAACACATGGAACAACTAAAAGTAAAGACAAACCTCGTATCGCGATATTAAAGTTTTCTGTGAGTTTAGAAAACAAAAACTTTCATCAGTATAATTCCTGGGCAGAAAGTCCACCAGACGCACCTCATCTGGTAGAAGGAACCTCTTTGTTTCAATAGGGTATTGAGGATCTATGATTTTCCCTTCATAGTTCGTACCAATTTTTTTGTTTAGTTCGTCCCGTCGTTCGTTTGTTCGTTGGTCAGGTAAGTACTTAAGTAGTCTTGTTTAGAAATTCGCTTCATCGTGTGACTTGAAGCAGCGGTTAGCCTTTCAAAAACACCTTAGTTGTAAGGCATCTACAAAAAATAGCTCCCGTGCGACACTCCAACTGTTTTAAAGAAAACTAACTCCAAATGACTCCCAGGACCAGCCAGAACCAGTCCTCTCTGATAAACAGTGTACTTTAATTACACTGTGGTCTGAAGGTGGTCTCTAAATAAGAAACGTAACCGCATGACGTGATAAAGCATTTGTTTGTTCAAGAAAATTAAAATCAAAGAACAGTGTGATTTTTTTTTCAAAAGACGAACGGTAACCTGTTTGTGTTGATCTTTAAAAAACGAAATTGCAAAAAGTGGAATTATTTACGACATAAGATGCGTTAAATATCTGACGTACTAAGATCAGGATATCTACTCTATTGATTCACAAACCAATAGTAGCACCTGATGATATAATCCGAATTCTCAAGTAATTAGCATCGCAACTGTTGCCAATTAAACCGTCGGAAGAGTTGTTCTTTGCTTTATTAATGATTTATAGCCGCGGCCTGCGCGCGCCCGATAGCGATACCCGACCGATTCATAACTAAATACTTGTGTCTCGCCGCACTGGGGACTGGGACTGGGGTGCGGGGCTGCTGGGAACTGGGAACTTTGTGACAACCCTCTACTGCGTCGTGCAAGAGTTCGAGCTTTTTGTTTGAGTTCGACGGTATTTTAGATGGCGGAAGAGATTGTGGAAAGAAAAACAATATTTAAATTAATTTTAAAATATGAAAGTAATTAGTGCAATGTACCTATGATGCAAAAATAAACTAATTTTAGTTCAGTAAAACATCCGCTGTGTCAAGTTCAGCGTATATGTATTTATAATTAATTATGCAAATATTAGAATAAAATGGCGTGGCAGAGAGAATTAACTGTGGACTTGATTTTTATCAATGAAATAAGAAATAATCAAAGATATTTAGGTTTAAGACTGATCCTGTGGTACATACCCACAGATAAAACTAAGAAATGCAACGAAAAACATGTTCATAATTGATTCAATTACGACATTTGTCTTCACGATAAATATGTAACACCTCTTTTAGTATAATATCATTATTTTTATCTTCTGTAAAGTAGGTTAAATGTCCATGAATTTAATTTCTCTCCCCTGTTTTTGGCTGCGGGCTATTTTGGAATTGCTGCACCCCGCGCAGCGCTTAATCGGGCATTATTTAAATTTGTATATACTTTGGGGCTATTTCTAACAGATATTGCCTGTGGACACGCATATTGCGTTGTGATGGGGCTGATACAGTTATGGGTTTGTTTACGTTGTTCGGTGTGGAAGTGTTGTTTTACAATGGGGGGAAACATCCCCCAGTTATTTTGATCGCTGAATTAAGTATATAAATTCTTGTTTGAGTTCAACAAGCTAGATCAAATAAAGCATAATTATTATGTGAAATTGATGTTTTTCAATAATTCTCGCAGCAGTTGACAGTTTCAATAAAATGTTAATTTCATAAAGTGCGAGCGAAGTAATCTCCCTTGCCATTTAGAAGAAGGCTCGTCTACTATGAATAACTTGTCAATATTCATGATAGATATTTAGGTCTAAACTAGGCTGTCAAAACATATTCGTTAACCCTTCAGTGACACCCTCCATCAGGCTGCATCACGACGGGTGGCAGACAGACAGACAGGCGGGGCCCTTCAAATGTGATAACACTCTGAAGAAATTGAACACTTCGCTACAAACAGCGATGAAAAAATTAATCTGTGTGAGGCCATGTGTGAGCGGGAGGGATTCAAGCTTAATATTAAATTGTGAGGTAAATATTGAAAAGTGCATATTTTGCGTAGCGATGAAATTGGATAGACGTGTCGGCGTGTCTTTGACTTTTATTTATTACATTTTCGGAAAGCGGTGTATTCTACACTTAGTAGGAAAGCTTGCTTTGGAAAAATCATTATTCAATACTGAGTCTCTACTGAGAATATTTCTATGGAAATTGATGGAGCAATCAGTCGCTGTACCAATGCACTATCTGAGCATGTGAAGCATCACACCGCCGCACGTGGACGTCCCTGCAAACAGTTCCTATGCTGGTAGGAGCGGAATAATTTTGTTGCTGTCTCTCTCTCGTCCAGACACCGAAGGTGATGCTTGCCGAAGTATCACATGATACAGGTAGTGACATCTATCTTGCTACGTGGTGAACTGCGCAGTCAGTCAGAGTACAACAGATGTCATACATGTGGACAAATGTATGCCATGCTCTATAGAGAACTTTGCTATTGAACGTGCTACCAGTTATGCGTGTTTCTTCCTCTTATCATCCTATTAGGTTTTTTCAATATGCTCACCACAGGCGCCTGTGTAATTCTGTTTAATATGTCGGGGGAGAACAGGCGTGCTTTCATATTATATCTATTTTTTCTGGATATCCTTTAAGAGACATTCTAGCGAAACTGTTGCCACAGAAAATCTCAAGCTTGTTACTTCAAACTTCACAGACAACAAAAAGTGAGCTCGGTCTATTTAAAAACAGCTGATCCAACAAGAATAGTTCCGTTTATAAATAATTCCACAAGTATTATCGATTCAGTGCTAATTAATAAACGAATCTTAGTAAGTCGGAACCGGCCCGGAGTCCCGGAGCCGGGAATAAAACCGGGATTAGCGAGGAAGCGACGGCGCGGGATTAAGCAGTAGTTATTAAATAAGTTGGGCAGGTTCACTGCCGGCTAGACAGGCTGTACATACATACATCCACTAGCTATTGGGTTTTATATAGGAGAAGAATTCGTGCAATGTTGTCGGGGCTATTTTCAGATCAAGTAAAATATTCTCAGTTGCTACTGAGAATATTTTACTTGAACTAAATTGCTATTTAGTTTCTTTGACGTTCCAGTCCTATAATATAATTGGAGGTTTCAGTTTCTTAAAATACAACGACACAAGGGTACTGTTATTCTGTAAAATAATGTGTAGTGAATATTCTCATTTTCATGAAAAAATCTAAATGGAATAACCTACCAACCAGCTAAATGTTACTACTAAATGTTTGTTTTTTATCAGATGTTGATAGTTTTAGAATATAACTAGTTAATATCCGTGGCGTTGCCCGCGTTCAGAGCGGTAATTATCGCAAGGGAAGGTACCCATCATTAAATAAATCGGTTCATTAGTAAGTGTAGTAAGAGTAACAAACATCCATCCATCCATCCTCACAAACTTTCACATTTAAAACAAGAAGCAAGATAACATTTAACAGCGATAGGATTTTAAAACATTTTATTCTGTTGTCCAGATAAGTCACCAGAATTTATTGCAGACTTATGCCCGTTTTTATTATAACTAGGCGGCGCTTAGATGAAAGTAAACGCTTTGTTGGAGTTTTAGCGTTCGGATTAACGTTGATAGTTGAAATTTCAGCAGGACAATAACATTTAGGCATTCATTTAGACGTTGTTTAGTGTTAGTGAAAGCGGGCGTTCATCAGCTTCACACGACTGCGGGCTATTTTATTATTCGTTTACAAGAGCCAGCGGCTAAAACAAATCTAAAGTGCTCAGTATAATTTATATCTGTGTTTACATCTTAATATTATCACTTTCTATTCGGGGCTAAAAGATAATTACCTCTTGTAATGTATTTATCTTACTTAAAAGCGAGTAATGTTAGTAATTTCTTTATTTAAATACGCCCGCGAGATGAATTGCGATGTAGGTACCTAGGTACCGAAGTAAGGCTCGAAATAGATGAGACACAAACTACTGCATTACCAATCATTGTAGGTACGTACATAAAATAAAATAAAATAATTACAACTAAAAGGGAAATCATAATAATAGGCAATTAGGTTTAATGTAAGATTCTAGATTAAAATTAAGCATTCAGAGATAAAATTGATTTTTCCATAACGAGCCTTTACTGGCAATATCACTAACTTATTTGAGAAAAAATAAATAGATACTCGTCTTAAGGTCTAGTGAGAGTACGTTTTAAGAAAGGGCTGAAGTCGACAAGTTATAGCTGCAATTAAGTTAGTTGGCCGAGTTCAGCATAATAGTATATCAAATCAAAATTATTTTTTTGCTGTAAATGCGATATCTCCGCAAAAAGATAATGTCTTGTAAATAAATATAAATTCAAACATTATTCAAGTTTTAGGTTACACATCGTTCGGTAACTACATAAAATAAACTTTTAAGTTTTATAAAAACTTTATGACAAGAGCATCTTTCTTTGCCTTAACATTAACCCAGTTTTGATATTTGATGAAATTCTAAGTATTTTAGTTTTTATTAAAACATTTGATGTTTAATTAGCTTAATATTAGTATTTGTATCTTTAGGGCCGTTAAACAAATTCACCACCAAAAATTGAAAGACTGTCATGTTATCGTAATTTCATGCTATCACTAACATGGCGTCCTTAACCCTAGTGCTCACACGCGGCTCTACGAGAGGCAATACGAACAAAATATAAATTCGATTATGATTAATTCGCTCGACGGACACGGCGGCTTACAGACGCAGACAGCGATTTTAAAGCGCTGTTCAGTATGATACTTTAATGCAGAAGGTCTATACCGTCGGCTTCTCATGTCCTAGAAGCGAGGTCAGCTTCTATTGGGAGCGGATGATCCTCCTCCACCGCTTTTTGTACGCGCATCATCTTTAGAAGTTTCTTTCAGGAACAGCATCACTTTAAAATATCAACGTTGTTTCTACGTATAATTCCTCCTAATAAGAGCTGTAAGTCTAAAAAGTAACTGTAGCATTAATAGTAACAGTTATACTAGTATCCACTAAATTGGCAATTCATATTACACGATTCATCTATTGAACAGTGTTTTATGATGAATCGTAAAACCGTCAACCAAATACATAGACTTATAGGATGGACAGAGCGTTCTAACAAAATGTCAATTAAAGTTACCATATTCTCTTGAAAGACAGAAAAAAAATGTGTAGGACCATATATCACTCTTTATCATCGTAATGTAAACGAAAGACATAGATGGTTCAACAATTGTCTTTCAATTCACGAAATAAATCACGTTTAGGGGAATTGTTCAAAGTCGCCTTTTTAGAGTCCTGGTCCTTCTGAATCTCTCATCGTTATGTCTTCACAGTACACAGTTTTACGAGGTGACAATTGCGCTTTAATTTGATCGAATCGCTTGAGAGTCGTCTCTTGTTTATTGGGCACGACGGATGCAAGCTCGCCAATCACACGATTGTACTCCAAGGCTTATCACAATGGAGAACGGTTCGTGATTTTTTTAAATCCTTCGTTACTGTGGCGTTCTTTTGATTCTTTTTCTTTTAGTCAGAGAGCAAACAGAATGTTGTTTTGTTAGAAAAAATTGTCTGCTATTTTTGTACTCTCAATTTAATAAGTCGGGTTCAACGACTGCGATGTAAATACTAGGTTTTTTGATATTGTCATTTATTGTTGTTCTTCTTTCAGATGAACAATGAATTGGCCAACTTTGCCACTTCCACGACTCGGTTGGCAGCAGGACAATGAGCTCTTTCTTCATTTACAACACACCTCTTCACGTACATCAATTTAGTACTTTTCTGTTGAGAATGTAAACAACAGTTTTAGGTATTTTTTGTGGTAGATATATGTAGAGGTGATATTGTAGCATTGAAGATCAAACAAAGTTGCACAACTGTCAGTCAGTTACAGAGCAAATAAACGCATTAATAAATGTTGCTCTTTCATTTTTCCGAAAACAACCCATGCTTGAATAAAGGACTCACCTCAATATAACTCTTTGGGGAATAAAACGCAATGATCATCTTGTGTAATTATCTAATTTATTTATGAGATTAAAGTCCTGGCCTCATAATGCTGAGTCAGCAACTACGATGACCTTATCGATATCATCTACTTTACAGACACAATCACTTTGAGAGGACACTCTCTATCGCAATGGACTGTCGAAGAGAGTTATTCGCTGTTCAATTTATTTGAGCATTTTGTTTTTTTAATTAAATATTTATCCTCGATGTTATTTCATTGGGTCTGTGCCCTACTGGGTTTGAACATCAAGTCAACTGCAGTGTACATATAAATTCAACAGCAGTCTGCCCGGAAATGTATTTTCTTATAATGACGATTGCATTCGTCAACTAATACATAGGATAACCAAGAGAATTAGGAAAACTTTTGCTTTACTCCTGACCTGAAGCCTTATCACGAGTTTTTATGTTTTTGTGACGTAAAAACTGCTGCTTAGACGTTAATTTGATGGAATAAATTAGTACCTCGTTCGTAAACTTGACGCGTTTTTACAATTATCCATATAAACGCAGTAAATTCTTTATGTACGCTGTTAATAGCATACAGAAATCTTGTTGATATAAGGTAAGAATGAAACAAGTATTATATCGTAATAATTAAATTTTGAGCCAAGAAGTCAACTAGTCCTGAGTAAATAACTAGTAAACCCATAAGAGTGCCACGTCATCGTCCGCCGCTAATATACTTTGAGTAAAGTTTCGCTCCTCGCCTCGCCTACTTGAGGGTCGTAATTGAGTGATGAACAAACATGCAAACACACTTCCACTTTCTTATTGTAATCTACACAACAATATGATGAACATTGGGCCCTCTGAGTATATTATCAATATACTACTGATAAAAATAAATGTTATTAAACGAGTTATTCTGAGGTAACATTAAAGCCTTTGTCAAACAGACAGGCGTGACGAATGCAAAGCGTGACGTTTTTATTTGTAATGTATGGAATTGTTTGAATCCAGTCACATAGAAAAGTGAAAGCGATCCGATAGCGTGACAGAACTATCGGACTGACGTCTCGCTTCGGTTCGGTATTGCTTCAGAAACGCTTCGCTTACGCCTGTTTGTTTGGCAAAGGCATAATAGTGACATCAATTGGCAAAGAGACATTCAATTTGCGACAACGACTATGGTGAAGAAACAAAATGTTGACATAGTTAGGAGTATACTACCGAAAACAAATTGTGGCAATTCTGTTGGAAGTCCTTTTAGTAATAATTGATGTGACTATTGAAACGAGCACAATTAAAAACACGAATTATCCGCAATTGATTATAATTATGCTCAAAATTCATTACGTAACTTGTGAAAATACTTGGAGGTGCCAATATGTCAGTTTCATTTATTTAGTACAAGTAGGTACATTATTGATCTTACTTGCCTCTTAAATAATATGGGGAGCAGGTTGGCCAAGCAACTTAACTGTTTCATTGTTCCGCGGAAACAATATGGCGAATAAAAACTCCGCCAACCTGTTTATAAATTGTTTGTTAAACAATTTAATTAAGTATGAATGATGTCGTGGCTATGGCGACCGGTATTCAATGGTCAGAGAGTTATTAAATAAGTTTGGAGAAGTTTTCCCCGGCAAGCGAGTACTTTACAAGTTTTCATTTATTTATTGCCGATTTATACAGCAGCCAGACGTAATGTGGGACCTGGGATGTACTGTGTACACGCGGCCACTTCATGTTCCCGGGAACCAGTTGACGTTCTTGCTATACATATTAATTATTATGGAAGAGGCCAAACTTTAAGTTGTTTTTGATATAGTTGCTGCTTTTGATTTATTAATATTATATTTCTGCTAAGGTTTTTTAATTGTTGATTGTGCTCATCGTTTAGGGTTTCTAATAAATGTATACTACTGATAAATAAAGAGCTTAAGGAATTATAATACAAACAAAAACAAAAACTTAGTGTTTTAAACATTTAGGAAGGTTTGTTTTTGTGTAAAAGCGCGACTTACTGCGAAATTAGGCGACAAGATGCGATACTTGACGAACTAAGCCATTCACATTTTTTTTTTCAAGTTCACCACTGATCGATTACTGCTCTACCCAATTATTGATTGACCCATTCCAGGTGTGTTGTTATTGAGGCAGTGTGGTAGCTATATTTCATAATACTGTTATGAACACAACTAAGTAATGATAATAAACGACTATTGAATACCATCTCAGTATGAAGGTGAACTCAACCTTATAATTCACGCTGAGCGTCGTGAACTATGCAAGTGGCGCCATCTGTGGGCCGCCATCAAAGCGCAACTTATTGAAGTTCTAGCAAATATGTAGATTGGATCCGACGGACGGCGAAAAAGACAAAGACAGTTAATATAATTTGAATACTTGGAAGTTGATCCGCCGTGTGGGCAGGTAGTTGTGTCGGTGCCGGGCGGGGCAAGTTCGGCACTTCTAAAGGTTGAAGGAACAGGTTGGAAAAGTTAGGAGCGTATGTTTACGTAAAGGGATGGAGATTTCCATTCATTGGTATTCTATTTCTTTTCCTTGACATTTAGATAACTATCTAACTAGGAATTAGGCACTTTTATTTTCTAATTTAAAGTTCTTCTTTCTTCAACTACGTTTTACTTATTTCATTTATTTTATTTTACGTTATTTTTGATCAAGACGATCCAATCTAAAAAAAAACCTGGGCAGGTAAAATATACCTATAAATACATATAAACCAATTTAAAATTATCTCGGAAGCAACATCCTAATTTCATTATATGGACAGGCACTCTAACTTTAGACCTACCGATGTCAAAGATGTAAGTACAAATGACTACTGTGATCAACAGCATAATATGCTAACACAATGCATCACAGTGATCAATTATTACTAAAAAAACTATTATCCTTAAAACGTCCTAATCTGGTGATATTTCCCTCACTTGACGATATTTCCCCACCAAGCGATTTTTTCTACCTGACGATATTACCGCACCAAGCGATTTTCTCCCGCCTGGCGATGTGCCCCCACGTGGCCGCGGATGGAAGTTATTCAATTACGGCGTCGTCAGACCGGCGCCGCACGGCGTACCTTTTTATACCCGTACTCACACTCGTAACCGACTTAGTGCTAATTAATTGGTTGACTATTGTAGGCTCGGGTGGAAAGAACGGGGCGAGCATTATGCATTTTATGAATAGAAAAAATCGTTCTAACATCGTGTTAGCTTGAGCCAATGCAAAGGTTTTTGTTCGTGAATTTGCTTCGTGTTTCATTTGCATTTTCATGAGATGGCAAAGCAACATTTTGCAGAAATGTTTTTTTTTTTAGTTTAAGTTTGGGTACAATGCGAGTAAATGGCATCAAAAAAAGTTACTGACTTGAATGGTTCTGGATTGCATTGGTTTTACGACGTCGAGCTAACTAGTCTGGTGACAAAAAAATCGTCAACAAACCAGCTGACAATGACGTCACCGACATTGTTTACATGGCCTTCGTTACAATTCGAATGTGGCATTGTGGATGCCGTCACAAAATCGTTATTCACATTTTTCAATACAATACAAATAATGTAATATTCGAATTTCAGGCATAACATTGCCTAAAATAATCGCTAATTAACAAACAGATGACACAAACAAGGGTAACATACAGATGTGGATAGCATCTAGTTCAGTCTAGTCATAACTACATTAATCCGGTTACAACTGGTTCAAACTGACAGTTAATCACAACTCTAACTAGTATTTAGCAGTACATACAGCTAGCTAGGGTACAGACAGACGAACCTACTTAATTGCATAATGTTGCCATGATCGCAGAGAAACCGCGGGAGAACTTTTAATTGGCATCGAGCGAACCTACGGTACGAAACAATAATATTGTATACACAATATACAGTCGTTAATTAATTTCTCATTGCATCCGCATTAAAGTTAGTAATAAATAGTGGTAATTGTTTTTTTTTTCACTTTCTTTTCGAATAGGCCCTTAGATCAAGAATACTAGGTTAATAGTGTGCAGACTTATTCGCCATGAAAGATAGCCCATGTCCCTCTCTGACAACGTGATCACTAGCATGAGCTGTTTTTTTTTTTAAATTTACTGTTTTATATTCTTAATATATATATTTTTAAATAAATATCTCAATACCTAAAAAGACGAAGAAATCATAATATAATTTACCGTAACTAAAAAGATTTCGATTTTTCATAGTCATCTTGATCTTCACTTTTATTGATGGGTGGTTATGCAATGTTTCAGGATGATGAAGTTTTGATGGTAGTAAGAATACTACCTCAAAACTTAATCATCCTAGCTAACTTAATCAGCTAGTTTTATTTCTAGAATGGGCTTACGTGCATAATAAAACTGTCTGTAAACCTCACTGAGTATCTCCGTAATTCGTGATGGTGGAGGGTCTTTACATATTTTACATATAATAATATAATTGAGTGCGTGGTCTATTGTGAGCAGTGTTCATGTGAGACGAAGGTTCGTGTCAATGCCGTCGAGGGGAATCATTTCATTTGATCTCCACAAATACTTCACGTCACGTAATAACTACGATTAGTAATGAGGCTATATTTGTTTAATAAAATGTACCTTTTTATTCGACTGCGCTAGAAGGAGGGTAAAAGATACATTTTACAGTTATAACACGTTTGTTATCTACGCTAGTAGTTGAACCATTAATGATTTTAAGAAACATCCAGCACAGCTATTGAAGCTCCTCCTGCACAGCTTCCAGAAGAAGTTGGATGTAATGAGCATCCCTATAATATATCACAAGCTTCGCTTTTTCTAGTTCTAAGAATCTCAGAACCTGAAATCGCAATCTGTTACCGCGTTTACTAAATTAACTTTTATAAAATAGCGCACTTCAAACTTACGTTGATGGAGTTTCTTAAGTTTTACACTAAGGTACAGCATCTTGTTTCGGGAGGTACCTGTGTTTGATAAGGAGGGAAGAAGTGCCTGGGTGTCACCACTGCGAGGATCGTCCAGAGGACACGGTGTAGGAGTGCCCCGCTTGGGCAGAGCACCGCCAAGTCCTCACGACGGCGAAAGGCGGAGACCTCTCGCGCCCGGCGTTGGGCGAGGCCATGCTGCGGGGTGAGACGGAATGGGAAGCGGTCGCCTCCTTCTGTGAAGCAGTCATGATCGCGAAGGAGGAGATGGGTCGCTTGAGGGAGAGGACAGCATCCTTCTTCCACCCCAGCCGCAGAGGTAGACGCCCTCGGCGATGGACGTCGCAAGACGATCTCCGGCCATGCGGGCGGCGCATGGCGCGGTAATTTTTTTACCCGTGTTACTGCTGATAGTACAATGGGTAGTACCACGGGTAATCAACGGACTGAGTGGGGCTGGAGCCCCGCTCCTGTTGCCATGGTAACGACAACAACTTGCCCACATTTCTCGTATAAAAATTAAGCCGCACATGAATGGTGTTTGCTAGGTATCGAGTCTCCATTCAAGCCTCGAACAGGAACATACTCAGGCAAAGACGTGTAAATAGAACATATCAATAACGTTTCTCATGTGGAACCCACACGAGCGCGAACAAGTCGTCGATTTGTAAAGAAATGTGTCGTTTCGAGGACAAATTGCAACGTTATTAAGTTGTTTTTATTTACGACTGATACTGAAATGTGTTTTTTCATAATAGAACCGCTCTTACGACTTTAGATAGTTGTGTGATCGTTACAAAGAATACATTATATTCACAAAAACAGAAATACAACCTACAATCTATATATGTCACGGCTAAAGGTAGGTGTGAACCTAAACTTAAGATTAGCCGGCTAAACCTAGGTTTATCTTCGACGAAATGTTAATGTTAGTTTGTTCTATCTTTAGCCGGCTAAACTTAGGTGTAGCTGCAGGTCCTTGGCTAAAAATGTAGAAGGAAATGGAAAAGGAAACAATGTAATAATGTTTACTATTTTGACACGAAAACTTTATTAAAAAATAATCACCTTCATTTCACATGAGCGAGCGAAGCGAGCTCGGGACTCGCTGGCACCCCGACTCGGACAATTTAGGTTAGAAGAGGATGGCGGGGTCTGAAAGACCCCGCCATCCTCTTCGTGGTTATTTTTTTTTTAAACCACCCAGAAGTAGGAGCCCCGCGAAGCGGGGCTCCGTCGACATGCTGGGAAGCGTGGACGCCCCGCGAAAGCAAGACCATTCCATTTCCTTCTACATTTTACATTTTTAGCCGTTTCGTTTCGGTTAATGTGCACATTAACCGGCTAAAGATGGAATATCACGACGCAAACTAACATGTTATCGAACTTTAGCTGCTTCTCGAAGATAAACCTAAGTTTAGCCGGCTAATCTTAAGTTTACGTTCACACCGACCTTTAGCCGTAACATATACATTTAATAAAAAACTTTCGTCGATGCCTTTGTTCTTTTTTTTTTTTATTTCATTGTTTTTTTTTTGCCACCGACTTCCGAAAGAAAAGTTATTTTGTAGGTTATTTTACCCTTTTTTGTGGTAGTTTGCCAAAATCTTGTCAAATACATTAATTTCTTGTGCACTAGAATTTTGTAATCCGTAGCACTGGTAGTAACATCGCTCATGTACACAATAAGCTAATACAAATCCCTATCTCAAAAACTACTGAACCGATTTTGATGGAACTTGCAGTATTCCCTAATCAAATACATCATTTTCTTACATCTACACTAGAATTTTGTAATCCGTAGCACTGGTAGTAACATCGCTCATGCACCCAATAGGCTAATAAAATTTGATAATAAGTCAAAACTGTACATAAAATATTTTTTTAAAAGAATACTTGGGGTGTGATCTACAATCGATACCGAACCTGTGTGTTTGTCTGCATGTATGTCCGGGATAAACTCAAAAAGTACTGGTACTGTACTGGATTTACTTCAAACTTTTTGAATATTATTAAGAAGTCGGGTCCTACCTATTATCAAGCTACCGCCTACAGGGATCGAGCAGTGAACCTTTGTTTCTTCAACGCATTCACGCAGACGACATCGCGGGCAGCAGCTAGTAAACTAATATAACAAACCACTGATTTGTATGAAACGACTCCATATATAATATTCTATCCATTACACAAACATCAATTACCAAATTACCAATGAATATTGAGGTACAAGACAGGTTTTAACACAAAACTGCTCTATGAATTCAGGATTAGTTCTATAATGAAATTGAGACATAAGGTGAGAAGCCAACGTTTGGTAAAGTCATGTGTCGTCCGTGTGCACTAGTGACACTGCACGTCGCAGCTAGCAGATACGAGTCTGAGTCGCAGGTATTATCTGAGAGACTTTCCTACACTGACTGACTTTTTTGTTTTATTATTATGACGACCTCGTACAGCTATGAATTAGTGATTAACACAGCCCAGAAATCAGATGCCAAGAAATGAAATAGTACCAAGGCAGGCACAGAAACGTGTAAAAAGTTAACATAATTTTCAGTCCGGTATCACCCAATGTTGGGGGTAGTTCCTGTAACACAGGCTTTGCCTAGCTCAGTAGTTAGGGTTACAACATACATTTTGTCATTGTATTTTAATGTCAATAAAGTTAATTCTTCACATGTATTTCCAATTATAGTTTTATATAATTTTTTATTCTGCAAGCATATAGGAATATATGTGTGTTGATTCAATGGTGATGACGATTAACCATGGGGTAAAAACGATGATCAAATCAATTGTTTTCAAAGTCATTGTCATACAATGTAAAGTTTGAAACCTTTGAATTTTTAAAGATCAATATTTTTAACACTTGTAAAGTTATCGTTTATTACACGCTTCTATTCAGATTGATAGCGCTTATGTAGATTCCGTAACGATACTTGTATCAAGTACAAAAGTTACTGAATTTGCAATTCTAATTAAAATTATAGTAAAAGTCAAGCTTCGACCTAGCAATTTATTATACCTATTCAATGACAATTATCTGTTTCTATTTCAAAGATAGATGTATGAATTTTACTTTTTGAGTGCATGGTGGTTTTAAAATACGACTTAATTGCATATAGTTATACCAGTAAAAAGTAAGCTGTGATAAAAATTAAAAAGATATAAATGAAAATCGCTGTTTCACTGGCCCACTGTCCAAGACGATCAAGTATCGAGTATCTCCTCCCCCCGTCCCACCTGACCCCGCTAACACTCCTACCCTTGTCTGGACTTACTTTGTACAGTCACGACCGTAAATATGTAACTTTTGTGCAAATCTTAAAAATCATTTTCACTAAAGTATTAAAATGAAAGTTTAAGTTGCTATGGATAATTATTCTGCAATCCATACTTCAAGAGGATACTATTGTTTATATTTTGGGTAAGTTTACGGTATTTATGATGGTGACTGTACACTTCGAACTAAGCTGTTATACATGAAATGATTGCAGCGACTGCTGACCTACTGGCGATGTAGCGCAGTCGTATTCATGATATTTGGTGACGACAGCGGCTGTCGGCAATACCTGAATAAGTTTCCAAGTTACATGTGTTTAACATGTTCTGTGAGGAAGTTATAGCATGTAACCAGTAAGTTTTGAGTATTTCGTGACAGGTATGCCTGCAACTATTAAAAGTGTAGAGTGACTTCTTCTGTTTGAATTGAGAGTAAATACCTGTGTCAGTGATGTTCATTAGATCCTCAAACGAACATGTGAGTAAACATGAAATGCAGCGAGACTATTCGAGTACGAATATTATTTGTCTAAATGATAATGGCAGCTAGTTAAAAAAAATACTTGTTCTAGTACGTGTAGCATTGCACCACAGAAACGGGTTTTGTTGACGAAAGAAAAGACAAAATCACAGAACGTTAAAAGATTTTTACCGTTTTAAGCATCGCAATGTTAGAATATACAAAAGAAATGTTTCCATTCTCAAATTGTCTCCGAATCCTGTCGTAGGTCCTTGTACAATCAGATGGGGTATTATTGCTGGACCGTCTCATCTGGTAACCGTGACACTGGAACGTAAAGGGCTATTGAAGGATCACCGTGGATTTTAGTCAGTTCCATTTCGTCTTCCGTACCGCCTTGGGTAGAGGACTTATTGGACGACTTTAACAGGAAAAAAAAAAGGTACTTGTGTAAAAAAACAGTCGATTTGCAAAGAATGTTTAATTTACAAATGTATGCAGTATGTTGGTGGGCAGTTTTTTTAAGGTACGTTAGTAGGTATCTTATCGGCCGCCTGAGGGAGAGGACAGCGTCCTCCCTCCACCCCAGCCGCAGTGGTAGACGCCCACGGCGTCGGACGTCGCAAGACGATCTCCGGCCACCGTAGGCGCGGGCATGCGGGCGGCGAGTAATGGGCGACTCGCTGTCCGACCATGGACCATGCCCGGGTCGACGGCGCGTTGTGTTCCACGCGCGCCTCAAGGAGTGTCAGCATAGTGACGGGGCCTGTAGAGGGCCATAGCCTGCCGGGGTCGCGGGACTTTCACATTACCGTGACCCCGGTACGTAAAGGGCTAGTGTAGGACACCGTGGATTTTAGTCAGTACAAGTCTGACAGTCCCTCCCGCCCTGCCCTGGGTAGGAGGACTCATTTGATGATTTTACCACCATAAAAAAAAAAGTAGGTATCTTATAATCATTATACTTATAATTATGACGGTGGTAAAGGCTGTGTCAGAGGAAGCCTTCTACGTTGCTTGACGCAAAGAAGAACTAAACATAACACAACATTAAGGTGACGCAAGTTGTAAATTTTCCTAATTAAAACCTAGAAAATGTCGAGGAAAAAGCTGGCATACATAAATCTGTTTAGTTTTTAGTTCTACACTAGCTACAGAGTCGTCATCTTTATCATAATACTCATAATAAATAGTAGACTACGGAAATTAGCAGAAAGAAGTCAGAAAGAAAGCTCCGCGTGTATTATGAAAAAGATAAGTTCCTTTGTTTCAAAATGCTGGGAAAATAATGTACATTCTACGTCAGAGCGCCCGAACAACTTCTTAGATATAAGTTGATCTTATTTTTATTATTTTAGTACAACCGGGAGTACACGCCGGGAATGGACTCTAGTCAGTGTAGGTACTCTTTTTGTCCGTCGACTGAGAAATCTTTCTCTCACAATCTTATGTTATTAACATTATTTTTTTATAAATTATAAATATTTTAATTAATTTGACTGGCCTGATGGTCTAGTGGTTAGTGACCCAGACTGCTATGCCGGAGGTCGTGGGTTCGATTCCCACCCAGGACAAATGTTTGTGTGATGACCACGATCATTTGTTCTGTGTCTGGGTGTAATTTATCTATAATATGTATGTATTTAGAAATATATAAGTATATTTATCAGTTGTCTAGTACCCATAACACAAGCTCTGCTTAGCTTGGGACTAGATGGCGTTGTGTGATAGGTGTGGAATATTTATTTATTTTTTATTAATGTTGTAGTATACTGCTGCTGCAAAGAAAGTGAATTATTTGTAATCAATATCTAGATTACTAAGTGTGGTGATTGTGACGGATTTCTATATCTTTTGATTGTTTTACTTTATTTCGTTTTATAATTTAATTCTTCATATGCTGCAGTTCCCCGTCAGGTAACAAATAAAATCCTTCCAATCGTTGTCACTATTAGACAATCTATCTATTGAATGCTGTAACAAAAAACCCGTTAAAACGAGCGACAAAACTCCACGAGAGACAATTAAAAATAATTGAATGAAACCATTCCTAGTTCACATAACCGCACGAGCCGAATGGAACCTCCTATTCACAATTTCGAACTCCGCATTTCGTCCCATCGGATGCAAAGTACTATGTCAGGGGCGCACTGGCACACCAAAGTCCATTTAGAAGTTTAACTAAGCCTAAACTTGTCTCTCCAAGTCGTCTCTTAAGATAGTAGATAGATAGATAGTAAATTTTATGTTGTTAGTTGATATTGGATCGCTCCCAAAATATACTGTTTTAGTTTCAACTTCCATTATGAAGTGTTATAAATTTTCAGTTTCATGACTTCCTGTTTGAAAGTTCGAGTTGTTATGTTGAAGGTTGTGGACGTAGTAAACAAGGATATTACAGTAAGTGGTTCAATGATAGTGTAATGATGATGTAATCCGTGGTTCTCAAAGTCTTTTTGTAACTAGCATCTTTAATGAATTGCATTACTATTCTAGACCAAGTGCGTAACACCGAAATCCGTCGTCGGACGAAAGTCTATGATGTTGGGGATAGGGCGATACGCCTCAAGTGGAGTTGGGCAGGGCATCTGGCTAGACGCAGAGATGGCAGATGGAGTAATGTTTTGACCGAATGGTGGTCAAGGTTCGGCCAAAGAAACCAGGGCCGCCCAAAAGCCCGTTGGGTTGACGATATCGTCAAAATCGCGGGGAATAGATGGATATAATGTAAGATACCGTATCATATGCACAGAACCGAGAGATATGGCATAAAAAGGGGGAGGCCTATACCCAGCAGTAGGTGATCCCGGGCTGATATGATGATGATGATCTTTAATGAACGTTACAAAATTATAACATTTTATGTGTTTTAAATTATAACTACAAATGTAATAAAAAAATGCACACTAGTGAAATAACTTGAAATTATAATTGATTCAGTGAAGAAAAGCGTTTATCATTTATATTGTTCTTGTTCCTTTTTCAATAAGTCTTGTAAATATATAATACAACAATTTAAGTAGGTAATACGAATGTTACAGAGACCCGTACGGTCCCAGGAGAAACGTGTGTGTGGTACACACGCTCCGCCAGAGATCGTATCAGCCGCGACTACGTAAAATAAACTAAATGAACAATTTACTTTCAATAGGCCACGCGTGGCGATAACATGAACTGCGTCGATGAGACGTAACGACCGCGACGATGCGCTGATTATACTGATCATAGATAGTCTATAAAAAAGAATTCACTGAAAAGACAATCCTTGAAGAAAAAATATTTTGTGTGCTTCATTTCAACATCAAAAAATATTTACTTCTCTTCTCTATTCAAAAGTGTATAAATGTTTCATTCTCAAACTTTCACCTGAAGCTTTTCTACGCTGACGCTCAGTTATGGGATTCTTGGCGTGACGACCATTACTCTACAAGTAATGTCAAGGTGTCCTAAGGCTCGCAGAACTGTCTCAAAATTACACCGTAGCCCTGTAACGCGAAACGCACCAGATGAACAAGCATATTTTTAAGTAAGAGTCTGACAGTTTCTACCGCCCACCCAAAGTGAAGAACCAATTTGTTGATTTTACCACTTCAAAAATACGCCACGTGACAAACTCTTTTTAGGCGGTATCATCAAATGAGTCCTCTCGCCTTAGGTGAAGCGCAAGAGACTGTCAGACTTATACTGACTAAAATCCACCGTGTCTTTTAAGTTTCAGAGTCGCAGTAACCTGTTTAAATCTAAATAGCTTCTTTTTTTTAGTTGCCGTTGCTGTTGCAAACTCGTTTGTAGATGAAGCGTGAAGCTTGTGGTCACGCGATTAGGCTTCAGAGGCAATCACGTGATCATACACGCAGCTGTCGTTCAACCACCATACATCTACCACTATTAAACAGGTCTTGTGTGGCGAAATACAGTTCTTACTAGGAAACTAGACTCTACATATTTTGGCGTACTTAAATTACAGCGTACTTAAATTATGTATGACGTTAAATGTATGGAAAATGAAGAAGCGCCCTCGTGTATGAACAAGGAACTATTTTTATCTTGTTTACTGTATGTCATAAAAACGTAAAAACCCTTGATAAGACCTCAGGACTATTAATAGCTGTGAGATGATCTGAGAAACTAGTATCAAATTATTTTCTTGGAAAAAAGTCGTGGTTTATTTCTGGCCCTTGAATAGGGAATGTCAAGTGTATACAAATCTAAAAATATTATCTGTCTGAGTTTTGTTCTAGAAACGTTTTTCGGGCCTCTCTATTAGGTATTAGGTAGTGCCAAATTTACGCTATAAGATATTTTTGTTACATAATATTTCCTATCAAATAAAATACGAAGCAATTTGTCTAAATTAGGTACACTGAAAAAATTGTAGAAGCTGATGTTTTAAGTAACAACATTTAATTTTCCAGAAGTTCTTTTATTTGTACAATTCAATTTACAGTTCAATAACCTTTTTTATTTATTTAGCAATTTCCCATTGCTGGGCAAAGGCTTCCCCATATCCTTTCCAGCACCACCGCCACCAATTTTTGAGCCTGGCTTTGCATAAACCTGTTTTTTTTTCGTGGTAAAATCATCAAATAAGTCCTCCCGCCCAGGGCAGGGTGGGAGGGACTGTTAGACTTGATTGACTAAAATGCACGGTGTCCTTCAATAGCCTTTTACGTACCGGGGTCACGGTAATTCGTTAGTCCCGCGACCCCGACAGGCTTTGGCCCTCTACAGGCCCCGTCGTGCTATTAATAGTATAATTCGTTCAGTCACATGCCTTTGAAATTATTAATAGCTTCTAGGACATGCTGATTTCTAGTCTCCTCTATCTCTACTACCTCTCCTACCTGCCTGCTATTATCAGGTGTAGGTCGAGACACTAGTTGCAAATCACTCTTATTAGAAAATCACCTTCCTGTCCTTATCCCATTTTAGTTGTGGTCGACGCTACATTTTGTTCTTCCGTTCTCCCTTATCAGACGTCACAGTATCATTTCCTCCTTTTTCATGCATATCATTTCTCACACAATCCATCCATCTTTTCTTTAGCCTTCCTCTCCATCCATCAACATACATTCACACACTGTTTTTAAATCATAGAGATTTAAAAAACTTCTTATTTTTATCTATAATTAGAACAAATATTTAATGATTTCAGCAACGTTTACTATTCTTACTTCCCGTAAGATACTCATTACATAAAAATGAAGGGTGTCCCAATAAAATGGTAATAGGGTGTTTGTTCTCGGGGAGTGTGGCGGCGCGGTTCAAAGGGCTTATGGCGATAATTAGTAGCCGGGTTATGTTAATAGATACCAGTGTTTATTGCTCTTTATTAGCACCACTGTGCTGATTGAAATTAGTCGGGTTATATTGATATTGTTTTCTGTTTTGGTCTATTCTTTATTTGTAACGAAAATTGTAATAATTGCAAAAAATACTCTTTTATACAAATCATTCTAGATATTTATCTACGTCCCTCTAATTCATAAATGTAGTATCCACCCACTTCAATACAAATATTATAATGTGAGAGAAGTTTTGCCTATCAACGCGTTAGACGTCGTACGTAAACTATGACTGACATAACTCAAATAGTGGGCATAATTTAGTTTAATGAAATAGACAACAATACTTTGGAATGAAAAAGAAATCATTATTTCCATTCTAAAACAATAAAAGAAATGAATTGAAGAATATCGTTACCAATTTTTTTTGTGCTCATCGAATTATTTGCTCTCCATTTCGAACAGTAAATATTGTATGACAATCCAAATGAAATTTGTTAAAGTACTGTCAGCTTGGCTCGGCGACAACGCAACAACAAAGCGGTCGTCAGTGAGTCGTGCAAATCAATTCGACTCGTCTAAGCCTTCGCTCAAATCGCTCGCGAAAACGTAAACACAGTATAAAGTATTCATTCTGTTGAGCCTCTGTACTTAACGCGACGGAGCCGAAAACAAATCCCTTCGCACAATAGACACGACCCCACAATAAAACCTATAAAATTTATATCTAACCTCGATATCAGTAGAGAGAATACGTAATGAACATTAGGAACAAAGGCGTGTGAAAAGAGCCGATACCGAATTGTGTAGGTGAGAAATTGATACCATTCACATGACACACGAAATGTTACGCTAACACAGCGCCTTAAAGTTCAGTTTTTATCGTCATAATAAGCAACAGAATCAAACAATGTTGCCAACAAAATATATTGGACTTAAGTAAACAAGAAAATAGAGTCTACTTTGGTGTACGGGAGTGTCACTATAGAAAAAGCAAGAATCGAAGATAAGTGAGGTGGCGCGGCTCTCGCTCTGAAATATTAGTGTTCTGAAGGTTTTCTTTGAAATCGCGTGTTAGTGCAGCGAACTCTTTTGTAGCTTCCCGTTTGAACATTTATATCAGCTACGTCGTAGCGCGCTACGGGCTACGCCGTAGCCTGGCTACGAAAACGTACGATACATGACTTTAGTACGGGGCGGTTATTTTCTAAGAAATTTATCTATGACAGTATTAATATATTTAAACAGGTTACGAGAGGAGGGCGATAAATTATGATAATTGGGTTTTTAGAGTATGTGTGAATAATTATTATGTATAATATAGTACAAGAATATCAACGTTATATCTTTTTTTAATTGTGTTTTGTAAATTTTCCTATAATATAAATAACGTGGTGTGTAGATTCTCGGAACGAACAAATATTTGTATGATCTTCTACAGATATTTATCCGTGTGTATGTGTGCATGTGATTTGTGAGTGTGGCAGCACATTACGAGCAGTAGGTACTAGGAGCCCATGAATTTGAAGCGTTTATTTATTTATGACTAACATTGTACGGTATTCCTCGAATCAATTTCGATATTGCTTACACACATTTTCATGGAACTGAAGATTGCTTGTATTTACTTCTTTAGGTTTTCATAGAATTCTTCTGTGTGAACAAGTAAAAACATTTCAAGATATTCATGAATTGTATTCAATAATCTTATATGGAATTTCCTCTTGTTTTCACATTAGTTTAAATCAATACTTGAACCCGAACAATAATTAATAATTGCATTCCACAGACTAAAGTTGTACTTTCCTTCGTCTTATTACGCATTATTATCTAAAGTTGTTTGCATAACCCTTTCAATGCCTTCAAGAAGACAGCTACAATTATTTCTTAAACAAAAATTTTGTGTCACACTATTATTTTATCCTAAATCTTGGATACGTTTACAAACATACACGTATTCTATCACCCAGACTCGGAACAACTACTTGTAAATCATACAAATATTTGTTCCGTGGGAGGATCGCTCAGTTATCTTTAAACAAGTTTGCAAAGAAGCAAAGTGTCGTTATATAAGCTCAAAAATTAAAAATAGCCAGAATAAAATAAAAACCACTTGGGAAATAATCAACAATGAAACTGGAAGAGAAAAAAGGCGTAGCACTGGCTTTAGTCTAAATATTGATAATAAAATAATTGATAAGGATGTAGAAGTAGCAACAATTTTTGAAAGTTTCTTTGCAGATATTCCAGTTTCAACCACAAAATTTTTAAAATCAACACCTATTGAAGCCGAGTCTATATTAAAAGAAAATGTTGAAAACTGTAAGCATGATTTTAATTTCGATTTTATTAATGATAAAGATATTATTAAAACTTTTAATACCCTTAATGTAAAAAAAACTGCTGATCTATGGGGAAACTCCGTAGAGATTACCAAAAGCATTATAGAGAGTGTAGCACCTGAATTGGCAATTATTTTCAACAAATGTATTGAGTGTGGTGTGATTCCTGACTTAATGAAGAATAGTAAAATAATACCATTGTTTAAATCCGGTAGCACATCAGACCCCACAAATTTTAGACCAATTTCTGTGCTTCCCACATTTAGTAAAATATTCGAAAAATTGATGCTAGATCAACTGCAAAGACATTTTACTAAATATAAACTACTTAATAGTAAACAATTCGGTTTCACGAGGGGTCGCTCGACAACCGATGCTGGTGTTGAGCTACTTACACATATTTTTGAAGCGTGGGAAAATTCACGGGATGCCTTGGGTATTTTTTGCGACTTGTCTAAGGCATTCGATTGCGTTTCTCATGACACATTAATCAGGAAATTACATCACTATGGTGTTAGAAATACTGCTTTGGATCTTCTTATTTCTTATTTGGATAATAGGATCCAAAGAGTGGACGTTAATGGTAAACGATCTCCGGGTTCTATTGTCACCATGGGAGTTCCACAGGGCTCAATTCTTGGCCCCTTTTTATTTCTTATATATATCAATGATCTTCCTTGCCTTATAAAGAGAAATCATGATATAGTGTTATTTGCAGATGACACATCACTTTTATTTAAACTTAAACGTCAACAGCCCGTTACTGATGAGGTAAATACCGCTCTCTCTAAAATAGTGCATTGGTTTAGTGTTAATAATTTACTTTTAAATGAGAAAAAGACTAAATGTGTAAGATTTCTGACACCTAACGTTAAGCAGGTGGAAACCAGTGTACTAGTAAATGGTGCTGAATTGAATCTTGTGGACACCACTGTGTTTTTGGGTATTACTCTGGACTCGAAGCTGCAATGGGGCCCTCATATTACAAAATTGTCGAAACGGCTCAGCTCTGCAGCATACGCGGTATATAAAATTCGTCATTTAACCGACGTAGAAACAGCCCGTTTAGTATATTTCAGTTATTTTCATAGTGTTATGTCGTATGGCATTTTGCTGTGGGGAAATGCGGCCGACATCCAGGCTATATTTCTGCTGCAGAAAAGAGCCATTCGAGCAATTTATAACCTAGGTAGCAGGCATTCACTGAAGGATAAATTTAAAGAAATAAATATAATGACATTTGCATCTCAATATGTGTATGAAAATTTGATTTTTGTTAAAAAGAATATTAATCTTTACACAAAATATAGCGATATTCATAGCATAAATACAAGAAACAAGGACATGCTAAAAGTGCCCGCGAGTAGACTCCATAAAATTAGTAATTCATTTAAATGCCAAAGTGTACGTTTCTACAACAAACTCCCAAACCGTGTTAAAGAACTAAGCCTAAACAAATTTAAATCAGTTATTAAACAGCAACTATGTAAAAAAAGTTACTATAAAATCAAAGAATACCTTGATGACAAAATGGCCTGGGAGTAAGCTGCCCCAATGCACCCTCATGCTTCAATTTTTATTTATTTTAGAATGGATGTATCTGTTTTTTAATTCTTTGAAAATGTGAGGAATATGTGGTTTCAAAGGTCGTTAAGCTCCTTACGTACTGAGTTGAGCTTCCTTTCTCTGCCTCCTGCTTGCACTGACTGAACAGGTCCACTAAAAGTTTTCTTTGCAGTTCTTTCTTAAAAAGACCATCTCAGGCGAGAACCTACATGGTCCTCACAGGTGTTGACGAAACAATTTTCCGATTGTTAGATCGTTATTTATTCATATTATTTTTTTTTTTACTATATTTTTTTTTGTTTTTATTATACAATCTGACATGTACGAATTTATTTATTTTTTACAATCTGACATGTATAATTTTTTTTTGTTTATACAAACTGACATAATTATTATTATTATTTTTTCATATATATATATATATACATTTTTATTTCTATTCTTTGTGAATGCGAGGACCCATGCGAGTCAAGCTGGTTTTTTTTTTATAATCATAGTGATTGTCTGACAGTTTGAGTAACTTAAGCGGCCTACACAAGTGTCCTTTCTTTGGTATTGTTCGTCGTGTCGTTGAGCTCCTTGAGTTATGAGTCGAGCTACACGATAACTGACAAATGCTTGCACTGACTGGACAGGTCCACTCGAATTTGTGTGGTTCTTTCTTCAAAAGACCATTTCAGACACTGACCTGCATGGTCCTCGTATAGCCTGATTTACATATAATGTCTGGACTTCAAAAGAGACTGCGACCTCTGAGTTTGTTTCGGCTGTTTCTTCTCAGAGTAGTCAGGTACGAAACACCGGCCCCTTCTAGTTTTATAAAAAGACGTGTAAAAGTGTTGATATAACCTACTTGCATAAATAAACATCATTTCATTTCATTTCAATATGGCGCCAACAGAGCCCCCAAAATATGAAATGATAATACATAAAATGAAAAGCAAAAAATATTTAATTATTGGTCATCGAGACCCATACGACGTAACTTTACTGCAGTCATCGACCAGGTAACTGAGTAAGTCACAATAGGCCGGTCGTAACTGTCGGGAGTAACCTTGAGTGGAGACTGTGACTGCATGCGTAACGTAGAGATATGTATTGACAATATTACAGAGGTAACTGGCGCATATTGATAGCGAATGTAATAACAAGGTCTTGTGGTAATACAAGAAACTGGGCCCAACTGTAAACATGACTTTTCTAAATTCCCGATCCCAATTATATTAGCTTACTAGCTTCCGCCCGCGACTCCGTCCGCGCGGATGTCGGTCTTCGCGTGGATGGTTTATTTCTCCATTTTGAGTAACTCTGACAATAACATCTTTTAAATATTACGGCGCTGAATCCACTGCGGGTAATGCAACGTGTGTTCGCGGTTCTACAGAACAACGTCTATGAATAGAACTGAAAAATAAGATATTTTTTCTACGTATTTTTCCAGGATAAAAAGTATCCTTAGTTATGCCCAGGATAATAAGGAATAATTATACCAAGTTTCATGGAAATCGAACCGTTAGTTTTCACGTGATGCCTGCACAAACAGACAGACAGACAGACGGACAAAAATTTTTTTAATCACATATTTGGGTTTGGTATCGATCCAGCAACACCCCCCTTATTTATTTTTTCAATATTTTCAATGTACAGAATTGACCCTTCTACAGATTTATTATATGTATAGATTCACACAGACAATAAAAAAAAACATAGATTATACAAACTTAAAATTATTTAATTCTATTGTACGTGGCGCCATCTATGAGCCAATTGGGACGACACCCAATCTATGGGTGTGTTAGTGACGCTCGACGCTCATAGATGGCGCTGCATTAACAACGTCTATGAATAAAACTGAAAAATCATTTTTTTTTCTACGTATTTTTCCAGGATAAAAAGTATCCTATGTTATGCCCAGGATAATAAGGAATCATTATACCAAGTTTCATCGAAATCGAACCGTTAGTTTTCACGTGATGCCTGCACAAACAGACAGACAGACAGACAGACAGACAGACAGACAAAAATTTTTTTAATGATATATTTGGGTTTGGTATCGATCCAGCAACACCCCCCGCTATTTATTTTTTCAATATTTTCAATGTACAGAATTGACCCTTCTACAGATTTATTGGTATAGATATTTTGTTCGTCATGTGAATGTCTAGGCAAAAATATAAATAAACTATCCATACACATAATAACATGTTGAATTAATCCACATTTTATACTACTACTATATAGGCTTGTTAATGGCCGATCGTTGATCGTCCCATTATTTACTTTTGTATTGTTAGCCATCCAAACACAGTCAAATTAAACATAAAATTATATTTTTCGAATACAACCCGCCTTATGTGTTAATTTGTGTCACCGTGTTTTTCTGTTTTACGAATGATAAAATACAACATTTAAATGTACATAATAATATTTTCTAATATTATCATGCCTGAACTGATATCTCGTCAGTTATGTTGGTTCCCGAAATGGGGAGCGAGCCAAAGGGTCCAGAAGTCCAGAGTAATGAAAAATTCCTGATGGAAAACCCAACAACAAACCCCGCTCTGAGAACCAAACCTCGCAATCATCCTCTTACTGTACACAAACAGGAGAGTTAAGATGTACAATACAGTACAAATTTACTTATTATCGAATGGTTCCGTAGCACTCACGGATTTAGAGATTATTAAATATTGATCCGTCCTGCATCAACAAAGTTGTAAGAATGTCGAGAGAATGGATTTGTCGATGTTTCCGATCGGGAGTGTTCGAGAGTCACTTGTTTGATTTGTTAATCGCGGAGTGCGGGAGGGACGCGCGGCCGGCGCACGGCTCCCCCACACCATTATTTTGAAAACGTTTCTCCACAAAGTGGCGCGTGATTCAATAAATTATTAGTAGTATCCCATTCTTTTCTTAGTCCGCTTTAACGGCCCACGAAGTAATAATCTCTTAAGTTATTTTTTCTTTCAAGATCAAAGAAATAAAACTGTCCAATGGATAATTATGTAGATCACCACTCCCAGTTATGGGATTGTGGTGTGTGTGAGTGTTTGAAGAAAAGTTTAATACCCTTTTTCACTAGTAATAAGATGTTTTCGTGGTTCCATATGTTTGTAGAAGATTGACCCAATAGAACGATCACTATGCACACTTAGTTTTCTCTTCTAGCTTTTTTTTTTTTTTTTTTTTTATCGTGGTAAAATCATCAAATGAGTCCTCCCACCCAGGGCAGGGCGGGAGGGACTGTCAGACTTGTACTGACTAAAATCCACGGTGTCCTTCAGTAGCCCTTTACGTACCGGGGTCACGGTAATCTGTGAGTCCCGCGACCCCGGCAGGCTTTGGCCCTCTACAGGCCCCGTCTCTATGCTGACACTCCTTGAGGCGCGCGTGGAACACAACGCGCCGTCGACCCGGGCATGGTCCATGGTCGGACAGCGAGTCGCCCATTACTCGCTGCCCGCATGCCCGCGCCTACGGTGGCCGGAGATCGTCTTGCGACGTCCGTCGCCGTGGGCGTCTACCACTGCGGCTGGGGTGGAGGGAGGACGCTGTCCTCTCCCTCACGCGGCCCGCCTCCTCCTTCGCGAGCATGACTGCTTCGCAGAAGGAGGCGACCGCTTCCCACTCCATCTCGCCCCGCAGCATGGCCTCGACCAATGCCGGGCGCGAGAGGTCTCCGCCTATCGCCGTCGTGAGGACACGGCGGTGCTCTGCCCAAGCGGGGCAGTCCTGCACCGTATGCTCCACCGTGTCCTCCGGACGATCCTCGCAGTGGTGACACCCAGGCGTTTCTTCCCTCCTTATCAGACACAGGAACCTCCCGAAACTTCCGTGTCCGGTGAGGACCTGCGTCATGCGGTAGGTCAGGACGCCGTGACGCCTATCCAGCCACTCCTCAAAGAGGGGTCTTACCGCCGCGATTGCGGCGTGCCCGGACCTCGGTTGCGACAGTCGCTCCCTCCATACTGCCCTGAGATCGCGCCGGAGCTCTTCCCGCCGCGCCTCGACTTGTCGAGGCAGCGGGGATTCGCCCCGGCGCTGCGCCTCCACGCGCCACTCATAGACGCGCTGGACGGCAGTCGCCTCCAGATCCCAGGGCAGCAATCCGGCAAGGAGGTTGGCCGATTCGCCGGCGATCGTGCGGTATCCTCGGACCATACGGATAGCCATGACCCTCTGGCATGCGACCAGCTTTAGTGGTCGCGTCCGAATGCTCAGGGCCCACACGGGGGCCCCGTAGAGGGCCATGGACCGCACGACACCGGCGTATAGCCTCCGGCAGGAGGCGTTTGGCCCGCTGAGATTGGGCAGGAGTCGCCTGAGAGCGGCTGCTGCCCGGTTCAGCTTTGGGGCCAAACGTAGGAAATGCTCCCTAAAGTTCCACCGGCTGTCGAGGACGAGTCCCAGGTACTTCATCGTCCTCCCGACGCCGATGCGAACCCCCTCCACCGTTATGTGGGACTCTGACCGTGGCGCATTCAGACGGCCGTGAAAACACATGGCCTCTGTCTTGTGCAGTGCCACGTCGAGTCCCAACTGCCGGATCCTACAAGCGACTGTCGCTACCGCCTGCGTCGCCAGGTCGGCCGCCGCCTGGTGCGACTCTCCCTCCGCCAGGACGAGCGTGTCGTCGGCGTAACATATTACGCCGACGCCGTCAGGGAGGTCGCCGCGCAGCACCCAGTCGTAACCGATGTTCCACAGGAGCGGCCCCAGGACCGATCCCTGTGGAACACCGCACGACATCTCTCGCCGGTTCCATTCTCCCCGGTGACCGGGGTAGATGACGGCTCTGTCCGTCAGGTAGTCCTCGACCACACGACGGAGGTAGGTCGGCACCCGGTGATACCGGAGTGCCTCCCTGATGCAACTCCAGGGCAGAGTGTTGAAGGCATTGGTGATGTCCAATGACACCGCCAAGACAACCCTGCCCCGGGATACCGCATCCCCCGTCGTGAGGGCTCTCACGCGCATGATGGCGTCTACCGTCGAGCGCCCCCTGCGGAAGCCAAACTGGCTCTCCGCAAGGTCCGGGCCCACCCGATTCAGGTGCCCGACGAGGCGGTTTGCAATTACTCTTTCAAAGAGCTTGCCCACCTCGTCGAGCAACACGATGGGCCGGAATGCGGACGGAGAGTCCGCAGGGCGCCCGGGCTTCTGGATCAGGACCAGTTTCCCCGTCTTCCAACGAAGCGGGAACTGGCCCCTCTCCAGACATGCGCTAAAGAGCCCCCCCAGTCGAGGCCCGAGAGTCCCCGAGGCCAGGACCCAGGCTTTTCCTGGCAGGCCGTCGGGTCCTGGGGCGGTATTTTTGGCTTTGAGCCGTTGTACCGCCACTCTCAGGTCTACCTCGGTCACCTCTGGAGCGTCGTAGACGTCGTCGTCGCTGTGGTCCGCGTTTACGTCAGCTTCACCGTCAGGCACCGTCGGAGACGGAGCCATGGGCGGGGGAGTATGCTCTCCCCGCGATGGGAACAGGGCGCTCACCACGTCCTCCACGAACTGAGGCTGGAGACTCTGCGTCAAAGGGGGAGCCCAGGGGCGGAGCTTTTCTCTCACCCACTTGTAGGGTCGGCCCCATGGGTCCCCGTCCAGAGTCTCCAGCATCTCCTTGCGGGCCAATTCCTTGGCCCGCCAGATCTCGTCGCGGAGGGCGGTCTTCGCTGCCCTGTAGCCCTCATACAGCTCCGCCTCTACGGTTGCCGCATCCGGAGGTCGGGTGCGGCGCCTGCGGAATCTGGTGTACCGGCGTCGCGCGGCCACGCATGCCTCGCGCAGCGATGTAAGCTCGCGCGACCACCAGTACAGCTGACGTCGGGCGCGTCCTTGCCGGACCCGGGGCATGGCCATGTCGCAGATCTCCGACATGGCCTCCCGGAACCACTCCGCCTCGTCGTTTACGTCAGCAGGCCTGTCCGGTGGTGACACCCAGGCCTGCACGATCGAGGCTTCCAGGAATAGCTCCCGGTCCAGCTGCTTCAGCGCCCATCGCGGACCACTTGGGTTCCGTCGAACCGGCGCGTCTGAGGTCTGGGCGGAGACGTCGAACCGGATATACCGGTGGTCGGAATAGGTCTCCACCTCCTCCACAACGCGCCAGTCAGTGACGCGCGGCGACAGGTCGGAGGTGGCGAACGTAACGTCCACCACCGACTCGCCCGTCCACCGCACACACGTGGGAACAGAACCCCGGTTCTCGATAACCAAGCCCTGCGCCAGGGCCCAGTGTTCGAGCCTCCTGCCCCGCGTATTATCCGTAAACCGGGAACCCCAAGCCACATTTTTGGCGTTGAAGTCCCCGAGGACGAGTGCGGGGAGGGAACCGAGGGCGACGACGACATCTCCTAGCTCCGATAGGGAGTCTTGGAACTCGGCGAGAGTTCGGTTCGGGGAGAGATATACGCCTACCACGGCGATCTCCCCGAACCGTGCTGCGACGATCCCGCGCCCTCTCATGACGCGATCGAGGGGCGGGGTACCGGCGGCGGCCGACGAGATGAGGGTCACCGAACCGTCCAGGTCCGCCACCCAGTCACTCCTGGGCACGACAAAGTACGGCTCGGCGACCACGGCGACGTTAATCAACCACTGCGCCATGCTCTGGAGCAAAAGATCCTGAGCAGCGGCGCAGTGGTTGATATTCGCCTGGAGGAAGCGCAATGGGGCCATTAATTGGAGTCCATTGCAGCCTCCTCCAGGACCCTCTCCGAGGGTAGAGCCACGGCGGCGGCGGCGGCGACAGCAGAGGCGGCGGCGGCGGCGGTGGTGGTGACGGCAGCAGCAGAGGGCCTACCTCTGCGCCTGGCTTTGGCAGGTGGGGCGCAGGACTTGCCCCCGGCCCGGTGATCGGCCGGCTTGCCAGCCGCCGCACATGCGAAGCAGTGCGGCGGGGCAGTGCATGAGCCGGCCTTGTGACCGGGCTGACCGCAGCGGAAGCACCTATCGCTGCGGTCCACCTCCGAGGTGCAATTGCATGCCGCGTGGTTGCCCACTTGGCAGCGGAAGCACCTCAGGGGTCTGGGCTCCAGAACTTTCACCTGCGCAGACACCCACCCAACCAGGAGCCTTCGGCCCTCCTGTAGCTTTTTGGCCGCCGACACGGGGCAGCTAACCGTTATGGTTTGCAGCCCCACGAAGTCAGGACGCAGGGCGCCCGCCCTCACCTGATCGGGAGGGCACCCCCCAGTCCTGGTAACGGCGGCCACCACGTCCTCCACCGTCACGGAGTCATCCAGACCCAATATGCGCACATCTGCGCGCTTGGTGGGTCTGGATACTCGGGCCTCCTCCGCGTTTAAGGACGCTCTGAGCCGATTGGCCAGAGCGTCAGCGGTAGGGTCACTGGCCGCACCGGGGATCTCCAGCATCCGAGCCCCCGTTGCAGTGACCCGGTAGCGGAGGCCCCCGGCGATGCCGAGCTCCGTGAGGTCTACCGCCTCCCGCGCCTTTGCGAGCACGTCGCGGTACGACACGCCCCTCTTGACCGCGTCCGGCTGCAGTGTGATCACTACAGCCGCGGTCTTGGGGGCACGTAATCGGGCCGCGACGTCGCGCTCCTTGCGCCGCCGCCGTCTCTCCCTCCGCCTCGAGGACCTGGCCACCTTTTCGGCCTTTCTCTTCTCCCCGGCCACTTGCCAATCGGCGCTGGCCGGAGGAGTTCTTGGGGGAGGCTGCTGCTGCTGCGGCCGGTTATCGGCCTGGGCTTTCTTTTGTGCCGCTTGTGCTGGCCCCGCAGATGTCGAGGCCGGGGGCGGCTTTGACGGGCCCGGTTTCGCCCGGCTTGGCCCGGCCGGAGCCGTCTTCGCCTTCGCGGGGGCCGTAAGAACCGGAGCCGTCCGCACCGGGGCTGTCCCCATCTGAGGCGGCCTCGCCGTCGTGGGAGTCTTCGACGCGGCCGCGGCCGCGTACGAAGACGCCAGCGGGGGTCGCAGCACGCGGCTCTCCAATACGGAGAACCGCTGCTGAAAGGCGGCCAGCTCCTGCCGCACCAGTGTGAGAATTGGGTTCTCCCCCGATGTGGGCTGGCCTTTTTCCTTTTCGCCCCCCCCTGTCGCTTCCCGACGGCCAGCCGCTTGAAGGCCGGCCAGGTCCGTCTTGAGGGCGGCGTTCTCCTTCCGGAGAGCCTCCATGGCGGCAGTCAGGCGGGTGACCTCCGTCCGCAGTTCAGACATTTCGTCCCTTGCAGACGGGGACCCGCCATATGTGCGCGCTGCCGCCACAATGGAGGTCGTGGCTTCGACGATCGCTCCGTCACGCGTGTTTTTCTTCCGCTTTTGGGTGACGGAGCGGATGGCGGCTGCCACGACCTCTGCCAGTCTGGCCTCGTTCGACACCAGACTGGTGTTAGGCTCTCCAGAGGAGGGCCCCCTCCCCGAGGTCTTGCCTCGGCCTTTACCCCGCACGCTTGTGGGGATCTTACGGGCCGAAGCAAGCCCTTCCTCCGACGACGAGACGTCCCGGGGGCGCTTCAGGAACTCGTTCCTCCTTTCTGCGCCCCTCTCATCTCTCCTCACTACGCTTCCAGAGGTAACACTCTGGAAGCTCACGGCGTCTGATGCCGAGTCGGACTCCGACCCGAGCATCAGCGCTATCTCCTCACTTGGAGCGGCACTCTGTGCCCGCTCTAAATTCGGTGCCGGTGAGGTGGATGTACTGGACAGGTCCAGTGACTCCTCCTCACGGGCACGTGAGCCACCCTGGCTCGCTGCGGCGACTGCCGGTGTTTTGGGGTTTTTCAAATTTTTCTTCATTTTGTTCCCACGAGTATTAAAGTGTTCCAACCAACCAACCAATATAACTGGTTCGCACTAGCGATTGATTCTTCCCACAGCTACCCATCAATCAAGCTGTCAACCTCCCTCACGGTGCGCCGCCGCTTGGAGGTTTGGGGTAATTTTTTATAGAGGTTTTCTTCCTCGCGGCCCGGGCGGTTAAGCCAAGGCCCTCGACCCCCGTCGAAAGTCAGAGACGTGATCCTGACAATCTTCGGGGCTACGAGAATAGCGGTGGCAGGAGGAGGTGGAAGTGCAAGACCTCCTCCTGTCTGCCCGGCGGCAGGGTAAGTGCACGCCGTGCCCGCTCTTACTCCCACCACTGTGCCCTCTGCTAAACAGAGGGATACGCGGTGGGGCGACGCGACAGGACATTAGCATACGAGCAAGGAGACCCCATAGGGGAGTTCTTGCCCGTACCCCAGGGTGCACCGTCCCGAGAAACTGGGCTTCCCCCCGGACGTATCCGGAAAGGAACTTCCAGTCCTCGGGCACTCGTGGAGGTTTCCTGTCCTTAGCACCCCTTTCTCTTCTAGCTTGGATGAATTCACCGTAATCACGATAAACCGTCTTAACATCACGCCTGTAATCGCCAGAGGGATAGGCAGAAGACAGATAGACTGTTGATGTGTAGTTTTATAATTAATAAAATACCTACATATCAGCACTCATATTTAAGTCTCATGTCATAGTTGGCGAGCCCCGAACTACTGATACCGGCATTTAAATCATACTAACTTTGTAATAAATTAAAAAAAAAAAAACTTTAGGCAAATAAATAATGAGTAATTTTAAAGTCTTAATTATCTCTGTGCATATTCCTAATCAACCGCCACTAAACTATTAACCGCGCCCACTCGTGGATACTTCTGACAAATAATTCGTTATCTAATCTTGGATTGAACCCAGGGCCTCGTTATGCTGCGCATTCGTTGTTGCGACCCTACAAGGCAGTCAACGGTAAACATAAACCATATAAAATAGCAGTTTCATATTTTTTTTTTTAAATTTAATTTTTATAATAATTTAACAATTTAACATTATCAATGATTATGCTTCCTCTCTCCTAACTCACTTGTTTTGCTGTGCCCGACAGGGTCCATGTCACGATCTAGTTTTAAGTTTACCACCTAAGACAACATATGGAATGCAAATAAAGTATTGAGTATATATTACGTACAATACTTTAATATTCTCTTATCTAACTTCACAAAGAATTGTTTTACACACAAATAATAACACAGCATTCATACGTAGCGATCCATTACTATTTAGAATATGAATGTGATGTTCTTTTCCTCGCGGGTGTATCCCCGGAGGCGAGTCTGAGCTGCGCTCACCGTGCAATACGTGTCGATACTCGGCCGCTATTGGCCATACTCGTATCATGGGATTATGTTATCGGACTATTGGCTCGCTATGCCTGTTGTTGTGGCTAATAGTATAATTCATTCAGTTATACTTCGAAAGACACATGGCGCCATTAATGTTATCATAAATACGTTATTATTGTTTTTCTTTTTCGAGGTGAAACGGCAACACATCAAGCTAAGCAAAATCAGTATATCTGAACCTACATATAAAAAGATCATCTATATCGAGGCCAAGATAAACTGGGTTTGTACCCTATGCACGATTCCGTACACCTGACAAAGAAAATCAAGATAGTCTGGTCAGTGGTTGAGGCGTGAAAACGTGTATATGTTTTCTTTCATATTTATAAGTTAGGATGCAGAATTTACTGTTCGGTTATCTGTTTAATTGTACACCACTGAGGTTTTTCTTCATCTTTGGCCATTAGTTTAATACCTACATAGATAACCCTCTAAACACATAATAAAAATGATGCCCTTGCTTTGAAAAGAAATGTGTTTGAGACTTAGGTTCACCTGTGCTTATTTCTTTGACATTAAGGCGTGATGTAATATTTTTCTCAACATTGTTTTACAATATATAAAGAAGTTCTTTGTATTGTAATAAATAGTCTTACAAATTGAACAAAACATTACAAAGTAAATTAATAATTGTTTATTATTAATTCCAATAACAATCAGATTGATAAATTCTAGAGATATGTAAGTAATTACGAAGGTCAGAACAAACAGTTGGCCAGGTACCCCAATCAATCAATTAACTCAATCTACTGCAGTCTGCCGAGTTATTGTTTATTAGATCGACACGAAAACGTCTCGCAATATTGAACTGGCTGCTGTCTGACCTTGAGCTAGCGATAATATAAATATAATTTAAGCTCCTGGCTGGTTATGTAATCTCGTACTACCTGTTAGGCAATTTAGGCCATTACGGGTCTCGAGAGATACAGCATGAACGAGCTGTGATATACACGGATTGAGATATGGACGCACATTTTACAGACTGCAATTATCGTAGATTAGATTAGATATTAGATTAGATATGTTTATTTGCTTAAAACATGGTATACAAGGTGTTATATTAAATTAGATCTACATGTTTTGCTTAAAAATAAAGCATGCAAACTCACTAAGAATACATTTTAATATTGAATTAAATTAAATTACATTTCATATCAAAAGATCATTAACATTATAAAAATTATTATTATTGAGCCATTTATATAATTGTATTTTAAATAATTTACAATTTAGCGTTTTAAAACTATTTGGTATTTTATTATAAATCCGTACACACATGGCCAAAGAATTTTTATTATAATTTGCTGATCTAGGCAGCTCGTCCAACACAAGTCTATATTGGTCACGTCGACTCTACGTAGTCTTTTGACGTCCCCACTGCTGGGACAATGTTGTCTGTCTGTGGCCCGTGAGAGACTGAGAGCGAGCCGTCATAATCTACACAAGATTCCAGCACTAGTACGTAGATGTCAAATATTCTTGTTTTTTTTTAATGTCAATATAATCGTAATTTTTGTCAGGCATCTTTCCACTCGGGCACGCCGCAATCGCGGCGGTAAGAACCCTCTTTGAGGAGTGGCTGGATAGGCGTCACGGCGTCCTTACCTTCCGCATGACGCAGGTCCTCACCGGACACGGAAGTTTCGGGAGGTACCAGTGTCGGATAAGGAGGGAAGAAACGCCTGGGTGTCACCACTGCGAGGATCGTCCGGAGGACACGGTGGAGCATACAGTGCAGGACTGCCCCGCTTGGGCAGAGCACCGCTGTGTCCTCACGACAGCGATAGGCGGAGACCTCTCGCGCCCGGCATTGGTCGAGGCCATGCTGCGGGGCGAGACAGAGTGGGAAGCGGTCGCCTCCTTCTGCGAAGCAGTCATGCTCGCGAAGGAGGAGGCGGGCCGCGTGAGGGAGAGGACAGCGTCCTCCCTCCACCCCAGCCGCAGTGGTGGACGCCCACGGCATCGGACGTCGCAAGACGATCTCCGGCCACCGTAGGCGCGGGCATGCGGGCGGCGAGTAATGGGCGACTCGCAGCCCGACCATGGACCATGCCCGGGTCGACGGCGCGTTGTGTTCCACGCGCGCCTCAAGGAGTGTCAGCATAGTGACGGGGTCTGTAGAGGGCCAAAGCCTGCCGGGGTCGCGGGACTCATAAATTACCGTAACCCCGGTACATAAAGGGCTATTGAAGTGAAGGACACCGTGGATTTCATTCAAGTCTGACAGTCCCTCCCGCCCTGCCCTGGGTGGGAGGACTCATTCGACGATTTTACAACGAAAAAAAAAAGGCTTCTTTCCACTATTTTGGGAGTGATGATAATAAAACCTATCACACAAAACAAAGTGCCTAGTATTTAAATGACAACCTATGGACTGCTAAGTCAGGACGTGAAACACCTGGGACTCCACATGTACAGTTCTTTTTTGAACATTCATAGAGGAATTAACACTTGTTAATTCCTATGAATTTTCAGCTACCCATACTCGCCTTACTATACTAAGCCTAGCCAGTAGCCAGACACCTGTGACAATATTTTTTAGCAACCTATATTCTGGAAATACTTTCAACTTTAAAAGTCATCCAGACACATGACATGTCGGGCTCGCCGCAATGGGGGCAGTAGCACCCCTCTTTGAGGAGTGGCTGTATAGGCGTCACGGCGTCCTAACCTACCGCCTGACGCAGGTACTCATCAGACACGGAAGTTTCGGGAGGTACCGGTGTCGGATGAGGAAGGAAGAAACGCCTGGGTGTCACCACTGCGAGGATCGCCCGGAGGACACACGGTGGGGTGAAGCATACAGTGCAGGACTGCCCCGCTTGGGCAGAGCATCGCCGTGTCCTCACGACGATGATAGGTTTTGATTTGGCGACCAAAACGACGGAATGGGAAGCGGACACCTCCTTCTGCGAAACAGTCATGCTAACGAAGGAGGAGGCGGGACGTGTAAGGGAGAGGACAGCGTCCACCTCACAACCCAGCCGCAGTGGTAAATGCCCACGGCGACAGACGTCGCAAGACCATCTCCGGCCACCGTAGGTACGCGCGCGTTGTGTTCCACGCCTGCCTTAAAGAGTGTCAGCACAATGACCCCCCCCCGCACCCGCAGAGGGACAAAGCCTGCTGGGGTCGCGGGTCTAACGAATACTGCGACCCAGGACCGTAAAGGGCAAATGAAGGACACCGTGGATTTTAGTAACTACAAGTCTGACAGTCCCTCCTGCCCTGCCCTGGGTGGGAGGACTCATTTGATTTTACCACGCTAAAAAAATGTAAAAGACACATGACATGTATGGATTAGTGGCTCACTTTACAGGACAATTGGGCGGCAATGACCCGCGAGTGGTCGGGTCCCCCGAACCCTGACTGAGCGCAACGCATAACTTCTAACTGAGCGGCTGAGGGTCTTGCCGCGCGACTTTCCCTCCAGTACTCCAAAACTAGCACCTTCATGCGCACCCGGTGAATAGTTAACAACTAACAGAAGTCACTTGTTGAGAGTTCGTCCAGAAAGGTGTTTGGAAATTCTAAGGATTGTCGATTTTAACTTTTTCCAATACTATATTGTATAACCTAGCCTAAAAAAAAATATGTTTTTTACCTTCTGCGGTCTGAAATTCTAGTGTAACACAATTATTTATATCGCAAGTAAACATAAGAACATAAATAAAAGGATACCTACATGGTAATAAGTTCCATGAACGACGGGAAGAGAAATAATGTATGAAAATAAGCAAAAACGCTTTGAGCCCGCTTCGTTTGATGTGCGAGTGTACTGAAACGTGGCAAAAAAGCAAATTTTTCATCTACCCTCAAGTTACAAATAGAATCTACATAAGCGTTTATATCCAAAAATAAATGAACAGCCTTGCACGCGTTCATCATAAATTATTGCAAAGGAGTCATTAGAGGCCGATAAAAGTAAGATAACTAATAACTGAACGAGCAGCACTTAAGTCCTGAGGGGTGAGAGAACGACCATTGAAGCTCACTGACAGAGAAAGGTTTCTTTTCTGATGTGATTTTTTTTGTGTGCCGAATTGCAGCGGGGTGTGTAAGGGGCTGTGGGCGCGCGCAGGGAGGGGGGATGGCCGGGCTCAGGCGTGCGCACCCGGCAGTGTCTAGCCGGTCGGCGGAGCGCACGCACGTCCGCGCTGTGCCTCTCTCGGCTCGGTCCCACGTTGGGCGCCATCAATCTATACCGCGATGTCGGCGTGTTATCGCCTCGTGTCTAATTAATAAGCCTTATCACATGTACCACTGTGAGGCCAGTGCTCAGTGATGGATCTACTGTAAGTCAAAGTTCAAGTGATTTGTGTTTACATAACAAAGATTTAAGAGAAAAAGTTCATGCGAAAAATTTTGAAGACCAATTGATTAAAACAAACAAAATAGTGAAAACAAAAGTAACCTGGTGATAAAGTTATAGTAGTAAGTAACAATACTAGTGAAGTGGCACGTGATATTTTCCCTCTCGATCGGAACTTCATAGAATAGGTAAGTACTTTCTCAGTAAGTAAGTTTACGATACATTGCGGATGATTGATAGAGCAAACTTACTGGGCCACTGGGCCGAACAAATGTTTATTATCAAGTAACAAACTTCTGGCTATTTCTGAAAAAGGATCGCGCGGCGGTTAAACGGAAATAAATACAAACATTTCGTCGGTAACAGATGACAGACGTTTTATGTGATCAACGTTTAATGAACCGTCGCAGAACTGACATCCGTCTCAGCTAAGTAAATAGGTCAAGTCATAAGACTCCAAATTCTTCCTCTTGAAATTGAGAGAGTCTTGAAATTATTTTTAGAGCATTGTGTTCAATTGAAATGGCGCCAGCCATTGAGGAAATTATGTGAACAGAAAACTTGGGAACAAATTATAAGTAGAGTCGAGTGTCCCCCGAGCACTGCCAGCATTATTTGCTTCCGAACCTAACAAACTTTTTTTTTCATATTCCCCAAGGAATTAATTAAGCAAGGATCACTTTGCGAACAAAGAGATTCGTATTTCTTCGGTTCATTATCTTCATTTTGGAAAATAGCTTGTAATTTAATATTCTTTTTTCGTGACAATACTTAAGGGACCTTCGTTAAAACGACATTGCTTTAAAAAGATTTTCGGATTACGAGGTCGATGGTACTGATTCTTATTATTTCAATTGCTACGAAATCGGAGCTTGGGGCTCATCCGGGCACACTTGTTACTAATTACAGACAGCAACCACAGCGTTGACGGTATCATCTTCATTGAAGTCAGTTTTAAACATTGTGTAGTTTCCCATTAATGTAGAAGTGCAAAATCAGCGTCAATTCATCAAAATCTCTTGAAATATACTTGTCATGAGCATTATTAAAGAAACAAAAAGCAATTTTGGGCGTTACGAGGAGCAATCTGTCACCACGCGGGAAGAGGAATAAGTCAACAAAACAAAAAGTTGTCACTCCGAGATCCGAGCTCTGAGCATCGAGCACGGAACACGGAGCACCGAGCACCGAGCACCGAGCACCGAGGACCGAGCACCGAGCGCCGATACAATATTGTGTATTAATATTAAATACCGTTGGTGTTCGCGATCGACGCTTCAAGAACCACGCTTTGTTTATACACGCGCATAATTGAGGGATGGGTTATTTCAGTTCATATTATTGCGAGGAAATATATCACATGAAAGGGTACGGAAAACATTGACAGACTCATTCGCGAGGCTTTCGAAGAGATTGACGAAGCAGACAAGGATCTATTATGCGTTTGTGGGTTTATTATGTTCATTTAATAGGTCAAACTAGGATAACATTGACAATTCACGACTATTATTTATTGAAACTTGATACTTTGTAGTATGGATACGGGAAGTACTAAGATATACTTAGTAAGAGCTATCAGAATTGTATTATTATTTATAGCTTACGTCATGTCACTCATTCTTGTATAACTGTTCATTAACGAGTATTAGTTCCACACTGCAGCTATTCAAGAGGGATTTGCCAAAGCGGATTCAGAGTTAACATAATAATGCGTCAAACATGCGTTACTATGATTTTAGACTCCATTAATAGAGGAATGTTGACGTTAAATAATGGATATCATCGGTCAGGTCAACTGAGAGCAATGAGGTAAAAAGGTAGCCAATCGACGATAACATTAGTTAGAAAACTTTTACAGGAAATGAACATTTCTTGTAATGGGTATATTTTTTCTGAAAGCTTTTTAATTATAAAGTTATCGTCCTTGAACAATCTTGCTGGCCAATACGCTGCCTTTATTGTCAAGTTAATGGCTGCTTGATGCATTTAGTGACGTAAACAAGGAGATATTTTATGAAAACTAAAAACCACTCGCTTGAAACGAAAACTAAGCTGTTTATAAGAAAATAATATTATCAAACAGAAATGAGGAGGAGAGTTCAAAAAGTACTTACTGCTTATCCTCCAAACAAACACTCAATGGTTCTTTCATTTCCAATGGGAAGCGATGAGAATACATCATAACAAGACACACCTCAATCTTTCTCGAATAATGTCAAACAATGGCTCACAGCACTGACACAAAATAAATTGTTTGTCGCGAGTCGAGAGCGAATGTGATCAGCATAACGCGATTGTGACAACGACATTAACAATTAAGAATCGAATCTTTTATCTTATCTTACAAGGAATAAAAAACACCCCTGATCCAGTTGTTGGGATACACGGAAACTGGAAAAACATCAATATTGGAGCGACTCTCAAAGACAAAGCATCAATAAATAAAGAGGAACATGTTCGCTGTTCGGAGCTGATTTCTATGGATTCTCGGGAAAGTGAGCACAACAAAGGCTGCCTTAATTCTATTTTTCATCTCAGCTAGACACTAAAGAATAAATTGAAAATAAAGAAAAACCAAACTCTTTTGAAGAGGCGAACAGAACGAGACGGTCCCACAATGATTCGGATGTAAAACTTTGCGCCGACAATTTCGACAACTAATTTCAAGAAGAACCCTTACAAGCATGAGTCTGCTTTACAACCATCTTTATTCCCTCGCATTTCATTTTGTTCCCACAGGAGATTCCAAGTGTACGAGAACGTTTATAGTTCGGTGAACTATATCGAAGACGATCGCGGTCCACCTCGGGAACTCCACTCATAAACAAGCGTACCTTAGACTGCTCGGAAAGGACCCTTTTCAATACGAGTAGGCTTTCTGTAACTGCGAGAGATTATTTGACATTTTATATAAATGAGCCAATGCCCACGATAAAGTATCTATTGTGAAATCTAAACGGGAGCGGAGCTGATTTGGAAAAAAGTAATTTGGCTCAGTTTAGGTTTTACAGTTCGCTACGTGGAGGTCAATATCTGAAGATAGAATAGAATTTAAACAATGGCTACCGAATATTGTGATGCAAAACTGGTTTTATTTGTTGAGCTCGATGCGATTGTATGCGAACCGTTGTACTGGTAAATATTTATTTCAGTATAGACGATAAAAGAATAAATCTAGATCGTGAAATCGTGCGTTGCTACGTTTGTGAATATACTGGGCGAGTCAAGTTTAGATTTTAAACAAACATTTGTGCCAAAAAAAGGGAGAGCAAGAAAAATAATGTGAACAGTGAGCAAAGTTTGTATGAAATAAACATGAACCAGGGTGAAATCGAGGAATGCGCGGACAATGAAGTGGCAAAGCTGATTGTGCGGCAATATGTTTGACGGCGAATTAGAGGATATATCGGTATCTCGTCATAACGTAATTATGAAAGGGTTGAATTGATTTAATGAATTCGGGTATGTGCCTAATGAGTCTAACATTATGTGTTTCGATATTTAGATTCGTTCCATTCAATCTCTATCGGAATGTAAATAAAGTTGTGGGTTATTTAAATAGTAAAGTAAGTACACCTACTTATCCATTCACAATTTTATAGAAAAAATGCTAGATATACTAGCTTGTTAATGTAAGCTCACGTACGTCCTTTGTGTTCTGAGACTTGATACTTTTTAATTGTCTGGGACAAAACTCCCCGCCTTGTAAATATTCATACCTAATCTAGAAAAACTAAAAGTTTAAGACCATTTCATATTTGATCTGAATAAAGATCAACTAAACGGAGTATAATGTAGAGATGTGCCGACGGGCGGGGCGGGCCTCGGCGTGGCTCGATGTCTCGCGGCTAGCTGCTCGTGGCTCGTGGCTCTTGTCCATGACGGCTTAGATTCAGGCGAGCAGCAATCACGCCGCCCGCACCACCCGCCGCAATTTATTGGATCGCTTGAGAACTGACCGGCTATGAAATATGGCGGCCGTGTGCGCACTGATTTATCACCACCGACACTATGAAAAATGACACGCTCCCATTGAAAGCGAACCATTGAAACTATCGCGGGTATTCGCAGCCCCGACCTCCTTTTGAGACGCTTTTAATTATCCCCGCAGCGAATTTTATAAGAACATCTTTCTTTCTGCTTAGCGTATCTTTTTTGTTCGCTAGTAGTGCTTTTGTCGTTTCTTTTAGAAATGAAACGGGATTGTTATCGTAGTTTGTTTTGTAATTACTTAAAACTTAACCTGAAAAATGAGATCAAGAGACTTGAGTTCCTTTTGGTTTTATCTTCTTGGAAGTTGTTAGTGAAATCTTTTGTTGCCTTAGTAAAAATATTTTGAGATCTTTACAAATAGGAACGCGTAACAAGCTTTTTATGTCTTAATTGGCGTTTAATCTTATCACTTGAATAATTTACTACCACTGAAACTATAACCAAAATTCATCAGCATTTTCAAACTTTAAAGTACCTTTCAATCGCAATAAATGAATGAGCCCCTTGTCAGCTGGATATAGATCAGTTCGGCGGGAAAGCATACTGCAGTGTGGTCACGTGGCCCTGTCGATATTCTATCGAGCGGCCCTCGGGTAATTTATTGAGCCGAGCATGCCTTTATGAGTTATGGCCTCCAACGGCCTCGCCCTCCCGCCCTCGGGTTATGTTTATCGAGAAGAAAAAATTAAAAAGTCTCAATTGAGAGGTCAAGTGGCCAACCTTATTGAATAGCTTTATAAACTTTAGCGAATCGGGGTTAGGTTTAGAAATTGGACAAGTAGAGATATTAATAGAGAGGAAGAAATACCGTATCCTTACCATTTCATCTTCTAATAAAGCCACCAAGAAGGCTCCTAATTGTTGTTTTGGGCGCAAGATTTTGTCGAATATTATTATGGTTTAGCATCTAATTGGATAAGATCTTTATGATCCTTAAAACAACGAAATAAACATCTTAACGCTCTCTAATAAACAGCTTCAGAACATAATTAAAAGGTTTGAATTGATTATTGTTATGAAGTTGAGTCAACTTTATAACGGAGACTCTTAAGGACATACTTTATAATATACATTCTGGAGAGCCATCTTGACTGTTAATGAGAGAATTTCCAGAACTAACCACCTAGGTTACTGGTGGCTAGTATTGTACGCTGAGTACATTGTCTATGCTATCCAGTTTACACACTGACAAGCGAAACTAGTACATAGTACAGAACTACTTCGTCAACAGAATACATCGAGACTCATCGTTAATGACTTCACTGTTCTACAGTAACCTTATCCACAATATAACTAACGAGAATGTTAAACATCAAAGAGCAGCGAGTTGACCTCTAGACATTAATTAATGGGCACGGGGCCGGTGCGGCCCACGGCGGCTCAGGCCGGCTCAATCCGGCCCTGTTTGCCCGGAATCGAATTAGTGGTCAGCCCAGTTATAATATCGAAAATCAGTTAGCAAGAAAGTTTTGCTAGTTAAACCTGTTTACACACGAGGGTGAACGTTTATCTCGGGTAACCGTGGTGTGCTAGTAATAATTGCAAATGAAGTAACGTCATTATCATATTGTTGGTGCTGACAGTAACGAGATGTTTTAATGCAAATTAATCCATTAGCACGTGTGTTGGTTTCTGCGAATTAGTAAATAACAGAGGTGTGTGGGGATCTGTCTACATAATGTACTTATGTTATTTACCTTTTTCACGCTAATGCCAATGTTCGCAATTGTAATCATTAATATAGTCTCTAATCTCTTAGTAAAACAAATTCGTATAGAGATTCCTACATCATTTTTTATCTTGTCTCTGCTAATCTTATACAATGATATTGACTTACAAGTCTACAACAGGTATACTTTGTATTAATTTCATTAGAATAGAAAAGAATAGATATTTATTGTAAATCAAGACCCATAAATGCTATAAGCTACATTTGATATAAATGTAATTCAGAATTTAACCTTTTCACGCCTTCACATGTGATCGGATTTCAGCTAAACTTAGCACACCAGGACCTGGAATTTTACGACCTTCGCGTGGGCGAAGCCACAGGCAAAACCTAACAATATAAAAAATGGAATCTTTTACGTTCAAGTTAGATCAGAACCAGTTGAAGCATGTTTTTCCTGAAATCGTCGTGAAAAATCGGAGTGTTTGCGTAATCGTAACAGAATCGAATGAGACCGCACAAATCAAGTCGTTGAATCGATCATCTAATCGTTTGCTCTGCTCTTCAGATTTAAATTCAACACTCCACGTAAAACGGATATAGAATTGCGTCCATCTTATGAATACCTAAGTGTATTAATTTTATTGCGATTTACTTGTTATTTTTTTGTACTTCACTTTGATTTTTTTTTAAATGTGTGTGTCAAAAACTGTACCAGCCTGCTTTTTCCCTATAATACCTACTGGACGTCTTACTGTCTTACCAGATGCAGCTTTATTGAACATTTACCCATCTTACCTCCAGAACCCAATGGGACCTTGGACTTAACTAAAACTGCTGGTCACAGCAAAAATTTTAAGGTTCTAAAAATGTTGACTGTGAACAGCAGATTAACGTGATTGCTACGTGATTGTTGATCACTCATCCACGGAACCACTTCTCAAAGCGTAGCTTAACTTTCGATTTACTACGAATTTCTTCTCTTCTTCCAAGAATTTCAGCGTGATTTGTATTTTACAAAAAACACAGTAAAAAGCGAATTCTTTGCAATACCTACTGTAGTTTATTATGTTTCGATTTTATTGTTTGGCTTTTAAAAGCAAACATCTTCCCAAGTAGAACGATATTCCAAGAGATACATTATACATTTAAATTGCGAACGTGTACCCAGCTTTAAGACCATATTTTCTTAACACATATACCGTGATTCAAATAAATCTCGCTACAGAATACTAAAGCTCTGAAGTACTTCTTGAGGAACATTAATTAAATAAATTCATATATTATAGTAAGGTGGCACAAGTAGTGGGTGGTGCAGCGGTGCTCTGCGCTCGTAATCCGGTGTTATCGTTAGTTCCACTTCGATCCGGTCGTTTGTAACCTGCGATTTGCTTTCATACTGCATTAGTGGGATAAAAGCAATGTCTCCATGGCACATATCGGAATAAAGTGGCGTTCGACTAATCTGTGCTGGTTTAGTTTGTAACCGACAAGGGTTTATTTATTCTTGAGTTTTGATTTAAAATATTTCGTTCATTTAGGTATTATTGCTACTATAAATTGCCGAACACAGTTATATCAGTACCCCGGGCAATAAACGAGCTTTTTTACTAGTCCCATTAAAATTAAAATTTACTCTGGTTATATTAATTAGGCCAACCGCGTTGCAGGGATTTAGAAAGAGAAAGAGAGAGCTTTATAAAGTTTAGGTTTATATCAGAAAGATCCGTCAAGGCCCGAAATTTTAATACTACAACAGTTAGAGTAACAAACTCATCGTTCGCGTCTCATGTATTAAACACAGAACGGCACTCAGTGACGGAGGTAGTTTCCAAAAAGTGGCAAAATCGCCCAATATGAAATCGAATCAGACACAGAACAATAGCTCGGAATAAAATGGAAGCGCCAACCGACAGGTAGTCCCAAACTCCATAAATTCCTATTCGGAAAATTGGATTTAAAAGTGCTGAAAAGTTGAAACTCGACGGCCAGCAGGCACCGCGCAGCGAGCAGGACCCGCGGGCAGTAGAAGTGGGCACGGGGACCTTTATTGGATATTTGTTAGCACTGCCATCAGGAATTGCCTGGATTGTTTTCTTTGATGTTCGAGTGACCGACATGAAGTCGCTTGAGTAGGTTTCACTTGATTTTGGTTAGGATGTTTGTCAGGTCTGCGGTCGGTGTTTCAAGAGAATATAAATGTATAAACTGTATTATAAGATCGTTTTCATATTTCCTAATTATATCCCAAGCTTCTTTTAACTATATTATTATTGAAGAATTCCTTCAAGCGAAAATTCAGATTTTATTAATTTAAAATTGCGAAGCGTAAATTAATTTACGTTGGATATTCCATCACAGTTTTTTAATTTAATTTATCGGTGATTAAGAGCATAAATTTGAAATAAAAAATACATGTGACACAAGAGTAACGAGCTTTATGTACTTAAAGTACAGTTTATTGTGGAAATGAAAATGTTTTACGACGAAATTGCGCACTCACTAATTATAAAATCTCTGATCGAGTATGTATGTATTGGTATACATCATAGGTATTAGAATGGAATAATTATTATTCTTATATAAATGAATTATTTATAAGTGATCCATAAACTTTCCACCTTAATTAAGGCATGCAAACCAGCTTTACAAGAAAAATAAAATTCATGAATTAAAGCAATACAGGCATGAGATAGGCACAAATTCAAAATAAATGATCAATTATAAAAGAACAATTACATAATTTACTATCCACATTAATGTAAGATTAGGAACAATTCCAGTCGAAAGCCATAAGTATTATACAAGTCAGAGTTAATAGTATTTAGTTATATTTTTTGTTTTTTTAAGTGGGACATTATTGTAGCTATACATTTATAATTGTTACAACCAGATATAATGAACATTTTCTGGTACTTTTTCTCTCCAGCTGATTGGCGGGACTGTCTTAAGTAATTTTGATGTTCAAACAGATTTCCAATTCTCAGATCAATTTCAATAAATGGCTTTTAATTTCAGTTGTTAGTGCTCCCTGCCGTTTCATCTGCTTTTCGTTTCTTTTTTTTATTGTAGTGTGGTGTTATATAGCCTTCCTTGATATATGTACCATTAAACACTAAAATATTTCAAACAAACAAACTATTCATCTTTATAATATTAGTGTAGATTTATTGCATAAACCGGAGGGAATTATGTCAATTTGTTAATTCAGTACTTGGCAATTATATAATTTATGTCAAAAGATTCTCCTCTTGGAACAAGTCCAGTTCTATTATTAAGTAGAACTTGAAAAATCACAGCGCTCACACAAAGTTAACATTGGAAATAATATTGAATAAACATACGCAATGCGACAGGTGAGATATTTATGAAAACTTAAAAGAAAAAAATCATAAACGAGATTGATCAGTTTGCTAGATGGAGTAGATCGCATAAGGTATCTAACACTACGAATAATGAAGTAGCTTTAACATTATAATTAGCATGTCTTTAAACTGAGATAAATCGCGAACATGATAATGATAAAATCACAAAACATAAGTAACTCCTTTTATGTGTAATTAAATAAACTGGCAAGAATAAACCAATATGAATATGATAACAACCCTTTAAAACTATGAGTGTTATTATTAATTTAATTAAACGACCCAAATAAAATGGCCCGAGGGTATGGTTCTTACAGTGAAGTCTATTAAAAAAAGAAAAACTCTTTTCTACTAACATGCTGGTTCAACCCTGAGTTCGAAATTGTACCGAACACCAATGGGGCACATAATATCAAATAGCAACCACATAGATCGGAAAATTGGCAACCGCACCTAACATTGAGCCTTATTATGTCCGAGTATAATGTAGGGTGTAACCAGAAGTAGACTTACCATAAAATATTGAAAGAAAAATGCCGAAACATCATTCATCATCATATTTATAAGCAGGAAGACATCCATTATTGAACGTTAGCTTTGGCTATAGAATGACGGAACTAATGAGGAAAAACGGTTTGTATGTCGTGTGTGAGTTTGTGCCAAATATTAAAGTAGGTATTGGAGTTGGCACTGAACGTGTGACCGCTGCCGGCTACACAATCTAAATAACTAGTTATAATAATGGAATGTTCATACTTTGTTCTTAATATCGTAACATATTTGTTAGAAATGGCCATTAAAACTCATTCTGAATGTCTAGATTTGTATGTCGCTTTATACATAGTACCTGGTCGACCGAGCCCCGCTCAGTTGCAAATAGTGAAACGTTTAAAAAAAACCTATGAAACAAATCGGACTACTAAAACGCCGATTTGCGCGGCGAAATTATGAAACATATTGTCCTACACGAACCTTAATGCGCGAAAATACAAATTTTCCTAGACTTGAGGCGTAAGTATCTAAATCGATTTTACGCCCCTTTAAATCCTTTTATTCCAAATTTCATCGAAATCTTTAGGGTTGCTTTTGAGAACCGGACAATATACATGCAAATATTGCTCATAGTATACGATAAAATTAAATGTAGGAGCAGTAGGAAGTATAATTTTATATCAAGAATATAAATCTTTTTGAATAAATGTATACAATATTCAAAGTAGTGAATTTTCAGTAAACACGATAATTACAAAGGTATTTTCGTTCAATCAGTGAGTGTGTACCCAGCTTAAACCACACTCCACACGTTTATTGCAGCTTTTTACTTTTACTACGAAACTCTTTACAAAAACGTTTCCAACTCAACGATAATAACTCACACTAAATGTTAATAAAGTTGTGTTTTCTTGTGAAACTCATACATGTGGTAATAAAGTGTATGATAATTTTGTTTATATAGCACTGAAAAAATATTCCCCCAAGTCAACGGTTACGGCTGAATTCGGCAATGGCGGCGGCGCACTCTAGCTTATATTTCCTTTTTATTATATTTTTATACAAGTGTGTGTGGTTTATTGTGTAATATCTAGCTTCTGTTTGCAGCAGTGAATCAATTTCACAAGTACTTGTCGTTCATCTGTCTTTCACAGTGATTGTTCTGTGTTGTAATATCATCGTTGTTACGTAGTAGTTTGTTTCTATATTTATACTACAGATTATTTCATTTTAACAGCGTTATTTTTACAGTTACGTTTTTTTTTTTACTTTTGAACAATTTCAATTAACTTGATTTTTTGAAGTACGTACAATTATTCATTATTATTTTGCTTGTTGAATTAATATTTGATGGCACATGAAGAATATTACTGACAAAATGTGGATGTGATATTGCTCTGCTTAACCCTGGGAAAATTACAGGCGTTATATCATTTAAAGTGCTGTGTAATAATCATTAATCATATCTGATTAGTTAATAAAACAGTTGGTGAGCGTGCTAATGCAGTTTAGTGGATGTGCCGCGGTTTGGCACTGAAGCGTGCTCCTAACACTCACCGATAACATTCACGTTTTGTAAGCACTGACACCAAACACTGTATAATATTTATTGCATGGTTTCGAAAACGATTGTCAATAACTTCTTCTATAATAAATGTTGTAAAAGGTAGACCAGATACATCATTTTGTCAAACTGTTACTCAACACATTTGAATCGGCTACAATCGAATTTTGTTATAGATTGTTCCCTATTAAGTTATAGTTCAGTCGTAAAACTTTCGAAGCTTACAATAATCTCAAAGTTTGGATCATCAAATTATACCAGAGATTACATTAATAGGATTATTTTCTGATTTATTGAAACTATTGGCAGTAAATGATAACGATTATTTTGAATTTGTTCCTATTTTTACCGATCAATATCTAAAACTTGACTTTCTATTTAAATCAATAAGTTCACAACGCTTCCTCCAACATCTCTCGCCCCAAGTATTTCTTCTCTAAATAAACAATAATATCTTGAGAGATGCTTGCAATATATAAACAAACACGTACATTTAATAACAAGCCTCCAGAGCCTTCACTTCAGGACTTAGGAGGCTTTAGAGCACTCGCCTTCGCGTGACATGTGACGGACAAGAAATTTGATTAGGAGCGAGCTCCTGTCTCTTCTGGCGCCCTAGTACCTCAGACAACGCTTCACATCAATTTGATACTTATTTTCTATGAGTAGGGAATACTTTTAGCTATTATGTTGTTTAAAATTTGACAAGTAGTATTTGGTAAGAAATATTATTAAAATCAAGCTCAGTTCTTCTGCTGGCCTTGGTTAGAATGTCTTAGTTTGTCTTATTCCGTTGTTATTTAACGAGGTTGTGAGGTTAAGATTTTTTGTAGGAAGTTATCTTTGAATCTAGTATTCGGAAATTGTTTTAGCAGTAAAAAATAACATTTATTCTACAGTACGTACCACCAGTACTGCGGAGCGTGCCCGCCTGCTGGCTGTGGGTGAGGAGTCGGGCCTTTGGCTTCAGGCGCTACCTTCACCCAACGTATCTGGGGGCACGGCAGTGCCCCAGCCAAGTCTCGAGCAAAACGGGCACGGCCGTACCATCTTTTCTCGATGCGATTCGCGGCTGTTTCGCCCCCCCTATATCTTCGACGTGGACAAAGCTAGGAGTTTAGGTTTTCGGTGAATAATAGTAGGCATTAGAACAAGCTTAAGTTCGAAATTACATGCCAATTGAATTAATAGTTTAGGAGTTACGGTCGATCAAAGTTACAACATTTTGTCACTCACTGACTCACTTATTCACTGACTCACTGACTCACTGACCGATCATCAAAAATCTAAGGTACTTCTAGCAGACGTAGAAACTTCAAATTTTGCACCAAGATAGGTCATTAGCCACGTATAAAGGAAAAATTATAAAAACATTAAAAAATAATATACCATAGAAATCAAATTTTATATTTGCGGTTTGGCAAGAACATTATGTATGGATTTTGACTGCATTGTTAACTTTGTTCGTTGTTTAAGTATTCAATTGGATGAATAAATACATAGAATAGAAAAGAATAATATAAATGTAATACATAGACTATAATTAATGAATACATAAAGTTCATAATTCATTAAATTCATAAAGCTAAAACTCCACTGTATTGCGATAAATTTCGATTGTATGCGCGCTCGATAGATGGCGTTGTACCTGTCTGAATCGCGCTATGGTTTCGTTACCGAGCGCAGTATAAGTAGTACTTTAAAATAATTCGATAATTTTCATTTGATAGCGCCATCTACCTATGAAAAACCATTTCGAAACTAAAAAAATATTGTAGCTATATTCGGAGAACTTAAGTTAGCCGGATTAGATAGTAGATTTATTATTGTTATTGAAACAGTTATTTAGGCAAATAGTTTATTAAACACTTACAAAAAATAAATGAGATCCCACCAAAAACATTAAATGTAAAAAATGCCAAGTCTCTCGATGCAGTCTTTCCATCGTAAAAAGTTTTGAGATCTCATAGAAGCCAAGTCCTATTCAAATTATTTTGTAGTTATAAATCAACATTTAGTAATTGTATCAATAGTTTTCTTTATATTATAATTATAGTGACTTGGCAATGAGCACAAGAAGAAACAAAACGGCATATTTGGAGTTGAAAGTCACACACCGCATGCGTAAACATTAATATCACAAAATTAATTTTCTTTTGGTTTATCCGTGTCGTCCCAACCGAATTTTGGCAACGGCAGTCAGTCTCATCCAAGACTAGTAAACTGCGCAGGACATAAATTATAATGCACAAGTGTGTACACAAACACTAGTGTTATTGTACTCTCGGTTCATTTACTTTCATTAAGCGATGGCCCGTAAGGTATTTTTTATGATTGTATTGGAGCATGTAGTCGGTAGTGGCCATCATGATCCACACGTAACAAATAATCTGATCACAGGTCTCGTCAGTAACATTTGCACATAATTCCAGGCAGCAAGCAGCTTTTAATTGGTGCTCATTGCCAAGTCACTATAATTATAATATAAAGAAAACTATTTATACAATTACTAAATGTTGATTTATAACTACAAAATAATTTGAATAGGACTTGGCTTCTATGAGATCTCAAAACTTTTTACGATGGAAAGACTGCATCGAGAGACTTGGCATTTTTTTACATTTAATGTTTTTGGTGGGTGTACTATGCTGGGTGATACAACCTTCCGAGTCGCTACTTGCCTACGTTTGGGTGCTCCTTGTGGTGCTCCACACCGCTGTCAATGTGGTGGAGTAGGCGACTGCCTCGGGCACCATGGTCTTTCCTGCAGTAGGAGTGCAGGTCGATTAGAACGACACGCAAGCTTAAATGACATAATTCATCGTGCTCTTGTCGCCGCCATGGTGCCAGTCGTCTTAGAACCCAATGGCTTGGCACGCGACGATGGGAAGAGACCAGATGGTATGACCAAAATGCCATGGAAGCTGGGTAGGCCTTTGGTGTGCCCTTGCGCCATTGCGCCATCCCATATTCCTAGTTCAGCGTGTTGTGCTGGCTCTGCTGCTGCATGTGCTGAAAACTCTAAACGGCGCAAATACATTGACTTAGCTAGTAGCTATGTGTTTGAGCCGTTTGGGGTTGAAACTCTGGGGTCATCGGGTCCGAGTGCTTACAACGTTTTTAAGGACTTCGCCAGGCGATTAGTCGACTCTTTAGGTGACCAGAGGGCTGGCCTATTCGTAGGCCAACGAATCAGCATTGCCATACAATGTGGCAATGTTGCCAGCGTTCTGGGCATTGTTCCTATTGACAGCGATGTGAACGTATTCTTTGACTCCCTTGTGATTTTTTTTTGTTTTCTTTTGTACAAATTATAACAATTTTAGCAGTAAAAATATATAACATATTATTCTTAAGTGATAGGCTACATTTTATTTTCTGATTGCATCTCTGCAAAGCGAGAGAAAGTGAGTCGCTAGTCATAAATTAATATGGTGGGACAATAAGAAGGAGATTTGACTTTTTCGTAGCTGTTTTTGAGGTAAATAAAACCCATCGAATTTATTCATTGTTAAAACGTACCACCGTGTTTTACTGAGTGTGGTTGTCAAGTGTTAAATTATTGTATTTCCTCGTCTCCGAGTAGATTTCCTTCGACTTTTCGCGAAGCGAGTCATACAAATCAAGTTATTGTCGTTTTTTGATGCTATTGATATATATCTTTGAGCAGGAAGAATTCGCTATGATTGTTTTTCCGTATGGCGAAGATGAAACAGGTAAAATATTTTAGATTAAAAGATAACAGCATTTTGTATGGATTTCAGTTGATTTTTCTGGGTTTTAATCAGAACGTGACTAGAAATCTGCCGGTTCAGTTGGCGCTTAGAGATGAACGAATAAAAAAATTGGAGATAATGATAGTATATAAGTACTCTACACGGATTTGGGATAAAATTGAACTGCGTGGGATGCCTCGCTGGAATTCGGCAGTTGGTCGATATTAATCCCGGCTGTTACCAGGTCTATTCACAAGCAATATATTTCAGTTCATCAAAGATCTTTTCTTAAGTAGATACTAGATTAATAGATAACTTTTGCGAGTGTAGAGTTGGTACTATTTGTCGTTAACTTACGGGTTGCGTAGTCATCATCATATCAGCCCGGGATCACCCACTGCTGGGTATAGGCCTCCCCCTTTTTTTGCCATATCTCTCGATTCTGTGCTTCTCTTATCCATTTATTTCCCGCGATCTTGACGATATCGTCAACCCAACGGGCTTTTGGCCGGCCCTGGTTTCTATGGCCGAACCTTGGCCACCATTCGGTCAAAACCTTACTCCATCTGCCATCTCTGCGTCTAGCCAGATGCCCCGCCCAACTCCACTTGAGGCGTATCGCCCTATCCCCGACGTCATAGACTTTCGTCTGTCGACGGATTTCGGTGTTACGCACTCGGTCTAAAATAGTAATGCCGAGCATGGATCGCTCCATGGCCCTTTGTGCAACTCGTATTCGGTGCACAGTCTCCTTTGTAAGCGTCCATGTCTCGGCACCGTAAGTCATCGTTGGCAGGACACATTGGTTGCGTAGTGTTTTAATAAATTGCTTTTTTATACCAAACTTGGGATGTTTTTTCAGCAGAAGCTTCTGGTCGCGGGACTAACGGATTACCGTGACCCCGATATGTGAAGGGCTATTGAAGGACACCGTGGATTTTAGTCAGTACAAGTCTGACAGTCCCTCCCGCCCTGCCCTGGGTGGGAGGACTCATTTGATGATTTTACCACGATAAAAAAAAGCAGAGTCTCTTGTCGTCGTCTCGTCTTTAGATCTTGCACATGGACATGGGTCTTGGACATGACAATTTATTTTGATGAACAAACGTAATGACGCTTCTGAGGGCGCTAAACTCATAATCCAGGTCCGGGTCGAGATAATCGAGCTTGCCATCACCACGCCACGAAGAATGTTTCTATCGTTACCTGATCCATATAATGACTGCTATCGAGGTAACCACCATCATACCATTACCACATAAGCAGGCATCGTAAAATATCTCCCAATGTAAGCTAGTATTATCGCCAGTTACCTTAATATTTTATTTAGACTGACTAAAATATTCCCAACCTTTTCAACTGATAGAGTAAAAATCAAAGTAAATCTCAGGCAGTTATTTGCGAATTTAGCGACGAGTTGCAAGAGTCAACTGAAGAAATAGGTCAGCGAGGAGTGATGCGATTGGCTGCCACCGCCGCGGTATTGATGGCGGCGAGGCTTTACAAGCGCTCTGTCTACTACTGCCGGCATTTGGCAAAGCTTACCATTCGAAATGAAACGAAACCTGCACATAATTCAATGGAAGACTTTTGAATATAAAGCGATTTAAAAGAAATTAAGTAAATTAAACTACAAAAGTAACAAAAATAATTTTTTATAACCTTTCTCATCCTTAAGTTGATGGTTCACAGGATCTTATTACCGATTCGGATTCTACCAGTCGTTTTAATTATTATACTAAGTTAGGATAATCGCTTCGAAATCGTGTGTTTCAGGTAGGTAGGGATCATAGAGAACTAATATTTCGAAGTTCAAAAAGGTCACAAAAGATCACAGCGATCAGATATAACGAACCCTTTATTAAATAAAATAATTATTCGGTAACAGCTCGTATCGATGACTATGTAGAACTCGATCCACCGCCACTCTGATTGCTCGCTACTCATAAGCCGGGCGGGGCGGCCAGTGTTACTCCACTCATGATATAATATATCAGTCAACTCCTCTCCGATGTTAAACGGAACCCGAACCACCGGCGTGAGTACTACTAATATGTAATATAGTGGAGAAATTCCTGAACCCTAAATAATTTAAATTAAGGTCGCACATACAAGTTGGATCGTCAATAAGAATGTTTTAATTCGAATTCGTAAAATCTTTACTGCTACTCAGTTCCGCTAATAGAATAAAATTCCGTGAAGAAACATTGACTTCATGAAATTGCTAACACGATATATTTTTGTTTATGACAGAAGTCATAATATTTTTTTTAAGCTATTGCATAACTTTTATCGCGGGCTTTGAGCGTGGCAACCGAATCAAGAAATTCCTTAACGAAAATAAACCTAACACTATCATCTGTCATGTCAACGTGAATGAGTAAAATTTGAATGAATGATTTTTTTCTTGACGTTTCACTTGATGAACGTGGCTAACCATAGCGTTATTAGTAGAGTAACTTCCCATAGAGCAACGATAGGATGATATTCTCGTTTTATTCGCGGTAGGCGATAAGTTTTTCTTTTTTTTCATAAATTAATAAATAAATAATTGTAATTGCATAAGTTGATAAAATATGCTATGCAATAGTTACCGCGGCAGTCTCCGAGTGCCACACGTATTTTTTTAAGTAAACTTATCTCATTACTAAAATTACCTAGCTTTGTTTTGAAAATAATGCGCAAATGTTAAACAGTATGAAAAAGGTTAAAAATACTTCAAAATAATAAAACATAGTTCACGCTAGCGTGTCCCGTCAGCGAAAACGTGTATGTTTGAGCTGTCGCAAGGCACTTGCCCAAACTTTACCACATTTGCGTGTGACATTATTAAAAATAATATCCACGTTTCATTTTCCTAGAAATATATTTTTTCTGTTTATGCTAGCTAGAATTGATTGAAGATAGAATCAAGATAAAAGAAAATCATAAAATAACAAATAAAAATGTTAGAACTGCCACAATTCTCACAAATTATTGTGCTTGTAAATATTTAAAAATACACTCCATTTTAGTTGGAATTTATAAATAAACTATTAAATGTCAGAGCAAGCATTAATTATAGTCCTATAATATTCCAAGGCTAATTTATTTTCGGTATCATTAAAACTAATAATAGATTTAAGGTTGTAAGTTTCTGTACTACTTATGATTCAGCTAAAATTACAGGCAAATGTGTTACATTATAAATGATATAGTGTTTTATATGGCCTAGTTAGAACGGTGGTCATTTTTGAAAACGATTTGATACATTCGTGCCAAATATAATATGATTGTGTATTGAATGAATTTAGGTAGTGAATGCAAAAATAAAACTATAACTTATTACATTATCACTTGTGTGTTATTCCTTAGTTAAAAAAATACTTTTCAATACACTTTCTTGGAAAAAATCTAAATCAGAATACTTTAGTAATAGTTATGGAAACAATATTTTCGTTTTATTATTTTATTTCTTCGAAAGTGTATTGAAAAACGTTGTTCGATGAATGATCATATTAAAAGAAAATCAAAACCGTAATTGCTACAAATTATGTCAGAAATATTTTTTTTCTTCTATTATTTTATTTGTGTGTTGATATAAGAATTTTCATCTCCATGTCAGCCTTGCCTAGGGATCGGCTGACAATATTCCGCTTAGAATGCAATAAATAACTTTCCCCCGTTATATCGAAATGTACTATTTCAAATCTCTTTCTTTGTGAAACAAGAAGTAAAAACAAATGAATCTTGTTAATTTTTTATCCACATCATTCCACTTCTCACACATTATAGTACAAGGCATTTCACTTTTCGGTATCGAATGATACTCTCTGTTCCCTTTGGAGAGTCGTCGCGAATCTACGGGAATTAGGTCGGGGACACAAGCGGGGCCCGCGCGTCCACCGCCAGATTGAGGGATGACCGCGACTTAGTGTCGACGCACCCTAATGTATCACTGTACTACTTGCTGCAAATTTAGAAAAGTGGTTTTATACGGAGCTATTAATACTAGATTTGTTGTTTTTGCATGATAAACGCTATTCCATATAACTTAGAATAAGGTGGAGGTAGGAAATTCATGAGAATGCCTTATTTCTTAACAAATCAAATTGAAGCTGGTTCCAAGCCCAACAGTGTGACAGTATAGACTAAAGAAAAATAAATCAAATTGCTTTGTAACGAAGAGGAGATGAAAAATAAAATTATAGTTTGTTATAAGGTACTTTTTGTTGCGAGAAATAGCTTTCAATTTTGCAGTGTATTTTATGAAAAACTGTCTTGTTTTCCTAATAAAAAAGGCGTCTAAAAATTAAAGGAAATAGCTTCACAAAATAAAATTAATTTTACTCTGTAGTTCTTATGGAAATATCAATAAAATAACATTTTCGCCACGTTTTCATTCCAATTTTAATCAAAATATTAAAAACATAAGCTCTGGAAAATACACGTTTTCGTTCGCTGTCTCTTGGAATTTTTGGGAATGTTCTGATAACAGACAAAAACTCCTTTATGCTTTGAGAATTATAACGTACATATAAGTCAGAATATGAGCCGTTGACAACTTTGCATTCACGCCAAAATGAAAAAAATATTGTTCATAAAAATAAGTGTCAATTTGTTCTCATTAAATCTGATTTGGAAATGAATAGCCGGTCCCTTTACCAGACTGTTACCCTTTTGAGTATGTCACGCAAAGTACCTTCAGCGTACTTTCAGTAAAATTGTTTCTGGCTACATTAGAAACAATGTAATAAATAAATAAAATAAATAAATAAATATTCCACAACTATCACACAACGCCACCAATCTCAAGCTAAGCAGAACTTGTGTTATGGGTACTAGACAACTGATAAACATACTTATATATTTCTAAATACATACATATTATAGATAAATTACACCCAGACACAGAACAAATGATCGTGCTCATCCCACAAACATTTGTCCTGGGTGGGAATCGAACCCATGACCTCCGGCATAGCAGACAGGGTTACTAACCACTAGACCAACAGGCCTGCCAGTAATTTTGTAAGACGGACACGAAGGCCCGTATAGAACGTCCACCAAAACTGACAAACAAAATGGCTTGAATCTTAACAGTTAATTTTAAGTTAGAGTAAGCAATGACGATTTCGGTACCCGAAAAAGCTGAGATTTGAGATAGTGTTTACAGAAACACGTTACCTCAAATTCACTTGTACACCTGACTACTGACTAGCAATTCCTTAAAACGTAAGTACCCATTATTGCTGCTATTAGGACCTCTATTAGCCATTTCACTAAATTTGGCTTACACTACGGAAGATATAAGAGATACTTTGTACCTCCGCATTTACTTAATATCATACTTATTGTTATCATCAACGCTTACGTCTTAAAGGTAAGCAGTATCACCGTACACATACTTGTGTAAGCGCCCCAAATTGCTCAGTAATCCAACAAAGTGTTAAATTTTGAACTAATTCCCAACCTTATTGTATTGTAGCAAAGTTTACATTACAACGAAGACGTTAAAGCATGCACGACATGGTTACTGCCCTCCATTAAAACTAAACTTCTCACTAATAAAGTTATCCGTAACAAAGTCCATTTCCGAGTAAACAAGACACATCTAGTCGGGCGGCGGTACATAGCTAGCGATGTATAGTGCGAGGATCACTGTGGCCGTTTAGAGTGCGAGTCGTTGTAGTTTCAGGATAGGGGGCACAAATTAGATTATCTTTGGAATAGTGTTGACCCTTTGTTTAATGAACGTCATTTAAGTTTAATTTGATCTGAAAGAGTTGACTATTTCCAATACAAAATTAGTTAATATTTGAGTAATAGCCAGCAGATGAATATGCAAATATTTCCTCTGGAATATTAGAATACTGGCAATATAAAGTACATCGTTATGATAAAAGAGGTTGTTTGCAAAGTATATCGAGTCCAGGGATACAAGGTTAAACATACTAAGTTACTTAGATAAATATACCGAAGAAAACGGTCCGGGGGAAAAATCTCCGCGATTGCTTACATAACTAAAACATTTTTTGTACATACAATTTGGGATCGAGGGCATTTTTACAAAATGAAATTGGGAATAGGTACACTATTCAAATGTAAATAAAGAAAAAAAATGTTGACCGTTATGATTGGAATATTTCTTATTTCTAAGACAAAATATCATGTGTGTCCACGTGTCAATCTTTATAAACACAGGTTGTGACTCTGGTGCGATCCCCACGTCGCCGTCGGCTTCAAGGAAGTATTCCCTGAGACTGCATACCTCACGATTGTGCAAGGTCTTAGCATTGAGGAAGCCATGGCCTCCACACTTCCGTGGGATATACAGTCTCATCACCGATGACCGTGGGTGATGATTCCGATTTGCAGTCAGCAGTGTGTCAGGTATTATAGCAAAGATACTGTAATGACATATTTCATTTACTTATAATTTAAATAGTAACCATACTGTTCTAATTGGAACATACGCTAATTAACAGCAGAAATAGGTAGACAAGATGTTGAAATGAATATTAATGATCAACGAATAGATTGAGTTTTGTGGTCCGTCCATAGCTAGTACAAACCTGAACCCTTAGATTTAATCTCCATAGGGAATTGTATAATTGTAAAACCACCAAACTACTCCAGGTGATCCAGGTCTAAGGACTAATCCTATCTGATCGGATTTATAATTATTATGAGATCGAGTTTCAGTGTAATCGAATATTAGCTATTTGGTGATTGGTTTGACTAATTATAATAAAGAAAGAAAGAAAGAAAGAAAGAAAGAAATAATATTTATTGGTACAGAAACAGGGCATTGGTACACAATAAAATACAGAATAAAAGACAAAATTAGCAATGATTTTTAAAATAACTTAAAACTATTTGGTACAAAATTGTTTGCCCCACGTCTGCGCCAAATAGGCCCAGTTCAGCAAAAAAGCCAGACAACTAGTGCCTGACGCTGATTTTCAACAGGACCTTGTTGAGAAGCGGGTACGGCGAACCAGTTATGTGACGTGTGTATCCTAATAAAAATGTATAAATGTTCTTTTGTATATATAGATATATATGTGTTACCATTTATAAATTATGCATAAAATATAATATTAAATAATTCTATAGTGAGTCTAAAAAAACCAAAAACATAAAGAAAAGATAAAGATTAGCAGGTACTTACAAAAAAATATTATATCGCGCGTGCGATGCCGGTGCATATTTGCTTTGTAGTCAGTGCAGTTACCCGCCGACAATGCGCTGTAAGCAGCTGAGCGCAGCGGACGATCGCACGCTTGTCTCGTAATAATTATTGTGTCAGAATCGAGTATAAAACGAGATGACGAAAAAGTAAACTACTTTCATGAGTTGAATTTAAGTTGGTTGTTGTAGTGAGTGCTTAGAAGGGAGGCAGTTGCAGCAAGACACTTTCTGTAAGTAGTTGACACAGTACCTAATATTTGATTAGCAGCAACAATGTGGGTATAAAACGTGACGTGTCTGGATGAGCTGTAATTTTTTTTTTTTTTTGGTTAGGTCTCCTATCCCCGATGGCACCCCAGCCTGAGACAGAAGAGGCAGTTAAATAAGTACGCTACGCCGCGCGAGCGACAGCAGTTGTTTCGCGCGGAATTTAATCGGCATGGCAACAATTAGCGTTATTTTGTGAAGTAGGTGTACAAATCATATTATTGAAATATTATGTTGAACCATATCCAATTTTCGTTGCTCATCTATCAAATACTGCCGCAGACGGGTTCTGAATGTGTGTATCGTGCCAGCCACCCTTATTGGTGGTGGAATATTATTCCAAATCTTCGATGCAGCGTATCTAAAACTGCCCCTGAAAGCAGCCGTCTTGTGAGACTGTGTTGTCAGTTGCTGTGCACAGAGGCGAGGAGCGCAATCGCGTCTACTGGTCATCCAACACAGCTTATCGTACAAATACTTGGGCTTCTTATGCTTGATTACACCAAAAAGAAGGCAAGCCAGGTGCAATTTTCGTCTTGACTTCATTTTCAGTACAAATTGTTTGTTAAGGAAGGGGGTGATATGGCTTCTAGGAGGAATCGAATAACAGAAACGCGCACACGCGTTTTGGACTCTTTGTATAAGCCGGTCTGTACGAGCTAGCAAGCGAGGGCCGTAAACCGTGTCAGTGTAGTTTAATTTTGATAAGACAAGGGTCTCAACCAACTGCTCGCGTAGCTGCTCAGACAAAAAAGGCCTCATTTTGTACAGTAGTTTCAACCTATAGAAACAGTTTTGTACCGAACTGGCAATATGTTTCTCGAATCTAAGGTTGTAGTCAATACATAGACCTAGGTTGCGCGCTTCGTTAACTCGGTCAATAGGTTCTCCCATGAGGGATAGGTTCAATACTAAAGGAACCTTCCTTAACTGCTGTTTTGTACCAAACAACATATATTTGGTCTTTGCCGGATTTAATGCCAAGCAGTGCTCTTCTGACCAAGTGGCTATTTTATTTAAATCATTATTTAAACGCTGAACTGCCGAATTGTAGTCTTCCGGTCTAAAAGATAGATAGACTTGAACATCATCAGCATATATGTGATATCTGCAATTCTCAAGGCACTTGATTATGTCTGCACAGTAAAGTATGAACAGAATTGGTCCTAAAATCGAGCCTTGAGGAACTCCCCTTTCCAATGAAGCTAGAGCTGAAGTCAAAGAAGTACCGTCATCAAAGCGCAATTCAACGAATTGTTTCCTGTCACTGAGGTAGCTGCGGAACCATTGTATAGCATTGTCATCAAATCCGTAGTAGCTAAGCTTAGACAGTAACAGCGGTATATTTAAACAGTCAAAAGCGCGGGAAAAGTCAAGTAGCACCATCAGTGTACACATGCCTTTATCTTGGGCTGATAAAATGTTATCAGTGACATCCAATAACGCTGTAGAAGTGCTGCGTTGCTTTCTGAAACCGGATTGTAAGTCCGGTAACAGTTCATTTTGTTCCAAGAAACGAGTTAGCTGAAGACAGACTACTCTCTCCATTACCTTTGACAGACAGGGCAGTATGCTGATAGGCCGCAAGTCTTTAATTTCTGTAGGATTTGAATTTTTCTGTAGGGGTCTGACAGTGGCAATCTTCCACTGGCTGGGAAACGTAGAAGTCCATATTGAGTGATTAATAATAAAAGTGATAATTTCCAATGTAAGTGGCAAAGTTAGGTTAAGCATATTTAAAGTAATGTGATCGCAGCCTTCCGCATTCGATTTTAAATTAAAAATAATGCGTGAGATTTCATCATGGTCTACAGGGGCAATGGTGAAAGTTGCGTCATTAAATCTATGGGACGCGTAGTATGTTACAAGCGACGCGCTGGCCACCGGGTTGCCGGGAACATTTAAAAAGGTACTATTTATTAAATCCGGGTCTCTAAAGTGTGATGGTAGTTCTTGGCCGCGCTTAGAGGAGGAAATGGTGGATTTTATATTTTTCCATAATAATTTAGGATTTTTTATTTTATTGTTAATGTTGTACCTAAAGTATGCAGTTTTTTCATAGTACAAGGCACTTTCCACTAATGATTTTAACTGTTTATAATACTGTTTTTTTTGTTCAGTCTTGGTTTTTCTGTACTTGGCCAATGCTTTGTCCCGCAGCCGCATCATGAGCTTAATAGTGTCAGTAATCCAAGGATATGATACTTCCTTTATAGTACAGATCTTGATTGGTGCATGTTCGTCAAATAAAGATTTTATACGCTCATTGAAACTGTAAACCATATCATTTACATTTGAAAAGTCAGCAATATTTTCCAAGTCTAATTGAGACAAATCACTATCAAAACTTTCCCTACAAATCTCTTTGATGGGCCTGTATCTTGCTACAAATGGTTTAAATTTCTCGCGTTTTAAATGAAACTCGCTGACTATGAAGCCATGACCAGTACACGTTCCGAATGATTCCACGTTCGTGTATCTTGCGCTAAGGTCTGTGCACAGAAGGTCAATAAGGGTTTCGCTTGTATCCGTGAAATGTGTCGGCGAAGTGACTAACTGAGACAGGCTCAAGCAATTCAGAAACTCTAGTACCTTTTTAGCTTTGTGTTCATTTGTATTTATCATATTCACGTTAAAATCACCGAGCCAAATATAGTGATCGCAATTTCCTAAAGCAGCAAAAGAGTTCGTTACAGCATCCAAAAATAAATCAATATCAAACCATGGTGGTCGATAAGCAGTACCGATAGCAATTTTCGTAAATCGAAATCGTGTTTGCCGACTGCACAAATAAAATCGTCATGACCTGTTCCCAGAGAACCCGCATTTAAAAATCCTATTTTGAGACACTTGTCTTTATTAGACATTACTAAAATATGTTATTTCGAACATGAAAATTTCACAAATTAATAATATTTTTCCCAGTGCAATTAAAAAAACTTTCATTATTTGTTAGTATAATTTTGAGTAGAATCTTAATTAATATTTGTGATATAAATACGTAATTTATGATAAATTGAAATAATAGCAATGTAAACATTAAGTCAGACAGAATCGTAAATATAAAAGATAAATGTGTGTAAATATTATGTGTATGTGTGGTGTAACTGTGATATAACCGGTTCGATTTTAGCACTCTGAGACGCGCGGCCGTGAGACAAACATGACAGTTGTAAACGATAACATAAACAACGACCACGTCGCATTTGCAACATTTAGTGACATAGTATGTGTTAAAGGTATTTAAACAATAAAATAAAGGCATATAGTTGTTAAAACAAATATAAATTTGAGCAAAAGTGTTAGGGCAAACCGTGATTATTATTGGCAGTAGCCTGTATGGGTACGGCTGCAAAAACGCGAAGAATATCAGCCTCGCAGCGGATCTGGTGAACTGAGTCGCCGGCCTTGTAGCGGGCGAGTATTCGGCCTCGCCTGGCCCATACGAATTGCCACCCGAAGCGACCACCGGCCTCCCGCGCCTGCCGAAACAACTCCCGATTGATCTTCGTAAGGCGCTCATTGATGTAGATGCGCGAGGCCGGACCAGGCAGATCGAGGTCAGCCGAGGTCATACCACGACGCACTCGGGCGGCTTCCACCATCTCATCGCGTAAGTCGCGGCGCGCGAAACGTACGACGAGGAATCGCGGGCGGGTTTCTACAGGTGCTGGCTGCGTCGCATTAATGCGCCTGCCCCCAATTCGCTCGGCACTCACGATGTCGCGAGCTTTGGCTTTTACGCCTAACTTTGACGCGACTATCAAGGCCGTATGTACAGGGTTTTCACCGGGAGCTTCGGGCAAATTTGATATTTGAATATCGGTCGCTAGGAGCTCCTGATCGCGGTCGTTTATATCGCTCCGAAGTTGAGCGATGGTCTCGTTCACCCCCGTTGAGTCCTGTTCCCGTTTGCTGTTCTCTATCACAGCGACCCTCTCTTCCAAAGCGCTCATGCGGTCGTTTGTTTTTTTTATGGTTGACCTTAATTCGGCCAGGTCATCGCGCATTAGTTGGAATTCGTGCCTAATCGTGCTGATGAACTCCTCCTTAAATTTCTTTAACTCTGCCGTGATGTCCTGAGTCATTTCTTGTGTGGCGTCCAAAGCCGTGGTATTGATGGGACTTGTGTCCATCAAGTTCACCAGGCTATCTTCTAGCGGCGCCACTGCCTGTCCCCTCACTGGTGTTTCGTTCCGGTTGTCCCGTACTTGGTTTTTGCTGCATTCGGGACAATGCCAAGGTGTTGTTATTACGCCAGTCAGATTTAGCCTGACGCACCGACGGTGATAAGATTTCAGGCAGATGTCGCATTTAGCGCCATCTACCGGCGATTGGAATTTACCACAGGCGCCACACTTGTTCATAGTGACGTTCACCGATGCGTGCTAGGTTGTATCAATCGATCGACAACGCAGTGCGAGTGATAAACAACAGATGTCACTATTTACAGTATAAACGTTGATGGTGTTTATCACGGCGTTACGTCGATTTCAGACACCATAGGATAGACACTGCACTGACGGTAGGATGCGCTTGCACTGGGTTATGGCACAAGTTAGTTACAGATCGCAAACAAACAATTTGTTTAAATATTTTAGACAATAGGGTAGATAAGTGTTATTCCACAATGGGATATGGTTTTTTAATGTTTTTATTTGTTTACACTGTACACAATCACTGTATAATATTGTCACTTGTTGTTCGCACTTAAATTAGTTTTTTTATAATAAATGTTTTTGTTTGCACCTTTGTTTTTTATTTTAAATCACGTTGAGAAAAACTGAGACTTGCACAAGTAAAAAGGTCCGATACCCTCCCCTCTATAACTGTAATAACTGGCAATGATCTACTTATTTTTTTTTAACAAACGTCATCGGGGACTCGAAACGGTTATTAACACAGATATAGATATACCTAGATAACGCAAGTATCACTATCTGTATGAAGACCAAGCGTGCCATTTTTTGGCTACCTGTTATGACGCCACAAATACTATTTAGTCTTGGGTAAACCAAATCGATTGAAATGTGCCTCCGCTTACGGTGCTCCTCCTCGTCCCACAGCACAGTTAACCATTTAAATATTAAAAACTTGACGTCCAACTAAAGATAGACCGATTGGGACGAGCGCGAAAATGGCCACTTACGATTTTTGGTCGTAAGCTAGCACGGATTTTTGGCACGCGAAGTAGATCGTCTTGCGTTATCTAGGTATATCTATATCTGTGGTTATTAATGAGTAAGGGAAGGCCAACCTTAAACTGAAAATGGAAACCGTTGCTTATCTTTAAAGAAGCGGCTGTTATGTGAAGCAATAAAACTTCCAAAAGCCATGATAGAGTTAAACTAGCTCAACACGTGTACCTTTAGAAAGGTAAAACTGCGTCAAAAGTGCGTGTGTTGGTAACCCGGACGTTTTTACCAAAGCAACCGAGGACGATTTAATTTCCTGAGGATGCACAATGGAGGATGTTGGGGAATTGTCGCGCCGTTGAATACGGAGCGAGAGGTGTGTGGCGGATGAGGCGTGCTCCGTGCTTCGGAAATGTAAACATGACATGATGTTTGCTTTTATACCTTTGTGAAAGATGTCCAACATGAAGCACCAGTTACTCAAAGGCTCGGTTTTAGCTATGTTAAAGGAATCGTTTGTGGAAGTGAGAATTTCTGGATGTCATACAGAACATGACATAATAACATCAAATGAATCTCTCTACTTCTATGTAATGTTAATTGAATGATGGCCGTAGGAATATGTTCGATGTGTGATGTTTCAGTCGACATGAGAAGCTTACATTCAGCAATGAACATCTTTCGGTTAATAATTATAATAATGATAAATTAACATCAATATCCTCCCTTATTTTCATTTTGTCATGTGATAATAATGTGCACTCTAGCCTGTATTGGGTCAGGTGAATGTCATGATTTCCTAAGTTTTAACTTTACTTTGACAATTCAAAAGTGCCTGTAACTGGTCTTCTTGAAATAAATGCTTTTGATTTGATTTGATTTGATTTGACGAACCTGTGTTTGCTACAGAATAACATATTGTTACGATGTAGTGAATTCACTGGAATCTTCAATACCGTATCCACGGACTCCACGTCACGTCAGCTTCGTTCACAAAGTCCTGTTACTTTAATTTCCGTTCTTTCGTACTCAATTTGCTCGCTCTTTGAAGCACGCGTATGCAAAGGCGATATTAAGTAGTCTTTTTATGCAACTTTGTTGTTCTGAAGTTTGTGGAGCAATCATTTGACGCGAAGAAGTTAGTAGATTTTGTTATGAGGTATCCGGGGGTGAGTCCGGATAAGTTTTGGAGCGAGAGAAAATTAGGTTTAATCAATTTCTGATTTATGTTTGACATTTTGTTTAATCAGTTGATTTTGGTTATTCTTGAAGAGATTTTATCGACTTAGGCTCATTTCTACTATCTACATAATTACAAAGTACGTTATTTATATTGCTTTGTTATTTTGAGGTGGTTGGGATCTACATCTGAGTGGTCCACCCGAAGCAATGGCACTATAGGCTGCCAATGGCGGTGGCAGGCCTCACCAGGATCACCTGCCTCGCGACCATCCTATAGGAGTCTGGCGTCAAAAAGTTTTTAGTAGATTCCGTTGGCACGCAGGAGTTCTAGTTCCTTCTGGGTGAGTTCGCTTCATATTGCCTAACTCACTTGTATCTCATCTCTGAGTGCACTTTTAGCAAAGAATTGTTCAAGTCTTGTTACAACAAAACAAGATTTCAACTTTGTAAAAGGTACGTTTTTATAAGATGAAAGATCACACTCCTCGCACTATATCAAAAGAAAGACAGAAGTACTTCCCCATTTAAAAGTATTTATTTCTTAACAAAACACATCAATAAGCAAACAAAACTATCAGCCATACAAATCTAGATCATAATTGAAAAGATAATTCAACGCAGATCAGTGGCAGCACACTCGCCTCAAATGAGATGGGATCCCGTCGACGTCATGGAACAATGGTTGTCAGGCGCAGCCGCCAGGGGGCGCCCTCGCTAACGTGTTGCGACAGGCCGCGCTTGTTGGCACTCGCTTCATGATTTTGCCGGTTCAAGTATTGTGTGGATTGATTGATGAGAACTATAAGGAAATCATCGAAGATGTTTTGGGGAAAGTGCGAAAAAAGTTCGATCCTCTCTGGTATTTTGGGCAGCATTTATTGAGTTGCTATAGTAATACATATTAACGATTTGTATTAGAGTTCTTATATTAAATCTTTTTTGGCAGAAATTATTTATTACATCGCGCCGCCACCCATGTCCTTCCCATTACAATCAATGCACATCCTAAACCTCCATCAAACTTAATATGACTTCTGCAAATAACATCGGAGTTTTATTTATTCCGAGAAGAATGAATAACATTCTTCACGTAAAACTAGCACACTGGACCATATTTTCGTCCACTAAATTATATTGAATGTCGCATGAATCACAGCGGCCCTTGCAGCACCCCTGGCGCTCCCTTGCAGCACCCCTACCACGGCTAAACGATTGGCTTGCCGTGAGTTATCGCCTTCCAGCGGTAATCGCTCGCATGATTGATGATCGTGCGCCGGCGAATTGTTAAATAGCCATTTTAGCTAAATACGGGAAGATGGCGGAACGCTGCGCGCTGGAGCGGCTGTGCGATTCCAATTAGATACGAAACTGTGACTGCGACTGGGGATTGTTGTACTTGATGTAAGGATAAGTTGTGAGTTAATCTATAGATCAGATAAGTCATTTGAATTCTTCAGGTTAAATGAGAAATTAATTAAAGTACAGAGTGTAGTGAAGACATATTTATAAACTCGTATTTTAATATACATGTATTTAAGTAACCTTTCGATCTTAGTTTATTATTTTTTGTATAAAATGTCACAGGGATCAGTAATTCTGTAACTAGGTAGTTCAAAATGGTAATTCTGTTGCTCCATGACAATACCAATTTAGCATTAATTTATTAGTCATTATGAGGATGATAGGGTACTCATCGTACTTCATACAATACTTTCTTGTTATTTAATAAGGATTTACTCTTGGCCTCAATCTAGCTAATGGGCGAATAAGCCTAAGCCTGGAGCGAATTCACCATGAAAAAATTGGAACTGCTGCGTTCCACTGGGACATAGTAAAAACTGTTTGTCACCGGACTCCTACAAGATATTGGTCGGGTCCTAGTGAGGCCTACCAGCGCCATTGGGATCGCTCAGCCATCACCGCAGGTTACAAGTAGTCTGTGGCGGATCGCTCGGAGGTGGAAACTACCCACCACAATAATAACCAAACTAACTCATGAGTTTGGAATTTTACTGGTGGAGAAATATCTCCACTGAGACTACAAATAACTCATTTTATTTAAAAATACGTCAAATGACTGTTTTGTGCTTAATATAGACTAACATGTCTCTAATCTCTCAAAGCAGGTTACTGAGATATTTTCCCCGAGTGGACTTTTTACGATACGTTTGAATACAAGCTGTTCAGAACAGTCATTTAACGACGCTAATAAAACAAGCCTATCCGCGCGTCTCCCTCACTACCCAATACAAGTGATTGGTTGCTGATTAACTGCCTCTAACAACGAATACTGGCGCACTATTACACTCCACTGCTATATCCAAGGCGATAATTTCCAGTAACTTAGCGTTATCTTGCAATATTTTCAACATTTTGGCAAGATTCCTGAATATTTTCAACGCAAAATCTGGGCCAAATTCACAAGAAGACTTTAAGTTATTGAAACATTTACAAAAGCCACAATCAGGAACAGAAACGTTTTCTTTGAATCCTCCAACAGAAAGAGTTTCAGTAATAGCGATTAAGGAGTTAGAAACTTGTATAATATCAGACAGTTCATCCTACGTAGTATAGGAGTACGGCCAGTCGATTCTTCTATACAGAGTGAAACTTTGCAGATAGGACAATGGATCTCAAAGTTCGCTCCACGAGGAATTTTCAAAGCTTAATCAAGTTAAACTGGTCGCTGTTAAAAATGTTTCAATTAGTTCCTTAATTAACAAGTATGCGCTAACTGAGACGTTGCTTGAAGTTCAAGAATTATGCGATGACGTCAACTACAAAAGGGTAATAGAACCGAGTTCATTCAAGACGAAGGTAATGGGATTGATAATGCTCCTTAGTAAATAGAGGTCGGCTCACTCGAGTATTGTACCGCTGGCTGAACGGTTCGTTTACGTTAATCGATACAAAACGATTGTGGGTTGGTTTAACACTACGCGATCAGTCCCACTTGCGGCGCCCGTTATGTTCTAAGGATATATTTTAAGCCAACTCGAAGATTTGTACTATTATGGTTTCGTACTCTACACGGTGATCCTTTGAAGAATGAAAATCAATATGTTAATTCTTCGTCACATAGTTTTTGTAGAGTTCCTGAACTTTACATAGATGACTAAAAGCCTGTAATGTGGAACAATGATTGACTGATTTTCAATAACTCTTCCCAAACTTACTAGTACAAGAAATGTTAGTGTATGCGCGAAGAACTAGTTCACGCTCGACCTGATCTCATTCCATAACCATCTGTAACTTATAAACTAGTTGGCCTAAATGCTGCCTAAAAAACATCCGCCATGTTTACGCCGACGGGACCCTCATGCGCCAATAAGTCAAAAACTTTTTTGTTATTTCGGTGGTGCGGAGCCGGGGGTGTCGAAATCGGCACATTTGCTAAAGTGTTCCACTAACTTTCTCCATATGAACTCGAGTGTCGTCGAGTTAACTTTTTATAACCCGCGCTTTTGTATTTCCAGATTTGACAAGTTTCCGTGCGACCCTCCTCGATATATTTTAGGGCCACGTTCTGTATTCTCCCTACATGCAATCTTTTCTGATTCGTTTCAATCATCCTTTGTTTTATGGCGGTATATTTTGTGTTTGCATGTTGTCCTTTTCTTTCAATTAGCTTTCCTTTTCATTCAGGCAAGAAGAATTAAAATAAGGAACACGCTATTGGAGGCACGAAGGTCTAAAATGGGTATTATAAATCTATCAATTAGCACTGACTAACTGTTGCTAAGGTTACAAAGCTAGCGCAACGTAAAGGTAAATAGTAAATATTAGAACAGCGATGAGCTCCGTCAGTACACGAAAACTTTCTGAATTTAAATTAAGATGTATGAAACAGCGAGCGTCATTTCCCTCATTACACTTTACGCTGTAACTTCTGAAGGAAAATTAGCTGAGTTATTCGCCGAAATTCCTTCCGATTTATCGCTAAACAATCAAAGCAGTTGTCGAAGCGGTGAGCAGGCGAGATCGACGCACGACGTCGTCGAGAGTTTCATAAATTTTCCACTTCTTACTAAACTCCAATGAACTTTACAAAAGACAGACGTTAATGAACCTCGTACTTGTTAATTTTTCGTCTAACTTTGTATTTACGTGGCTTCTAATCGATTTGTTGATTAAAATTGAAAATTTCGCCCACTGACAGTTGTGGTAAGAAAGTTGTTATTGAATTTAAAGAACAGTAAAGCGGAGAGCACTTAGCGAACAACCAAGTGGTTGTATTTAGAACATTTGGAACAGTGACGTCACGGCGTGTCGGAAGTGAGTCGTGTACAGGATGCGTCCTCGGGAACTCGCTCTTGTTCCACATACGACACTACATTTGTAACCAGGTCGTGAGCGTTACATTACAAGAGAACACCTACAATGAAATTAAGTTTAAATTACGTCTCAAACAATTTAGTTTTTGGGTTACATGTGGAACACACTTTGCTGGCTTTAATCCCTAAAGGCTAAGATGAGGTCTGTTCATATTGTCTTCAAAGGTAAGTATACCTAATTGATTTGAAAAAGACTTCTAAGAAAGAAACTGAAAAAATACTTTTAACATTTAACAAAAAAAGCTTTACTTTAAATCGCATCCAATAGGTCAAAAGTGTCCAATATTTGAGCAAGACTGAACTTCAACTGCGACGTCAATAGTTTCCCAATGCGTAGCGTACCTACGTTGGCTATAGTTGAGATCCTGATATATTTAGGTGCACCTTTTGAACCTGTTAACTCAAGTATTTTTTCTCAAACCCATTGCTACACAAAATTCATACTTTGTCAGTTACGTGTAAGATCCATGTTTAATTGGAGGTAAACCAGTTTCTATGCACAAACCACACAACATTAGTATAATAATTCTAATGAAAATTAATACGATCATTGTAAAAGGTAGAAAGCCTTTTCTAAAATTAAATACTTTTAATTTTCTCTGATTCTGTTTGTTCAAAAAAAAATTAACTTTTCAGCCTTTGTCAAACAGACTGGCGTGGCGAATGCGAAGCGTGTCGTTTTTATTTGTAATGTATGGAATTGTTTGAATCCAGTCACATAGAACATCGAAAGCGATCCGATAGCGTGACAGAATTAAATAAATAAAATAAATAAATATTCCACAACTATCACACAACGCGATCTAGTCCCAAGCTAAGCAGAGCTTGTGTTATGGGTACTAGACAACTGATAAACATACTTATATATTTCTAAATACATTCACATTATTGATAAATTAATTAATAATTATCGGACTGACGTCTCGTTTCGGTTCGGTATCGCCTCGGACTCGCTTCGCTTTCGCCTGTCTGTTTGACAAAAGCATTCAAGTTCACCAATGAGTCACTTCGTACAAAACTTCGATAGTGTCATTTACTTTACCGCATCTATTCTTACTTCTTTCCTTTTCGTTTATCGTTGGCTTTCTGTTTCAGTCCTTGGAATTTGAATTAGAATTTGTTTGTGTCTTGTTTGTTACTTAAAGTTTCATCTTTTATTTAGTGAAGTGGTAGTTTGGGGAGGCGACGGAAATTCTACGTCGAATACTTTGTGACTATTCGAAAGCCACGCCCAGCGTTGAGATCTGTTACAAACACAAATAAGAAACATTGTTAGAAAGTGAATAAGTCATAAATCAATATTTGCGTCGACAACTTCACAAGGTTGAAAATTAATAAAGTGGGTGTCTCAGTAAGGAGACAAGGTTTCTTCTCGCTATGTTATTTTTATTTATTTTATTTATTTATTTGGCTCACCAACAATTGAGTACACTCAAACAATTATGGGTTACATTAAATCAAATCGGGTCAGGTGTATCAATCTCTTACAGGTAAGCACATCATGCACTACATATTGATTAATTGTATAATTTGATACACATAGAGCAATCGGGCTCCTCAGGCCAAAATAGCATCTACTTAACATTTTTGATTTTCTCTTTAAACATTGGTTTTATACTCATTATTTGACGGCACGGTTGGCGCAGTGGCTGAGCGATGGGACTGCTGCGCTGCGTGTCGCGGGTTCGATTCCCGCACGGAGCAAATATTTTTATGATCTACAAGTAGTTGTTTCGGGTCTGGGCGTTTGTGTATGTGAGTTTATATGTTTGTAAACGCACCCACGACACAGGAGAAATTCCTAGTGTGGGGAAACGTTTTTTTTTTTTAAGTGACATGAAATGTAAAATTATAATAATAGAGGTAAAATTTGTGTTTTTTCGAAAATTCTTTCACTAGTAGTAATTAATTATTCTTGAGTGTCATGGGCCATATTTATTTTAAGATTGCACCAGTGCAAACCAGGGCGGATTACTAGTTAGTAGCAAAGGAGATATTTGTAATTTTTTCCGTTTTATGACAGGTAATTTGTTATGACTTGCAAAACAAAACGTCATCATGTACTTAGTTTTTGCCCGACTATGTTAACTTTTCCAGAAGTAACAGTATCTGACTTACCTTCATACATGACATCTTTTGGTAATAACGAATGCTATCCTTTCTGTTTTGTACTAATTACGTCATAATATGATTTACTTCTAAATTTTAAAACTAATTCTAATTGAATGTTCAATTTCTACATACTGTACCACTAATCACAGCTACGAGAACCGTGATCTAATCACCGGTTCATCTGTATTTTATAAGAGACGCTTTGTTCGCCAGATTGCGATGAACGTATCGCATCTTAAACTCGCTTAATAAACGTAAATCCTGTACAAAGTGAACTGTATTTCGACTGTGGCTCACCAAAGATTTGTAACCGACTGTTGATATAAATCCACCGAATCGCGGAGTCGTGCCCCGCCCCACCACGCCCTCAGAACACCGACTATTTAACTTAGCAACATTATATTACACAGCTTTGCAGTTACTCAGACCTTAAAAAGTTTAAAGTTATTTTGCCACGAAGTAGGACGCAAGTGTAATAGAGTATCAGCTTATCTCGACTGGTACGAAAGAAAGATGGAAAGGAATGGGGAAGTACTTGCCGAGATTTGGCACTGTTACTTCAGATTCTAGGCTATGTGCTCCAAGTACCGAAGTCTAATATTTCGAGCGAAACTAATAACCATGTTTTGTTTCAGGTTATGTAATGTTTAGATGTAGGTAGCTAACTGTTCATTTAAAAAATAAATCCACAGATTACATAACTCAAAGTAACGTGAGCCAAACTCTATGGCTTCCTTGCTAATTTAACAAAATATTGTTTGAATTCACAGAAAAACCGACTTTTAACCATAAATCAACAATCATCCTTTTTTGTACTCATCACAAAATCACAAATCGTCTTTCCTTTGTCACATTGTCCTTCGTAATTGGCCTAATCACATCGCAATTAACCTAATCACGAAATTTTTACATTTCCCTCATTTTGGCGAAAATTAATTTCGTAAAAAAGAGAGCGAGGGACTTTGATATAATTAAAATGACGGAGGTATCGTGCGGGGCAGGTAGCTAATACGACATAGGAATGATTAATTTGAGTCGGGCACGTGTTGCAAGAGGGCTCTCCGCACTAGCAGACCCGGTGCCCCCCACCTCCCCTCCCTGCTGCGGCGCAGCCCGCCGAGCTGATGTATGGACCTCACGTGGTTTGCCTACACTGGCCGAATTACTAAGTGTAGCTGGGAATTTGTTAAATACTATGTTGAAGCTTCGGTCGAACATGAGTTTTTATATAAGTAGTTTATCGATAATGGATTGAATAAGTAGCTGTTAGCATTTGACTTAGAGGGCTCAAGCATCCTATACGAATATTGGCTATCTTGGGTTCTAAGATAGGTAACAGATTTTATAAATTGTCCTTAGAAATCAATAAAGGATCAATATCGTTTCAAAGCCATTATGTTGTCAAGATTTCATAGTATCCTAAAGGAAAACAATGTCTTGGTAAAACTTCTTATTCATTTCTTATTCATTTTGAAATGATCTGCTGACTCAGGAGTCAGCAGGTCATTTATCAGTTTTGTAAAAGTCCCATATAACAGGATTAAGGTTCTGAGAAAGTGAGAAGCGAAAAAGATGTGTAAAAGTGTTGATATAACCTACTTGCACAAAATAAACATCATTTCATTTTATCATAGAGACAATTTATTATTTTTAGACTAAACATGTTTTCTGAAGAAAATTTATGAGAGCACCTTCATTTAGAAGCTAGCAAAAAAGTGTATTTGATAATGGTTTATGTAACACGAAAATCTGACAACGTTCATAAAAAGCCAATTTCCCAACTGCAATTTGCTTCATAACATTACGTGGTAATAGTACCTCTAGTGCGCCTCATAATTGTGCGTAATTATTTGAATACGGCGGGCGTCGGACATGACGAGCGTGCGCCTGACGCATCAGTTAGCCAACAGCGCGGAAAATGGACTGACATCAGCGCCATCAGCCATTGTCGGGCCCCGGCCTCCGGCGTATGAGTGCTGTCATTAAAACTTATTGCGATGGAATTAGGAGGGTGTGCGTAAGAACTGGCTCTTGGAGTGAAATAATGAAACATTATGGAAAGTGATTTAGTTTAGCTGGCCGTAGTATTTGTACCTGGATGCATAGATAAGGAATCTCTTTCATTAATTTTTTTAATATTTTAGTATTTCATGTAGTTAATTTTGTTTTAAATCTCTATTGAATCATCTTAAATGATCGACTTAGTTTGCGGTAATACAAGTTGGTGCCTGTTTTTCACTGTTTTATCATAGCTATTGATAGAAAAGTCACTTCGCCTAAGTGATCTCTATCAGATATACTATAGGACTAAATGTTAACATCTTAAATGCCAATTAAAACTGATCATTAATTGATCTAGCTCAGCAATTAGAAGATGTGTCGTCGTTCAACAGTACTCTTTCTGTTAATATTATAAAACAGACTATTAATTTCGTAAGACAGATTAAAATTTCAGAATGTAAAAACGTCCCTTAATCCCTGATAATAAAAGTCCCAATTAATTTAAAAAGTCGTCCCATCTTTAGTATGCACACGTTCTAATACTGCGTTACCAGAGGTCTGATATAAATAGGTTAGTTAATCAATATACCCCCCCTCCCTCTCCCCCGTTCCTCTGACTTGAGAGCACGAACATTAATGAAACATTAGTTTTTGCCCAAAGCTTCGCAGTTAATGATTTTTTGTCCCTACATAATGATTTTCGCGACGAGACCCCGACCGGCGCAGACTAATGATTTTTTGTTCAACACCCTCGGTCAGCACAGATAACTCAGCAGCTCCATTAATCATTGCTGACGCCGACACTAGTTCCCACTTGTACTACGAAACTCCCGAGGAGAAGTACCTATTGGGGGTTCCCGGTATTCAGCTGGTTTCCTACCTTACATAAAGAATTTAGCGTCAGGAAATTTTAAGTCCTCTAGCGATGTTGCCAAAGTTACGATCCGCTCTTTGACTTACGAAAGTACGCCCAAGAAACTAGGTTAATCCTTCGTAATCCCCTGTTTTAGTACACCTCTTTATTTCATGCCTCGTTTAGTGCGGTGTAGTTTAAAAATTTAGCATGAAACCAGTGGTGTGGTGTTTCGGTGGAGTCCGAACATAAATTGCGATGTCAGCGCGTGTGGCGGTGTATTATTAAAGGCAACAAACTACTCTAACCTATCTGATTCATCAAAAATTAACAAAGCGGCTCTCACCGCGCTATACGCTGACTGTACATGACTGTACACTGAACGGTCCCAGCGGTCTGAGACAGAAGATGAAGCGGTTTGTGTCACTCAAAAACTAATCCATCCGTTTTTGAGTTGACATCTTAATTGATGCGCCTTTTTCCAAAAATGTTTCTATATAATAAATAATTCAATAAATAAATATTCCACAACTATCACACAGCGCCATCTAGTCCCAAGCTAAGCAGAGCTTGTGTTATGGGTACTAGACAACTGATAAACATACTTATATATTTCTAAATACATACATATTTTATTTACTTTATGTTTATTTACTGATTTTCACTGGAAGTCCATGGTTGTTATTAGGCTTTGGTCTCGAGCCACTCATTTAAACATGCACGGCATGCATCAAGACATTCAGACATGAAAATCAGATACTGTAAGACTCCATCAACAGGCCACATAATTCCTGAGCCCGCTACATCCCCCACTTGGGTTATCACCACATCCGCTAAGGGTTTAATTGACCTGAAGACGAGTTGCGTATGACCTCAATTTTCCAACCCCTGCTTCCGTGATGTACCGTCCCTTACCGTCCTATAGTCCTACAATGTACCGGTTTTTAACGTTACACGGAGAGAGACCTCGAACACAAGGAATCTGGTAATTGGAGGGAATCTCGCATGATAAAGGACTCACTATATAATGATGAGGAGCTCACTGAACTGAAGATACGGGGGAAATAGAAGAGCGGTCAATATGCGGTTTCCTTTGTTAATGAAGTAACTTTAAGCCCCTTCGTACACAAGGTGACGCAAGTCTCCGATACCTTACGAATTTAGTATCCAGGCGACTATCGCAATATAAACCCATAGAGGTTCGTACACAGGCACGCCTCAATGGACGCCAAAGTCGTAAGGTATCGGAGACTAACATCGCCTAGTGTACGAAGGGGCTACGGCTTTTTTGTGTTTATTAAACCACTACCTACAATTTCTAATTTTCCTTTGTTTTTATTAATTGCTTCTAAATCTTATTTATCACCTTTTCGTTTTTCTGTTATCTTACGCCACCGTTCTCAATTTGCTGAGTAATCTAAGTTTGTCCTCATCGCGATTTGTCAAGTAATTGACCACGTGGTGAGCGTCACGTCATGCTCGCCGGGGTGGATAAGATTCAACTTAAGATAGTCAACAAAAAATGGGGAAAAACACTTGAAATGATAGATTTTTTTGTTTCACGAAACCATGAAAAAAAGTCATGTGATCAGTGCTCTACATTTAACCCATTCATTCTAATTTGATTTTATATTTACGTTAATAAGTAGTAAGTAATTTAATTCGAGTAAAGTTAATTTGGTGCCAAACAAGTGTTATAGAAAATATTATTTTTTTAAAAACAAATATTTATTTATTTTATAAAAATATACACAATACGATTTATATCATTAGTTCACATGTTTTTTTTTTAGCGTGTTAAAGTCATCATATGAGTCCTCCTACCCAGGGCAGGGCGGGAGGGACTGCCAGACTCTTACTGACTAAAATCCACGGTGTCCTTCAATAGCCCTTTACATTTCGGGGTCACGGTAATTCGTAAGTCCCGCGGCTTTGGCCCTCTAGAGGGGGCCCCCGTCATTTTGCTGACAGTCTTTGAGGCGCGCGTGGAACACAACGCGCCGTTGACCTGGGCATTAGTTCACATTTTGGGAAATTTTTAGACTGAGGTCCAACTCAGACTTTATAATATTACTACTTTTATTTTTATGCTTATTTTGAATATGAAGTAAGACTGACGATGATGATGAACTAACAAAATTAAAGCAGTTAACTTTAGAGAAAGACAAAGCTTATAACCCTTAATAGTAATTAGGCAAACTTAAATCTCGAAGCCAAACTTCATTCTCAAAGAGAACAATTATCAGTATTTCCTCCTATTTCCCTGGGAGCAGCTACTCTAAAAATATTACCAATACATAAACTTAATTAACACAAGAGCAAAGTTCAAAAAGTCAGAGTTGGCCAAACAAAATCAGTTGGATCAATTGTTGAGTAACTGGGGAGCAGCGGGAGCACTGCCGGGGACTGTAAATATGTTGGTAAAGTTTACGTGTAGCTGTAATGACGGGTCGCAGGGTCGATATCGGGCTATCGGCACATAGTTAAAACTCACAGATCATTTAGCAATGGAGCGGTCGCAAACTATCCTAATTGCCAGACTCGGTTTTAGATATCGCTCTGAAAATCAGAACTCATTTAGAGTGTAGGGAGCGGAGCGGAGAGCGGCGGAAGTGCGGCATTTTAAACATTACATCCTAACGAGTAAGATATAAGGTTCATGTAGTAGGAGGCAAACCTCAGGCTGCTGCTGAAAAATCTATAATACGTTTAAAAAATATATGTTTCATTTTAAACGGCGTGGAGTGCCTAGAACATTCAAAATATGGTATTAAATGTAATTTAGCGATATAGAGGCGTAAATGCAGTTTTGATCAGAATAGCCGAATTTGCCACTAAAATATTATCTTGGTGTAGCATTAGCTTAAAAAACGTAGCTTTATTCGTATATTAAGAAATAAACTACAAAACTTTATTTTATCCACAAAACTACACGACATTCAACTTCTTATCACCTCTTTAAAACTTTTGCATTCGACACAACAAAACTTCCCTTCCCGCTCCGCCTGTCAGCGTGTCCGCTACCTTAGCTTATCGGGCCACATTTTCAGCACGGGCCGCACCTATATCACTAACGACTGAAACGCCCATTGTGCGATAACCACCTACTTTATATACTTGTTAACTACCGTTATTTAGTTCCTATCTACCGAACAACTTATTTCGTAATGTTCGGTATTGGCTGGAACTTTGTGTCATTTGTTAGGTATTCATCTGTTTGGTACTCACGGTTGTTTATATTTTGTGTGTTTATAAAGGTTTTCGTTGTTACAGGGTAAGCAGTGGAGAGTGGTGCAACTTCGATGCAGTCAGCTCTAAGTGCAAGTATTTGATGACTGTGTTTGGATCTCGTTTTGATTTAAAAATCAATAGAAAAGATGACATGATTTGTTTGCAAGTTAATTTTAAATCACAAATATTAAAGTTAAGACACTCAAAAGTTCTATCCATCATACAATGAGAAGTATCAGAAACTAGGTCAAATATTCCATTCTCAAAAAATCTGAGAGAAAAGCAATTTAATCGGAATGCACCTCACTCAATACTTCTCATTCCTCACTTTGAGAGCTCGTAATCTTATTCGTGAGTTTGTTTGCAAATATCTTCGGAAACAATCTCGAGTACAAGTTGCTTTTGTAAATCATTATTAATCTTATTTGAGAAGCTTGGGATTGCTCAAAAGATTATGATTTCAGTAAATAATAGGTAATTAATGTTTATCTTCTTTATTAAGGGTCCGGCTGCTTCCTCGGTTTTGTATAAAAAGGAGGACGTTATCCTTAATGTAACGCGATGTCGTGTTTGCTAATCTCATAGGAAGCTGCATATTGCGAGTACGTACATTATACATTCGTTTTAATATAATATATTAAGTATTTGACTTAACATTCTTTTATTTTTTCCAGGCTTTGTTAAACTTCACATTATGATAAACCCCAATTCGAGACCCTCCAAAAGTCCTTTCACGAGTTTTATACTAAGTCCATATTGTTGGTATAAGTTGTATCCATACTCAGGCCACGTTTATAATAGGGTTTGTTTTATTAATGGCGCACGCCGTGGGTAATGCGCCACGTACACTACGTGCCGGGGACCAACCACGCGTCACACGGCGCTGCGATTTACTCGTCCCATTTCACTTATTATTTACAATTTTTGGGTTGTTTGAAGAAGTTTAATTATGGCCTTCAGAGAATTTTTCGGGAGAACATAGAATATTAAAGTGGATTAATGTCGTTCGTGCGAAAACAATTCAAGATATGGGTCTCTGTAAGTTGTCAACTGAAATAAGTGAAAGTTCGGACTATTTTCCTAACTGACAAAATTATTTCCACTATAAATAGTCTCCAACTTTTAATAATACAGTACTGTAGGCAGATTAAAAAACTTCTTCAAATTATTGATACTCTATTTGTACGAAACAGTTAAACTTTTTACGGTGAAAATTATACTAACTAAAGCTGTTGTTCGTTGTTCCACAATTTTCTGTTTGTATAACTTTTGTTGGTTTCAGAATGTGTGAGTGTGGCAAACAACTAAATATTCACGAACAAATATCCAAAAAATCATTTCCATACTGATGTATCGTTTGAATATTAATAGAATATAGAAAAAAAGACAATATCGAAAAAAGACAGAAGGTGTGAAGCACTGTAATGATCCGGTTCTAAAGTAATAAGCTACACATAATTTAATTTTACTTACCTAGCATCAGTTATCTAATCCACAAAGCGTTAGGTTGTGCTCGTATCTAGTTGTGCACACACATTTCGCCAATTTCATTAACATCTCATGTAATTTGGAGGCGACATGGTTGGCGCATTGGCTGATCGACTGCTGCGCAGTATGTCGCGGGTTCGATACCCGCACGGTACAAATATTGGTATGACTTACAACTAGTTCTTCCGGGTTTGGGAGTTTGTGAATTCATGCGAGTTTCCATGTTTACAACTACATCCACGAGACAGGAGAAATTCCTAGTAATGGGAAACGTTTATTAAAAAAGTTAAAGAAAGGAGGCCCTTAACACAGTCCGTAGAATACAGTTAAGTAATAAAAATGGTTGTACGTGCTGGTTGTAGATGAACTCGTAATAGTGTTCATGACAGAAATAATGAACATACAGGCAACAACTTCACCTTCTACAAATAAACTATACAGTGACAGTAAACGTACGACCACACACCGCCACAGTAGCGACACGCATCACCTATGACTTTCCAATCAAACGAGTTATTTGTACTACGGTAGTAGCTCACGTAGCCATCTTTTATTCCCATACCACAGTCATACCGCCATATTAATATATTACCTGAGTATTGATCGATGACAAAAGTATGAACGATCGACCTGTTGAGTATAATTCCAGTAATGTATGGCTTCGGGTACTTAATCATGTTTACGTATTTATGTGAAGAAGGGAATTATTTGTGATCGGTGTTTGTTGATACCATGACGTAGGAGCTTTTCATTCGTGTCCATTATAAGAAATTATCCAACAAAATAATATTAGAATGGTTTCGACGTAGGAGCTAAGTTAAAGACTCTTAGCACAAAGTGTTATTGTTACGATCGCAGAAGTATTTATTTGTCTAGTCCCTGTGAACTCCAGCCTGAGTGTTTATTAAACAGTGCCCGAGACGGGACTTACACGCCATATTAATCATCAGGGACAATTTGCAAACAAAAAGTGTAATTGTCAAAAACTTGAGCAATCAAAACATTACGACCTTTTCATTTCAAAACTTTAGTCAAGTCCAGTACAATAAATCTGTCGTTTCTAAAATCTTTGCTGAACAAAGTGAAACAAAAGAGCAATGTTGCCAACTTAAAACAAATGCAACATTAAGGCTGGTCGACCCATAAGCTAAGCGATTAGCGACGCTCGCTTACGAAACGCTTTTCATTTCCTCTTATATTCGTGTTTATTTTTATTGTATGCTTTTGAGCTCACGATGTATGTTTAATTTGGCTGAGTGTTCGTGACGTATAACGTGGAGTGCGGCTATTATTGTGGGCACCTATTTAGTAGCCGGACGTGTTACTGTTTTGTTGAAAAGATTTATAACTGGGGTGGGTTTATGAGTAACGACTTTTGTTACATATGGAATGGTCTGTGGCAACCAAATGAGGATTTATGACCTGATCAACTTCGTTGAAACTATGGTATCAATACTGGGTAAATATTAACAAAGATGATGTTAAAAATAAGGGTGAATATCCAGTCGAAGAGCAGGTCAGGCTCAGAGGTATCGTCCTGAATGTTGCAGGTCTTGATTTCATTGTGAGAATACCAGTGTACTCTCAAACCAAAATCCTAAAACCTGTATAACCAACTAGGTCTGGCAGGTGCCTGGCGATGCCTTGCTAAGCTTGTACTTAAGAACATACTGATTTGGACACTCACCTTACTGTTTATAAACACAAATATAATTATAACAGTAATTTTATTACATTAATTTAGTTACTTTCGTTTATTTGATCGCGGTGTATTATTACTTTACTTCTATACTTAACTAATAGTTGTAGTTCACGGGAACGCGGAATAAAGAGATACCGGGATGTCCTATGTGTAATATTCAAGACTATAACCTATCTCTGAGCCAAACATCAAAATTCGTTCAGCTATTCTAACGTCCGGGGTCGCTGGACTGTACGAATTACCGTGACCCGGTACGTAAAGGGCTATTGAAGGACACCGTGGATTTTAGTCAGTACGAGTCTGACAGTCCCTCCCGCTCTGCCCTGGGTCCTTCTCTCCATAGGTAGTCTAATACAAGTAAGTTGAATCTAAATAATTCCCGACATTCCACCAGATACCCAGGGTAGACCGATTTTGCTATCATATTTCATGATAATAATAAACTCCAGTAACTCCGAGAGAAACAATGAATGAGCTCTAATTAGTAATACACGATTAGCTAATTATGATAGCTGTGTATTGTTGCCATGAATTATTTATTTAGTTACAATACAATTTGGTTAATGGTTGTTTTGTTCGCAATGAGTAATCGATATTTGTGCGATAGAAGTATTATTTTATTAATGTTTGAACGTTTGTGTAATTATCTGTAATAGCAGAACATAAATATTTGATTAAAATAGTAATTAGCGTAATTTATAATATGTTAGTTTCAGGTTAATAAACTAAGCACACATTGCATTAGCACGTGCACACACGACATCATTTCGATAAAGAAATAGCGTGAATGATATTTACTCTGTAAAATGTTTTGTTTTTTTAATCGGTACCTAATCAATGATATTTACTCTGTAAAATGGTTTAATTTTTAATTGGTACCTAATGCAATTTACCACTCCAGAAAATAACGAAAATATCTTATACAAATTATATCAGTGTCTCATTTTGACTACTCTAATGCACAGTTTGGAACTCTCGAAGTCAGTATTACAGTAATTTAAGAGCATGTCAGAAGAAAAAAAATACTCAGATTGAGCGAACCTGTTCAATTAGTCATTTAGTAGTTGTTATTTAAAGAAAAGTTATGAATAAATAAAATTACTTAGAAAAAGACCTCTTTGTGCTTCAGTTGCCTGTGCTGGGTGTTGGGTTCCGAAGCACGAAGCTGAAAACCGTGATGAGGATAATCGCGGATTACTTCGCCGTCGGACGGCGGTCGCGCGTGAACTCTTATAGCGCCGGGTTCAGTACTACATTATTTAATTACTTCCGTTCTACTTTAAGTGGGTTTTTGGTGAATATATTTTGAGATTAATCCTACCTGGCTTATGAGTCATTAATAGGGGTATAAATAAGTTAGTGAGAAAAGTGTAAGTTAAAAATGAAGTATCTGTCAGCTAAATAGTATCTTCGTAGGTAAATATAAATGGCAAAATATTCGTACACGTAGGTACACTGCTACCTAATCTTTGAACAAAAACACAAATGAATCTCTCCAATGATTAGTATATTCGTAAAGAACGCAGCTTTTGGATGAGAATGATTTTATTTTTAATCATAATTCTCCTTAATAAATTCGTTTTTATTAACATTAATGTTGTGTAGGCAAATAACGCCGTTTACACGTGTAAGTGGGCTGTGTAGCGAGCCTGCCCACTATGCCCAGTGGTCACTGCGCCCAGTTGTCCGCCTTGCCCAGCGGAGTGTGCCCGACGCGGCCTCTATTACACGCCACATTAGGCTACCGCGCAGTCGCCTGCGCCTCGCGTCGGTGGGAACCTGTCCTTAACTCTATCAGTTTGATACTGAATGAGATTGTGATATACTGTTAACTTTTTTTTTTACATCTGGGAGATCATTCTAGGGAGATCTTATGAAAGAAAATAGCTTTATTATTTATTTATTTTATTTTAAAAATCGTTGCCCCACACTAGGATTTCTTCTGCATCGTCTCGCGACACGCAGCGCAGCACTCCAATCGCTCATCTATAAGTACTCGTGACTATAAATGAATCATTTCAAGCCAGAGTTGCTTTTATTAGCTATGACTGAAATATTTTGCTCTTCTATGGTCATGTAAAACTTTTTATTTAAGCGTAGTAAAATCATCAAATGAGTCCTCCCACCCAAGGCAGACTGTCAGAATTGTACTGACTAAAATCCATGGTGTACTTCAATAGCCCTTTGCGTTCCAAGTTCAAGGTAATTCCTTAGTCCCGCGACCCCGACAGGCTTAGGCCCTCTAAAGGGGAGCCTCGTAATTGTGCTGACACTCTTTGAGGTGCGTGTGGGATACAACGCGCCGTCAAACCGGGCATGGTCCAAGGTCGGACAGCGAGTCACCCATTACTCGCAGCCCGCATGCCCGCGCCTACGGCAGCAAGTATAAACAGAATAAAAACAATATGTGAGACTGACAGACAATTGAATATCTACACTTCTAGAGATAGATTAAAAAGTGAGTGTGTACAGCATTATACAATACAGCCACCAAGAGACAGAATAACAGTAAAGCTTAATTTAATTCGATGTATTCGTTTTGTAGTGATAATAATTTGACAGATATATTTTAAGGATTTGTTACTTTCCGACTTTATCGAAACCTTGAACATAATTTTACATTTAATACGTGGCGTTTTACGTGGCCGGGTAGCAAGGTCAGGAGCTGTCATAAATAATAACAGTCTTGTAACGAAATACTTTATATAAATAGCCGAAAAGTAAGATGGAGATACAACTATATCCAAATAGCCGTTTCCAAGTAATGCTTATCGTACTAAAATGTTTACTGAATATACTAAAGCTATTTTTACAAATATTCTGGTATCAGTAAATAGACATAAATTGATGATTACAGTAAAAACAATTTGTTTGGGGTATCTTAATAATACGAGTATATAAATAAATGTGACTACAGGTATAGTATCTCTTTCATAACATTTTTATATCTTTGTGGTTCCATAGTTTTTAGGTCATTAATAGGGTTGCTTCACACGTACCACATGACACTTTAATAGCAGACGCATATTTTGTATTTTCAATAATAGCCAAGTTTAAAGAAAGGAAGCTCTATAGCAGAAAAAAAAATCCAACTATTGATCGCATTTTTTTCAATATCTAGAGCGTGAAAAAATGTTCAACCGTTGAACATTTTACACTTTACGTTACACTTTAGTGGGTACTGGTCAACGACCAAGAACGTAAAATATATTAAATATAATAATAAAAAAATTGCAGTAAGGAACCTTAAGGTCTAATCAGACTTGGCTGAAGTTTGTCTAGAGATTTGTTTACTTTTTAGAGATAAACAAGCAGCTCCATCGACACTTTATTGTATGTGGTAAATTCATCAGTGTAAGTGGCCGGAGATTGTCTTGCGACATCTGTCGCTGCAGGTACCTACGACTGAGGCTGGATCGTGAGGTGGATGATGTCCTCTCCCTCACGCGTTAGCGGAGGCGGAACGCGTGAGCTTCTTCGCTAAGTTCCATCGAGACTTGGCAATTTTTTTACAAAATGTGTTTGGTGGGATAGAATTTACATGGGCCACACACTGTGCTCATCATTATACTCGTACTCGTAGACCACGTGTGTGATACTGACCACATTTTGTCGGAACCACAACGCAACTGCAATAAGCTGCAGCGACACTACTCAACTTTGACCCGCTCCACTTTTTGTCGCTGTGAAGTGGTGTGGTTGTGGACACAATGAACGCACAGTCGCTAGTCGGGCGTATTTCAACATTTTTTCAAATAATTTAGGTAACAAGAAAAATTTTAGACCGTTTTTTTTTCAGTTATACATATTATGTTACTCTTCTGAATAGATCGACATTTTGGATTGATAGATATATTATTTACTATAATCAGAGCGGGCTGCTGGTTCCAAAAATGTTTTACTCAGACGAAAAATAACTGTACTTATCAGCCGTGTTATCTCCAAAAATTATGCGTTTCTCTGGCAATCATTTTGCTTGAAACTATTCGCTACAGAATAAAATATTACAGCTATTATAGATATAACGGGTATTCCCGTGATATAACGCTTTGTTCGTAATGTATGGTGACAGTCGCGCAAAGAAGCCGAGCCGGAAACTTGTACAAAACCTTCCTATGATACCATGATACCGTGCCAAGTCGTATAGCTCAGTTTTCAAAGAGAATATTAAGTACCTATTCTTGTTTATTTCATGCATGAATTATTTTTCAAGATAATTCCAGCCAAATGAAAGTATTTCTCTATTAGACGATGACATTGTATGCGATATATACCTACGCGTAACATTAAAATACTGGTAAGACAGGTCTAGTATTGCTGGAAAAACTTTCGTAATAGAATAATGCACACACAACGAACCTATATTATTACATTCCTTCTGGAAAGACACACGCTATCTTTCTTTAAGGCCTATTTACTTATCTTCAAGCTGCTTCTCCTCAATATAAGCAAATAAACCAGATTCAGATACTTTTGCATTTTTAAAATATCAGTTAAACTACCACGCTAGTCTAGAATTAATTTAGATTTAGTCATTATTAAGATCACAAAGAAGCAAAGCTAACAAAACTCAGCATCCTTAATAAACATAAGTTAATACTAATATCTTAAGTCCTGTGACGTCATGAGTCACGCACACATGAGCCGCACATAAATTCATACACCGCGAACAAGCCGTAACATTATCTTACCCGGTATTACCCGGCTTAATGAAATGCGCGGCATACCGGACCGCTTCTTCATGATTTTGATGTTGTTTTATTTCGGCGGGTCATCTGGGTATGAATTTTTGTGAGTTGTGAAGTTTTGGTTGATATCTATTGTATTGGTGTTTAAAGTGCTTGGTTAATAACAACATTACACTTTGCACTATCTAAAAAAATCAAATGAAAAAGGAAAAAAATGCGAAAATTTAACAAACACTTATCGGCACTAAAATAAGGCTGAAGAGATAGCTGCTGAAATCTCTCTGAGTTTTACATCCACGGATTGCCACACAATAAGACGACGCCGACTATCTGGTATGACAACGCCGACTTTAGTTATGACGGCGCTGGCTATGTGGTAAGACGACGCCGACTGTCTCGTATGACGACGCTGACCATTTGGTAGGAAGACACCGAGTATGAGGTGATACTACGCTTACTATTTAGTAAGACGACGTCGGTTATTTGGTAAGACGATGCCAACTGTCTGGTAAGACGTTGCAGACTATCTGGTAAGGCGACGCTCACTACCAAGTAAAGCACTTTTTTTTTTTCGTGGTAAAATCATCAAATGAGTCCTCCCACCCAGGGCAGGGCGGGAGGGACTGTCAGACTTGTACTGACTAAAATCCACGGTGTCCTTCACTAGCCCTTTACGTACCGGGGTCACGGTAATTCGTAAGTCCCGCGACCACCAAGTACGGCATATAGGTAAAAACTGAACACAATCTTATTACAAGTTGTTGTGTATGAGTTGTTATTAGCTTTAATATTTTTGTAATATTTAGTTTGAATACGGTTGCCATTGGAAAATAATAAATTATAACGTTCCTAAATTAGATTTCTAAGAAGTCTTCGGAATATTTTTTTCTGTTTTATATTCGTTTATCTTCTAGTGATTGTGCATAAACTCAAAGAAATAAAAATAGTCAATCATTTTGTTCGCTAAGTAATTGGTTGCAGAGAGAATTATATGACCTTAGAACTATTACGCAGACTGTTTGGTTTTTGTAAATAGAAAATAATATTCCTTGACCATTGCTTTTGTGGAAAATTCAATCGAGTGGAAGATTCTAAGGCAAACAAAAATAGATATTAGATAGACTATTTAACAGTTCACATTTTTCTTTATCTGTTATAGTTAATTTAAAGAATAAATATAAGAATTTTCCCTTTTTTTGGAGTTTTTTTTTTACTTTAGACTGTTCATAATTCTTACTTAACCCAATGAGATTATTAATAAAAAAGTAATTATTTCGCTACTTTCACTAAAAGTAGCAATGTAAATAATACTAGAAATGGTTTTTTCTCAGCTGTTTATAAAAGTTCAAATAAATGGTCATCGTATACTTAAATACTGTGTCCAGTACCTCAGTACCTGTAGTACTTAATGCGCGGCACACTATTAAAAAAAAAATATTAAAAAAGTTAAAATTTGTAAAATACCGACGAAAAATTTCAACTCGGAGCGTCCAGAATCATGTCCTGGACCCATGGTTACCATTTGTGAGTCGATGTCTCTTACATACTGTATTAGTAAGTGCGCAAATTAATGTTCTTTTAATGGATCAAAATTTAAGTATAACATCTGTTAAATATATGAAAGAGTTGGAAAATTAGATAAATAATTTTCTTTCTTGCAAAGTAATTAAAATAAATACGCTCCGATTTTCAAGCGCCAAAGTAATTACAACATTGTCCGAGTACTTTAAAGTTTACGCCATTTAGAGGATTCAGACTAGCCTACTTAGAGATTGTAAATTGCTTTACTTTATTTTACTCATCATTGAACGACCTCTCCTGCTTTTATTCAAATAGAAAATAAAAATGACGAATAAACGTAATCCACGTCGATATTTACAATTATTTGTATAGCATATAAATTTTCTACATCTTGCCAAAACCCCCATCGGGCGGACCCTTCAAGTATTCCTTTTGTTGGGATTATTGAGTGAAAGCGAAATGGGAAAATCCTACAGAACCTTGCGCACTCTATGCGTAACCACTGTAATGTTATCTACCTCTCTCTTCGGAGTTGTTTGGTCGCGTGGAGTAGCGGGGGTCTTGCAATGTACGTGAAGGGGTCTATGTAAAGTGGTCATGTTTTAATGTGGGTAGGTATAAATCGGGTGTGGAGCAGTGAGTCAAGTGCGGTCAGCGGTCGGTCTTATGACATGGAGATGATTGTTCGTTCTTTGTTGTATTACTTGTAAATAGACGCCGAACGAGCGCGATGCTGTCCACTTAATTGGCTCGTATTTAGTACCAGTTAGTGTTTGTTCTGTGTCCATGAATATTTTGGCTATATGAATATCATTATCATCTTCTCCGAAATACGAATAATGCGCTTTATTTATTAAACAGTATTATTTGTATTGTATGCAATTGTTTGGGATTTATACAAATATATTTATTTAAACCTATGATGCATATTTGTGATCATAAAACGCGAACATTAAAAAATACCTACACACATATACTATACATAAGATATGATACTTATATGTACGGTACATATATACAGAAAAGATAAGGAGTCTTATATCACATAGACAGAGCACACTATTATGTCTAATAAGACGACCAAACTTGTGTTATCTTTCTAGAAATGCCAGCAAAACTGTTGGAATAGAGTCAAACGTCTGCCAAGATTGCGGGAATATTCAAAAGAGTTACCGCGGCTCTGGGTGTCCACTTTCTAAGTCCGTCAACGAAAACACGGGAACGTCATCTGTGTCCGTTCGTACGCACGCAACTAACGTCAAAATGTAATTGCGGATGGATAATACCGCCACGGCTGAAGTCATTTGTCATCTGACACTCTCTGTCTCATCCAGACCAGGAATTATTTTAATTATCTAGTATATCATTATCGAGCTAGCCCTGCTACAGTTTAGGTTTGTTAACAGTTTGTTTTTTATTATATAACATAGTAATCTGTGGAAAATGTTGTGAGTAGTATATTTGTTAATTTTAATTTTAAGAAGTTCTAAGTTTGTGTATACTTAATATACTACTGTTTGTTTTCCCAAATGAAATAAATAAATATCTACCAAACTAAACAAAAAAAAATTTATTTGGTTCATTTAATTAAGCGCCTTCTAAGTAAATTGTCCGTAAGTTGTGAGATAGCTTGCCTTTTAGCCATAAAGTCATTTACATAAAACTATAAATATTTTTATTAAATCGTTATGTTTCACTGGATAATGTTTCAAACACAACGCTGGTTACGTTTCAACACGTATTCATTGATATAAAGCAGGCCAGTAAACCTGACATAAAAGAGCTAAACTCGCCAACACGCATTGAACCCACATAAATAAGGCACAAATATCCGTCCCTATTCCGTAAATAGCTCACTGCGGCAGATTTAATCGATGTAATAGACTATTTTACGACGATACCTACTTTCTTAACTACACACCGCGGCCACTACGGCCAGGTACGACGCGTCTAATACTTTTACAATATCATAAAATGCGTTTATCTTCCAGCAATTTAGCTGAGAGCACCCCGCCCGTGTATTAGTTCGCGTAGTTAGCGCTAAGTAAAGCTACCGTATGTGCGACAACTCCAGCTCATACTTTAAACCTAATTAGTTATTGCAAAACACGACTTGAAGCGGTCTTACTAAGATTTACTTTAGCTTACGGTTTAGTTACTTAAAGCTTTATTGGGTTAGTGGGGAACTGGCGGCCCGTTAGAGCTTTTAAAGTTTCAGGCTTGATCGTAAGTTAAAAAAACTTGTAGAAAAATCGGTCAATGTTTTTTTATGGTTAGATAGTTTGATCAGAAATTAAATTAGTGTTCTGAAACTAGTCAGGCCGTTATTATGCTTTCGAATTATTTGAGTATAACATTTCATTTTAATTTGTTATTACAAAAAAAAAGTCTTTTTCTACAAACTTAACTTGCGTAGGTGTTTGTTTAATTTACAAAAGTTGAAATCGTGAGCTACAGCGATGGATGTCATGTTTGCTATGAATTTATTGTTCTGCTACGCGTATGCTACGGCGTAGAGCCACTGCGCTACGGCGTAGCACGCGCTGCTACGAGATTGCTTCTCTACTTAGGCTGTATGCTGATCTGGCGCATGCTTCGGGGATGCAATACTCGAGAGCTGCATGCGTTCAGATACTGCAATTTATTGTTTATAGTGCGCCCCTTTAGCGTAAAACTTACCAACCTTATGTAGTTTATATGGAATTTCTTTTTTCAAATTGAGTTTCTTTTTCTTACATATAACGAATAGCACATAAACTCTAGTTTTCAACAAAATAGATTTGAATGGATCATAATATTTTTAGTATTCGTATTTCCGAATTCCGGTTATAAACCCACTGTGTGATCAGTTCATATTTACGACCACCATTCGGTCACCGTGATGGAACCCACGCTTGAAAACCGTACATTCTCATAAACACAGTGGAGTATATTTATTGGTTCCCGAAAGTTGGTCACAGTTGCGCTGGTCCTGTGTGGAGCCGTCAACGACCTCGCCGCGATTAATTCGGACGGACGCACAAAATGCGAGCATTTATAATATAACACCCACATGCTCTACCCTTGACAATATAATAATATGTAGGTACAGAAAGATAAATTCACTAGATATTTTGTTTGTTTTCAATACTGCAGCGACATATGTAATATTCATGCTCTTAAATAAAATCAAGGATCTTTACCAACTTGCTGGTAGAATATTTTGTTAAGTTTTGCAAAAGACAAATAAATTGTTCGGGATGGTCATTTCGTTTGCGGTAGAAAAAAAAACATAATTTGGTTTAAAAATTCTATTACGTTACTAAGTAAATACATAAGCAAGAAGTGTTAACATCTGATATCATTATCAAATCACTATATAAGTGATTCAATTTTCAATGAAACTACGAAGTCTAAACGTAAAAACATACAAGTACATACATCCAAAAATCCTTTTTTGGGAAGTTGTCGTCTCAGACGTTTATGTTTGCAATGAAAACTGTTCCTAGTGGACAGAAGTTTAAGACTTCTGTAGTATGTTTGTGTTATGTCCTTACGCACCTGTAGCTTAACACCTTTGTTTTACCCCCCCCCCCTCCTCCCCCTGCCCCGCTGTTAATATCCTTGCGTGAAGCAGGAGGATATTATCAAAAATTCAGCTGAGGAATTGTTTGTCCGCTCATAGGTGAAATATTAATATGAGAGATTTTTTTGTACAAACTTGTTATGAAAACTTTTAGGTGAAGTGGAGGGAAATCATCTTCTTATTTTCTGTGCTGACCATTATTTTTTTTGTATTTATGAGGATTTCATAATCTATAAAAACCCTTAAAATTACACTACGTCACTCGTTCTGTTTGCAGCTCATCTCAGAGACTAACTCTGTAAAGATTGGCATGAATATACAGATTAGTCATGCCGATAAATTGGTAAAACGAGCCTTTTGAGTTCTGCCATCAAGAAAAATGTTCAAAACACAAATAAAGATCTATTGTACTAAGGTACTATAATGAATAATAAATCATCATGAAACCATTATTCTACCACAAACAAACTTTAACTACGCCCTGTAAAACTAAACATAGTTTAACAACTCCACGTTTGTCAAATTAAACCGGCGACACTTGCATACACCGGTTGACATAACGCGCCAACTTTCGACTCAACCCGACATAAATCATCCGCTCCCGTCACCCTCCCGTCACCCACGCGTCACCCTGCCGTCACCCTCCGTCACCCGACGATGGCGTTATCTTACCAAATTAATTCTACTTACAAATCTTTGTGCCTGTTCCCTTTCATGAAAGGAAGTTCGAGAGCTAAACTTAATGTGACTTGCTATCAGTCGGAGTTATGCCTTTGGTTTGTGTGATTAATTGCCGGTGATGTGTGTCAACGGGACCTATGCTTGATACTGAAAACCATCTTTAATTGGACTAACTACGTTTCAATCAATCGTAGGGTATTTCGCAGGAAAAATCATTATATTTACTTAAATGACGTCTGAATTTTCCACAGGATTAGGCAGATCACCTGTAGTAAACCCACATATTTTGTCTAGTTACAGTTTAGTAGTGTAGTTAAACGTCAGTTAGGTTGGTGATAAATAAAGAACAGTAACCTAACTAAATACCTTAAGTTGTTATTCAAACAGTTTCTAAACAAAAGTAATCTTGTTTTGTATAATCTTGCAACACCCTTTCGTGAGAGAAAATATTTCTCTCGGCAGGGGCTGTAAGGTTACAAGGTGCAATCAATATTTTCCCTTAGATATTCACAGTATTGGCACATAACGTCAATATTCAACAATATAACACGCAGTAGTGTTCGTACATATGTATGTGTGTATTTACCCAGCTCAACATTGGAATCGTTTTACATCGTGTCTTCCAATTTAGCATTTTACCGTTCGCTCGTAGCTCTCTCATTGCAAGTAATATAATTTGATGTCGGCATGTAATGTGTTCCTTTTCTTTATACATTGTTTCCGTTCGCATTTGTTACGCAAATCAATCCTGAAATACCGCTGAGAATCAAGTCAACAAAAAGATTCGTAAAAACGTATCGGAGGGAATCACGTAATTTATAAAAACGGGTTCTGGCTGACGGTGATGTATTGAAAGATGTTCGCCATCAGATCAGATGTGGCACAATGTGGGCGGCGCAGGGTCCCTCGGCCGTAACTTGTCGGCCTTACAATACACGGCCTACAAAAAGACCTACACAGTACACGCAAAGCTCGTCTTAATCCCTTTCAAGAATTGTTGTTCAAATATCAGAGAATGGACCCTTTCAATTACAATCAGGCGCTTAATTAGAAGGGAGCGGGGGAGTGTTTATTAAGGTCTGCCGGGTCCGAATCAATGGGCCACTATTTAGGACTATGTAAGGTTTTGTCGCTCGAGCATAATCTGCGAGCTTTGGTTATTGGCACCATTTTATTTAGTTAATATTATCACATTGACTAGCATCGTTTTGTCCTACTTTATAGTGTCTGATGTTTAATTAAACACAGTTATTACATTTTTTTTATCTTATTTATTAATATTGCCAGCAGCTGTATAGGTGTATCTACCAAGACAATGATATTGGTAAAATGCGAGGAAGAAAAAAAATTTAAACATAAGAAAATAGTCAGTCACTAATTAGTAAGCCCTATTAGAAATCGCTTCTTTCAATCGAGTTTACTACTGAAAAATGCTCTCTCAATGTCTATTATTTTCTTGCTGTTTAGTCTAGAACTTAACACTCAGGTGACATACGCGTAGTACAGAAAACGAATTAATCATAGCATTCCAAGCGAAAGAAACAAGTGATACACGCCCTGTCAGTCTCGTCGAAAGTTGCAACGTTTGATCACACTTCATTTTAAGATCTCAAAAGTGAGATTAGATAACATTAATCACTTGAACTGTTAGTAAGTAGATCGCTTGACCTACTCTCGGCAGCTCCTCGCTACCGGTAGCTCGTCCTCAACAGGCGGTGACAGGTGCGCACTTAACGTCGCGCACAGACACTCATACGATAACCACTCCGCCGGGATTCCTTACGATGCCTTTAAATCAACGTGAGAATATCCTACTTTCAAATGTATATATGTCGCAGTGAAATGAGGAAATCAGGGATTTCACGAAAGCCCTAGGGATATTAAGAAATCCCGGAAGATGTGGACGATTTTTGTTTATTACGTATTCTTACAGATAATATTTTTAGGCCAATAATCACTCGTCGGGACAAGCTATGAAAATACATTGAAGTGTTTATGGATCCAAATTTATACTAGAAACTCACATTGTAGGACAGCGGTTAGAGATAGGGTCCAAAATTGTGATTGAAAATGTTACTTTTGACTCTAAGGACTTGTATTTTCAATGTGATACCTTATCTCAACCACGGGTTTCAGGACTTGTCAAAAAAGAAAAACAAAATTAAGACAAATGTGTTTAAAAAAATCCTTTGAACTAAATTATAATAATTACGTAAACGTGGCACGAGCTAGCGACTAGCGTATTGTGCCAGCTTACTGAACTTATAATGAGATGATGAAGGCGTCGCGCAACTTGCGACGTGTGAGTTACGTAATTAGCAGCTCCTAATGAGCCGAATGCCGATGTTACACAATACGCCGAGTATTTAAGAAGGCATGAGTAATTACGTAGGCATTAGGAGTTGCCCGCCATTTTGTGAGTCTACCAACTTCAGCACACTGCGCAGAGATATCAAAATTCCTTTCACAGACTGATTTCAGTAATCGTAAAATGTGTTTAGTACTATTTGTTTTAAAAAAATTAGTCTATTTCAAATGTGTGAATGATACGTGTGGAAAAAATAATTGTTTAATATTAAAATAATTTGATTTTTTGTAATGCATCTAGCACTACTTATTTGCTCCATGCAAGTAAGCTTTTTTGTCGTGGTAAAATCATCAAATGAGTCCTCCCACTCAGGGAAGAGCGGGAGGGACTGTCAGACTCGTACTGACTAAAATCCACGGTGTTTTTCAATAGCCGTTACGTACGTATTACGTTATTTCGTGAGTCCCGCGACCCCGGCAGGCTTTGGCCCTCTAGAGGGGGGCCCGTCATTTTGCTGACACTCTTTGAGGCGCACGAAGAACACAACGCGCCGTCGACTCGGGCATGGTCGGACTTTACTCGCTGTCGCCGTGGGTGTCTACCACTGCGGCTAGCGTGGAGGGAAGACGCTGTCCTCTCCCACACGCGGCCCGCCTCCTCCTTCGTGAACATGACTGCCTCGACTAATGATGCAAGTAAGCCTTAGTGCTCTAATTGCTATCATACTAATAATACATTCACTATTTTCTAAAACAATATAAATTGCCTCACAAATTAATAGGTACGATTATATATTATCGTTCAAGGCATTAACATGCTGAAAAATATCTCACTGAAGCGTTCACAGTAACACAGTATTCCACTTTGTGAACAACTTATACAAATGGCCGCTCGGTACATACCTAATCCTATTCCATGGCGGCCCGCGCGCGGGTCCCGTACCTACGGAACGACCGCTATATCCACACAATGAACTTTCATACCCATTTTTCTACGCCTAGTGTTTCAGCAAATAACACCACGTTTATGTACGAATAAACTTACAACAATAGGGCACACTGTCATATCTAATGTTATCCCTCTCAAATGATACTCTTAAATAAAATTCATGTACCGGATAAATTATTTCGCAAACTTTATCTTGTTTTTGTAATATCATAAGCAACGGGCAATCACTTCGGGCATTCGGTTAAAATATTGCGCTTTGTGACTTACCCGAGCAGATATTTTATGCGGTCATCATAAAAAGGCTGTTGCTGTTTATATTTTTGATAACTTGTACCTGAAAGTATCTATGCGCAAGTAAAACGTTTACTACAATCAATAAAGAGAAAACATTCCATTACAATATCGATGCGGGGATAAAAACGGATAAATATAGAGGGTGTTGGTATAAACAGGCGAACGCACGTAAATTCGGCGATGCGATAAACCGCGGTCCAATATCTACGAGAATGAATCCCGAAGACAAATTGTGTGGGATCGCGCGATAAAACGCGCTCGTCGGCGCAATATCGCGCGCCGGCAAATAAACTCGCGCCGCGACTGTTTGTACGACGGAATTAAACGCCGCCAAGTGATCGCCTGCTTTATGTACACGCTGCTATGTATTGGCATAATATACAACACACGCTTTTGGGTCGTTACAGGAAATTTGTCTCAAGAATTCAGTGGATAAATATTATGCCAAAGCGGCCAGCCTCTTTAATCTATTCTTTCTGGTGATTGGCTCACCAGAAAGTGTGTAAGTGTGTGAGTGAATCCCAGAAAATATTAATTTCCCGAACATAACTCTTTATCTTAACTTACTCTTCCATTCTCTGTTAATAGGTGGGCACTACAAATCACAGAGTCAGTAAGAGTGCGTAATTATATGTCTACATAAAGCACTATTGTCGACGTGGGCGAAGCGGCCGCCCGCACCTCTTTGGCAGCGTCCGGCGCGCGGCGCATCAATCATCCGTAATTTGACGCCGCTAAAACGCGTCTAAGTGTGGTGCAAGTGTATGGGAGTAGCGGGGCAATATCTCCTGTAAAACAATAGTTGTTTAATGATAAAGCCGTTCTATTTCTAATGTAATTGTACTGCTTACCTACGAATAGGAAACGTTGCATAATATAATTTTAAAATTAGAAGAATGTTGATGTGAATTAAACCACAAAGAAAAGTAACAAATAAAGAATCTTTTGAAAATCTATTCAGTCCATGACTCACGTAATATAAAAGAAATTGAATATAAACGTTGATAGAAATGGATATTATTATAAATGTTGTTTTATATTTGTGCGAAATAAAGCAATTATTGTTGCGCGAAGAGCGGAACAATTTGTTGCCTACAATAGCTGTGCACGCGTTTAAAGAGATTGCCAATCAATCCCGTTAACCCGGGATTATGAACCGTGACGATTTAACGAGAAATGTTCACCCGCACGGGCTCCGGGGTGCGGGACACGACTGCGCATTGTTTTTATTTTATTTAATTGTAGGTGAGCCTTTGGTGATCGCTACAATTTGTTTCTTATCGCACGCTCTACGGCATCTCAAAGAATGATCGACAAATTACAAGCGAATGAGAATTCTTCTTGTCGCGCTTCAATCCAATTTGTTTTGTAAAAAAGATTCTAGCCCGAGTTGTACAAAATTGTGAGAGACCAAAATACTGCCCAGTCCTCAAGGCGTCGTTCACAAATTCGCCTGAGAATAATTTTGTGGGACCTATGTAGCTATTTCTGCTACAGATTTATGTCAGTGGAACTCTTACAAAAGGATAGCGATTATTACTTATTTTCGCTATAGTACAGAAATAAAGTCCGGTCATCCCGGGACTCAGGGGTGACATAAAACAAACCCCATTAGAATCCCGTAAAGTTACGACCATAATATAAAGAGTTTTCTGTCATTAAAACAAAAAGTTAATAATCATATGATAATTTATACGGAACAGTGTAGCATGCATTTTAATTAGGACAGTAAGTCAAGTCTGAAGTTGGACCGCTCCGAGTTGGCGGGTATCCGGTGAGCGGCGAGCGGCGCTGGAGTTGAGGTGATAAATAGTGCTCCCCGTCACTAAATCACACCTTTATATGAAAGCATCCGAATTAAGGCGCTTCCACAAACGCTATTCTTATCCGGAATTGTAGTGTCACCTTTGTGTTGAATTAGAAAAAATACGAGCGCTGGTAATAAATATTAGGAGAGACGCCCTTACGAAGCTACGCCGTGATGAATTACAGACGTAATATTTATGAGTTCACATAAAAAAGTAAGTAAAGGAATTGTAGACGGCGTAGATTAAGATTTTATTTAGTCTTGAGATTTTTAGGCTCAAGTTTTTAATCTTAATACACTTTGTACAACTATTAATCTTTGTTTACGTAAGAATTAAACAACGATGAAGCTTTCTAAACTAAGTTCTAAGTAGGCATACTTTCTTTTTGCGTTGTTTCTAAAACGAAATAACATTCAATTTTTATTTCATAATAGCATAGATACAAGTAGAAGACATAGTTTTTTCAACAGTACCTATATCTCTACTCTCTTTTCGGTATACTTACTGATTGCAAGAGCTAAGATTCTGAGTTTTTTTTTAATCATCGATATGTCATATTATGATACTTTCAAATAAATATCCCCGCATACCTGACGGCGTATGCTTGTCACGGCGTGTGGCGTGCAGTGTGAGTGCGCCGCTATTCCGTCCACGTGGCTGCAGCTAAGTTACGACGCGCCCGTGAGCAAACATATTGTTTATGCGCTGTGAGCAGACACCTCCGCGTATAATGTGTGTCGACGAAAATAATGAGTTATTTCGTAAAGGTGAGAGAAATAGTGATTAACCTATGATGTTATAGGGATGAGGTAGGTACTTTTGTATTTGGAACTGATATCATTGTCATCATTATCATCGGCCTATAAATGTTTCCACTGCTGGGCCACAGGACTCCTCTCTGAGGATCCAGAGAGGTAGACCCAGTGCAGGTTGTTATATGTCACAGGTTGAAAAATGCGCTTGCGCATCGGAACTATTTGCGACCTCGCCCAGTACCAGGTTATGAAGAAGTTGTGAATATTGTAGGGTTTCATTACTCAAATCTATACACTTTTTTTTTATCGTGGTAAAATCATCAAATGAGTCCTCCCACCCAGGGCAGGGCGGCAGGGACTGTCAGACTTGTACTGACTAAAATCCACGGTGTCCTTCACTAGCCCTTTACGTACTAGGGTCACGGTAATCCCTTGGTCCCGCGACAAATCTATACACTATGGTCGGTTTTCCTGAAGTTTCATATTGCTGAAACTATCTGAAACCAAACATAATGACTTGGTTTGAGCATAAAACAGATTTATATTGATTCGTTCATTAAATAGCAACTAAACGATATTATTATAAAAACACATAGCCTACCTGTTAATTTAGAAATATTTCCATATTTCGAGTAAATATGCAAAGCAGTGTCTAGTCAGATACAAATACAATGATGTTTTATTAATAATTAAAGTTTCACGCCTCTGTGTAGGCAGAGAATGTCACGGGGCAACAGGAGTGCTTTGTATGCTCTCCTCTCCTGGCCACAAGGTGGATACTTGACACTTGCCTTGGGCCGGCGCTTCGTGTCAAATAATTAGTCAGTAAATTTTTTAAAAAAGTACTCTGCCGACAAACTGTCTTGCAGTTTAACTGAAGACAAATGATTAAATAATTATTTTAAATTTATTTTCTAAATAAGTTATAAAATAAAAAAGAAACAAGTAATCCAATGTTGTGCTATTAGTTTCAATGTGTCTACATACCAAACTTTTTATGGTAGGTAAATGAAGCCAAAAAGCCTAGGTATACTTTGCTATTTTTTTTTGACATGCTAATAAACAACATTTATGTAATATTCAGGAAAACCGTTTGGCTTGTTTTGCTGACTTTACAAATACGCGGGCCACCGGGCGCGCTGTGCATGTCATGTCTTAGAGTCATATCGCCACGCATTGCAGAACCACGATACTCACTTAAACAAGTGAAGCGCTTGTCGTAAGACGCAAGCGGGGCCTAAGCTCGGGCGCACAATACCGACCGAGTTAGCACAGCAGATTGTACGGGCTCCACCGCCACCACAACACCGCGTCTCAGAACTTGAGAGGCTGCGTCTCAATCGCGTGAACTATCGTGTTCACGTAACCGGCATAACTTCAGTCGTAAGATGCTTTATCTGAGTAGGCCATATGTAGCACAGGTAGGGTTACAATCACGTGTACAAGTAGTTACGTGGGGCTCCACGTCTGATAGGGCTTCACTAATAACACGTCGCTAACTATCGCTTGCCGGGGCTTGCGAACTGCGTGACCTAACAAAATACAGGCTACGTGAAGTTAAGAGATTAAGCTTTTAGAATGAAACGTACTATGAAGACGGATTACATCGTTTTATTGTAATGTCTAAAGAATAACATACTTAATACGGATGTGTTTATTCAACTTGGTATGAAATGTTTCGGAATGACTTTTAGAATGATATAGAAGGAATACAAGAGCATGTTGCTTTTACAATTTCTGTCCTGGATTCGATTCCTAGGCTGAGTAAAGAGTTTTTGGGTTTTTTTATCACGAATTTTATTCATAAAAATCCGGAGCTTGGATTTGTGTCCGATAATTAGAATTATGATCGAACTTTACTTAACAAGTATTAACAATCCTAATATGTGATTATTGGTTCTTTAAGGCACATCTCCACCTTAAATTTCCATGTTATTTAAATTATGCACTGTTATTTTATAGAATTTATTATGTAGATAGGTTTATTAAATAAAGTAAGCCTTATTACTTCACAACCCACTTGAATAAACAACAAATAGCTCCACACATTTAATCTGCAGCCTACAATGCCACTAAATACTATCATCCAGCGCTGCAATGTACACTCGGCAACGTTTACATAAGTACAGCCGACGACCGCAGCGCCACCGCGCCCTGCGGCGCCCGTTGGCACTAACCGTGCGCTGTTCTGCCAGGGATGCCACAAGGAATTATTGAACAGGGGACGAATATTCTGTAGCTTTTAATGTTAGATAAGCGTATAGATCGTTTTTTTTTATTGAAAACACTTTTAAATTCTCAGGAGAAATACAACAGCGTAACAGTTTCCATAATGAAAATTTTTTCGCCATGAGATCTTACTATAGAATCTTAACAACCGCTGGAGCAAACCGTTGTAAAATATAGTTTTTCTTAAAATCCGATCCTTTTTTTTCGGTTTTGAATTCACTAATGAGGCGGCGCACGTGAATTGTCAGTAGTCATTGCTACCCATCGATAGTAAAGGCTAGCTCTGCGATGCATCGCACCGCGTTGTTCACCCCAGAGACAAAGTTGAAATGTTTCATGTGCTTGTAATTACATTGGCAGTTGGAATACCCTTAGAACTGAAACACAGCAATGCAGTAGTAGCCTTAGTGTACTGGTCGTTCTACCTACTTTACAAAAAACTTCACTAATATTTTAACAAAAAAAAAAAACAAGGCACATGAATATTTATTTATCTTCTTTGTAAGGGGCAGTCAGTTAATGTAAGGCATTGACACACAATCACATTATTCCTTCTCAATGGAAAACCAAATTGAAAACATGCAATAAAAATACAACAATTGTCTTTTCAAAACTCGAATACTGTCCCGCAATGGATTTCAGTACATTGTGTCAAAAACTCGTAATACAAAATGAGCCATTACTTCTCCTTTGATGGGTAGCGTTAAGCCGAAAAATTAAATTCAAAATCACCGCCCAAACGTTGAAAAGGCTCTAAAGTTTATTTAACAGGGGGCTTTAAGAAAACGCCGAGACTCACTGACTTGTTTATCCGAGATGAAAGATATGATGGTACAAGTAGTAAGCGATGGGATTTTAGATTAGTATCGCACTATTTTGTTAGAGGATGTCTAAGATATTCGAAAATTATGATTAAAAATATTTGTGCGGGGGTGATTTTCCTTCATAACTCTGGATACAAAAATAATCCTGAAGATTGCTTTCTTCAGTTCCGTTTTAATAACGCCTTAAATAAATTTGTTTAATAACCTTATAACGAAAAATATCTTCCTACGCAAAACACCTACTTGCTAAATCAAATCTAACAAATTGCGCGCGCGCTTAGTATTTTATTAGCAAGAAAAATATTTTATGAGCGAACGTCGTGGGGTGAGAGTCGAGGCAGTTTTCATGATTAATTAACTTGAACTGCCTCCCTGGACTAGACCTGTTTTGTACCGCTGTGCTGAATGTGCTCGCAGTGCCGCTGTGCGTCTCACACTTACACAGCGGTCGCACAAAGCACCGTTGTATTAAGTCGTAAATTAATTTCACCTTCATCCCGCGGCGCCAGGGCTCGCAGTAATGAGGTGCACCCTACACCTTTACTACTTACACATGTTTCTTTACAAAACACGAGCCCATAAAAACGTAAAGGAAAATGGTTTCAGCAAAATTTAGCTGAAGCTCTTTTATCCTATTTTACAACGGGCCTTACTTCATTTACAAACGGAGCAGATAAGCCGCAGTCCACATTCCAAATATTCGTTTTGTTGATCGTTTTTTTAGATAATACATGCCCTGATATCTGTGCAGTTCAGTTGAATCTTTTCTCCCGCTATAAAAATGCGGTGAATTATCTGCTTTAGAAAATTTTCTGCGATCCAAATCACGTTTTATTTTCTAATTCTGTTTTCGTTTAGATTGCCTCGCGATATTTTTTCTCCTTACTTCATCAAACAAATTCCATTTTGTGCAAAATGAAGCTACGAGCGCTCGTAACAGCATCGATGAAAATTCAATTTGGAAAAATCACGAACTTTACGACTAGTGAACGAGCTTTGAGATAAAATTATTATGTAATTTAAGTGAATAGACACATAAAATCATCATTATGTTTCTGTGTTTCGTTCTCGAGATTAGATTTTACACTTGTAGTTTCACATACAATGCCGCCTCTATGCACTCAGTTCAAAGACAACTAAAAAAAAAAAAAAAAAAACAAAAAATGACAGGTTATACTGACCATAATTCAAATCTTCATTCACGTTCCAGTGCTTCGCCATTTTGTACTGTCAATTTGCTCTTAATGTTTTTTTCTTAGGCAATTTTAGTGTTTTTTAAGTTATGCCCAGGAGGAAATATAATGACGAATATAGTTACATATACACAGTTGGAAAGGAAATTACTTAAAGGACGGCGCCGTAGATCTACGTCATCGCTAGGCCAGCGTTGTCAATACCTCAAGGTATTTTTAATTTTTTATTGGTGGAAAATGGATTAACGATGCTACGCACGAGTTGCAACTTATCCTTTTTTATCTAAAACACGGGTTCACGATGTAACGCCTTGAGTTCATCTTACCCGCTGTAATATGTACGTAATACTCACGCTTTATTACGTACATAAATCTTGTTACCTGTTTAGGTAATTATAACCATGAAACAATTGTGTTTTCAATCATCGGGGTTCACGATGCAACGTCTTTGAGTTCATCTTACCCGCATGTTTCTTTATTTGTTGAATGTATAATAAAAATACGGCTTTTGTTACAATACATTGTATTGATATTACATTACAAATACGGTCCATATTCGTGGTCCTTATTTGTGGAGAATGTACATCATTGTATAATTTCCGATTGCAGAAAAGACTGCTTTAGAATCGGAGGATAATAAATACCTACCGATGAACCATAATGAGCCGGTTCCATCAAATTGCGCTTCTTGGTTGCAGTCACTGCAAATGGCAGAAGTAGCTACCTGAAGTGACACAAGAGCCTCTTTCTCGGTTGTCAGCCGATGAAGTTGTTATTGAAAAGGAGACTCAGGAATTAGACGAGTCCGTGATGAAAATATTAGGATCGGAACCAAACACTACGATCTTTTGGTAAAAACATACACAAAGACTTAGCTGTATGCTATTAATTCATAGCCGCTTTTGGTTTGATAAAAGAGATCCGGAAGGAATCTTTAGAGTCTCATTTACCTCCGGACAACTGTAAGCTCATTGGCGCACCATCTTTAAATCCTGTAATTAGGGCTACAGTCAGTGACCTTATAGTGAAGCGTGATAAGGCTATTTAGGCCAAACAGAAACAGGTTGCTTGAGCAGTTTCATGTTTAAATGAAGCTATTTCAATTCTTTTGTCTCAAAGGACTAAAGATCCGAACATATTGAAATGACTTGTGGACACCGGGCGTATTTTGTGCGTTTGTTCTAAAATGACTCTGTCACCAGGCGTAATTTCATCCTGGCTGTACTGAAAAAGGACTAAAAGGATCAGGTGCACCTGACTAAAATTGATAGTTTTCTCTTCGGACAAAAGCTCCCTGAGACGCTGCGAACAGCTAAGACCATCAATAAGTCAGAAACTGAGTTGAAATGTGGTCCACAGCCCAATGTTATATCAAACAAGTCAAAGCTTCCACTATGTAACAACACTCCAAATTTAAAGTGGAAGCCAGCGCCGTACCGCCAACCGACGGTGCCTCGAAGAATGAAGGAGTCTGTCCTCTGGACGAGACATCGGTAAGCGCAATCCAAAGCGTCGCGTCCGAATTACGGCAATAGACATCACGGTAAACTATATCGGCAGACTTTGTCATTTTATGAACAATGGTCACAAATAACATCAAACCTACGAGTAACTGTACTATCATGGATTGAGGGTTATGAAATTCTTTTTACACGTAATCCATGTCAGATTAAGGTACCACCACTTCAGCGATATTCTCGTTCTGAAGAATATGAATTTGAACAGGCTATAGATAATTTACTTTCTATAAGAGCTGTTTCTAAATGTCAACCTTGTGACGGTCAATTATACATTTTTTTTTTTGGTGTCGTAACCAAACGGTAAATCTAGACAAATTTTAAATTTAAAAAGTCTGAATGTTTTGTGTGTAAATGTAAACACTAAACATTTCAGATTAGAAGACTTTCGGATATGAATTAAAATTAACTTATTTCAAAAGACTGTTGTGTCCACGATTGATTGATGCATATTTTTCAATCACAATTCACAAAGATTCTAAAAATACTTGCGATTTAAATGGAAAGATTTAATGTTCTCCCGTTTGGTACCTTACTTTTTACTAAAATCATGAAACCTGTTGTTAAATTATTGCGATCTCGGTGATCTGTCAACCATCTTGATGATCTTTGCCTTGTATCACATCATTCCTATAACGATTGTGTTGTTAATGTTGAAATTACAAAGAAATAGCTTTCACACTTAGACTTCATCATAAATGAAGCTAAGAAAGTTGTATGATTCCTAATAATTCATGTTGATTTTTAGGTTTTCTCATTTATGCTAAAACAACGGAAATTAGCTTGCCTGTTGAACAGCGTCAAAAAATTAAGAAGGAGTTATTAAAATTTTAAAACTTGACTATGAAAAAAATATTGATTTTGCTCGCTTAGTAGGACTTTTAACATCTGCTTGCCCTGACATTGAATATGGCTGGCTCTATACTAAAGAGTTAGAGCCATGGAAATTCTTAAGTCTTAAAGGTTCTGATAATGAAGAATTCATGAATATACCGTCTTCTTTGGATTCCGATTTTGATTGGTGGTTAAATTCTATTGATAAATCTATTTTCAAAATAAAAGTTTATGAATATAATTTAGAAATTTAGACTGACGCCTCAACTACGGGATGAGGAGTAATGGAAAAACAGCTAGTGGTACTTGGAGTCAGGAGGAAAGGGAACAGCGTATTAATTATTTGGAATTATGGCTGCTTCTATTGGACTAATTTTGAGAATACACAATTCGAGTGCGATTTCTTATATAAAGCGCATGGGAGGTGTGCAGATTCCTCATTAAACGTAACTCACTAAAAGTGTATGGCAATGGTGTGAGGCTCGCAATATTTTCGTTTTTGCTCTTTACATTTCATAGTCCGACAGGCAGTCGCTCCATGTAAAATACTGATATCCGTCTGCATCTGGAAGCTCTGCTGTTTAACTGGAAGCCAACCCCAATATAGTTGGGAAAAGGCTAGGCAGATGATGTTGCTCTTTACATTCTATCAATCGAGAACAGTATCGCCGATTTTGAATCGAGTCGAGTTTACCCCGACATTTAATGGGAACTATCAGACTTTACCTTTCATGAATTAGTGAAACTGTTCGGCCAGCCTGATATAGATATGTTTGCTAGTCTTATTAATAAAAAATGTGCTAGATATGTATCATGGCACAAAGACCCAGACGCATGTAATATAAATGTTTTTTCAATGTGTTGTTCCGAATGGTATTTGTATGGTTTTTTTTCATCTATTGCAGTAATTCTCTAATCATTGAGAAAGACCATCAGAGACTAAGCTACTTGTTACTTGTGAATACTTGTTGTCCCGGCATGGCCGTCACAACTCTGGTATCCCTTATTTACTAAGATTTTAGTAAGTAAAACTTTTTCATTCTGCTAAAGAATTACTAATATCTCATTCCAGCAACCGTCAGATACTCGTACACAACCGGATTACCCTGGTTGCCGGAGTTTTGTGCGTGAATCTCTACTAAGAAGAATCATTCCTCCGGCATCGATTAACATAACGTTGGCATCTCTATCGGAAAATTCCATCAAACAATATATATATAGTTAATCAATATAGTTGTTTGGAAAAGTTTTCATACAAAAAAATGGTATTTTTTTGTATGAAAACAACATTAATCTTTATGAAGCTTCTGTCCCAAAAATATTTTATTTTCACTGAGTTATTTGGATATCTAATTAGTCAGAGAGACTCTAGCGAGTCTGTGTACCCCACGATCAGTTAAACCTAGAAAAAAATTCAAGAAAATTTATTACTTGTACTTGTTACTGCCCAAAGGTTCCAAACCTTATCCAAAATTAAAGTTGAGAATAAGAGTACCTCATCTAATATAAATAAATCTATTAAGATTCCTGATTTGATAAAAACGTCTAGTATAAAATCAAAACAGCCAATGCTTATTCTACCATATTTTCAGGAAAGACCCGAAATATGCCTAGCTTAGTTATTAGTAGATTATTTACGCGTAACTGAATCGTTACGTAGCAATCACAGTTTTCTGTTTGTTAACATCAAAAAGCCACATAATAATGTTTGTGCTCACACACTAAGCAGGTGGATAAAGAGTACCTTACAAGTCAGTGGAATCAATGTTACATTATTTTCTGTTCGCACTACTAGACAAGCCAGTACTTCGCGTGCTCGTCAATTTCGATTTGGATCGAAAAACTGCCGGTTGGTCTGGTACATTTACAACTTTTGCCATGTTTTATAACAGGTCTATATTAACTGATTCTAGTAACCCATTTGATCTAGTGACAAATTGTGTTCTGTAGGTATTTCATTTAATGTTTGTACTTGTACAATCAACAAATGATTTAGTTATATACCTACTGTTTTTAGTTATCGAAGATGGTTTTTTCTTTTGATGATTTTATTGTTTTTTATTTCAATATTTTATTGATTTATTCAAAACCTGAATGCATTCATTTCACAAATTACTCTCAATATCTACAAGTGTAAAATCTAATCTCGAGAACGAAACACAGAAACATAATTAATGATTAAACGAACTTACCTGTAAGTGAAGTTCGATCATAATTATGTGAGGTGTTTCGTTCGAAGAGATTAGAATCCCGCCCTCCCGAATTGAACACCCAAAGTTGTGAAATGAATTATTATTATATTACTAATCTCTAAACTAAATGAAGATTTGAATTATGGTCAGTATAACCTGTCATTTTTTGTTTTTTTTTTTTTTTTTTTAGTTGTCTTTGAACTGAGTGCATAGAGGCGGCATTGTATGTGAAACTACAAGTGTAAAATCTAATCTCTTCGAACGAAACACCTCACATAATTATGATCGAACTTCACTTACAGGTAAGTTCGTTTAATCATTAATTATAATAGAAGCATTCATTTCGCTTTAAGCCCTAAGCGATAATAATTTATTCCATAATTTGAAAAGGAATACCGTTTAACGAATATCATTGAACGAAACGTGTAGGAATGTCATTGTCCGTATAGCATACAACAATTGATACAGGCTAATGACTTGCGAAATTAAATCAATCGAACGAGTTAAAAGGACTGAAATCGCATTAAAATCCAAAACGACACCAACAAAAAAGGTTTTAACTCCAATTATTACCCATTCCGTATCTGTCTTACACGGGACCGTGAGCAAAAAAGGGACGAGGGGACAAAAAGAGCCAGCGATAATGGTCCCACGCACTACCGACAGCCTCGGGCCATTTTAGGGTTTAGTACAATGGGAACGCTTGAACGGTAATCGACGTTTTATAAGAAGCACTACAGAGCGGTTACGTCACCGCGACCTTTTCACTGTACTACTTGATAGCCTTTGTGTTGCTCTCATTAGAGCCACTTTGGATTCTCTTTCAGTGGCTGAGCTTCCATCGGATAATGCAGTTACGACAGATATAGGCCTTTTGAGTGGCTTGGACAAATTTCTCACTTATAAACCTTTTATTAACCTTTTTACAGTCAAAGAGTTCTGCAAGTAATACAGTTTTATTTAAAACGGGCTTTGCACGCGGTCCAAGAAGTCAATCGTAAAGTGTTTCTTGCTGATTCTTAAAAGCGCTCCACCGTGTTGACGTAAGAATTTTATAACTCGTTGGAGATGTTTTAGCAACGTGGTTTGAAAACATGAAAAAAAAAACGGTGAGAAAATGGCTACACTCATCATCATTACTCACGCCAGCGACAAAAGAAAGACTTCAAGACTTGGAAGCGAAAATTTGATATCCGATCAAACATACATTTATCTTCGCCATTTGCGGGCAGACAGAGAAATTTGATAAGCACCACTCGCAAAAAGCCCGATTTACTTAATGCAAGATAAAATTTAGACATCCTCACGGTAACGGTGAGGTTGTTCTAGAAAATTCCCTTTAGAAGCGAAATATTCGAGCAGGAGAGGAGAGAGGGGAGCACTCAACGGAACGCTAATGGCATCGTTTTAAAAGGAAACGAAAATAATAAATTATTGACATCATCTTTTCTATCGCGCCTTGGAAATTATTTATTTTATCTACAGTACAGTGTTAATGCCCGCCTGTGTCGTTTGGAAATAATGCTCTTTGCACTGGTCAATGAAATGGAAACAGATGTTAAATGTATGAAATGCTGATGGAATTTCCGATAACGGTGAGATTGATTCCGTGTTTTTTGCGTATATTGTGATCGGATTAATGCTGCGGGTATCTTTGATAGAATCAGATAAATGTTGAAACAAAATTGATTAATTTTAACAGCGTAATTTCTAAACTGTTTCACAAGTACTTGGTAAGTAATTGTAGTTTTCATGAATAACTGATTTAGTATTGTCATGTTTTATTAAAATCATAATGTTTTGGACTTATAACAAAGTTGAAACCTTGTAAATATTTCACGCAATCAGCAAATATTACCAAAACGAAATCTGTAACTGAAACAGACGAGGACCACTGAACTTCCAAACTCAAAACAGTTCAGTTGAACTAATTGTACAATATAAACAATGCGGTAACCGTGTGGCCCTAACGATCGCTGCAGGTGGAGCTGAGGCGCTCGGAACTAACAGGACAGATACAAGTAACAGTGTATACAATACGGTCGCACAAAGGAGGCATCGTATGAGATAACAAGGGGGAGAAGTAGCGGCCCCATTACGCTGCCTTGAGGTACTCCACCCTTTAATGAACGCTAGGACACCGCTAAAGTGAAGTGTTCTTGTTGCTTTAATGGTTTTATTCATACGTTTGGTGTGGCTTTTAATTACTTTATAATAATAAAATGTAGACTTAATGTTTTTGTGTTTCTTTACATGGTTTTACAACTCTTAGGCTTAGGAAGAGAAGCTATTGGGTTGGTTTATTGTACCTTTAACTTATCTAAGTATTGATAAAAATACGTATTTTTGGTAACGAATACCGACGAAATATGGTTTTATTAATGCAGTACCTAACTAGTTTAATAAATTGGTGTTGACAGATGAAAATAAAGAACAGTGGTGTGCATGAGGCTGTTGCCAAGTGGCGATTGGTGCAAAGACCCACTGGCGACTAACAATAATCTGGCTTTGGCACGCGTCCGACTCAGCGCAACCGTGTTGGGATATTAAGCTTCGCAATGTGATTTGACTTGCCACATTGGTCTAGCGGCTCCAGCACAACTGCAAAACATGTGGACCTGTTTTTAATGCTTACGTCAAAGAAGTCCTTTTAATTTCGCGGAAAAATGTATTCTAACTCTAGCTCTATATCCGTTTTATTAGTGCTATTGCTTGATACTATAATGAGTTAGTTAGATATATAAAAAAAACTTTTATTAATTGCAATTATGACTTCGGATAAGTTCTTCGAGTGAAAACATGGCAATTTATGTCAGTAAACATTTTTAGTATCATGAAAATTGCTGTTATTTACGACGATTGAGTTTTATCACATGAAAATGAATCCACGCAAATGATATTTCCAAACATAACACTTGAACACTTTATATATGTTTGCAACAAGTTACTGAGGAAAATAAATTTATCGTCAGATTAGTGCCAAACTCTCTCACGGATCGATTTAATCACGAACCTCTTCAAACTAATGGGGGAGGCCCACTTAATGTACAAATAGGCCGGTTGGATTGTAATCTGGATAGAGATTAGGCAGGGATTGAGGAGGTCATCGCACAATCCTCCCCGCCGGTCATCAATGTAGCTGCTATACAATTATGGTATTAGTTTCAGGCCCGATGTTGTGTTCACTTCAGTGTCAGCTGATTGCTGTATTGTTTCGATTGCCATTCCAGTCATTTGATGATTAATTTATAGATTTGCATTCAAAAGATTTGATAGTATCAGAAATTCTGAATAACTCGAAAATTATAATTAGATTAAGGTTAGCGAACATAAAAAGTAATTTGACGATCACAAAATAATTTAATCTACTCATAGCACGCCTACGTAACTTTTTCAGGGTAGACCTCATAAATATCATCAAAAATTTAAGGTCACATTACGAAGGTAGATTTCATTAAAAACTTTCATCTTGTGAAAATCTTTTTCATGAAATAATATAGGGTAAGTTTTGCCAAAATACAAGTGACATTCATGAGCTACGTGTAAGTACGAAATAGTTACGTACAATATACGAGGAATGTCTTAACAAAGTTAGTTTTCCATTATCTTATAGAGGTTCTTCGAAGGAAATAGACACAGTGTTCAGTTGGAAACGATTCGGTGTGTGTGCGTTATGGATGAATTCGAAATTGATCGTAAACTATGTTAATTATTCGCTGCGACAAAGGAGTGCGGCGGTGCCGGCTTTGAAGTTTGACATATTAATGCCCTCATACTAAGTCAACGGAACTCCACTGAGCTCATAAAAGCTTTTAAGACGTGTATCCTCTCGATAATCGACTTAGTCGAAGCGGATATTGATATAGAATTAAGCTGAGAGATAAAGAATGCTGGAATGCCATTAATGAATTCCCATTTAATACTTATTGTCTACTTCATAATACTATGGCTTTTTCGGGGTGTAAAAATCATTAAATCATTAAGAGTACCTAGTAATAAAAAAACCCTTCGGTTGTCTTTTGCGTTCCAGGGCCACAGTACTCTTAGACATGGGTAGAGACGTCATGGCGGTTAAGTATATACTAAGGTTGAAAAAAGTTTAGCACCAGTAATGTGTGTACTAAATAAAGATCACTGAAAAGAGTATTTATACTTCTTGACTTCACACTGACTAAAGATAAATAATTTGTAGATGAAATAATGGTGAGTAAGGCGCAACATTTTAGAAATTTCTAAAATTACTCGTTCACGAACTTGAGTGTTCAGCTGAAGTTCAAAGTAACATAACCCTAAAAAGTTACAAGTAGCAACTAATCGACTCAGATGAAGGTCAACAACTTTTAATTATACTTGTAGTAATGAAAGTTAACTTAAGAAGCCTGGTTCAAACTCTTTCCACTAAAACATTCATTTACTAATTACAGGAGCGAGCGGCGAATAAAAAACGTCAGCTCTCTGCCGGAAACAAATTGTTTTAAAGATGAAACTGTGTATTCTGTTCTTACTGAACTTCCTAGAAGAAATGTCAGTGTTTTTAAATTCCGCGAGGAAACACTCGTACATCAAAGTTTTGCGAGAAATATTAGTTTTGCAAAACGTTGTGTGTATTTTTACGTTGGAATAATAATTATTTTTGAAAGAAAAGCAGTGAGATACAAAGTTTCATGATGTTCAGACTTATAATTTGATTCAATGTAAAATTGTTTATCTTTCTTCTCTGCCACCGACGGATGCCACGAACCAAGTGGACTTACTACTTGTATGAAATCTTGGGATAAATATGAAAGCTTTTTATTGAAAGGACCAATTTATCTCCACGAGAGGGTTAAGCCAAGAAGTATCTGAGAGAGTGCTAAAATTCAACTTAAAACAAGTTCAGAAAATTAAGTGGACGATATAACGTTATTACGCGTAACATAGCCAAAATTTATGGTAACATCAGAGCTTCGCACAGTCCTCGTTTACATGGCGCGATGGCGACACTCGCGGCACAACGCGTCCCCAGAGACTTGTTTGACAAATAGAGATCTCGTGCACCGAATTTGGCTTGAAAAAAATTGTCGCGGAACGAGCTCACGAAACCTATATCTACAACCAAATTATATTGACCTTCCCCGCCTCCTTGAACCCGGATTACTTGGAAAAGAAACGGGTAAAGCCACCCGTGCTGACAGGTCACAGAACCCTGGCCGTGATACGTACACTGCAATAAAGTAAATTGCGAGCATTTGCTATACGTATTTGGTACAACGAGGATCTTTATGGCGCCGATAATGTTATGGGCAGGTAATGTTCTGTTGCGAACGTACGAATGGACGTTTCATTATTTTACGATCGTCTTTGTGTTTTTGATATTCCTTTGTGTGACGTAAATTTGCTAAGGTTTAACAGTTAACGAGCGCATTAAAGATTTTATCAGGGAAATTCTCTCATTATTTGGTATTAGATATTTATTGAGAATAAGCATAACTAGTATCTAGACATTGTAACAACACTTTACTTTATATTCTGATGATGTTTTAGTGTAGTATCATTTCTCTTTATTTTATTTTTACAAAAAAAAAACACGGTGCTTAAAAATTTATTCCGGACCGCCAATAAAAAGTAACATTACTAGCATGAATTTCCCGATGTTTACAATAAATCCGAGGCCATCTATCTTTAAGCTAGCCCACATATCTATTAGAAGTACTAATTAATTGATCTATACAGTTTTGTTTCTTTGAAAATGGAGGTATCACACGGAAGGTCGCAGTATTGCATTGTTCAGACGCTCTATTATTCTAGTTTTAATTGGTAAGTCTTGGAATGATATCAAACTATTAAGCCTATTGGTTTTATTACAATTATGTAGCTCACAGTACTTAAAACCACACATATCTTGTGTTACCTAATGTTAGTTCATGTTTTCATCTTTGATTATAACGAATTTCTAAGAATTTTGTTGGTTAGAGTTGAGTTCTGTAATATGTACCACATAACAGGCTAATTAATTTTATTCAATAACGAAGATAATTAAACTGAAGACGGTAAATAAGTGACGCCAAGTTAACAACTTGAAATGTTCGTAGATTCACTAAAATATCAGTCACAGCGACAGTAATTGAAATATAACATTATACAGTATCTCCTAATGTCTTATAACGTTATATTTATTTAGTTCGGTCGTTGAACCCCAGCAGGAGTGTCGGTAGCCAACTACACACTCGTGTTTCTGAACTTATCTTCTAAAAACTTTTGGCATGGGTTTATCCAGTGCCAAATCAGTGCTCATTTAATTATATAACTCTGCACGAACTCTGCAGCATTTATTTTTCACACTACATGTCCTAGTTCTAGAAAACGTAGATTTTTCCAATTCAAGTCTAGGCTGATATAAAATTTTATCTAGTATTGATAGGTGCTTGCAGTGCAATGTCGCAAGCCGAACAAAAAGGAAGGTAGAAAGTTAGAGGTTCTATAGAGCGAGTGAGGCCAATCGAGGTTTATTTTAGTTTGCTCTTCGGGGATAAGCTCCCTCTACCAGGAGAGACTCGCTATAACATTGGCAAGTGTTCACGCCCTCCGGGAAAATGAATAGAGATGAATTTCATAAAACTTATCCGATCTTTGCATGTAAATAAATAATTGGTTTACCGAGCAGTCGAGTATCCTTTTAAAGGTGCGTGAATAGTCAATAACGCGAGTTATTTTTATCTGCAATATAAATTATTTTGATTAACAAACGACCAAATCTGGTGCAGTGCTAAACAGCGAATTCGTTAAAAAGGTTTTAAGACCTATATCTCACTCCGGCCACAGTAGGCGCGGGCAAGCGGGCGGCGAGTAATGGGCGACTCGCTGTCCGACCATGGACCATGCCCGAGTCGACGGCGCATTGTGTTACACGCTCGCCTCAGGGAGTGTCAGCATAGTGACGGGGCCCCTCTATAGAGGGCCAAAGCCTGCCGGGGTCGCGGGACTCACGAATTACCGTGACGCCAGAACGTAAAGGGCTATTGTAGGATACCGTGGATTTTAGTCAGTACGAGTCTGACAGTTCCTCCCGCTCTGCCCTGGGTGGGAGGACTCATTTGATGATTTTACCACGTTAAAAAAAAGTATGGCAGATTTATAAAAGAATAAGAAGTTATAGGAAACTCTTACCAAAGTGTAAATTGTAGTCAAACCAAACATTGATCAGATGTCTTAATCCCAATATCGGCTGGACAAACACACATCAAGCATAACCGAGTACCTGCAACGTGTAACATCAAAGGAATGCCGCGTATGTTATCGACAATTATCTCTGGTTAGCATCGAGTTTGTCGAGACGATCTGTGGTCACCGCAGTGACCGCTGTGACCGCTGGCATGCCAAACTAAAGCTTGGCTACTAACTAATGATGTAATGACTTGGCCGTTATTGTTAGTTGCAGCTCTGCAACTAATACTCTTTGTTAAATAGAATTAGTGGGAGATTGTAACAGAGCAGTCGGCGGAATTGCTATTGTTTCAAGGTTTAATGTTGTTTTGTGGGATGATTTATATTACTTCACACAATGTTCTACAAGGTACTACAATTTCAAACATTGCCTTTTTATGGGTTGATTTAGTGAATGTAATATTTTACAAAATATATTAAGGAGACTGGTTTGAAGTACTTCTAAATTACAAGTAGACATTGCCAAAACAACGAAAGTTTTAAAAGAAGCTGTTTGTATTTCTTCCTGTAAAGCAAGTATCGACGCATCATAATCAATACTGGCAGTATCTCGAACTGCATGAATCTTGATCGTCGATCCTCCTGATTCGTTTACTGAAATTTAAAACAATTATATATCTTTGTTGCAGAAATAATTTCTCGTCAGTGATGTAACTGCTACAAGTCACAATGAAGGTGAAAGTGAAGTGAGCGGCTGACGTGCAGCCTGGGCTCCGGAGCGCGCGACGATGAGGCGGACATGAGCTCGACCTGCGTTACTATGACAACCAAGATGCTGCTCTCACTGCTACTGTACTGCTTTTGTGTCGCCACCACAGCTTCAATACCTAGTGGAGGTAAGTGGTAGATAAGAGAAAAGATACAGCGTACGTCTATTTCAAAATCGGGGTAGTCTATAAAAAGTTGCGATTGACATGAACAATTTTATCACGTAATTAGGTGAAGATATAATAGCTACTGTTAATCAAAGAAGTGGAAAAGATAATTTTGTAAGTTGGCCTTTACTGACGGTGCTGGAGAGTACGGTTCATAAAAATACGGTTTATGTTGACGTTATTTTTTTTCTCCATATTTTTTGGTGATGTTTTTATAATCATGTAATGATGTGATGATGATGTTAAGGTTAAAGAAAGTTTGTAGAAGCTGCAGCAAGATTAATTACTTTTAAACTAATTTATATTTCAAGATAAGAAAACTGAAATGATAACTTTGAACTCGTTATAATAAATACTTCAACTGTTGAAAGTTTTTAAACAAAAATAACTGCAAAAGTAACAGATAAAGAAACTTGCGAAATTCGCTGAGAATCTCGCTAAAATATTCCCTTAAACCCCGGCCATAACTTATTCTATTCGGGAAATAAAACAAAGACCCCACTATCCAGAATGGAAATATCTCAAAAAACACGTTCTATTGCGCGTTCTGAATGAGATGGAAAAAAGAGGATTCGTACTGGAGCAGAGGTTTACCATAAAATTCTAGTAAACGGGAGAATGTTACAAAGTTTGTAGTGAAAGAGTGCGAGGATTTGCGAGTTTTAGTGTATTAATATAAAGTACGACTACAACGAGGGGATGTTATGAGACAGTTAATTTTGTAGTTTTACAAAGCATGCCTGTGAAAGCCGGTGTGAAAAATTTAATATAACACTATTTTAGCGACTTTAATTATATTATTGGAGACACGTGTAAAATTCTGACATCAGTTAGATTACTGGATACCTGTATAACATAACGATGATTACATTTTATGCGCCTCGTTATTCAATTAATAAATTACGCTGTGGCTACTTAGAAAAATAAAACTGAACAGAACAGTGATCGCACAAATAGGGAACCAAAAATAAAACCAGCATCGTGATTCAAACAAAAATAACCTTCGCTCGACGAATCTTTGATTTACGTTACGCAACAAATCATGTGCGATACATATCAATCATAAACGATGAACAGGACGAGGCAGAAAATATTCCTTGACATAGAGCAATATCAATCGGAGCAGATCAACCCGACAGCGGAGTGTCCCGCGGAATCTCCGCACGAGTGAATGGATACGAGCTAGATACCGTTCGTTCTTCATTCGACGCCAATCGAATGGAATGAATCGTGTAAAACCTGTTCACAGTGATTTTTTATTGAGAATATGGTAAGTATGCGAGGTACAGAGATTTCGGGTTGCAGGAAACATTTTTTATTCGGAACTGCGGAATTGGAAACAAAGGAATAAAAGCGAGGACGCAAGTTAGGCAATCGCCTGAGTAACGTAATCGCTGACTAATGCAGCGGATGCGCCCGTGCGTCAATAATAAACTGCACAATTGCAGATTCGTGAATTATAGTAATAAGTTTTTGTTAATAGAATTATAATAATTGTAAATTAGTCTTGTAGAACATTTCAATCAATAAACATTGTTTTTATTCTAATAAATATATTTTTTAATAATAATCTCGTTCGCCGTAACTTAACTGGCGCAGTCGGTAGGATCGCGACACTCTACTTCGAATACAACTCTTCGGTAAGAGTGAACGGTATCTATCGTTATCTTCGCGATCGCAAATTCGAATCTACAAAGGCGAGCAAGAGAAACCTGCGGGAGTCCTGGAGAATTGGGAGCCCTGCTGTTCTACAAGGCCCGGCTAGAGATGCAGAAGACACTGTGGTGAGTGCTTGTTGTATACCCAGTTTCCTATGCTATATTTCCTGCCGTATTTTTATAAATGTTACCCTGTGTGTTTGTTTATAGGCTAGAATCGCTATAGGCAAATAACATTAGTTATATGAGTTTATTAGATTCAATTTAATTTCAGTGTTTATGTATACGTGCTAAAATCGCGGTATACATTTTGCATTTCACAGCAGTTTATTCTGTAGGTACTCGTAACAAGAGATATTCACTTGTTTACGCATTCGCTATAATCGCGGTTCGTATGACACAATTAAAATAACTTCAAGCTAACCTCTTAGAGAGTAGGCAGTATTTATAACGAAACTATTTTTAGACGTAATCTCAATAGTATTTTATAGTGATTAATTTTTATTTTTATTCCTTTTAACAAATTAAACTACGATGGCTATGACAAGCATTGATCTAGCGACTTTCAAGTTCGTTTCAGAGCTATTGCCGAAATACGATGGCAATCCTAAAACATTAAATTACTTTATTAGAGAAGTTGAAAATGTCATGGTATTACTGGATCCACCAGTTAGGGCAAACCCTGCTATTGTTAGTTTAATTAAAAGTAAATTAAGCGGTTCGGCGATCAGTGCAATAGCATCAGAAGAAACGGTGGATAGTTGGCAGACAATTAAGGCTGCGTTAACGCGTAGATTAGGGGAACCGCGTAATGAAATACAGCTGATGCAAGAACTAACGCGTTTGCGTCGTAATAAAAATGAAGATGCTGAGACCTTTGGTAAACGACTACGGGAAATATTAGACACCTTAAACGTAGTAGGTAGGCACACGGATAAGTCATACTATGAGAGTATGGTCATAGATCAATACATTAACCATTTGGACTTTCACGTTTCTATCGGCGTGCGGATTGCGCAACCTACGACTCTTGAAGCAGCTATAGTAGCGGCTAGGCAAGAAGAGGCACGTTTAGCATTCAATAGATTCAATAATAGTTTTAATGCACTCTCCGTCCAAAACAAACCGAAAGAAATACCCAAGCCAAACCAAACGGTATCGCAAAATAGTAACTTTCCCCCGCGTAACAGCTGGAATACAGATCAGAGACAACAAAGAGGTCAAGGCATACCTCAAGGTCCCCAAGGAAGACCCGCTCCAGGTAACGTAAGACCTAGTGGTTCTGGCATTATCAGAAACTCGGGTAATTTTAGATCTCAGCCAAATATGCCTCGCCAGCAGGTGAACCCGCCACAAAAAGTGTCTGACGTCACCATGAGATCGGTAAGTAAGCCCGAAACACCGCGTTTCGCTTCTGAAGAAATGTTTTATACACAGCACAACCAAGACCAGTGTTACCCTGACTACAATGCCTGCTATGATGGTGAGTACAATAATAATAATTTACAGCTCAATGGTGAAGACGGCAGCTACACACAGGACATGCCTATAGATGGACCAAGCCATCAGGATTTTCCCCAGGACGAGGAGCCATTGAACCAAAGCTAGTAAAGACTGTTCACCTCAACAATCAAGGTAAAGACCATCTCCCCTATATAGTGTTGCCGGAATTTCAAGGCAAATTTCTATTAGATACTGGAGCTTCGCGTTGTATGATATCACCTGACGTAATAGCCGGCACTAATCTCGAACATTGCGTTGAGCGCGAGCCATTTCAAGTAAAAACTGCGCACGCTATTACTCGTCACGAACACGTTGCTATTTTACCTTTACCTCCACAGTTTAAGACAGACATATATCATAAATTTTTACTTTTCGATTTTGACCCAAAGTATAAAGGACTAATAGGGATGGACTTGCTAAAAGAACTAGGATGTAATATAGATTTTAAAAATAAGTTACTGCGAACTTATAATACCGAAATACCAATTCATTTTGATTATCCAGTAAAAAGACTCAAAATTGAACCTAATTGCGAAAAGTTTATAACAGTAAAGACGAATTATATGGACGGTAACTATATCTGTGACGACTTTAATTGGTTTAAAGGACTTAAGTCACCCGCCGCTGTAGTAACGGTAAAAAATGGAATTTTTAAAACATCTATAATTAACTTGACCGATAAAGAACAAGTAATTAGTAACAATTGCCATCTACCCCTTGAACCTTTGCCGCCACAATTGATAAATCAAAATAAAACACACAAAATTAATAACCTTCAAACTAAAACGGACATTGACAAAGAACTTCACGAGAACTTAAAGAAAATTAGAACCAGTCATATGAATGAAGAAGAAAAACGCGAGGTTACCAAGATTTGTTATCAATATCGTGACGTATTTTACTCGGAGAACATACCGTTATCTTTCACACATACTGTAAAACATGAATTAAGACTAACCGACGACACACCCATTTTTGTAAGAAACTATAGACAAGCCCCGCAACAACGTGCCGAAATTAAAAAACAAATAGATAATTTACTTAAACAAGGAATTATACGGGAAAGTATTTCACCCTGGTCTTGCCCTGTCCATATCGTCCCAAAAAAACCCGACGCTTCAGGGAAGGTCAAATGGAGACTTGTTATAGACTACAGACGACTGAATGATAGAATTGTTGAAGACAAGTATCCGTTACCAAACATCAACGACATACTTGATAGATTAGGGCGCGCACAGTATTTTACCACTCTTGATCTAGCAAGTGGCTATCATCAATTAGAAATGCACCCCAACGACATAGAAAAAACAGCGTTTACTACAGAAAGAGGTCACTATGAGTTCTTAAGAATGCCGTTTGGATTGAAAAATGCTCCGAGCACTTTTCAGCGGCTTATGGACCATATTCTTAGAGGAATAGATAACGTTTTCACCTATTTAGATGACGTCATAATTGCAGCCACCTCACTTCAGAATCATAATGAAAAACTCAAGTTAGTACTTCAGCGATTTAGAATGCACAATCTTAAAGTGCAATTAGACAAGTCAGAATTTTTACAAAAACATGTGAATTTTTTAGGACATGAATTGACTGACCAAGGACTACAACCTAATAAAGACAAGATTAAAGCAGTTCTAAATTTCCCCGTACCACGAACACAGAAAGACATAAAATCTTTTCTAGGATTAGTAGGTTATTACCGAAAATTCATTAAAGATTTCGCGAAACTTACAAAACCGTTAACAGCTTGTCTTAAAAAGAACGCAAAAGTTGTCCACAGCAACGAATTTTTAGACGCAGTTGATAAGTGTAAACAAATTTTGACCAATGCCCCAATATTACAATACCCTGACTTTGACAAACCATTTATCCTGACAACAGACGCATCTGACTTTGCGCTAGGCGCTGTTTTATCACAAGGCAATGTTGGTGCTGATAAACCAGTAGCTTTTGCTTCAAGAACGTTGTCCGAAACCGAGACTCGTTATTCGACAATTGAGAAAGAATTACTCGGCATAGTTTGGGCTATCAAATATTTTAGGCCTTATTTGTATGGTCGGAAATTCACCATCTATACAGACCATAGACCTTTGACATGGCTGATGTCTTTAAAAGATCCCAACTCAAAGCTAACACGTTGGAAACTAAAATTAGCGGAGTACGATTATAAAGTAGTTTATAAAAAGGGTAAACAAAACACCAACGCTGACGCATTATCCAGAGCCAAAATCTTTCATAACAGCATAGATTCTCTAGCCGTCAATTTTGACGATAACGACGACGACGAGATTATAAACAGAATATTTGAGAACGCTCGTAGACAAGCAGAGACAAACAACGACCGAGACGACAACAATGAGGGACTTAACAATAATAATACCAATGTACCCATTGACAATAGTAACCACCCTGATAATAATAACGACGTAGAGGAAAGAAGTGGTAACCACCCCCACACCGACAACGGAACAGACTCAATGAGCACTGTTACAGTCGACCCTGACCAATTAGTCTCGACAAATCATACCCAACCCGATAATGAAAACAACGGCATTCCTATTTTATCCGATGCTATAGATAGACAACTGAAACAATTCTATATTAGGTCCACTCCGGGATCAACGTATAGATTAGACAATAGATCAACTAACTCTAGGACTGTTATTAAAGATGTTTTCATCCCCGTAAACAATACGGAACCCGAAATCATCAGGTTTCTTAAAGAGCACACAATAGCAGACCGTATATTCCACTGCTATTTCTACGATGAAAATCTGTACTTGGCCTTCGCGAGAGTCTATACTACAATTTTTAATGACAGAGGTCCAAAACTTATAAGATGTACGTCACGGGTTACCCTTGTCGAAAACAAAACTGAGCAACAAGAACTCATTAAGCGACATCACGAAGGTAAATCTTCGCATAGAGGTATTCAGGAAACGTACAAACAACTCCACCGAAATTATCACTGGCCTAATATGCTATTGTCAATTCAAAGATACATTAATCAATGTGACATGTGTTTAAGAGCCAAATACGAAAGAAACCCTTTGAAACCCCCACTAACGTTAACGGAAACACCCACGAAACCTTTTCAACATCTGTTTATGGACCTTTATTCCACTGGAGGTGCGACCTTCCTGACAATTATAGATAATTTTTCAAAATTTGCCCAGGCTGTACCGCTAAACGCTTCAAGTAGCGTTCATATCGCAGAAGCTTTATTACAAGTTTTTTCCGTACTAGGATTACCTCTGAAAATTACTACAGACTCAGACACGAAATTCGACAACGACGTCATAAAAGAAATATGCGCGTCACACGACATTAACATACACTTCACGACTCCTTATAATCCGAATTCAAACTCACCGATCGAACGATTTCATTCTACCATTGCTGAAATAATAAGAATTCAGAGAATGACAAATAAAGATGACCCTATACAATTACTGATGAAGTACGCTATTATTGCCTACAATAATGCCATCCATTCTACAACAGGCTATACACCGCGTGAGCTTTTATTTGGTCATACAGCATCCAGAAATCCACTAGAACTCTACTATCCTAAAGAGTTTTATCAGGATTATGTCCTTAACCATCGCAAAAATGCAGAAGCAGTACAGGAATGCATAGCAGCTCACGTATCTAAGAATAAAGAGCAGGTAATAGAAAAACGGAATCAGGCTGCTGAAGCAATCACGTTTAAGGTAGGTGAAACAGTATATAAACAGGTTGCAAAGACTACGCGGAGTGACAAAACGAAACCAGTATTTAAAGGTCCGTATAAGATCATTCACCTTCATCCTAACAATGTTGCTGAAATCATAGGAAGCCACCCCAACTCAAAATCTATCAGAGTTCATTTCAAACTTTTACGAAGACAACATCTTGTTCCAGGACCCTCGTCACAGGAACCTTCCTGCTCTACGCAACCGCCAACCTAATTCTCAACCCCGTAGATAACGTCAATGGCATACTCTTATTAAAACAAGGTCAAATTTTGAAGCAAGCAGATACGTTTAGTTTGGCCTGCGTGTATAATATATCCTATTTACACGAAACAACTTTAAAACTTATGTCTTTATATGCCAATACTAAAGCTGCTGAAAATAATGAACAACTAAATAAAGCATACAAAGATCAAATAGATAATAGTTTAAACTTAATAGGTAAGAAAATAGTTTTTATAACACCACACCATAGGTTTAGACGTGGTTTTATTAACGGCCTAGGTTCCATCGTTAAAACTATAACAGGTAATTTAGATTACGAAGATGCTATTAAATTCGAAAACGAAATATCAAAATTACAGAATTCAGTAAGTAAAATAAATTTGTCTCAAAAGCAATCATTATTCATAGCAAAACACGCAGTAGAAGAATATAGTAAACAGATTAAGGTGTTAGATGAGAACCAGAAAAAATTAAGCCAAATGCTAAGAAATACCACTTTTAATAATAATGTTTTAGTAAATAGATTGCACTTTCTAGATTTATATATACAAATAGATTTCAGTCTGCAATTGCTGTTAGACAAGTTAGTAATTCTAGAAGACGCCATGACTTTTGCCCAGCTAGAAGTCATGCACCCAAGCATTGTATCCCCACACATTCTTATAAATGAAATGTTAGCTATTCAGAAATCATACAACTTTAGACCAGTGGATAGCGTTACTATTAACAATATACATAGCTTAGAGAAGTCTATTAGTGTAAAAGCGTATAGCACAGATCACACGTTAACGTTTATATTAGATATCCCTTCCATCGATACAAACCAATACGACCTAATCCATCTATACTCCATTCCCGACAAGCAAAACCTGACAATTATTCCCAAATCCAAATACCTTGTACTGGGCACCAACGAGTACTCGTACCTAGAGGAAGACTGCAAACGGATCACACAAGATACACAACTCTGCACGTCGTTGAACACCCAGCCTGTTGATAAATCAGAAGACTGCATAATATCCCTTGTGCAACACCAAAACGCAAACTGCACACGGGCCAAGATAGACCTCAAACAAGGAAGAATCCAGAAACTCCAAGACAACAAGTGGCTTATCATCCTGAAGGAAGAAGAAGTCCTAAGAAGTAAATGCGGAACTAAATCTGAATACAAGAGGATATCAGGAATACACATCGCCAGTATTACAAGCGATTGCCAAATGCAAGTTCTTAACCGAACACTAACAACAAACATCAATACTGTCGCAGTGGACGAAATTATACCACTTCCCAGTAAAGCCGTGATTACAGAAGAGAACATCCATTTCAACCTACAATTGGAAGATATATCACTGGACAGCATTCACGAACTGATAGAACGAGCCGACAACTTACAAGAACCCACAATTGACTGGCAGACCATGATGGCTACGCCCAGTTGGTCAACACTAGGACTGTACCTCATCCTGATGACAATTCTTCTATGGAAGCTTTGGCAGTGGAAACAGCGACGCCCAAAACAGATTGAACCTCGCACCGAGGACGCTGCGGGAAGCTGCGGGACGCGCTTCCATCTTAAGGAGGGAGGAGTTAGGCAATCGCCTGAGTAACGTAATCGCTGACTAATGCAGCGGATGCGCCCGTGCGTCAATAATAAACTGCACAATTGCAGATTCGTGAATTATAGTAATAAGTTTTTGTTAATAGAATTATAATAATTGTAAATTAGTCTTGTAGAACATTTCAATCAATAAACATTGTTTTTATTCTAATAAATATATTTTTTAATAATAATCTCGTTCGCCGTAACTTAACTCGCAGCGATACAAAAAAGGAAGCTTTTTATTGTCATACAATGGCTCGTACACTACATTTATGGTCCTGTGCCGTTCAGTCAGCACCTCTCGCGACACGAATAAGCTCTGCTGCGTTGGAGATAACACTGGCCCCTACACTTCTTTGTACTACATTGGACTTCTCTAAGCTGCCTTCTTTTTCCATAAGAATTTATTAGAGACTGTATTTTCTTATGACTTTTTAAAGAGTGGGCAATGAAAACATCACGTGCTAACCCCAAGTAATGAAGGAAGAAAGCAAAAAGATGATATTTTTTAAATATATTTTTATATAATTACAGATAATAAAAAATTTCAATCTGCAAAAACAAGAAACAGAATCTCCGTCAACACTAATTAAGAACGATGAAAACAAAATGGTTTCCGTTCGAGTAACGTGATATTTTGCACGAGGATTAGATAAAGCTAAATTAAATCTTTGGGGGATTACAGTAATAAGGAAAAATACGTTCGTATGAGATTCCACGCGAACGTGAATTCTTTTGTTTATAATCAGTTGAGACAATTGACAGTTCTAACAAATTTAGTTGATGGTTCAATGTTTTGATACAGGATTAATGCCTTTGCCAAACAGACCCCGAAAGCGAAGTGTTTCCGAAGCGATACCGAACCGAAGCGAGACGTCAGTCCGATAGTTCTGTCACGCTATGGGATCTTTTTAAAACAGACTGGCGTGGCGATTGCAAAGCGTGACGTTTTTATTTGTAATGTATGGAATTGTTTGAATCCAGTCACATAGAAACGCGAAAGCGATCCGATAGCGAGACAGAACTATCGTACTGACGTCTCGCTTCGGAAACGCTTCGCTTTCGCCAGTCTGTTTGACAAAGGCATAATACAGTTGACCTTTGTCGAAAAAATGCCGTGGTAAAATTTAAATGAAAGAAAGTCTTGGGAAAGAGCAGTAATAAAACTGAAATACATTTTAATTTTATTACTGCACTTTCCCAAGACTTTCTGTATATTCTCAGAAGAACAAAACCGCATATTTAGATATTTTTATGAGCAAAATTGTGCAACTGTTTTAAGTTTATTTTCAAAATGTTCCAACTTGGATACCTATTCCTTTAAAGCGAATGTTATTTCGACTTAACAACTTGGGAGATCCTAGGCAGATAATCATGTCACTACTATCTAAATAACTATCTATCTACATTAGTGTTTGTGTCTAGTAATACTGTACATGTCTATTTTCGTAGGTATTCTGAATTACTTGTCCTTAACAAGAACATTACATTTCATTGTATTCGTCTTATTTCAAGCAATATAGATTTAATTTATCTATATAATGTGGGTGTAATTTATCTATAATATGTATGTATTTAGAAATATATAAGTATGTTTATCAGCTGTCTAGTACCCATAACACAAGCTCTGCTTAGCTTGGGACTAGATGGCGTTGTGTGATAGTTGTGGAATATTTATTATTATTTAATTTATTTTGACCGCAGGGTTAGCGCAGTAGCTGAGCGATTTAACTGCTGCGCTGCGTGTCGCGGGTTCGATTCCCGCACGGAACAAATATTTATATACCTACTAGTAGTTGTTCCGGGTGTGGGTGTTTGTGGATGTGAGTTTCTATGTTTGTAAACGCACCCACGATACAGGAGAAATTCCTAGTGTGGGGCAACGTTTAAAAAAAAATTATAGACTTGAATTTTCGCAGTGGAAAAACAAAAAACAAAACATGTATTTGAATGTGTGCCAAAAAATAATTTGTGTGTGTAAAATCCTAGCACATTCACAAAACTAAATACTCAATCAAATTCAAATCCCAATTTAGAGTGGTAAAAATACAAAAACATTTTCAAAATTCAGTCCGCGCCGAATGAAACGGACGATAACACGAACACAGTGGTTGTGTTCCCGTACTTTACGGTACATGACGCCGGTAAACAACCTATGAATATCGGTAAAACAAAAGGTAAGGAAAATGTGGGCGAGATTAGCTTTTTTGGTTAGAAAATTATTTGGCGAAACTACTTTCGGTCGGTAAACGTTTTGCAAGTCGCTGGTGGGGAACCGCAGAGTGATCAATATGAATACAATTTGAATTGAGGTTAAGTTATCTGAAGATGAACACTGGTTAGTGTTCGTTTGTGGAGTAAGCAGTGGAGAATGTATGAAAAAATTAAAAATGTTTATTAGTTTCTAGAATGTAGTTTTAGTTAAACACAGAAGGTAGAGAAATCTAGATTGATATCCTGCAATATTTTAGGAAATCATTTTTTGGCGATAACATATCATTTAAGACCTTTTTAATTGGCAAGAAAATTTAGTAATTTTGAAAATGAATGAGATACATTCAATTGAAATATCGGACAAAATTCTGTCGTGGACGCACATTTTTGACACTAATTTCAGGCGTCGATGGGACATTCATTCATATAAAATTAACTTAGCTTGCCCATAAAACCCTAATAAATTATATTTAAATAAAAAATATCATAAAAAGTAAACTCTTAAAGTAATCGAGGAACACGAGACTCCGGTACAAGATATTCTTTAACGACACAGTAACCGGATAAAATGTTCAAAATATTCAAAGAAGAAGAATTTTCCGCGAAGGTTTTTTAGTATTCATTTGCGTCGTAAATCGTCGTCGGTATAAAAAACAAGATAATATCGTTGAAGTGAGCCGCTGAGGGGAGGGTCAGCGAGATCAAAGGGTCTGTCCCGCGCACGGCGGAACCTTTGAGTTCATCTCAGGCTCCGTGTGTGCAGTTATCAGTCTATTTATAAAATTCCTTTACAAGAGGGTTCCGAAGAAATTGTTCTGTCCAAATCATCGGATCCTTTTCACGAAAATGAACGTGTATAGAAAATTTTGGGTGAAATTAATCTAAGAAAGGTTCCGGAGTTAGTAAATGTTTTAAAATAAGGAAAATGTAGAATTAAAACTTTACTCTTGCCGACAGTCGACCTGAAATTAAATAATGTGGAACAACAGTTCTTTTTAGGAAAAAATACTTTCGCAAGTAACGTTTTAAGATTACTTTATATTTCATTTAAAGTGGCCACTTAACAATTATTTTCATTCAATTAACCCTTATATACAATTCGATAGAACGAATAAACGCGAAGAAAATATTTCAGACACAAATAAAAAGGGCAGGTACCTAAGTTCCTTCAAAAGGTGAAAAATAATTAACAAATTGATGTTTCGCAGTTGAATTGAGCTAATATTAAAGAGTATTCATTATAATTATTTATTGAACAGCGTTCTTTGAAAGTCAAGCAGTCTGGAAAATATAATAAGAAGCTGAAAGAACCTGGGGTGAATGACCTGCTTCATGAAAATTAATTTGGTAATAATATCAGACTGACTTCGTCCTTTTAACAAAATTTTTATAACGTCTTCTTATACAAACTATAAATAAACATAAAAATAAAACATGTCTGTATCATTTGAGATCGTAATTTATTAGGTACAACAACAAAATTTTAGGTATTTATAATTGAAACACTGACTCCATTTTTAAATTGAATATCAATTTTGTAAAATAGACACAATTATGTTAGGAAATAATTCTTGTCGTGACAGTAATGCCCACAAAAGGATGTATTAGTTGGAGTAGGTCCCAGTAAAGCACGGCGCGCTGTATTGTAGCTTATAGCCCGCGTTCCGCGCCATTAGTCGCCGGCAGTGTGGTGACTCAGCCAGCTTTAGCCTGTTTGTACATTGTATCGTAACACGTGTGTGTTGTTAACCTGCAGTAAGGTGAAAAATACTTCTCTCCCGTACAACGTGGAGTTAAAATAACCCCAAAGGAACTTGCCTCTAGTTTGTGTGTAAATGAAGAGTAATGAGTTTTTTAGGGTTATCTAACTTATTTTTACAACTGATTAAAATAAAAATTTATTGATTAATAAAAAGGAACATAATCGAAGAAACTATCCATAAAATTAACAAATTTTCAAATATTCTATAACTTTATAGAAACAATGAAAATTGAAAAGAAAACTATTTTTTTAAAATTCTGAATTAAATCTGCAGAACTGTCTTAACATGTCAGTATCTCTAGCAATTTTAGAAGCTTCGCTAACATGATCAGGTTTAACGCTTTAACTAATGCGAGACAGTATCCTACGATGATTCGAATTTTTCTAATACTGATGCCACAACCTGGTTTAATAAATAATATAGTTTTTTTTTTCCCATTTTATGTTCCCGTGGGATAATTATTAATTTGTGGCGTGCGAAGCCGCTGGCAACCAATAGTAAACCGTAAGTGTCTAGATAAATACGGTGTCCGACACATGTTACACCGCAACGTATCCAGACCCTATTAGTATTGACCATATTAGGTGCTCAGTCATCGATCGCCACCTGCTTGTTTGTTTGGGACATACGGAGCTGACTCATGCTTTTAATCCTGTTTAGCGATCTGTGATAGCTTAGCCCCAAGCCCAACCCGTTTAGGTGCTCTTGAAATTGCCTGAATTTGAAAACCAGGCACACCTGATTCCTGACAATATTTTCACAGAACCAAAAATGTCAAAAACCTGTAACATACACCATTTGGGTTTAATTTTTCGATAATGATGACAGTTTATGTCCAAAGTCTTTGTCAAACAGACAGACGATAGCGAACCGGACCGAGTCCGAAGCGATAACAAACAGATACGAGACGTCAAACTGGGTGCAGCGAACCGAGGCGTGGCAGTTGTATAAGCTGGTTTTTTATGAACGATGTCAAACAGAGCAAATACGCCTTCGCTACGTCTTCGCATCGGATCGGTCACGCTATCGGATCGCTTTCGCTTTTCTATGTGACTGGATTCAAACAATTCCATACATTACAATTAAAAACGCCTCGCTTCGCATTCGCCACGCCTGTCTGTGTGACAAAGACTTTAATGTGTTAAAAAAGTCCACTGTTGGTCATGCTACGATCTTAATAATTTTTGAAGTAAAGTTTTCGCTAGATTAGCAGAAAATGTTGAATTAATTTGAACAGCGATAAACATGTGGATGCGTAGTATTTTTAATGAGCTGCAGTTATCCACAATGTGCGAAACAATAAACTTATGTTACAGATATTTCAGTACAAAGATTTGTGGTATCTAGGTCAGTTCAGAGGCGATAAATAAATAAATAAATAAATAAATAAATAAATAAATACATAAATAAATAAATAAATAAATAAATAAATAAATAAATATTCCACAACTATCACACAACGCCATCTAGTCCCAAGCTAAGCAGAGCTTGTGTTATGGGTACTAGACAACTGATAAACATACTTATATATTTTCTAAATACATACATATTATAGATAAATTACACCCAGACACAGAACAAATGATCGTGCTCATGACACAAACATTTGTCCTGGGTGGGAATCGAACCCACGACCTGCGGCATAGCAGTCAGGGTTACTAACCACTAGACCAACAGGCCTGTCGAATTAATTAATAAAATAATATGAATTGACCTGAATTTATTACATCCATCTTTGAACATCAGAGGGTTTTCATGGGCCCGACATTCCAACTATCAATTCGATCTAGAAAATGTAACCTTTAGCTTCAAAGGTAGGTTGATTTAATTGAAGTTAAAACGAGTCCAGCGAGTCGCCACAGAGTAACACACAGGTCAGAGGACCAATGAGCATCGCGTTTCACACACAAGTTCCGAGGAAAGACTCTTCAAAGCAGTGAAATATTTACTTCGATGGCGGTCTAATTGAACAAACATCAGCTGTTAATTAAAATGAAAGAACTCGTATGTTACTTTACATTTTAATATAAGTTGAGTGTGTACAAAAAAAAATCTAATCCTGGCTCATTTTACACTATTTGAGTGTGACATTCTAATGACAGTATTGTATTAAGTTTTATCTACTCTCATCAACTCATTCATAGAATAAAAAGAAATACGAAACTCGAGTACACATCCAATGTAAAATCGTTGTTTCTTTTTTATTTATTTATTCAGGTTAGTCAACAATTGATTATCCAAAACATGCATTAAATTGATACCAGTAAGTATACATTTATGAGTGCAACAATTACTTACAGGCTAACACCATATGCGCTAATTAATATAAGATTATCATTTGAAGAGCTCTAAGAATAAACATTATTTAACAAAATAATACTAAACTACTTTAAAAGAAGTTGAAAGATGTAATATATAAATACGACATAACTGAGAATTAAAGAGTAATTAAAACGTCAAAACCTTTGTCAAACAGACAGACGATAGCGAACCGGACCGAGTCCGAAGCGATAACGAACCAATACGAGACGTCAAACTGGGTGCAGCGAACCGACGCGTGGCAGTTGTATTAGCTGGCTTTTTATAACAACGTCAAACAGAGCAAATACGCCTTCGCCACGTCTTCGTATCGGTTCGGTCACGTTATCGGATCGCTTTCGCTTTTCTGTGTGACTGGATTCAAACAATTCCATACATTACAATTAAAAACGCCTCGCTTCGTATTCGCCATGCCTATTTGTTTGACAAAGGCTTAAGATCCTAGAACGAAAAATTGAAAACATATTCTATCAATTCGCACTAGGCGCGTGTAGATAGTAGATACGGCACCGATAGTTTGTTTCCCAGGAGTAGACATATTATAGGCTGACTATGTTTATGCTTAAAGAGCGAAGAAAATTACAAATAAACTCTGTTATCATCTCAAACGTCTTGACTTACCTGCGTCTTTACAAGCATATCCGACGTGCCTAACTTAATGAAGTAGATCGAGCTAACTACCTGTTCTCACACAGTTGTGAACACAGGCTACATTAGCCCCCGACAGTCGCACGTGGTTTTATGAGCTAAGTGCTCACAACACCAGCGTGGGAGTTACTTCGAGTTACATTAATTTCTTGTACTTCACGAATAAAAGGAAATGGTTACACTGTTAATGAGTGCTCCGTATATGTAGTTTATTTCGCAGATTGACGTCAAGTGAAAAGAGCAGTTATATTTGTAAAGACATGAATGAAAGCAGAGTATATTTTTATTTTCAACGAGGTTTTAATGTGTGTTGGAGAAATAAATACAGAACATCACGACTTTTCTTATGATTTCGACACATAATTTGTTACAACCCATACATACTGTTTTGCTCGTCCGAAATAGAAATAAACTTTAAGATCTGAACAAGAAATCGTGACCCTGGAACTTAAACTTCAATTGAAGGAACACGGTCGATTTTAGTCAGTGCGAGTCTGAAAAACAGCCCCTTCTGCTTCACCTAGGACGGAAGGTCTCATGGGATGATTCTACTACCTAAAGAAACCTACAGCGGATTTCATATGAGCCAATGCGACGTTAGTTCCACTTCAGTATTGGATCGCACGGAATAGCGGTGTCGTGTGAAAATAGTCTCAATAGGTATTCCTCAATGAATACAGTTACTATTCCAATATAAGACTTCTCGGATTATTTTCGTCAATACAATTCGTAAATACGAGTATAATAGATGTGTGTATGAAAATGTCAGCGATGACGTAAGCGATCCTAATGTAGGGCTTAGTACAAATCCTATTACATAATGTATCGTAACGCAGCTTACAGCGACAATATTGCCGACCGCCTGACAGCCCCTGACGGCCCTCTAATAACACGCGCCACTATTATGAAACATGTGCTTACAATACAAGCATTCTGTTTACACTTTATACAATACAATGTAGTAATAAGATGTCAGTCTTCGTCAAATGTGGTAAATAAAAGAAATATTTTATTACAATTTCTGTGGTCTTACTCTAAAATATTTTAGTTTAGATCATAAATATCAAACCATTTTGTTAGGTTGTAGTTAACAAGAAATAACACAAAATTCTCATACCACAGTCGTTGATAAATAAACATCTTTGAGAATATAGAAAAAAGGATGATACGATTACTACTGAGTAAATAATATTACAAACTCAGACATTTGGAGAGCACTCGGTGTATATGTGGTTGAACCGAAAGCCACCATGTTTTTGCCTCGTCTGCCATTTGTTGCATGACGCAAAAACTAAAAAATGGATTTTGATGGGGCTTTCATTGCTCCCAAGCGGAAAGCGTGATTCAAAAATTTTGAGCACTGCATTAAAATAGTGTGTCTGAGCGAACGAATAAAAATTCAAGAGCAACATTCTACAAAATAAAGTACTACAAATAAAGTACTCTTTTACTGAGTAGACAGCGTTCTGTAACATTTTAGCGCACTTCACAATCTCCGCATATTTTATCACAAATAAGTTTCTCCATCTCGCTAACAAAAAAACATGTTTTCATTTTTGTTTTAAATATAATGTTACGGACGCTCGGAATATTGAAACTGTAAAATCCGTGTGTGCGAACACCTCGCAAAATTGACAAAGCAAAAAAATACACTTGTTTACCTACTCAGTCATTTATACCAAGTAAAAGTAATTTAATAAATGGAATACGGAGCGCGCCGTACTAGGATGAACGTATCAACATAATGTAATAATATACGGAGTTTTTGAACAACAGACACAGATGCGCACAGTGTTTCACTTAGTGTTTTTGTAAAGCTCGATTTAATCAAAATTCCAAATTATGTTTTCATACAATACGTTCGAATGAAAGGAAAATATAGAGTGGACGCCAGATGTGTGTGTTCTCACTAAAGTGTTCTTGTTGTGAGAGGATACTTCGATGCTTAGGTACGATTGCCGCTTATTTCCGAACTGTTAACTCTGAGCTACGCCTACTGGAGGTACGTAAAAGCTTGAAATCACGTACTAGAATAAGGTCGTGGTAGGCAATAGTGGCTGAGTAATGACATGTTCTGGAGCCATCATTCACGAACAACTTAATAGGCCGTAACCTTCAGTTCTCCCTAAGAAAGTGCGCGGAATGTTAAGTAAGCCCTAAACAGATTATACAGCGAGACGCGAACATTGCGAACAAGGGATGTTCTTATTTTGATGACTGAACCAAATACAAAATGTATTCAGAAACGAGATTTCGTGGAAGCAGTACTTTAACAAAACAATTCGTATTTTAAGGATAGCTTACTCGTCGTTTAAGATGGGTAATAATTTCAAGCTTTTTGAGTGTAAAAAGTCTCAGGAAATTGACATAACGTGACTGTTTTCAGATATTTATTACTACACTGCTGCAATGTACAAGACAAGAAATAAACGGCAATACTCATCCCTATCTCTTCATTTGATAACTGTGGGGTCCTTACACATTGAATATCTCAACGAAGATATCAGTAGTGATGTCCCTAAACGTCTCTATACCAATATATGTTACGCGGCTGTAGGCAAAAACACGTAAAATTATGCGCATACACGATGCCTCGAAATATTTGGCACAACACTATAGGCCAGGAGATGGAGCGCGATATTTGCCAAAATGTTATTTAATATGTAAACACGAAGAACGTTTACACACATAAACAGATTTCTATTGTTTACTTTGCTTACTGTGTGCTTACATAGATGAGAGTTTAAACTATTTTGTGAGGTTCGTACTACTCGGGTTTTAATGTGAAACGTTTGCAATCCGCTACTATTCGGGTTGTAATGATGTTTTCAGTATGATTTAGTGCAAACACTGTATCTAATTTATTTGGTAGTGGAACCTATGTAGCCAGCAATCATATTCATAATTTAAACCAATAATATACTCGTAGATTACTCAAAATAGGCCAGAAAATACAAAATCAGTAACCAAAATCGCCTACCTCACATATTTTACTTCCATAAATAGGTATCTATTACAATACAATTAGACATTTCAAATTAAAAAATCTATTTCTTACGAAATATTAAGTCTCAAGGACTGAGAATCCAGTGTAATAACATTTATCTCAACATAGCCTTTATCGCTGCTGAAGTTATTACGTTTTCTCAGAAACGTGTTAGCAACGACCTGGATTACTTTATGACTTTTATATGAGAAAAAAAACACTTTGAACTTTGTACACGCAAATTAAATACATTTACGCGTAAAGCATATACAATTTATAACAACGCTTGATCCCTAAAAAAATTAGTCAGTCTCCGGCCCTAGGCAGTTAAAACAAAAGAGTTTTTTTTTCATTTGTTTTTGTCTGAGAACATTCACCCAGAGGTCGGCGCGGCTGGCGTCCATTAGAGTACTCTTTAAACAAATAAAAATAAAACAGTTCAGTAAATTAAAGTGAGCGATTAAGATAGAAACGCTTCAAAATGGAGTCGTCGTAGGTATTCGTGTTTGTGTAAAAGTTCCTCTTATTACTTTCACAAATCTTCCTATTATTTACGTGGAAAAAATTTAAGATGCTATTTTTTTTTGTCTTGTGTTTATTAAGTTTTATGTTGATATTCTTTATTAAATATTTGATGTTATTATTTCGTTGCTAGGGCAAAAACCTAATTGATAAGAAAGTTTCGAAGAAAGAAATAAATAGAGACACATTAATAAGACAGAACCTCAAACACAGGATATTTTTTAAGAATGTGAATGATGTTAAATCGTGAATAGAAAATAGGTTGAAAGATGACAATTGTCTGATATAAAAGCAAGATACCTGGATGGTGATGATGAAAGCAAACAGGTTGCAGTAATATCCTTGTAAAATAAACAACACAAAATACCAGCAGCACTATTTCTCTATTTCCTTAGCAAACAATTTCGGTTACATATTCGTGTTTCGAGCTGTCTCCGCCCGTGCGGTCTGTTAGGCATTTGTGTTGCAAGACGGGTAGTTCCGTAGCGCAAACTGTGGGGCACGGTCTGGCAGACCACTGACCTCGTTCTGACAATCTACCGAATGTATTACAATGAATCGAGGCTTCGATGACGGTGAGGTAAGGAATGTTCTCACCGGAAGCAAGCTGAAATTAATACTGTGTTTATTTTCAACTAGCTTTCGCTAAGTTTTTTTTTTTAATTTTCGTACCATACTTTGCCTCGCAAATCGTAAATCTGTTTGAGTCTCCGTGAGAGTATAAGAAAGTGTTGAAAAGTTTGAGCTTGAAAAATGACTGCGGTTGCTTAATTGGTAAAGTCTGAGTACTGAATCGGAAGGTCAAGTCCTGGTCGCAGTTAAATTTTTCTTTACAAAAAAAAACGTAACGAATAACGGTACGAAAACAGTCATAAGAGCTACTTTCGTATTTACTGATGAGTGACTGTAATATTTCTGTGTTGCCCCGCCTTGTAATCATACGATTATCATAATCGTATCATATTATTTATTTTTTAATATTAGCGCATCTTGTCGCCATCAAACCTATTGTGCATGTTCCTCGTTTACATACTCCAGTCCTCTTGCCACAAAGTACTATATCATTCGCCATTAACGTGCTTAATCATCGCATTTATAATTTATTTTTAATTACGGCGGGTGTTAAGCAGCCAGTACTTAGTCTGTAATACTTCGCACAACATTTGTGTGAAAAATTCAACTCTTTTAAAAAATCGTTTCCCGTAGGTGTAAGCATATAATATTTTTTTTTTTTTTTTTCTATTTATTTAAGGAATTTTTATACATAAAGTACATGTCAATTCCATCGTAACCTAACTTAAACTAAACTACATCTACTTACTAGTTATGGCTTACCTACGACTAAATAACATAAACAGCGCTTTAGCGGCTTCGGACAATGGAGAGGACAACGTCTCATGGAGCATACCCACATTAGTTCTGCTCAAGTTGTAAGTTCTTATTAAGAGTTCTCGATCGGTATTGTAACGGACACATTCCTCTAACAGGTGATGCACGTCTTCAATAACTCCGCACACATCACAATTTGGAGAATCTGATTTTCTCATCATGTGTGCAAACTTGTTTAGTGGAACGTGACCAGATCTTAACCTGAGTGCTGTAACAATTAAAGACCTACTCAAACTTACATTAATGAACCATGGTATTCGAAGAGGCTCACTTTGTATTGTTTTGTACCAAATTCCTTTTACCAGAGATCTCTCATTAAAATATTCCGCCCAGTTATTGTGGCAGTAATTTTTGTATTTAGGCAACAACTCAGAGTAATTTGGCAAACTTAGAACCTCTTTTCCGTCTACTGCTGCTTTTCTCGCAAATATGTCAGCCTCCTCGTTACCTCTGATACCAATATGTGATGGAATCCATTGCAATCTCAACTGAATGCCCTTTAAATTGTTCTCATATATTTCAGAAAGGATGTCATAAGCTATCGATACACCTCTGCCACCAGAGGCGCATCGAGCTATATGATATAACGCGCTTCTACTATCGGAACAAATCAGCACTTTATTCGGTTGAATTGTTCGCGAATACAAAAGCGCCTCTAAAATTGCTATGAGTTCCATCGACATAACAGAAAATTCATAGGTAGATTTAAAACAATTATTATAAGAAGAGTGATTTGCTACATGAGGATCATAAAATGCAGCACCACGACCATTTCCGCTTATTGAGCCATCAGTAAATATAACATACCAGCCGTCATATTTTTCTCTCAACTCGGTCATAACATTATTTTTTAAAATGTTGTAATCGTGTTTCTTTTTTGCGTGAACTAAACTGTCTAAGTGAAATTTTATTACATTATTAATATTGATGTTAGTCACCCATGTTTTAAGAGAAAACATTTTTAACGTTGATGACGATGACATTATCTCGTTTTTGATCAAATTATAAATGTCTACAAGTTGAGGTGTTTTTTTCCTGACCCAATAGCTATTATTACAAAGTGAACTTAGTTCGGATAGTAAATTAATAGTAACATTTTCAGACTGAGAGAAAGCTTTCAAACAAAATTTACATGCTAAATATTTTCTACGTAAATGTAGGGGAGGAACACAAAGCTCCGACTCCATTACATGTATGGGTGTGCTTCTTATAAAACTACCTATAATCCGTAATGCTTGGTTCTGAACTTTGTCCAGCTTATAAGTGTTGATTTTGCTACTATTATCAAATAAAAAGGAACTGTAATCTACTCTGCTTCTAATTAAAGATACGTAAAGTTTACGCAAATGTTTCGGATGTACCCCCCATGTCGACCCCGCCAATACTTTAAGCAAATTAAGATGTCTTTGTGTCTTTTGGTAACATTCATTTATTTGTTTACCCCACCTTAAACAACTATCGAGCCAGAAACCTAAATACTTATACGATGTGACTAATTCTAAAGGGTTATTATTTAGTAAGATCGGCAACTGGAGATTTTTCCGTCCTCTGTTAAATAAACACAACTTGGTTTTAGTAGTCGACAGTGTCAACCCCAACTGATTTAGTATAATGATTATAGCGTTAAGTGCATTTTGAATATTATTTACACTTTCTGTCATGTTTTTATTACAAGTATACAAAACAAAATCATCAGCATACTGGCAAATAAAAATGTTGTTAATTTCTTTACTGACTTTAATTGTAGCTATGTTAAAAAGGATGGGAGACATAGGGTCACCTTGTGCGAGGCCCCTGCTGGCATATCGCATAATAAATTTATTTTCATCGAGTTCATCCTTAATTTTTAAATGTCTCTCAGTTAAAAAATTCCATAAATATAAACAAACCCTTTTACCAACCCCTATTTCATCAAGATTTAGTATTAGTTCATTAATCAATATATTATTATATGCATTCTCAATATCCAGAAAGCACGCCAGTGTTGGGGAATTATTCGAAAATCCTATTTGTATTTGTGTGACAAGACGAACTAAATTATCATAACATGACTGTCCCTTCCTGAATCCAGTCGTAAAAGGTGAAAGAAGTTTATTCTTTTCTACATACCACTCCAAACGTTTCGTTATCATGTTATGTAAAATTTTGCAAACACATGACATCAGAGAGATTGGACGCAGCTTAAGATCATTGTTTGAAGGTTTTTCTCTCTTTGGTATTGGCACAACTCGGATGTCACGCCATTGGACAGGGATTTCTCCAGTTACAAAAATTGAGTTATATAATTTTAGTAAATGTAATTTTGCACAATGTGGTAAGTGGTAAATCATCGAATATGTGATCCCATCGTCACCTGTAGCAGTATCTTTTTTTTTTAAACTATTATACATTTCTTGAATTGAAAAGGAGCTTCCTAACATGTCATTATCTGATCGTATCTCTGGTGAGCATGGATTCACATAATCAGGAGCCAGACTATTTAAAAGAACTTCTTTTTTATCGTCAGAGATATACGTTATAGGTGACCGACGTCCCTTTAACCATCCTAGTTTTTTCCACATTTCCGATATAGACGTTGTTTCATTAATATCGTCACAGTATTTCTGCCAATTTTGACTCCTAGCTCGTTGAATAGCTAATTTGGTGTTTAAACTAATGTGTTCTAGCGTACTTAGATTTGATGGAGTAGGGTTTCTTCTAAACTGGCTAAGAGCTAACCTGCGTTGGGCAATGAGTTTAGAGAGGGATTGATTCCAATATGGTTGGGGCCGAAAATTCCTACTAGGATTATTAAATTCTTTGGTCATCGGAATATAAAGATCTGCTGCACTATTAAGTTTTTCAATAAAATTATTATACTCTTTTTGAACGTCACAAACTTCTCCATTAACTGTAGAGTAATAATTTTCTAAGTATTTATTATAATCAACCCAGTTTGCAAATTTAAAGTTACGTTTATTACGAACTCGTTGGATATCTTTGAAATTAAATTTCATTTTAATAATCAGATGATCACTTCCAAGACTATCATTCGTAACTTGCCAATTACAACTCATAGCTATATCACTCGACATAAATGAAATATCTGGAGAAGTTTGTTGGACAACATTGTTAACCAATTTCACTCTTGTTGACTGGCCATTATTTAACGAGACAAAATGTTCTAAAGTTGCCTCATATATTTGTCCTCCTCTACTGTCATTTCTATTCGACCAATTGGTATGATGAGCGTTAAAGTCACCTGCTATTAGACAGTTATGTTTAAAAGTTGAAAAAAGATTATCCCAGTCGGACTGGATAGTGTGTACTGACGGGGGACAATAAACTAGCATTAAAAACTTAATTTGACTACAGTTCAATAATTTAATACATACCACTTCTATGCCACGGTTAACATAATTTAAAGTACACTCTTGGACTTTAATTGACTTATGTACCATGATAACAACACCTCCATATCCATCATCTCGATCTTTGCGATGTAGATGGTAACCACTTACGTGTAAACTAGAATCAGGTTCCAACCAAGTCTCGCATATCAAAGCTATGTGAATTTTATTGTAAGACAGCAAAAGTTTTAAGTCTGTAAGTTTTGGTCGTAAGCTTTGCGCATTCCACTGCATTATATTTAAGCCGAAAACTTTTTGTACATTATTAGCCATTGGTAAATATTGAAATTAATTTTGTAAGTACATCTTGTTTTTGTACTAATTGAATAATAAATTCTATACATTCTTTCACTACATAACTACAAAACATTTTAATTTTATCTTCGAAATCGATATTTAAAAGGTAAATATCTTTAATCTTACTTATGAAACTTTTAAAGTCAGTGTTTACCTGTCTTCGCTCATAAGGTTTGCTGGTTCTCATTTCAAAATCAGGTTCTGCTCTAGAAGCATTTTCTTTTTCTCTTTGATTTTTGTGACACCTTTCCTTCTTTTTCTTTTTTTTTTAAATTGTGATTGTGGGTAATCAGCGCGCTTTTCTTCATCTTCTGAAGTTTTAGTTTCATGCGCCTCATCATCCATTACTAATGCCTCAAATGAATTGTTGACAACCGCATCCTTATATGATTTTGATTGACCTAACGTTTTGTTCTCCCTTGTAGTTGTCCTAAAATCTATCGTCTCAGTCATTTCAGCTTCCTCCATCTGCAATTTCCTATTCTCCAACCATACTGATAAGGCTTTTCGGTAAGTACAGCTTTCAGCGGACATAATTTTCCTAATTGCCTTTTCTTTGGCGAATACAGGGCAAGATTTATCAAGAGCCATATGGGCGCCTTTACAATTAGCACATTTAAAGTCCGTTACTGTACAGTTGTCGTGTAGGCCATTACATTTTGGACATACTTTTTTTTTGTTAGGACAGTATCTTATTAGGTGTCCGAACCTCCAGCATCCTGAGCATTGCGTCACAGGGAATATATATGGTTCCACTTTAAACCGGCACCCATATCCATATACGTATGAGGGTAAAGTAGAACTTTTGAAACATAGCCGTATAGTACTGCTATCTGTCCATTTATTTGAATCATCTAGTCGTTTTAATCTTTTTACAGAAATTATCTCATGATCACACTTCAAATTGTCACCAATCTCTTTGTCTTCAATTTCTAAATCTACGTCTCGCAAGACACCATATGATAAATTTATTTCATCAATCAGTTGGCACCTGTATCCCAAAGTAATCATTTTTTCGCAGCTAACTAATTTCCTTGCACTTTCTTTATTTTCAAACTGAATCAGTACCTTATATGGACTTTTGTATTGAATTCTTAAAATGTTTTGGATATTTTCCGCCCTCAATAGCTTTGCCATTCCAAATTGTTTGGGTAACATTTCTTTTGAAATAACCATAACCATGGTTATTTCTTTTCGCGTTTCTAACTCTAAATTTCTTCTATCTGCATTTTTAGACATAGATAAACTCTTTGTCAAACGTTTTTTGCCTTTTCTGACTGTGATGAAGCCCTCCTCTTCTTCTATTAACTCTTCACTATCTTCTCTTGCCCTTTTTTCCGGGGTTTTTTGATTCAGGTTTGAATTATCTTCATTATCTTTGTGAATTTCTGCAGTAACTTGTTGCTCGCTTCTTAAAATCTCCTCTTCCATAACATCACTCCCACTGGAGTCGCAAAACTCCAGATTATCCCCTTCGTTACTCATCGTACGAAAACATAAAATAAAATATAATTGAAGGTAGATGTAAAAAAAGTATGTAGCTACAATCGCGGGACTCGCTATCTGCGCGTGCGCTCACGGTCGCGTCTCGCGCGTAACGCATATAATATTGTGATAGTTGTATTTGCACTAGATTTTGATTTGATTAGATATACAAATACAGAAGTTCTTAAGTAGTAAAAAAAAATCTTGTAATATGGAAATTAAGATGTAAAGGAAACAAATTAAAAGACTATATTTACGTGATACTAAAGTTTTATTAATTTCTCTCACAAATATTGTGAAGGCGAAAGTAACTCTGTATGTCTTTTGGTCACCCGTTTATCTATTTAAATTTATCCTCGCTGAATTTTGAAGTAGGATATTACGAGTATCTAATCTCTCTGCAAACGCAAAAGCGGATAAAACTTAAAACTATCACTAGTATCTCTTTCAAAAACGTTTAAGTCAATGTCAATGCTGTTATCCCTAAAAAAAAAAAAAAAAAAAAATTTAGCTAAATATTACAAGTTTGTTGCAAATAGCATCTCTGCTAACACGTTGTTGGTTTCTGCATTACACGACGTAAAATTTGGCTTAAAATATGACACCATACGCTCACAACGTAACTCGACAAATGCTGTACTTGATGCAACAAGCGCGCAATACTACATTTTAGTAAATAAATTCCTACTATAAAATGGTTTTATGTATTATGAAGTTCTGAGAACTTAAATTATTTTCGCAGTTGTACAAGTTAATCTGATACGTTGCCCGTGGTAGTACTGGTAGTACAACTGGTAGTACCACGGACAATAAACGTAAATGCACTATTACATTATCGTTTTGTTTTATAATATTTTGTTTGTGTTTTTAATAATATATTCTACGAATTAGTGCAGCAGTTATTTGGTTTATTGGTACACATATCGGTCAAAGCTGTTTTAATTTTTAGAGACTGGGTTCTCCTTTGGATTATTCCAGGTGCATATACAGATAACCCATAGGTGAGTATATCTGTAGCCACATATTAAATATTTAATTTTTTTGGTAGAAATAACTACTCCAAGCACTAGAAAAAGAGCTTGTCTTTGTGATTTGGGTTATTAGGATTTTGGTCTTAAGCACAGCACCAGTTACTTGGTCGCGGGACTAACGAATTACCGTGACCCCGGTACGTAAAGGGCTAGTTAAGGAGACCGTGGATTTTAGTCAGTACAAGTCTGACAGTCCCTCCCGCCCTGCCCTGGGTAGGAGGACTCATTTGATGATTTTACCACGATAAAAAAAAGCACCAGTTACTTTCAACAAAACAAAAAACAAAATTGAAATCATAATTTTATTTCAATAATTATTATATCTATTTTATACACCTGCCATGTTACCTCTCCACTGTCCTTGGTTGACTGATAGAGAATACCTCAGACATTAAGATCAACGTACTGGTTTGAAGTTTTAAATAAATGAATAAAGTGTCCTCAAACAGTCCTATGTCCAGTCCTTCTCACACTTGTTCTCACTCCAATAGTGACGTAGCAGAGATAACATTTTAAGACTGTAGGTCCTTTTTTTTATCGTGGTAAAATCATCAAATGAGTCCTCCCACCCAGGGCAGGGCGGGAGGGACTGTTAGACTTGTACTGACTAAAATCCACGGTGTCCTTCAATAGCCCTTTACGTACCGGGGTTACGGTACACCGTTAGTCCCGCGACCAAGATTGTAGGTCCTAGGTACCATTTAACATAGTAACTGTCAGGATAAAAACACATACCGTCGAAGCGCAAGAGACGTCAGAATATCGCACTATTTTAACAAAGGCCCCGCTGATCTTTGTCATGTATTTTATAAAAAAATAAATAACACAAGTTGCTGCGGAGCACTGAAGGAAATCACGCATGTTTGTGCTGTGGGAACATAGTGTGGAGATATGAGCAGAAGTATCGGTGTGACAGGAAACTGTTATACCGATATTAATATGTTCAAGAGCTACGGAGTTACGTGTTATAATAGTCTGTAGCTTCTAAACTCAGTTGACAAACGGTAAGGTAATTATGCTGAGATGTTTAAAAAATAATTTAAAAATAACTAAAACTCGACTGCGAAAAAATCGCGCACTGAAAGTATAAAACAAGAACAATGTTCATTTGACCGAGTAATAGCCGAAGTGGTGTGCCAATAAAGATTGTCTGAAACAACCGCAGGTGTCAGTCATTTGTCATGTAATGATAAGTAGTTTAGAAGTTATGAGGGAACAAACATACATACATACATACTTACGGGTCAAAATCATAAACCTCCTTTTGGCTTTGCCGTAGTCGGGTAAAAATTACAAGCATTCTTTTAAAGTTTTTTTTTTCATTTACTTAGCCATTAAGTAGTAAAGCAGCTATCAGGCATATGTAGTAGCGAATCGTCTTACCTTGGACACACTAGCGAAACATTCATTTCAATCGACAAATTGTGCATAGTTCGCGGGTGTAAGTGCATGCTTACTATCTAACAAATAATTTACAAACCACACCTTCTGACCATTACGTTATTCAAAGATGTCTGAATTCAGGACCGAGTGTGCTAAAGCAATTTAATAAAAAGCCGGGGCGGGAACCTGGCCGTATCTCGTCTGTTATCGCCTTTACTTCGCTACAACCTATTACGTAGAAATGATGCAAAGTTCCGTCATATGGAAATTGTTTACTAAGTGCCAACAATTGTGTTAAACATTTTTATTAAAAATTCTTATTTCATAAAAGTATGTACAATTTAGACGTAATGTGTCGTGTAACGAAATGTTTTTGTAATTTTCTTCTTGTTAGGAGTTTGGAATTTTATACACGAGTAGGTAATAAAAACATCATCACAGTTTGGAAATAAAATAAGGTCGAATTTATTTTGTCCCGCTTGTAATGTTATTCATATTTATATTGAATAATATATATCCGTATTTAGATAGATATCATTTGACGATCTACCTAAAAGTATTTATTATTATCAATTCAAAATACCTCGAATGTTTTTTGTATTATTTTATTGTACATATTACTAGTAAGTTTGTATTTATAGTCTGTATATAATCGTTAGAATAGTTAATTAAAAATAACTCCCATTAAGAAAAAAACCTCTAACCAGCATTAAATCAGCCAAAACTTGGAAAATTCTAATCGAGGACATACTGAAGCACGCACATTACGTGATTACGTGTTTATCACAATTTGTCAGAAATTTCCATAAATGATAAGGCAGATCCTAATACATACCTACTTAACTTAAAAGTAAACTTTTAGTCTGACATTAAGCAAATGAATACCAGTATAATACATGAAGCAACTGCCTCTTTGTCTCAGCCGATCTCAAAAATGCAAATTCCGTAACAAACATCGCGTTAGTTCCATCGCTCAGACTCTTTAACAAAACAAGCCGACAACATAAGTTAATACCGAGCCGAGCGTGTCCTCACAAATACCACTTATACGGGATTTATTTAGTGCACAACACATAAATACGAGTCTCTGGCAATTGAAAGTAAGTGTAGGCCCCGCCCCCTGTCGCCAGTACAACTAGCAACTTTAACGTGAGCGCCTTGTTCTGACTTCCGGCGGCTGAATGATGGCGATGCCGGAAATGGGGGATAAACTAATGAGGATAATGTTTGGGGGAAATCGGGGTATAACCGGTTTTGAATGGTATTAGGGTTGTAATTTATGGCGTTTTGGTTTGAAGGTCATGGTGATATTTGGGGATGTTATGTTGGTATTAAAGGTTGAAAATTTGTGAACTTTGAATAAAATTAACATCTTCGTTTTCTTTCTTAATATCACATTTTTTTCCAAACGACTTATGACTCCTGAAATATCGAGATTGACTTTAAATTTGGCTTTATTTCCATTTTCATGAGTTTTAAAAAAAAACCTAGGTACACATAAACATATTTTAATGAGCACGTTGCATTAACCTCAATCATAACAGCATTGCTCCATTATCACGGATGCACGCTCCGATGCACAAACTGGAAAACACAATGGAAATAATTAACAAACAAACGAATACTATTCTATCATCGAATTAACAACAAAACAGGCTTTATGACACTAAGCTCATGTTATTAATAGAACTCACAGAGCTCATTTTAATTAATTATGTAAGTGCATTAGTTTGTGAAACTAGTTTTAACAATTTAGTTTTAATTTTCGTGTTGAAATATGGATGCCATAATAGGTGGCACAATAAATTAAGGGGTGGTTTGATGGCGCGTTATTTGATTAAAGTGTGACTCGTGCCAAGTACTATAAAGGAGTTAAATGGTGCAATTATACGCTCTTAAGCTGTGGTGTTACGTGGCCATGTATTATACTGGACGATGTGACCAATTATTATTTTGGTGCAATGAGAATTATGCTGTTGTATTAAGGAAAAATTGTTTGGTTATATATAACTTATGGCCCTCGCTTGTATAGATAAGTTATAATAATACCCAACTTAAAAGTATTCAACAAAAAAAAAATTAAAACGTTTTTTGAATTTAAACCGAACTGATGTAGCATGTTCCGTGCGATTTTATCCCAACCAAATAGCAACGATGCGAAGAATTTGTTCAAATTCATGGCCCACGTGTTGTGAAGTAATATATACATTCATTGTTTAGGATACAATACATACATACAAATAAAAAGAAAAAAAAAAGAATGTTCATAATGTAAACTCATTGCGTTCTTGTCTACACTACTAAAATTGCAGTTTTGCTTGTGTCAGCATTATCTTCAGTTATAAAAAGCTTCTAAATACTAAAATACTTAAGCTTTGAAGACAAATGTCGATTTTCGTCAAAGAAAACCGTCTCAAAATGCACACAACCTGTGGTTTGTGCCGGTAAAGCAAAGCTAAGTTCGCGCGACCTCGGATAACTTCGGCAAAGTTCGGCTGTAGTGAAAACACAACCTTTTTAGCTAGCCAACAAGTTAGGGGAGGTAATTCTTCACTTAGTGTCGGGATGCGTTGCTGAACGAAGTTATCTGCGTGATCAAGTTAAAGTTCGTGTAAGTTGTAAAATATTTATACTATAAACGAGGATTGTTGGTTGTTGAGCTAATAGATATAATGTGGTTTATATGGGGGCCTAAAAAAGTCATCTAATTGGATCATACATGCATAAAGTATAAAAAGAGTGTGCTTTCACGTCTCTTTTAACAATAGATATTAATATTATAATCACGCGTGTATGTACACGCGTGATTATAATGATAACTATTTTCCATAATATTGATATATAATTATAATATATATGATAAGTCGTTGTCAAACTAAATAGAACAGGGGTCATTCTTTGAAGTTATTTAACGAATTTAACAAACCAAATCTTTGAAATATATATCAGCTACATTGTTGTTGTATTAGGAACATAGATTTATTTTTGTCAGAGTTGTCAGAACATTATAAGTGAAATTTTGAAAATAAAACAGAACAAAGAAGTAGAAACAACTGCCCAAGTACTGTAAACTTCTAATTTATATACTTCCTGTAGAGACAATATTAATTCACACTGTACCTTGTACAAAATGAAAATATACAGTAGATATATTTCATGTGCTAATTCAGTACTCTTTTTTGCCAAACCACTGGGTTTTGTCGTAATTAAACCTATGTCGTTTTGTGTTTATTTTGACCAAATTAACGCGAGGTATTTCCTGCGGGAGCTCTCCACTATATTTTAGAGTTCGCAGTGAAGGTAAAAAGAGATATCTTACTGGTTTTTATTGCTAAAAAGTATTTATCAACTTGACGTATGGTTTTCGGAGTAATAAGAGTGTTTTATGTGTTTTGTTAATGAATCACGATTACTATCAATTATGCGGGTTGGAAAATGTGTATCACCTGCGGTAATCACAATCCCTTAAACTTTGATTAAACGACAACCGTTAGCGTAGTAGTTCGGCAATCGATTGCTGCGCAATGTGTCATGGGTTCGATCCCGCACGGGATAAATGTTTTTATGATCTAAAAGTAGTTGTTTCTGGTCTGGGTACTTACGTATTTATTTATTTATTTAATATTGATTTTTCCAAACCTATAATGCACATTTAGTTTTCATCAAAATCGGCCTCGAGAACCTATCAGTATTTTTTGATTCCACATAGTTTCGAAAATTGCCATCCAATCTCGGTTGAAAAAACTCACCTGTATAAGAAAAACATAATTATGTAACACAACATTATGTTGTGCTTTTATCAGAGACCTTATAGACACATTGATCAAGACTGTAATTCCTGACGCATAAGGTAGAAAAAAAAATAACAAAGTACACATACCAGTTATGTTTAAGTCCCATGTTATAGGTATGAGTCTAATGTCGTCAACTGAGCATCAGTCTAGACTCACAGTTATGGAGTCAATTAAATAATGTTGTACACCGGTGGGTGTTGCGTTATGAATAATGAATACACATGAATATGAATACATTCAAACCTGTACATACAACCCTTGATGACCACAAATCTAAATACCTAACACTTTAAACCGCTGTGCTTAATTCCCATCGGTTTCCCAACACATCATCATTATAACGGCCGCATTAACAGATACCCGCTAACTACTACACACATGGGGTGCCCATGCCCAATAGACCATGTAACACAACCCCTCTCCCCCCTACCTCACCCCCATCGGACAATAAATCCTCAGTTATGGGCGTCGAAATAATTAGTGGGTTCATTAGTGAGCGTACTGAGTCATTATCTCCGCGAGATATGGGTCAATGGCTGATAGGAGGCGCCACCTGCCGTCTGAGGGCTTTGAGACAAGAAGTTTGAGTTCTTGGAAGCAAAGAGTTTTATTGTAAACATGTAAAAATATAACATCTACAATCCGTAAAGATCAGGTAGGAAGTAACTCATATTTCGTCGTTGTGTTTAAAGCAGGCAACCATTTTGCAATTGACCTGACAAATATCTTAGATACTGGTTATTACTGTAAAATTCATGACGAAAAACTAAATAATAGTTAATTTATTTATTTAGGAGCTCTGACAAAGAATACAGACAGTACACACAACAATGACACAGAGAGTTCTTTTTATGTGTGCTCCACTACTTATAGGAGACCATAGCATGCAAATTTTATCTAGGTGTAAACAAAGTTTAAATACAGAGAAAAAACAGATTTAAAAAAAAAAAAAAATTGAACATTTTATGAAACCTAATATTATGTTTTTGTTTTTATGGCATTGGAGACATGTTTTTTATGTGTCTTTACCTATCGTTCTAGGAATCCAAAACAAAAACACTTGGTCATTGGATAAACCAGGCAGTCATTCAGGGAAATATAACGAATATTTCCTCGAATAAATATTCTTAGGACAACTGTCACTTATAAGAAGAACACATAAACAAAAGTGACCAAACAACTAGTTAAGGTTACATAAAGGGACATTCAGGTTCCCCGAATAGAGATTTGGTTATTTTGCTTATTTATCTTAGAGATTTGGTTTGTTTTGTTTTCCGTTATATAACAGTAGAACAAAGAGTTTCTTTCGAGCTAATAATAACTTATAACAGATTACTAGACCCTTCCCTTGTTTCCCTTGTTTTGGTGATACATTAAAAGTCCTGGTAGAATCTACTTTAGACAGACACTTTGTTTACTAAAGTTCTTTTAAATGCTGTTACAAAGTCCAGTTCAAATGATATTTATTTCTTTAATTCACAGAATTTTGACAGCGTAAATATTATTTTCACGTAAGTAAATAATGTGTGGAATGAGAGGATTTATACGGTTGAATAATTATTACAAATACTGAAATTTATTCGCTTCTGCTCGTAATATCTAGGTATTTATTCTGGCGTTATAATAATATTTATTACCAATTTATTTTATAAAGGGTTTTTTACAGATAAAGAACAGACAAAATGATAAACCTTTTAATATCACATTTATGATATTTACAGAAAACAATAATAATTATCCGATTCAGTGGCCTATTAATTAAATAATTACCATAAAGGGATAAAACCAAGACGAAGTTCCCAGAAATAAAATAATATTGATAATCTGATGAGATAGAGAAGTGTTAATTTCAATAAAAATAACAGTTAAACTCGTTACGATTCACATTAACGGTTATTGTAGCAGTTACAGTTACTATGGCATTATAACCGCGTTATTCGCGCCATCGGGCAATTAAACGTTGTATAAATTGTGTCTAGCGCGGTCCGACGCCAATTATTATCAAAAAGCAGAATGATAATTATAACGTTTCGATGCATTTAATGATTTAATTAATGGATAACAGAAAATACCTCGTTAACGTTAATTTACGTGCATGTGGGATGTTTTATTATTGACATCGTATTGTTTTTTTAACACAATTCCATCGTGACAGGATTTCGTCGTCGTCATACCAAAAAAAGTAAAACATCTATTGAACATTTCTCTAAAAAAGTCTATCTGCAAAACGACCCTTATGCCAATGGTTTTTTAGACAAGTGTTCTGTGGTGTTAAGTCACGTATTTTACTCATCAGCACATCACGTATAGTACATAGTTTAAGTTAAGGTAAATAAGCTGTATTTGTAGCTATAGTATTATCACGTAGTATCATAGTGTCACGTAATATCTTTGTATATATATGAAACTAATTAAAGGAGAAGGGAGTAGTTCTGCAGTTGACTCTTGGAGTAGTACACATCATGTTGTTTACTTAACCAGTCCTCACCCCCACATCGCATGGCGACCCTGCCAGCCGGCTGGACGGCGTTACAGTTCTCCGATCGAAGGGCTAGTCAAAGCTGCAGTTTAGTCAACTCGGTCAGCTTTACGTCACGTTGGGTCACGGGCCATGGGGAGCGCGACATCCAAAGAGGAGGTGATCATCGTTCAGACGGCAGCGGGTTCAAATGTTTAACGGAACAAAAATGTTTAACTATTTTATAGAAAGGCGGCCAATTTTCTTATTAATACTAGCTGAATAGAAATTTGTATGACAGTATATCCAAAAGAGTAGAAAAACTTCGGCAATGTAAAAAGCCATTCCTCTCGGCGTCTGGCAGGCAATGCCAAAGAATTACGTGAAGCACTCCAACGCAAACTACTTTGATGGACCTCTTCTATGAAATTGGAACGATGGGTGCAATTCACTCGACTTTGACTCCGTTTGTTTGCAACTTGGAATGCAGTTGGTGAATTCAGTTTTGAAGTAATTTGAGGCAATCTTATTTTATGTAACTAACATTATTTTTAATTTTGCCTATTAATTTGAAGAGATACTTTGAATTTTGTGTAGTCAGGTTTATGATTATGGTATAGTTGCACAGACAGCTTTATTAGGTATAAATGTTTATGCAGTTAGATTGGAAGCATATGACGATATAATTGGAAAACACTAAAGTGTACATGTCACTAATAACAATCATGTTCCAACTCTGAAAAATCAGCAAATAAATAAGTACGAATAATTATACGCAATAACGCCTGTGTCGCAGAAAATTTGACTGCGCGGACTCGAACCTGTCGAAACTCGAATCGAGTTAATCTATAAGTGACATGTTTGCACAGAACAAAATAATGTTTCCTTTTTATGTAAATTATACAATAATAATGCAAAATTTTAAATAATGTAATAAGTGAAATCTTTTGTAAATATGTCGTTAGTGATCCTATTAATAATAAATAAATAAACCTGCGTCTTTCTCGATGGGTACTCCATACACTTAACCAACCAAACTATCTTAGCCCCACTAGTGAGGTCGAATGATTCATTCCGACAAACGTTTAACAATTAAACGTCTTTCGGTGACGTTGCACCATCTATTGAAGTCATCTAGCAATCTTTACTCAATATTATAAAGCAGAACAGTTTGGCTGAACGCGCTAATCTCAGAAACTAATTGGTTCGAATTGAAAAATTGTTTTTAAGAAAATAGTGCAATCATTGAGGAAGGCTTTAGGCTATTAACATCACGCTACGACGGGTTGAAACCAGGGAGAACAGCTAGTTAAACTATACTAATTTTATTAATTCTATACGGAGGTACTAGGTAAAGAATAACAGCTGTATGTATAACTATTCTCCCGTACACCTGACAACAGCCACTAATTATTCTAATTGAATCTCTCTCTACCTCTTACAATATTTTTCTCCGAGATACTTGCGCTGAAAATTGTTTAAGATTTTTATGTTCCGGATTAAGTTGGAGCGCCGAGTTCAGGGTTATTTTTTATGTTTTTAAGCAAGAAGTAGTGGAAATTTTCCTTGTAAACGTTTTGTTTCGTTTAAACTGGTATAACAGGGTAAAAAAGACGAGGAATTTTGTTCAGAGCAATGAAGAGTTTGAGTCAGAAAAGGATTCAGGGTAGATAGTGATCTAAGATCAGTCCGAATGATTGTTTTTGAATCAGGTAAATAGATTTTAAGAAATTCATCAAAGTCCGAATCGGGATCATTCTTATCGTGATACATGAGTGTAATATATCAGTATGATAACATTGTAGTGTGAAAGAGTGACAGTTATTAATGAATTGAAACATTCATATGTACGATAACACTGTTACGAGCTGGGTAGGGGATAAATTAATCAACACCAATTAATTAATGAAATAATTAACTAAAACAATAATTGAAACAGCACTAAACACTACCCAATCAACACTAAAACACACGCTTATTGATCACACTTTTGAGTCGCCTCGATCGTAGTGAAAACCAGACTGACTTTACGTCGAGTATTTATACCACGACCGGTCACACTAGAAGTTTGTAGAAACTGCTAGAAACATCCAAAGATACACAGTCCCATACTCTTCTGGAACTTTCCAGCACCGTCTCGAAACATCCAGATTAGGGTAGCAATTTCTAGAAACTTTCAGGGCAATCTTTGGTAGAATCGTTGGAAACCTTTGAAAAGCTTGTAGATTGGTCTCGCAATACGGTCGTTGTAACAATTCTTTGACGGCTTTACGTGTGTAATTTAAAAAAAAAACAGTTCTTTATAAATAGCTTTGTATATAATTGAATTACAAGTAATATTTTGTTTGCACAACATGAGATCATTAACTAAAATCACAATATCAACCAACAATCAACATTGGTTTACCTAAACAAATTGTCAATAGTAGCGCAACCCCGCGAGGAATACAGACAGAAGTGAGAGATTGATACGAGACCCAAAAGTTCGCAACAACCTACATTTGGGACTACAACGATACACCAAATAATTTGGACGATCAAACCAGTTCATAAACTCACTAACTTGTGTCTAAGGGACAGTTTCTCAAGTCTTGTTTTAGTACTTTACATGTACCGATGAAACTTGATTTTAGTTTGGGATAGTTATTTCTTAGCCAAAGTACCCTCATATACCTACCTAATAGTCTTCGATTTCAAAGCCTCTCATCCGAAAATTAAGTATAAAAAATTTGGGAATAAAAGTTGAGCAACAATTATTTTATGTTGATTCAATCATGTTTTGATCGCAAACTTTGTTAAATATTGCCAAAACATATTTTTGTAACACATAAATATGTTGCTGATACTTATCATGTATATTTTGTGATATATTCGTACAAGATTTTATTCATAACAATATTTAGCGAGGTATAAAATTATATCCATTGCCAAAAGTATAATTCACAACATAATATTTTATCAACTAACTCTTTCAGTATATCTTAAGAAATCTCCGCATTTTCGTAAAATTTCATACATAAATGTACGAAAGAGGCAAAAGTTACTGTAGTTATACATATTTATACGGAAAGAGAGATAATGTATCATTTTATATTAATATTCATGTGAAACGGATTGTAGCTGTCCACCAGTTTAATGTATTGGATTCTCGATAAAAACGTTCTGCTTCATTAAAAGCGAAATCATTAAAATACTTTATATATGAGAAATTCAATTTTGACTTTTATATCGACAGAGTTTATCGAATTAAATTGTCTTTAACAGATCAGAAGAATTTTAAATGAAACGTCATATTAAGGTTGTCAATTTAAAAGTTGTCAACATTTCAAATTATTTATTTCATTGTTTTGAAAAATTGGTCAAAACATACTTTTGTCTCACTGCACTTCAAGCACCTCTTGATGTTGAAAATATAATCATAGATCACTGAACGAACTTAAGGAAGACCTTTAATACTATCATGTCCAGTTTTCTCCACGATGTTTTACTTCTCTGGAGGAAGTGATATCCTGACAAATATTATACTAAGAAAGTATGAAAAAAATTTATATAGCAGAAGTTCTGATGCATCCACAACCAACCGACCATTATCATCTGCCTGCATTTTTACAAGTAGTCAGACTTTCGACTTTGTAAGCACTGTTCGCCGGGAGCACCGACTTATGTGTTTTCGGTGGCACGATAGAAACTCGCTTCGTGCACGTACGGCTTAACCTGGAGGATTCGTCTGTGTGGCTGTTATTTTAGCCACAGACTCCTCCACAAACAAACAACCTTTGAAACTTAATTAAACAATTGTTCTCCAATAAATAGACCTTACAAAAACCTCCTCAATAAAGTAGGAAATTAACAACAAAAGTAATTTAAAACCAACAAAAGCTCCGTATAAACGAAAAGCAATTATTGAAAGGTATTTTCAGACGCGCCTCGCGCCACGGTACAAAAATCAGCATGAATTTGCAACTATTCCCTCCGACTGCCACTTATATCTGTCCTCTTCTGAGCACTCCCACTGAGGGTCATTGAGTGTTGATTTCCTCTTTGTTTGTCACAACACAATTTATTTATTGTATCGAATCTGTCGGGGACAATCCAATTGTTTTTGTAACAAATAAAGGGCTAACCCGATTGTGGCATGTTTGTATTCAGGACTTTTTAAACCATCGCGCTAAAAGAATTGCGGATTTTTTTGTTAGTTGTATATGCTGTATGTTGGAATTTTGGGAATTCAAGCGTTTTACTATTTTGTATCGTTTGATGCTAACTCAGTTGTTTTTTTCTTAGAGATTGCTTTTATCTTTGCCACCTTTTTTTTTTTGAAAATGAGTCCTCGTTTTGTTACATTCGCTTGAACAAATTGATCTCCACTTTCACAAACTACAAAACAAGGGACTATCATCCAAACATTCACAGTAATGATTCGAATCAATCAACTATAATGGCACTTTACTTTGTATTGGGCCTGGCGTAGCACAGCTGCTACGCGCTACGAGCTACGAGGCAACGAGTGCTACGGCGTAGAGGACATGCAAACAGTCGGACAGTGATGTTGAACAAACTCAATTACTGCTGTACGGTAGTATCTAGCCTCAATTTTAGTATTGAGGGAATTTCGTGGGGAATTTTAAGGGAAATCGAAATTAAATAGGTAGGATGTTTAAACTACATTTGGTAGTTTTTCTGTAGAGAAGTCATTGCTTAAAAATTATATTGTAGTATTTTTACTTGGACTTGTGAGTGATAACGCCAGGAGGGATGCCCTTTTTTTTATCGTGGTAAAATCATCAAATGAGTCCTCCCACCCAGGGCAGGGCGGGAGGGACTGTCAGACTTGTACTGACTAAAATCCACGGTGTCCTTCACTAGCCCTTTACGTACCGGGGTCACAGTAATGGAAAAGTCCCGCGACCAGGAGGGATGCCCTAGGAAAACCTTCCTTGACCTTGTTAGTCAGGTACTTCTTTGGGTATATAGGATCGTAGGTAGGCTTGATTTTATAAATAATTTTTGCGTTTAAAAATTATACATATCTTTATTTCGTGATTTTTTTTCTGTTTAGTAAAGGTTCCAAACAGCGTAAATGTTCTGATTAAAATCCTCGATTTCCCCGAAGTATTCGTTATTGGAGTTTCTCTTTTGACACTATACACTTTTAAATATACCTGTGAAGTTACTTTATTTCTTCAGCAGCAGAAAAAAGTTAAAGTATTTTCATTAGGCTAAAAAAACAAGAGTATCACCACCCGGAATAGAGGCAGAAGCGGTGCCTTCCTCACTCAAAATATAATCCTTACAAATTGCTCAATACCAGGGCAATCACAGTCTAGGCCAATTAGTGCTAGTTCTGTTGCTCCTGGCAACAAAACCAATTCCACTTTTAACGAGAAATCTCTTCACTCACCGAGCAGTTCCACTCAACATCTGTCAACTTACGTACGACATACCTACCGGGCCTTGAGAACATAAGTTTGGCCGAAAATCTCCAAAGGATTTTGTGTTTTATTCCTCAGTAATACTGGTTGTTTTCTCACGATGTTTAAGTGTGAATGTGAGTAATTTGTATGCAGATCGGTACATGTCAACAGTGAGTCGGGACCGGATTCCGAAGGAGCCTTTTAGTGACGTTTAGTACGTTGTGTAAATTTTATACCCTTCCCGTTGATTGTCACCGAATTAATGTATGTGGGCTTGTACTAGCGGGCTCGAGACAAGCCGGCACTGAACTGTGGATATGTAGGTACGACAGAAGTGGGTTTCCAGGTTTTTGAATTTTTTGATAGTTTTCATAATTTGTGATTCATATAATAATAGTCGCACGGGTCTGTCCCTGATGACGGGTATGGAGAGGTTGACGTGGACGGGGACCGCTTACATATCAAGAATTTTAGATTTTACTAGGATTGATTAGAAATTCGAAAGTCTTATAACCAGTCTTACCGAGGAATCTCGTATAACTTGGATCTTACAATATTATTGTGTTTATGTATGCTTAATTGGGTGTAGTTGTCATTTTGTTAATTGAGCATTGAAATATCGCTGTGTTTGGCGGCTTGTAATTAATTAAATATTCAATCAGTTGACAGTGACTGAACATGAACAAACTTTTAAAATTTCAACATTGAGTTCTACAATGCAAAGTTGTTTTTTTAAACAACTGTGTCATCACAATATATAAGTGTAAAGAGGGTCACAAAATGGGCCGCGGAATCATCTGCAAGGGTTACCGTTACCCTAGAACGTAAAGGGCTGCTGAAGGATTTTGAATGAGAGTCTGACAGTTTAGAAAGCAGGAGGACTAATTTGATTATTAAACACCAAAAAAAACTAGAATTACAAAATAGTTTTTAGGGGGCTGGCAGAATAACCGGTATGCCCCATATTATTATATAATACTCGCTATGAACCTCACCTAATAAATAGACAACATATTATGATGTAAGTACTAAACCGATTAAGGTTAATTGGTTTAATTAATATTATGTAATAGGGCGCATTACGTGATTAGCATTAAATAATAACAGCTAATCAGTCTGGAGTGTAATCAAGACTAACGCTCGTCTTAAGTCTTATGACATAATCTAAATTAGTTTGGTCTCCAAACTCTCAAAACTGTTATTTAAATTTAAATGAAACATTATTATGGGCCTGTTCTTTGATCAGTAGTTCAGTTAACTATCGATTAAAAAAAATAGTTACTTATGAAACAACTGTGAAAGAAAAGTTAAAAAAAAAGAAAGTTGCGAAAGTTTAAACATACAGTTTTTCTGGGTACAAAAAGGGGATGTTTATTTTTTATATTTCTCCAAAGGAAACAACAATTTCAATGTATGTTATAAATATAATACGCATTAACGCATGCGTCACTAATTTCATAAGTTCAATGAAGACTAGTAAAAACAAAAGAAATGACATGGAACCTGATCGCATCGCTACTATTCCGCTTAAAAAGTTTTATTCTAAAAAGTATAACACTGAACATTATTTAAATAAAGAAGAGCCATTAGCTAAGTATTAAAGCCACCTCTACCACGCATTCAGAATAACTAACCGATTAAACTCCAGTTTAAAAGCAGTCGCTTAAACATTAACCATAGAACAAAGATCGCACTGGAAACGTTTCAAGCAAAATTACGAGTGGCATTATTTCACTGGCTAGTTATTCCGTTACGTGTAAAATTTACTAGTGGACTCATTAAAACTTGGCCCTTGTCCAAGGCCCCGATATTGTGTGGCCTGGCCTAAGCACATTTCGACTCGTTACGTGTGTCCGAATCAATTTCGTGAATAGTTTTGTGCTGGGTTCATTTAAACTTGTTTAATCTTGTGTGTGTCATTGGGCCTCGCCTATGTGTTCTGGACGGAATATTTGTTTAGGCAAAGAGTTTGAAAATTACGGATTCGATAGCGGATATTGTATTCAGTGTTAGTTCTTTTTCATTTACACAGACTGTAAAAATATTCAGAATATTTTGATGGTCAAGTTTTTAGTACTTAATAATATCGTACCAGGCTTGAATAAGTTGATAAGTCGACTTACATTTTTTTTTTAATGCATAATGGGCATTAGGATTTCTTCCTTTTCAAGTTGAATAAATGATTAAGTCCAAAGGTCTGTTTTACCGCACATTACAAACATGTGATTTTTTTTATAACTCTTTTACTAACGCTACAAAAAAAAAATGTAACACGACTTATCAACCTGGTACGGAATTATTCGTTTGTCTTATTAGTAACTCTCATACCATGAAGGTTCGATGTCGGGATTACGCAGCCACCCCAGCTCTACTGATCCCCATATATTTTCTATAGGTTTATAAATGGGATAACATTTGGAATTCGTTAGCACTACAGTAGCAGCAATGCTGCGTGCTGCCGAAATAGAAATGAAGCCTTCACGCCTACTTTTTTGTCATCTTTGAGAACATTACAAAAAAACATATATTAACAACATTGGTCGCGGTACTCACGAATTACCGTGACCCCGGTACGTAAAGGGCTATTGAAGGACATCGTAGATTTTAGTCAGTACGAGTCCGACAGTTCCTCCCGCTCTGCCCTGGGTGGGAGGACTCATTTGATGATTTGACCACGGTAAAAAAAAAATAACCATATTATTTTATTACTAACAACTTATTACCTTGGTCTGATAATAATGATTTTTATAATAACTATTATATATTATTATTGTAGTACAAAAATATTGATTGACATTAATATTTGTTAACAGCATTTCATTCATGTTATAATTCTCAGCGGCAAAAACTTCAACACCTAGGCAGAAACAAATATTACATTAAATTCCGTTCAAATTTGTTACATATTCCAAGTTTGTCGTCAGTACTGAAAGTATGTAGGTATAGGAATTTTTACATACATTAACATAATGCATATTCAGAGTAGAGCCTTACCTGGCATAATTACTAATACATATGTATGCATATTAGAAGGATATTTGCAAAACGAGCGGAAGGTATTAAGGTGCCGGTAATCCCCGTCTTACGTTAGGTATGCGGCGTTTCTTATGTTTGACTAATTAGTTATTAGGTCGTTAGTGTTGGTAGGCCTACGCTGGATGGATATATTTCTAAACGTTCGTATTTATGTAAATAAATACGACTTTCGACTGGTTTTTGACTAAAATATGTAAAATGAGGATTTCTGGCGAATTAACAATAACCCAGGCCTACCTGTGGCGAATTAACTCTCAGTGTACTGGGTTTACAAAATGTGGCAAATGTAAACAACCCTTCAAAACCGGACCTTTATTTTTTTTTTCTAATTAGGTAGAATTAATTGACGTCGTAAAAAAAAGTTCTCGATAGTTCTAAAAGTTTTATTACTGTGGTTTATAGATATTTTAATGTCATGTTTGTTGAAGTGTAAATGCAGCCTATATCGTTTAATTATTGTCAATTGCCATAGATATTACGGATGTTCCTTTTTTCTCTCTGGTAATTGTACGGGCTCAGCTCCCTTTGCCTGTCCCAAAGAGGGACGAAGAGAACCAAGAAAAAATCTCTCTGGTAATATACGTGCTGTCATATTTTCCCTAGATTATTCTGGAAATCAATATCCTAATACCAGTTTTCATTAATGTTTATAAATAAACCACAGAGACCCGCATCTACTATCTTCTTCTTTGAAATAAAATCACAATCCTTCGTCGTGTATCGCGTGTAGTCCCAGAGGCCTAGGGACGGTCCATTGTCGGCCACCCACTATTGTTGATGACAATATTGTATGTTACGTCGTTTGGAATGAGTTTTACGGTATTTTCGTCCCTTTCGATATTTTTCCAGAAATAGTTTCATGTTATGGAAAATAAGTCGTCACAAAACTTCCACACGCTTGAGTTAACGTCATTTTGAGTTTTCGCCATTGCTAGGATTTTTTTTATCGTGTTAAAATCATCAAATGAGTTCTCCCACCCAGGGCAGGGCGGAAGTGTCAGTGTCCTTCAATAGCCCTTTACGTACCGGGGTCACGGTAATTCGTTAGTCCCGCGACCGCGATTGCTAGGATAAGTGGATTTTATGAAAAAACAAGTTTTGTATAATAAAATTAGTAAATATGCTTAGAATAATTTGGTTATTATGTTACTCCCTAGAAACAGACTTTCAACAATTCATTTTTTATATTACTGTAGCAAAATAACACAAGAAATAAACGAGCCCTAACAAAATCTGCAAAACTAGCAAATCGCCTTAAACTAACAAGTAACCGACCGTCATGTCTAAAACTATACTACGATAATGTCGCGCTGTGCTGGCTAGTACACAAATACCGGTACACAAGTGCACGAGTATACTGATGCACAAGTACACTGATGCACAGAAATTCTGTGCACAAATGAACTGGGCAGCGTGGCGAGACACAGTGCACAGCGAGGCTTGATGCGGGCGGTGACAATCACTGCGATATTACGAGCGGCAAGTAAACACCGATATTTTAACTTGAATACTGCTGGAGCAATGTATGACCTGGATTTACGAGTATATTCCCTATGTTACAAATACAGACGGTTCGGGCTGCAAAATAGTGGTACAAAAATGCCTCTATGATTATTTGAAATAGAGTTTGAATTCCCTTTGTTTCCCAGCATCTGTTTGAACGACTTCCTCAATTCGATCATGGTCACTGTTTTCTTTAGAAAAAGAGGTATTATCCATAATATTCCAGTATTTTATTTACAGCGTACTTGAAGTATTTATGGCGTTTATTGTATGGAAAATGAAAAAACAATTTTAGCGTGACCCTGGTACTTAAAGGGCTATTGAAGGACACCGTGGATTTTAGTCAGTACGAGTCTGACAGTCCCTCCCGCTCTGCCCTGGGTGGGAGTACTCATGTGATGATTTTACCACGAAAAGAAAAAGTGTACGAACGAGAAAACATTTTTTTTCCATCAAAATCCCATTCACTTTAAACTTAAAGATCCCATTTACTTTACGTCACAAAAACGTAGGCTTCCATGTAAATATACACATTGCAATAGAAATAATTCTAACAGAAAAAAAAAGACTTTGAAGCTTCAACTTACTGAAAAAATAATAGTAAATAGTTACGTAGGTAACCGCTTCCCATAAAGCCATTTCCAGCTTAAAGTTTCTTTGCTTGGCAATAGTTAGAATCTTTCTAAGTTAAAACTGGTAACTAAACACATCACTTATAAAATTATGTTCAACATGATATACATAATGATGTCAGCACGGTATGGTCAGGTGAACGGCTCAGTACTAAGTTGTTAATCCACCAAGCTGTCAGTTGCGTGATCAAAGCTATCAGTTCGATGCCATCGGTAGTGACGTTTCTGGCTTATATCAAGCAGTAGTGACGTTCCTGGCTTATGTCAGTCAGTGGCTGTCGAGTGACGTCACTTCTAGGTTAACGTCTTGGGAGAGATGGCCCTTAAATATTTGAGGAGTGCATGGCTTTTTAATGCCATAATTAATGTATTATATAAGCGCTGTATAGCATTGGAAATCATGTTAGTAAAAGTTGAAAGCATAATTTGGCAGTACAAGCAAAATTAGAAAAACTTTTACCATACATTAATAATCAGCATGTTTCGTGCAGTCAATGTACGCTCTCCGTAGTCATCGAATCGCTATCATGAAATTCTATCACTAATTATTTTTAAATGTGAACCTGTAGTAGATAGAAATGGATCCTGAACCCAGAGCAAAGTCTGCAGCTGCTATATGAAGGCAATTCTTTGAAGGAATCGGTTCAAGTTCCATTCTTGAAAATACGAACTATACCGCCCTCTCTTGATAAAATTTACGACAAACTAGGAGTTTGAACCTTGAACCAAATAACTATGAACAGTGTTGTGGCGTAATAAGGTTGAGTATGGTATGGTTGGGTGGGTAGAATTGAGAACTGATTTAAACAATAGTGCAAGTCAGGGATATGATGGTGTTTGTTGGAATTGACAGGATTTCGAGCGTCATGAGCCACAAGCAACATAGTACTGACGAGTGATTGTATTGTTAGTTGGCGATACGACTTTTATTTTTTATTTTTCTCTTGTCTGATACATATAAAAAGAATCTTCCAAATTTAATGGCGTTCTTAATGAGGGTAAGAGGAGATTTTTAATTATTTATTTATATTTTTGATCTACCTTTTGTGTACCGAGGGATAATCGCAAATTCTCAGAAATAAATACATTTTCAGTTTATTGAATACGTTTGTCTGAAAGTGAAGAACGATTTACTTTTAATTACTATAATTCCCGGAAGCTGAGAGCACTTATCTATAAGCTGCAAGCGTCGGGAACTGCACAAGAACAAATAAAAACAAGTAACTTGAGAGAACTTTGTCCTTTAGTTTAGCAGTGGCACTTGGATAGAAATCCAAAACATTTTGTACTTGACACTTTAGATATAAATATACATTTATAGGTGCCTAAATGATTTTTGCAGTTTTTTCGATTTTACTCACACACATAAATAAACTTACGCTTGTTTCGGAAGGTAGTCTGAAAGACTGACATTTACCTGATTGTTAACAACACTCATTAGAAAACTTTTATATATATTTTTGTCTTTTTATAGTAACAAAATATGCATGTAGAACTTACATAGATTCACCAGCAGGTTTAAGACAAGAAGGTATAGAAACAGCCAAGTTTACAATTAGACAAAACATACTTTATTGTACACCAAAATTATAATAACACAACAGATAGTCAGGTAGCTACTAGAATTTCATAAGTGTACCGCATCTAGTACATGACTGGCACACAGACAATCAATTCGAAACTCCTCCATCCATTGACATCCATCAGAACTATCGCGGACGTTTCTATACAGAACTAGCGGGAAAGCATCGCTCGCAAGTGGGGCGCACACAAAGCGATGACGGCGCGTCACAAAGCGCCAATGACGCCACAAAGGTGGCTCGATGACGCACGGCACGACACAGGCACGGCACGGCGCAGATGCCGCATTGATACCGCGTCGTGATTAGTGGACGCTGCTTTTAATGCGGTACACTGATAACTTGTTTCGTAATTTTCACTTGTGTAGGCTGTGAGCTGTGTTACACGGAGCTGGGTAATGATGTTGCGGAATTGTCCGGCTCGTGTGGTTTTAATTGCGATACTCACTGCGAATGGTCATTGTGATAGTCATAACTTTACCTTATTCAAGGAAACACAAAGTTGCGACTAAGAATACCATTTGATTGGCGTTTCTAAGGGTCAACTTTATTTCCTACACAAAAAGATATACATTTCACCGATCAACGCAACGCCGCGCACACCTTTCAGTAGCGGTTTATAATCTAACTTTATTTACTACATGGAAATATACACATGTTCAGTATAGTCGTTCACGTCACGTCGCGTTGCGTCTTGGTGTGAACTGACACCGCTACGGTGTGCGGTGCTGTAGTAACTATGACTATAGAATCTTGATTTGCATACAAAACCGCAGGGTTTAACAGACTCACACCGCATGTCTTTGCAGGAGTTAAACACGCTAGCACCGCACACCAGAGCGGTTTTCAGTGCAGTGTGATAACGATCGTTCGATCGTTGTCACGACACGCCTAGACTAGATTCTTTTTTTTTTATCGTGGTAAAATCATTAAATGAGTCCTCCCAGGGCAGGGCGGGAGGGACTGTCAGACTTGTACTGACTAAAATCCACGGTGTCCTTCAATAGCCCTTTACGTACCGGGGTCAAGGTAATCCGTTAGTCCCGCGATCCCGGCAGGCTTTGGCCCTCTACAGGCCCCGTCACTATGCTGACACTCTTTGAGGCGCGCGTGGAACACAACGCGCCGTTGACCCGGGCATGTGCCATGATCGGACAGCGAGTTGCCCATTACTCGTATGCCCAGTTATCTAGAATACTAGGACGTTGATTGTCTCGTCGGTGTAGTAATTAGGTCCAGGGTTCGATGCTACGGGCGAAGTGTTGTTGGGTTTATTCATCATGAATGTGTCAATATCGGTCACGGAGTCTGGATTTGTAATGGCAATAAGGTCGCTCGCTATTTAATGAATGAATGAATGAAGAATGAAGAATAAACATCATTTTAACGTAAAATTATAACCTAAATGTTTACATCTTGCCATCCTATTTAAGCAAACTGACTCCAAATAAATCATTGTTAACCCAAAAATAGGTAATGAACACCAAATTATTGGGTACGTATCGAAATCCCGAATTTTTAAATACCGATGGACAAAATCCCGAAAATTGCACTAATGAGCAGAGTATAAGGAGCTCACATTGGCAGTAGCATGTCGACGGAGCATGACGACGGAGCACGACGAATGAAGAATATAGGTAATATAATTATGGATAAACCGCTGGATGCAAGTGACGAATTGTGGTTCAGCGTGGCGCTCTAAGGAAGTGGCCTATGATCATGAGGTAACTTAATTTCAAATGGGACTTAAGCATAACTTGTCAAAAGTGGATGTACTTTTAAGTAATTTTATAAAATTAATTTGAATTAAAGTAAATATACGGCACAAAATACAATACGCTCGACATTTATTTGTTTCGAGATAAACTAAAATAGAATCACTGTTATTGTTGTTCAGAAAGGCTAAAAATAAACGAGATTTGTTTTTGTTTCGTCTTGCCTTTTGTGTAAATTGAGTTGAAACTTAACGAGTTTTCACTATAAAACTGATTGGATTACCCTTTTATTATCATAGACCTCTAAATTACGTTCACTTCATAACAATAATAACATAAAGAGAGTTTATATTATTCTGTACAAAATTTTCTGATTTTTTAATATCGAAAACGATCAGATAACGAAGTCCAGCGGTTCTTCAGATAATTCAGCATTTATACGTCAGAAGACCGAGTCAAAGTGAAACTGATTAGAGTAAAAATTATGGCAGAAATATACTTAATTGATACCTAAAACACAGGAAAGTTTTTATACTCGTATATGTTCAGCGATAGGGTCGCGTTTGACCACTTTATGTCATGTTGGTAAGCGAAGATGTTTATGGTCGACGGTGAAGCTAGCATACTTAGAAATTGCCTATCTTTGTTGTAACTGCTGAAAGTCCTGGAAACGATTCAAAATACTTTTCATACTATTTTAGTCATTTATAACCGGCATTTTTTTTAGCGTGGTAAAATCATCAAATGAGTCCACCCAGATCAGAGCGGGAGGCACTGCCAAACTCGTACTGACTAAAATCCACGGTGTCCTTCAATAGCCCTTTACGTTCCAGGGTCACGGCAATTCGTAAGTTCCGGCAGGCTTTGGCCCTCTAAAGGGGGGCCCCGTCATTATACTGACACTCTTTGAGGCGCGCGTGGAACACAACACGCCGTCGACCCGGGTATGATCCATGGTCGGACAGCGAGTCGCCCATTACTCGCCGCCCACATCAAATCACATCATGCTTGAACATTTTGTAATGAAGCACACATGACATACTTAAAACGATTTCGACGGTAATCAAATCCAGCTAATTCCACGTTCATAGAGTGAATGGAAGTGACCTGATTGCGGGGCGCACACGGGCGCACACAGGGCGCACAGCGTCTTATTGTGCCTGGCGCAGTCGGCGCGGCTTTGTTCGTACAACTGGGGAGCTGGCGCGAGTGACGCATTCAGTACTCGCGCACGACTTTCAATTAAAGCTGCGTATTGTATACCATCTTAGCGTTACCTGTTTTGAATGTGTGCTATGTATGACAAAGTTTTACTTGTGCTTTAACGTAGGTGTATGTTTAATTACGAAAATAGTTAATTTTATAATAGCTGACGACAAGATTGGCGCAGTGGCTGAGTGATCGACGGCTGTGCAACGTATCGCGGGGTAACGTTTTTTTTTAAATAGAAAGAAAACAAAAAAGTTAATCTGTTCTAATTACCAATATTTTGTTCCAGGTAATGATTTCTCTGGAGAGCTGGTCATGGTCATAAGTGAGTTATGATTTTCTGATTCGGTTTTTAACAAAAAAACTCTTTCACTGTTAGGGACCTGTATATTAACAACGCTATTGATTTGATCACTATAATTATGACAGGATTAATAATCCTCTCATAATAATAGTGATCAAAACTAAAAAAGGAGTCATAGACACGACGAAAAAGAAGAATACTATTTTTAATAACCTTATCAATCGTCACAAATGGTTTTGAAAACAACCAGTTATAAATAAATAAATAAATAAATATTCCACAACTATCACACAACGCCATCTAGTCCCAAGCTAAGCAGAGCTTGTGTTATGGGTACTAGACAACTGATAAACATACTTATATATTTCTAAATACATACATATTATAGATAAAATTACACCCAGACACAAAACAAATGTTCGTGCTCATCACACAAACATTTGTCCTGGGTGGGAATCGAACCCACGACCTCCGCCATAGCAGTTATGGTTCATAACCATTTCTTACAATTCTTCCTATTTCGTAGAACGTGTTTCTAAAAATATAACTACAAAGAAATACAATTAAATATTATTATTTTTAGTCTAGGTTTAAATTTCAAACTAGTCTATACGCAAGCCGCAGTAAACTCTCCTCTTACATCCGTATAAACCTACTATACAGAAAATGTAGGTGAACGTACAAGTAGAATAAAGCCTCTTTGAAACAGGGATCGTATTCCCAATATGGCTACATTTTCTGTAGAACTATTATAATTTTGTATGTATTCAGTAACGGAATCGGTTCTTAATAACTACGAATAGATATAACTCCCTGAGCACCGCGTAAAACTGTGTAGAGGCCTGTAGAGCCGGGAAGCGGCTAGAAGAACCGGTTACTGGCGGGTAGAAACGGGTAGTGGCTGGTAGAACCGGGTAGCGGGCAATACATAAAGCCGCCTACAGACGAAGATTGCATAGCATACAGCTAATCAGTCTCTAGCGCAGTTTTCACGTGGAATATAAATGAAATGAGAAGGTCAAGTAATTTTACAGAAATGACTACCGAATTGAAAAAAATAGGATTTATTAAATATTTAACATGTGTAACCCTTTTACGCTCACACCACTGAACCGATCATAAAGATTTTTTTCATAAACATTTTAAGTGTACAGAAAGGGACGTAGGATACCTTTCATCTCGAAATAAGATTTATTCGAGAAAAAAACAACAATCTATATAGGTATATAAAAGGAGAACTGACTGACTGACATATCAACGTACAGCCGAAACTACTGGGGCTAGGAATGTGAAATTTTGCACACGGCTTCCTATTATAATGTAGGGGAGCACTAAGAAGGGGTTTTTGGAAATTTAACCTTTAAGGGGGTGAAAAGGGGGAATTAGGAAAGTACGTAACCCACGCGGACGAAGTCGCGGGAAAAGTGCTAGTAAAGTTCATATGATAATAGATGGCGCTACGTTTTCGTTCCAAATCAATTGTCAAAATCAAAATTTTAAAGTAACGGGAGCGAAGCGGCGCGCAAAAGGAGACAATTTTTTTTGGGCCCACTGTAAAACGGTAACGTTTATTAATCATATTGCATATGAAAAAAGTGATCATCTTATTATAATTAACGGACCAGAAATTATATAGAAATGTAACCGGAATAATGAAATAATAGTAAAAATGTGTTACGACAAAAAATGCGTGTTTAGGAGCGTTTTTAGGTTTATTTTAACGTGAAAACAAATGTTACTACGGTGCGCAGCGGTAATAACATCGTCTTTAAATACGTTTAAATAGGTAATAATTAATTGGTACAGTGAACTTGTTTTTAATGCTGTTATTAACGGTTATCACGTTATAATATATCAATTAACGTACTTTAAAAATCACCGTGGAACGAAACGTAATTATTAGCCCGTTGCAGATACTCTGTGGTCCAGTTTCAAACAGTTTGACAGACAACCTAAAACGTAGGTACTCTTTGGACAATTTCCTGCAATAGTTTAGTTCTTCTGTTCTTTTCATATTTTTATTCGAAAGATTTTATGAAAATGGCATCTGTAGATACAGTGCATAATCCACAAAGCCGTTGTATCAATTGTGCAGTTCGGTTTCAACGGAATGTGCGACAACAGTTACTGTCCGAGGCAGCTGCAGACGTGCGCCAACTTGTGTGTATGTGGATTTCTCGCGAGGTGAGTGTTTATGTCACCCACCCAGCCATTTCTGGGAGGAACACATTCCAATGCCGCACGTTGAGCTCTCCATACTATTTATGCTTGTTGTGAGTTCAAGTCTGACCCCACATCCACCTCTTTCACCAATGTAACTTGCTTACCTTTTTTTTTTCAGTTACACCCACTAGATGCCGTTTGTGAAAACTGCTTCATGATATTGTAAGAATGTATTCAAACTGGCCATTCAGTGAGAAGATTCGGACATAGGAATATTTGCATCTCATGTGGTTCTTCAATTTTAAGAGCACACCAAACACATGCTGTTCATGTTGACACTGCAGAAAGGAATATTATTTTACAGTGGATACCGTTGCACCAGGTAATATTAAAATTGTAATTTTAAAATACCTAATATAATATAGTTAAATATGTACTTATATAATATTTCATTTCAAATACCTATTTATTATATTTGGTTACCTATCTGAACTTTCTGCATTTTTTTAACTAACTCCTACCATGCCTTTGCCCAAGTATGGATCTGGTCTGTCACTAAAATAGTAAAGAAAAAACAAACACACTTAAACACTACATTAGCACAACACTGCAATAAAGATTTCTATTAACAAAATATATTAAGATAGACTTTATTTGCAATACTAATGATCTATTTTTTCAGGTGGAACGTTTAGAACAAGTCTGTTTGGCTTGTTGGCTGAGAGCTTCCCGAGCTGTGCGTAGAAACAGGCAACAGGATGAAATCAGGGATATGGAAATACAGCCATTGGATATTGAAAACAGCAGTAACATACCACGACCACCTCCTATGCCTACGGCTGTTACTACACCTGCTATATACAGAGGAGTACCAACAATAACTATGTCTAATTACAAGCGTGCTGCTTCTACTTCCCGCCACTGTATATTTAGGTTATGTGAAAATACATCTAGGTTCTTAGTACCTATGCTGTTAAAGGAAAGATTACTGATTGATCACTCATTTTATGTGCCCCGTTGTGCTCGTATTTGTGAATACCATTTGAATGAATCTCATAATGATTGGAATAATTTATACACAATCAGTAACTTTTCAGATTTCACTGCATCCCAAATGGACGACTTATGTTCACTACTTAAAAGTAGTGCAATTCGAAATTACGATATTGAAAACATCATTCAACATAATGCAACATTATGCAAATATTGGTTAGGCTTTACTCACTATCAATTTGAACGGTTATTAATTGAAATTCCATCTATCAGTGAAAGGGTTACATCTCCTAAAAGATTCATCAGAAGATCAGATTTGTTACAGTTTGTAAGACATTATAGAATTAACCCAGCTTTTATAGCTTTCTTTTTTGTGTAGATTCTTTCTTACTCTTTGTTTGTGAATGTGAGAACATTGTAAGTCGTGTGTATATATATATATATATTTCTTCTTTTGTAGCACTAATTTTAGTTAGGACTTCCCCCTTGTTACCAGGCCTACGTTTTTCTCACATATCTAAGCATCGAAAAATTGTAACAATCTGTTTGTAAAACTATACCATATTTTAAAAGAGTAACCATGGAGTTTCTTGCCGGTTCTTCTCCATGGAATCGACCAATCCGAACCGTGCACCTGCTGTCGACGTTTTATAAGTGCCCTCATGGGCCTATGTGAAATAAAAACTTTTGATTTTGATTATATTTGGTTACCTATCTGAACTTTCTGTATTTTTTTAACTAACTCCTACCATGCCTTTGCCCAAGTATGGATCTGGTCTGTCACTAAAATAGTAAAGAAAAAACAAACACACTTAAACACTACATTAGCACAACACTGCAATAAAGATTTCTATTAACAAAATATATTAAGATAGACTTTATTTGCAATACTAATGATCTATTTTTTCAGGTGGAACTTTTAGAACAAGTCTGTATGGCTTGTTGGCTGAGAGCTAGCTGAGTAATAAATACCTCTTGTGACATACCTATAATGTGTTTTTTTTTCTCCTTACACAACCAGCTTATAACACATCACCTTATTATTGTAAATCTACAGTATTGGCCGGCAAAAGCCGCGCTATTTCGAAATGAATACCTACATCTAATCCATTTTCATGAATAAGTTTATCAAATCGTGTAAATCTCATCAAAATCTATCACGTAGTACAGACGTGACTTTGTTTTATACTTTACTACCTATATATTATTGAAAAGTGCACTATTTTGACTTATAATACCAAGGAGACCTATCCACTCATTAGACAATAGCTCTTGTGAGATTTTAGGTTACCTATTACGAGAGTCATGTTTTGACTGTAGTAATTCACAGTATTCCGGTTACATAAAGTTTTGCTCATATTACCACTGTAATCTAGAGATTATAAGGAATAAACCAACGTGCATTTCATTGCTATACGCCACAATCTGTGGTGGGCCTATTCCCCAAACAAAAAAAATTGTCTCCTTTAGTTTCTATTAAGAATCAACCATGCGAGCCTATTTCATCAAGGGTTCACTAATACAAATTGAAAAGAAAAAGGTTTAAAAGTTTCTTCAGAACTTTTAAACCTTTTTTTTTATTTCACACAATATTCTTGGGACACAGCTACCTGTTTCTCAAAAAATAGTTTTTAAAAAGACCACCTCGCTTGATGGATCTAAGTGGTTAAACGTCTCATGTCTCAAATTGCCTTGCATGTTGCCAAACTTGCATTGCATTTAAAAAAAAATAGTTTATTGATATTTCTTTGTTTGGTAGGCTGTTGTTGTAGCTGCTCACTTGCTCAGATACGCCTAATTATTTTGGGGTCAGCTTCCAATTGAACCGAATGCAGCTGAATGTTAGTATTTTATTTGTGAGCGACTTCCTATCAGACCTCCACAACCCGGTAACTGGAAAATACGAGACCCCTTGTTAAGACTTTCGGGCTTCTGACTAATACTCGTAGTACTATTACTGACTAATAACACTAAAGGTGTTACGTAATGTCTGAGATACAAAGGAAACTAAACTATGATGGATGGTCACCCATCCATAGACCAGCCTCGGCAAGCGCGGCTAATCTTGGAAGATTGGGTTGTGCGGCTATAATTGTTTATCCACGAGCTCTTCAGATACGCTATAAACGAAAATTTACATAACATTAAATTCAACTGCTACATGAAAAGGAGAAATATCCCCCAAGAAGTGCAAAATAATGATAATATCATATTATGATGGTGTAATTTCTAACTAAAACCTAGAAACACTTTCATTTGTTTTTTCCCTTTTCTTTACGGGGTGTGGTTTTAAGTGGCATTTCTGTGTGATTCTAACACCGGTGTTCTGTAGGCGTCGTGAGCCAGATCGTAGGACAATGGTGCGAGACAATGCGAAGCTTGCCACCTTTTGTGCAATCGATGCGTTTCGTTTAGAAAAACAACGCTTTTTGTGGCTGTATCGCCAGGTTGTTTCTTTGTATCGGTGCCTTTTTCAAATACAGTGTAATTTGTGTCTTTATTTTTTCTATCTCTAGCCCGTATCTTGGCAACCGTGAACTTATTTTAATACACAATGTTTTTTATAAATCCGCATACGGCAATACTACTACGATGTTTCATGAAAATCCTTTGAGCAAAACGGCAATATTGTAAAATATTAGAATTCAATTTATGGATCTTACGATGACTGATTTACTGTTTCTTGTACTTTTTTTTTATCGTGGTAAAATCATCAAATGAGTCCTCCCACCCAGGACAGGGCGGGAGGGACTGTCAGACTTGTACTGACTAAAATCCACGGTGTCCATCAATAGCCCTTTACGTACCGGGGTCACGGTAATCCGTTAGTCGCTTGATTTTGGCTATCATAACGAAAACACTATTAAAACCTCTTCAAATAACATTACCTACTTGGCTCAAAAAGAATCGTGCTTCATAACAATTAATTTAATTTCACTTTTACTTCATCGTGAATCATTATGAAGCTTCCTCATCGGTTATTATTCCTAACGACCTGCCTGAAGGTCATGTTTCAACAACTCATTAAAAACTAAAAAAAACAACGGGTTGCACACTGGGAGTGCCGGCAGAAGTGAAAACTTGAATAGTAATTGTTGGAAATATCTTGTGAACAGATTTTAGTAAAACTCGCAAAAATGGTTGACTTTTTATTTCAATAATTTCCAATGTGACGTACATCTTTTATAAACAATGTTACCTAGCAACGAATGTATCCAGCATACAAACTTCTTTAAAAGTAATAAAGTCACACGAACATTCACGCAAGCGCCCTGCGCCGTCCTACGCTTTTTCGGTCAGGGTCACGTGTCCTGACGCGAGTGTCCTGACGCGAGTTTAAGATTTTATACCCATTACAGAAAAAGTGCTCAACGCCGCTAAAGAAGTTTTCACTTCAACAACATCGTTATACCGCTATAATTAATCATGAATCAAATCGCGCGACACGGCGACAGCGACAGTGACGCGACGGCGCGCGGCGACAAAACGCCTTGACGTCGCAACAATAACCCGTCAGCTCCGATACTGTGAATACAATTAATATCCTGCCACCACCCTACCAAACGACCCTCACCCCATAATTACCAATACACTTTCAACCTTATTCTAGTAACAATAAAACCCTAATTCCCCTCGTAAATTGTATTTAGATTAGGTTAAGTTAAGCGTGTAACGATGAATGGACATATTAAAGATTAATTACGATAGCTTGTTGTCGTATTACTGAATGGATGTTTGTTTCAGTAATTTAATTAGGCGGAGAATTGTGTTTCCTTGTATTGTGCAATTTGACTGATGATTTGCCGTATTTCTGGCATAATCTGCCACTAATTTGAGTTTAAATGCTATCTCGGAAAGATTTAAAATAATGAAGTTCCACCACTTAAAGTAAAATTCAAAGATCAGCCCATTACCTTAGCCCAACCTTTCATTATGCGATTGGATCCTTTTTTGAAGCCACTTTTAAAAACCGCTAATGAAATCAATTCCTAAATCAAACAAGTGTCAAACTCGTTCCTCAATTAAACGATAACCCTACAACCGCTACGTTAATTGTCAGCCAAGTGTTCGGTGTGAGAGAGTGACAGGCACAATTTGGTCGCGTCAGAGGCTACGGCCGCGGCGGGCGTCGCGATGACATCTGATGGGCGACGGGACCGCCGCGTGGGCCGGATCAGCTGACAAGCAGTTTTGTTTAGCTAAAATTTTGGAACGTGATGATTTGAGGGTTCCATCCTCGTGATTCGATTAATCTTTAAGTGAAATAAAAAGGACTTTAATTCGCTTTCAAGTAACGATATTTTATGTAGTTCACAATTCCAAGCAATTCTTTATTGGTAAGACTTAATTTTTTATAAAAAAACATAGTATCACAAACGTTCTATAATAATTTTTGGCATTTTTCATATATTTAATAGTGACAGGTTTTAATTAATGGTGTTGATGAAAAAAAGGAACAATAATTTGATCAATTGTCACAACCCTTCTCTCCATTATCAAGCTTGACGTCCGATAAAACGTTACAGTTATTACTTGTCCAATGATTCAACAAAACGATTTCATGTCGGACACAAAACATATTCAACCCTTTGAGTAGACAGAAAATGTGGAGTGACAATACAATTCGTGAACGGGGTCGCGCGGACCGGGCGTTGGCATCGTGGGTTATGAGTGACGTGAAATACATCGAGTAACGCGCCATCGAGTGTCCTATCGATTCAATACGATTCGATGTCGAACGTTATAGTATGTCTTGTGAACTGTGATGAATTCTAACCGGTTTTCATTTGGTTGGGTCAGTAGTGGACTGAAGTGTTTGAGGGTTAATGATGAACGATGATGGTGAATTGAACATGGGACTAATGAACATGAGAACAATAGTTAATCGAAATAAATACTTTGTATTTGCAGTTTTCTATTTTAGCTTGTTAGGTATTTCATCATAGTTTGTGGAAAATTTAATAAAGAAAATACCTACAGTTTTTCACGTTCAGTTGCGAAAAGTAGCATTCCTTTAGTTTGCGACTGAAAAAGTGCACAACAAACATCGACTGATATTCTCACTGGCAATTTTATTTGAACAGTCTGCTCTGTTATTGGAAAAAGAGCTTCAACAAACTTGAAGTTCAGAGGAGCATTACGAAACTTTTAATTTAATCCAATATTCAAATGAGGTCCTAGGGTCACATTTATCTAGACTGAAAAATAGATTAATTTCTCAGGCAATCCTCTTCAAATTCAATATTGTCCTAAACCAAGTTTAATAACGTAAAAATACTCTGAATCGAAGCTGCCCATTAAAGTCGTCACTCGTTTATGTTGCCAGCGGAAATTAAACCATACGTCTTCTGCATAAAATCGGATTTAGTGTAAAAGGATGGGGTTATAACTCTTGGTATTTTCGATATTTTTATTTGCAGCGGAGGCGCGTCGGTCGGTCCGCTTGGAAATGCTAATAATGGGTTCTGCAACCTTTTGCTAGCAACCAAAAAGAAAGAGAAGTATTCTAAAGAGTTTTTCGGAAAAATATTCAGTGATGCTACCTACTGATTATTTTGTCCTTTTGAGCGAGATAGAGGAGTCTCTACGAAGAAGATTTAACAATCAGAAATGGTCGATAACAATGGTGCTGTAGTGGTCACAATGGTTTAAAGTCCATGTTTTATCTAAGTTTTCTAGTACAGAGAAATTTAAACCTGCATGGTTCTGCAGATAAGCTTGGAGTTGATAGTCCAGGTTTAAACCAAGGTTTATTTAGCTTTTGTAATAAGACTAATTAAGTTTTTGATTCGTAAAATGGTATGAATAGGATGCTATTCATGAACAATGAGCTGGGGTTTAAAAAAAGAGCAGTATTTCCATGCGCTATAAGAAAACCCTGTAATTTTCTAGTTATGCCAGGCATGCACCGTAAAAACTAAGTACCATAACTTTTATATAAAAACTCAGCTAAAACAAAACAGAATTCTTCCTTCCGTTTACGGAGGAGAAACTTTCTCACATTTCCGAAGAAATATCTCAACTTAATGCAATCCCATAACGCTGGCTTAAAACAATCAATTGCTAACAGGCGGGAACATTTTTTTGCGAAACAAGCGCTCGTTCCATTGCTGTGGCAGTAACTATAATCGTTAGTGTAGTCGACAGCTCTAAAGTAAAACGTGCAATGGACATCGATAATAGTTTAGCTGGAAGTTGTCGCTTCAGCTTACATGGCCATGGTGATGAGTATTAGATTAGTACCTAATATAGTACCTAAATTATATCTTCATGTTTTATATTCATGTGAATGTTAATTATTTTATACGATTTCTAAACTAGTCAAACGTATTTTGTTTCACCTGTTGGTCTAGTGGTTAGTGACCCTGACTGCTATGCCGGAGGTCGTGGGTTCGATTCCCACCCAGGACAAATGTTTGTGTGCTAAGCACGATCATTTGTTCTGTGTCTGGGTGTAATTTATCTATAATATGTATGTATTTAGAAATATATAAGTATCTTTATCAGTTGTCTAGTACCCATAACACAAGCTCTGCTTAGCTTGGGACTAGATGGCGTTGTGTGATAGTTGTGGAATATTTATTTATTTATTTTATGTTTACTGCCGCGTGATTTGCTGCCGTGCATGTGTGATATATCAACAAAACGCATCCCATTACATGACATCATAAAATCAGCATAACTTTAACCTCGGATTGTGTTAAAATTCCATTCTACGTTTGAGTCAAAGTATATCTATGTAGAACTCTTAACTAAAGCAACTGCAGAGTTTTTGGACATATTTCTGTTTCATCCCTGTTTAAAGAATGATCCTGTAGCTATGATCTGACTACAGCGCTGTGTCTCGCAGATTCGATTCCCGCACGGAACTACGATTTGTATTTCCTGTAAAGTCATTCCGGGTATAATTCATGTGTATGTGAGTTTATTGTAAACGCACCCACGACCAGGACAAATTCAGGGCTGTTCTGTTTGCCACCTGCAATCCCTCTGGTGCACCACTCACCATTCTGCAGGTTGAACCAAAAAAGATCGAATAATGCCCGTTCTATTCCTTCTACCTCCGGAAGCAAGGGGCCAAGCGCACGCTTATTTATGAGTGGAACATGGCCGCCGGCGTTATGACCACAGTCGGGAATTGTAGGCTGGATAGGCGTCATGCGGTAGGTAAGGACGCCCTGACGCCTATCCAGCCACTCCTCAAAGAGGAGTCTTGCCGCCGCGATTGCGGCGTGCCCGACTTACGAACATGACTTAATAAAATTAATAATCGTATTTAATTTATATTGTAAGGTACAAGGCACAGCATCGATGGACAATAGGTTACCACGAAACCAAGTTACATTTTAAAGTTCGTTATGTCGGATCTTTTAAGTATTCATTGCATTAAGCTAATAATCACTCAATATTTACCAAAGTTTTAGTAAAAACAATACACAGAAATTGCGACTCCAGAGATTTTACACTTTATAAAAATACTTATCTATGCATTAAAATAACTGTCCGTGTCAGCAATTTGTCCGTGCCAGTTTGTTCGTGCCATCCCCAAGGGAAGTCATAAACAGATCCCATGACAATAACATCACTGAGTTACCAAATTGAACAGCAAAAGCAACAAAACTTTTTTTTGTTAAATATGATAAGTCAATAATTACGAGGAAAAGCCATTGCTTTTCAATTTCTAATTAACGAAACATTCGTAATTAACCTTATTTTATAATCCAAAGTTGTATCAGAAGTCCTTGGCAAGTTATTATCATAAATTAACGAATTTCTCTGTGGATTTACATTTTGTATTAGAATTCTGAGCCAAAAAGTACACTATTATTATCTTTTTATGTAGATTCGAAATAAATCATAATAAGTACGTAAATCCGGTCGTGTTATATTTATGCGCCTAAAACTATTTTTAGTTTTGATTTGAAGTATCGGGCTTTTCAAATCAAACTTATTTGAACGATTTCATAATGTAAAACGACACCTCATTATCGTAATGAGCTCGAAATTTATCAACTTTTCATGAAAGCAGAATCAAATTCGTGACACATTTTAATATCCATTAGCTACATAATGAGCCATTGATGTACTCGTAAGTTCGATACGCCAATAATGTATCACTATGGAAACTGAAATTGCCAGTTTAGTAATACATTATAGGATGGTAATTATGAATTACGATTAAATTCATAGTAATGTTCTCTCGAGTGACAATAATGATATTATTAACTACTTATGTCCACAATGATTTTACAAATTTTATTGCAACTTACATTATTATCCTATTTTATGTTTTTAATAAAGTCCCTTTTAACCCTCCAAATCATCGGGGTTATGAAGCAAAATTGATCTACTACAATTTTTCATGTTATCTTAAGATTTTGTACGCAATACAATGGAAATCAAACGAAAAAAAGCCCTTTAAATGTCCCGCAATCTATAAAAAAGCTACAAAAAATAACAAAATATTCCAACTGCACCATCACTAACCACCAGCTCCTCATATCTCCACACCCCCATACTTGGAACAAATAACATCACTCAAGTGCAATCTTAACAAATAGCTGAGTAAACGTCGCATAATAGTGCACATTACAGATAAAGGCGGGCCCACACCCACGAGATAATGTCGCGCGACAAATGGCTGCTCCGCTGCCGTTACGACGTAATGGTGTGCGTCTGTGTGGTTACTGCCTATGATAGAATATCGGGGCTATTGTGGTACTCTCACGGGGACGGAAGATACGCACGGGTAGAGTATCTATTATGTACATGTTATAGGGATACTAATGGATAAATTTTGATTCTGTGTCCGAGTAGTTGTGGTTTTACTCTGTCATTACATGTTTTAGACATTTTGTAATGTATGGATATTTATTTACGATCTAACTATAGAACATTGAAAATATCATGTCAAATGAATTTTCTTTGACCAAAGTATAACACACACTTTTTTAATCGTTATAAAATCATCAAATGAGTCCTTCCACCCAGGGCAGAGTGGGAGGCACTGTCAGATTTGTACGAGTACTGACTAAAATCCATGGTGTCCTTCAATATCCCTTTACGTTCTGGGTTCACGGTGATTCGTTAGTCCCGCGACCAAGTATAACATACACTTAAAATATCTTTACAATTTTTTTTGTGAATAAATTGAATGTGAAAGTCTCTAAAGTGTATTTTTTATTTATTTTATTTTTTAAGTAAATTATTTGCACAAACATTATTATTGCTTTAGTGCCATACTTTTCTCAACTAATTTAACTTAGATGTTGAAAACAAATATTTGAAAGCAATAATTATATTTTCTTATAATAAAGTTAGTGGAACAAAATATTTATTTTCTATACTATTTTCAAAAGCAGGAATTTGTTACACACTTTCCAGTGTGAAGGAGTTTTTATTTGATATTTGTCAGAGCCAAAATATTTGACATTGGTAATGATCGGAAATTGCAGCAGATTTCGTGTGTAACGGAATAATTTACTTTACATTGTGTTTATATGTTATATGTTCATAATTTCCCATCTTCACCACCAATTTTGCATAAAAATGATTCACATTATTCTTGCCAAGGCATACTCATAAAGAGAAAACCATCCCCTACCAAGTTAGTCATACGAATTCCGAGTTGGCACCAGCCGGTTAGATTTCACTTTACATTTCCGCCCGTCCATAAAAGTCCGCAATATAAAACGTTGCAGACGCGGTAATGTATTCAGATCCAATTGTGAACAGTGCACCAATACTATGTAGTGGTCGTTACACGGAGCGACAGAGGATTTACAATTCAAGATTGTGTTTAAGTGGGGACTAGCTGCTGTCTAATGGTTCTTATACTGCGCAGCGATTTTCCACAATATTCTTTGTGAAAAATCATGTAAATTTTTAAAAATTATTTCAGATAAGTGTTATTGTTGTTTTTTATTTTTTAAACTTTTGAATTTGGAGTGGAAGCTCAACGTTTGGGAAAGTAAATCAACAGGACATGTCCTCATACTCCTACCAAATTCTTACATTTCTATTTGTATGAGAAAATCAACGTAGATTAGCTCTAATAACATATTGCTGTCAAATAATGTAAGTGGGCTATGTTTGTATTTTTCTCAGAAGACGACTGAGATACGTGAGAACTTTGGCGCAACGAAATATATTGTACCGGATCTCTCGGTAGGTACAATATATTTTGTCGTTATTGCCAGAAATCTTGTTGACCTTTATCCCTAAAGAGTATTCACAAGAAATAAATTACGCCTAATCGCGCGGACTGTCCGCGTCTCTCGACTAACAAATTTCCTTTATTGAAAAACGTTTTGATGATATTTTTCTGGAAATCCAGGCCACTTTCGTTTCCTTTGACAAAAATATAACGAGCTTATGCAAAATTTGTTTATCTTTCGGAATTTTATTTCGGATTTAGCGATCAGTCCAAATCTAATCTAATCTAATCTGAGTAATGTTATTTTTTCTTCGATAAGTTTGTGGGCATTACGTAACTTTTCGTATTATTTAAACACGACCCCTTTAGCGTTTTGCCCGCGTCCTAATTGCGTCGAAAAATTGTGAAGGAACGTGATCATCATGCTCTTATGTTACACATATTTTGTTTGTAAAACTAAAAGACGCTCATGATCCGTGTGACCATGCGTTTGAGTGAACACGACTTCTTGTTGTTCATTCAATGATCGCTCTAATTAGGATGCAGATTTAACACTGAACACACCATTTCAGTTAAACTTTGAGGAATAAAGTCTGCACCACAGCTTTGAAATAGTGTTGAAACACTTGTTATTTTCATATACAAAGCTCATCAATGTTCTGAAACAAGAACAAAGCAAGATAGCTGATCAGTTTCAAAACCCTTTTATAAAACAGATGGAGTTATGAAAACCGCGCAGAATCACAATATCGTATCGTAGCGTTGATGGAATTTATATCTGTTGCCGCTATCGTTTTCAACTTTGATGTAGTCGCCAATGAGCGCGATGTGAAGAACGGATAACTGAGTTTATCAACGATCATGTTTAGCATAGACGGGAGATAAATCTAAGGAATATTCTGTGACAAGTTACCTCAAAACGTAGAAGGATTTTACTTAAAATTGGACGAGTCTCGTGACTGATGGCTTAGGTATTGGTATTTGCATGCAAGGTTGAGCAGGCAAAGGATCAATCAGTGAAAATGGAGTACCGAGCAAGGACCAGAAGTTATTATCAAGCAAACTATGTGATGTTAATTGAGCAAGGGCCGTTGCAGCTGTGTACCGTAGTGTACATAACACTACGGTACACAGGTGAGTGAGTCTAACCGAATGCGTTTACATTTTGAACCAATAGTTTGTGTTTGGGAGTAACCGTGCCATGAAATAGTTTATACAAATAAGGGACGCAAACCAAAGATTGGTTTGTGATTAAAAACTATGTCCATTTATTTTTAAATTAATCTCAAATAAGAAAAAACTGTCGAAAAGAGTGTCGGATCACGTGCAATGCAAAATTCTGTAATTAATTCATCCAAAATACAACTTAATCAACTTAAAAAAGTATAAACCTACATGGTGCACACCACTAATTTTGTATCAAATGAACTACAAATAAATATTAGTCTGCTAATGCGTTTTATTCTATAATATACCTTTAAATTACCAAATTTCGGATATTGTTTTTATTTGTAATATAAGTTGACATCATCATATCAGCCATAAGACCCCCTATAGTCTTATAATAGAACCAGTTGGAAGCCCCTTGCATCCATGTGATCCTGTGGTCTTCATAAGAACGGCTGTCCACCTTGTGGGTGGACGTTTTACGCTGCGCTTGCCGGTGCAATGTCTAAATTCGAGAACCTTACAGCCCCATCGGTCATCAGTTCGGCGTGATGTATGGCCTGCCCACTGCTATTTCAACTTGCTGGTTCGTTGGGCTATGTCGGCAATTTTGGTCCCTCTACGAATATCCTCATTTCTGAGTCGATCGAGCACAGAGACTCCGAGCATAGCCCTCTCTACTTTTTATTATGAACTTATCTTTTGATTGTGTTGACTTAGAATTTTAATTTTACTCTGTCAAAGAGATTGTAGAGATTGAGTATATGAAATATTTCAGCTTGATACCTGCATTTGTTCCTGAAAAAAAGAGTCTTGAGAGTCGTATAGACGGACAACAAAGTGACCCCATATGGTTTTGAGTTTTCCCTTTTGAGGTACGGAACCTTTAAAACAAAAGTACAACAATTTTGAAAATGTTTCTTATCAAACATGTCCAATTTTACAAAAGAGTAATCACTTAATTGGATTCTTTTTTAAATTCTGCATGCATTCCTTTAACACGTTGCTTTCATTATACAGGCATTTTTCTTTTATTAAAACACTTAAAAGCCTAGCCATTATTCGTATTTTACGAAGAGCGAGAGATGCGCTGCGAGAGCTCGCAGTGCTCAAATAATTACGCTAAATATTTTTTGCGAGCTCACAAAGCGATATACTCGATATCGCCGGCAGCTTCTGTTTGAGTTTCAGCTCTTAATTTATTATACGATGGCGAAATTTTCGCTAATTTCGTGAGAAACTTGAGAAAACCGCCAACTTTACCAATTAAACTGAATTCGATTTATTTTAGTAAACGCCTCTGAAAAGGTTCACAGCGTGTTCTTGTGGGATTTACAAAAATGACTTTCGAGATCCGATCAAGTTTTCGAATTACATTTTACGGCTTCTGCAGACTTCGGGAACTGAATAATACGTAATATCAATTGGATTTCAAATTCTGTATGTACTGAAGGGGCAGTGGATGTGACTGAAAAAACTTGGAACCCATTTTAAAGTTCGTTTATACCTACCGATATCATAAACAATTCCGCTGAAATTGGATTTGAAGGATAAAATTAACCTGCTTTCAGCTATGTGTATTTCTACACTGTACAAACAACCTCTGTTTTAAACTAGCTTATCGTTATTAAAAAAATATGTATAATAAAAACACACTATTGGTGATGACGGATTTAAAATTTGAATTCGATAACAGCTTAATATAATTATTTTAATACAACAGTAACAAAAAAACATCCTTATATCTATCTACTGTAACAACTCAATTCTTTTCGAATGTATTCAAAATCGCAGTGCAGCAACAATCAGTGTTATTGTTATAGCATCGGATATTGTTTATCTGCATAATACCCTGCTGTTTACATTGCTTACCAAGTAGCTCTCTTTATTTTATCTGTGTATATTTATCTCTTCTTTCGTTGCTAATATTTATATCCCTATTGCTGATTTTATAATCTGGCATGAAACTTGAGTATTCAATATAACTTAAGTTCCTCTCACATTGTTTTCCATTCATTAACATTAATAAATGGAGAGATAACAACAACAAAAAACATGTAATGTTTTAGCAAGTAAAAACCACACTAGTTTAGTGTGGCTTAATTCGTTTTGTTATATAACTAACCTTGTTATGTCTTAGTTTTACAGAACCATCTAACCTACGTTTTTCTCTTGGTTAGTAAATTAATAATGCCAGTGAACGTTATTGTAACCTTTCATAACACAAATGTATTTCTATTAAAATGTCATCAAAACTCAACTTTAAACATGTCAACATGTAAGTTAAAGTGAACTCAAAAGTTGTCTGCGTTCATTAAACGAAGGGCACTCGAACAGGAGACGTGGATGAAAAACTCTAGGCAGAACCAAACACTACAGAACGAAGGCGACTCGTTAAATGTGCACGTACGGGACGAGACGAGGGTAAATGCAACAATGGAAAGTAATTTTAATATACATATATTTGGAGTTTTTTTACTAAATATATGCCTTGATAAACTAAAATAACACGAAAATGGCGTTCTCATAAGAAATAAAGACCTATAAAGATAATTTGGTTCTAAAATGTAAAAGAAAATTTCTATAAAAAGTAATAAAACTGATAATAGTGTTGGAGACATTGTAGCACCCTGGGGTACCCCAACTTTATTACTTTTATGTGTCATTAGATAAAGCTGTTGGACATAATAGACACTTTTTATAATTGCTTTGAAGATTGGGTTTTTCAAATAAAATAATATTTCTATGGACATATCGGTTTGTTAATGGTGCTATTAGTGGAATGAGAGAATCATTATAGGCAGGCAAACACTATCAAAGGCTCTTAACAAGTATATCAGCATTAAAATATGAACCGTTAAAAAATAAAGACTTGATACATCAAACAATATCATCTTTGCTGAACTTATATTAATTCATTGTAGTTTTTGAGTTTTTTGATAAAATTGTAGGAACAAACATGACTAAAATTTAACGGTCGCAATTAATGTTGACCTATTACTCTCGACAGCCTGCCTGTGACGCCACATTGCCTAACAACGAAGCCGTCCGTACACGGGAAGAGTGATTTAACCCTGTTTTAAAAAATACCCTCAGTGACCCTTTTAGTCCTTATTAAGTAGAATAAAAACAATCACAGTAAAACACTTTTAATTGAACGAATGAACCCTTTTTTGTCCCATTCACCAATTTGTTTTAAACTTACTTCGTTACAAATTGATTTACAAGGATTAACATCACATCACGTAGGTATAGTCGTCCTTTAATTGCTTTTTGCTACCTTAAGGTTGAATGCCACTGAACACCATGGGCATCTACTATAATAGTGGCAATTGCTTTCAAAGCACTTTGTATTTCTTTTTATTTTATATTCCTTGACTTTTGGTAGCGTATATCATTTTATGTTGTTTTCGTGGATAGAGTATCACTTTCGAAGCCAATGTGATTAAGTTAGAGTATAATGTGTAGTACGTTATTTCACAATGAATGTAGGCACCACCATTGTGCAGAAAAAAGTGTAACCAAACCTTTTTGATTGACGGTCAATGCCGTACCGTACCGCAAAAGTATTGAAAAGAATCTGCCACATCAGCTAAAGGTAAATGTATGTACAGCTGTTAGCGGTAATACTTATTGCTGAAAGTCACGCAGTACCACGATGAAAGGCTTCTAAATCCTAATGCTCGGCTGAGCTCGCTCGGTCATCTTTCATGAGAACCGTTATAACTCGTTTTCCATTAACAATTGAGATCCGCGATGAAAGCGTTTGCCTTTTCTTAGCCTTGAACTTAAATATATTTTAGTTTTTAAATGTCAATCTGAGGGTCTCATTGAATTTTAACTTCTTAAGCCAGTAATGACTCGTCTATTTCTAAAATTAATTTAAACCTATAGTATAAACGCTTAATGGTGATTCTATTCAGCTTTTTTAGTCTGTAGCTTCAACCGCGCTTGAGAAAAATATCGTAATGGAACTATAGGCAATATAGTAACTTAGATATTATTGAATAGTTTGTATCAGAGATTACCTTTTATATCCAAACTTACAGAAACTATATTTTGTAACCATAGCATACCATGTTTTAAAAATTTTAGATATATAAAATACCGAGAAAACCTTTATTTAAATTAAAAATATTGTCCTAATAAACTCCCGTCTCCCGGGAAGTGATGAGGTGTGGTCTGACACAGCACCATTTTATTCGTTCGCACTCATACAATATCTCTTTCTAAAATATTAATATTGCTGAGACAGGGCAACTTATTCAGGTCGCAGAGTCCACACGTTCGCACAACGCCGGACAAAGCCACGTTCATTAAAAATATTTCACTTTGACATTATTACGGTAGCCACGCGTTTCGGATATCTGGGATATTTGATCTCTGCGAGGAAATTATGCAGTATATTTAATTTTGCGTGCCGACAGTTGGTTCAAAGGATATCGGATAGTAGTGTATTTTTTATTGTGTTTGTCTTACATTGTTTACTGTCCTTGTTTATGTGTGTTTCTTTGTTAGCTTTTATTGTTAATGTTTTTGTTTAACATACATTTTCGTTGTATGTACGTCAGATGTTTTTATTTACCAAAGGTTTTATACTCACATTTGCCTATATATAAATAATTGCTTACTTATTCAACACTAAATGTAATTGCTATTTCACTTAAATAACCTTTAAGTATAAAGGTCATCGGTCAGACATAAAACATTGTTCAGAATAACCACAGAGTATACAAGAGCTTTAGCTGTCAAGCCGAGCAGACGAGCATCTCAAACCACACACACTTATAACAGATCTCATAAGTAAACATAATCTTCAAACTAAATGCAAATTACGACAAACGTACACAAGCTGAAACACTCGCAGCATTATGCTGACACGCGTCGAGACGTAGCTCTCAGCTTAGGACACAAAACAGTCCTAAACATTGAGCACTTCATAAAGGACGAATTAGACGGATTCGTACAACCCCAAGCCTTTGTAAAGCTTTGAGTGATTTAGGTCCCGGAGCTCTCAGCTGATGTTTGATAAGAAGGAATTGTGTGGCTGATGTTGATGATCCTTGACAACGGAATTAATTGTGTTGTGAAAATCTGGCCCTGTTCCCTTAACAACGCTGAAAATTAAAATATATTTTTGAGCTCTAATTATAACATCACCAGAAAAGATAGAACTAGAAAGTATGAATTTGTACGTAAACAAAACTAATAGTTACTGGTTTGAGTAAGAGGCAATTTAATTATACATATCTAATCGTCAATCACTTTCCACTCTATCATTTAGCTCGAAAAAATTATACAAAAACAAATGACTGCACACTTAACCTCGCCCAAATCCACTACAGCTAACACGGTTTGCCACATTAAGCCCATCAGCTTCAATAAGCGGTCCATCACAGCAGCATTAAGGATTGGCCCGAGGCAGTCTCCCGACGTACGTAACGCGAGGCTCCCCTACACTCGGTATCATCTCGCTCAATTTATGTCAATTACGCGCACAAAGTCGCAGCAAAAAATGAAAATATCGAATAAAAGTGGCCGCACACGTTCCGACATTCCCTACGTTTGAACCTTTCAAATATTCATCCTTACCTTTTGACGTCTTTGTATTACCTTTTATATATTCATATCGATTCGTACGGGATCGCTTCTTAGTCTTTATGTCTGTTTGCGTTATTTGACTTGAAATGTTGACTTTTTCGCGCTTTACGAGTTTTTATAGGAGGAATCAAATATTTTGACAAATTATTTGTGAGAAATGTTTCTTTTTTTATTAGTTTCTTTTTTGTACACATAGATATGTGGGACTTATATTGCTCTCAATTTAAATTGTTTAGTTATTTATTTGTGCCCATTTGTTTCTCGATATAAACATTTTTGAGCTGAAAATTCGGTTATTTTATGACAAAATCGAACTATGATGGTAGGAATGCTTTGTCAACACGAAATCCGATTAATATTTAAATTGTTCGAGTACCTCAATATAAATTTCAGCGAATGTATTATATCATATAACCAATATGCAAAAATAACATAAATGGATATCCGCTCCAAAACATTTTAATAATATGAAACCTGAACAATATGATTTTGGTATTCATTAATTTGACACAGTTAAAGTCGTTCATTTAATTCATAGTGAGAACTATGCACGAACTTTTCGAACGAATTTAAATAACAGAATTCGTGTCTCATTTAGTACAATATCTGAATGACTTAGTTTTGAATTAAATGTTTTACTCAGCCGGGCTCCCAAATGGGTTGGCGTTAAGATAAACTTTAAATTGGTCCACCGTTTCCTCTCGACACTCTGAATTTTCTGTGGAGTTTGTGCTACATGGAGGGATATAGCTTCGCGTAGCTGTGTGCGAGCCTTTGACGGCGATGTCCACGGGAGGTGCGCCGATTCTCGACAAGATCTTTTAACCTTTCCCGCTGTGCAACAGATTTACCGCACTTTGATAAAATATCGACAAAATAGAAACACGTAAGCCCCTTTATCTTTGGTCAGCCAAGTTAATAGGTAGTAGAGATAGGTGGCTCGGTGTTTGGGCTCTACTTTCCATGTCCGTGAACGAAGATACGGGTACGGATAATAATGTACGAAACTGCTAACGTCAAAATCAAATTTGCGGACGGATAATACCACTACTTGATTTTAGTCAGTACGATTCTGACCGTCCCTCCCGTCCCGCTCTGTATGGGAGGAATCATTTGATGATTTAAAGACGTAAAACAAAAAAAAGGGGTGCTTTCGAGAAATTCCTGATAGACATGGAAATCGAACCAGAACCTCATGGTCAAATTACTAATCAAAAACCTGAGTGGTCGGTTTTTGATTAGTAATTATATACTCCTCTAATTAAAATGTATTCTATATTATTATCACAATGATTATAATATGAATCCATCAGTTAATGGAAACCCAATTAAAATTATTGTGAACAAATAATAATACAAGTAAAATAATGTTTCATTACACGCGACACGCAATCTGATTATGATTGTTTGTATTGTAAAATATTCAACATATTTAATATTTTACTAATTGATGTATATCATTATGGTAACGAGACAAGGTACAGTATAAAATACCTACTTGCATTCACCTACATCAGATTATAATGTTAATAAAGGGTATCAACTATGCAAATACAAAAAATATTGGAGGTGGTCGGAGCCATTACAGATTCAGTTTCTTGACACGAATCCTAATCGGCCTCTTTACGTCCCCACTTAGTTTTCAATACAAGAAATCCCAAGCCAAAAGAAACTTCGCAACATTCAACCCAAAAAAGAGAAACAGAATAGTAAGCCAGTAATATTTTATTGATGGCTCAACTATGTCCCAGTTTTTGCCCCGGCAATCCCGCCTACATTGCCCCCCGCGGGGCTGTAGCACTACAACTATCAACTACCCTCGTTATGACGTCACAACGCCCCTCTTCACAAACTACCCGCGACTTCTATTTACTTGTTTTGCTAAATTTTCGTGAATATTCATAAGTCGGGCGCGGATTTTAGTAATATTATGAGACCGTTTCATTAAATTTTATGTTTGTGCTGTGATAGAAATGTTGCAAAGTTTTACTCTTAGGCAACTTGCTCGTAATCTGGCTGAATAATTTCTGAGTCTAGGAAAAACGAAAATGGCATTAGTCCAGACGAGATGATGGTTTATAGCCTACTTATACATTGTTGTGCTTACGTGAAAGATTTACATGGGTTGTGCTGTCCATTACACAAAAGAACCTTGCTAAAACATAATTCAAATATTAAAAATAGCTATTACTTAATCTTTTAAACTGACATGCTCTCGCAATCAGTAGCAGCATTTAAAAGCGCGAATCCAGAAAGTTGGCCACGTCGCAAATAGCTGTCAAATATTTACAAATTTTAATTAATTTGGTTTTACTGTATGGAAATAAGAAATATGGCTCTCTAGTGCACTAAAAAAATTGATTACGGAATGCAATAATTAATATCGTAACAACGAATATATAGTTTTGGATGTAAAAAAAGTACTTGGGAACTTGCCAAAGCCTTTTTAGGGTTCCGTAGCCAAATGGCAAAAAACGGAACCCTTATAGATTTGTCATGTCTGTCTGTCCGTCTGTCCGTCCGTATGTCACAGCCACTTTTCTTCGAAGGTATAAGAGCTATCCTGTTGAAACTTGGAAAGTAGATGTATTATGTGAACCGCATTAGGATTCTCACAAAAAAAAATGGTGGTTCCCCATACTTAGAATGGAAATTAAAAAATAAAATTACCAAAGGGTAGGCCTTTAAAAATGATGTTGAGGTTACTTATATCTTCCAAAGTGGTAAAATTCCACCCCCGCCTGTAACTTCTAAAATAAGAAAATGATAAAACTAAAAAAATGCATGATGTACACGTATATGTTACCATGCAAACTACCAGCAAAATTGATTTGAACGAGATCAAGTAATTTACCTTTCAAAGTTACAACAGTTACAAAGTTTCAACCCTTTAGGGGCGAGTCTGACTCGTACTTGGCCAGTTTTTACACTTGAAATGGTTACAACATCAAATTCAGTGTTTTTATTGCAATCATAAGTATATCAATTTTATAGTGCACTGCAAAGCCACTTTTCTTATTTTCATACAGTAAAACCAAATTAATTAAAATTTGTAAATAAATGACAGCTATTTGCTACATTGCCAACTTTCTGGTTACGAGCTCTTAAGTATGGTTTTCAATATATATTTTACAAAAAAAAACATTCCAAAATCTTTTTAAATTCAATCATAATTCACGGCTCCGTTTTTTTCCATGAAACGTGTCGTATGATAGGCACAGCTATTAGTTTAAACCGCAGCGCACACCGGCACACTAGCAGTAATTCAGCCGTAATTGAATTCCTATCGGGCTGAGCGCGTGATATGTAGGGTCGGCGCTCACATGCCATCAATTATGGCAAGGCTTTTTTGGTGGCAATATTAACGCTGTGCCGGGTGTGTACATGGCACATGGTATCAGTGTGTACATTGCACAGGTTGATGTAATTATGTAGCCTTATAGGGCTGCGAGGGAAGAGTTTGTTATTTTCGAAGGTGGAAATTATGTTATGTGCTTTTATCGAATACATTATCCAACCCGATACTGACTGGAAAGTACATTGACATGAAAGGTATGTGAAACACATTTTGCATAATTATGTAAGTTGAAATGTTTCTGAACGCACCCATGATACAGGAGAAATTGGTTCTTAGTGAGGAACATTGTAAAAAAAATAATTCATGAGAGCATTTATTCCTTAAGCATGTTACAATAGTAGTTTGTGGTAGTAATCTCGTTTTAGAATAATTAAACTACAATCATAGAATGGCAGCATATGAAAATAAATTATAAGAACTGAAAATATTCCAATAAACTCCCAATGGACTGAAACGGCTCCATCCATCAATTTATTACAGAACATAGGAACTTTGGAACGATACAACATTTATGTAATCCGTACTATTATGAAAATGGACGTATTTACTTCGAACAAACTCCATTACAATGATATACATACTCAACTATGAGGGACACATTAAGGGATCATGTTAATTTGATGTACGACTTGATGAGTACTACAATTATGAAAATTTATGGTATTTTTTTATGAGGTGATGAAATCATCAACTCTCAGTTCTCCGACCCTAAGTAGAGCTCAAGGGACTGTCAGGTGCTTTCTGACGATAAGCCCACCCCGTTTCTTCAGTTACCTTTTAAGTTCCAAGCTTAAAAAGTACCGCAAAATGTATAAAGCTGTGTCAACCTTTTTTGCTAAGTAAAATGGTGTAAAAGAACTGTGTTTTGACAGTGAATGAGAATAAAAACAAAATTATACAAATTGTTTTATTTTTATAAGCAGCGACCTATAAAGCGTCAAATGAGCGTTAAGTACCTATGGATGGAGACAATAGCGATTGTTCCACGACACCGCATATCAACGCTGTATTGGCTTGTATGAGACGACTGGACTGTCAGCGCAGACGAGCAGCGCTCTTACATCTGCTTTACGCCGCCTCAGGCTGCCCGACCGCGCGGATTAGGAAATCTCCTGATAATTCAATATATAATCACGATACCATAACAATTCCAACACATGATTAAAACGCTGACTAACTAAACAGACGCCTTACTAAGCACCTAACACTTAATTACTATTCACAGCAAGTAAACCAGTAGTTAACGCCTAACGCCTAGTATGCTATCAACGAAAGTGATATTTATTCAGCGAGTGACCTCCGAAATTTACAGGGTGTGGTGATTACGGCTCGTTCGGTGATAACATCGATCGAGGCATTTGCAAGCCAATGGGACATTAATAGCCCATTGCTTACTAAAAGCCTATTTATATTGGTACATAAAGATCCCGCTTCCGAGCCCCGCCAGAATAACAAACGGGAGAATATCGTTATTCCCTGTCTTTAAAGGTAGTTTACAATTTGAGTGAAGAAGAAGAAGAAATTAATTTCGTTATTCTGACTAAGATATTATCATTAGTGATTAATGTGATTTAACTTTAAATGTCACGCAAACGTATTTCAGCATCAAATCATACAGCCCTATTCAATTTATATTTATTATGAAAAATATGCCAAATTAAAGTGCACTCAAACAAGCTTTTCAATGTGCACAATACTAATTTAAAAAAAGATTAAGCAAAAATGAGAAAATGATTAAATTAAAAGCGAACAATGAAAATTGTAATATTAAAAAAAAGATGAATGAGCTTCAAAACAATGGCTACATAATGGACTCCATGAACGTGTGAAAAGGGGGATTTTTATCCTTCATTGGCATCGCTGAATGGGTTTTTTTAAAGGGCAATAAACTTGTCATAGGTCATTTAATATTATAACGCCCTCATGTCGAGTTACGAGCTTGAAGTCATTCGCAATATGTTCCATCTTATTTACTAATAAAAACTGAAGAGAAAAACAATCCCTGTAACGTCTTTTTTATTATTTTTAGTAAATTGGTTCAGAGTTTAGACAGTTATTGTAATATTTTATAGAAATAACAAAATTTTCAGCTGTTGTTTATATCTTGGAAATAATTATAATCTTCACAAACCGTTAAAAACAACATTGAAAATCAAATATGTTTGGTTACCATCATGTATTTCTAGAGTATGTGTACTTTTCATCTGGAAAAAAAAACTCACAGCGAAGTTGGGATATTGTTTTGGTAAATATTTTACAGATCTAATAAATAATAAATATTGGACAACACAATAGGCTGCTCCTAATATCAACAAGAAATTATTTTATTTTTTAAATAAACATTTTGACCAATGATTTGAGAACCGTCCCTTTCTAACAACCTCCGCTTTTGCCAGATACTCTAAAATTTTACTAAAATAGGACGAACGCTTTCACGCATCTGTTCAGGATATTTACTTTCTCAAACATCGATTAAATTTTTACTTCATTTACTTTACAATATATTTTTAAACAAACATTAATATCTGGCTGTTGACATTGTTCCCCGAAATTAATTTCAAAATTCAATCAATACTTTTGTATTACAAACATTAAGTTTGTTCACGAACAGTCTTAAATAAAAACATTGTAGGTGTGAATAACGAAAGGTATTAATTTTTAGTGAAGGCAGCCATTTTTTTTTTTGAGTTGACATTCAGTGCGGTGAGTAATGGGCGACTCGCTGCCCGACAATGGATCGTGTACGGGTCCATGGCGCGTTGTGTTCCACGCACGCTTCAAAGAATGTCAGCACAATCAATGACGGGGCATCCCTTTAGAAGGCCAAAGCCTGCCGGGGTCGTAAAGATCCCGGAACGTAAAGGGATATTGAAGAACAACATAGATTTTAGTCAGTACAAGTCTGACAGTCCCTCCCGCTCTGCCCTGTGTGGGAGGACTCATTTGATGATTTTACCACGATGAAAAAAAAAATTAAGTTCACAGACTTACGACAGAGTAGCGTTTATTTCGTCAGTAGTGCGACAAACTAAGCCGACATAAAACGCTCAGGTGAGCCTACCCGGTCGACAGTGGACACGCAAAATGCGTTGAGTTTCCATCGGTAAAATGCGTCGTTTCAACGGATTGATAGTAAAATATGACAACATGTTTTTGAGGGTAGTATCCCGGTATTTTTACGAGCTCCATTTTTGTTCACATCATAAAATTGAAAGCTTGTTTTAATGCGCATACATGAAGCAATTTTTTTTGGGAGTGCATCAGAAGGTTACATCACAAATTATGTTCCTTTAAATAACTCATTTTTTTTTTTAATATTACTATTCGACTAGATATAATAAGTAATCATGAACGCAGGTTTGTAATATAGTAATTTTACTAAATAATATTGCTCATTCAAATTATTCGATACAAACTAAATATTATTATCACTAATAATAACCCATTAAATTACAATTATTACTCAAACGTACCTGAGCCCATTACACATCGGGACACAATAACGTACGCAATTCGAATCACGTTGGTATTCACCAATCAGAGAAGCGAAGACCTATGTATTTATAAATGTATAATGTACGTGAGACCAATGTCGATACGGTGTAAACAAGCAGGGACAGAATGTTTACTTAATAAAATATTTATAAGGAAACCTGAATGTAACAATAAATAGGTAAACCAAATATACTTTGTCTGTTACAGCTAAATGTTATATCGCAATATTTATAACGAAGTATTAAATTACTATAAAGTCAAAGTTTTCAAACTGTACATTTCCGATTGCTTTTTATTTTGTAACACTGTGTTGCGACGATATATCGTTAGATTTCAGTTTTCCGTCGATATTGGACTGGACGTTGCGCCTTTTTATGTGGCCCGAAGTGTTTTTGTAGAAAGGATTGTTTTTTTTTTGACGAAACGATGTCAAGAAGGTTTTATTTGTACTCGTAAGCTAGAATTTTTTTCTAGAGACTGAAAATATTGTACACATTTTGGTTGATATTATTATTTACTTTTGAGATTTCATATAGCCCTTTTTTCGGTGGTCAAAACATCTATTGAGTCCTTGAGGCTTAGGTGGAGCGGATGGGACAGTCAGACTCGTACTGACTAAAATTCACCGTATTCCTTTAATTGCCTTTTACGTCCCAGGGTTACGCAACCCTATATATAGAAATTGAGAGAGATTTGACCGAAATGGTTAAACTCGCACTAATGATTGCTTTATCATGTGGAACGATCTTGGCTACACAAATCCTCTCCCAGTATTTTGGTTAAACTAATTAAAATACGTTTTCTTTAATGAAAGTGTGTCACAAACCGCAATAAAACATATCCGAGAAATTAAACACAGGAATGACGGCTCGGTAAAGTTAGCACACGCCATTACATTCACAGCTCCCTTCGTTACGCTGTTAATTTTAATAAGCGCCGCGCCCTGGGACACCTGTGTCATAATGTGGCCATTTATGTCACAGGCAAGCTCTTGTAGGGAGTGATCTTACTGCAGGTGAGAAGCTCTATATAAATGTAAAATCAGGTTAAAATGTTTTCATAGCTGAGATATAGCCACACGGGCTATAAGAAAGTTGATTGATCCTTGACGTCTTCATCTTCATATCGGCCGTAGTATGTCCACTGCTGAACATAGGCCTCCCCTGTAGACTTCCAATAGGACAGGTTGGAAGTGGCTTGCATCCAGCGTGATCCTGTGGTCTTCTCTTGACGTATCTTCGAAAACCCCCAAACTAAGAAATTTCCCGTCGTGGGTGCATTTACAAACTCAAAAACTCACACGAAAACCCAGACCCGGAACAAGTACCTGCAGGCCGTACAAATATTTGTTCCATGTGGAGATCGAACCCGCGTCACGCTGCGCACAGTCGATCACTGAACCCACCAAAAATATATTTCCTTGGTTCATCAAAAATATGTTTCCTTTTTATCGGTTTTAAAGCTTTGATGATAAATGACATAAAGTGATCGGTTTGTTTGATTAATTTAAAGTCCAAACTATTACCGCTGGACCAACACTGCTCTAAGAAGTCTGTTCAAGGATTTATATAAAAACCTCTGTTCCACATCCGGTACACGCCATGCTACACAATCATGTAGACACACCGGAGTAGTATAATGGTACCGTTAGTACCCTTGGGTGCGAAGCTCTATAAAATAGCAACGTGACATTTATGTGGGTTTGTAATTTTCCTCTCAAGTTGAGCAATAATGTTCTCGCAGTGGAAACCTGTTCAGAGAGCGCTTTATGTAGATTATTAATCACACGTCACGTAACATTATCAGTGTTTCATCATTCTTGAAGGCTCTTTTAATGTAGGTCTTGTATAAAATAAACAAATCTAAATGTTTACTAGAACTTTACATAAAGTGCTCACTCTGTTACCAATAACATTCTCATGGTAATAAGTTATGTACAGATTTTGTTGCGGATTGGTAACATCGACAACTAATTCGATGGTTGGAAATTATGAAATGACTCCTATCGTCCTGGTTGAAGAGGACTGTCAAACTCGCACAGACTGCTCCTTGCTTTCCAGTTCTGCAATAACTTGTTTAAACATTCACATAACCTTGGCAGACTATTACTTTTTCCAGAATTTGGATAACTTCTTGGCGGAAAAAAAATTCAAAACCCGAGAGGCAGTACAAAATGCCTTTGAAGAATTTGTTGTCTCCCGTCCAGCTGATTTCTTTAAGAAGGGCATCAATAAATTGCCACTGCGTTGGCAAAGATGCATTGATTGCATGGGTGATTACTTCGATTAATACAAATAAAAAATACTTACATGAAAAAAAATCGTTTAATTTTTTTCATAAAAAACGGCAATTTCATAGGTAAAGACCTATTATATCCATTACTCGGGGGCCATGGATAATGGACTTTAAATGTTCACATAATCGTCCATTCAGGATAAATAATGGCAATTTAATTTTTCATCGGCAGTATTGCAAAATAAGAAACACTCCATGTCGTTTTTAATCCCTAGATAATATTATTATAACCAAAAACGTTTGTAACAAAATCTAATAAAATATGGCTGGTATACTTAATTCAGTAAAACTAGATTGGATCCCTGGGCGCGTATTAATGACTCTTTGCACGGAAACTAATTCACACCTAGATGGTGCGTGAAATTGATTTCTCCTTTCATTACCCGTTATATTAAGTGGACTTTTAATGTCATCTTTAATAGCTTTGGACACGATTTAGTTAGATATCTCTGAGATATTTAACTGCCTGCATTATTCTGAATCGATTTTTGAAAAAAGTTAAGAGTCCATTAGAACAATCTCAACATGTCTTTAAGAGGTACCAACATTGCAGCTGTATCTAGGTAATCAGTCAATCAAAAAAGAATAGTTCCCACCACGGGGACAAAAGCATCGTGGTTCTCGCACGACGTTTTTCGCGAACATTTTGGGACCAGTAGTAATGAATTACACGAAAAGCCTGCTTGGGAACAAACAACTTACAACTTGTGTTTAAACCTCTGCGTTACCGTGTGGTACTGGGAGTGCACTGCTTTTACTACTGGGTTACTGTTTATCACTGTATTTCATAACATAATTTAAAAGTATTATATGAGAATTCAACGGTCATAAAAACTAGTGCAAGTGACCTGAAAAGCATATAACTTGTGCATAAAGTAACTTATCAAGCGTTCTACCAGTTCCATAACTCACTGAACTAAAAAACAAGGCTCTAATAAGTAGTTACGTGATGATAAAGGGTTATGGTAAAAGTTGGCAGACACACAAGTTCGTAAGTAGCTCAAAGTATGCCAAACTTAGTTGGAGCATATTTAGGTCCGAACATAAGTAGGAGTCCGTTTCATGCCTGGCATGGCTTAGCAATAGTGTTACGTAAAATTTAGATGGAACGCCTACTGTGACAGAAACCTGAATTAGGGATATTGGAAATGTTGAAAACAATCGATGTAATGAGTGTGTTGATAATTTCCGTAATTTTATAATTCACAGATTTAAGACGATAACTTGTATTGGCACAATCGATTGCCAGCATTCCTTGACCCATTTAAAAAAAATCTGCCGTATAAGATGGGACATATAATGATGAACGCCGACTGTGCTAATACTTACCTACATGTACTTGTGTTTTTGCAATTCCTAAAAAGAAAAAGATTTAAATGTACTGAAATTTTAATGTATGTTGACAGCTGTCGAAGCCAAGATTGGTGTAGCTTTCGTGAGGTGGGTGTTAAAACATTGAGTGTAATACCAAAAATATCGATAGATGAAATGACTTACAGACTTGCCTACAAAGTCATAGACATCGAGTGTAGGAGTGTGTGTTATATCGGAACTACAAACCATTACAGTTTGAATTCTAAATGCTGATTCGAAGCCACTTTAATAACCACTATATTGTGTGTTGTTGGTGTGGTGGTGGTGTCAGTTGCCAATTAAAACGTAAAGTGCGAACTATATTTGCGATAAAATGAAAAATACTGAACCAAACTAAATGAAATTTTGATAGGAGTAGCAAGCAAATTTTGATAGGAATAGCAAGTATACAGCACCGAACAAAAGGCATACAAATCGAACCAAAAACCACTGAGTAATGGATGTACAAACATATAAAAAAATACTGACCGATTTAAGACTGACAAACATTAAAAAGTCCAAACTCAAGGTCTGCCAACGTGCAATGGAGCGCAGTATTCTAGGCGTCGAACTATCAGACGACGTACGCAATACCACACTGCGCTCCTAAACACAAATTGCTGACGTTGGTCAAAAGGCCGTTGCACTGAAATGAGCCTGGGCCGGCCACGTCTGCCGCATGCTCAATGAACTGTGGGCCAAAATAACCACTTTGTGGAGCCCTGACACAGCCAGACGCCTGACCCCGTAGAAGATGGTAGGACGAGCTTGATAAAACCAATGACCAGTGGTCCGTTTTGGCCCTGGATCGTAAAAACTGGAAGTCATTGGGATAGGCTTTTGCCCAGCAATGGGACGATGTAGGCTTGCAATATCAGTATTTAAGAACCTCCTTTTTGAAGTCTGTAAAAAATTACATATTTAATCAGAAATAAGATAAAATCATTTAGTAATAATCACTATTTTTTTCAGTTTCTTTCCTTACTTTTACTTCGACTTTCAGTTATGATTAATATTAAGATTTTTTTAATAATAATTTTCCATTAATCACACTTTACTACATATTAACTGATAGAGTATCATCTTTATCCTCACAATAAAAGTAAGTGAGGAAGGGAATAACGACAGCAAAGCTGCTTTTGTCCACATAAGAAGATCTTATGTGGACAAAGACTGTTTTGCTGAGCACGTGAAGAGTATTTGAGGTCATTAATTTACCAAGTTACCTCAAAACGTTTTCCTTAATCATTAAGTCGAAATGTTAAGAAAGTAGATACACACTTGAAGGAAATAAAAAGTTGACTTTTTATATTTCATAAACGAATACCTTCGGGTACTTTCTGTTTAAGACACTATTGCGCAGCGTGTCGCGGGTTCGATCCCCGCACGTAACAAAAAATTGTATGTTCTGCAAGTGGTTGTTATGGATATTTGTGTATGTGAGATTTCTATGTTTATAAATGCACCCACGATACAAGATGAACTCTTAGTGTGGGGCAAAGTAAAAAAAAGAAGCTCTGTCACAATTCAAGTATATAATCGTAATAAAATGTTCGATGAGAATCATTTAGATCACAGAGTAGTTTTAATTAAAGGGAAGAGTTTTTTTTTTTCTTGGTATTTAATATTATGAGTATACATAACAAGCTAAGTATTTACTTAGTCCAAAGTCCTAAACGTGGTCCTCAACGACTAATCCCGAGTGAAGTGGTCCACTGGCCGGCTCCACAACATCAACTCGTGTTTCTATTATGTATGCCCCCTTTATTTCGAGGAGGAAGCCATTAATCAATCGACCTGACTCCTCGCCCACCACGAGCTCAGCGAGACCACTGACCTATATTCAAAATAGCTTTTTATTATTGTGATAGTTCTGGCGTAAATAGGAACGATTGTCATGGTGTTTTGGAGATCAATGGCATTGCCTTTTATGTTGATAATGTTATTTACGTTCGCGAACGAACGAACTCTTTCTAACATACGAAACAATAGAGGGAATGAAAGAAGAAAAGATGTAGCGACGAGATGTTTTCTTTTATTTGGTTAAATGTTCAAACGAGTGCGAGGCCAGCAGTGCTCTTTTCTATAAGAACAGCCTTGTTGCGGCGCGGCTGTAGTGCTCACGCCACGCTGCGCTGGGGCTAAGGGCCTATGCACACCATTTTTTTTTAAAGCGCCGTCGACGCGTGTTTTAGAAACGCGCATCCACGGCGCGCTTCTATCAAACAGAATAGTTAGTTGTAGTTTAAATCGCGATTAACGCGCGGCACCGGCGCGTCAGTATCGATTCAAACTTGTATTTAAAATTATACAGGTGTGCAAAGGTCTACTGGCTGCGTCTGACTTGCGAGCGTATCGCGTCTGTATTGCTACAAACGCGCGTCGTTTGATTCGAACGACAACAAACTTCTCTGTATGATAAAAGCCAGCCGTCGATGCGCGCGCGTTTAAAAAGCATGGTGTGCAAAGATTAATTGTAAATTTCAACTTTCATTGGTTTATAATCGCAGAATAATCTATGTGTTGTCTAACCAGCAGTTTTCTCAGTAAGACAGAATATCTTTCATGCGTGTAAAAAAGGTAAGTCGGACTCGATCAAAATGTTATTTTTATTTGAACCATTCGAAACAGCTGTTCTTAAGAACTAGGTTTTTGATGTTCGGATCTAGTTTTATTGATTTAGGACACGAAAAAATGGAAATGTCTATGTAATGAAATGTTCATCTTACAAGTTTGTTTCTGAAGTAAGATCTTTGAGTACCGACCCAGAGTGGGTGCTACTCTATGTAACTTTACAAATTACTGTGTATCTTATCGTTCATTGTTTGAAAAAAAAAAGAGTTTTTATTAAGTACTTTTTGAAAATGCTGGTCACATCTTCTTACCACTTATTGTAAATTTGCTAACATTTTATTTAAAATTAGTATAACAGCAGCCAGAACATTTAAGGTTTCTTCTGAATGTAGTGTAATTTTAAGCAGCCTTGTAGAGCATCTGCGAGATGATTATATCAGATTATTGGAATAAAACCTCAAATGGAAAATTACAACATTAATGCATGTTCACAGCTCACAGCTATGTATCTATATACATAAAAATGTTATATTGGTTTGTGTATGCTTCAAAAACTCAAAAAGTTCTGCACCGATTGAGCTTAAATTTTAGCATGATATATAATCCGCATCAAGGATTGTTTTTATATTTTTTTTTTTATAAAAAATGTTTTTTTTTTGTACCGCAGCGAAGCGGGGCAGGGAACAGCTAGTTAATAATAAAATGTTTATCTCAAATCTGAATTTCTACGTATTCGTTACAAACACGACAGGAATATAATTTGCAGAAACTTTGAAGCTTAAATGTTAAAATGGGAAATGTTTCGTAAATGGCATCAGTGTATAAAGGCAACTTATTTTTTTAGGTTCATCATGTCAGAAAAACTGTCAGACAAAACAGCACAGTTATGAAAAAAAAATTGTTCAGAGTACAGGTTATTTTTTGACGTAAAATCAGATGGAGGGTTCATAACTTTCAAAGCATACTTTAACAAAATATTTAAATACGTAAATCATGTTAAAATAAATTAAATAGATCAGAAAACATTCCTGTTTGACGCGCAAGGGGCTCAAACACTCAACATAATTCGAATGAAATAAACTTTCACAGATGGCGGAACACCCCTTTTTTTTTTTTTTTTTTTTGCGTGGTAAAATCATCAAATGAGTCCTCCCACCCAGGGCAGGGCGGGAGGGACTGTCAGACTTGTACTGACTAAAATCCACGGTGTCCTTCACGAGCCCTTTACGTACCGGGGTTACGGTGATGGGTAATACCCGCGACCCCGGCAGGCTCTGGCCCTCTACAGGCCCCGTCAGTTTGCTGACACTCCTTGAGGCGCGCGTGGAACACAACGCGCCGTCGACCCGGGCATGGTCCATGGTCGGGCAGCGAGTCGCCCATTACTCGCTGCCCGCATGCCCGCGCCTACGGTGGCCGGAGATCGTCTGGCGACGTCCGTCGCCGTGGGCGTCTACCACTGCGGGTGGGTCGGAGGGAGGACACTGTTCTCTCCCTCACGCGGCACGCCTCCTCCTTCGCGAGCATGACTGCTTCGCAGAAGGAGGCGACCGCTTCCCACTCCGTCTCGCCCCGCAGCATGGCCTCGACCAATGCCGGGCGCGAGAGGTCTCCGCCTATCGCCGTCGTGAGGACACGGCGGTGCTCTGCCCAAGCGGGGCAGTCCTGCACCGTATGCTCCACCGTGTCCTCAGGACGGTCCTCACAGTGGTGACACCCAGGCGTTTCCTCCCTCCTTATCAGACACAGGAACCTCCCGAAACTTCCGTGTCCGGTGAGGACCTGCGTCATGCGGAAGGTAAGGACGCCGTGACGCCTATCCAGCCACTCCTCAAAGAGGGGTCTTACCGCCGCGATTGCGGCGTGCCCGGACCTCGGTTGCGACAGTCGCTCCCTCCATACTGCCCTGAGATCGCGCCGGAGCTCTTCCCGCCGCGCCTCGACCTGTCGAGGCAGCGGGGATTCGCCCCGGCGCTGCGCCTCCACGCGCCATTCGTAGACGCGCTGGAGGGCAGTCGCCTCCAGATCCCAGGGCAGCAATCCGGCAAGGAGGTTGGCCGATTCGCCGGCGATCGTGCGGTATCCTCGGACCATTCGGATTGCCATGACCCTCTGGCATGCGACCAGCTTTAGTGGTCGCGTCCGAATGCTCAGGGCCCACACAGGGGCCCCGTAGAGGGCCATGGACCGCACGACACCAGCGTACAGCCTCCGGCTGGAGGCGTTTGGCCCGCTGAGATTGGGCAGGAGTCGCCTGAGGGCGGCTGCTGCCCGGTTCAGCTTCGGGGCCAAACGTAGGAAGTGCTCCCTAAAGTTCCACCGGCTGTCGAGGACGAGTCCCAGGTACTTCATCGTCCTCCCGACGCCGATGCGAACCCCCTCCACCGTAATGTGGGAGGCGGAACACCCCTGAGTATATTTCTTGAATAACGGCCGTCAAATTTGGGACTGTCCTATTAAAAGTTGCCAAGATTATGGACATTAGCTCTGGGGGAGAGCTTCCAAGTTTTCCATAATACCTACCCACTGTACCAACTCCGTGAGGGATATTTTTTTGATGTTCTGCCCTTTGGGGATCTGTCGGCCAACGGAAACCTTAGTTTATGATGACCCATTGTGTAAAATTTAACTAAGTAAAATGCCAGCCAGTGTTTTTCTTTCTTCTTTTACACCATTTTTTTTCTTTACCAAAGCTAATTAATGTAAAATCTGTTGAAATTTTCTTAATTCTCTTTTAAGATTTTATGTTTCTGTCGATTAAAGTATTGCTTGTTTATTTCTGTCTATCTGTTGGAGAAATATAAGATAAGATAAGATAAGATAAGATAATATTTTATTTGCTAAACATGTGTCATACATACAAGAAAATACATGCATGCAAGATGGTAACACGAAAAACATTATTATGTACAGCATGTTTGCCACATGATGTGACGTGCAAATGTCCAGAAGTGTTTATCCTCATAGAATAACAATAAATTAAGTAATTCAATAATAATAACATTGCAATAAATTTAAAATAACAAAAAAGAAAAAAAAAATCAAACAGAATATTAAAAACAAAAATAAGTTATTAAGACTGAAAAACAACAAACATTTGTCAACAATAAAAATTAAAAAAATTAAATTATTCCATTGTAAATTAATAAACACAAAAAAAGACTGGTAATAATAATCAAATCAAATAAGCTGCTATGTCAATATAAATCTTTCCTCTAGGAACTCGTTAATGTTATAGTATGCTTTATTAACTAAATACGTCTTAAGTTTACTTTTCAAGTTTACATTATTAAGCTCCTTCCAACTTTTTGGCAATTTATTGTAAACAGTTGGAGCCATATGAAAAACACTTTTGCGCATAAGTGCAGTCCTACAGGGAGGTACACATAGTTGGGTTTGGTCACGCCTGTTCCTGGGAAATTGATCTGCTCTGCGCGCGAATAATTTAGGATTGTTCCTGACAAACATAACAGATTCAAGAATATATATGGAAGGCAATGTTAAAATTTTATGCATTATAAAGTAGGGTTTGCAGCTGTCCGTGGTTTTCAAGTGAAACATTGCTCTAAGGCATCTCTTCTGTGCTTTAAATGCTACTTCTCTATTAGTCGAGTTACCCCAAAAGATAACACCATATCTGAGAACGGATTCAGTCAGACCGTAGTAAGCTGTTAATAACGCCTCCCTATTGTCATTTCGTGACAGTAAGTACAATGCATAGGCACTACTACTAATTCTTTTACTCAGACCATCTATGTGATCCTTCCAATTTAAATGTCGGTCAATAATTAGTCCCAGAAACTTGGTTGTATTTACCGTGTCAATTGTTCTATTATTATATGTTATGTCAAGATTGGAAAATGTCAATGAACGCTGGCTAAAATGCATAATTACTGTCTTACTTAAATTAATTTTCAAATTATTGTTGTCTAGCCATTGTATAATATTGATCAGTGTGTTATTAATGTCATATTTATATAAATCTTTATTATTACATGGTATAGTTATAGTACTGTCGTCTGATAAGAGTGTTACAGGATGGTCAATTGCCTTTGGAAAGTCATTTATGTAAAGTGTAAAAAGTGGAGGTCCTAAAACACTTCCTTGCGGAACTCCGTAGGTAACGGTTCGTTCCTCCGATAGAAAGTTTTCTTCATGTTTGGTTTTACTGTTTAGTCTACATATTTCGGTCATTTGTTTTCTGCCGTTCAAATATGATTTAATAAGTTCAAGAACATTGCCTCTAACACCGTAGGCATTAAGTTTTTTTAACAAAATATCATGTTGGACATAATCAAATGCCTGAGTCATGTCGCAAAATATAGCACAGACTGGATTATTTTTATCCATATTTGACATAATCGAGTGTAAAAAGTCATAAACAGCCATATTTATTGTTTTATTTTTTCTAAATCCTTTTTGTTCGCTACAGAGTATATTATTCACTTCTAAATAAGAACTAAGTTGATTATAAATATAGTATTCAATTACCTTTGAAAACATCGGAATTAATGCAATCGGCCTGTAATATTCCATTAGTTCCCTGTCTTGTTTTTTAAACAATGGCTTTATTACCGATTTTTTTAATGCGTCTGGAAAAATACCTTCACATATACACAAATTTATAATATGACTGAGTGGGTGGCTTATAACATCAGCAACTGTTTTTAGTATTTTAGTACTGATCCCGTCATAACCCACACTATTTGTATAATTGGTGCTTTTAACATTAAATATTTCCCTTTCCACCAATACATTAAATACGTCCCGTATTTAATGTATTGGTGGAAAGGGAACTCTTTGAAACTAACTTTCTTACCTTTCACCCAGGGACTCCCAAGCCGAGTTCCCGCGTTTTAATATTTGAAATGAGCCGTGTTTTTCTTTGAATTTATACAGGCAGCCAGTAGCTTTACAATATATACCTTTTTTTAAAGGTTATGAGCCCCCGAAGAACATTTCTTTGTATTTCAACTTGCCGAGAACTGTTATAAAGAATTTTTACTTGAGATAAATGATCTTTGAGCTGGATGTTATTTTAATATTTGGGTAACGCGAGATAGAGTTGTGATTTGATTGATAGTACATAGATTGAATTGTCTGATTTTTTATTTGAAGGGATTCACTGCATTACTTATTCAAATTAATAATAATGCAGACATGCTAGATAACTTGATTTGTTATGTGTGTGCATTAACGACTAAATGATCTTACAAGGTCAAAATATTCTAGATTTAAAAAGACAACAAATAAGATAAGCTTCCTATACAACATAGGATACTTGCTACATTACTCGCTGTCCGACCATGGACCATGCCCGGGTTGACGACTCATTGTGTTCCACGCGCGTCTCAAAGAGTGCCAGCAAAATGACGGGGCCCCCCTCTAGAAGGCCAAAGCCCGCCGGGGTCGCGGGACTTTCGAATTACCGTGACCCCGGAACGTGAAGGGCTATTGAAGGACACTGCGGATTTTAGTCAGTACGAGTCTGACAGTCCCTCCCACACTGCCCTGGTTGGGAGGACTCTTATGACACTTTTACCACGCCAAAAAAAAAGACAAAAAACTCTCGCTTAGTTTTTCCAATCTGTATGGGGGACAGCCGGGGATAAGAAATAGTACAATATTTATTGTTTGAAAGTCATTGACGACACGAGTAATTTCTTGTGACCACACTCGACAATTCAAGCGTGACTTATTTTCGTAAAGTAAATACATAAAGGGCCTCGTATTATTTGCTGTCTGTCTCTATTTACAATCTAAAGGTCAAGTAGAGGTCACAGGACAATACACGAAGACATCGTGTAAATGGAATAGTGACGATAAATCTGTTATTTGTTTAAAGATTGTCTAACTAAGCCGTTTCAAAACTGTTTGCTAAATAATTCAAGTCAATTTCTTTTGTTACAGTTCTAAATTTACATTACTAGGCTACGTCTTTCACTTAAAATCTATAATATGAGAAATGCAACGCTAAGAAATCAAGTGTAAGCGCTTTTCTCTTAACCCAAGTCGTATCGCCCAAAATCGAGAACACGGCTTTAGCGTTAATGAAACCATAAACATTAGCAAACATTGATCACCGAATGTTTTCGTCCAGTAATAACTTCAGATACGAACAATAAATCCACTAACGCAGCCCTATAACATTAGCCCCAATTTCCATCGAAAGCGAAAGATAGAAATCCAAAAATGCTATAAACAACAATGTATAAAGCGACACTAACGTCGAGCAAATAAAATAAATCAGCGCGTAAATAACGCTGTTAACTATATATTCCCCAAAACGTGGGGAACGAGCGTCGATGTTAGCAACACTTAAATAATTTTGGGCAAGCGATGCTATAGAGTACTTAATTTATGGTGGGCGACCGGCCTTATTTATGGGTAAGCGTAAAAGTGGAGTTAGTTGTTGTAGCACAACGAGTGATGGTTAAATAATAGTTGTTCGTAAAGTATCGTAATCGCTTTGTGAAGGTCCGCTCTCAGCACGCACTCTCCAAAGTAATCGTGTTTTAAATTGCTTACACTTTCTGTCGCTGTTAAGGTAATTTTGAAACAATAATAACGTATAATTTGAAAAGTTTTTGTAAAGAGTTTTTATTTTAATGTTTTCTGAGTCACTGATTTGAATTTAATGGTATTTAAGATGCACCAGTAGTTGAAATATAATTGTTCTCTTAACAACATAAGTAATACATTTCTGTTAGAAATAATTTATTTTAATATAACCCTATGCATTATAATGTAATCATTTTTTTCGTTATTGTTTCATTTTAAATACATAAATATAAATCAAACTATAGAAATATAAAAATACTTAATTAAAATAAAACTAAACTAAACCATTATAGAGCATCGAAAAATTATAGAGCATCGAAAAAACACGGGAAGCGTCAACAAGTCTTTTAGAAATGTCTTTGTAGAGGCTGTGAGCACTCGGACCCCATGGCCCTATAGTTTCAACCCCAAACGGCTCAAAAATATAGTTTGCACTAAGGTTGCTATATTTATGCCGCTTGAGGTTCTCAGCAACCGCAGCAGCAGCGCCAGCAGAGCACGATGAACTTTTAATAAACTTAAATAACCCTTAATTTCCATAAATTGTAGACAGCCAGGCAGTCGATCAACAAAATTATGGCCATGTTTTCTCAATAGAACAAACAAATTATTAAGTACAGCAATACAAAACTACGGTGGCAATAATTTACGCTAAACACGCCTATAAAACGGGAATCATAAAATTATAATATTGAAACTTCGCCAATAATTCTTTGATGGGCAAAGAACAAAAAGCTCAAAGTGGCCATTGTCCCTCGAACGCATCAAATTATGGGCACATTATCCGTGATGGCGGGATATTTCCCCTGTTATTGCGACACCCCATTTATTTGGTACCAGGGTTCATTATATAAGTTTTTTATTGCAAGGTCAGGAAGAACCGCTGATAGTTAGTTTACCATAGAATATTAGATTTATTTGATGGCCAAATATGAGGGGAGCGACTGACCGGAACGTTATTTGCAATGATTTCGGTGAGTGGTTCTTTATCAAGTTATGGCTTATTAGATGTTTTATAGCTACTGGTCCGTTTAATGTACGATGATATCAATATATTTATATTGAATAACTTACAATTTCGAGCATGTTCAGCCATATTTTGTTCACTTTTACACCGAAAATGAACAATTTAATACCGAAAACGAAAAAAAATACAACACGGTTTAATAGAGTGGAAAGAGGTATATTTTTCTAACTTACAACAAGACATACATCATTCTATTTTCAAAAAAACCTTTTTGTTTTCTACCAAAAGGGGCGCCTAAATTAATATTATTTTAAATTAAAAACTTTTCACGCTCTCTTATCCAAACACAATCTACTAGGCAAACATGAACACGTTCAACTTACATTATTAATAAAGGATTTTAATGAGTTATGACTTGTGAGCAAACAAACGAGTAGGCAAGTAGCAATCACTGTTCGATTAACTGTTGGCGAACAAAAAGTTGTTGCGTCGACTCTGACTAATGACTGTTTCATTGCATTAGCACAACAAGTGTATTAGCTGGGGTTGCCAGCTTTTCTAACTCACTTGAGTCTGTTTCTGTGAGGGAATAAGGAAGGAAACTGTTAATTAAAAATAAGAGTTGTTGAGTGATTGATTCTTGTTCATTTCGGTAAATATCACAGACATCTAAAAATACTTTATTTGAAATTAGCGAAATGTTTTAACTATATTGTTTTGAGTAACTATCATTGTTATGTATCGGAAACCTCATATGTCCCTATCAGTTTCCCAGTTTCCCAATAAATAGCATTCGCTTTTAGTCTGATTGCATTTAACTTAAATCCACTATTAAACATGGAGCAACTCTGACTTTCACGGTTCCAAGAAACAACATTTTAGGAACTTCTAAAATGGCTTACAGAAAACCTTATAAAAAAACCTTCAAGTTGTTTAACGTCACTCGTTTTCCATAAATCAAAATAAATGTTGCCATTAAACAAAAAACAGAAACTCAGCTCCAATTAGCGCAACACAGCGTGACTGTTCGTTTTTTTTTATATTCAGCACTAAAACCAGTCATGAAACAATACTCCATCCATTTATAATACTCATTCGGTCCACTCAACAAAATATTGTACCCGTTAATAGCACTCAAAGTGTGCGTGACAGGCGAATATTATACCTTCAGAAATACGTTACGACTATAAGTAGCAGTGTTACTGATGCCTGCGGTTGTGGCGACTTAGTGGGAGAGATTTTTCTCAGAAAATGGTAAAGAGAATGTAATTGAACTAATCTCTGCTGCGCTGTGAGCTGCAAATATAAAACCTTATTTTATTATTTTTTTAAAGTTTCCTTTTTTTTATCGTAGTAAAATCATCAAATGAGTCCTCCCACCCGGGCAGAGCGGAAGGGACTGTCAGACTCGTACTGACTAAAATCCACGGTGTCCTTCAATAGCCCGTTTCGTTCCGGGGTCACGGTAATTCGTAAGTCCCGCGACCCTGGCAGGTTTTGGCCTCTAGAGTGGGGCCCCGTCATTTTTCTGACACGCTTAGAGGCGCGCGTGGATAACAACGTGCTGTCGACCCGGGCATGGTTCATGGTCGGACAGCGAGTGGCCCATATGCCCGCGCCTATGGTGGCCGGAGATCGTATAGCGACGTCTGTCGCTGTGGGCGTCTGTCACTGCGGCTAGGGTGAAGGCACGCTGTCCTCTCCCTCATGCGGCCTTCCTCCTCTTTCGCGAACATGACAGCTTCGCAGAAGGAGGCGACCGCTTCCCATTCCGTGTCACCCCACAGCATGGCCTCGACCAATGCCGGGCGCTAGACGTCTCCGCCTATCGCCATCGTGAGGACACGGCGGTGCTCTGCCCAAAAAGTTTACTCGGATAAAAATGATTGAATTCGTATAATTTTTACAGAAAAAAAGCCTTTAATAGTCCAGTAGTTTTAAATTAACAGAAAAAAATAAATAACATCCCCAACTTTCTATAAGACTTCGATAATAGCTTCACAATAATAATAATAATAATCTGTGGCTCGAGTGTCAAAGTGACAAGACATTTTTCTTCATCAATTTTATTTTAAAATTATATTCCTTAATATTTATTTGATTTTAAACAGTTATTTTTTACATAATGTGCAAAATGAAAAATCTGACGATAATAATAAAAAACCGGACTCAAAAATAAAATGGGAAACATACCTAAATAAAATGTGTCACCTATAATTGACATAATGCTGACTAGAAGCCGAGCCAGAAACTTTACCACACAACCACCATCTCCGGGCTCGTCGCTCAGCTCCGCCTCGCCGCCGCTGGAACCCAGGACCAATGTGAACATTGTGACACCGGCTGTGGCAGTTGCGTCGAGCTCGAGCGACGAGTATTTCTCCCCGCCAACGACACCACCACCTGCGCGCCGACGGGGAGGTCGCCGGCCACCGGAATGCTTCGGACCTCGAGGCCCATCGGCCTCTGATAGGGTCCCAGATCCCGGCGGAAGTGTGCAGCGCATGCGATGGACTCAATCCATCAATGAAAATGTCATGCGCTCATACTATGGGGCTACAGAGGGAGGAAACAACCTGACCGCGTACCGTGTTCGGATGCTCTCTCTGTTTCAGGTACTAGAGCCAGCTGTCAACGTGTCGGCACAACGACTATCGGATCAGGTGCGGGTCATCCAACGTAACCGTATGTTGGACGACTCTGTACTTGATCGCTTGCGAATTGAAATGCAGAGGAACCATGTCATTGCCCCACCGTCACAGACTGTGGCTCCACCACAGTCCAACCAAATACCCAGTAACGATGACGTAGTGAGCGATGACGTGGTTACTAATGTAAGTATCCAGTGCAGTGACGAAATGAGGAGTGCTTTGGAGGGTGCGATTCAAGAGTATCGTTTCATGTCGCCTGAACTTAGACCACGATTACCTCGTTTGCCCATGCATAACAGAAATAGGATGCTGGTGGCTGTTCTGAATTCGCAGTTGTCAAGTTATTTTGATAACTGCGAAGACCTAACTGATGCTCATTCAATCCTGTATTGTGCGGCTGTAGCGGCATGTCGTGTAGCTCACGTAAAATTCTCGGATGAAAGAACTACACGACCCAAACCAGCCATACCGGCATGGCAGTACAGGATTGAACGACGTATTGGTGGGGCCAGAACACTCATCGGAAAACTTATCTGTTTCAGGGAGGGCAACACTCGCCCCAGAGTGATGCGCTTTGTGAGACGGGCGTTCTCGGGGACTGATATAAATCCTCGGGATTACCTTTCCCGTGTCACGGAGCGCATCGACTTCCTGAAACAGAAAGTGTATGCGTGGGCAAGCCGTATCCGTAGGTATAAGCGGCGTGTGGAGCGATATAATCAGAATCGCACGTTCCAAAGAGATGAAAGGTGGGTTTACAGGTCTTGGGAGCAACCAGGCCAAGGTGTAGCTGACGGGGATCCGCCAGATGATGACGCCATGTGTTCATTTTGGCGTAGTATCTGGTCGGTACCTGTCAGCCATACTGAAGGTGAATGGACCGAAGTCGTCGAGCGAACGTGTGATCCCATAACAGAAATGGAGGCAATTTTAATTAGCCCCGAAGACGTAGCACGTGCAGTCCGTCCATTACCGAACTGGAAATCTCCAGGGTCGGACGGACTGCACAACTTTTGGATCAAGTGGTTCAAAAGGTCGCACGTTCGCCTGGCGGCTTTGTTCCAGTCAGCCGTAGAGTCTGGATCACTACCCGAATTCCTGACGACAGGAATATCCCACCTGCTCCACAAATCAGGTAGTACTGCGGAACCCAAAAATTATAGACCTATAACGTGTCTACCAACTTTATATAAAGTTCTTACATCCATTTTGAGAGCTAAAATTAGTAAACACATTGATGAAAATTCTATCATGTCTGCTTCTCAAAATGGATGTAGGAACGGGTCCCGCGGTACTAAGGAGCTGCTCCTCATTGATATGGCCATTAGCCAACAGGTTCGCCGTTCTCGAAAGGATCTGTCGACATGTTGGATAGACTATAAGAAGGCCTATGACTCGGTGCCACATACATGGCTCATGAGAGTGCTGGAGTTGTATAAAGTTGATACAACTCTATGCACTTTCCTGATGTCGTGTATGAGGCAATGGAGGACAGTCCTTCGCTATCCAGGATGTCGGCATATCCAGAGAACTAGCGAACCGATAAGGATAGAGCGAGGTATTTTCCAGGGTGATAGTTTGAGTCCACTTTGGTTCTGCTTGGCCCTGAATCCTCTTAGCACACTGCTGGAGGATTCAGGCCTTGGTTATCGGTTGAGGAGAGGCGGTCAGGTTATATCTCATCTCCTTTACATGGATGACCTTAAACTCTTTGCCCCCAACAATTTGCAACTGATGAAGCTACTGAAGATAACTGAAACCTTCAGTAGCGCCATCAGGATGGAGTTTGGTGTGGACAAATGTGCGGTCATGCATGTAAAGCGTGGGGGGATTGTGGAATCCGTGAGCACCCAACTCTCGGATTCCATAAGCCTTAGATCCCTCTCAGCAACCGAAACCTATAAGTATTTGGGTATGTCGGAAGCGTTGGGCATCAATGTTATTGACATGAAACAATCGTTGAAGGAGCGTTTCTTTGGCCGCTTGAAAAAAGTATTTAATAGCCTTTTATCAGGTGGTAATAAGGTGCGCGCCTTCAACGGCTGGGTCATGCCAGTCTTGATGTACACTTTTGGCATACTCAAATGGACTCAAACAGAACTTGATGCCCTGGATAGGAGGGTCCGTACATTGCTGACTGCATATCGAATGCATCACCCACGGTCTTCGGTTATGAGATTGTATATCCCGCGAAAATGTGGAGGTCGAGGTTTTCTAAACGCTAAGACTCTCCACAATCGCGAGATATGCAATCTCAGGGAATATTTCCTAAAAGCCAACGTGGGAATGCATCGAGATGTAGTAGCGGTGGACAAGGGCCTCACTCCGCTCTCCTTGGCTAAAGAGAACTGGCGCAAACCTGCAGTGCTTGACACTAATGATCGCATGGAGGTATGGCAAAGCAAGGAGCTTCACGGGCGCTTTTTCCGGGCCCTACATGGGCCTGATGTAGATTTGTCAGCGTCCGTGGCCTGGCTACGATCTGGGGACCTCTTTGGAGAAACCGAGGGTTTTGTCTGTGCAATTATGGATGAAGTTATGATGACTAATAACTACCGGAGATTTATTGTGAAGGATGGCACGGTTGACATATGTCGGGCATGCCACCGTCCTGGTGAATCAATCCGTCACATTATTTCCGGGTGTTCTCATCTCGCTAACGGAGAATACTTGCATAGACATAACCTTGTAGCCAGGATTATCCATCAGCAACTTGCTCTGAAATACAACCTTGTGGAATCGGAAGTGCCGTACTACAGGTATGTGCCCGACCCAGTTCTTGAAAGTGGCAATATCACACTGTACTGGGATCAATCCATCATCACTGACAGAGCTATTGTAGCAAATAGACCTGATATAGTGGTGGTGGATCGATCTGAGCGGCGCGCAATGATTGTTGACATAACCGTCCCACATGACGGGAACCTCGTGAAAGCTGAGAAAGATAAGCAACTCAAGTATCTTGATTTGGCTCACGAGGTTGTCGATATGTGGGATGTGGATTCAGCGATCATTGTGCCGATAGTCGTGTCGGCCCATGGCTTAATTGCCAAGAGCCTCGACCAACATCTAAGGAGGCTCTCGTTAGGCAGCTGGATCAAGGGCCTGATTCAGAAAGCAGTTCTTTTGGACACGGCGCGCATTGTTAGGAGGTTCCTTTCTCTAGAGCCCTGACCGCCGGTAGCTTGGACCCTGTTCCCGATACCGGTGGGCCACTATTATTTATATTTTTAAATGTTTTTTTTTTGTTTTGTTTTTGTAAAAATATTTAAAAATGTAAACAGATAGGAGAAAAAAATGAATAAAAAAAAAAATAATAATAAATATTCCACAACTATCACACAACGCCATCTAGTCCCAAGCTAAGCAGAGCTTGTGTTATGGGTACTAGACAACTGATAAACATACTTATATATTTCTAAATACATACATATTATAGATAAATTACACCCAGACACAGAACAAATGATCGTGCTCATCACACAAACATTTGTCCTGGGTGGGAATCGAACCCACGACCTCCGGCATAGCAGTCAGGGTCACTAACCACTAGACCAACAGGCCTGTCAATAAGCTAGCTATGTTTATTATTTTGTCCGCTTACAATCATGGTCACCGTACAGCTGCGTCATCACTGTAACTGGGTATAACTCGGTGCTAATTACAAGCCAGCAAGAAGCACGCTCGGTGATTGATGGCCACGCTTTCTTAATATCTAGCCTGGCCAACTTCCGACTCTAATTATTTAATTACTATTTAAAGGTTTTCCTTATCTGAAATAATTATTTACAGAAGAGGACGCCGGTTTTTCCATAAGAAAAAAGAATACTAATCAGTACACATATGATTTGGCTAGCTATGTTTATGTTTCATGGAGTGAGCCTATTGCCATTATCTGGGCACAAATTCATGCTTCAGTTGTAGGAATTCATGTGAAAAAAAAACGACGGGTTGCGCTCTGGGAGTGCCGGCAGAAGTGAAAACTTGAATAGTAATAAACACACACGAACATGCGCGCAAGTGCCCTGCGCCGTCTTACGAATTTTCGATCAGGGCACGTGTCCTGACGCGAGTTTAATTTTTTTTACCCATTCCAAAAACGTGCACAACGCCGCTAAAGAAGTTTTCACTTCAAAAACTCTGAAATACATATTATGCCAAATCTGAGAATCGATCTTAATAGTTTTAGGCAGACGTAAGCAATCAATTTGATCTCGTATAATTTTGTACCCAAACCACAATGTCTCACAAGAATATCATGACATCGAGCTTGAAACCAAAGACAACTTGGGTGAACTACTTTGTAACTTGCCTAGCCATCAAACAGAGGGTCCAACTGTGTCATAAAAGTAGATCGATTGCTAGTTTCTTATGGCACTCGAGGGATCGCCCTCCAGAGTGTCACTCAGTGAGGAAAAAGTGGTTTGTTTACGTGGCCCAATAAAATTGAGAAAGTAGCAAGAAAATCGTGTACAGTGCAATGAAGATGAATCTCACAAATATTGAATTTGTACTGAAACGATATTGCTTTATTTAAAGGACATTCAAATTTTCGATTTTCAGGTGTCAAGACACTCAGATCTATTGGAAAAGAGGCATTGGAACGTACCGAAGAAATATGGAGGATTTATAGACAGTTAAGCCTCATTTAGACGATGCAAGAAATTGCGTGCGAGTTTAAGAACATTGCAGAATGGACAATGAATCCAGTTGATCAAAAAAATACGGCAATGTATTCAAACTTGCATGCAAGTTCTTGCAGTGTGTAAATGGGCTTTAAGAGCCACAGAGTTCGCTTTAAATGGTTTTCCGGAAGAAATCTTTGTTGCTTATTATTTCATTCAAGAACACACGATTTATATCACATAAACTTAAACACATATCATAACGTTTTCCACTAAACTACTATTACATGCCGTTCCCCTGTTACCCCATAACAGCTATTTACAAAAACTTGTGAGATTATCGCTCGCAGTAAGAGCCTCCCCAATAATGGCTTCAAAATTAAGTTACACTCAAATGTTGCGACTAAAACAGGAGGGCGATTTATTTCGGTGTTAAGCGCTGTTCCATTGAACTGATGTGATTTGACACTTGAGCAGTAGATGGGAAGCACCCTGAGTGCCGACCTGATTTCTGATTGCTTTCAAACTGATTTTTATTATGGACAAGGAAGGGCGAAGTGCTTTGGCTAGATTTTTGATCAATCTCTTTTTTTTGTATTTGTAAAATAGTGGTTGCTATTCTACTTAATTTCACGGCATCTAAGTGATTATTTTTTTTCTAGATAATGTTGTGAAAAAAATCTAGTTGTATTGGAAGACATCTACAAAAACATAAGTTTATTTAACTTTAAAAGAATCATCAAATCGATGAAGAAGTTTTTGTATAATATAGAAAATAACTACCAAACAGTTTCAATCAACCCTATTGCGATTTTTAGTAGAACATAAGCCACTTTGAAAGCGACTACTATTTATGTAGATCTTCAGTACATCTTAATCGTTCAATGAGGATCTATCATCACTCTGACACTGTTCCATAGCAACACAATTACAAAACTAATAGATTGATACTCTAAGCATATTATGACCGTCCAATCTCTCAATTAAACCTAGCTATCTTTATCCCCAAAAAAGAAAAACAAACATTCGCCCATTAATCTGTTGGCAGGCGACGGGGCGCGAGACAAATGACGTCACAAATCGATATAAAACTATTTAGTTGTTTTATTGGCCATAAGGCTATAAAGATAGCCGTATACCCGGAGCCGTTGTTTATGCCCGGGATAAGCATCCGAGGTGTTGATTAAAGCTGTGTTTTGTTTACGGGCCGATTTAAATGGGCTGTAAATATGGCGGACTTTTTATGGGGAGAGTTCTCTCGCTCTGCGTTTTGGAGTAGGTGTGATGGAATGTTTGTTGGCAGTAGGAATGTGAAGATGTTGGGAGCTATTGAATAACATTTAAGCAGTGATGGCTCAGTGGTAATGGTCTCGAATTGCGCTAAGATCAAAGGTTCAAAAGTAGATAGCCCCACTGTATAATTATATTTAACCACAATGACTCTCAAAACGCTGTAGGAAAAGTAAAACCAAGGAACATAATTATGGTACACTATTTTGTTTTTCTATCGGAGTGTTTAGTTTTTTTAAAAACGTTGCCCCGCAGTAGGAATTTCTCCCGTGTTGTGGGTGCGTTAACAAACATATAAACTCACATACACAAACGCCCAGACCCGGAACATGTACTCGTAGATCATACAAATATTTACTCCGGGCGAGAATCGAACAACAACAAGCAGCGCAGGAGTCCAATCGCTCAGCCACTATACCAAAGTCGTAGAAGTGTGTGTCAAAGTGATAGACGCTTACTTATATTTTGGTGTTGCTCTAATTAGAGTCAGAAGAATACAAACGCAACATATGCTCAAAAATACTTTAGTAAAAAAATCTTCAGAATAAAAGTTCTATAATCGAAGCAGTTCCCAGAAATATTAATTCATGAAAAGGAAACAGTATGAAAATATCTGATTCCGTTTACTTTACGAATCAGGGCTATGTATTATACAGAAACTTTCCTATATACTTGTTAATACATAAGAAAATACTCCACACGACGTAGAAGCTTTAGAAGTCGTGCCGATGTATTGTTCGTACACGTGTAGTACACGTGGATTATGTAAGACATAGAAGGCCACGTAAGAATTAAGTGCGCCCCAAATAGAAGGTGTCGGCCCACATTGACAGACTGTCATTAGCGGGAAATGTGACGCGGTACAATACAAGAGGATTCAATGCTGAGATATTACATTGACCTCTCTCATACTCACAGATTTTATTACAATTCGACAAACAACATTCTGTGTGTGACAGGTGAAAACCTCAACCTTAACTTCCTACTAAAAAATCGCGCACACAACAATAAAGCAACTCAAAATCTATCTGGGGGCACGGCAGTGCCCCAGCCAAGTCTCGAGCAAAACGGGCACGGCCGTACCATCTTTTCTCGATGCGATTCGCGGCTGTTTCGCCCCCCCTATATCTTCGACGTGGACAAAGCTAGGAGTTTAGGTTTTCGGTGAATAATAGTAGGCATTAGAACAAGCTTAAGTTCGAAATTACATGCCAATTGAATTAATAGTTTAGGAGTTACGGTCGATCAAAGTTACACCATTTTGTCACTCACTCACTGACTCACTGACTCACTGACCGATCATCAAAAATCTAAGGTACTTCTAGCAGACTTAGAAACTTCAAATTTTGCACCAAGATAGGTCATTAGCCACATATAAAGGAAAAATTATAAAAACATTAAAAAATAATATACCATAGAAAACAATTTTATATTTGCGGTTTGGCAAGAACATTATGTATGGATTTTGACTGCATTGTTAACTTTGTTCGTTGTTTAAGTATTCAATTGGATGAATAAATACATGGAATAGAAAAGAATAATAAAAATGTAATACATAGACTATAATTAATTGATACATAAAGTTCATAATTCATTAAATTAATAAAGCTAAAACTCCATTGTATTGCGATAAATTTCGATTGTATGCGCGCTCGATAGATGGCGTTGTACCTGTCTGAATCGCGCTATGGTTTCGTTACCGAGCGCAGTATAAGTAGTACTTTAAAATAATTCGATAATTTTCATTTGATAGCGCCACCTACCTATGAAAAACCATTTCGAAACTAAAAAAATATTGTAGCTATATTCGGAGAACTTAAGTTAGCCGGATTAGATAGTAGATTTATTATTGTTACTGAAACAGTTATTTAGGCGAATAGTTTATTAATATAACATAGACATAGGTAGTTACAATATCTAGTTGTTTACGTGTTATTTAGTTTAGTTATATTTATTTTGTAAGTTAGTAGATTTATGTTTATTTAGCTCGTTGAAAAGAAACAAAAGAGATAGAGAATGGGTTCTAAGCAAAGCAGTAGCTGAAGTCCAAGAAATTATGAGGTCACCTAAAAAAAAAGAAAGAAATACACTTACAAAAAATAAATGAGATCCCACCAAAAACATTAAAATAATGTAAAAAAATGCCAAGTCTCTCGATGCAGTCTTTCCATCGTAAAAAGTTTTGAGATCTCATAGAAGCCAAGTCCTATTCAAATTATTTTGTAGTTATAAATCAACATTTAGTAATTGTATCAATAGTTTTCTTTATATTATAATTATAGTGACTTGGCAATGAGCACAAGAAGAAACAAAACGGCATATTTGGAGTTGAAAGTCACACACCGCATGCGTAAACATTAATATCACAAAATTAATTTTCTTTTGGTTTATCCGTGTCGTCCCAACCGAATTTCGGCAACGGCAGTCAGTCTCATCCAAGACTAGTAAACTGCGCAGGACATAAATTATAATGCACAATTGCACAAGTGTGTACGCAAACACTAGTGTTAGTGTACTCTCGGTTCATTTACTTTCATAAAGCGATGGCCCGTAAGGTACTTATTTTTTATTATTGCATTGGAGCATGTAGTCGGTAGTGATCTGATCACAGGTCTCGTCAGTAACATTTGCACATAATTCCAGGCAGCAAGCAGCTTTTAATTGGTGCTCATTGCCAAGTCACTATAATTATAATATAAAGAAAACTATTGATACAATTACTAAATGTTGATTTATAACTACAAAATAATTTGAATAGGACTTGGCTTCTATGAGATCTCAAAACTTTTTACGATGGAAAGACTGCATCGAGAGACTTGGCATTTTTTTACATTATTTTAATGTTTTTGGTGGTTGTATTTACTACGAGTACACAAAAAGATACATATTAATATTAACATGATTTTTTGCAATCATTTTCAACAAGTAATTACGTACGCTCTTTTTAATTCATGACAATCTTACTTTTTACTACATAGTTTCATAAACGCGAAATTTTATATACTCGTTTCCCGTTTAGTACGAGTATTTACTTATTTAGTCAATATGAATATTATGGATTTATTCATGTCGATGACAAATACTGATTGTGCCTTTCACCTTAACAAACCTAACTGCAAAAGTACTTGTATTTTCGATTCAAAAATCGTTGTTTAGATTATGTTTACACCGTCCACTTGCCTTAGTATATCATATGAACATAAGATCACGTGAAAAGTACCTGAACTTCCGTACCGTGTCACATCGAGGAGGGCGGTCCGTGAAAAATGATCGGTTGGTATCGCAGCGCCCTCTGGCGGCGCACGGCGCACGTGAATAATTTCCCGAGCTTATCCGGGTTTAACACCATCGCTGCTTTATTTGAAGCCAGGACTTTATAACCTATCAAGTTGATTTTTTAGAACAAAATAGGAGAGGGTAGAAAAACATGATAGATAGATCAATAAATGAATATTCTGTAACGTACAGCACTAGGAATAGAATAGAATATATATTTATTTATTTGCACAGAATGTTTGTTTGTACAATAAGATGAATGAATGGTATACAGAGTCCTTGTACATTCTCCCATATTGGCATGAAATCATTAATTACGTACATTTTTATTTAGAAAAATACTTAGATGTAAGTTTTTTAGTTACGCGACTGCCCAAAATACCGCCGTCGACCCGGGACGCGCCGTCGACCCGGGGTGGAACCTGGCTTAACATAAATGGCAAAACGTGGGTGTACAGTTAGAGACCTCTACCTTCCACATTATCTCCCGCAGAACTTCAATACCACCTGCGTAATACAACATTGTACTTTAAAAGATCTTCTCGAAGCCCCTAACGATGCCATTCACGTAGCAAACTTCTGATCAACGCGAGAATGAAAAAGAAAAGCCAACAACTACTTCTTTCCGAACGGACGCTAAGACAAGGAATCCTTCTTCAATATTTCAGTGTTTCAGCGTTGTTGTATACAAACAGTATCCGCCATATTCCCGCTAACTTTCAAGTCCCGAGTCGTAACTTAATGCCGTTCGCGGAAGGAAGGAGTTTTCATTACTCCTGCACTATTGCAATTTATTAACTCAACTGTTGTTCGAACAATATCTAAGTTTGTACTGTTTTGATATACTTTCATAAGTAGTGTGCAAGTTTTTTATATTATCATTATAAAAGTTTGTTTTCGAAAGTTTCGAGAGTCAAGAAAGAATGTTTATTTTCAATTGAATTACGTATATTGAAAAAGTTTATTATATATTGAATTATATAGTTCAATTACATAATTGAATCATTGAATTGTGGTGGTCAGATAGACAGACGCTCCATGTGCAATATAGGACTTTAGCTGTAGATTAGTAGACTGGTTGGTGAACACAACATAGTTCACAACCATTAGATTTCATAGTGTTAAGGTTAGAATATTTAATTAAATTATAAATTGACAATAAAATAATAAAAATGGAGTTTTTGAACTTACACGATCACTAACACTATTATTAAAAGTTAAAACTTTTTTATCATGTGTTTTGACATTTCGGCACTGTTTTGAGTATCATAATTAATTAATAATAAACAGGGTATATATCCTGTTTTAAGCATCATTACAGATTAAAAACACGTACGTTAAATTGTATGAAAACAAAGTCACAGTAGGTTAATAAATTGATATATTGCGTACGCTACTTAAAACTTATACTTGCATATTTTCATTAAAAATATTTAAACCACAACCTCGCCACAAGATCAATTTACTGCACCGTGATGTCTACATCACGAGGGTCTACCCTCCAAGTGACCAAGAGTACTGCATCCTCGAGTGCGGCCATCCTTGCGGCGGCCATTTGCGTGGATTTACGGCCTTCTGCCGCGGGCCGCCATTGTCTGAGACGCCGCCAGACGCGGCCCTACGTCGTCAATACTCGCTGTGATTTACAAGAGATGAAGGCATGGGGTGCCGGAGGATGAATGCCGTTAAGATTTGGAAGGCTGGAGAATCTTTTGAAATAGGAGGAATATTTGGCTAGCAGTGTTTTGAATTGTTACCAACAGTAAAATACAAATATAGACCACGTTTAGCCACATTTTAGGTTACACGAAACATCGATTGCACATGGTTTTTCTGGCTTTGGTTTCCTTTATTTCTTACTGAGAAATAAAGTAACAGTTTATCAATTAATTCAAAGAAATTCAGCTAGCAGTAGCCGCAGTTATAAAATACCGAGTATTTCTTTGAGCACCACTGAAGTGGAAAACCATTTACCTTACAATCTATTAAAACTTCAGCTAAGTACACTCATACGTACAAGTTATATTTAACTAAGCTAACTAACTTTGTTTTAGTTCCTAAAGTAAATAATCAATGTTAAGTAAACAACATTACCCTTTAATAACGACGAACGATCAAATAATACTTGACGTTTACGAGGAAACTCGGTGCTAAGCGCTCGTAGCCACGTGCTACGAGCTACGACGCTACGACGCTACGCCGTAGCTCGTAGGCACTAAGTTACTATGTTTGCTTGATACGAGTATCAAAACTTATTACGTTCTCGTCAGTTTATGACCATTATATAAACTATGATATAGGTTTGTGTGGTATGTGCTCTTAGCACCGGTTTAGCTCGGAGATTAATAAAATGTAACATTTCAAACTCTGAAATGGATCGGTTCTTTGTGATAAGTCGACATCCACTCGAGTAAAAGAACATTTAATTAAAATTCTGTAGATGTCGTTTAAATGAAAACAATTAAGAGCAACTAGAATTTTGAATCGGCAATTCCTTGAATTGCTATATTAAACAGCAATTACAATTAATAATTTGTGTTTCAAAATTATGTGGAGAGGTAATAATTTGGTGTAAGTTTAAATTTTCATATAATTTTGAACATTTTAAGCGTTTCCACTTGTTTATTGTAAGCGATACAAAGTTTCAGAACCCGGATTTATTTGAATTGAGAAATTATGACGCTGTCACAAACCGAAAATGTTTTAATTAATATAAATAGTGATTATACAAATTTTACTAGCACTGCGTGATAAATTACAATCAATATATAATTTCGTTCTCTGCCACACTCATTCGTAAATGCAGATTCATTATAAAACGTGTTCATATTATTATAATAATTAAAATGGAGCCTTGTTTACTGTAATGGGTTCCAATAAATTGTTGAAAATATAAACTTATTGCATGGTTAACAAACAGACAATTTAATCGATTAAACAGCTTTGCGTTGATACTGTAATTAAATGCCTGCAGCCTACCATGATGTCATCGGGGAAAGTACATATTTATAATTGGGGCATTTGGACGAAGGTGGCTGACTGTCGTGAACGAAATAATTTCAAAATATTCTGAGTACTCACATGATAATCGCATTTAGATTTTTTTATTTCGATAATGAAAATTAACTTTCGATCAAAATACCTATTGGCTTCCTATAATATTTCTATAATCGCTATTTACCTGATTGATTTACGAACTTTTAAGCCTTTGTCAAACAGACTGGCATGGCGAATGCGAAGCGTGACGTTTTTATTTGTTATGTATGGAATTCTCCAATAGCGTGACAGAACTATCGGACTGACGTCTCGCTTCGGTTCGGTATCGCTTCGGAAACGCTTCGCTTTCGCCTGTCTGTTTGACAAAGGCATTAAAATTATTTGATTCGATGTTTACAAAAGTTGCTGTTATTCCACTCCACTGGATCTAATTTCACTATTAGACTCTCCAAGAAAGTGAAGAGAGAAGAGAGAGCAAAGGCTAGGCATGTGATGAAACTATTATTGTTACAGCTTATATTGTTTCGCAAAAAGACAGTTTCGTGAAACAATATGATAATTGTAGCAAACAGCAAAATAATATTATACCAGTGTGTTTGATAACAGACTGATTAATTGATAGCTTTGTATATATCTATCATACATACGACACGCAGGAAACTGTACATACAAACTAACCAGTATTAGTGTTTGCTATTACTACAAATTAACATGAATAATGCAGAGAAATAATTTGGCTACAGAGTCACTTCTAGGAAAACATAGAACATCATTACATATACGAGGAATGTAATAATATACGTATATTTTGTAATCTAGTTTTAGAGTATTTATATGTTTAAAGTTTACTAAATTCACGACAGCCTTTTGAATTATAACAAATTGAAATTAACAAAGGATATATTAAAAATCAGTAAAATAACCATTGTATAGTTTTAAATTGTTTTTATGGGACTGAACTAAGAAGTATACAAATCAAGGGATAACAAACTGTAGTATATAATATAACAATCTCGACACAGTAGGTGTAGCATATTCCCTGCTTACGACGACATTTTCATAGTATAGGTACATACATACATACGCTCACGCCTTTTTAACATCGTAGGTAAAAACAACAGAGAGAGAGAGAGAGAGAGAGAGAGAGAGAGATAGAGAGAGAGAGAGAGAGATTCCTCCATACTCAGACTCGAAATATACATTCTTAAAACAAAAAGTATGTTGACAGTATCAATAAATTGCAAATTTAATTGGTCCGTCAGTAAGAGTTTTGCAAAAGAATGGATACGTATTTTTCATGGATCAATGGATAATTACTTACAAAGATTTTACGCATCGAAATTCGAGAGTGGGGCTCGTGACGTCAGAAGGAAGTAAAAACTGTACTTGCTTGTGACGTATGGACAATTTTTAACGTGTATCGTATCTTCGTCAATTTTGATTTACGTAACAAAATAAAAAATACATGTCCAATATTTTTTGATATTCTAACTGACGGACTCTTTAATTTTTTTTTATTCAAATATCCTATTATAAACAAAGTAATAAATAATAAATAAATAAATATTCCACAACTATCACACAACGCCATCTAGTCCCAAGCTAAGCAGAGCTTGTGTTATGGGTACTAGGCAACTGATAAACATACTTATATATTTCTAAATACATACATATTATAGATAAATTACACCCTGACACAGAACAAATGATCGTGCTCATCACACAAACATTTGTCCTGGGTGGGAATCGAACCCACGACCTCCGGCATAGCAGTCAGGGTCACTAACTACTAGACCAACAGGCCTGTCAAAGTGTAAAGTATTTTTCTCCTCACTCTCCTCATTTTCCATCCTCTTAGAAATCTGATCTCCTACACGGGTAGGCTACACCACATGCGACTCAACAGCTCCATTTTATAACAGCTTCCATCTTTCTAATGTCGTTCAAAGAAGCTCACAGGAGCTAAGACTTTATATGAAGCTGAAGACGTTATAAGTCTCCATATAAAGTAGGCTTCCTTTGACCCGAAGTCAGGCGGATGCAATAATCGTCGCTATGGCAACCTTTGAGAGCTCTCATATAATATATGCGCTAAGAATACTGGCAATATTTTGAAATATTTTTCTGATGTGTGAGTTCTGTTGTTAAAGACGAGAATGTGGGTAGCTATTATATTTATTTTTATTTATAATTGGGAGCATTGGATCGTGATTTATTAAGGACATATCAATCGTAATACGGTATCGTCTCGTTATTGATGTTTCGGCACTTCGAGAACTTTATGATAAGTTATGTTACATAATGTTGTTTGTGTTGATGTTTCTGTTAATGATGTAATGGCAAAATGTATATTTATACTTTAACGGATAAAAATATGACAAAAAAATCAAGCTGCAGCAAAGCAATCTGTAGTGTATTGGTGATGTAAAAACGAGGTTACGATTGTTATCAGTGAAGAATAGTTAGTATGAAATCACGAAAATATAGTTATACCACCATTTACTGTACAAGCTATGACTACAATAAAAGAAAATACTGCCAACAAAAAATAATAAAAATGTCATCTCAAGAAACGTATCCGTCCAGCAATTAACCGTTTTCCAAACTATCGTATAAAAATGAGCCGTAACGCGTCCTATAAAAAGGGTATCGACGGATTACGTGCCGCGCATGTTTAGGGGCCCGCGTATCGACAATAAAACCCCAAAGTCCCGCGGTCCCGTACTTTGTTGCACGTTTTATTACTTTTATTTACTTTTGGGGTTCAAAGATTGAAACTTGATGTTATTTTTTTAAGAGTACTGTGATGTACGGCTTGTCGTAAACTTCATCTGCGAACGGGGAAACTTGTAATTTACTCTTGACAAGGATTTGAGAAAAATTATGGCATCATAAACATGGTGAGTTGGAATTCACTGAAAGAACGTCATGTTTGAATAAAAAAAAAAAATCCAAGTGACTTAAATGACCTATCTAGCCTTTTCTAACTTTCATTCAAACAGATTTGCAATTATTGAAATAACTAATAATTAATTTCACAATTTCATAAAATACTTTTGGTTCGGTAAATAAACGCAAATTCTGAAACATTCATCAAACTAATCAAATTACGATTCTCATTACTCTTAATTAACACAAAACAGTATTACAAATTCCAACTGAAATAATAACTAAATGAAATTAAACCATCAAACATTATAGTAGAAATAACTACAACGAGCGGTCGACAATGGCGCTACAGGGTGATTAGTGGCCACTTGTACCATTGTGTGAAGAGCCATGCTTTATGAAAATTAATACTGGCTTCAGCGCTCAGCTGCCAGTAATTTTGACCAGTTTTGGATAATTTACACAATACAGTATTCCTCAAGTGAGTAAGGTTAGTTTGCGAAAATTAGTTGGTAGTTTTTGAAACTTCTAAGGGGTTCCATATTTCTTTTTCTATTGAAATAAAAACTTTTGAGAAGTGGCTGGACAGGTGTCACGGCGTCCTGACCTTCCGCATGACGTAGTTCCTCACCGGACACGGATGTTTCGGGAAGAACCTGTGTCTGATGAGGAAGGAAGAAACGCCTGGGTGTCACCACTGCGAGGAGACCTCTCGCGCCCGGCATTGGTCGAGGCCATGCTGCGGGGCGAGACGGAGTAGGAAGCGGTCGCCTCCTTCTGCGGAACAATTATGCTAGCTAAGGAGGTGCGAAGGAGGTGGCGCGCCACGTAAGTGAGAGGACAGCGTTCTCCCTCTAACCCAGCCGCAGTGGTAGACGCCCACGGTGACCGACGTCGGCAGACAATCTCCGGCCACCGTGGGCGCGGGCATGCGAGCGGCGAGTAATGGGCTACTCGCTGTCTGACCATGGACCATGCCCGGGTCGACGGCTCGTTGTGTTCCACGCGTACCTCAAGGAGTGTCAGCATAGTGACGGGGCACCCCTGTACAGCTGTAAAGGGCCAAAGCGTGCCGGGGTCGCGGGACTCACGAATTACCGTGACCCCGGAACGTAAAGGGCTATTGAAGGACACCGTTTATTTTAGTCAGTACGAGTCTGACAGTCCCTCCCGCTCTGCCCTGGGTGGGTGGTACTCATTTGATGACGTTTACACGTTAAAAAAAACTAAAATACTAATTTGCTAGTAGTATAACGTAGGATTCATCGATCGATGAGTGAATGCAATCTTTATGATCATCAAAAAGCTGTTGGCAGTAAGTATTAAAGTTACCAGACTTGAGTACTAAAATTGAGGCCATCAGGCGTGGTCGCAAAGCTTGATGTCCGATGTTTGTTGATAAGGTAACGAGGATAATAAAAATAAAATAAGAAATAGAAGAAAACGAATTGTAAAGAAAAACCATATCTCATAGGTATAGTCAAACAAAGTGATCTAAAACACCAACATCTATTTTTATCCTCCCTTACAAAACCACGATAACATTCTACAGGGAATAATGCCATAACCATTTCGCTAAGCGGTTAAAAATACTTCACAATGTTACATAAGCATTTAGGTCAACATTTATCTGAATGAGTTCTAGCATTTTCTACGCAAGATTTTGTTTAGAGATTTTCTTTTCTTCGCAAGCAAAATTAATTTGCGAAAGTGCCGCTGCCATTTTATAATGGAAAGGATCACTTTTTATCTTATTTCATTAGATTCAGTACACCACTACAGTATCCTGTTAATATTCATTAGTGTAATTACTCCCTCCGCCTCGCCCCCCGCTGGCCTCCTGCCCGCCCCCTCTGTCGTCCCATCCCCGGCTCTTTGTCACCGAAGCTCTGAAATTCAGCCACTTTACAGAGTCAAGTGACTTATTATTTATGAAGTGCCCGATATGAATTTATCCTAAATAAAATTCATGATCTTTTAAAAATACACTGAAAACATAAAATTTCTGTTTTGTTAGGGGTTGTAAAGTAATTTATTTTGTTATTTTATTTTCCAGATTATTATTTTGTCGTTTTAAAACCAGATTAGTTATCATCTAATCAGCTGGTCCAATTAAGCACTAACAAAGTAGGTAGTGGTGAATATGTCGTCTTTTATAATACTTATTATTTTAATACGTATAATAATAGTGACATATGTAAGTTAAATAAGTTTTCGCCAATAAGACGATATGTCACTCACTTATTTTTTCATTTTTCAACTTACATATTTGAAGAAAATAAATGTGGAATAACTGCAATTCAAATTAAGCAAGTATATTAAGTTATAATTAGGTACGTTCATGTTAATAAGAATAAAGCAGTACTTCACCGAACTAAAAATGTTGGTTAAAACAACAATTTACAAAGTATTTATGTAAATGAGAACTAGCTGGTTCAACAAATGGAGTCGCATGACGTTGTGGAAACAAATGCAAGCAACACTTGTTAACGACTTTACTTTTGGACTTTTCAGCATACATTAAGAAGGTATTGTGGTCTATCGGAAGTAGGTTACGAAGTAATTTATGCACTTGGTTATTTTTCTATATGCACCCAAACATTACCTTTTCTATTTTGATTTCCTACCAACAAACTCTTACTACATACAACGCTATTTATCATGTCGAAAAGACACTTACAGAAAAACGCTTACAAAATTTCTATAAAATTTGTTGTATTCTTTTGGAGATTAGCGTGTAAGGATACATTGACACGTAATATTTAGTTTGATAAGATAACAATTTATCAATTCGGTTCAACTAAACAATACAATCGACACCTTTTGACACCGTAACTCTAGGACCTAGATAAGCGACAGCAGCTTTCACTAAGTTTCGAACCTCAACAGAAAGTTTATAAAAGTTATAGGTGGGTTCAAGTTTATGGTGATAAATGTTTAAGTAGGTTGCAAACCTAAACACTGCCTATGCATTGCAAACCTTGGAAACAAACAAATATCTGATATTCCACCGGCAGCAAATTCTATCAAACTCGAATACAATACCTGTATCCTATTTGGAATATGAAACAGCTATGAAGAGGGAATATTCCTGAAATAGTTATTTGAAACTGAAAGTTATATAAACTTCTGTCTGATTTTGCTTCAAAGACATTCAGATATTTAAAAGCGATTTGCTAACAAAGGAGCTTAAAGTTGCGTTCTCTGTGTGGGATCTCATTGATCCATTCTGCTGTTCTGACATGATAGAGTAAAAACAACCATCCATTCAAATATTTGCAGTTATAATAAATGATTAGTAAGGATAACAAAAAGGAAAAAATATTCACAGGGAGTCAACAAATTCATTCGCATCGTTGTCAACGGGAAAGTTACCTAGAAGACCGAGTTAATAAGAGAAGCTATTTGTGTATTTTTTAAGAATATTTTATTTATTCTGCACTTAAAAGCAGGGAAGGGTGGCTTTTTTTTATCGTGGTAAAATCATCAAATGAGTCCTCCCACCCAGGGCAGGGCGGGAGGGACTGTCAGACTTGTACTGACTAAAATCCACGGTGTCCTTCACGAGCCCTTTACGTACCGGGGTCACGGTAATGGGTAAGTCCCGCGACCCCGGCAGGCTTTGGCCCTCTACAGGCCCCGTCAATATGCTGACACTCTTTGAGGCGCGCGTGGAACACAACGCGCCGTCGACCCGGGCATGGTCCATGGTCGGACAGCGAGTCGCCCATTACTCGCTGCCCGCATGCCCGCGCCTACGGTGGCCGGAGATCGTCTTGCGACGTCGGACGCCGTGGGCGTCTACCACTGCGGCTGGGGTGGAGGGAGGACGCTGTCCTCTCCCTCAGGCGGCCCGCCTCCTCCTTCACGAGCATGACTGCTTCGCAGAAGGAGGCGACCGCTTCCCACTCCGTCTCGCCCCGCAGCATGGCCTCGACCAATGCCGGGCGCGAGAGGTCTCCGCCTATCGCCGTCGTGAGGACACGGCGGTGCTCTGCCCAAGCGGGGCAGTCCTGCACCGTATGCTCCACCGTGTCCTCCGGACGATCCTCGCAGTGGTGACACCCAGGCAGGGAAGGGAGGCTTGTGATACTTTGATCCTGTTTAGCTTGACCAGCGTTATATCCTAATATCATCCTCTTAGGATTGATTACTACCGAGTTAGCATCACATTAGCCATGCGGCCGTAGTTCAGTTATACAATCTCAAATAATTATGCAGTGCCGAGTTACTGCGTATTAACGGAGGCAGCTCGCTTGCGATACTATTAGTGATATTAGCACAGTTGACTTACTGCATTATTAAGGTTAAGTTTATCGGCATTATGCATACTGCCGCGACTTCGTTCACGTGAGGTTTTTACTGTCGACCCACTGCGTTGTCGTATCCAATCAACCGCTTCTAGTTTTTCATACAAACTATAAACCCCAAAAATATTATCCCCTTACGGGTCGAATTTCTGAGATTTCGTGATGAGCGGGTTAGTGAGTGACCTTTTTAAGCTATTGCTAAAATAAACTAGCTGTTACTCGCGCCTTCGCAACCCACCACCCTTAACCGTCACTAGAGCCGCATATATCTTTGTGCCAAAATGAATTAAAGTCGATTTAGTCGTTTTTGACGTTAAAACTTTCGTATTTATATTATGGTGTCTACCGCTTAACGTAGTACCCTTTTTCTCATTCTGAATACATTTTTAGTATCTGCAGAATATCATCTACCGTTAAAATGTAAAACATTCATAAAAGTAGATTAACAAGGCTATCAAAGCAGATGTTTTTACCTAAGTACGTAAGGATATAGTAGGTGGCATAATTTGTACAGGTACACATTGTAGTAAACGTGCAAGTAAAGAACCGGGCAAGTGCGAATCGAGTTCGCGCAAAATCACGTTTGTTGTACGGGAGCCCTAATAAATATTTATTTTATTCAATTTGTTTTTATAGTGGCAACAGAAATACATCACGGTTCAAGAGATGCGACCTAGTGACAGACGGACAGAGAGACAGACCGAAACACGGATTACGGAGTATTAATAATATTGTCCCGTTTTATCCTTTGGGAACGGAATTGAAAAAAGGCGAGTGTATCTGAACTAATCTTAATACCAATTACGAAAATGTATCTAAAACCAAAGCTACTTTTATAAACGAAAAACTTTACGATCTAGACTATTTAATCTATCCATTACTTAACAGTGAACAGACACGACAGCTACATAGATTGTTCGCCAAAGTTGCTGTAAATACTTCCAAAGCAATAGCAGTAACAGTTGGAACGTGGCCGTCGCGTGCCGCTCTTTTTGCCCAATCGCGTGCTACTGACACTACTCGTGTTCTGCAATCGCCTGCGAACGTTCTAAATATGCACTGTATACTAAATATGCAGTGTACATATTGCACTAAATATGCACTGAATTGTACTAGATCTGCACTCCACTGTACTATGTTGTAGTTAGGTATTATTCCGGATCGTTGCTTGTCGAAATGTGAGCTCTACTAATGGATGTTAATGAACATTTTTGATTGTGTTGTTATTTAATATGGCCATCAACGATCGTTAGTCTGGTTTAATAAGATAAGCCGTAGCGTAGACGACACTTGAGAACATTAATTTTGTTATTCTAGTTTTAGTTTTTTTAATGTTTTTGCGAAATTTACTAGAAAACCTTTAGTTCTAGATATACTGATATGCTAAATGGGCGAAAAATACAACGATTTTATTTTGTACCTTAGAGCTTGTTTCGCAAAAAACATTTTTCATCAGTTTGTAAATACTCAGTTAAAGAATAAAAACCCGGAACCTGACCATAAAATTCCAACAAGAATTTCCCCATGAACCGCATGAAAATAATTTCATCCATTTGGTTCAGCAACACCCAGTTCAAATCGGAACGCTTAGCAATAACTCCGCCATGCAATATCAGAAAACGGTTAGTATCACGAAAATTGTTCAGCTTTCAGCGATATAAAGTGTTGCTTCTACCTCGGTTTAAATCCATTTAGAATATATCTTTTCAGGTACCGGGACTTTTGAAGCGAAGCGCAGTGGAGCGAAGCGGGGGGTAGCGAAGCACGCTTCTGTAAATGTAGTGAAGTTTGGTTTATTTCTTTTGGCACTTGAGTACATACCGTGGATGACATTGTTAGGTCGGGCGAGAATTTTGTATGTCTTTATAACAATGACTTTTAAATGTGGTTTCGCTCACGTGAAGGTCGAGAATAATCCCAAGAGGTTAAAAAGTTTGTTTCTTTACTCAGGTCACGATCTACCTGTGTGCCATCATCGAATTCCGTTCAACCACGAAGGCGTGAGAAGTTAACAGTCAGAGTTACTTTCGCGTTTAAAAAGTCGTGGATCAGAGTTTCCTGGGAAAATGTTTTCTTTTCGGATCTCTTTGTAGACCTGATAAGAGTTTGTAGGATTTCTTTTTTATTTCAGAGTTGACATAGACTGAAAAAGATTATCAATGTTTTTTGTGTGCCTTAAGGTGCCAATAAACCACAGCATTCACTTGTAGTGAGCATTGTTGCGAATGTAACATTACAGATAAAACAAATGAGAGAGTTTTAGCGAGCATTCTAACGATTGTTATGGCGTACATTTTTGCCGAGCCGACTGTCACTCATGAAGAAAAATTTGTTGAATTTTGTACTCTGTTCAGTTACACAAAATTAAAAACGGCGAATGCATGATGTTATGTTACAACTGAATGCTCAAGTCTATCGGCTCCTTTATGCGAATCTAATCCTATTCAGTTATTTTATTTTTATTTACGAAATCTGAAAAAATAGAATGTTCATATTTAAATTGTGTTAATATTTAAAATACCTATCAATGTATACGTTATTCAACATAATAGATTATTTCCCTCAAACATAATTAAAATTGTTGTTGCTTTGAAACCGTTTTCCATATTTTCTCATTAAAGCCAAGCACTTTGTTCTAGGAAATATTAGCGTCTCTCGTTCGTAACGATTCTGCGAACTTACTTTAACAGCAATGCTTCAATGAACGTCAATTATGTACCTGTCATATGAAAAAAGATCGGGAATGTTTAATTATGGTTTCATTAGCAGAAATCCACAGTATTGATAAACTGTACAAAACGATAATTGTATTATATGCGTTGATTATTGTTCACAAACTGATTTCATATAAGTTGTCTTACTTTTTTCCGTATTCCTCCATGAATTTGCTACCACTTTGAAACCAACCGACATTAAAAATCAAATCAGTGTGAAGTATTTTGAATAGATGTAGACGCTGACAAAAATACAAAAATAAATAAAAAAATGTTGTTGTCCTTATCAGATCTGCTCTATTTTAAAAACTAAAGTTTTATTAATAAAAAGGATATTAAAGCAGAACTCACTAAGACAACAAAAATGAAACATTTGTTTTAAGGCAATAATAGTTCAAATGATGAGGACGAGGCGAAAGGAGTGTAGCAGGTGGCACTCTGTATAGTTTCTGCCTACCCCCATAGGAAGAGGGGCATGAGTTTGTGTGAATGTAGAAATGTAAAAATATGGTGACTGACAGATGGACATCAAAGTGATCTTATACGCGTCCCTTTTTACCCGACTGCCAAGGAGGGGATATATTTTTTCCTTCACACAGAACCTTTTAGAGAAAAATATAAATGTACTCGTGGATATTTACAAATCCATGTATACGTATGTTTAGAGGCAGCTGGCTTCACCTGTGCAATACTAGCTACGGAAGAGACACGTTACGAGACAAAAGACTCAACCTTGGTACTCGCGACTCGCGGACTGAACTCACAAAAGAACTTCATCGCTGTCATTTCCATTTTCTTGCTGCACCACAGACTTATCGTGTGCGGCTAGGAAAAGAGCGGGTGACCAATGCGTGTGTTCATGTTTGTTTACCTGCAAATTTCCTTTAAACAAAACAAAATCAAATTATTTACTTGCTTGTTTTTAAGTTGTACACATGAAATATGCACTAAAATATTTGTACGCCGATGACATAGCGTCCATAAATAATTACAACATCTGTACCTAAACTATGTATGTTTAACAAATAAAATATTAGTTTTTGTAAAAAAGTGACATAACAAAAGTTATTGAGGCAATATCTTACCTTAACAAGTAGGTAAAGATATTGGTATTGTGACTTATGTAATCTGAATAAGTCATGGTATTTGTATTGTAAGTTCAGTTTCTGGAATTGGAACTTTAAGCTCTATTTGTGCTCATGTTTTGAAGTGTTTCGAAAAGGCATTGGGTCAATGAAAATGGCGATTTTAAAATAGATCATTACGGTCGTAATAATAGGTCATACTGCCATTATTCTATCTCAGATGTCACTGTCACGAACAAAATAAGAAAAATTGTAACATTTTCATAGAAAAAACCACTCAGCCCACAATAAATGGTCGTCTCTCTGTACGCTTGTTTCCAAATAAAAAATAGTTTGGAACAGTTTTTACCTCATGTAATGGCCTCTAACAATTCCCACCTCGGTCTTTGTGGCCCGACCGCAACTTTATGTGCTCTGCCGTGTTTCCTTTATAAGAGGGCGGGCAAAGGCTCCGTTCTTATTTCCGGTTCGGTGGTGTGACGGCACGTAACCGGCACGTAGGCGGCACGGAACCGGGAACGAACGCCGCTCACCGACACATTCCAATAATAATATGTTGTGTTTTCCTTTTCTTAAGATTTGAATTTGAATGGAAGGTGAAGTCAGTTTGGTTTCGTTGGAGCAGAGGTTTTAGTTTGAGACAGGTCTGGAAGTATCTCTGAAAATCCTAAGTCAAATATTCAACGGAATGAATTTTCGAAATATTGATAGTGGAATTGTTTGACGCTTATTTAATTTCCTATAAATATCAGATTATAATTTTAAGAAATCGCCAGAAGGAAAAAGTAAGAATGTAATCTTACATTAACTAATTCATTTTACAAATATTTGTATGATTTCCAAGTTGTTGTTCCGGGTCAGGTAGTTTTTGTATGTGAGTTTCTATGTTTATAAACGCACCCACGATACATGAATAAATCCGAGATGTTCTTTAAATTAGGAAAAATAAGAATAAGTAAGATTTCTGTGTTACCTTGAGAATATTTAATTAATATTCGTTCTTTACAATTTGAACAGTTGTTGATGTAGCTAAATCTTTTAAGGAAAAATAAGCACGTTTCATATTTTCATTACTTTAAGTACGCTAAACTGTTTCACAATGTACGCATTGTGAAACAGTTTAGTGTCTACTCCTCACTAAATAAGACCTTTTCTTAACAAAGAAAACATCTTTTTTTTTGTAAGGGTCGTTATTTGTGCTTTCATTAAATTTGTTCTCGGATATAAAAACATGAGTATAGTACAAAAAATCAATACCTATCCTAGTATTGATTTTTTTACCTCATTTATTTATAATAGGTACCCATTCCTTGGAAGCCTACCTCAGGAAGTTTAAAACAATCATGAATATTGATAACTATTTCTTCTTGTTTTTAAAAGGGCAAACCAATTAGATATAAAATTTTAATCAGTAAATCTCCTAAAAGTTTACTTGAACAAACCTGAAGTTGTCAACTTTGAGTCGAATTTGAGTTGCTAAGCAAACGTTTCTTTTATGACACTTAAACTTTTACACAAACGTTCATCATTAAATCAAGATATTTTCGTAAAAGTTAATTTGTTTGAGTTTCAGATATTGCGGTAGTGTTACAAATGCCATGATCGTATCATGGTAAATTTCGCGTTCTAATATACTTAAGCTTGTAGCCAAAAGGTAGAAACACAAAAAAAAATTGTTCAACAAAAATAAATACGTGGCGTACCTATTTAGGTACACCAACGAAAAATTCGTATATAATTATCTCAGCCTATTTGCATACGAAATCTCCGAGCCATCGAAAGCAATAAATGTTGCCAACTTAAATAATCAAGTTATGTTTGTGTTGTCAGATACATCTCGAGACATGTCTTAGTTGGGTAAACAGCGCCGCCGCATATTACATTGGCTGGCAGCTCCGAGTTGGCACCAATGTTTGGCCAATATCGCACGTACGATAGTCGCTCAACCAATGTTTTGTTAGTCAAATTGAGTTCGCTAGGGATGTCTACATTGAAAACTTCGTACCTAGGTGAAAATTTTAATAAAGTTTGTAGGTATTACTAAACAATTTTAGTGAAATGTATCTTTATTGAAGGGGTTGGTGTTGTTGGCTTTATCTATAAGCCTATTTATTCTTCTTGTCGTTTCTGTTTGTAGTTTATAGACCATGTAGTTCGAGTCACATACTGACCTTAGATTTCGTGCAATCAGTGCAAACTCTGTTAAGGGTAACTTATAAACTATTGGACATTTGAATTATTACAAATCATTATAGGGAGGAGGAGGGGAGGTAGTTTTTAACAACCGGTAATGTGCGCAAAATAACACTTACTTACTTACTTTAAATACTTATCAGCCCTGACTCAACATTGGCCCCAACATGTGTAGTGAACACAAATATCGTTGGTCTCAGGTGGCGAGCTGTCACTCCTATTTGTTAATTTCCAGATTTCATTCAACTTGTCGTAAGGCATAATTGCTTGTAGGCTGTAGCCCAACATTCCTAACTTATCATACGAATGTACTGAAAGGGTGACATTTGTCTCTTTTTCAGCATTTCAGGATAAAATTCCAGCCAGCCTAGTTTTACAGGTGTAAAGTTTTAAATATTTATTATACGTATTAACGACAACGTCACAAAGCTTAATTTGAGGAGAGAAAAACTCAACTGCGAGTGTGATTCGAACCCGCGACTTCTGGATAAATACTCCAAACATCTAACCAATTAAGCTGTCGCGACTCCATTCTACGAGGTCAAATCTTTCATTTACTTGAATTAATGTTTCTTGGTAACTAGAACCAGAAGACGCGGGTTCGAGTCACATTCGCGGCAGATTTTTTCATGTCTCAAAAGCAAAAACTTGGAAAATGAGTACCCAAAAATTTAATTGTTTTATTTTATTTATTTTATTCCTTTTAAGAAGGCTTACAGAATAATAACAGGTAACAAAAATATATAATTAAGTTGCTAATAACAAGCCTTCACAGATATTACAAAAATTTACGACTTACTAATGCCTAAAAGTTAAAGTTATGATTTTTTAACAACAATTAGATAGTAACAGCAGTTAACAGGGAAATTAGTGGGGATAATTTCACTGTTTTCTAAAATATTGCTTGTTGTGTGTGATTTTTAATTACCCTTAGACCCTTTATGTTGTTGACCACTGGAAATAGTTCTGCTTTCGTGATGTAGACTGGCTGATCTAACCTAAGTATTTGTTGATATTTTCAAATTAAGATTCACCGGCAATACTCAATAATGTTTTCTGGGATCAACGCGAATAAAACATAACTCTCATATTTCTTAAAACGCTAAAATAAAATATCATTACGAAATTTATGCGATTATGGAACATAACATCTCTTAGCTAGACGGACTCGATGCTTAGCAATAGGTCAAACTTATGCTTCATTTGATTAAGTGTATCATAAACTACATTTACCTATAACTATTATTTATTTTATGTTTAGCAAATGGGTTTTATTACGAAAAAGCATAAAACAACTCGTAATTCTTCTATTAGGGTAATGAAAAAGCCATTAAAACAGAACACAGAATGATGTCATTTAAAGTTTTTAATTATTTATGACATGAAGTTTGCAGCCACTTAAATACTTTAATTAATTATCTCGGAGTTTATTATGAGTGACAGTCCTAGGTTTTAAAGAAACAAATAACGAAATAAAGAGAAATTACTGCCTTTTTAAATTATGTAGTGAAGTGAAAATTTTGAAAGCCATTGCTCGTTAGCAATCCAACTTATGATTTCGGGAAAAAGATGCACAAATGAGGTGAAAATGACTACATTCAAATGTATTCATTACGATGACTGGGTGAGAAGGATTCGTGGTCAAGTGTACCATCCATACGTTGATCTCCTAAGTAGGCTTATTCTAGGAGATAACGCTTACTAAAGGGTTTTACATAACGCGGTAATTGTTTTGTGGTGGCTATCTATCAGAATAGACGTTCGATCGATATAAATTACTAGGTAGAGGTGGTTATAAGTCAGATAATAAACGATAGTACATATGAAATGGTGGTCTAAAAAGACGACACAAGATGTTAATTCTTCGGGTGGACGGTGCGTCGTGTTCCACGCGCGCCTCCAAGAGCTGACAGCAATCTGAGAAAGCCCTGCCTAGGTCTCAAGGCTGTCTTATCAGGTAATCGTGACTCCAGAACGTAAAGGGCTATTGACGCCGTGGATTTTAGTCACTACGAGTCTGACAGTCCCTGGAGGAGCTCGTGGCTAAATATATACAGCCGCACAGGCCGATCTTCCGGGTTAAGCCGCGCTTGCCGAGGTAGGTCTGTGGATCGGTGACCATCTGTCATAGCGAGTTTGACGACCAACGGCTTTACGTGTTTTCCGAGGCACGAAGCCTCGAAAAGCACGTAAAGCCGTTGGTCCCGGCTGTCATTTATAGATCTTTGACAGTCGTTACTGTTAGTCAGAAGCTCTAAAGTCTGACAACCAGTCTTACCATGGGGTATCGTATTACCCAGTTACTGGGTTGTGGTGGTCCGACAGGCAGTCGCTCCATATAAAATACTGATATCCAGCTGCATCTGGTTTGACTGAAAGCCGACCCCAATGTAGTTGGGAAAAGGCTAGGCAGATGATGAGTCTGATCTGAATCCCTCTCGTCGCGCCCTAGGTGGGAGGATACATTTAATGATTTTATCACGTAAGAAATAAGCTATAAATTCTAGTAGGTACTTACGTTGTGATTTCTATTGTCGCAGGTGGACTAGCGGGCGTGAGCGGCGGCGAGGGCGCGCGCCCCGAGCGGCCGTACTTCGACGACGTGTCGCCGCGCAACGTGTCCGCTGTGGTCGGCCAGGCCGCCGTGCTGCGCTGCCGAGCCAAGCACATAGGGAATAGAACTGTGAGTATATTTGTTTCATTTATATCCAAGCTCCGAATAGTTTTACACTTAAATTGAAGGTCCTACTCTTATATCAAAACTGGGTGTGGAAGCTAGATAGGCAGTACTGACTGGAATCCGACTGACATGTTCACTATTATTAGAACGTAAAATGGGATACTTACCATGTTTATTATTTGTTTTGAGTTTCCGATATTTCGACACTGTCGCAAGTACAATCACGGATGAACTGAAGTAATTGCGGGTGGATGTTTATGAGCAGACAAATCGGTCTACCCTCTTTCTTATTCGTATTTTTTTTTGCGTTAGTTACCTACCTCAACCATTGTCACTTATGTCAGTCACAACACAATAGGTGTATTTTAGTGCAAAAATAAATTGAAAATCTGTTCTGTCAGATAGAATATTGTTTTTTTTTTAATCAGTGAACATTGACAAAGATAAAACGCTTCCAAATTCGGCAGTGGGGGTTTGTGACGTCATACCGCTTGTAAAATTGTACCGACCGAGTGACGTATTGTGAACTTTAGAAGCGTTGTATCTTCGTCAATTTTTATTTATGTAGCAAAGAAAAAATACGGGTCAAAAGTTTTTTGATAATCTATCTTTTAGACTTATACATTTTTTTGAGTAAAATAGCCTATTCTGTTCCAGACACACAATACTCATTGTATCCGCTCGCACGTGAACTTTTATCGGTACTTTTTAGGCTTTTAAACAACTGAAAACAAATAAATAAAAAACAGTAAATTTACCGTTTTAAGTTCTGATGACTCAATCATAGTTGAGAAATGGCAGATGTAATTGCCTATACTCGTACACACTCTTAAGCCTTTGTCAAACTGACAGGCGATAACGAACCGGATCGAGTCCGAAGCGATAACGAACCAATACGAGACGTCAAACTGGATGCAGCGAACCGAGGCGTGACAGTTGTATTATCTGACTTTTTATGAAAGACGTCAAACTGAGCAAATACGCCTTCGCCGCGTCTTCGCATCGGTTCGGTCACGCTATCGGATCGCTTTCGCTTTTCTATGTGACTGGATTCAAACAATTCAATACATTACAAATAAAAACGCCTCGCTCGCCACGCCTGTCTGTTTGACAAAGGCTTTACATAAGCGTAAGTTATGAATTACATAAGGTCTAAGCTATGTCTAAGGTCTAAGTAATGTCAAAGCTAGAAATATTGATACCTTTAACTTACGACCACGTTCAATAAAGTGAAGCGAAAAATGAGAAAATCGTGACTGTTTCTACAGGTTTGTGCCACAAATCAGTTAAAAAGTGCCCTCCAGAATGCAATGAACTAGTTACCAAGAATAAATAGCAGTTCATCGAGTGACAACGAACCGGGCACTCAACTCCCTTCGTCTCGATTGCCTCCCTCTCCCCCCGCTCTCACTTCAAATAACAAAGTTCTACAGAATCAATTACGAACTAAGCCTTAGAACATTTACTACTATATTAATTACAATTTCCTCTCACTATTTCTACTCCTAAATCAAAACTTGGAATCCCTTAATCAAGATTTACAACTATCGTTTAAGACATGTTAGTAGTCCAGGGCATTCAATCAACATAATCCGAAACATAAATTACTATTATTAGAGCAATGATTGCACATCCCCTTCGGTCAGCCGAGCGAGATATTAACCGGTTATTATTTTAGTCGTTAATACCATGATTACAATGCGATATACATACGCTTTGTAACTACGACGCGCTACGTAGCTACATATTAGTCTGGGTTGCCATTAATCAGCACAGACGAAAAACCGAATATATTATGTGAATATTTAAATGTTCTAGAATAAAAGTGCTGGCAGCACTTTGTTTTTTTTTTATCGTGGTAAAATCATCAAATGAGTCCTCCCACCCAGGGCAGAGCGGGAGGGACTGTCAGACTCGTACTGACTAAAATCCACGGTGTCGTAATTAATTGTCGTAATTCGTACAGTCCCGCGACCCCGGCAGGCTTTGGCCCTATGGAGGAGGGCCCCGTCATTTGCTGACACTCTTTGAGGCGCGCATGGAACACAACGCGCCGTCGACCGGGGCATGGTCCATGGTCGGACAGCGAGTTGCCCATTAAGCACCATATACTTAGTGCATCCATTCAGTCCTGCCGAATAAAAGATGAAGTGTTCGCATTGCAAGCCGCTGGCTGCGGTGGCTACTTGTGGCTAAATCGAAAGGATTTTTTCGATCGGCACGACGAATAAAAGCCATACATTCTACACTAAAATGATTTTAACTCTCTTTCTCAACAAATCTTGATATACCAAATGTGCGGAAAACTGTCAAATTGTGTAGTAATTACTAAACAAAACTGGGCAGTGCAGACGTACGGAGTTATGTAGATGAGTAACGATTCAGGAAGATGTTCTTGTTCTTTTCGAGTTATGTCACGTTGCGATTACTCTCTAAATAGATATTACGTCTGGTCAACGCGTACTTGCTTCAGCTACTATAGTCTTACAGCGTTTCAAAGTTATAACCGCTAACAGCGGTTACCTGTGACATTTTCCTCAATGCTATCTTTATATTCTGTCATTTACTAATCATCGCAGTATGATATCAACATCTATAAACGTTTCTTAACACGTACTTCGTCTTTATAGGTATTACTGTCGAAATATAGAAAAACTTTCGATCTAAAAACAACAATTATAGCAAGATAGACAGGAACAAATCTAAAAAAAAAGGAATATGATGTTATCATCTGTCTATGTTTTATCCAACTATATTGAGGTCGGTCGCGGGACTTTTGATTTACCGTCACTCCGGTACGTAAAGGGCTATTGAACGACACACACACATATTTTAGTCAGTACGAGTCTGACAGTCCCTCCCGCTCTGTCCTGGGTGGGAGGACTCATTTGAAGATTTAACCACGATAAAAAAAAAATCTACATTGAGGTCAATTTCTAACCGGATGAAGTGTGTGCTAAGTGCCGTTTATAAATCTCTGCCCATGTCTTCCGACATAATAGCATCCTCATAACACAAAAACCCAAACTCAGCAAGTCGACCACACAAACAGATTGAATCATGCAAATCAAAATTCAGATGACCTTTGCCCCACAAGCCCAGCACCTGGAAACCTCTCGAAATATCATTTTTCAATGTCGATGTCCTCATTGGTTCGATATCCCTCCTCAGGTCCGGTCGACTGGCCGCCATATTAATGGTAGAGGGACCCCAGCCATCCCTAACCCATTCGAGAAAATAAATAGGCATCTGACATGTCCTACGATGCATTATAATATATTGTTCGGCATGGATTATCTGCCGTCATTTTCTTGTAAAAAGGCCGCGAGGATTACGAACCCTTTTTTGGGTATTTTTTTTTCTGTTTTCATCCCGTTTGATGGCGTTTCTGTGTAGGGTTGAAGTGTGTGCTGAGTGCTGGAGGGTTAACTTATTGCTGTTTCTTGAGCTGTTATGGTTTTAGATTACTGATAAATTGCAAAGATTAAACGACAATTTCTTTTTATAACTCGTAGTGTGATGATTTTTTTAACTCCATATAGGAAGTGGTGTTATTTAAGGCTCGGTTAGACAAAAGATCATCTCCTTATCATATTATTCTTACAAGAAAGAAAGAGATTTTTGAAGATACATCTACTTGGAAATGCTACACGTCTTTGCAAACCCTTTTTATACATGCTAAAGTCGAAATTACGATGTTATGCATCTGTAAACTTTATGTCCATTTAAAAACAACTCAACCTGAAAACTGAAATTGATACAATTCACGCGAATGTTTCCTCCATATGAACATTCTTTCAATCGTAAAATTACTGAAAATCAGCGCTGAAACTGCCGTTGTAATGTACCGATATTGTCATAATGATCATACTCGTTAAAATAGCAATTTGGCGCAAATGTAGTATTTAGGTCACCGCATCAGCCGATGCCATCGCACCTTTATGTATGTATATAGTTGTATTGTTCGTGTTTCCTTTTACAGCAACTGTGGATATGTTTCGGACAATATTGATGATGCCGTGCAAGCTATTTGAAGTCTTTCTTTTATAAATAGCCCCAGTTCTAAACTATCTTGCTTCAATTCATCTTAATCATCCTTTAAGTTAGTGGAACTACTTGTAGATCAGATTCCACAACAGTATACCAACTTAATTAAATTCTGTGATAAACTGCTACATTTCTTGAAAACAAACATTTAACGCCGTCCTTCGTCATAAACTGGCGGATGATCATACTAAATCCTACACATTTCCTCTCCAGGGTATAACGTGCACAGGACAGAATAAATCTTCCTTAGCCCTTGACGAGGATAATAAAATAAACAAATATCCTACACACTTTTGCGGAAATATAAAACGACGTCGGCTGACCCATTTCAATGCTGAGGTTAATTCATCAAATTTGTGCGAGCGCTCAAGACTCGAGAGGAATTGAGAAAAAACCTCTCAGTCGCTTAGCCGTTACTTAATTTTATTATTTTAAAGGCTGTAAACAGTCTAAGGACGTTCCATCTTGCTTAATTACAGGGCGGGCTTACGGGCTCACCCCCAGCTTACTCTAATTACGTAGAAAAACAAAAACCCAACAAAAGGGAGGGGAATTTATTTTCTAATTTCTCAGTCTGGGAAGCTCTCGAATTAAAAATATAATTCAAACGTTTATTGTCGGTGTACTTTTAATCAAAGGGCAGCGGCCTATCTCTTTGTAATGTAGGCGCGTTACGGAAAAATAAGTCGCTTGGAGCCCCGCACAGGGCGCACAGGTAAGCGGCCCGCTTCTTTGTATGGTTTATCTTAAGTTGTCACGAAAACGCCCCGTGACGGAATAACAGAATTTATTGAAGCGAAATAGATTGTGGCGCAGTTGTGAAGATGGAGTATTTTTTGTGGTTCTCAATAATGTGAAATAATAACAAAATAGAGGAAAACTCACAAAACGATTGTCTAAAACCTAACTCCGAATAGTAACTCCTACTTGAAGATTTATCTGAAACTATTTCGAAGCACGTCCGTAGGAGTCCCTACAGAATCCGTGGCCGAGACAATTCCATCTCCCAGGAATATCTACGAATATAAGGATAAGGTTCAAGTGAGAACAGCCCTATATTCTGTTAACATTAACAAACAAATCAATATCTGTGGTCTTGATCGAAAAGGGAGGTCCCTTTTTGATGAAACAACCTTGTTATACTGAATATTATTGATGTTAACGAATTTCATCCGAATTTTAATAAACTTGAGAAAGGCTCAGAGCAATATGTAGTGGTTTCTAATTGATATTCGTCAGGTAAAGTTGAACTCAAACTTAAGGCCAGCTCACTCGAGAATTCTGCTGTTTGAGCCAACTTGGCCGGTTTTTGAGACCCTTGGGACTGAAGTTCGTAATTCATGTTATTAGTAAGCGTGACGTTTCGAATTACGTTTGACGTTTGGTAATTAACTTATTAATCTTATTATTGACTTTTGAAATGTTGCGTTATTTTATTCTGCGTGCTATCTTTTTTTTTATTTCAACTTTGAAATAACTAAATTAAATTTCTAACTTTCCTTAGCTATCTAACTTTTCTATAGAGGATGGAGTTGACTAACGATAAACAGTTTATATTTCTTATTATAATAGATAGTTTTAGAAGATATCCGACGCGTCACTTTTAGTTCACTTTTGGACATGTTCGGAAAATTAAATTAAATTAGCAGGTGATCACTTCACTATGTTTATTTTTCTGTTAAAATGAACATTCAGTCTCTGGTACGGTTTGTGTTAACAACTTATAAATATTGTCTTTACTACAAAATGGTAAAACCACCTCTCTCTCCGCAGGTATCATGGATGAGAAAACGGGATCTTCATATCCTGACGTCCCACATCTTCACATACACAGGAGACGCAAGGTTCAGCGTCTTACACCCAGAACCATCAGACGACTGGGACTTGAAGATAGACTACGTGCAGCCGAGGGACGCGGGGGTCTACGAGTGCCAGATTAATACGGAACCCAAAATCAACATGGCCGTAATTTTAACGGTTGAAGGTGACTTTTTATCAATATTTTTCCAAGAGATCAGTGGGTCTAAAAAGGCCGCATTAACAACACCACAATGAGCATTGCGATAAAATTTGAAAAAGGAAATCTATGAGTAGATAATTGATATAGAACAATTTTATCGCAATTCTAGTACAACATTGCTAATGTGGCGTTTTTAGATGATCAAGTTATATTTTAGGTCTTTGTTAAATTGTTTAGTAGGTCATTTTGAGCTGGCATCCCAAGTTAATTTTATAGGCTAGTGGCTGTTAGAAAAACAAAATTTTTCTAGGCTCGCTTGTCTAGGCCTTATTCATTTTTAATTTTTCTTTTTAACAAACTAAGCAAATCATTATTATAAAATGGAAAAAAACTTTTCAACCATAAAACGGCAACAGAACGTTTATTTTAAAAGAACAAAATGTTAATTTGATGAAAAATAAAAGTAAGAACTTGATTATAACTTGAAACAATAAAGCTACAGGTCTACATTATCTAATTCGAAAATTCATATGTTTGGATGGATGGATGTCTATTACTTTATCACGTAAGAACGGCTGAATCGTTTAGGACAAAATTTGGCATATGGATTTTACAGTTTTTTAGTTTTTCCCAAATTTACGTGGGATAATTTTAGAGTTACATGCAAGCGAAGCCGCTGACAGCAGCTAGTAAATAATAAAAAGAAATAGAAAAAACCGCAAAAAAAAAAATAATTTATCCAAAGGCCAAGGCAAAATGAAAATGTGTTATATTATTATCAAAGAAAACTCTAAAAACCGTTTATGAAAGTACTTTATCATATCTTTTAATTTACGGAATAACATTAAATTGCCGGCGGCTAACTTAAATTAAATAATTCTCGTTAGAATTATTTATAATTTTTTGTTTCGCGATACAACATATTAAAAATTTAAGGCTAATTTAATATACGTTTATTAGCTTACATTTTATATAAAACTTAGCTTATTAAAAATTTCACTGATTAACAACTTCTTGGAATACATTGTAATCTCTCTTCAGAAAATTAAATTAATTTACTTACTAAAATAACATTCCTTTAAAATTTGAAAGCCTTCGATGACTTTTTTTTTAAATTAAGGTTCATAACTCTTCAGTTAATCATGATTATATTATGTTCAGCCCTTATAAATGGTATACCGTATAAATAAATAGCCTATAATGCTCCGATTAAGGAACAGTCAATTATGTACAGCGAAATGTGGACGGACAGTGAATTTAGACAGATTTGAACTGTCAACGTTGGAGCTACGTTCTCAATTTATCCGTATCATTTGGACCGAGCATTTATAGTATATAGTAGACTGTAGATTCAACTGGCTACGGACATAAGACTTGGACTGCTCGTTATTCAGTACATCGCTGGCCAAAGTCCGGTTCAGGTGGCCTAATCTCTAAGCACGAAAATGGTTTGGTCGTAAGCTACGGGCGATTTTTAAATCCTGTGACATCGTGCCCGAATTAAAATGAATGACATAACGATTTGACAGACAGCTACTTAGAGTCCGCACCACTTATGACCTGCTAAAATTATGTTCTAACACTTTTACTGCAATTTGTTGTTGTGACATAGACACTAGCGCCGCATCTATAGGACTTCGTGGCGCGGTCTCTCTCCTCTGCAGTTTCGATTTTTGTGCTAGTTACGATCGTACTACCGTATCCAAACCCGTGTCATCGTTACCAAACTTAAAAAGTAGACCCCCAGATTCCAGTCGATTCGGTTTGATCGCATCTTTACCAGAATACAAAGCTGCCCGATGTCTGTGATAAACAAAAGTCGCGAAATACATTAATGAAACATCATTTAAATTACCCTGTCGTTAAAAAAATATAATTTTAATAAACCTTATTTCGCAACAAAAACACGCGGGTTACTCAAACTGAATGTATAATGGCACATCGAAATGGTTCCTACATATTTTACGAAGGGGTCAGGACGGCCGTCGAATTACAAGCGAGGTAATCATATCCGGCAATGAAAACCTAAATAAAATGAGCGAAAATAGTAAAAGGGTGAAATTTACGGTACTTATGTTAAATTACATGTGCTTTTATGGGTTTGGGAGTTGTTCTTATTTACCTGCAATAAAGGATAATAAAGCCTTTTCTTAGAAATTTCTATATGTTTGTTGACTAAAGCACAAAAAAGGCTTTTTTTCGTTGCACATAATACTAATTAAAATATTCACGCGTTGGCTGAATATTGTAAATGTCAAAAAATTCAATACTTCATAAATCACTCAAAAAATTAAAGATTAATACACGGCACGGACTGCCCGCGCTGCATATCGCGGGAGTCAAACCCAAATACTCCCAAAACCTAGTGGAACAAAGATATGTATGATCTACATTTAATTTAAAGATATTTAAGCAAAGAAAATTCAGCTACGAGTGGGACTCGAACCCGCGTCTTCTGGATAAGTAATCTAGACGCCTTAACAATTAGGCCATCGCAACACATTCGTTCGAAGCTAAAAAAAAGTACACCCACGACCAGGAAAAATTCCTGTGTGGGCTTATTTGGGATCAAGTTTCATAAAAGATAAAAAATTCTTAAAGGTCAGATGAAGAAACAGTATTAATAGATATCGTCTTAAGACTTCCTTTCTCAGATCGCAAATAAATACCAGTTGAGTAGAGGACAAAATATTGAGAGAAGAAATACACCAAAACGAGGTTTAAAAAGAAACACATTAGGCTATTACCAACGTTCTCTTATAACAAGGATAAACAATACAAAAAGCCTTGGACCTTCAGTCCGGGCCCGGGTATACACATGAAAAGTGACGATGGCGTAATCCGGCATTCATCTCTCGTCATATTAGTAGTGGGTCTAATGCCGCGGTACAAAGTGGAACACATCTGTCTGTGTCATACGAGACGCCCCGCGTCTTTGTATCGCACTACTACACTTATTTTATTCTGTTTAAGTTCTAGCTGATTTAATATCTATGTTTATCTCTTTAAAATAGAGAGGATTAAAAGAGAAAGCTGCTAAATTACTGTTGTTTTTTGCAAAAGTCTAACTAATCTATCTGTGAGTACAATGGCGGTCTTATCGCTTTAAAAACATTATACAAACTTGGACAATTGTTTTCTATTGTTTTCTCTTATTTTAGTTATAATGTTAGTTTTTTTTAATATAATTATGATATACGCAATAACGCCTGCATCGCGTTTTAGTACATATCTTACTTATTGTTTTTGTACTTATCCACTCGCAGCTGAATTTTACTTTCCTCAAAAATCTTTTTAAAGCTTTATTAAGCTGTTCTAATAAAATAGTGAACTACGGTTAATATAGTGGAGTAAAGAACATTAATTTCATAAAGTCGGGGAGTAATATATTATTTTACTTATACGCCATGTGTTTCAGTATTGTCTATGAGAACCATTTATAACGCCACGTTTCAGGATCTTTTTTTTCAGGTGTATATTAACTCAAATATTATCCCTACCGTAAAATTATCACCATTACTCAGTATCCTCGACCAAAAAAAAAGTTTGTCTTGTTCTAGACGTTTTAAACCGTCGATAATAAGTTATTTATAAGCGGTTCAGATTTTAAGCCAAGCAATCGCAGTACGTTATTGTCGGACGTGACTGAGGGGATATTACTCGTGTTATGGAGGATTTACTTTCTATAATAACTGTGAAAATTGGCAACGTCCTCCGACCAGAAGGTATTACGAGGGCCAGTGGGTTCTAAATGCTATATTATGTTATAATACAAGCAATAAACTTATATTATTACTGACATTTTAGCAACGTAGATCAATAAGGAGATACCTGCTAGTCCTACATACCATCACGCCTGCATCTTTTGTGAATAAGGTAGAAGTGCACATACGCTTCTTAAACGAGTTAATTTCACATTAGTTATCATCTTTTAGGTTCTATATTCACAATTTCCTTTCTTTTTAGGGGTTTGGAAATCATCAAATGGAAGAGAGGTATCACCTATACTAAAACCCACCTTGTTCTTTCAATACTCTTTTGCCTCGGCAGCGGTAACACTTTTTTAACATCCGCAACATTGGTAGACATTTGGTTCAATGGGAGCCCGTCAGTTATGCTGAAGGGTCTTTGTTTCGTGTACAGCCCGTCATCGACTCGGGCCGGGGGGTGTAATCTGTAAGCACGAAACCCGTGGCCATAGTTACGGGCGTTTTCTACGCCTCGTGCCCGAACTAAGAATGAATCATATTACATTTAACAGATGGCTCTCAAGAGTCCGCAGTACTACATTTTGTTAATGCAGCCTGAGGTAATGACATAGACTCTAGCGCCGTGATAAACGGACTTCAGTCGTATCTGGCACTGTCTCTTAGTTTCGTCCGTCCGCTTTTTGACGTTCGTGCATCCGTATTCGTACCAGTGTCTTTGTTGACAGACATAAAAAGTAGACACCCTGGTCCTTCTCACACACACTTATATTGATTTTTTCGTATTAGAGGACCGGCATAATGACGAAGAGGTTGAAAATGTAATTAATGTATATTTCTAATAAATGCAATGCTACAGTTAAGTGACCGAACGTCCACTTACATTGCGTTTAATTAACTGAGAGCTGATGAAAGCTCCCAAGATTACGAAGACATAAGATATAGATATTAATACAGTCTGAGACACTCTCTATTTCAAAAAAAATATGTTTAATTTTTGTCTCAGTACATGAGGGCTTGAATTACTTATCATATAAATAAATGAATATCCATTTAGAATAATTAAAAAAAAACTTTAAAATTCCGAAAATAACATTCCAGTTGAGTACTGTAACTATTATGATAATGTTGTCGGATGTTTAGCAAATACTTGAACCAATGCGACTTTACAGTAGAAAGTCACATTTTGGTACGAAAAAAATATATCTTGTTCTGTCATCATGATCTTCAGCCGTAAGACGACCTCTTCTGGACAAAGGCCTCCCCATTATAACATCACGCCGAACGACAATGTATTGCTAAGGGGATTGTTGAGATCAAATAGGCAACACACCATGTAAAATACATGTATTCAGTTGCATTCGAATAGACTGGAAGCCGACCCCACCAAGGCAAATGCTGATGATGTCTGAAATTTTATGGAAAATCGACCTTCAGTAAACTTAGCGATGAATTTTGCCCTCCCGCGACTCAATAGTGACACTAAAGACAAAGTGACACCAAACATCAATAAAAATCAAAGCAAATAAATACAATAGTATCATCGTAGCGATAGCAATTCAATAGAAATTGATCAAGTTCCTATCAGATCTGTGTTCTGCTTTAATGAACGATCAAAGGGAGGCATCCAATATAAATGGAGGCGAGGCCTTCACTGAATAATTTAAAGTAATCTTTAAAGATATTTAAGTAGGGTTGCCATTTCAACTGTTCTTATATTAACAATTTTTAGTATTTCTTTTTGTATTTGGTTTGCACGTGTCTTCGTGGCGAATGAATAGAATGTATATTTCATATCGGAATAGATAAATCCTGAAGAGGCACGACATTTCAAAAGAAACCAGGGTAGTATCAGATTAGTTTTAAGGTTGGCGCAGTGGCTGAGCGGTTGGACTGCCGTCTACTGACTTCGGACTACTGACATTGCATGTTGCGGGTTCGATTTCCGCACGTAGCAAATATTTGTATGATCTACCAGTAGTTGTTCCGGGTCTCAGAGTTTGTGACCATATAATTATGATGTTTGTAAAAAACATCCACAATATAGGAGAAATTCTCAGGTTGGGACAAAGTTTAAAAAAATGTATGCATGAATTGCATGTAAAATATGTGAACACATAAGTATACATTATCTCTTTTAATAGAATAGAATTCTGTCAAATATAGGGCCAGACACGGGGACAAAAATTTAAGTTGTCTGAACAAATCTAAACCAGTGATAACCCTATATTTTCTATGGATCGTTCCATCATCAATTCTAAGGGAATTATTTATAAAATCAGTATACGTGAATTAGACATGATATTTTGGCCCAGAGGTCCTTTGGCTCAAAACTGTGTCAAGTTTTACATTATAAATTAGGTAGGTTCAGATTATTTTGATTATTTATTACGTCGTTGCTTATTGTGATTTAATGGTCGAATCATTAATAAATTAACAAAGTGTCTAGGTATAAGTTTAATGTTAACACGGTTTAGGTCATAATAATATTCCTCCTTTTTTGTATGACCCTATGGCCACCCTGTGTCGTAGTTAATTAAGCCCACACTGGGAACCCCACATGCCTCTGACAAAGTTTTGGACTATTGATTAACACAAAATTTGGGGATGAGGAGGTGAGGTGAAAACATTTATGCCATCACTACCAAATATTACCAAATATTTTTTTTAAAACAACAGCTAATATAGTTATTAAACCTCCATTATAAATCATTTAATTTCAGATAAAAATCATAATTAATATAATCTAAAAAACTTTGAGTACGTACTTAAAATTATAAGGACTCTAATTTTTAATACTCATCGAAATATCTCAGCTTAAACCATTAGGGACAAAAACTGTGGTACTTTTTCATCCGATTATGAATCTCCGGTCAGTTCTTAACAAAAACTTTGTGACAAAGTGGGTCAGGGCCACGCAAATGAGTGCGTTAATTAAACAAATTGTGACGTTAAAAAAGGATGTTATTTTCACAAAATTTAATTTTGCATAACAGGTCAAGGTTTTTTAAAAAAGGTCACCTTTTATTAATTGTTGAACATTAATTATAATTTTTATGAAACTCACGAAAGTCGTGCTTTTTTAAATGTTATTTTTATGTTTCCAAATATCATATTTATAATTGCCAGTCGGACTAACGAATTACCGTGACCCCGGTACGTAAAGGGCTATTGAAGGACACCGTGGATTTTAGTCAAGTCTGACAGTCCCTCCCGCCCTGCCCTGGGTGGGAGGACTCATTTGATGATTTTACCAAGATAAAAAAAAAATCTCCACTTTGTTATAGAAACTAATGATAAATTTTTAATCGTTTTTTTAGTCATACATAGTTCAGTTCAGAAATATTTAGCATACCTATTTAGATTCCATGCTCCTCAGAAGTGGCTCAAAAGTCCAACAACAACAGTATTAAATGACATAAATGATCAAAGCCTAAAACTATAAAAACTCGTTCTTTATAGTTTTAGGCTTTGATCATTTAAGTTATTTAATACTGTAAGCCAAAGAATTATCGGGCACGCCGCAATCGCGGCGGTAAGTCCCCTCTTTGAGGAGTGTCTGGCGTCACGGTGCCCTGACCTACCGCATGACGTAAGTCCTCACCGGACACGAAAGTTTCGGGAGGTACCAGTGTCGGATAAGGAGGGTAGAAACGCCTGGGTGTCACCACTGCGAGGATCGTCCGGAGGACACGGTGAAGCATGCGGTGCAGAACTGCCCCGCTTGGGACGAGCACCGCCGTGTCCTCGCGACGGCGATAGGACACGGCGGACCTCTCGCGCCCGGCATTGGTCGAGTCCATGCTGCGGGGCGAGACGGAATGGGAAGTGGTCGCCTCCTTCTGCGAAGCAGTCGTGCTCGCGAAGAAGGAGGCGGGCCACGCGAGGGAGAGAACAGTGTCCTTTCCCACCCCAGCAGCTGTGGTAGACGCCAGACGGTTTGGTTTAAGATATGATGTTCAACTGCGCCGCGTAATTTTTACGTTTGAAAAATTCGCTCATACACACTTTCAATTTTTTATTTATTTAAAACTGCCTCTCTTCTTCACACATCAAATCGTAAAAATAAATATGAATACCATTTACCCTTTAAAAAAACGTAAAGGTCGCCAATTAAATAAATAATTCAATTCATATTCAATCCACGTGAATTGTCAAAGTAAAACTCATAGATGCGTTCAAATCAATCGCACACGGCACACCGGGCTTAAAGTACCATCCAGTGGGACTCCCAGGGATTATTCCCGAAAAAATATATGTACGGGAAAAATTCTATTGGTGTTTTGTTCCAATGGACTGAGAAATTCTTCTGTCCTTATTCATGTAGCAGGAAAATGCTTTTATCTTGCAAATATGTGTGATATTTATTATGTCCTACGAACTGATGGTAGAGGAATTTTCTGTATCATTTTTGTTTTGGTTCTACGTCAACTATGGAATTTTCTGTAATTGGTTCATGTTTATGAAACTTTTTATAGTGTTCTATATCACTGTTGTAACCCTTTTTCGAGCTGATATTGAGAAAATCACTTTGTTGAGTAACATGGCTGAACTCAGCTCTTACTTTTGAGTTGACTCTAATAAGTTATGATGTTTTGTTTATGTTTTCTTTTTTTATATTTATTATAGTATTAAACAAACTAACAATAAATCTCACAAAGCGCTCTTATAATCTCTTCTGACAAATAAATAACAACCATGATCCAATTGTGAATTTTAAACACAAAGGTTCTTATTTTAGATTGGCATCAAACCTATCCTAAGGATTTTAGAATTCGTTTTGTAATATTATTAAACTATTAGACGTTCAGGAATCTTTTAATAAAGTACGAACGTAAATACATATTATATATACAAAGCGGATTCAAAAATATTATGATAATATGAAACAAAGAAATCACGTAAAAACAGTGTAAGAAATCGTTTAAATATAACAGCAGTGACAAATTGACAAAAGGAAATAAAACAGAAAACGAAACCTTCATTTTTAAACGTTTTCACTACATGCAGTTTACAATCCAAATGAGATAGTTGACCATTACAGCACCGACCGTCACTCAGCGAGATTATAAAATAAAAAAGCATAACCCTTTTAAGAGAACCGCAACCCGGAAAGTTTAGAGCATACGCTGTTGTTGTCACTTAAATTTTATTCCATCGTTATGGAACATTAAAAACTCGTCCGTACAAACTCGCCCCTACAAAATAACTCTATTGCTGAGTGTTTCATCCAACGCGGACGCTCCGCACCTTATGTTTTTAATTATAAAACGTGCAATATAAACGCTTACCGTTTATATATATGGATGGGTTTCTTTAAGTACAAGTTTAAATTTAAAAACGATGTTTTTTTAATGTCTGTTATCTCAACTTTGTTTCTATGGAGATTTATGATACTAGAATTGAACATTTTATGGTATATATACATATAATGTATTCTGTGTCACTCAGGAATGTAACAATTATGTAGTTTTCTATCAAGTTTTAGAATTTGTACCGCTTTTTCTCCCTAGCTCTATCACTACGAAGTGGTGAAGGCCGGTACTTCCATAACTTTGTCGTTAAAAGAAGGAATCAGTGCTGATTTTTGTCACCAGCGCATCATCATAAACTACCAAAATCTATCAAACTTTATTCAATTGTCAAGTTTATCACAAAATGAGAAGTTAAGTTTTGACATGCTGGCGTCTGTACATCCAAATGTTTACAAAACACACATACACCGTCATGTAACAAGCGTAGGTTGTCAGTAAGCTACGTACAATGTTTGTTCATGAAAATATAGTTGATGTTACTGAGTCGTACTGATTTCTGCCGACAACTTAAATTTATACAGCCTGTGGGTGTTCTATTTTCAGATTTTCTCTCTCGTGTAAGACCTTAACAAGATTTGTTATTTTATCAATTTTTGTTTCGAAAATCTGCCTGGATTTTATTAATCTTTATGTTTTGAACATTAAAGTTAAGATAATGAATTAGAGTGGGAAGTGATTACATCTTATTATGCTTAACCTTTTGCTTAAGAAAACAAAAAGGTTAAGCACAAAAGATTTAAAAATAATTAAAATCTATTTTTAATTTCAAGAACTCTTCAAAAAATTTTAGAGGCTATCGCCTCAATAAATTCTTAGAAACATTTTAAGCAGTGAAATTTTCTTTGTCTTGAAACCTTAATATCAAAATAATTCGAGAAATCTGAAATGAATTAAGATCTGTGTTAAAATATTGGCGAGCTAGTCTGGATGACAATGGCCACGTCAAAGGAATTCCGAACGATACCGATAAATACTTAGTTACACTGACAAACATTTAAACCAAAAGCAATGTAGTTAGAAGAAACAAAGCATCTTCAGTCGCGGTTTTATCTAGACGACATGCTTCTGCCACCAGCATTTTTGTAGAAGAGAAAAATTCAGTCGATCTTTTGTAGAAAATCCAGAGAGTCTAGCAGTCCAAGTCCATTATCGATTACGTGAGTGATGTGCCGGAACAAATCCGTTTCGTTACCGAAACCGCTGTTGCCTAAATGAGCACAATTTTTTACCGACTCGTTTTCATAGTAGCCAATTTGTTAGTGCACGGTCCGTAGCTAGATACATCATGCGAGCCTCTCAAATTCACCTCACAGCCAATTACATCGCTTGTTACTGTTGAAAAATGTCCGACCATGCCTCAGCGAGATTGTTTCGTATAGTTTTATAGATAGTTCATTGTCCAGAGTTTTAAATTGGACAAAAGTTTCAAATAGCGAAGCTTATGATTGTGTTTTTAAATTAAAGTTTTTAATACCACGTTATTTTTCTCTTCATTTTAAGACCCTGCCATTTTGTAAAACCATCAAGATGTAGCCGCTTTAGGGTACGATAAAATTTATTACGGAACGAAATTTTAGTTGAGTTTTGAAAGTGACAATTGGCCGTCTGTCTACCAATTAACGATCTCGTTTTAGCATAATAGGTATTAACGTGTTTACTTGAAGGGACGAAAGAGATAAGTCGCCCACGCTGATGTTGCCATGGTTGTTTCTCGTAGAGTTCGTGGGGTGGCAACACGTCCTTAATTGTGTACTCCAAAAATATTTTTTTGCTTATGTGTTCAGTACAAAATTATTAAATTCACGCCCATCTACAGATTAATTAGGTAAATAACATTAGTATTTTTTATATTAGTATAAAAAAAAAGATTATAAATGTTGTTTCGGCAATCTAGGTATGCAGATATATTGGTAAGTGTCCACGTAGTAATATCTTTAACTATCCCCTACAATGTGATGTATTCCCGGCGGGGTCTTAACTGTTCTAATTGATAAGCTCTCACAAAACTCCCAAGTTTAACTCATCTGAGACACAGTTTTAATTCTATCAAGTCATCTTCCATTCTGTAGTCCCCAGACTTCTGTAGAGACTGTGATTTGAATAATAAACAAGCATCAAGGTCGTCCGCCACATCAGATTGCCAGTCCGTCCTTAGCTCACTAATTTCCATTCCAATGCCATCTCTATCGCTAATTCTAACAAATCTAATACTATGTTCAACTCTTTCGATGCATCTCTGGTAGGGTCACATGCTGTTTTGTATTCCTCGCCCTCTCCTAAGCTGTTGTCTTGTGAATTCCAGATGAGTCCCTCATCCCCGCGACCTCGGCCCCGCCCCGCTCCTCAGGTACCGGTTTCGTATCCTTCTCTTCATTTTTAATTACATTTTTCATTTGTTTATTCATTAGTACTTCATTATACTTTCATCTGTTCGTAGCGGCTTTATTTTCGTGTTTTCGTTGACAGCACGAGATATAATTTTGTTGGATATTATTAGATGGAGTTTGGTTGGCGTGCGGTGTAGCGCTTTTTGAATTTGCATGAACTCGACGCGAGGTGTCCATGCAGTAGTACAGTTTGTGTAGTTCATGTTGTTGGTCGAACTCCATCGGATAGCGTAAATTATAAACAGATGCATGTCACTGAACATTCTCAAGTCACAAAAGCGGAACCTTTAGTTCAACGAAAGAAAAAAATAAATATAGCCGTAATAAAATTAACTGGAAACTTGGCCGCCGAGCTATTACTGTCAAAAACTGTGCTGTGAAAGTAGAATAAAATTTCATTGCCAACATCCAAATCGGTCGGTTGCCATAATAAAAATAAACGTCTTAGTCGTTACGTCAACCAGTGTTTGGAATTGAGTAAGTTAGAGAAAACCATAATGCTAAGTTAAACACTTTTTAAAGTCAAATTAGGTTTAGTCGAAGTGGGATTGGCTCGGCTCGGCTTTTAAAGTTGCATCATCATTATTGTCTTGTTCGAGTAGGCTCTTAAAAGAGTTATAAAGATTTTAGCTGAGCTTGGGAACCAGTGATTTATTTAAGGTTCAAACTTCAATTTATCTTCATACAAGTGTAACTGTCTGGAAAATTCCATAAGTAGAAAACTAAGAGCACATTACGTCAATGGTATTAAGAGATTATGTTCGTGTTATTTAGCACGTGGCATTAAGCATCAACACTGACTGACTGAGGACTTTTGTTGACCTTTAACAACCTGAATACCACTGTTGTTAACCTTCCAAAACCGGCGTAGCTCCTAAATGTTACTAGTTTCATTATCCGAGATTTGAGACCCTTACCTATCAACCCTGAATTCCCATTTGCATACGATTTGTAAATATGCAAGCATTTTCTTGTGCTTGTACCGTCACCGTCATCCGAATGTGTACTTTAATGTTATGTAGTGAAGGTTCTGTTTCATTTGTTGCAGCGGCTGCGGCGACCATATGGGGCTCGCAGGATGTGTACGTGAAGAAAGGCAGCACAATATCGCTGACGTGTTCAGTGAACGTGCACTCGTCACCGCCTTCCACCGCATCCATTTTATGGTAAATCTTATTGTTCGTAATACTTACGTGGACTCTGCAAATATGTTAGTTTCTATTCGGCTGAATTTTATATCTAGTCTTTGAAAGCCTTTTCTTTTGTTGGATTCCCAGAGTATCCTTGGGTTTGCTGAATCTATTCCAAAGCCATGTAATCGGACATTATTTTAATAAGTTCTAAAGTGGTTTCTTCGAACAGGAATTACATTTAATTCAAATTACGGAATAAATATTTGTGCCTAGGTATATCTTCAAGTAGTTGTTCCAGGTCTTACGCTGTTCACGATATAGGAGAAATTCGTAGTGTGGGGTAACATATTTTATCACCACGAAAATAATGACCGGTATAACCAGTATAAATCTACCCTTCTTATCATCTTATCCTCCTCTGACTAATAATTTTGCATTTCCGTAAAACCCTTTACTCCTACTTGAAGAAAGTGTCTTCCCCCAGGTATCACGGCAACTCAGTGGTAGATTTCGACAGCCCCCGCGGGGGTATCAGCCTGGAGACGGAGAAGACTGAGGGGGGCACCACCAGCAAGCTGCTGGTCACGAAGGCTGCCCTCACGGACTCTGGAAACTACACCTGTGTGCCCAACAATGCACATCCTGCGTCTGTGTCTGTGCATGTGCTCAATGGTAAGTGGTAGACACACTTAAATGAGGGTAATTATTCATTAATTTGGAGAATCGTGCACAATATTACAATTGTATAGGTATAGATAGTCGAAATACGCTGCATGTGGAAAACACGACACTGGTTGGTAAAGAGGCCTGTGTCCCGTGGTATATACCAAATGTGTAGATAATAAAACGTTTTGACAACTTTAAAAGACTTCAACTATGACCACATGACAGGCGCATCTTATTTTTTTTTGTCTCTGCTCTTATAAGCTCGCCTTCGAGTTGGGTTAAAGTCCCCTTAAAGCAATGTATGTTTGTTCATTCAGGTGAGCATCCAGCAGCAATGCAGACGAGCAACCGAGCATCGTCCTACCTCACGTCGCAGCTGAGCTGTGCCATCGTCACTTACCTGCTGTCGTCGGCCGTCTGCAGATGATCGGTTTAACCGCACCCGGTCATGGGGGTCGGAGCATCTTTTATTTACACACGGCAACTATGGTTGCGCAACTATTGGCAACTGCTGCACAAACTTGGCACTTGGTATTGCCGAGACGTTATTCATGTCATTAGTTGTGTAATTGAGTTGCCCGTATAAGCGTACTTTAATCATTACATTTTATTGAAAATTGACAGTCCATTTGCAATGGAATATGTATTATTTCTTAGTTATTTTTTCAGCATTTGCTTTATAAAGTTATAAATCTAATTTTCTAACTGAAGTTATTTGATTAGTATAATTAAATGTACAAATCCTTTTGACATGTAATACAGTTTCAATATTTAAACAGGACAAGGAATTGCTCGCACTCCTCTTTTACTGTTAGCAAAAATATCAGTTTATTTAGCCGGTCAAATTGAGTTATCTCATTTACTTACAATTCAATATACTCTTGAGGACCTGTGTTCGTAATTCAGTGAAATAAATTTCCATAATGTTGTTTGTATGATAACACTCTCGTTAGAAATAACAACAAAGCTCCGCCCCTAACGTTGTAGATTTAAATTAAATTTAATATTAGTCATAATATAGGAATTGTTATAAAATAATTGTCATTTTCGCAAAATTTCAATTCGTGATTCTAATGTTACTCGGCAGTATTAATCTATTTATTATTCATTTTAAACAAATGAAATATAATTTCGTTAAACTCGTTTAATAATGCTCATCTTTTATTGTTATCATTTTCTAAAAATAATAGGTAATTTTGTTGACGAATTATTATTTAAGAAAGAAGTGAATGTAAAACATTTTTTGTAAATAAAGTAAACTATACGTAATAATGTAGAATAAATAAAGTTTATATCAGATTGCATTGTAAATATTTCGTATTGTTGTAAATACAAAATAAACGAGTTTAATACATAAGATAGGATATTATAGTACATGGTCGTTCTACCATTCGAGTGGTGAAAAACTGTTTTCCTTATTTTGTTCTTAGAACAACCTATTTAAAATTAACTTGAGCCTGTTTTTCTCGGAAATGGGAAATTTAAATATTAGACAAAATTGTAATTGAATAAAATATGAATTATTTTATTTTAATACATTTAATTGTGCAATTTCGATAGCATATATTTTGAAATGCTTGTAAACCAATCAGATTTAATTGTGAAAGGTTGAACAAAAGATTGAACTTTAAAACCAATTTTGAATACAAATTATTTCCTGCTGATATAATCTGATTTTATCAATGCATCAATTATTTTAAAGCATGTTTAACAAGAACTTAAGAACGATCGGAACATTTTTAATTTAAAATGAATGCACATCACATCAACGACTCCTGTTTCCAACCACAATAATTTAATTGATAATATATTTACATTCCAACTTTTCACATGAACCATAATGTTCTTAAAATTAATCTAAACAACACTCAGCATCATACGTCATTGGAGTGTTTATTCTTAAGCTAAGGGTACACTGACTGTTCAAATTACGCAGTTTGTTCCTTATAGTACAGACAGTGTCTGACGCAAACAAAACCGCGCAAACTTTGCCCCTCCTCCCATGCTCCCTTCCCCCCGACTAATACGTGATTCACCTGTGGGTGTTGCAGTGTCAAAGAAGTTTATGTTGAGAATTCCAAACAGGGAACTTGGCCAACAAGCCTACCGTGAAACTTTGCCTTTACTCGCCTACTTAGTTAAGCTATACATAGACTCGCTCACCTTTGTACCAAACTATCCCTTTGTATGAAAAAGATACCAGAATCCATATTTCCGATGGCAAGAGGCTTCAAACTGTAATTACTAGGAAATAACGACAAATAATTATTAAGAATCTATTGACTGTTTTCCACTAAAACTTTTATGTATAAACAAAATTTTCATCGCAGGTACTAGAATTTAATTTCCATGTTAATCTAGATCCCGTACAGAGTCAATTTACGCTGCGTAACACGAGACTTATTAGGTTTACGGCGGGGAGTAAATTTGGGGTTATTTAAGGCGGCGTGTCTAATTGATTCCCGCGCAGCTCGTTACGTACGCGTACATTGCGCTCCGTACCAAAGTGCCGCCACACAACTGTTGACTTTTTCCATCTTCTTGTATACTTGTAAAGTAGTTTAATACTGAAATATTGCGATAGTACGGTAGCAGAAATATACCTAGCTATGTTCCTTTAAATAAAGCGTAGTATGATGTTATTAAATGTAATTCGACGACTTATTTGTACGGTTGAAAGAAAAGGACATTTTTAATATGGGTACCCGCGTGGATACCCCACAATTGAGTACTGAAGGGTTCATTTTGTTTCTTTTGTATCTTGTACATAAATTGTAATAAGAAAAAAGGGAGTACTAATAAATATTATTAAAAATTTCGTATTTTATTTCATCTCAATTCACGAGACCATTAGTAACAGGACAAAGTATTGGTAAACAAATTGTGAATGATACAAACTGATATTAAAAAAACACAATAATGCAATGTGGATAGTTGATGCCATATCAGTTACATTACATCACGTGGAAACGATATTTTATTATTTTATTTTTGCATTCAAAGGAAAAGGTTTGTATGTATAAACCTGTAAACGCAAAATGAAATCAAATACGCCACGATATGAAGCACTCACGTAAACATCTTATTTGCCTTCTCATAATAAAATCGCATTAAAACCAACTCAGGAAAAGCGATTTAGTACGAGAATAAGCAAAAATATATCTTTACTCTTTTGAAGTGAAGTGCCAATCTCGGAAATTATTATTTTTTTCGTTCATAATCTTGCTAAGTACAATATCTTCTTTAGGAGGAATAAAAATTGCGGGATGTATCAACTGGTTGGTACCTCTTTAAGCCGTCGTCTCGATGTGATGACACACGCGCGCGTATATTTAGGTCGCCGGATTACCCGCGAGTCTGCACCATGCTTTATTTTACTTTGTTGAATTTTCTAAAGGAGTTACGTAATCTCGGTGCACGGGATTTTTGTATCGGGATTTATATTGATGATTTACGGTACCCTGTTTTGGAGGGCTGTTGCTCGTGAAATAATAATAATAGTTCTCAATCGATTTCTATGGAGGTGAATCTTAACTAAGATTGATTTTTTGGTTGTTACCAAGGTACTTTTCCACGCCTAAACCGAAAACTATTCTGAAAGGGGTATGCAACTTATTAGCATCAAAATTTTTTTCTTTCGCCAGTAATGAAATGTTGGCCATTAGTAGACCGCAACCTAAGAACTTCGTAAAAAACAATAAAAAAAAATCTAAACCGTAACCAACCAGAGATATGGCGGTTTTAATTTTGTTCTAATCAGGAGTGATTTACTCCCCGATTAGTACAAAATAAAATCCGTTACGGTTACGGTTACGGTTTAGAAACTTTTTTTTTTCTATGGACTTCTTAGGTAGTAGTCTAATTGTGGCCAAAATTTAATCAAAGGCGAAAAAAAAATTGATGCCGTGGTCCATAATAAAAGTTGCATGGGCCTTTATCATATACGTTGTCACGTACGCGGAGATGGATATATGTATATTCATTTCATACCGGAAAAAAACTACTGTTCTTAAGTTAAACAACAATTACCTTCATATGATAATTCAATCCAAATTGGGAAAAGCAAGTAGATCTATAAGTTGAATAATAATAAGCTAGAACAAGAATTTTATTAATTCTACTTATTTCAACCGTGTTAGCTACTAATGCCTTTATATCTTTCTAAGTTTCAATGTCATTAGACAACATTTTCTTTCTTTCTAACTTCACAGCCCTTATCGTAATTTATTTGTTTTATTTTTTTAATACTTTTTTTGCGTTTTCTCTGTTCTTAGTCACTTTCTAGCCATATCCCGCCTTACCGCAAAAAGACAAATATCTTTTGAACGACTATCTAAAAAAGTGTAACTGCAAAACGACCCTTATAACATATCAACGTGAAGTGTCGTTTTGACGTGAAAGCCTTTGTCAAACAGACAGGCGAAAGCGAAGCGTTTCCGAAGCGATACCGAACCGAAGCGAGACTTCAGTCCGATAGTTCTGTCACGCTATAGGATCGCTTTCGCTTTTCTATGTGACTGAATTCAAACAATTCCATACATCACAAATAAAAACGTCACGCTTCGCATTCGTCACGCCTGTCTGTTTGACAAAGGCGTAACAGTTTTTTTTGACAAGTTTTCAACAGATATTTAACTTTATTTTGTTAAGACGGATCGTGTTTTGTTCGATCCATCCATCGTTTCTCTCGGAAAAGACCATATAGATCTTCATTCGTCCCTGATATATTCAATTCAAATCATGTTTTCTTTGCTGAAAAGAATAATGTACATTTTTTTTTACATGGGAAAATCATCAAATGTCCTCATTTGACATTTGACAGTCCCTCCCACCCAGGGCAGAGCGGGAGGGACTGTCAGACTCGTACTGACTAAAATCCACGGTGTCCTTCAATAGCCCTTTACGTTCCGGGGTCACGGTAATTCGTAAAGCCCCGCGACCTGAGAATTATGTCCGTAACAAAAAATTGAATAAAATCTTTTCCCCTAACTAACATCAATTGGAAAGTTTCTAAACGTATCCCTGTATCGTGAGCGGTAACTTCACATTGATCTATCTCCCGAGTGGACAAACGTACAAATAATTCCGGCCGCTATCGGAATGTTCGACCGAATAAACATGGTTTGTTCGCACAAGATTGCACAAGACTCCGACTAAAGACTAGACACCTGCAGTATCAATGAGACAAGCTTTACTTGCAAATATGCACTTGTTTACTTTTTATTTCAATACAATATTAAATGATATAAAGCTTGCAGAAGTAAAAAGAATCATCATCGTACTTTGTTCATCTGATGATGTGGTTTCTTTGGGTGCCATTATTCGATCAGGCCTTACTGCGTCTGCCATCTCCGCATCTAGCCAGATGTCCTGCCCAACTTCAATTAAGGTGTATCTCGGAACCGTTTTTAAAGGACACAGAAAAGGGCAGCCGAAAGAACCGAACGTGTTTTAAGTAAATAAGAGTCTGACAGTAAGGAATTCCACCCTGGGCGGGACTTTAAATAATTTTAACACCCAAAAAAGGTGTATCGCAAACAGATTTCTTTTGTGACGTTTCAAAGCCTTCTACACACGCTGCACGATCAATGCTGTCAGTGACAGCATTGATCGTCCAGTGTCATAGGCTCGAACCCAGACAGGTGCTTCATTTTTGTGTAAATAGTATAGATCGCTGCTCTCAAAACTGTGAAAGTAATCATCGTTGGTAAACAGACATTATGTCAAGAAATTAAAAAAGTAAAAAACAAAACAATTTTCTCTTGGAACTTATGCCTCAGCAATGGAAATGTTACAAAACATTTATTTAGACACGTCTTAATGTGCAAATAAAATATGTACATAACCTCTAGATACGCCATTGCTTTTTATTAGGGCTCTACAGCTCTTGTTCATACTCAGAGTGTACAACGCTGCAAGCCCGGGCCTACAGAAGTGCAGGCACTGCAATTGATGAAACGTTCGGCCACTGTGCTTAGCAGGTATTTAGTTGTTGGCTACTTTGTACACTACAAATGGTATGTTATAGAATTAGGGAATATTTAGACCCCTGATGATATTTGTAATTCATTTAACTAGAAGACTTATGGAAAATAATGCAAAAAAAAATAAGTTTGGTTAATTTAGGGGAACTCTTAAATTCTTCTTCCGTAAACTGAAAAATATACAAACTCACACAATTTTCATAAATTATTGATCACCATTAATGCACTGCATAGATCCTATTTCGTTTATTTATTAAACATTCATATTATTACATTTTTAAATATTTTAAATAAAGAAAAAAACAAAACAATATAAAACATTTAAAAATATAAAAATAGGGGTCCGCCGAGTAGGGTCCAAGCTACCGGTGGTTACGGCTCCAGAGTCAGGAACTAGATTCAGGGCTAAGCACATCATTATAAATCAACGTTGTTCCGAAATCATAATATTTCCGCGTGGCTTCATGACTGAAGTTGATACATTTCAGCAGATATTTTACGGTGAAAAATACCGGCGCAACATGATCCTAACTTTAGTTGCGAACTGCACCGGTTTGGTACAGGGCTTGCTAAACTTGCCGTTACAATATCATAACTTTACCCCCTACAGCTATGTTACAACATAGACTATTTCAATGTGAAACGTTGCTTATTTTAGTTGTATCTTTATTCCCTAGTCTTCCTTTAGAAACATTTTATATGGTTACTAGCAGGTCTCCGTGGCTTCGCAAGATGGATTTTCCGAAAAAGATATAAAACCTTCCTGCCTTCTTCTCATGAAAATTGGCAGAAACTACAGAGCGCGACCTGCTATGATCCATACTATAATCCAATTTCATAAATCTGGTCATACAAGCACGCCGATTGCGAGTACTACGCACCCGGCCTTTCTGAAGCATTTCACCAATAAGGTCAGTGTAGGTCACCTCCCGGTTTTTCCACTCACCTCTGCCTTATAAATTCCAAAAAATTAACAAACCTTGTCCTAAGTTATTCACATTGTAGTTAAAAGGGGTATGCAACTTATTGGCATCAATTTTTTTTTCTTTCGCCAGTAATGAAATGTTGGTCATTAGTAGATCGCAAACTAAGAACATCGTAAAAAAAAATGTAAACCGTAACCAACCAGAGATATAACGGATTTTATTTTGTTCTAATCGGGAGTAAATCACTCCTGATTAGAACAAAACTAAAACCGCCATATCTCTGGTTGGTTACGATTAAGAAACTTAATTTATTTTTCTATGGACTTCTTAGGTAGTAGTCTAATTGTGGCCAAAATTTAATCACTGGCGTAAAGAAAAAAAAATTGATGCCAAGGTCCATACTAAAAGTTGCATGGGCCTTTATATTATACTCTCACTGCACCGATGAGTTAATAAAGTCACAAAGGAAGAAGTGAAGGACTCAAATTGAATCATAAATACGTCGACCTCACAAATAAATATATGGAGATAAATTAACTTATTTGAACCAATATCTCAGTTTCTAGCAACGAGTAATTTGATGAAACGAAATGCAGAAATACCTTAAAAATATCAATCTAGTAGGTAAAGTACAATATTCAGAAAGAAGTATTTCAGTAGAGATTCGCTAAAAAAGGTTCTGGTTCTGACATAAACAACAATATTATCGAATCTGTCTAGACAGTTAATCGACAAGAAAATACAACATAAAACCTCCTGAAGGCTTTACTAAAAGAATTCCATCGGGAACACGCTTACCGCTTAGTTATTTCAAAACGATAGAAATACGTCACAACCCCCGATTTATTTACTACCCTCAAATATGATCGGCAAACAAACAGGGTAACCCGAAGTATAACCGCGTAATACAACAATCTCTAAATGTGTGTGCAGACGAGGAACTACTGTTGATGTTGATGCGGAATACGTATGTGCTGATTTGTTGCTGGTAACTATTACTTAAAATAAAGATTGCCTGTGCATCATCATTTGTACTCTTAGGATACAGTTATTTTTAAACCAGTTTTTCAAATCAACTGTATTCATAATTATTGTAATTGTATGTTAGGAACCCACATTAAGAAGTGTATTCCAAAAATTGCTGTCGATAATACATAATATTAAAGTTATCCCACGGGAAGATAAAATTGAGCTATAAACTATCTAATGTTTTAATCCAGATTATAAACTATCTACCATATTTCATCCATTATCTACCATATTCAATCCGTTCAAATATTTTTGCTTAAAAGAGTAACGAACATTCATTCATCCATTCATCGATCCTTACAAACTCTCGTATTTATAATTATAATAGAAATAAGTAAGATTAAGTAAGGATTTAAACTGTTTTTCATTTCTGCAGATTTTTTTGGGGGTTTCTGCCCCCGTAGATCAAAGTTCCTCGTCTGCACAGGTCTTAAGACGCCTCGTCAAGTGTTTACCTATCGCGATGTACATAAGCCGCAGGGCAGACCTAGCTGATGATATAGTGATGTGCTAAGATATACTGATGACGTAGAGGCGTGGCGAGATGGCGGATTGTCGGGACGTCACACGCAATGTGTGACGTCAGTTGTGGGACTGATGTTTGCTTATATTAGTAGTTATATGACTAATCAGTGATTAAGCATTCCTGATGATGGCATGATTAGATTTATATTCAATAGATGATAAGCTGTCGCAGCAGTGAATATAGACCTTATCTTTTACAACATATAATTTAAATGCAGTTTTATCGCACCTGAACCAAGTCCAGCTGAAAATTTGATAAAAGAAAAATAGAAGATGGTTAGCCAAATAAAAATTATTTATGGCTGATTAGAGATACTGTATTACTGAAAGCTTATAGATTGCTCGCAGTTGTTCATCACTTATGAACACATTATTATTACTATCTTATATTTTTCGACGTTTTAAAGTGCCTCTTTGATGGCCTAATTGAAATAAATGATTTGACTTTGACTTTGACTTCGACTTGATGGAAAATAGGTACACTGATACAAGATGACATTATATAACGAAGCTTTTAATGAAGGTTAACAGAAGTTATGACTTCCAACATTATACATACAGACGCCAGCACATCAACTACCTCAATCTGTCAAATTTATAACCTCATGACATTAGTGTGATGTTCGATTGGTAAAAGTTGACAGATTGGGGTAGTTTGACCTACTGGCGTCTTTACAATTAAAATAAATAATAAATATTACACAACTATCACACATCGCCATCTAGTCCCAAGCTAAGCAGAACTTGTGTTATGGGTACTAGACAACTGATAAACATACTTATATATTTCTAAATACATACATATTATAGATAAATTACACCCAGACACAGAACAAATGATCGTGCTCATCACACAAACATTTGTCCTGAGTGGGAATCGAACCCGTCGTGGGTTCGATTCCCACTCAGGACTCCGGCATAGCAGTCAGGGTCACTAACCACTAGACCAACAGGCCTGTCATTATTTTTTTAATTATCACTAATGTGCCGTTAAAGCAGTTGTTTTATTATGTTTCTAAAATATTATTTACCTACTTACTTGCATATCATAAACAATTCTCTCCCACTTAACACCACAACCCCTTTAACAATACCACATGGGAATGTAAAACCAATGTTTATTTCCTTTCCGCTAATAAAGCCGGGTGCATTCTACCACAGCCTGCAAGGAGTCGTCCGAACAAACAGATTAGCGGACATAACATTTACATATAGATTTAATGGACACACTGCTATAGAGATACTCTGTCTGCTGTTGGGCTTGTTCCCAGTCGATTGAATGCACTTCAAAGGGTCTAAGAAGATCTTACTTGCACTAAACAATGGCCTCTAGATCTTGCATGAACGCGCGAAGGACTTTATATAATATCTTCGAAAGGTTTTGATATACTAAATTACAATTGACACAATTTCTTTTTTTGGCTTATATTAATTTAACGATTGCTTCTTACAAATAAAATAAATTAAAATGTTCGGAATAGTTATCATTTCAATTCGTAACTCTACATGCTTTTGTAAATCCCTGACTTCAGTAGTAAGATAAAATTTAAAAAAAAATAATTTAAGTAAGTAATAAACAAACTTAATGAGATAAACTTATGTTAGTTTCTCCAAATCAAACATCCAAAAGTCGACTGAGCAAAAGTGTTTAAAAAAGCCTTGGAACGCGTTAAGTTCCCGTCAGCTGATCGATTGAACAACTTAAAATAAACGTCATCAATCAACTCCTCAAAGTTTCCATTTCCTTCTACAGACGTCCCTAACGAGGTTTCGACAATTTTTCCAACAAATATACGAATTTGCGAGGATTTCGCCAATGTCAGCGCTTTAGGCGCCGCTCCGGGACGAATAAGATCGAAGACAATCCGATTTCTAGGCATTGAAGTAGGTAACCTTTTTCTTTATTAAATAAATACAAGCGGCGGCTTAGCTTTTTTTCATCCAAAAATACCAGGGACCAATCGACTTATTTTGGTGTTTGCCGCCACGATGTTAAATAAATCCGTGACCGTTGTATTTAATACTAAGACTGATACTTACGTAAGTGAAGTAGTTACGTATATCGAGATAACAAGAGATAAGATACTGACTATACCACACATAAGCGGCAGAACATCCACATAATTATTCGTCACCTCGTCTAAGAACGACCTACGTTAAACCGTCCCGTTTTAAAACGCTAAAATGTCTGAGCAACGTTCAAACGAACTCAACATAATGAAGAGATACATCCATAATTCGATGAAGCTATGTACAAGCCACGGGGGCACACGAGGGCACACGCGGACAGAGGGGAACAAACAAAAAGCACAAAAGCGCCCCGGATGCCGCGGCTTTATGCCCACGACTGTGCCCAACTCTCTAAATTGTGCCCGTTACACTACCGGACTCAGCAGAATGCCAAACGAAAAAGTTTTGCCTTTTTTAGCAGTCCACACACAAATGTAATCATTTCGAAAAAGGGCAATTTAATTTTCTACTTAACAGTTAAAATTTTAATAAATCTGCGTGTGGTTGTGTCGGTGAATTTTTTATTTTCGCGGTGTTGCTACTGTGGAAATGATTTTTGATATCAAAAGTGTCGCTGAGCCACTCACTGACAGGAACATGGAAATATTGTATAATGAAAATTGTTTGACTAATTATGAACTGCAAAAATGGGGTTACAAATCGTGCTCGTGAACATTATATAAAAACAAGTTGTGTTACAGATATGTATAAAGAAGATTAAGGTAAGACTGTTTTTTTTAAGAGGTTCAAGACTATATTTTGTTTTTTTTTTTAATATTGTTAGCTATCGCTAGCCCGTATTTTTTTAGTAATGAGGTGCTTTAGGCTAGGTGGAACAACCACGACCAAAAGTAGAAAGCCAATTATTTTCCCAAAATATTAAGCTATTTATTTTTCATTTCTAAACCAAAAGGTTAACGAAGAAATAAAGAGGCCTCACTAACACGCACAGGCCTTGTTCTTATAAAAAATAAATAAAGTAATATTACAGTTCTTGGTCCGTAAATAAGTATTATTAGGTTGGAGAAAAAACTGAGGTCGCCATTAGCACTGAAAATCGCAGAACAGTCGGCTCATTCACATTATCCTTATACTTCATGTAGTAATTTCGAGAATTACACAAAATACCTGTTATTATAGTACCGACACCAAGGTTAGGGGCTGTCCACACGGGAGCCTATGATACGCTACGTCAGACTGGAACTATTGACGATGAGCTGCTAATGCACTGGTTTTAATGGCTGGTAATAATTGTAACACTGTTATACACGTTGGACACCATAACACACCTAATTAACTCTATTTGCCTTAATTGGAATCTGAAATTAAATTACTGCCTCTTTGGTTTAGTGGATTTTCACGATCTATAGACTTTGGAACTCCATACGGAATTTATTAAAAGCAGCACAGAGTCTGAATTTGTGCTCAGTTTATGGCAACAAGCTCAAACCCTATTACATGGCATTTAAACTTAAGTGTGTTTACTGTAATGGAAAGCCCTCTGCCTAACCCTGCGAGGATTACAGGTGTGATGTTATGTTATGTTCCCTTAAACGAACTGTTGCCAGCGCCTTTGCCCGCGTATATCTCTAAAATTATCCGACGGGAAAGTGATACTAAACGTAGCCTATGTTTTATTAAAAACTATAACCTATTTCTGAGACAAATAATAACATCCATTCAGACGTTCTGGCATGATTGAGTCACAAAAATGGATATATATTTTTAAATCTACCAAGTAAATAACTTAACACACATCTATTCTAGTAACTGACACTGTTAGTTGATGGGCAGAGTGATTGTAAAGTTTAATTATTTAAAAACACTTGTAGTATTTATATTGTGAGCACAGCAAAATTGCAAAAATAAAAACCTGAGCGCCACGTTAAAAATATACCCGTTACAAGATTAATGTCAAACGGTAGGCATTTTTGCAGTTTGTTTGGGGATATATTGGCAGAAGTTTTTCAGCTAGGACGCGTGATGGATTAGTGTCCGAGCCATCCGACGCGTCGGGTTGCCGATAGCATCGATAACGTGTCGGTGCTGTTGCTTTGATCGACTTGCTTGGAAACAAATCGAAAACGATTTCGTCCAGGGATGGGCAGTAATATAAAAATCTTTATTCAGAAACTCTTGGAAAGAATGAAATTAAAAGAACCGCTGAAGACATAGTTAGGAACAATCTGATTTATCATCTGCTTAGCCTTTTCCGAACTGTTGGATTCGGCATCCAGATAACAGGACGCAGCATTCATAATTACAATCCAGTTATTAGGTAGCACGATATCCCTCGGTAAGACTTATTGGTTAGTTGGTTGTAAACTTACTAGAACAGTACACACAACAAACATACTTTCACGTTTTTAATATTAGTTAGGATCATAACATAAATTCCATTTTAACACACTACGTTTGCAGGAAATTTCGAATGATGATGAACAAGTTTAACAAAACAATTTCTTCTGCGCTATCATTTCGATAACATACGAAAGCATGTTCCTTCCTAATTCCCAAAGATATTCGATTACCCTACATAGTACAGACCCGTATCGAAGAGTCCGTTACGGAAATGTAATCAAGCTGACCATGGGCGGAGCCGGGTGAGGACAAAAAGGTCACTTAGCCAAGATCACAGCCAAGGTCGACTGCGGTAAGTGGGTGTATGCTTTTTGCTTCGAGGAACATTATAAATCATATTTTTTTTTTGGTTAGACATTACAAATACTTAGACATACATGAAAATTATTACAACAATTATTATTTGCAAATAAGACATTTATTTCCATATTAATATGGACTCTTTATTGACCGTAAAATAAATTGAAATCTGATCGTATTTTCTGGAAACGATGTTTTTATGAGATGAAAAATTAATAAATAAAATAAATGTGAGTTCTGATTTCCTTTATTTTAATTATATTATGAAAACTTTTATGTTAATTTATTGTAACTGTTTACTGACTTCACAATTTATTAACTTGGCTTATAAAACTGTTTCTTTGACTATATTAAAGCTTAATTAAATAGGGGTGACCCCTAATTTTCTCAGGTATTTTCCTCTAGGTACCTACAAATATAAAAATTGTTACCACTTTTTTTTTAATACCACGTAACACAAACCGCGCCGCTCGTCTGTAACGCCTTAGTGCTTGATCGCATTTGTCGGCTCCTGCGTCACGCGATCCAACCATCTCGTCCAGCCATTGTTCTGTTGCTAATTATTACCGACGGCTGACGACTATCGCTCCTGACACCTACACTTACAATTATTTGGGACTAGAGTACTTACACTATTAGTATTTGGAGGGATTTTACCTGACTATTCTTGGGGGGATTTTGAGCTTTTCACCTTGTGAAGGATATTTTTTTTTATCGTGGTAAAATCATCAAATGGTCCTCCCACCCAGGGCAGAGCGGGAGGGACTGTCAGACTCGTACTGACTAAAATCCACGGTGTCCTTCAATAGCCCTTTACGTTCCGGGGTCACTGTAATTCGTACAGTCCCGCGACCCCGGCAGGCTTTGGCCCTCTAGAGCGAGGCGCGCGTGGAACACAACGCGCCGTCGACCCGGGCATGGTCCATGGTCGGACAGCGAGTTGCCCATCTCGTGAAGGATATGGGAAATATTGTTGATTTATAGTCAATGTTTAGACGCATCAATTTGTTTTCTTTTCTTTTGTAATTTATAAATTACTTAAATAATTATTGTAATTATATCGTTAAAATCGCTTTATTGCCCCCGTTGCCTTTCATATCCAAACATATTAAATAGGTATCCCATTCATTGCCGGGAACAAAACAATAATAAATTACCGTTTCTTTTATGAAAATGCACCATAAAATCCAATCTAAATAATCTTTTGACAGCTTAATTTAACACCTCCATACACAACGCCCTCCGAACAAAAAATCATCTTTTATTATAAACAAAAATTGATTCGTCATAAACACCACGCGATGCCTTTAAAAACCAATAAAAACCATCGTATACACCCCAGAACACATAATCACAACCTCGGCAATAACAGTAAATCACATAAGCGCCCTTAAAGGTATATAACATAAAGATGATGATGCCATATCAAATGTAATGCACCAATCATAATTTCTTTATCGGCCGATCTGAATAACAAGTGCTGGTGTTAAATATTTATGTAGTGTTCGTTTACAGGGTGATGTTAAAAGTGATTTATCACAATCAGGAGATGCTGTGTTGCTGACGAGGTAGATTTACTGGAACTCAACAAATATTATTGTTTTGCTAGTGTGTTTGTTATTAAACAAATTTTTCTTATAGTTTCCACTTTACCTCCCCTAAGGGTAAGTTTTCCGCGGTCATTACCAAGGTCACCTCGGGGAAGGCAACTATGTTATCATTTATCTTTATCTTTATGAAATCGTCGAAGCCCGTGGTCGATGTTTCGCTCATTTTCTGTAATCCAATAATTGAATTGACCTTTTCGGAAACGTGTAGTTCTTATGGCAGTACGAGGTAAATGTTGCTGTTTCATATAGATATACATTTTTAATGTTACAGTTACTTGATTTTAGAAAGTGAAATCTCATCTTCAATCTTTTGGGATTTTTAAAGCTAGATGAGACCGGTGTTTTGTACCTGACTACACTGAGAAGAAACAGTGGAAACGAACTCAGAGTTAACTCACAGACAGAAACAGAAGAACACAGAGGTCTCTTTTAAAGTCCAGACATCATATTGCTATAGCATACGAGGACCATGCAGGTGTCTGAAATGGTCTCTTGAGGAAAGATTTAAGTGGAGCTGTCCAATCAATGTAAGCATTTTCAGTTATCATTATGTAATTATGTCTCAGGAACAATCCTAAGTCTGTGTGTACGGCACTGGTTAGTGGTCTATGGAATGGTTAAAACTGTGGCGTGACAATGCATCCTTGCCAAACCTGTTCAGCTGAAGATTTATTGACGACAGACGAAGCAGATTCTGTAGTTTATAATTATGTGGTGTGAGAAGTACTCAAACAATGGAGGACTTATTATCGTGTACTAAATGCCTCTGTCGATTGCTCAATGCAAGAACAGACGGGAATAAATCGATGGATGCATCTAGGGTCGCTAAAGCTGTAACCCAGTTCTGAGCCAATATGATCAAAAGATGGCACTTGTGTGCCAATTTTATCCAAATATATTGAGTCATCAAGGCATGGATTGGTAACTCACAGACAGTATGAGTTTGCACTGCGTTATATATAATCTTATTTACCCGTATTTGCCATGTAACTTTCATCTATTTTCCTTCATAACACTTGCAACATCTACTATAAACGTGTCCCTTATGTCCATTGTAGCCTGTTCTCACTTATTTGCACATCCCATGTACTAACTGCCATGTTTATGGAGGTCTTATATGAATGTTATTTGTGAAGGCTGAGTTTGATAGTCGCTGGGATTCAATTATGAAGGTATTTGAATGAAGGTACCTAATGTTTTAGTTCACACTTTTTTTTTCATGATGATTATTGTGTGTTCTTAAATACTGAGGTACATCAAGCTTTATGTGGCCATGAACTGCACGACTTACAGCTTGGTCAGCTGTTGTTTGCCCGCACCGAGAATAAAAAATGTTGGTCGCACAACTGGTACTGTACTGGTGCAACAAGAATTGATAAACGCACAGCTTAAACCACTGGACTAAGATGAAAAGTAAGATATAATAATTATGTATGGAGTAAATACATCGTACATATATATATAATATAACGACTAAATATATATAACGACTTCAAAAAAGGCGGTGGTTATAATATTATATTTGACCTTTGTGCTTTTTTGAAGTCGTTTAATAAAACTAAGCACTGAATAATGACCTTCATAAGCCAAAGAGGTTAAATATAATAAAGGTAATAAAGGGAAACGAAAGTTTTCGTGTAAGTTCGTCACTTTTGCCAACAGGAAATCCCACCGGGCATCGGGTATTGACCCAACATAATTGTGGGTCAAAATAGTTAGACTTCGATGTGCCTCAGACACCAAGAAAGAAAAGACGACATTTTACTGAATTGGAACAATGTGGCAAATATATTGAAAATTATGATAATAATGATTCTTTTATAACGCAAAAAAAAGGAGAGAAGAGAAAGAGAAGCTCGTGGCTAAATAAATACAGCCGCACAGGCCGATCTTCCGAATTAAGCCGCGCTTGCTGAGGTTGGTCTGTGGATGGGTGACCATCTGTCATAGCGAGTTTCCTCCGTGCCTCGGAAAGCACGTAAAGCCTCTAAAGATCTTGTGACAGTCGTTACTGTTAGTCAGAAGCTCTAAAGTCTGACAACCAGTCTTACCATGGGGTATCGTATTACCCAGTTATTGGGTTGTGGAGGTCCGACAGGCAGTCGCTCCATGTAAAATACTGATATCCAGCTGAATCTGGTTTGACTGGAAGCCGACCCCAATATAGTTGGGAAAAGGCTAGGCAGATGATATAACGCAAAAAAAAATTTAATAATTCTGTCAATTTTGTAGTAACTACTTTTCGAATATCGAATGCATAACATTTTCCTTTGTCCATCCTACCACTATCAGGTAAAAACAAACACGTGACCAACCCTGCACTAACGCTGCGGGATAGAATGTCGGTAATGTCACAGTAAACATATAAACAGTACGGAAACTACGTACTGAACGTTCAAAACGGCTCACTCACACAAACACGCGAATCGACGACACCTCTAAGCGGACATCGCGGTGCTGTCAGCCGTGTGTGTGTTGTTGAGTGATTGCGTTTATTTCCACAAAATGCCACGAGTGTATTGCGTAGTATACGGCTGTTTGAATTCGGCTTCATCAAAACCGAAGCTTTCGTTTTTTAAACTCTGCTGATTTTGAAACGTAAGAATGATTTATCGATATCGAGTAATGATTGTAAGTGCGCGTGATCGATCAGTAAATTCGTACATTAATTAGTAAAACCAACATGGTGGTTACTAAATATTTCTCATTGGGTGTCTTTTCATGGTTTTCGTCTTCGAGGGTGCTGAAGCCGATAGTGCTGTCAAAATGTAAATTCAAGATGGCGGCTGCAAAAAATATAAAGTTTTTCATCATGGGTGTCGTTTTCATGGTTTTCAAGGGTGTTAAAGCTGATAGTGCCGTCAAAATGGAAATCCAAGATGGCAGCTGCAAAAAATATCGAATTTTTCGTCATGGGTGTCATTTTCATGGTTTTCGATGGTGTTGAAGTCGATAGTGCTATCAAAATGTAAATCCAAGATGGCGGCTGCAAAAAAATCAAGGTTTTGGTCATGGGTGTCGTTTTCATGATTTTCGAGGGTGTTGAAGCCAATAGTGCTGTCAAAATGTAAATCCAAGATGGCGGCTGCAAAAAATATCAAGGTTTGCGTCACGGGTGTCGATTTCATGGTTTTCAAGGGTGTAAAAAGTTACGCGATATCGATAAAGCTCACATGTTGTTGTGTATTAATATTAAACTGTTCCGTATTATATAAACGATCTTCTTTTACTAATGCCGAAGCCATGGGATTACCTATTTAAATTTTATTTGTAAACTAGTTATTAAAACTCGATTATTTGATCACTACAGAACACAGAATCAGATGTTTTAATAAATACAGTTCAGTTTCAAATACATTAAGAGTGACAACCCTAATGCTGTAGTGGAGCGTAGGTATTTATTTCTACAAATAGGCCTAGTTTCCATACTGTTCATATGTTTACTGTGGTAATGTACCGCTTGGCGGGTGCGGTTCCGGTACCGGTAAGATTTACCGCGTGGCAAAGATTGTTCAGTGCATAGCCAATATGATGTATGACTAATATTTGTATTTTAACGGTTAGCCACCAAAAAATGACTTTATCAGAAAGTCACAAAATATAGCAAGACTCTATTCTATTTACGATAGCAAAGAAATATTGAACAATTTTTGTTGGGAAACATCAGTGGCTGAGCCATCGACGACTGCCCAGCGTGTCACGGGTTTGATCACCGCACTGCAATTAGTTGTTTGGTGTTTGTGTATGTGTATGTGAGTTTCTACGTTTGTGAACACACCCACGATACAAGTGAAATTCCTAGTGTGGGGCAATGTTTAAAAATAAAACATCATCAATCTCTGGAGGATTGGTCAGGGGGTTTAAGGGCTAGTTTAGTCCCTTGATATGTAAGAGGCAAGCCTATTATCATCATCTGAGCACAACTCCAAACTCCGTACTTCTACTAAAAAATACTTGATGAAACTGGGTAAAATAATTATTTTTAATTATAAAAGTGACAGCTATCGTGCTACTATTAAAAAGTCGTATTTTTATTATTTTAATAAAAGTCTAAGAAATAGTTTACAACTTATAAATCAAGTAACTTTATCTATATTTCAACAGAAAACGTATATAAACAAATAAAAAGTAAATAAACTTATTCTAAGTTCCCATCATTGCCACTAAGACGAAAAAGCGCTTGACAGCGTTTATTTTACAGCCCTGTCTTTGGCCATCAAATAAGTAGGCAGCGGCTGGAAGATAAACAAAAGCGCTTGACTAACACATTGGGATGACGTATCACTGGTATGATGGCGGAGTGACGTCATGAGAAGTTTTTATTGGCAGCCGGGAGGTTTATTGGGCTATCTAAAGGGTGACTGGGGGAACATTGGATCTACAATTTGAAGATTTTTTGTTTTATTGCTGCTTCTAAATTCATAAAACAAGCAGTCACTAGAAATGTTGATACACAAAACATGATTTTTGTAATTTGTTTCGTATTACAAATAACAAAGACCCGTGTCATTTACTAGCCTCAATGGATAGTAGTCGGCAATCCACTCGCTTGACAGCGAGTGCTTGTGTCCTAGTAGTAAAAACTTTGTAGGCTAAAATTATGTTAAAAATCCTAAAATACGCAAACTATTGCCTTAAGAGCAAATAGCAAATATAAATGTAATTTCATAGGCTCAGTTCAGCAATAAACTGTGATTTACCTTAAAATCTTTACATAATGTATGCAATAGTCTTAAGTGCAGATATTTTACATTTCTCGAGCACGAAAATGTTGCAAAATATTCTTACATTACAACTTACGACGCTACTTATCTAAAATTACATTTTTAGAACATAAAAATAATCATATTTTCTTGGATAAACCTTTAAGTGAGTGAATAAGTATCGAGAACATTTGAGCGACAAGCGTTTATCTTGTGGTAAAAGATACGTATCTTTACTAAGTTATTTAGAGGAACACGTGTCTTTTTAATTTGATGTTTGTTGATAAATATTTGCAACATAATTATTTAATATTTAGATAAAGGTTTTCGAGATAAATTGACAATGACGATAATATTTGAATGGTTCAGTTTTTTGCGATAATAATACTGTAAAGTGCTTAACTTGTTTATTAAAATATTTAGTATCTTTTTTTTTTTATCCTTGTAAAATCATCAAATGAGTCCTCCCACCCAGGGCAGACTGTCAGACTCGTAGTGACTAAAATCCACGGTGTCCTTCACTAGCCCTTTACGTACCGGGGTCACGGTAATTCATAAGTCCCGCGACCAAACATTTAGTATCTGCATATAATTTACGAGTACAACGTTTCTTTGGTTGCACAATTATCTTTGAATACTTACTTTCGAGAAAAGGAAAGGTTTAGTAAATCTCTAGGATCAGAAAAAGCTTATTATCTCAATGCGTCAAGTATGAAGAATTGAGTTTTAATTTTTTTTCAATTTTTGTCTTGACAGAAGCCAGGGTAGTCAATGACCTAGGTACACAGATTTTGATTTGACCTTCATCTTCTTACATGTCGGTTAAATATCGGTTTGAGCATCTTTACAATCATTTTAATCCTTAAATGTAGGTGATGATAGGAAAATATTTACACTGCATTATGGTGATATTTTTTTATATATTCCTCTGATTTAAAAACCGACTGCTACATATTACCCTTTTTTTTTATCGTGGTAAAATCATCAAATGAGTCCTCCCACCCAGGGCAGGGCGGGAGGGACTGTCAGACTTGTACTGACTAAAATCCACGGTGTCCTTCACTAGCCCTTTACGTACCGGGGTCACGGTAATCCCTTGGTCCCGCGACCTACATATTACCCTGCAACACACTCAACATGTCCCATTCTCCCTAGTTCACCCAACTCCACAGTTTCACTCGCACAGTAGCACGTCAACCAATTTTGTCTCTCGCCGACAATACGAAGTTATCTTTCGATTTCACTCACTCAGCGCTGTTTGTCTCTGGTACCGATAAACGCGAGATGTATCGGGAACATTCCCGCTTGTTATAAACACAGAATTGCTACCACTTTGCGAGTGCGTTGTTATTCGGGACCGGTACCGATAATTACCTACTGGGAACAACTTTTGATGGACAATGTGGCGTTTGGCATGTAATGTTTTGTTTACGGTTTGTAGGAGATTAATTTTTAGAAATCGAAAGTTTTGTTTGGTTTGTTTGGGAAAAGGAATTTAATTTATTGTTTTATTTACGTAACTGGCTTGTTCATCAAACTAAAATTATGATTGCGAAAATAAGTTTGTTACTTACTTTTATTATGTCAAAGTTCTACCTGACTAGTTTAGTAACTTTGAAGGCTACTTTGGAAATTGTTGAGAATAAATTTTGCCACTACTCTATTTAAAAATGAAAGGGATAAAAAAATGTGTCAAGTAGCTTTTCTTTCGGAAATCGTTTTTTTTAAGTCGGGTAGTAAAATAAATTAAAGTGACACGAGTACCTACAAAACTAATTCCTCCAAACAACAACACACAATTCAAACTCCTGTCGCACACAATCGTAGAACCTCATTAGGAAAATGTAAAGATCAACAATAGAGCCATTCAGTGATAACAGGTTTTATCTCACATCAAATAGCAATCACGGACAGAAAGCGTCCTTTATCCTTTGATTCAAGCTGCTTTGTGCCGCAGCCTGACTTTTTGCCTGCCATCTAATGGACGCCTTTTTAAAATGCTTTTTTTTTGCTTTGAGAGGAGTATTAGTCACTTCTGTGGGACTAAATAAAGACTCTGTTGTTAGTTGACTTAGTAATATTTTGATCTGTTTTTTCCTAGCAAAATTAGAGCCCAGTGCTTTTGTCATAAGGTTGTAAATCTATTAAAGGAGTCTGACGGATTGGGATGGCTTGGTGTGCTTTTGTCTGTGTATTCTGTACGTATATTACTACGACAATGGTTGTTTTAAGTTTGTGCAACAATAGTTTAACTGCTAACTGTGGAGGCTTGTAAATGGCTGATCGTTGATCGTTTCATTATTTACTTTTATATTGTTAGCTGTAATCCACCCATACACAATAAAATAAAATATTACCTATGTGGAATTTTGAGGTTATGAAGTTTTGTCTGAAGCCATTAGTTAACGTCTAAAAATTAAAAATAAAATTTAACAGTAACGGAGAAACTATTACATGCACACTTTATTTTGAATTTCTTGACAAAATTATTATTTGATCATATACTGGACATGATTGGATATTCAAGTAACTAGAGTACCATTTTAAATGCTTGTAAGTTTGGAAATTTTCTTTGTTGATTGTTCCTCGAAAAGGTTTGACGATGCAAGATGCATATGCAAGAACGTGGACGAAGTATGTGGCTAAGGATTATAGGAGGCGTTCTATAGTGTGTAAACAAAGACGTGGATGCTAATATTTAAGATGTTATCCTATTTTTTTTTTTTTTTTTTTATCGTGGTAAAATCATCAAATGAGTCCTCCCACCCAGGGCAGGGCGGGAGGGACTGTCAGACTTGTACTGACTAAAATCCACGGTGTCCTTCACGAGCCGTTTACGTGACGGGGTCACGGTAATCCCTTGGTCCCGCGACCCGAGATGTTATCCTATAGCTAATAATATGAAAATCTGAAATTGTTTCACGAAAGTCTCAAAAACTCTGTAAACCAACAAATAAAAAATTAATAAGCACGGCGCAAAGTTCCCATTTAAAATAAATGAAAAAAAAAATTCGCAATACAGAGCACGAATAATGTATAAACAATAGAAAGAAGGGAAATAAGGCAGTATTATGTTAATATAAACAGGCACCTCGTCACGGGGTGAATGACGGGACGAATATTTTGATTAAAACTTATGAAAAACTCTCTGGGAACCCGGCCTAAGAGACTGGCGAGAGCGGGGGCGGGAGCGGGCGGACGGGGGAGGGGCAGATATGAAAATATTATCAAAGTTATTGAAGGGTTACACTCGTTGGGAGCGGACGTGCGATTATTGTAATTGGATGGAGCTGTTTATGGACCATGAGGGTTTCCAGTGAGTAAAAGTGGGTCAACTTTTGCCTCAAAATTGGGTGAAACTATTCAGGGATTTAGGGTTTTGTGGTGTCAGATTATGTATGAAAAAATGTTGTTTACTTTACAATTTTAATTGAACTGTTTTCTGTTGAAACACTGCACCCATTCTTGATATCGATTCTCTTGCCATTTTGTCTTGAATAAATGTTGGTTGCGGATAAACTAAATTTATGCCGCAGTAGACTTCCTTCCCTTACTCAAAAGCTGTGAGATAAAAAATCAAATGAACAATAACTAGAAAGTCCCGGCAAACAAATCCGTGACTTACACCGTCCTCACGGGACATGCCGACGAACTTGTTAAAAATGTATCAATTTAACTTTCCACGATAACATCGCAGAGTTTCCCTTCGCCCTTTGACAGACCGCCCTTCTAATTTCATATCGAAAAGTTCAATGATTAATCTTTTATGAAACAATTCATAATATTTTGGAGATTTTCTGCAATCTTTTGCTTGTTATAATCCGAGGAGAGGGTAATATTAAACTTGAGGCTGTCATACATTGTTGTTTATTGCCAGTTAAGGCAAATGGGAATTTTTATTCTTAGAAACGCTTGAAGGGAAATACACTCTGGAGATACATACTCACTTAGGTACATACATTCACGACTTTTTCTTATGAGGGTAGACAGACTACGGAACTCCAATACAAGTCACCGATCACGGTCGCGGGATTTCGTAAATACTCGGAACGAAAAGGGCAACTGAAGAATTACGGTGGATTTAAGCCCAAAAAAAAAACTACTATCTGCTACGCGCACCTGAGCTATTTGAAGAACCACACCAATAATGTACGTCTCCTGCGGACGTGCTTTAGCATGGAGGTGAAAGATAAGTCCCTGGTGTCATTCACAGATCTTTGTCAGTCGTCATGGTAAGCAGAAGCCTGACAAACTGTCTAGAGTATCGTGCTTATCAATCGCTCCTTGTAAAATATTGGCCTTCAGTTGCATTTGGTTTGACTGAAAGTTGCCCCTGACATAGTTGTAAAAAACGCTAAACGGATTATTACTCTGAAAATTTCGAGAACCTTATTGAAATATATTTTATCCGATAACAATTCGGAATACACAGGAAAATACATAAGTTTGTTTGTGTAGAAGTTAATAAGTTGGCTAAATGATACTGCTGATAATAAAGTCAAATTAGATATATTGTTCAGACCAAAGGTTTGGTAATACAAAGGAGCGAGGGAGCACCCGCGATGACCGCTAATCGAGTACTGAATGCTTCACTTATATTAATTTGTTAATTGAGGTAAAAATGCGCGAGTAAGCAAAGTGCAAGTGTATGGTTTCACCGTACATGCTCCCGGGCCAGAAAGATACAAAAATATTACACATCTTCTAATCTAAAGCGACAAGTTTTAGGTATAGGAGACGTAGCTTTGTCTCGTTTACAATCAGTGTTCGCACTAGTTATGTTCACTTCACTCGGCTGGCGGTCAGCCGTACTCTGCTTTCGCGAAAACACAACAGTATTTGCAACACTACGGGTTAGTTCCACTGAAGAAGCTGCTCGACACCTTTTCCATATGAAGTACGCTGCCACCAACAGGGCTGCACCAAGTAGGCAATAACATATAGTGTACTGATGAATGTCATGCGTAGACAGAGTGTAATCTGGTGAGTTAGTATTGGCAGATTTCAGTTGTTTTATTCGTTCCCCTAGATCCAGTAATGTGCTGTTTATAGGATCTTCGTATGCAGTGTAATGAGATATCGATATGTTTACGATATGATTTAGTTCTGCTATCTGAGGGGTCACAATTTCAGCGTTAGATTTAATTGTATTAGCTGATAGGGCATGAGAATACAAAGTAAACTCGTTGCTTTTTATTATGCATTTCGAATCGAGGTCAATGATACCAACTCCTGTCACCTGTTTAAAGGCAACTTGATCTTGACATATAATCCTCACTGCGTAGGTATTGCAGCAAAAGTACATGAACCTCGCTGGCTCATTTAATTCGAGCCACCTGTCTTGACAAGGGGATTTAATTACAATGCATTGTTTTAAATTGCTATCTAGTTTGCAGAATTGTTCATCAATGCTTAGATGATTAATAGGTTTGTTAGCTTGACATAAATATGAGATATCGTTGTGGAGACATAACTGGAGCTCTATAAACGTCATTGTGAAGAAAGCATCTTTCTTCAAGCTAATAGCTACGTAGTCTGCAGCTGGTACTAGCGTAATCATATCTTTTTGAAGTTGCTGTGGAACTGGTATGATTTTATAGATTCTATAGCTATCTCTGCTGGTCAGTGGAAAGGTAATCTCAAAAATGAAGTATTCTTGCAACATTCTCGCTTTTACTTTCAGCATGCTGTACACATGTTTTAGATCCGACTGCAGATTGTCCACAGGCAGTGTAGTATCCTTTGTTAATTGTCCTGAAATGAACTGTAGCTCTTGTTGCAACTGATCCGGTGTTAACAGGTGAGGGTTGAATTTTCCGTGATATATATCAGTGGTGATGTCTAACAAAGTATCTTGAATTCTTTTCAGATTTTGAAGCAAGTTGATTGTTGTGAGTGCTGAAATGGTAAATTCTTGTGCTTTAGCTAAGCTTTCAACTTCTTCCTTAATAATAAAGGCAGCATTATCTAATTGATTCAAGTGTTTGTTAATAGTTTTGTGTTGTAATTGGATAGTTTGCTCGGTTCTTTTCAGTACGTTGTATTCGGCTTCGATGATTGAAGTCTGATTTCTTAATAAGTTATCAAGATGACGCTCGTTTTGTTTGACTAGCTGTATATCTTTCTTGTACTGTTCTGCGAATCGTTCGTCTAATACTCCGAACAGGCTATTAGCGACGTAACCGATACCGTTAATGAGACCGCGACGCTGTCTGGTGCGCGCGTCAAAATGCTGATTAATCATAAGTTTATTGTAGTGCTGTATTTCTTTGTAGTCGTGATTTAATTGAAGTATTATCATATTACATTGGCTACTATCGTTTAAGGATGCGCAGAGTCGTTGTAAGTAATCCAAGAATTTCGTGGCAGCTGTATTTCCTTCCCAATAAGGGCTCATGTCATAGTAAACAATTAGGTTCCATTTGTCACGAATTACTTGCATGTTGCCCACTGTTTCGAAATACAGTGAATTGTTGTTTGGCAGCGTTGATATGTTAAAACCTGCGTGAGACGTAGTTATCAATGTCATGAAAAATATTAACGACATTACTACAGATGCAAACTTAGATTTGATTTTACGGTTTGTTTTCGGTTCCTTTACGACGGTGTTAATTTCTTGACTAACATTTTTCTCTTCCGTCATATTACTTGAAGAAGGCGATAGCGGCAAGATTGAGAGTTTCACAACCGGCCTTTTAACTATTCCGCTTTTTGTTTTTAATGTTACTACCCGAACTAATCCATCTTGACCTGGATGAGTTTGTATTACTCTACCCATCATCCATTTTCCAGGTGGCAGATTGTCGTCGTGAATAGTAACTAAATCATTGATGTTGATATTTTGCTGAGTGTTTCGCCATTTGCTTCTTACAGATAACTGCGTTAGATATTCCGATCTCCATTTCTTCCATATATCATTAACTATCTTAGCTGATAAATGCCATCTAGTTCTAGCATCTGCTTCAGTTTCAATGATGGTAGTTCCAGATCTTCCGGTCAAGAAATGAGCTGGTGTCAGTATGTTCAAATCGTCGCTATCTTCAGACAAGGCACACAAAGGTCTGGAGTTCAGGCATGCTTCTACCTGTGCTAATATAGTACTAAACTCTTCGAAAGTTAGCTTCTGCTCTCCAATTACTCGCTTAAGATGATGTTTTAAACTTCTAATGGCTCGCTCCCATAGGCCTCCTGCGCTTGGCCAAGATGGAGCGTTAAAGTGCCATTCTATATGTAAATCTGTTAGCTGTGCAAAAAAGTTTCTATCGAATACGTTTTGGAAATCGTGGTAGCTTTCATGTATCATTCTATTTGCACCTACGAAATTCGTCCCATTATCGCTATAAAGATGGCGCGGCGGTCCTCTCCTGGCGGCCATTCTCCGTAATGCTGCTAAGAAACTCGTACTGCTTAGATCGGATACAAGTTCTATATGTACAGCTTTAGTTGCTAGACAAATAAACAACGCAATATAGCCTTTTGTTGTTTTAATTCCGCGTCCCTTGTTGCTTTTAACATCTACGTAACCGGTATAATCCACTCCGGTGTGATAGAATGGCGGGGCGGGATTGCTTCGGGCTGCTGGTAACTCTCCCATCAATTGATGTTCTAGTTTAGGCTCATGTTTTCTACAGGTGACACAGTTTCTCACTTCTTTCTTCACTGCTTTATTTCCTGCGATTATCCAGTATTTTTGCCTAATATTAAATAATGTTAAACGCGGTCCACCATGAAAAGTGAGCTGATGAGCTTGTTGAATCAAAAGAGTAGTAAGGCGGCTGCTATAGGGTATTATGGCTGGATGCTTCATTTCTATGCTCATGTTTGCTTTATTTAAACGGCCTCCAACTCGTAAAATTCCGTCTTCGTCAAGGAAGGGATTTAATTTTAGTAAATTGTTATTACTTTTGCTACTCAATTTATTATGTTTTTGTAGTGACATAATTTGCTCTGCGAACTCAGTTCTTTGTATATATTTTATAATGAGTAACTTTGCTTTCCGCAATTCATGCAAGGTAAGAAATTCAGGCAAACCACTATGTTTACGTAACGTGACTGGAATCTGCTTAAATTTTATCGTTTTGATGGCTCTTAAAAGCCATGCTATTATTTTAATCGTTTTAGTAAGTGAGCTGAATTTTTCTAACAGTTGTAATATAATGCTTCCCTTGTTATCTATTTGGGCAGCATTCACTGTTTTTGCTATTGGTTTTGCTTTTATTTCTTGATCCGTGGTATAATTGCTTTGCTTTGCATCTAATTTTTCGTCAAACGTTTTCAAGGACTGCGGTCCTTGCCACCACAAGGCTTGATTTTTCAATTGTGAGGCTGTAATGCCTCTACTGGCTGCATCTGCCGGGTTGTCTTCCGACTTAACATATCGCCAGCAGTTAGGTTTCATTGTTGCTATGATAACTTTAGTCCTGTTCGCTACGAAAGGTTTCCATCGGGTGTAATCGCCTTGTAGCCACCCTAGGACTACCATGGAATCCGTCCATCCATATATTCGGAAATCCATTTCGCTATAACAACTAATAACTTTATTCATTAGTTTAGCTAGTAAAAACGCTCCGCTTAATTCTAATCTCGGTAAAGATACGCTTTTAGAGATCGGTACTAGTCTAGTCTTGGCAACTACTAGTTCTACAGTTGTTTCATTATTTTTCGTTATTCGCGCGTAAATGACTGCCGCGTAAGCTTTCGTGGATGCGTCACAATAACCGTGTAATTCCATGATGTTATTAGGTTGAAATCCGATCCATCGCGGTATTTTGCATTCGTTCAAATGTTCCATGTCTATTTTTATCGCCGTCCATTCATCTTTGATGTTTACAGGAACTTCTTCATCCCAATGCATTTTATTTAACCATAGCCTTTGGAATATTAGCTTTAATTTTGTTGTGAGTGGGGACAACCACCCCAACGGGTCGAATACTTTAGATATTTCCGACAAAAGAAGTCGTTTAGTAATCTTTGCGTTTGGATTTGCTATGCTGTATTTGAAAGTAAACATGTCATCACAAGAGTTCCAACGAAGGCCTAATGTTTTTGATGTACTTTCTGATTTGAAATTAAATATAATTTCGCCATTGCTGCTGCTCTGTTCTATATTTTCAAGAAGTTCGGGATGATTTGTGGACCATTTTCTCAGTGTGAAACCTCCCGATTTTAATAATCGGTTGAGATCTTCAATGATCTGTTTTCCGCTTTCAATGGAGTGAGCCCCATGTACCAGATCATCCATATAAAATGATTCTGCAATGATCTTTGCTGCTTCTGGAAATGCACTTTGTTCATCCAGGGCTAGACGTTTTAAGGTCATCATCGCTAGAAATGGTGCTGATTTTGTACCGTACGTGACAGTAGTGAGATTGTACGTTTGTAGTGATTGCTCTGGCGTATTCCTCCAGATAATTTGCTGATATTGCTGATCTGATTCATCCACCATTATCTGTCTGTACATTTTCTCGATATCTGATGTGTAAGCAAAACGATATTGCCGCCACTTCAGTATCAGTTCTTGCAGATCCTGTTGTAAATTTGGGCCTTTATACATCAGGTCATTCACACTGTATCCGCTTGACGTTCTTGCTGACGCGTTAAACACCACCCGTAGCTTTGTAGTTGCTGATTCTGCTCGTTGTACGGAATGGTGCGGCAAGTAACACGATAGCGCTTGATTGTTTTTATTGCTGTAACTAGGCACCATATGTCCTAAGGCTATGTATTCACTAATGAATTGTTTATATTGTTCCGCTAGAACAGGTTGCTTGCTAAATTTACGTTCCAATTTTTGGAACTGCGCTATGGCCATCTCTTTGGATGAACCTAGTTTTTCATCGATGTCCGCTTTTAGTGGCAATTTCACTACATAGCGGCCGTCTCCTCGACGTTTTGTAGTAGATGAATAGAAATTGACACATTCTTGATCTTCTAAGGATAAGTTTGATTTCTCGCTTATATCCTCGATGTCCCAAAACTGCTGAATATCATGGATATTATTCATGATCACGTTGCACTGTAGTGATGCTATCTGACCACCACCGTATATGATCCATCCGAGCTGTGTTTCTTGCAACACTGGTTGGGATACACTCTCTCCTTGGATCAATCCTCCCTTTATTATCCAGCCATTGACTTGAGCGCTTAGTAATAAGTCTACTGGACGGTTAATGTTAAAATCTGGGTCAGCTAATTCAAGGTTTTTTATGTAGGACCATTTCGATGTGTCAAATGATTTATGCGGGATATCCTTAAGTATATTATTCATAATAAGTACGTCAGTGGTAAATGAAAAATCGTTGTACGTTGAAAAACAGCTGAGTGTGACTACACCCTTACAATTATGCTCGATTTCGCCTACTCCGCATATTAATCCATTGAATTTAGATCTACGTAATCCTAATTTCTTTGCTGTACTTTCTTTTATTATAGACACTTGTGATCCAGGATCAATGAGAGCTCTTAAGATTTGATACGATCCATCCATCGTTGCTACTTTTATCAAAGCTGTTGCTAATAATACTTCATGCGTCTCTGGATCATTTCGCGACACGTGCGCAGTCATTGCGACATTGTCTTTTGGTTTTGGGTCAACTTTTGTTGCAACGTTGCTTGACTGCGCTGTATTTTTTGAGCAAGCGTCATGTAAAACGGAGTGATGACTTGCGTCACATTTGCGACATCGCCTAACGGAAATGCATTGCTGGCCATTATGATCGAATAAACAGTTTTGACATAATTTCAATTTTGCTACGGTTTTCAATTTTGCATCATTAGGCAATTGCAAAAACTTTACGCAATTAAACATGGCATGTTGTTGACCGCAAAATTGACATTTTGTGGTAGACACGTGTAAGGCTTTCGAGTATGTCTTATTCTGCTTATTGCAAAAGTTAGAGTTATATCGTCTTGCTCTTTGGCTTTCAGGAACTTCACCATTTGTCTGGTTGATTGATTTCGGGGTTACTTGATCTAGCTTCCTGCGAGATGTTTCCAGGCTCGTAAACTTACTTTCTAAGTAGTCTAAGAATTCCTGCAGTACCGGTAGTTCCCTAGAATTTTTTAGAGAGTCTATGTAATCTCCATACGTTTCGTTATCCAGCTTCTGTGCTAATAAATGCACAAGAAGTGGATCCCAGGTGCTGATATCGATTCCTAAGTTCCGTATGGCATGCAAGCTTTCTAGTGCTACGTCATGCAGTTTCTTAATATGACCTATCGTTTGTTGCTGGGTACTCGGGATGCCTAGTAAAGTATTGATGACACACGTAAATATTAACTTTTTATTATTATACCGATGGTTTAAGATTTCCCAACAGGTATGGTAATTATCGGAACTGATAGGAAGATGCTGAATAAGCTTTTCAGCTTCCCCCCTGACCTTCCCCTTCAGAAATTGCATTTTGTGCGCTTGCGATAAGGTAGGGTTGTTATGAATAGCTTCGCTAAAGAGGTCCTTGAATGACGTCCAATGTTGGTAGCTTCCTGAAAATACAGGTATATCAATTTTTGGTGTGGAGTGCTCTCTATGCGATACACTCCATAGCTTTTTATTGATCATTGTTTTTAATTGAATAAATGATCGCTCATGCTGAGTATATACTTCTTCGTAATCCTCTTCCTCTCCACCTATCTCACTATCTAACTCCCAATGGAGGGAATCAATTTGGGACCAGCGCGCTTGAAGTGTTTTCAAGGCGTCCTCCATCTCCCATTTTTCTGACATGGAGTCTAGGTCGATTAACCCTGCTGATCTCTTGAATGCTTTAAAATTTGCGGTTTGCTTACGCAGCATGTCATCTAATTTGCTGGTAGAGCCTTTTGACTCCATGGTACGTAACATGCTGACTTTTGCTGGCTGCTCATAACCTAATGATCCTGCTTTTGCTAGTCCGGCGCCCTCTTGCTGCTCCTGTGTTGGTTGAGTACCCCTAACAGATTTCATAGGTGTTAGCTTGCTTGACAACTGTAGCCGTTGTTCTTCGATGAGAGACTTGGCAGCTGTATAAAGTTTGCTAGCATTTTCATGCATGGAATTTATAAAATATGAATGATCTTTGACCCCATATTCGCAGATAGCTAAATGATTATGCTGAAAATCTGACCAATACCTCTCTAACAACTCTAGTCGTCTTTTAAAATAGTCATCCGATTTCCTGTCGGCGCTATCCTTTTTTATATTTATTGGTATTTTCTTGATTGACTCGGTAAGTTCAAGTTGCTGGTAGTAAAGATCCTCCATTATGCTGCTAGTTTGATGACAAAAAGGAAAGAGCTTACTTGTGCAAAACTGGCTTACGAATGTCGCTGATTTGCTGTAGCACTCCAAATGCTGCTGCTCCGGTGTAGCTCGACGCCGACGCTCTGCTGCCGCAGATATCGAGTGCTGCTGCTGCTGCTTAATTACCGATGAGCTGCTTGCTGCTCAAGATGCTGATTGCCCCGTCCTGGAGGCGCTGATGAGTTGCTGCTTGGGTTGCTTAAAGACGGTGCACTTGCTTAAAAAAGCACACCACCCTGTGCTGCTAGTGCTTAGCTACAAACGCTTTCCTAAGGTTCTGTGGTTTTGAAAGTATGTCCACAGATCACACGTATCACTGTAATCCAATATGCTGATTTCTGGATGATTTCACTCACAAGTTACTTAGTACACGTAACTCCCCAAAGAAAAACAAATACTAAAACTCGCGAGGTCCCACCCGATGGCTCGAAGGACCATATGTAGAAGTTAATAAGTTGGCTAAATGATACTGCTGATAATAAAGTCAAATTAGATATATTGTTCAGACCAAAGGTTTGGTAATACAAAGGAGCGAGGGAGCACCCGCGATGACCGCTAATCGAGTACTGAATGCTTCACTTATATTAATTTGTTAATTGAGGTAAAAATGCGCGAGTAAGCAAAGTGCAAGTGTATGGTTTCACCGTACAGTTTGTTTGTAAGACTGCGAAGTAGAATTGACTTGAAACACATAAAGTTGCTAATAGAATTGAGCATTCACGCGAGCATTCTAACGAGCGTTATGGCGATCTTTTTGCTGAGCCAACTGTTAAGTCTGATAACTTCATGAAGAATTTTTTAACAACAATTGAATAGAGCGTTCGCTAGAAAGATAGTGAGAATGTTCGATTTAAGAAACGAATGCATCGTGCATTCGTTTTTTTATTTTTCTTTTTCTGTTACAAGTGATTGCTCAAGTCTATCAGCAGTTTAATGCACACGTCTAGTCTCCACATTGCATCGTAAGCCGATTACCTGGATCAGTTGGCTTTAAGCTAAGCTCATTTAGTGAAAATAACAATACAGTCATCTCTAAACCTTGAGCGGAAATAATAAATAATGAATGATACCACATTGTACTATAATGACAGGTTTTGTGTAGTCATAGCGTTTACGAGACTAATTTAGATAGATAGATATATATATATAGAATATTTCTATTTATGTGCAAATCATTAACGTGCAAAAAAGCGATGTAATGGGCGATATCTCTTCTAAATATAATTTTTCGATCGATTTGTTAGAGGTAGAGTTATAAACAATACTGCAGTCCGTGGTGTACGATTTACATATAAAAATCCATACGTATACATACATAAAGTATAGAAATACTAAGCATTTTCAAAGTAGAGCGTAAAATCTAATAAAATAAAAATATTTGGTAGTAAAAGTAAGTGTAGTTTAAATTCTCAAACCTAAAACGTCTGTAAAGTTATATTCATGAATTCAATTAAATGAATGCCCCTGTCGAGTGCTCTCAGCATTCGTTCACTCGTGCCTACTGCCTACATGTGGAGGCGTTTATGCTCAATTGCTCATTGTGTGGCTTTGAAGATCAATCAATCAATCAATTCTTAACAGGCCTGTTGGTCTAGTGGTTAGTGACCCCGACTGCTATGCCGGAGGTCGTGGGTTCGATTCCCACCCAGGACAAATGTTTGTGTGATGAGCACGATCATTTGTTCTGTGTCTGGGTATAATTTATCTATAATATGTATGTATTTAGAAATATATAAGTATGTTTATCAGTTGTCTAGTACCTATAACACAAGCTCTGCTTAGCTTGGGACTAGATGGCGTTGTGTGATAGTTGTGGAATATTTGTTTAAAAAAAAACTGTGAGGGGTAAAAGTGCTACTGGATTTTTCTAGAAACACTCAAAAGCAGTCCGGAGTTTAAAAGCTTGCGGATTCGAAGCCGTTTATCTACCACCTGATCTCTCTCTCTCTCTATAGTAGGCGTGTACCGTGCATGCACAGGTTTACAATATACCTGTGCTTCTGCATACACTTGTGTTCTATACTCTAATTCTATTATCATGTCACGGTGGAACCATATAATGCAGTTCATCAATACATTCACTTACTGACGGACAGGTACTGACAGGACAATCAGCTTCGACCTTAATGATTGATACAACATTCACAATCCATTAGCGTCCTTATTCGACGCTAATAAAGGCTACAATTGAATCCACATATGAAACAGCTTGAGCGTGTTGACAATGAAGCCAAATTGTCCTGAAGTCGTCAATATTTTACGAGCGACGATACACACTAAGTCTTGTATATGAAATTACAGAACATTATGGGGCCTTGATGACATAAAGAACGGTAGTCGTAAAAACTGGCCATGTACGAGGTGATGGAAACACATATTCAAGGTTCTTACTTTGAATTTTAGGAAAAAATATTTTTCAAAAGACCGACTTTCATTTTCCCGATTTTTTCTTCCTATAAAGAGACTGGCGCGCTGACTGCCGCGGAGCGTGTCGCGGGTTTGATCGCCAAACGGAACAAATATTTGTTTGTGTTGTTCTGGGTCTGGGTGTTTGTTTATGTACTTTTTATACGCACCCAAAACACAGGAAAAATTTCAATAGTGGGGTAACGTTTTTTTTACACAGAGTAGAGTCGAAATAATAAAAAAAACACTAATTTATTTAATGCCTTTCGACTATTTTATATTTTACAATAATTGTAAACACTTTACTAAAAAGTTTTCCGGTATCTCATAAAGACTTGGATTTCCACGTGTTGGCCAACTTAAAAGAATCCCTCTGTATATAGACCTTTTTTTTTTAGGGTGGCGAAATCATCAAATGAGTCCTCCCGCCCTGGGCGGGGCGGAAGGGACTGTCAGACTCTTACTGACTAAAATCCACCCGTGTTTCTTCGGATGCCCTTTACGTTCCGGGGCCGCGGTATCCTGGATTAAGAAAAAAGCCGCGACCCCAACAGGCATTTGGCCCCGTCGGTGACGCGTGAAACACGAAGCGCCACCGACCCGGGCTTGGTCCTTGGTCGGACGGCGAGCTTACCCATTACTCACCGTCCGCAAGCCCGCTCCGCCGCTGTGCCCTCTGCTGTTCAGAGGGACACGCGTTGGAGCATCCACCCGACAGGCTATTCGCATACGGGCAAAGAGATTCCTTAGGCACACAGTGCCTAAAATAGTTTTTGCCCGCATCCCAGGGTCCACCGGCCCGAAAAACTGGTCTTCCCCCCGGAGGTATCCGAAGGTGAACTCCAGTCCACGGGCGCAACTGGAGGTTTCCTGTCTTAGCACCCCTCTGTATATAGACTTAACAATAAAAACTTGTTGGGGAAGGAACCCTAAAAAGACGTAGTTTTATTGACACTAGATGGCGGCAGTGTGTCCTGGCACGCCAGCCTGGACCAGTTTCTGGCACAGTGGCACTGTCGTGTTATATGAGAGAGCGCTTCCGTGAACTTATCGACACTACTTTAAATATTCGCACGGAAATGTTGGCGCGAGGACTCTTGCTTGAAGGGGCCGCGATATTTTCTTTTCTGTGTGTATTGTGACGTATGATAAGAGGTAACGTACGATTGTTTTCTTCTACCAGCTTCTTGAAGATCTCACATTTCTGAGAGTTTAATTTTATCAAGATTTATTTTAAGGTTAAATCAGAAATCCAAACATAGATAGTCTCAATAACTGATTTTATTTATTTAATAACTTGCACAAAATATGTGATGAGATTTACTGTGTTATTATGAAATTTTTAATAAATGGATAATACTTTTTCCCAGAATTTTGCCATAGAATATTGTGTATTCAAACCGTTGGTGGGACATTATTGCGTCTCAGTACGCCGTACGGCACAATTCCGGCTGTAGCCTGAGATTAGAACGCTTCTGATTAACGACGATAGGCTCGTCCCTTATCTAGTCAAGGCTTAATACCGACATCGCTGTGTTGGTTTATGTTGCTAAAAACTAAAGCATTGAATTTCTGCTACGGTGACGTCGGTCGCGTACGGTTAGACGCGTACGAACGGTCGCGTATTATAGTAAGAAAGAGTGACGTAATACGCGTCGCATCGACGTCAGTGACATATATCGTGCTATATAGAAAACATTTTTCACAGAAGCACAAAGCAATGTATTTCATAATGAGACTATTTTGTTCAAGAAACAAATCAAACATTTGTTTTTTAATGATTATTGTTCGTTCGTTAAATATAAAAACATGTGCTGAATTTTTAAATATTATAATAATATAATATTAAATAAAATTAATATAATACTATACAACGAAAAACATTTAAAAATATAAAATGATTACTAAGCGCTTTGATTATTCTATGACATTACGTTTTGGGTGAAATTTTATATGAACCGAAATTCCATATTAACTATTGGCTATCTGTAAAAAAACGCAGAACCGATTTTATTACTTCCAGAATCTCTCACCTCTGTTAAGACCTTTACCCACAGAGCGCGATCCGTTCCAGAGATACGATCTGACGATACGATCTCATCGCACGCATCGATCTCTGTAACCTATAGATGTCCATATGTGCTTCTCACTGCCGGCGTCAGAACACATCGCGTGCAGCCTTTACAGAGATTGCATAGACCTTTATCTGACCAAAATCAATCTCTGTTCTCTTTATGAGTCCTGTGTCAAAGCAGCATGAATATTAAATGGTAGAATTTATTATTGAGAAGGAAACACTAGGGTAGAACCTTACAAATGAACTCAAGAGAAGATATACACTTTCGATAATTACACATTGCTATTATAATTACACCAAAACAAAGCTAATAGGCACGCGAACAGTGATTTAATTAAGACGCGACTCAAATGAGCTTATTATGGAGCGACGTATTAACAACATGGCGCGGATTAATGCGCTAATCATTACTTACTGTCCCTCCGACATATTGAGAGGTGGTGCGAGTTAGGCCGTATTGTGACATTCGCCGCTAAGAGGACGTACAAAAACATAATGTACTAGGTAGACCTTTGGGCATTACCCAAGGGTCTGACTGCATAAAGTTCGCTAATGCGTGCGCAGAAGTTGCCGTTCCTTCTGGGTGTGCTAGTCACATCTTAGGTGTGGGCTAGTGCTAGAATAAGGCCAAAAAATCACTTATGCCTTTGTCAAACAGACAGGCGAAAGCGAAGCGAGTCCGAGACGATACCGAATCGAAACGAGATGTCAGTCCGATAGTTCTATCACGCTATCGGATCGCTTTCGCTTTTCTATGTGACTGGATTCAAACAATTCCATACATAATAAATAAAAACGTCACGCTTCGCATTCGTCACGCCTGTCTGTTTGACAAAGGCTTAAACGAATTGTCCTTACTACCAGGATTTGATAAAAATATCTTTTGTGTGATTAGTTGCAAATTACAAACGATATATCAGCAAGATTTGATCTAAATCCATTTTACAGTTTTTACGTAACAAAGATCAATTGATTCATCCATCCATCATCTCCATTTACTTTTTTACAATTGGCAATTGCACCTATACGAAGCCGGGTCCCCAGATCGCTAGTAATTTATAACTTCTAATCGCTCCCGCATCTACTTTGACACAAATCTCTAACAAAGCATCGCACAAGGCATTGGCAACGATTATGAACACTCATGTGTCAGCAACTGATATACTACTTAGATGATTATATTAACACAAGCTTTAAAAATTCATTTACCATGAAGAAATTGTGAATAACTGATACATTTATGACGGTACGGTCCCACACGGAACAAATATTTGTATGACCTACAAGTAGTTGTTCCGGGTCTGACTGTTTGTGTATGTGAGTTTCAATGTCTGTAAACGCACCCACAACACAGGAGAAATTCCTGGTGTGGGGCAACGTTTATTTTTTTAAGAAAAAAAATTTTATCATGTACTGCATTCGAGCCGTGACAATGACATAAAAAATACTTTTTTTTGAAGGGTAAATTAAGTAAGGGACCAAGCTTGAATGGCATCTCAAGCTTAATCAGTGTCTTGTATTATATTGACTAGAATAGGGGCAAAGTCTAGATAAAATCCTTGATCTATTTTTATCTAGCGTCTACGGCAGTATTGACTCGAACACGGGCGAAATTTAAAATTCGAATTAGCAAAATCTTTTTTCATCTACCTTAAAGATCCAAAATACGTACAACTTCCTCCCAGCTTTTTCTAAAAATAGCACAAAAAAAAACACGTAAAATTATCTCAAAAGACAACCGACACGTTCAACTACGTCCGGTAAGTACCAGGACAGCAGCAATCCTTGAGAGCTAACAACAAAACGCTCTCATGTCCAGAGGCACATAAATCAGGCGCGCCATACATCACCCGCTCAAAAGGAGCGCCTCGCTAATGGTCCGGTGATACGGGGCAGTGGATGTTGAAGACTCATTCTGTACGTAGCTATGTTTTTTTGGTGATTAGGTATAAAATTGCAGCACTCAAAATATATTGACTTTTCATAATTTTGTTACAAAACGAAGAAACTAAATATTTCTATTACCTTTTCACGCCTTGGCGTCTAAACGGATTCCGATAATTAGAAAATAGATAGCCCCGATGTTTTTGTTCAGATAATATCTCTCAATAATAATTTCTGACCACCACGTGATCTCAACAATACTGCAGGTAAATTAGTCAGTCTGCTTATTACCTTTCAACTGTACACTAAAGAAAAGTTTTACAAAGCGCATTAACAGTGTGTCGTTGTTAGGATTACGTGCTTGATAGTGAATAAAATAAAAATCTCAGATTATATGAAAAAGACGTGTACTTCGATGCTCGTTGATTGGTACAATACACAGATAACATATTATTACAGTGACATTAAAATGACATATGTATTTTGACATGGCCTCTGGGCCTTTGTGCCTTCTAGCAAATTGAACTAAATGTTGTGTTGCCAACAGTCGTATTCACAATAATTGAGAAATCAAGTAACATAAAATGATTCGATGCTTTATTAATCGTGGAACTGTCTTTTCAGGTAGTCTGACCCTGGAACATAAAGGGCTATTAAAGGAACACCTTGGATTTTAAATCAAACCGAGTCCCAATGCGAGAGGACTCATTTGATGATTTTACAAAATAATCTGATAAGGTGCAGCCTATGGTTTCAAGAGCAGGTTTTCTCGGCAAGTCATGCATAATAAGACCACAGAAAATTCCATCAGAGTTTCCATAACATAAACTTAACCAAGGCAAGGCAAGAGAAACTAACTATTACAAGCTCTTTAAGAAACATTCTTCCCCACAGCAAAACTGCAACAAACAAAGTGGAAAATTATGAAAACTTACAACACTTAGGTACCAGGCGCACATACCGGGCTGGAGCTCTCACCCCGCGGCGGTGGCCGTTCTAAGTGGAGAATGGCCTATTAAAACCTGCACACCTTTCATATCGTGCAGGCGATACCCCGAGGATAAAATTTAACTATGACGTTAACTTGGAGTGCTAAATAAAATGTATATTTGAATTGATCGTGTATGCATTTTATAGACTTTAGTGGATAGTTTGAAACTGTAGAGACTGACAGAATATCGGAATAAAAATGTCCTAACTTTCAAGTTAAAAACAATTCTGAAACAATCAGAGTGGTGTTTTATAAATTAAGTTATGAATAAATTAGTGCCCTTTTGTTGTAATGGTAGCAAACGCATTAGCTGAAGTTTTGATTAATATGTTATTGGGTTTTTCCATCAGGAGTATCGAAGCTGCCTAAAGTGTTTTGTTAATACTAAAAAGCTCACCCCTTAAAACATGAGCGTGATAGATCATCATCATAATATTCCTACCCTAATTCCATTTTACTTGTGGTCAACGCAACTCGTTTTATTTATCCATTCTCCTTTGCGAAACGTCAAAGCATCATTTACTCATCATTTGATAGTGGCTGATCAAAAGCTACACTAGCAGTTTTAAGTAATTTCGTTCAAGAGAAAATAATTTAATCGTTCTGTTTAACAGCAACTATTAAATGAACAATGTTCTTCTCGACTAAAAATAGCATCCAACTAACATCTGCTCCAAAACAAAACGTAATCCCGGTACTACATGAAGCACTAGTTTTATTAAATTGCACGTACAACGCAACTGGAACAAACAGACGGAGCCAAGCCTCTCTAATGCGAACATTTTCCAACACAACTCCACACCAAAAACTCAATTTACAAAGTTCCCATACAAAATATAAAGAAATCAAAGGAATGCGAGAAACGTCACTACTTTAACCAATTCTTGACAATAAACAAGTTGACTATAAGACATGTTCTGCCAGCCGACTCCCTCTGGGAGCTGACAGGCGCGCCCGGGCGGAGCGCGAGGCTCACGAAAATATACATTCTGCGTTTTGTATAAAGTTGGGATTTCTTTGCGTATATCATATGAAGTACAAGACTACTTGATAAACAAAATTAGACCCTATTTTAGATGTCATAAAGCGCAAATTAGGTAATGTAGTGTTGTATTTCTCAAAGGAGCGATTTAAACCATGTTCAGAAATGCTTGCGGTGAAAGCTTTCTTGGCAGAGTTCTGCTTGCTGTTTTATTTTTTTAAATCGCGATTTATGTTCGTGGAGATGTTAAGGTATTCTAAAGGGTCTCGGTTTTCTTGCTTCTATAAAATTATGCGTTACGAGACGTTGAAAAATGAAATAAGTTTATGAGACGGAAATAAATAGCCTTGGCTATGAAAGTGTGGCTTTCTTGCATCAAACAGATTTATTAGTTGGTAGCGGTTGTATCGCTGCACTTGGTATGTTTTAGATTTTTTTTTACTGCGAGTTATCTTTTCAATTTACCTATTAAAAAAAATGTTATATGTGCTCTCATTTTGAATTATTGATATTGTTTGTTTTTCATTTCTTGTAACTTATGCATCCATTAGCAGTCAATATTTTCAACTTATTTTGTAGAAACGTGAAAGCGAAATAATATGAATATCTTTTTTTTTATCTTACTATATTTCTCGACATTGCATTACAAGTAACTGCGTATTCTGAGAACTGTATAATTACTGGACATGATCTGTTCCAAAACTTTTTACAATAACGTTAAATGTGGTTCATCCGTTCTTTTTCACAATTTAGTAATAAAATTCCAATGAAAAGAACTGAATTTATGTTAACACTCTCACGAACTCGTCATCACGCACCCGCCATAAACTGAATCCTACAAACCGACTTTATTCGTATTTCAATTTTTGTCCAAAACCTAAGAAACCCCAGAAGTCATCTAAGTTGAAGTGAACAAATCTTCTGTGGTCAATAAAATCGTTTACTGCCTACTTTCAGTAATCTTTTCGCAATGTAAGCATTTCAATCAAATCAAAATCATTGTAGTAAAGCTTCTGTGAGGCAGTGCACGCTCATAATTGGGGTAAGGAGGAATAAAACTGTCCGTCTTGGATCGTAAAAATGAGGAGAGGTGGGCTTAAGGAGGTGTTATGAGTCCCTGGAGGAGCGAAGTGCTGCGAGAATCACTTTATGAGGCTTGTGGTCTGAGCTTCATGTCTAGAAAAACTGGACATCTGAAAGATTTGTTCTTATAGTCAGTTGTAAATTCATTTTCAAAGAATATAAACATGTAGATAAATCCGACTGCTAAGAAAGAGCAGTGGTGGCTCAGTGGTATCTATGATTTATAGGTCGTGGGTTCAAACCCAGCCAAACGCATTTCTTTGTTTTATTTATTTCATCACCTCTGTTCGAAACTGTGAAGGATAACATCGTGAGAAAACCGGCATGTCCCAGAACCAAAACTAACCCGCACTGGGCCCACGTAGTGGATCATGGCCCACTCCCTCTCACAGAGAGGAGGTCTGTGTCCCAGCAGTGGGAATATTATGAGCTGATGACGAAGAATGGTTTATCTATAAGCCTTTGTGAAACAGACAGGCGTCGCGAATGCGAAGCGTGACGTTTTTATTTGTAATGTATGGAATTGTTTGAATCCAGTCACATAGAAAAGCGAAAGCGACCGATAGCGTGACAGAACTATCGGACTGATGTCTTGCTTCGGTTCGGTGTCGCTTCGGAAAAACTTCGCTTTCGACTGTCTGTTTGGCAAAGGCATAAACGTGTTTATTGATGTAATTAATCATTAGTGAAGTTTTCTTTAAAGAAACTGCCAAGAAATATCAAGAATTAGAAAAGATGCCACGTTTGCTCATGTGTTTACATATTAGGCAGTAACATTTTGAATACACTATATCCGTAGTTATTGAGAAATGTTTTTGTCTTCACTCAAACTGTTCAAGGCCTCCGTGTATTTGTGTCATTTTACCAAACACGTGTTTACGGGAAGCTGTTGCAATAAAATAAGAGAGGATTTTCATGTCGGAGACGATTCTAGTAACTTGTTATGTATGTTTATCTTTTAAATGTTTGCGTTTGTGTTCATCTATACATATAATAAATATTAAATATTAATTATAAACTGCAACTGTTTAATGTTTATTTACCATCAAGAAATTGTAGACGAGTTTGAATATATTGCGTAGTATTAATAAATAGACAATAAATTTATTAAATTAAAATAATACAATATAGTCATGGGCGTTTTATGTGTTGTATGTAACTGTAACCTAGTGAATAAAATAAAATCAAGTAATTATTTCAGTCATTGCTGGTATCTACTAAATTGCATGAAAATTAATTTTGTGTATCCCAGGACATTCTTTTCAGTAACCACCAGCCGGGTTTAAAATAAATTAAATACTTTTCAACCATTTTTCTAACATAAACGAGTATATAAACAAACCAACTGTTAAGTAACATAGGGCACTAATAAAATAATCGACTAACCTAACCTAAAACTTATATGTATATGAAGCTATAATTATGGCGGCTATGAGTTTCAGAATACTTACCAAGCTATAACCAAGTTATTAATCAACTCCAGAGAAAATAGCCAATAAATAGCGCGAACTTGCAAACTAATCGCCTCCGAGCACCGCACTAAGTCATGTCCCTACGTATGTGGGGCGCTGGGCTGGTACTTAATAATGCCTAAGACCGGTACCTGCCCGGAGGTACCATTAGCTAACTAATTTAGGAACCTAGGTGAATCAACAACTTTCTCTAAAACAATTTATTTATAAATGCGGGTAAATGTATGTTTTACGTGGTGTAAAGGTTTTTGTTGTATTTGTATGTACAATAATCATAAAATTTTGTTAAAAAACAATAATATAAAAGTACTAAAAAAAATGACTAGGGTATCATGAGACCACTGAAGATATCTCCCAGATAAAAGCAATTCATATTATTATTCCATTGTGATTCTGCCACTTTTTTAAGCGGGCAGAACAGAAGACTGTTACGACGGTTAACGTGCGTAGCAATCTGCTACGCCGTAGCAATATGCTACGCCGTAGCAAACGTGTAGCTGTTGTAAACTATTTTGATCTACTCAAAATAACAATAACAGTATCTATTAAAATAGTAGTTTTTGTGAAGTGAGTAGCAAAACCGAAAGTAGAAAGTGAATTTGCAATCATTTAAAAAATAGGCGGCTAACACAATTTTTCGCTCCGAACACAATTGTGTTATGCGAACACCTAAACTGGTTATCATTTGATACATTGAGAAATGAGTTTTGAACTTCTCCCTCGTTCGCAACAGTTCCTATTTACTTGTTTTTACGACACGTTGTTATTCAAATATCTTGGTAAAGGCGGTACATACACTTGGCTGACAGTATAACTTTGACAACGGAATGATTGCTCGTAAATTTTATGCTAATACTATTTGCTTGCATTATGAACGTAATGTTTGTGGCAGGAAAGAAGACGGTTTTTCTTCGAATTCAATTTTCTTAATTTACAAGATAAATGGGAGACAAAAAATTGGGAATGAGAGAGAGGGGAATAGAGGAAGTAAAGACACTGATATTTTTCAGAATAGTCCAATGCGTAGTATGATAGCAAGTTGTCAACTGTTACGATTATAATACACTCACTCGATTATACACGCACAATATTTTGCATTTTTTGTAAAACATGCATAACAATATTGAGTTGAAAGAAATATTCGACCGCGAACAGGATTTGAACTTGCAACTACTGGATTCAGTACATCCGACGATCCTTACCAACTGAAGCAAATACAAGCGTCGAAATTTTAAATTCATTCGTATCGTCTTACGATGGCGTTGACTTTTGCGACACATACCTACGTTAATACGTAGAATAATTAAATATTTATCAATTAAAATAATAATATGCTCTCAATGTACACAAATCAATAAAGTCGTAAGTACAACACCTTTTTTTTTTTTTTTGCGTGGTAAAATCATCAAATGAGTCCTCCCACCCAGGGCAGGGCGGGAGGGACTGTCAGACTTGTGCTGACTAAAATCCACGGTGTCCTTCAATAGTCCTTTACGTACCGGGGTTACGGTAATTTGTGAGTCCCGCGACCCCGGCAGGCTTTGGCCCTCTACAGGCCCCGTCACTATGCTGACACTTCTTGAGGCGCGCGTGGAACACAACGCGCCGTCGACCCCGCATGGTCCATGGTCGGACAGTTAGTCGCCCATTACTCGCCGCCCACATGAAATAACGGTTCGGTAATTTTGAACGAATCACCCACCCAACGTTTTCCATATGAAAACCATTTTGCAATGTTATTATATTTTTTTAATAATATAAAATTTATTTATAAAAAATATTTAGATTTAATTAATTGGATTGTATAGTGTCAGAGGTCAGATTGTCAGTTTATGTTAGAACCGGATTTAAACCTGGTTTGGGTTTAAAAAGCACGGTGTGCCCAGTAACTTCTCAACTAGGTACTTTATTCAATCGAATACAAGCTCTTTAAGGGGAAGTTTATTTCTTGACTGTTTCCAAAGTACTTCTACTTAAAGTTTTACTTACCATCTAGTAAACTGTTGAGTCACAGCAAAAAACTGTTCCATGTTTATTTACTTTTAAACTTCTAAAGTAACTAAAGGAAGTTTTACTAGACTATTCTTTATATTCATGATTGTGGAGTTTAAATGGTTTAGTGTTAAACTGGGAATAGGCCGAAATAAAGTAGGATGTAAAATGATTGATCCGTAAAAGACTTTTCATAAATTATTTTATTACATTCAGAATATTGCATGGCCCTGGGAACAGTGTAGTGTGATTGTACATAGAACAAAAAGTAAAAAAGCTAACTTATGTTAATAGTAGCGAGGACCCTCTCACCGCGCCTGGTCAAAAATAATGTTTCTTATCCATAATCTACGCAGACTTTTAGCGACTGCGATAAAAAAAAAGAATCAATTGAAATAAGTTGTTAAGTAATCTTAAACTCACACGAGTCTAAACAAGTGACATGTGGTTGTCGCTTGATGGTTATTGCCGTTACAGATGGCATAGGATGAGGTCGTGATTGAGGCCGTTTTAGCATTTTTAGACAAGGAATAACGAGTGACTATTTTCGTATACCTATACTATATTTTATCAACAATGATTGGCATACCTATGCTAAAACGGACAGATATTTGTACTGTTTAAAACTAAACTATGTTTCAAATTGAACAGTTTTCAGCGCTTTTGCCTTTGTCAAACAGATGCGTGAGTCCGAAGCGATACCGACCTGAAGCAAGACGTCAGTCCGATAGTTCTGTCACGCTATCGGATCGCTTTCGCTTTTCTATGTGACTGGATTCAAACAATTCCATACGTCACGCTTCGCATTCGCCAAGCCAGTCTGTTTGACAAAGGCTTTTGTAATTGACGTGCCAGTTGCAGTGGGTTGAAATACCAACAATGTCAATGAAACCTCAGACTTCACATAATATTATGTGAAAATAGGACTACAAAGGTACGCAAAACGTACGAAATTTCCACTATTGTAATAAGGTTGAAAAACTTTTGAAGAAAGATATTTTGAAATAGATTGATGCGCTGGCGTCCATACTTATGACATATGTCAATAAAAGTTTTTCTTTCTTTCTAATACGGACATAGTCAAAACCCATAAAAAAAAGAAAATTGCGTCGTACGTATAATAATTTTGATGGCGAATCAAATTTTCATACTCCATAATACATGCACATACTAAAACTAGCTAATAAAACAAAAGAAGGATGGCGAAGAGTTATAAAATATGATAGAAGAACAACTTCGCAGTAGTTGCCAGAGGTTTCCTCTCTCCAGGGTGACGTGGCGAGCCAGTGGCGGTCTACATTCAGTTTTATGGGCGGCTAATAAAGTTTGTTCCACGGAAATGTTATTAAATTCGAGACGCTGCGACGTTGACGGAACGCTCCTGTCTGCGTACTGCAGAATATAGACTGGGAGACTAGATGAAAATAGATGAATGTGATTTTAAAACATTAACATTTTGCATTACTGAAGTATTTTTAAAATTACACGATCACTAGAACTCTCAACCGGATATTTAGCATAGTTATTTGTTTTAAAAATCCGATTTTTCGGCACTGTTGCAAACGCTACTGACAAACTGTAATTATTTATTTAAATTTCCATGTATAGTTATAATTGTCGAGATTCTAACTTCCTAACTTAATATAAGAAATGTGAAAATAAGTTTGTTTGTTACCTTGCTAATGAACATTATTACTTTACCAAAAAAAAATACTATTCCCGATGGAAACGATTTAAAACGATGTAATAATAGATGTGTCGCAGAATCGAATTTCAAGTCCTAAATTAACGCGAGAGAAAAATACATGAAATTTCAGAATAACCATTTAAATTTACGCATATTTATAATATAAATAAATAATAGTTAAATTTCGCCTGCACATTTACATTGGGTCTTGACTCCCGCGCTGGATGACTCGAGTCGGCTGGCTACCACCCAGGCGGCGTGCCATGTTAAGTTGCATTAGAGCGAGGGGCCGTCACGCCATCGCTACGTTTGAAGTCGCTTCTAACACGACGATGCCACGTTTTTCCCCACTTGCCACTACGTATTTCATTTTGAGTTTCGAATTCGTGGAAGTTTTCCCGGATTTTCGATTTATTTTAGAGTACGAACTAAAATAATGTTGTACTTAAAAAGACATAAACAGCCATAAAAATACAATCATTTTGTATTTTTATAGCAATGAGACCCAAAAGCTAAGCCGTAGTGCTTCGTTGTTTAGGTTTATTCTATTTGCATGCATTTCCATTATTTTCCCTTGCACCTGATCCATAATCCTCGTATGCCTAGCTCTCAATCCCAAATAAAATACAGTTTTTGATTCATAAAAATATTTTTGTTTAACCACATAAAAACAATAAAATTGTTTGAGTGCACGCGCGTACGGTCAGCATGTGCTGATGGCGCCCGGCGTCGCACAATTTATAAAAAACAATTTTTCATCGCACCACCACTCGTATCGAGGGAAACATTCAACGCGTACGCGTCGAATTTTAAACCGAATTAACTCTCAAAAAAAGTTCGTCTAAACCGTTTCGTAAAAAATTTCGTTCGAAAACCCATCCGTTCACGTTTCGCTCCTCCGGCCACGCTTCCACGCGGTTTCTGTTCAAAAAGTTTGTTTGGACTGTGCGAAATTCGTTTGCTGAACAAATATTCATTTTTTTCGCGGTGCTCTGTATACAGCACTTTGCATTGTTTTTTAAACGGATGTCCTGTTTACTTTTGTGGGGGCCACGGTCGCGGTTTTATAGCCGTGTTTATTATGTCTCGTGTATGGGGCGCTTTATTTCGACTTTGGGCCGCTCGTCTCTGTTACAGTTTGAAAGATTTATTACATTTTTAATTGTAGCGGAAGCGTGCGCCGTAAACAGTTTCGTTTGATAATATTTGCGCAAGTTTGCGGGATACGTTGCGAGATTACTGTGTTACCAACGTTTCTAGCTGAATGTACGTTTTAAATGTTGTTTATTTACTCTAATAATTTAGTGCGGTAAACAGCTCTTATACCTCGCGGTTACTGGAGCGATGTTGAAGTTTCTCGGGGTTTCAATCGTAGCAGATAAACAGCCATGATGTATGTGTTACATTTCTTACGAAATACTACACATGTGCAAAGTGCTAAACACATTTATTACCAGTCCACCTTTTTTGAAGTGAAAACTTCTTTAGCGGCGTTGAGCACTTTTCTGTAATGGGTATAAAATCTTAAACTCGCGTCAGGACACGTGACCCTGACCGAAAAAGCGTAGGACGGCGCAGGGCGCTTGCGTGAATGTTCGTGTGACTTTATTACTTTTAAAGAAGTTTGTATGCTGGATACATTCGTTGCTAGGTAACATTGTTTATAAAAGATGTACGTCACATTGGAAAATTATTGAAATAAGAAGTCAACCATTTTTGCGAGTAGTACTAAAATCTGTTCACAAGATATTTCCAACAATTACTATTCAAGTTTTCACTTCTGCCGGCACTCCCAGAGTGCAACCCGTCGTTTTTTTTTTTTGAAGTGAAAACTTCTTTAGCGGCGTTGAGCACTTTTTTTGTAATGGGTATAAAATCTTAAACTCGCGTCAGGACACGTGACCCTGACCGAAAAAGCGTAGGACGGCGCAGGGCGCTTGCGTGAATGTTCGTGTGACATTCGTTGCTAGGTAACATTGTTTATAAAAGATGTACGTCACATTGGAAAATTATTGAAATACAAAGTCAACCATTTTTGCGAGTTTTACTAAAATCTGTTCACAAGATATTTCCAACAATTACTATTCAAGTTTTCACTTCTGCCGGCACTCCCAGAGTGCAACCCGTCGTTTTTTTTTAATCTAAAAAGATAACGACCACGCTAAACCAACAATAAATGAATACAGACATTGCATTAACATTTTACTTAAAGCAGAACCAACCAACAAAGTACCAACATAAGAAAACAGATCCTTTTAAACATTGTATGCGCAATAATATTCAAATAAAATTCAAAGCAGCAAATAATAGAGTGTGCGATCTAAACCGCTCACAACTATTTGTTACAAAGAAGAGCAGGCGAGCGCTATTCAGATCACGTTCTCGGAGAGGAATAATATATCCCACGGGAATTGTTATCACCGGCTAATATTAATAAACGCACTCTTTGTGGCTGGTGGATGAAGTTAGTAGAAGCTTTTTGTACGATAAACTGTTAACGTTCGCATAAGATCTTCTAATCGAAACGAATATGGACTGTGTAGGTTTTTTTTTTACGTGGTAAAATCATCAAATGAGTCCTCCCACCCAGGGCAGAGCGGGAGGGACTGTCAGATTCGTACTGACTAAATTCCAAGGTGTCCTTCACTAGCCCTTTACGTACCGGGGTCACGGTAATGGGAAAGTCCCGCGACCCCGGCTGGCTATGGCCCTCTACAGGCCCCGCGCCGTCGACCCGGGCATGGTCCATGGTCGGACAGTGAGTTGCCCATTACTCACTCTCCGCATGCCCGCGCCTACGGTGGCCGGAGATCGTCTGGCGACGTCCGTCGCCGTGGGCGTCAAAGGTACATAAAATAATGTTTTGATCAGATTCAGACCAAAACATGTATGGTATTGTACTGTAGAATAGACAGAGAACCCACACTAGTACTTGCTCTACAAAAATCATCTTTACTGCTACGATATAAGAGACTGACGTCTGTTTGCTTTTCAATACGGACGGAAGCAGACCTTGAGTTGGTCTATCGTAGTACACAGTTTCAACAAAATATGAGACCAGTTTATATTAGGTCTGTTACCACAGATTTGAGATTCTGTTGTCTACACATAAATACAAGCACTCCACCCGCCACAAACTCATGTAACTGTAATTTTTGATGGATTTTTTTAAATCAGTCGATTGGTTTCTTGAGTTTATCCATTATAAACAAACAAAAAATCTGGTCATTCCTCTTTACAATACTAGTGAAGATAAATCATATACAACTTTATAATAATCACAGAAAGATAAATATCATTAAAGCCTTTGTCAAACAGACAGGCGTGGCGAATACGAAGCGAGGCGAATTTGAATCCAGTCATATAGAAAAGTGAAAGCGATCCGATTGCGTGACCGAACCGATGCGAAGATGTGGCGAAGGCGTATTTGGTCTGTTTGACGTCGTTCATAAAAAGTCAGCTAATACAATTGTCACGCCTCGGTTCGCTGCACCCAGTTTGACGTCTCGTATCGCTTCGGACTCGGTCCGGTTCACTATCGCCTGTCAGTTTGACAAAGGCTTAAATGAACCCGCAACTTTCATAACAGGAACGAAAACTCCAAAATGAACTTTCAAGTATCACTTCAAAAATACTAAACTGTACAATCCACATTATTTATCAACAACACCTAAATAAATAACACTATCGTAAAAACACTCCTCTAATCCGAACTAAACCCCTACCTTTCACAGTCCTATATATTTCAGCCCGCGCTCCCTATACAAAGCTTACTCTTTAAATAAATAGCGGCAAACGTGAGCAAATCTTGGACAAACACTAGTACTTGGCAAACAAAATCTGTATCGACTAGGAACGGATAGACATGAATAAAATATCAACAGTCAAAATTTTAAATGTAGTAAGCGACATTATTAACGCTGTTAGATTCACAACCTTATGTTTAAGACAAAAAGTTTAAAATTCAACAGCTAGTTCAATGTTACATAGACCATTTTACATTTCTACCTTTAATATGTGCGGGTCTTCATTGAAACAGGTTATTGATGATAGTCATGTCTAGATATTTGTGTGTCTGTGTCGGTAAATAGAGATGGCGTTATGTTTTTATTGTGGGTTTATGGTGAAAAGTAGGTCATTGAATTTGCTAACTCATGCACACTATTTTAAAAGGGGTCGGAGTTTAAATATTCTTTTATTCAACAAAATACATGATTTGACTGGAATACCACTTTGTCTCATTTGGAAACATACTGGGTAGATGATGATATTCACACATTTGTTTGTTTTTCGACAAGTTGAAAGAAAAACCAATGGGATGGGAGCCCATTTTGAACGCCAAATTATACTTGTAAGTGAGATAGGCTAGAATGGAAAATTCACACTTTAAGCATTTTTTTTAAATTTCATTTTTTACTAACTCCTAACTCTCAATTACAGCTCAAACCTGCCAGCTGTAATAGAACATTAATAGGCCGTTTGCACAATATACTCAGGGGCAGTCGTAAACCACATCAGTGTTGCCAGCCTTCCATTATCCCGTACGTATTTATTGCTCGCTGCCCATAATTTCACCTTACTTTAACATTTACGATGTGCCGAGTTAAAATAAAGCCACACTCAATCTGGGAGCGAAATACGAAGGGATCTCAGGCACTCTCCAATATTCAATTTATTTTCTAACAACTACACTGAGTACACGTACACTATACGTGTACCTAAGACCACAGAGTAACAAAGTTCTTTTAGCTTCGCAGCTGGAGAGTCAGTTGGATCATTTTCTGTACGGTATTTTGTCAGACTGTGGCGAGGGATGCGGATTGCATTACAAATGTACGCACGAATTCTCAAAGGACGTCCACTGATTGAAAAAGAAAACAGCTTCGCCGCTGTCCGATTGATTCTTTGTGCCCTCTTCGTGTATATCTTGTCTTAGATAGACCGGGAGCCCGGAGGTGAACGGGAAGTGATTTCATTTTTAATTTGTTTCAACTGTTGTTTCTGCAGTGACCTGTATTTTGTACTGTAAACATTTTGTAATGGGTTTGTATTGTTCAGTTAACATAGATATTTGTAAAAGAGGGATTTTTATTATACCTACCTGACACGCGTTAGTTTGAGATGTTTTTTTTGTCATTCGTTTATCAATGCAATATAGATAAGTTGCCCATGTTAGGTGAATTAAAAACTGGCAAAAAAGTCGAAATAGTACACAACACGTGTTTCAGGAATGTAAAATCCCGAGATATAATAAATTGTTAACTCTATTATAATATTAATATTTTTTGTTATAAGATCATAGTACTGCACACTCTGTGAAAATTTTTGCTTTTGACGGATCGTGTTTATGCAAAACTCCCGGAAATGAGGTCACACCCTTAACTAGAACTTTCCTCTCCAATTTGATTAAAACTTCAAAGGTAGTGACGGCGTCATTTAAAGCCACTTACTGTCTTAAAGTGCTGTGTTTAACGACCCCAGTGATGTCTATAAAGGGTCATCCCTACGCACGCCATAAACCCCTGTTCCATCAATTAACTTTTACTACTTACATGGCATGATAACCCACCCGATATCCCTATTTCAATTACACCGTTAAATCAGAATAAAATCTGTACATGTATTTTTAAATCTGTAAAAACAGTCACAACACTGAAAACAGGTTTGTTTTCGAAAGTCCTTTGTTATGCTTTAATTTAAAATTTTAATAATAAAAGAGAATTTATGCTCATTGGCGTTCACAGAATACATTTTATAATTTGCTTTTCTTCTTTTTTAACATTCAGTGCGATTCCTGGACTTCATTTTTGATTCAGTCAAAAATATAGAGTGAAGAATAAACACACACCTATGTAAATATGTGTGTTATTAATAAAAACAAAACTGGCGTGTAAGATCACGAGAGTTAATGATTTTTTCAGTTCATTGTATAATTAATATCAATTAATTATTCTGAACTTGCTTATGTTATATTGGGGTAATTCAATACTGCTTTATTTTACGTATTCACAATGACCATAATCTTTACTACTTAAGTCTCCAATAAAATAAAATAAGCACATGTTTCATTCCAGCTCCCGGGCTGGGTGGACGGCTAGTACAAACAGTGTCCGTTCCGGTCCGCTCGTTACGTGCCACTTCTACACGTCACTCGTTAGTTGTATGCAAAAATACTGAAAATTCTCGGCGACCAAACACGCTTAGATACTGTCGCTGAAGCATAATGTTGGGAGACCCAGCATATGACCATTTTAGTGGTTTGAACATAAAGAATAGAACTGGAAGAAAGAGACTGATATATATTTTTTTCAAGTTGGGTATTACATAATTTTATCGAAATCGATTTTATGGTATTGGATATTAGCGTGTAAATTACAATCAAATTAACAAATATTAAGATTTCCGATTGAAGAAGGCGCATGCGTAGACCAGAAGATAGGCTGAAAAGTTAGTTGTTCTGTAAAAGAAAGATACATTCGTTTGTTGCTTTTATTGATTTTAGATTGTATTTGTGTGAAGTTTCAAGCGCATTGAACTAGCAAATAGGATGTCTCATACAAACGAAAACCTCCTTTTCATCCCCTTTAAAGGTCTTGTTTCGAAAAACCCAATTCACGTTCCTATTCCCAGTTGATTCAGTTGTGCGTGATTATGTCAGTCAATCCAGTCGTATAAACAGTTTTCTGTAATCTAAACTATATTGTTAAAACTTTGTTACATTGTTTTTTCTATTAAACATCAGCGACCAAAACGTCGTTTACCGCAAACCGTCACATATCGACGGGTAAAACGTAACTTTGGTCGAAAATTAGTTATGAATAAAAATAAATTATAATACAGTAGCTCTAACTATAATTTTAAAAGGAATAATTTAAAGTGTTAGGTAACATTTTGTTAAAAAAAAAAAATTACACTTGTTCGAATTTAAAAATCATTCAAATTTTTTCATCACTTGTACCTAAAACTGCGGTGTTATGTCTAATGTTCGGTAATTTCAAAGTGTGTGTCTCTTTACAATTATTAATCGTCGATATTATATCAACCGAAACTTCGACATTAAATACTTTCCCCGAAAACAGTGACACAATTAATTACAGTTACAGTTAAACAAAGCTCAATATTTGAAATTCTCGGTAAACGCACGATTAAATTAACGTTTATTTATTATCAACACGAATAAAATACCTACATTGCATGATGTATATTTACCACCTAATATTGTACCCTTAATCTAAACTACTGCTACATTAATTTGTAACTATGCATTAGTGTAACAATCGTATGTAAGGTAAATAATATAATTAAATAACACGACTCTACTAACACGCAAACATTTTAAGCGTTTCAAATTCCAACAAAGTAAATAATTACACTCTAATTAAAATTTGACACGATCGTATCGTGCTGTCAGGTCGGTTCCATTCATTTACTCGTTCACTCACTCATTCATTAATAGGAATGAAAAACCGGAACCCTTATAAGATCGCTCGTGAGTCCGTCTGTCCGCCCTCCAGGGTCAATTTCCTGTGAACACACTTGACCGATCATGTTGTTTTTATAAACATATCAATGCCAAAGGCAGGCAAGTCTATTTATTCTAATTTTAAAGTAATCATTTTCAGAGTTATTCATAAAAATAATAATACCTTGCTTATAGATTACAGGAAAATTATAGAGAAGTTCTTAAACTAACATGGTGACCGGGTGGAGCAAGGTGGGAATTTAAAAAAAAAGTATTTACAAACTGCATCTTGTGACATATCAAATGAAAAGGTTTGTTAAAGGGATTATAAATTTATTCTTGTTGTAATTTTAAAATAATTGGTTTCAGAGAAATTTAAGAAAATAGACGGATGAGGACCCTGTTCCCTGTTTAACTTCAAAACTACTTAGACAACAATGCTGAAAAAATACAGGTAATTGTACTTTGCCTATAGATTATAGGAAAATTATACAGAAGTCCACAATCTTTAACACATTTTAATAGTACGGAACCCTTCTTGCGCGAGTCCGACTCGCACTTGGCCGGCTTATAGGAACCACCATTGTAATTATTTCCTCATTTAATGCGATTCATAATTAAAAATTTAGCTGAATGATCATTATGTTGATAGCCAGTCAGTTAATATTAGGTTCAGGTTTAATCAAGCTTTCAAATTGAGCTGTTTTGAATATGTTTAGTGCTACGAGTAAACTACCATTATTTAGGCCAATATTTCATAACATCGACGCAATTAATGCCTTTCGATAAAATATTTTAGTGAAGAGTAAATGTATCATAGTTCCATATACAAACTCATTACCTACTTTTAACCCAAAAATATACAATAACTACTGAATGTCACTGGCTACGTTCCGTTTACTTCTTTCGTACATCTGGCTTTATGAACTGGGTTCCGTGTAGACACAACAAAATTATTTACTTTAACTTAGTATTATTGCCATCGTTTTCGTATTCTTATAGTAACAGACAAACTATCAAAAGCACAGTGTTGACTTATGTATAAACGGATGATAAGGATAAAAAGATTCAGAAGGCAGCACCTACAAAAATATGTCCCATCTTGTGAATTTATGAGGTGTTCCCATATCTGGAGCTCTAACCATCGCCACTTGGCCCTGCTCCCGATACCAGCGAGCCACTTTTATATTATTTTTAAAATGAAATATTTACACAAATACATGGTTAATATTTAGTCGTTATAATCCTCTTAAGGGGTCGTAGTACTCATCATAACGAACAACTAACGAGTTCTCAGTACATTTTAACTAGTTAAGCGAATATAAATGTACTGAGCAGCTGTTTTTTTTCTGCAGCTGTTTTCAGGTTTCATCCCTACTAAAAGTTGTTTGTTATGATGAGTACAAAGACCCCAGAAGAGGATTATAACAACTAAAATTTTTTCATGCATTAATAAATAATACAAGATAAACAAGAGTGTTTATTGTACACAAGTTTGATTCAACACATCAGTCCTTTTCCTAGAAATCATGAAAATAAACGTACATTTGTCCACGTATTTCAGTTAGAAAGTGAGGCTCTATTGAGCCTCACTTATTACGTGGACCCTGTACAATGAAGACTAATGTTCGTGGTACAGAGGACCTTTAGATCGAGTGCTCAGTGCTCGTGCAGTGCAACCGGAGACGAGCAACAACGACTTTGTTGTATCGAACATCTATCTTGACATTGTGCTGTTTATATGTCTTTCGGTTTATTTTTATAGTGGCAACAACTTATTTAAGGTAAAAGATAGATTTGGCATTTATGTAAATAAAACAAGCGGTTATTTACATTAATCAATCTGCCTGAATTCTCTAATAATTTGGGGTCAGCTTAGAAACTGGATGGAGCTGAATATTTGTTTTTACGTAGAGCGACTGTATATCCAACCTACTGGGTTGGATATACAGTCGCTCCATGTAAAAACAAATATTCACTTAGTTACTACTCAGTAATACGATATCAATCCGTAAGACTAAACTTAACGGCACGTTTGACGCAGTGGCTAAGCAATTGGACTGCTGCGCTGTGTCTCGCGGGTTCGATCCCCCGCGCAAAACAAATATTTGTATGATCTACATGTAGTTGTTCCGGGTCTGGATGTTTGTGTATGTGAGTTTCTATGTTTGTGAACGCACCCACGATACAGGATAAATTCCTAGTGTGTCCCCCACACTAGAAATTTACGTATTTTTTTTTAAATAGGAATAAATACTGGTTGTTTGATTTTCTACAAATGAAAGCGTGTAGCTGTCCATAAACTCCTCTCATCCTTTCTGTTAACCCTCCCTCTTTTATTTATAACTAAATATTGAGTTAAACTAGTCATACTTAGGTACCAGGAGCTGTTTGATTGCCACTTGGTTATTTTATTTTTTAAACGTTCCACTACGCTACGTCAAACACTAGATGGTTAAATCTCCTGTATCGTGCGTTTACAAATATATATACTCACATACACAAGAACCCAGACCCGGAACAACTACTTGCAGATCATATGTATATTTGTTTCTTTCAACGACATACATTATTGACGATTCCCCTTTTTTATCGTGGTAAAATCATCAAATGAGTCCTCCCACCAGGGCAGACCGGGAGGGACTGTCAGACTCGTACTGACTAAAATCCACGGTGTCCTTCAATAGCTCTTTACGTTCCGTAGTCACGGTAATTCGTAAGTCCCGCGACCCCACTCGCTGCCCGCATACCCTGACTATTCCCCTACCCTCATTGTTGTTAGAATCTAAGCTTATCTAGGTCTTCTATTCATAAACACACTTGTGCTGTGAAGGAGATAAGTTTATACGAAAACATACAGTAACTCATAATATTAAAGATAGTAATACCTAATATATATTCGGTATCAACATAAATCCTTGAAAGAAATTCACACATCTGACCTGTTTCCACCGCATTGCTGACCAACATACTACTTATATGTATACAAATACATGTACCTACTTATGTGTTTATTGCAAAAACGGTCTCATTTGGGAGCTTTGTCGTGATGAAAACAAGTGTCCTTGTAGTAGTTGATACAGGGCAGCTAACAAACGAGGATATTTAGGGCTGTACATACTCGTATGTACGTTTATATTTATTTTGGAGCTAAAAGTGACAAACTTGGAAATTATTTTAATTATAATTGTGTAAATACAAAACGGAACCTTGTGTACGTTGATTAAGTTTGTGCGTATAAACCGCTAAACTAATTTTGATGAACTTTGGTATAATACAGATAAATAGGACCTCTGAAACAGCTACAAGCAATAGAAATGGAGGAGGGCGCACGAAGCCACGGTCAAAAGCGAGTAATTAAAAAATTTAAAAAAAATCTTCTAACGCAATTGACATAGTAACCTAGCAATTTATACGTTGTTACCAACTGAGTAGAATTATTTAATAATTTATAGGTAGGTATTTATTACAAGAATTAACCTGAAGTTAAATTGAAGTTCCCAGATTGTTTTACAGGTCCTCAAAAATTGTTCAGTAGCTATAACAAGATTTACACCTGCCAAAGGCCAAACATAACAAAAAGATTTGACATAATCCCGAAACGAGAGGACTTCAACATAAAACACTTAGCAAAGCACACATACGAAAACAGATCAGTATAATCTTGAATAATCAGCAAAAATATTACGAAATTAATCTGAACATGTGCTTTTAAAAGCTTTCGTATTATGTTTAGAGACCTCGTGAGGAAGAGGCGTAAGGATTACATTCCAGGCAGATTTGAAAATAAAAGAAAAACAGAATGTACTCGTATTATTATCAGCTTTTACCGTCCTAAAGTCGTAACGTTTGTCTGATGGAATTGCTTCTGCTTGTGTAAATATGAAACCTGAAAACTCCTCGGTGTAAAGTTAATTCAAGCTGTAAATGGTTTCATATTATTTTAACCCTACGTACACGAACAGTGTTAGTGTTAATTGTAATAATACATTCATTTATTTTCAGGTAAATTACACCCATTACTATGACACAAACCAAAATAGAAATAAATAAACAAAATGCTGTGAAATCAAATCAATAAAATAAAAAAGAACAAACTAAATAAATCAAAATAATAATGAAATAGAAATGAAATATAATTATCAAATAAATTTAAAATAAAATCAAATGTCAGAAAATAAATATAAAGAAAGTATAGTAAAAGCTATCTTAGTGATAACCGATTGCTTTTTTTTTTTTTTAACATTGCGACTGAGCTACGCTGAGAAAAAATGAATGAAAAAAGAAATGGTCAACAATAGTGTACTGAACTTAGGACATAATTTATAATAAAATTCAAAGTACAATTGTTTTATTATTTAGCAACCTGCTGTTGCCGGGAACGAGATATAGGACGGTAATTTATGTATTAATCCTGACTAAAACCTATCTCTAAACCAAATTTCATCAAGATCCATTTAGCTTGTCTCACGTGATTGAATGACAATCCTTTTCTATCCATCAATGTAAACTTTATAATTTAGAATCTTAGATTAAAAAATGTCCAAATTCCGTGTTTGAAACAAAAGGAAACGTTTTAAGTGAAGCCACTTTTGTATAAATGTGTGAGTGAGCGCCACGCACACATTTAAAAGTTTTCCTTGGAGATGTTCACTTGTTTTACGTAGGAATCGAACGACGGGGCTAATTTTTACCCCGCGTTTTGGCTTGATTTCTCAGTTGCCTACTATCAGTCTGGACATTTTGTAATTTAAGGATACAAAGAAGTCAAACATAAAATTATTCTCCTTAAATAAACTGGAACGATATCGATTAAAACTGCACGTGAATAAATATTTGTTCACGGACATGTCCCACGCGACATCCTTGCCTTTCCTGTTTCGCTAACGTGACCCAAATTCAGATGATGGTATGAATTCAGTGCAAAAGCATATTGAAATTAAATTCCGCACGAAAGATATGGCATATGTCAGTCAGAAAAGCTTTTGTTGATCCGTGATCACTGGAATTTTTGAGCTATTGGATTTTGGTAAAATGAGTTGTATTAGTATTATAATTATGTTAAATATGCTCTAATGTAATGCTCATTTTGACCTGTGAATCTGTCCGACGCTGTCTATGTAAATATATTATATTCGTATTCTACAACGTACTTTTTAACTTTCGGAATGGCGGTGCTTGTAGCTAAGGTGTGGTAGTTGTAACCTCTGGTGCTTAGTCCAGTATTGTAAATTCTTACTATACTCGGTTAAGTACTAGAAGTTAGAAAATGATAAGAAGCGTTTTGAGATTAAGGTTTTAATATTTTTCCACAAATAGATAAAAAATCATGTATTCTTATATAATTATCATTGTCATTTTGAGGGATGTCCTACAAAATGACAAGCCAATCATACTAAAACACCCCTCTAAGATTCACGTCATAGGATAACGCCAATCCCCTAACTGAAATCTTCACAACATTTCCACCAGTGAATAGATCTCCAAATTAACAGGCTAAGAAAGACGCACGAAACAGGGGGAAGAAAAAGAAAACAAAAAAAAAAACTGTAAACGTTTCATTGAAATACATAAAGGCCCACATCAAAATTCACTTTGCTCGCGGGAGGCGCAATAAAAGTCGTGGAGCGGGAACTGACGCGCGCTGAGCCTGTGATAAATAAAATAAATGCCCGTCAATCTGATCAGGGAGATCCTCACCGAGACCCCAGGATCGATACTCCACTCTGTGCTCATACCATTGCTGGTTATACTCTAAATGACAAGAGCAACAAAAAACAAAATAAGCAGTGGAATGAAGAAGTATGTTTAGCTGCAGCTATTGTCAGTTGTGTTGGAGATTTTTTAGATGGGACGGCTTCAAGGGTTTTGAAGCAGTATCTTGGGGATCCTGAGTAAGCTATTGTTGTACTAGAGTTTGTAAACGATATTTGTTCCCAGACTAATGCAAACAATGTGATAAAGTTGAAGTTGTTCGAGAGATCAAAAGATTTAAAATTTATTCTTAACAATGAAAGTTGTGGAAACTTTTTAAATAATTCATCAGAGTAATGAAATAAGACTTATGATAGCGAACTTCACTTTGTTTGTTTATTCGTAGTTTATTATTTCTGCTTTGCTTTCGTAAGAATATGATTTTTCGCGAATTGAATGGTAATTTATAACAGAAAATATGATAAAATGTGCACCGAAATACAGTTAAAGTATTACAGAATTTATGTTGATTTTATTTAACAACGATCTGGTTAATAAATATTTTAGAAAAAAAAAGTGAAAAATAAAAATGGAAATAAATGTGGACAGTGGAAAATAAAAATAAAAGTTAGAATGATTTTTATAGGATGTAAGAATTATTTTGTAATCCTTTTTAAAATCCAGCTTATAAATGAAAGTTTTGTGCAGGAACAAATAGAAAAAACTGAAGGTTTTAGACCTTTTATGCAATACTAGCTGCTGCCCGCGACGTCGTCTGCGTGAATGCGTTGAAGAAATAAAGGTTCAATGCTCGTTTCCCGTAGGTAGGGCGTGATAATATGTAGCCTATATGTTGACCCGACTTTTTAATAATATTCGTGCCGAAGTAAATCCAGCAGCACTTTTTGAGTTTATCTCGGACATACAAACAGACAAAAATTCTAAAAAGTATTTTTTTGGCTTCGGTATCGATTGCAGATCACACCCCAAGTATTCTTTTAAAAAAATATTCAATGTACAGTTTTAACTTTCCTACCATTCTGTACCCTGGCACGCTTCCCTGTGGCACATTGTGATTGAATAGTTGAGAAATGAGAAACCTACCAAAGAATACATTTCATATAAGTTTAATTTTCCTTGCTTCCGATAGATGGCGCGGTCACTGGTACACAGCTGATCGTTAAAAAACTGTTTTTTCGCGGTCGCGGATATGTGACTGATGCAAAAAATAGATAAAAACAATCCTTGATGCGGATTATATATCATGCTGAAATTTCAGCTCAATCGGTGCAGAACTTTTTGAGTTTTTGAAGCGTACACAAACCAACATAACATTTTTATATATATAGATTTTATCACACACAGGTCAGACAGGTACTAAAATGCACTGCTGGTACTTAAAAAAGGAAATCCTTTACTATAAGTATTATATGAATATATTATGTTACTTCAAAAATTTCGAAGGAGTTTGTTCCAGTTCTTTATATATATATATATATATATATTCTTTATTATTTTTTTATTATTATTATTATTATCTTTATTTCAGACATAAGTCCATACATTAGTGTTATTAGGGTTAGTAGTGCACATAAAAATAAAAAATAAGGTGTTAGTAATTTGTTAGTAAAACATAAAATAAAACGTAACAAGTAACAAAATATTTATGTTCACAAGCCTATTTTCTATTTTTAAGCAGGTGTACACCTGCCCAGTAAACAGTAAAGGGACTGTCTATTTTGCCAGCTAAAGTTCTGAGGACAGTGTTGGCGCTAGCACGGACCCTGCTCATCATCGATGCAGTTCTTCTCCTAATGATGGAGAAAAAATCATCGACGGAAGCATCCGCAAACATTGCGGAAGCACTGCAGTACCTTGGTTTTCTCAACACTGCCCTCAGAGCGTCATTGTACTGAACCCTCAGGGCGTTGTAAGCCCGCCGCGTAAAGTTGATCCACAGACTGCACGTATAAAACGATTGACAGAAGGCTCTGAATAATAACAGTTTTACATCTGTGGTACTTCGTGCAAATCTGCGGGCCAACATATTGCAGCGGACTGCCAACGCCCTCCTTTCCCTTTCCAGGTCTTTATTGTGCACAAAATTTACAATAAAACCAAACTTAAAATTATATTCACAAAGGCGAGCTTATCTCTTTAGTACCTACTATTAAATTGAAACATGTTTGATCAACAAAGTATAGAAACATTGATACTTCCAAACTTTGTGTTGATAAAGCCAGAAGTTTTATCTAAACCAAAGACAAATCAACCAACTTTTAATAGACTTCAATATTTACATGTCAAATATAAGAGTTTGAACAAAATTTCAATCCGTGTAAGATATTGTACATCAAATTTAAACAAACACCAATTCGGGCCATGAATAATACATAGAGGAGGTCCGTCGATCCTTTCACTGCCTATCGATATACGCAGGCTGGGAACTGCCAACTTAGATGCTGCATTTGAAGGAAACCTTAAGCTTTGGCCCTAAAGCTGAAAATTGAAAATCCTAGTTGCAACATACTCGTGTTCGAATTTTCAGTGACAAAATTCATGCTGCATTCAGAATAGGTCCTATTCCACAGAAATAAGATTGAAAAATATGGTTTTTGTGAGCATATTTATCATGGTTCATATTTTCCCTAAGGACGACTTCAGTGTTAGGTTTATGATAATTTTTAGACCTCATCCGGTTATTATTGCTGGCTATTAAATTCTCGACTGAGATGTTTCTATAAGGATCTTTTTGCTTTCACTTTGAGATCAATTTCAATAAAAAAATGAGTGTAGATTATGCTGCGAGAGATTTCTTTCCTAATTTTCGACATGGTTTGGATCTGTTATTATTCGAGTTTGTTCCTAATTGGTGTTGGAAACTTGGTCGTCAAATGTTCGGGAACAGTTCTCACTCGCTTGATATTGCTCGGGGTTCTCGGCCATTGATCGTAGAACCACCTGAGCAGTATTGCCTTAAGTGGTGCGGTCATCGCGTGACCGGTCGTCGTAATTGCTCGCCAGATAACGCCATACCGTCCTGCTGCCGACAGGCAATTTTACTGCAGCATGTTTGATTGTTTTTAGTTCGTAAATGACCGTGATTTGACCGCATGCCAGGAATATGTCGCAGTTATTCTAGAGGTAAAGTTACCGGGGCGGATGTGTTTGTCGCATTTCGTTAAATTATTGTTAGGGATCCACCTTTTTCAGCACAAACTATGGACACAATTACCAAAATAAAGTTTGAGCTCGTTTTTAATGCTATTGTGCAGTGCACCTAATTATTTTATAGAAATTTAATTAGACATAAGAAAATACGAGTATCTTGTAAATATTTACTAAAAAGCGTTATTTGTTACGACTGACTGAATTTTGTTTACACTGTTTTTTTTTCTAAAGTTTGACGACACGATTGGCACAGGGGCTGAGCGCTCGACTGCGGCGCAATGTGTCTCAGGTTCGATTCCCGCACGAAACAAATTTTTAGATGATCTGCAAGTAATTATTCCGGGTCTGGGTGTTTGTGTATGTGAGTTTATATGGTTGTAAACGCACCCACGATTTTTTTTTATCGTGGTAAAATCATCATATGAGTCCTCCCACCCAGGGCAAAGCGGGAGGGACTGTCAGACTCGTACTGACTAAAATCCACGGTGTCCTTCAATAGCAATTTACGTTCCGGGGTCACGGTAATTCGTACAGTCCCGACCGAACGCACCCACGATACAGGGAGAAATGCATAGTATGGAGTAATGTTAAAAAAAGAAGAAAAATAATCTAAATACTGTTCATTCCATTCCAATCTAATTTACGTTAACATAATAAAAAAACAACCCATTACTTTCCCATTACTGGGTTATGGGCCAATCATTGTGTGATAGTGAAAGTGGGTTATTATCCTAAACTTATGGTCTTCGCATATTTTTTTAACAAGCTTCGAATACAAACATAAAACCCATTTACAAGCCAAAAACTAACCCAGTAAAGTCCCAGATATTGCACCAAAACATAATCCCAGCAATAAAGAGGAAACGTGTTTAGTAGTTCAAAAGATGTGATTCCGTTAGATAGCGCCAGGGTAGCGTGTTCAGTGCCCATTGTTCAGCTGATAACTATCTCTCACTAAGTAGTTCAGTTGCTAGTCTAACTTAGTCTAAGTCTGTCTTTTAACGCTAAGAAGTATTACTACGACTCGTAATTTCTTCGTTCGTGTAGTTTTCGCAAGTTGAAGGAATATTTCGTCTTCTTCATCGGTTAAATAGGTCGCCTGATTTAATAAAATGATAAAATTGTAGCGAAGTTTATGCACCGTAGGTATCACCAAGTAAATGTACAGATAGATGGAGATATGTACTAAAGAACTTTATTACTACACTAGCTATTTCCAGTAGCTTCGCCCGCTACAATAATACAACTCGAAAATAATCCCATGGGAAGATAAAATCGGTATCATAATCCAGATCTACACTATGTGTCAATCCATGTTGTAAAGTATCTGTGAACCAAATGTCATTCAAATCCGTGCAGTGGGTAGTGTTTGCGTGAAAGAGTAACAGAAATCCATCCATCCATCCTCACAAACTTTCGCTTCTATAATTTAAAATATTAATAAGAAACTAGATAAGATTCACAGTGAGCAGTCAGTGGAAGCTACATTAGAAATTGATAACATTATAGTTCTCTTAGCGAAATAATAAATACAATTTCATCTTATAAAGAGGCCAACGACAGAGCCTTCTAATTCGTATCGTCCTCGTGAGGTCATCGACTCAGGAAGAAAGTAAAAAGGGAATCTCATTAACGATACTACAACCAAAAATCACTGAAGTAAAATGTAACAAAGGAAAAGAAACGAGAAAATTGGTCTAAATACAAATTACTTTAAATAATTACACTACAGCCCACAAGAACGATAAGAGCCACAAAAAATCACCTACTATTTCTAAAACTCGCCACCTCACAGGATGCACTCAGCAGTTCTGCAGTAATGAGCTGAGATAAGACGTGCTGATATCATCAGCTGCACTGAACGGAGCTCTGACAGGGACTAAACTGTGGGGTTTTTGGTAAATAGCGAGATGGCGATAGTCACGTGATCATCATTTAACTCTAGCCGGGTTGTAACTATGCAAAATAAAACAGGATAAATGTATATAACATCCAGGTAGTTGGTTTTTCGAGGGGTTAACCGCGTGTAAAGGAGAATATTTGATTTTGCCAGTAATTAATTGATCACAAAAACTGAAGCAACCATTATATATTTTTGACTTACACCGATTTTGACTTACACCGATTTTGACTTACACCGATTTTGACTTACACCGGCTGCTGTCAAAACTAAATGGTCTTGCCATTTATTAATGTCGGTGAATTCTCGCGCCGGCATCAGTCGAGGTCAAGCTGCGAGGCGAGATGGAATGGGAAGCGGTCGCCTCCTCCTGCGAAGCAGTCATGGTAGCGAAGGACCAGACCCCGTAGAAGGCCAAAGCCTCCCGAGGTCGGGACTTTCTTATCAGATAACCGTGACCCCTGAACGTAAAGGGCTGTTAGACTCCGTGGATTTTAGTCAGTACAACTCTGACAGTAGGGTGGGACTCATTTGATGATTTTACCAAGTAAAAACATTGATTTCAGAGCTACCAAAAATCTTATTCGATAGGTTTTTGAAAGTTAAATGGGTTTTCGGTCTCAAATAAAGTGTATTTTTAAAGAATCATTAGTTAATAGTGTCTATTTGACACACCCAATCAAAACATAATTAACATATAAAGGTTTACCGTTATATACTAATTGTGTTATGTGTATATGTTATTATTTATATATAAATGTGTAAAGACTACACTCCCTCAAAGTTTCCAGGAAAGTCCCCCACGTATCGTCGTCGTCTTGTTCTCCTGTACCTCCGAAACGTATTGATTTCTAATAAGGAAGTTAAGCGAGCTCGCCCACTTATCAGAAACGTCTCATTAACCTCCAACATGAAGTCGTTTTATGTCAACAACGCTTTCAATACTCGTAAAATGATAATATTTAGTAGATGACTTGTAAAAATAACGTTTATAATCGCCGGAAGTATATTCGGAGGTGTTTCCAATAGAACACTCACATTTTTGCAGTCACGATAAAAGTTCAATGTATCAAGGGGCGAGGTTTTTGCCATCAACCGAACAAAAGTCTAAATTCACTCTTACCCGCTGCAGAAAATGACTTGAGAGAATAAATCAGACAATAAATTGATAAAACTTGATCTCAATTTCAAGATCTTGTGCTAAATAATCAGCGAATCACACTAATATGGACTATATTTATTCATAAAAATAAAATATACCAGCTTGTTACTGTACTGACTAGTTTCAGTTTTTATTTATACTATATACTACAACATCGATATAAAAAAACAATTTAAAAACTATATCACTCTGACAGGCATGAGAACCACATAATAACTATACAATAGTTTATGTCAAAAAGTAGACTTAACATTAAATAAAACTGTAATGTTATATATAACTATTTGGTTTCACTTTACCACGTTTCTAACACCTATTATGGTTGCAATTACAGACTGCGGTGAGCAACGGAAATAATTTCGTACTATCCATTTCAAACCATGTTTAATCATAAGCCTAGAATATCATAAACACAGACCTCATTTGAGTGAGAGGGATTGGACAGTTGTCTACCACAACAAATGGTTGTTTTTGAATTTTAGGCTCAAGATCATGCAGGCTACCTCACGATTCACGAGTCAAAGGGGACGATGCAGTACATTTTAATCCAATCTTTGACATATTTATTATTAAATAGAAACGGTTTTAGAATGACTGACTTGACAAAAAGAACAATGTCAAAAATGGCACTAAATCACAATTTTAAACGCGTACTGTTAAGAGATTACATCATGAATTTAAAAGAAAGTCCATTTTAAAGTATTTTAAAGTACATTTTGAAAACATATATCATAATTTCGTTATTATTTTTCTCCAAAAAGAAGAAAATAATTGAAATGTAGGCATTATACCGCGCTCCTTTTGGCAGGGGGTGAGTTCGTGCGCTCACACTGTACTACAACCTTGCCTTAAAATATACGAGTATATAAAACATTTAATATTTCATCATAACCCAGCTAATTTTGTACCATATGCGCAATTCCTCGAAGGTCTAACGTTTAGACGATAAATAATTGAATAGGAGCTCCTCGTACGAATGCGAGCCGCTCAACAACTCTCGGGTTAATTTGTGGAGGAGAGCTCAACAACTAAACTCCGAGTATTTCGTCAAGAGTGGGGGGAAGTGGAAAACATACTGTTCCTACCAGTGTAGTCTGATGAAAGAAAATGGATATTTTAAATGCGGAATTACATTATCAGTATTATTACTTTTAGTAATTTTGGTTTTTACGTGCTCCGCAAAATTATTACTGTATTTTTAATTGTCGTTGTTGTTGTGTGTACAAAGAAAATAAATGTTCTATTCTATTCTACCATCTTAAGACAAATGGAAATATTGCAGAAATACAACATTTTTCAGCAAGTTTTTCATATTCACACATCTAAAAAAATTGTGATCACTAGGACAAGCTGATATATTTTTCAAAGTGAACTTCAAGAAAAAATCTTTTATGTATGTTTTCTTTATATAGAAATATCCTGTAGTAATAATCTAAAAAGAAGAAGAAATCATAATAATCTACTGTAACAAAAAATATTTAAATTTTCAAAGTGATACCAAACTTTTATTGGTGTGTGTACTCGTACCTACGGAGTAAGCAATACCTACGCTTTACTAATGATGAATCAGCATTGCAGACCAAAAATGCCAACAATAAACTCACAGGGGTAATACGGGGCTACCGTAATCCAATCCACAAAAAATCCAACATTGTTCACTAACAACCTTCCCCCGGTACACCGGCTGCTCAGTCCTAACTTCGGAATACCATTGAATAATTCCCATCAGCAAGGAGTACTGCCAACATAACGGCGCTTTCATATTTTTGTGCGGTTGGCCAGCCCGCCTGCCCGCCTGCCCGCCTGCTTGTTAGTATGAAGCCTGCATAAGTTCATTGTTGAGAAAAGTTGTACAGAATACGTGAAATGTTTTCTGTATTTGCTGTGTAGGGGTATGCGAGGCATTAAAATTATGAAGAAGAATGAAATATTCATATGAGTCGTATTCATTTATTCTTTTTTCATATCGAAATTATATTTGACTGATAAGACTTGAGTTGGACAATTGTATACTCTACTGTAGCAAATATATTATATTTTCATTTACTTTCCTTGCACATTATAGATTGGATTTCCACGAAACAACGCCTGGTTCCATAATTTATTCTGCACCAACAAACTCTGATAGATGTTGCATCAGCAGAGGATCTAAAGCGGCCACTAATCAGTATTCCTAATGATTCACTTCGCAACGTGATGGGCTATTCTTCTATTGAATCATTAGAAAGTAAGAAAACATATTTTTGGCACGCGCCGTAAGAGCTCACAATTTTAGAGAGAGAAAAAAAAATTTATAATCTTAAAAACAAGGGATGCTAAATAAGTAATATTGATAAGTGGATGTTTTAGATCCCCTAAACTAACTAACCGGCTAAAGTACAGTTGGCTCGTTCAGTAGGTATTTGTCTATACCGGTTTAACTGAAGCTACATACGTACTTTTTACTACCATGCAGCCGCTATATAGCACCTTTAATTATCTACAGTTTCCTCTTGAACATCCTTCACATCCGCGTAGCAGTAGTTAACATGCAAAATAGCTAACATCCAACTGAACTGCGTCGCATCCAGGACAGGTTGCTAAAGCTAAAAGTTAATAATAGTCTGTTGTTTGTACGAACTATAAACCGTTACAGTCTGTGATTGTTTGCTTAACGACTATAAAATAACATGGAGTAAGGCTGTGGTCGCTTTTACGGTGTATTTTAGCTTATATTTGAGTAGCCTCTGAGAGGAAAAGATTGGCATTTAGACATTTCATTTAAGAGAATGATATCATCTTTTACGAGTGAAAGAGGTTCTTCGATTAGAAGAGGTTATAATACTTTACTACACTGTGAAAATCGCTAGTGTACCCTTAATTCAATGCAACTCAGCAACATGATGATAATCCTATTTAGGGTATAATTATAAAATATTGAACAACATTTCATTAGCAAATACTTTGACTATTAAATTATCTAATCTCTAATCTAAAGTGCTCACCCCGATTCGGAAACTCCTTTGAAAAGATCTCAGATGAATGCTACAAAAATTCACGTCGCTTCTGCCTCCGCCGGTCACCATAATCTATGACCACTTAAAGCTATGTCCACACGCGCCGACGTCACGAGTCGCGAGCAAACACTGCGCCCACCGCAACGCTATCACATTTATACGTGTGCAGCGATCCTAACGGACACTGTCACCGCAAATCAGTGCGCTATGGACGTAACGCGATTTTTGTGGGCGTCGTGTGTGGCCCGCTTATTTGGTTCTACCTCCAGTTTGCTGGGAAACTGGATTTTTTGTATTTATCTTGTAGAAGGAATGGCTTTATCTGAGCTAGATGTTTTTTTTTTTGTTTTATATTAGAAATTGTTTCAGTAAACTAAATTAAATAAACAATTTAAAAAAAGTCCTCATATTGTTTCTCGCATCAGTTTAAGATATACAAACACATAAAAGGTAACCAAAAACTAGAGTTAAATTATGTCTCTGCTTTTATAAAACAACCTATATATGCCTTTGTTTTTTTTAATAATTTTCCAATATCCTTTTTCCGGCTACGTTGGGCTCGGTTTTCTGGTCCAACTGGATGCTCAGTAACGACTAAATTGAATAGTGTAGATTATTCTAGGAGTGAAAAAACAGTTGTAAAAGTGTGCGCGTCTTATAACTTAAATGTATTTTATTTAAAAGTATCTAATCTTTGTTTAAACGTTCCCGTATTTGAGTACCATCTACAGTTCACAAATTGCCGCAGCCAGCTCAATATTTCCCATCATACACAAAAATGTGTGCCCACATTGTTGGCTCGCACATAAATCGCGCCAATCTGAAGTGCGCCGTACAAAGCGCGCGATGAGTAATGTGGCCCGCGCCTTATCGAGCCCCCGCGAGCTTCAAGTAACGACTGCAATTAATACACCACGTGAAAAATAAGCAAATTATTATATTTAAGGTTACTAACATTGCGGGTTGAATTGGTGTTTGTGGGTTGAGGTGGTGAAAATTCGTTAATGTTTGTACATTAACTAATTTCGCTGACTACTGTCAACATTTAAAAGTTTTCGACTATAATTTTATTGCTATTATTAAAGTTGCTATCATTTAAATTTTCCGTATATTTAATTAACAGGGTACCTATAGAAAGGTTATAATAAACAGGGAAATTGAGAGTGTTCAGTGTAGCAGTTCCAATATCCTGACTACAGTGTACAAAGGAAATTATAAAAGTAAAAAAAAAAATTAACGAAGGAGATGACGGGACGAACTAGACAGATTCCGTCCGAACTGGTAGGAGGGCACACGGTGTCGTGAAAGATGGAAAGAATGGAGGGAAGCCTTTGCTCCTGAGTGGGACAGAGGAGGCTAGAGAAAAAAAAAATACGAACTCATAAGTTGAATATTTCTCCATTTTCTCTCCTTTGACTTTCAGCAATTAGAGTTTCACCACAAGAAGAAGGAGAAGAAGACAAAGGTGAACCCATTATCTTTAAATGTTTACCTTACAGCCCCATTAATAAGAAACGAACTAAAAAATATTGCGTCTCCGCTCAGGTAAAGGAGATTAAATAATACTTTAGGGAGTGAAAGCACCTATGAATATAAATAGCTTTTGGTATGGGAGCAACTCGAAAATCGTAAAATAAGGCTGTTTCATAAAGTTCGGTTTAATAGAGACTGATGTTCGTATCAAAGAGGTAGAACCGTACTTTTTTATTTCTAGACATTTTATTCTGTAAAAGTTCGTTTGAAGTTAGGTAAGCTTAGAAAGCTAACGCTTTTTTTTTACGTGGTAAAATCATCAAACGTGTCCTCCCGCCTAGGGTGGGACGAGAGGGACTTTCACACTCGTACTGACTAAAATCTACGGTGACCGTTTAATAGCTCTTTACATTCCGGTGTCACGGTTTCCTGACAAGACAATCCCGCGACCCTGGCAGTCTTTGGCCTTGCGGTCCTCATGCCAAAGTTAACGCTAAAGCCATGTTTAACCCGAAGTATCAGGAATTGATGTTACATAAATATGCCATCCAATCCAGTCCATTTGTATTTGACACATAGTGAAATTAATTTGTAAATCTGCGTGGTGGCATCATTAGTTTCAAACTATGCTGAGAGAGCCGTCATCACATTGTCGAGTTAATTCTCCTGTAGTATACTTTGAACGCAATTTAACGTTACCAGGTATTGAACAATAATGATATATTATGGAATTTATCAATAATATTCAAATGATAAATTCCATTCATCATTATTGTAAAATAATGAGCCAAGCTACGAGGAATGTCATCTAGACACAGTCAACAAAAGTCAACTATAGTGAACCAATTTACCAAATTTTATAATAATTAATAATTTTTTGTTTTTTTTTTTATAAGAGGTGCTGGTGGCAAAATAATTACAGCCGCACAGGCGGATCTTCCGGGTTAAGCCACGCTTGCCGAGGTTAGTCTGTGGATAGGAGGCCATCGGTCATAGCGAGTTTCCTCCATGCCTGGGAAAGCATGTTAAGCCGTTGGTCCCGGCTTTCATTTGTAGATCTTTGACAGTCGTTCCTATTAGTCAGAAGCTCTAGTCTGACAACCAGTCTTACCATGGGGTATAGTATTATTTATAGGCAGTCGCTCAATGTAAAATACTGATCTGCATCCGGTTTGACTAAAAACCGACCCCAATACAGTTAGGAAAAGGCTAGGCAAATGATGATTACATCAAAAAATCCAAGATGTTATTTTACTGTTGCAAAAATTTTATAATGAACTCGTGAACATTTATGTTTATCGTTTATATTGAACTTATTTTTTTATTCTGTTATTTTCTCTTTAAAGCAAATGTTATTTTTATCACCAATCCACATTATTTATATATTCCTTTTTCTGCTTAACTACCCAGTAAAATCAAAGGCAGCAATACTTTTAATGAAAACCAATTTAAACAAAATACGTGATCAAAATATACAAATCCAAAAATAATGTCCACATAAGGTTGAAATTCAAATAACTTTGTTAGTGGATATTATCTGCGCTTCGTTCAACGAACACGGCTCGGTATATAATTGACTCCAAAAGCCGATTTGATCTTTTGGCAAAATTGGTTTTTCATAAAGAAGGCGCTATCTGACCTGTTAATATCAGTTAAGTAAATTATTCTGGGACTTAATGAAATACAGAGTACGAGTGTTTGGTACGCGCTGATGAGTTTCATTTCAAATGTAAGAATGTATAAAGTAGGAAGTGTGTCAATTCAAAGGAATCTCATTAACTAAACAGTCAACTTAATTATAATGGATTGTGTGCGTGTCTTGAGGACATTAATTTGAACCTTGTTTAAGGTTCACCGGTTGCTGTTGTATCCTTTTATGCCTCGGGTTCCGTAAATAAGTTTAATTTACACATACTTTATGTATAGCTAGCTAAACATAATTATATCTCTAAATCACTTCAGCGCAAATAAAGTTATAAATAAAGTAGCTAAGACATTAAGTTTTCCTGTTGATACGAACAAACTGTCATTTAGATGACCGTGCTATGCAAATATTTATCATAGTTTATCTTTTCCCGGGTTCCTTGGAGACAAAACTGAGACATATAACTCTAAACTTGTTTAATTTCGTCAGCAAATATCAAAAGTTAGTCTCTAAATATGAATAATAAAATCTAAGTTATAAAGTAAAGAACAAACTCGAGCTAGTTCGCAATCAACTAAAACGTTAACTTAAAATGGGAGCTTATTAAAAAACGTCTGTCACTAAAGTTCAGAAACACTCCTTATTCTTTAACTGTTGAACAACAAAACAGTTTTAAGAGAGTGTTTCAGAACGAGTACATTTTAGTGGAACTCTTTTATGCTTAAAGCAAAAAGTCAGAGAAAAGTAGAGAGCGATGGGATGTTTATTTTATATCTCAATTAATTAGCGTGGCTCGGAGCGAGTTTAATCCCGTATTCATGACGCAGAGTTAATAAGTGAGTTGATTCAAATTGCAAAACTGCTAACTCAACAGGCGACTGTGTCGGACGGTGTGCGATGCGACAACACTGCAACTTTTTTGTGACAGAATTTCAAATATTATTCCCTAGGGTTGGTTAAGAAAAATACATTTAGCTTTAATTAACTTCACTTTTGAAATTCTCTCAAATAAGTTTCTGCATACTGTAATTAATTAAGTTTCACATGTTTACAGCATCAATCGGATTCATTTTATATTCTGAAATCATTAAATTTTACTCGGTAGTGAATACCTAGCGACAAAACGTTATAAATTCAGACAGTCGTCACTAGTGTGCAAAGGACACTGAAGGTAAAACAAACTAGTAGCATCATCCTACTTTTTGCTAACAAAGGCTCACAGAGCTTAATTTCCGAAATTTGCGACATATTTGTTATATATGACAGTGTTTGTATTCTGTGCACGACGTATTTTGGTTTTGTGAATTCAATCCCTGTGCGGAGGTGCAAATGACTGTGTTGTCCTCAAATTCAGGTCATGTCAGGAACAGAGAAAACCTGATGTTTCTAGCTGCTAAAGTTGGGATATTTCAAAGTACGTGTTTCCTATCTGAATGGTATTCATTTGGTTATGTTTTAAAACATTGTTAGAGATATTCGCAGCGACAGGTTGCATAGTTGCAACGGATAACGATTTTTGAAATTGCACCTAGTGGAGAACCATAAATAAGCTAAAGATTGTTAAAGAATACGTTTTGCAGATATACAACATTATTTTTAGTATATGCGAAACCTGAATATAGTTTGTTCAGAATCAGTAACTGATTCGATTCCAATAATTTTTACACCATGTTATATTTTTTTCAAAAATATTTCAATTAAATTTTATTACCAGTTAATTACAATACAATCACCGTATGGTCAGGTACCTATTGGCAAGCTATTATCACGAGTGTATAACACAGGAGACGCGGTTTACGCGGGTGTACCGCGTAATGAGCATGTTTTTGAACGGACAACCAGGTAATATACAAACTTATAACCTTGTGATTTTTTATGATACCTACGGTTTTAAAATTTTGTACATAGATTCTTTACACAAAAATACTAGACAGGTGTATCGGGTTTCGCACAAACAAAAAATAATGTTGTAGGTATAATTTTGCTTGCTTTTTAGTAAATGTCAACAAAAAAAATATATAAACACGTTTCAAATATAAATTCAAGAATACCCAAAAATATTAAGAGGTCTAAACAAAATTGTCTCTAACCTAATAGTTTGGACCTCCTTCGGAGCCGCGGCGATGCGTGGCGACACCGAATTGTGCGCACCTTCCGTTAAATTTGCTCCGACAATAAGGCCCTAGGGAATCGGCCCTGCGAACACCGTATGATATTATCCCGGAGTGACCACGGGACCCTCAATCTACCAAAACATTGCCATAAGACATGAGAAGATGGAGATTTATTAGGGTTTTGTAGCACCAGAAAATTCTACACTTATTTCGGAAAGATTTGTACTAAAAACTGATCAAAATCTTATTAGCAACTTATGACGCGACAACAATCCAAGCAATTTAACAGAAGTCATTAGTATTAATTTGTATAACAATCGCATCAATAGCTATTACTGACGGAGGTGATTATGTAGATATCACTACCGGACATAGCCTACTAGTCACAGCACTAATTTATGGTATCGACATCCTAAATTGTCGTGTTTATAGTGATGTCCTTTATTCTGGGATGTATGTCTTCCGACGGACAATGTATGCAGATACAGATCAAGTTAGATTTAGTACACCTGGCGCCTTGTTCTTGCTGTAGATGACTTCCACTCTCAGTTAAATGTGCTCGTAACAACAGATGTTTGAGATTGAATTGGATATAGATTTCGGGTAAATTTAAACATAGTAAATACTCAATTTACAATTGGTAGATTTTATTTTTAATCGTTTTAAATCATATAATTGTATTTGACGGATTAAATAATAATAATCACTTAGCTAAGACACGATTCTATCAATTAGAATTTTTTGAAAATAAATTCGTTCTTAAATATCCCACTCAATGGCTTCATTTTGTTCACCGTAAAGTATGTTAATAGCTAACAGTTGTAAGTAATTAAAAAAGGTTAACAGAACAGGACTAACAGTAACATCAGCATAAAAAGGTTGCAGTCGCCGAGTATTCTCTTGACATAATTCCATAGTTACCCTTTACGCTTCAGCATGAATAGAAACAAGCTGTTTTTATAAAACCACCTCGTTATCCCAACATTTTTCCCGGATCCGAAGTGAATGAAATATTCAGTGCAGAATTAAAACTTTTTGGATCGACTCATCAAATAACCCGTATGGTGGTATTGCAGGTGTCGTTTCGCAAAAAGTGAATTCCGCACAGGACGTGGTACGCCCGCGCCGTCCTGCTGTACGGACAAACGAATTGTTTTCGTTTTGCTTCCTGTCCGTCGCCAAAGGAGAATGTATTTTGTATTGTTGGACAAATTCGAGCGGATTTGAATCCTTTTCCTTATCCTTTTTTATTGTTTTTCAGGAGAATATGAGAGTATATAACACTCAAATTTATTATGAAAATCATGAAATTATATTTGTGTTATGTGAGTTTAATCAGTTTGAGGCAAATTATTTTATTTGAGAAATCTCAATTAAGCTATAATATTATTATTTTCGATTCACCAAACAAATTAATACTTTGCAATTTTGGTTCAATCATTGATTTAATGGTGACAAGTTTGTCGTTTTTTAGTAACTCTTGTACTCTTTTTTAGTAACCGTAGGAAAGAATTTAAAAGGTTAAAAGGAAAGCTCTCTATTTTGTTTTTATTAGGGTTTATCCTGAGAGTGTCATATTCCAGAGCAAACGCCTGTATCTTGGACCACAAGCCAATTTTCTGATTAGCATCAGACGCTGCCCTTTGGCTTACCTTTTGACGTTCGATCATATTGACCGTTTGTGCGTACCTTTTTCGACATCTATTGCAAATAGACATATCAGATATATTGAATTTTTATTAACTTTGCGATGGAACTTTTATAGCACCTTTATATTATGAGGGATGACATTGACGGAGTTGACATTTTAGATCTTATTTAGACTGAATACACAATTATATCGAAGAGGCTTTGATAATCATAATTTATTAAATAACTGAAAGCTAGCACAACGAGACTTTTTTTTTATCATGGTAAAATCATCAAATGAGAGATCATTTGATGATTTTTGGTTTTTGGTGGGAGGACTCCCACCCAGGGCAGAGCGGGAGGGACTGTCAGACTCGTACTGACTAAAATCCACGGTGTCCTTCAATAGCCCTTTACGTTCCGGGGTCACGGTAATTCGTAAGTGCCACGATCCCGGCCTCCTCATTTTGCTGACACTCTTTGAGGCGCGCGTGGAAACGCGCCGCCGACCCGGGCATGGTCCATGGTCGGACAGCAAGTCGCCCAATACTCGCCGCCCGCATGCCCGCGACTACGGTAGCCGTAGATCGTCTAGCGACGTCCGTCACTGGGCACAACGAGACTCGATAAAATATCCAAACTTATAGTTCAAACGATAATTGCAGTGTGTTCCACTATTTTTCCACAATGTGCATTTAATTTTATTTTTCAACTCGTTTTCCTTGTCCTAGATTACACAATTAAAATTCATTCTCCAAATGCTACGTTCTCACGTTGTTTAAAATTATTCTCATATCATAAAACACCTCGGAAGAACAACTTCAACATAGCGCGCAAAATTACTAACAAAAAGTTAAGAGTGGAGACTGAAAAAAACAAAAAAAAAATGAACATTTTCGCAAAAAACTGACTTTCTTTACTGGACCTGCATCAAAAATGCGGTCAGCGCTGTGGGGCGAGGCGGCCCCGTGACACACTCTATGCAAATGTCGCACGCGGTACAAAGGGGCGCGTCGGGCGTGCGCGGCGACTTCTTTCGCCTTATGCATAACAATTCTGGCTAATTCCCTGCACCAGCTCTTAATTACAGCTGGAAACACTAATATAGTTTTTATTTCTGTGCTTTTATGCTACATTTACCGTTTACACTTAATATTATAAATTGGTTAATTGTCTCGTTGGTTCAGTGAACGTCAATGTTCATTAATAGAAGACAGGGTTCTGACACAGGGTTTCATTCTCAGAAACCCTACAGATGTATTGAATCATTTATTTATAGAATTCTCACTCTTACTCTCTTAGAAGTAAAATCTCGGGACCTGGAAATGAACTCTATTAAAAGCATGAAATTGGATACAACGTTATCAAAACTGGCGAGAATGATGATGACAGCCGCAGCATCAATAAATTGCAAATCTAATTAGTCCGTCAATAGGAGTTTTGAAAAATAAGAGCTTGTGACGATAGAACTGATGAAAATAAAAAAGTATTTAAAAATGAAAAAGGAAACCAAAACAAAAAGTCATTGTATAATATATACATATATCTACATACACTCGCGTCGCTCAAGATTCAAACACTTGAACTCCTTGGTACGCTCGTGATTCAATTATCATGAATCGATAAACGTGATTCAGTCTTTAAAATATAGTTTTTTTCAGTCATCTTGCTTACTGGTACCTATAACATTCTGCCTATCTTTAAGGTAACACACCCTATGTTTTGATACACAGTTCTACTAAAACACTTAGCGATACTACAGCGCGTATCACTGCGGTTGTTCCCCCGTACATATTGTAGCAGGTACATGAAAACTTAAGGAACTAGAGGGAAACATCTTGTTCAATGCCAATGCCGATGAATTAGTAATGAGTTTAAGAGAGGAGGCACCGTTTCATTAGCTACCCTTATAAAGCTCACTGGAAGATTATCTGCTACTTATTGTACTTACTGTTTAACTAGTTTGTAATCTTACGATAATGTGAATTACAAAAGCAGGCAATTATCTTTTTTTTTCCTTAGCATGTACTCTCCCACTGCTGGGCAAAGGCCTCCCCAATTTCTTCCAAGAGCACTTTTCCTGGGCCGCTTCGAACCAGTCCTCGTGGTATGCGTCTAGGTTGTCGCGCCACCTTTTTCTGGGCCGGTCTCAGCGGCGCCGTCCATCTCCCGGCACCCATTGTATGGAAACTTTTACGATGTGGCAATTACCTTATTTTTATTAATTGTTAGAAATAAAAACGATGTTTGCATAAACCGTTGCTCCGACATTGCGTCGACGTCGTTTGAAGCTCTTCATTTATTTTCTTATTAGTATAAAATAACATTGACACAATTACATTGTTATGTTGTATGGAAAGTTTTGACTTCTACCAACCGTTTGTGTCTAAAAATCGATAAAATGTGTGTAAACACCTAGCTGTTTATGTAATAACGTATATTCAGGATCATTCGAGGTATTTTGCTAATACGTACATAGGCACGTGCATAGGCAAATAATTGTCTTCCGATACAAGACATTATACATTAACATGTTTTGGATTACAAGACAAGCTAACATATTCAAATTCCATAGAACAATAAACAAGCCATCCATGTTTATATTTCCAAACGATCAACAACTAAGAAGAGAAGTCTCTTCTTAGTTGTTGATCGTTTGGAAATATAAACCTACAAACATATACATCAACATCTGGCATAATAAACAATGGATAGTAAATTACTTAACGCGCATATTATTCTGCCCACAGACCAGTCCGCCTGAGGTGGTACCAGCCTAAAAGAGGTTTTTATTCCACTCTTACGGTAAATAGTTTTAGGTGCGCTATGTTTTGTCAGTTATGACATACAAATATTATGTTATAAGGGTAAGTTAAAATAAAGTATATATATACAATATTAATAAATTGTTACCAATTAAATTTCTAAAATTATTAACTAGTCTTTTAGGGAGATATATCAAAAATAAAAAATAAACTAGTTGTCGAAATAGTTCTAGAAGTTAAACTAGTGTAACACTACTTTTTGAAAAGTCTCGACTAGATATTGCTTAGGCTCGACTGGATTGTGAAGAGTCTCAACTACTTTTAAACTTGGTACTAAATCTCACTATCTTATCTGTTCTAGTTCTGTATGAGCCACGATTGTTTAAGTGTCAATCTTCATAGTTTTAGGCCCAACTAGTACCAAACTAGTTTAAGACGAGTCTCGACTATAGTCAAACTAATTCCCAAAGAGGCTCGATTGGTGTCATACAAGTAGAACAATGTCTAGTTAGATTTTAGACAAAATCATCTAGACTGGTGTGGAACTACTGACAGTCGAGTGGAATACTAAATATTGACGAGTCTCGAATATTACTTGAAATAAGCCCAAAAATCAGAGATCCCACCTGCGGCAGGAATGTAAAAACAAAATTAAAAGGACTCCGGTCGTCTCCGGTTCGGTCCCGACTCGGTCCCGGCGCGAACGTGCATTATTCATGACATCGGCACGCACGCCCGCGTATGAATCGAAACGAACCGGCGCGACGTTCGCCTTTTATAGCCCCAATGTAAATACGTTCCAGGAGCGATCCGTAGAGGATAGATTTGATTTTACAAGCTTTTATTTAACTTGCAATGTTTGTATGTTTGTTTAGATCAAATCTTGCAAGTCAAATTAGAATCACTTTTAATTACTCAATCGATCTGAAACTTGGTGTTAGTATGGAACCCCGATGACAATGCAATAATATGGTGATAACGACCTGGTGGTGCAGCCAGGATCGTCTGCTCACGAGAGAACTCCTCAATGGTTAATAGTACACAACTAAAACTTGAAATATATATGGAAACCCGGTAAAAATGCAATAATATGATAAGTGCGATCTGGTGGTGCAGCCAGGATCGTCTGCTCACGAGAGAACTCCTCAAAGGTTAATAGTACACAACTAAAACTTGAAATATATATGGAAATCCGGTAACAATGCAATAATATGATGATAACAACCTGTTGGTGCAGCCAGGGACATCTGCTTACGAGAGAACTCCTCAATGGTTAATAGTACCGAGCTATAACATTGAACATAATATATGTGTCTTGGTCGTGCAGCCAGGATCAGCTGCTCCCGATAGAATATGGTCACAACGACAATGAAATATATTTAGGCTATTAATAAAATTAATTATTACATTAATCTATTTTGTCGTGCCCTGGGATCTGGAGGCGACTGCCCTCCAGCGCGTCTATGAGTGGCGCGTGGAGGCGCAGCGTCGGGGTGAATCCCCGCTGCCTCGACAGTCGAGGCGCGGCGGGAAGAGCTCCGGCGTGATCTCAGGGCAGTATGGAGGGAGCGACTGTCGCAACCGAGGTCCGGGCACGCCGCAATCGCGGCGGTAAGACCCCTCTTTGAGGAGTGGCTGGATAGGCGTCACGGCGTCCTGACCTACCGCATGACGCAGGTCCTCACCGGACACGGAAGTTTCGGGAGGTTCCTGTGTCTGATAGGGAGGGAAGAAACGCCTGGGTGTCACCACTGCGAGGATCGTCCGGAGGACACGGTGGAGCATAAAGGGTAGGACTGCCCCGCTTGGGCAGAGCACCGCCGTGTCCTCACGATGGCGATAGGCGGAGACCTCTCGCGCTCGGCATTGGTCGAGGCCATGCTGCGGGGCGAGACGGAGTGGGAAGCGGTCGCCTCCTTCTGCGAAGCAGTAATGCTCGTGAAGGAGGAGGCGGGCCGCGTGAGGCAGAGGACAGCGTCCTCCCTCCACCCCAGTCACAGTGGTAGACGCCCACGGCGTCGGACGTCGCCAGACGATCTCCGGCCACCGTAGGCGCGGGCATGCGGGCAGCGAGTAATGGGTGACTCGCTGTCCGACCATGGACCATGCCCGGGTCGACGGCGCGTTGTGTTCCACGCGCGCCTCTAAGAGTGTCAGCATAGTGACGGGGCCTGTAGAGGGCCATAGCCTGCCGGGGTCGCGGGACTAACGGATTACCGTGACCCCGTAAAGGGCTATTGAAGGACACCGTGGATTTTAGTCAGTACAAGTCTGACAGTCTCTCCCGCCCTGCCCTGGGTGGGAGGACTCATTTGATGATTATACCAGGATAAAAAAAAAAACTATTTTGTCGTCTATTTAGGCTCATAGCTCTTCGCTGCTGGCCAAGCATACGTGGCCTTAAGTAGAGACAAATCGCTAGAAGGTCTCCTTATTGAAGAACTTGACTGTACGAAATTAACAGGTAAACGACCATGCAACAATGACGCACTAAATGAAATGGAAAGACTGCGAAATATGTCGAACGAAAACTAAAAATTTAAAAATAAAATAAAAGTAAAAAAAACAATTTTAAAAACAAGCTTTCATTTAAATGCTCTAAAAAGGACAAAATAAACTTTAAATTAAATCAAACATATAACTTAAGTATAATATAAAAGCTTGTCGCGAGATTTACTTGTCACAAACAAAACAAACAAATAATTAAACGACAAAATGTATGTATCATAACATACTTTACACAGGTAAATCTCGCGACAAGCTTTTATATTATACTTAAGTTATATGTTTGATTTAATTTAAAGTTTATTTTGTCCTTTTTAGAGCATTTAAATGAAAGCTTGTTTTTAAAATTGTTTTTTTTACTTTTATTTTATTTCAATGATAAAATTTGTAAATTACATTTTATTGGCTGAGGAGATTTGAAGCTGTTGCTATTGAGATCTCAAGTTGCGTGTAACTACTGCGAAATAAACACTGAAATTTTAAGTTTGTTTATCTTTTCCGCAGCGTTTCAAAGCAAAACAAATGACAATAAAATGCAACTTTTTTCGTTCTACAAAAAAAAAGATAGCCTAAATATTTGAGCGTGAAAAACGGCATGGTTGAATTTACAATTTAGTTAGATGTAACTTCTCTGCACTCGAAAAAGTCCCCTCTAAAATGCTGGCTTATTTTTTTTTGCTTTTTATTTTTATTCGTTAACTAAACAAATGCCATGCGGGGCAGGACCGCGAGCATTAAAGGGTACAACTATGACTGCGAACCTTGCAAACTATACAATAAATTACCAACTCATTTTTTATGATATAAAATTTTGTAGACTACCTTGTTAATTTACAAGCACAACTGCAGCGCATCGGTACTCATTTGATGATATTACCACCTAAGAAAAAGCGTATGCGGAGATCGGTTCCACTGAGGTGGAGCGGAGCAGAGCGGAGACGAGCTGTGCCGCGATTCACCAATCACACGGCTGAAATCCACACCTGATCTCCACTCTGCTTCAAAGAAAATAGCATTGGCGGAGAGGAGCGGAATTGTTTGTGGAAACACCCACCTCTTTTCACAGCTCAGCTCTGCTCCACTCCACCGCAGTGTAACCGCAGCCTATTAACAATAATTAGTAACAAATGGCAAAACCTTCTCAAATGGAGATTTATTAACGACTGCTCTGAAGTGTAAATGTGGTGCACAGACGATGGGGCACATAATATTGTGTCCTGTTTGCCCTGCCAACTGTTCATTGACAGGAACTAATGGACGCTATTGAGGGCACTAAACCCATAGCCCGGTTCTGGGTGTGGTACCCAGAACCGGGGACACGCCTAACGCATCAAGGATTATTACTGGGATATTTTTGTAATGTTTTTACTCGAATTTCTTCAAAGTTAGAGTAAACAGGCTTATTCTGGGCTAGCTCTATCGTAGGTTTTGTCTCTGTCATATTTGACATAGACTAAAGCTGCGTTTCCCATTTGCCGGGTCGCGACACGGTACCGGGTCGTCAAAATAGAAAATCAGGTCGCGGATCTTTTACTTATTAATAAATGTGTATTATTTTATATAATGGCTAATGGCTATATATCTAACCAGCTTCCCTAAGCCCAGCTTGGGTTTAAAAATATGAAGTGGGCCACGAAGAGGCAGTGTGAAAATTACCCGGTCATGGCAGAACAATGTTTGGGAAACACTGGACTATAGTCAAGTTCAAACCCATGTCTAATAAAAAAATTGAGAAGAACTTGCAATAGAGAAGTAATATCAAATGTATGAGAATCGCAAAGTATTCTTCATATTTCTGTATTTCATGATAATGTAGACGTAAATAAAGTGGTTTGTCTCCTTGAAACTGGATAAATTCCGTTAGAAATATAACTTGCATCGAAAAATGCAGTTTTCTATGTCTATGTTGCAGTACAGTCGTTGTTTCTCCTCTGTTATAAGAATTGTAGAAAATTGAGTTGGAGATTTTTGCTGGATATCGAATTTAACAGGGTTAAAAAAATAGTCTATGTCGTAATTTGCTCTATTACTCTTGACAACAGTTTCCATTCGAGCCTTGAGTGAGTTAAAACTAAACAACCCTAATGTAACGTATGTAATAATTAACCTATAGGTTATAATATAAATAATAAATTACTAAGTCGACTATACGTACCTGATATTACATGATTTGAAATCTGTCTGTGGAGAAATAATTTGCAGAGTCAATCTCACCACAAAAGAACTAACTTGATTCGCGACCAAAATACAATATTAAAAAAATAAACAAATTAAAAAAATGCTTCACAAAATGACCATCTACGTATTTAAACACGTTAACGAAAGGCATCTCCCACGCTACGGGCATGATAAAAAATTCAATTAAAAACCTCATTTGATGTTTTTCATCAAGTTAAAAACTCTAGTCGTGTCTGCTCCATGCCGAAATATTAACACACGGTGTGAGGGAGAAGAAGGAAGCGTGGAAACATCGTGTTGATGAGGCAAAATAAACTTTTTTAAATTAAAAGCCAATTTATAGACAATTAGACATCATTTTACTAGTGCAATTGAAAAGTAAGCAAATGCAAAAGTGCTGATTAAGAATTTGATAGGCGATCAAGTTTTAGATTAAAATAACAAAGGTCAAGAGCAAACCCATAGAACATTAAAAAAAAACAAGAAAAAAAAAAACTCCAATGCAAAACAACGAATCGTGTTCGGTTCTTCTTCATGGAACCGACCAACCCGAACCGAGCACCCTTTGTCGACGTTTTATAAGTGCCCTAATGGGCCTATGTAAAATAAAAACATTTGATTTTGATTTGAATACAAACCACAGTTAAACAAAGCAACTAATACTCCCACAAAACACAAATGAACATACACCCACAATAATTCTTACTTTTATCAAACAAACATACGCACACGTATCTAAAAGCTCCCGGCAAACAAACTAAATCCTCTTGTAACTCGCACCGTGAAAACGAAGCACAACTCTACTCTTTGACTTGGAAACAAATAGTTAATTACGTAGAGAGCTCGTTAGGCATGGATTGTGCCAAAGTTGCCTACTTTTTACAGTGCAGCCTTAAGTTCGCGGGATTTTAAACGAACCAAGAAACGTTTCGTTGTACTTACGACGTTTCGCTTTACTTACGATGTTTTTTTAGACGAGCGTTCTAGTGAGTGGGATGCTTGAGAAATGGAGGTGACTCGCTCTGAATGGAGTTTTTGTTTCGTTTACAAGACTTATTGGGCTGGTTAAAAGGGATTTTGGTTCGTTACCTTTGACTAATTTTGAGGCTGCTAATTAGATCCTATTTTAGCGAGACGGTCAGCTTGAGGTTTGGCCAAACCGAAGTATTACGAGTATTTGGGTGTCCAGTCCATTTGTCGGAAATGGGTCTACCGTATTAGATTTACTGATATTTTAAAATGTAATTGAAAATACAGAAGTCTACTCAACATGTCAAGGACTTTCATTTCTATTATAAATGATCTAATTTAATACTGACACAGATAAAACAGTCGAGTAACAAGATACAAAAAGAATAGAAAGCAAAAGTCGTACCACTTTAAAGAGGTCAAGGAATTGGCCTCAACAAAACAGCTACAAAATGTTAGAACCTCAAGGACAGCAGCATAACCTACTTGTTTTAAAAGGATCGAAAATGTATCGAAAGATAAACATATATTTCTACTTAGAATTTTGTGGGTATAACTAGAATCTAAATGGAAGCAAATCATTTATTCATACATTTACAACAAATTCTATCTTCGAGCTTTGTTGTGATGTCTGAGTGAGACAGTTATCGAAGTTACCGTGATTTCATTTGCGTGAAAAGTATTAGATAACCATGTGGAAAGCCACATAGTCAGACACAGAACCTCATCACTGAATAAATTACCATTAAACACAGAGTTGCATCTTTAAAAGAGCAAATAAAAATGAGCATCGAAATTTTTAAACAAAACCTTTGTGGTAACCTCAAAAGGAATTGTTTCTAACATATCATTGAACCAGAATATTCCAAATTATACAGTGCTGGTTCACAAAGAGCACACCTACCATGCAGCCTGTGCCTTTTGAACCAAAAGGGGATGGGTTCATGTTTTAAATCACATTAGACGAAACAAAGGGACCCGCGGCCCGAGCATATGTTATAGTGCTTTTATTACACCGCATATGGGCCAAATGTGCTCCCATATTGTTTTATTTATCTTTTTCTTTCCAACGCACTGTGATATTTTGCTTTTTCTTGCTATTTGTGGTTTTCCCGCCTCAACAGACTTTGTAAAAGTTTAATAAACTGTATTACTCATATTTCAGGATTCGGGGAAATAAAATTCAGTTAGTATTTAAAACAGCTGAGCGTATTTTCGCATTCGCCCCAATGGTTTTTTGGGCTGATTCATGTTGACTTTATGAGAGTTAGTCAGTTTACTCAGAACTTGAAAATATATGTTTTCCTAGAATTCATATTTTCAATTTACCAATCAATTCAAAACGTCAGTTCATCGACTGTTTTAGCGTGACACAATCGTACGTTTTTTCGTAAAAAATACAGCAGTTTGTTTTCGAACTTTTTATTATAATTAGCTGACTCATTATTATTATGTCTAGCTATTTCCTAAATGAGTCTCCCACCAAGTGAAAACCACTACCATGGACCAACTTTAGGCAGGCCTGTTGGTCTAGTGGTTAGTGACCCTGACTGCTATGCCGGAGGTCGTGGGTTCGATTCCCACCCAGGACAAATGTTTGTGTGATGAGCACGATCATTTGTTCTGTGTCTGGGTGTAATTTATCTATAATATGTATGTATTTAGAAATATATAAGTATGTTTATCAGTTGTCTAGTACCCATAACACAAGCTCTGCTTAGCTTGGGACTAGATGGCGTTGTGTGATAGTTGTGGAATATTTATTTATTTATTTTATTTAACTACTGATCTAACCTTCAAAATCCAGTCACTGAGTTAATACCTATAACCTTTGGTCACTGTTTGTAGCACTCAGGCTTCTGCCCACCTGATCACATTGTCAGTTGTCTGATATAATATCGTCCAATGACTTTGTAATCCTATATGAGAACATTCATAAAACGCCTTGGTAGGCTAATATATGCTACGTAAGATTCACTATATTATTCATAGAGACGCACGCACGCTTGCCTCGTCTGAATACATCGGCGTTCGCCTTTATTGCCGCAACCCAAATGTGTTTATACTCGCTGTGTCTCCGCCAAACTCTTTTATTATCTGTTTATAGGATTCTGGATTTTGATTCTTTGCTTACTTTAAATGCGAGTTAAGCCTTCATTGTTATTTTCTTTGATGCATAATGGTTATGTAGCTTATTAAGTATGTCCATAAGGTTTATTTTTATTTATTCACGTTCAAAATGAGTCTGAACTTCGATTTCAATTCAAGTCACATGATATTCGTTGATATGATTGGGTTATCTTAACATTTATTTCTATTGGTTGCAATTTGGTCATGAAGAATATTTCACAGAAATAGGGATATTTTGCAGTTAAATAAACAAGTCATCCACTTTTTTTTGGCTGAACAATTCGCGGTGGTCCAGATATTCTTCGACCCAATCACAGTAAGAAATATTGTATAAAAAGTTACCAAACAACACGAAACAAGTTTGGTTTTTCATGAATACTTAAATACGCCGGCGGCTGATAAAAATACAACAGAAATAAAAGGAATAGGAATAGAAACTGTATAAGCTACGATAGATGGAAATAGAAACAATCAATCCTCTTCAAATGCTTTCAAAAGAACAAATAGTGTACAATGAAAAACAGTGATTGCCCACTTAAAATTCATCAGCAAAGTTCGATGCTAGAAACATTTTCTGGGGCAAATAATAACAAAAAGGCTTTGCCCTGGATTTTAATGCTAGGGATGTGCAGAAATAAATTCACGAAGATTTTTCAGTGGACGCGACGCGACTGCGTAATTTGTCTGTTGCGTAGTATCAGGGTTCCGTATATTTTGTGGTGCTCCTAAATTAAACGTTGATGCTGGGTAAGGTTGCATCTCACCTGCTCTCTATAAAAATATGTCTATGCCTCACAATTAAACTGCAATAGGCTGTTCAAATTGTTTTAAACAAGTGTTTCTTTAGTGTTTTTTTTTTGTTTCGGCATTAATTCAAATTGATTCGACCTATAGGTCGACGTCTAAACTTATAAATGAATTTTATACGCTTCATTTGTAGACTAGACATTTTCACATTCGCCGTATAAATTAAATACGAGTATTTACAAATCGATCAATGGAAAAAAAACATTTCATGTTTATATTTAAGTATTATTTAATATTTAACTTGCTTCCGCCCGCGACTCCGTCCGCGCGGATGTCGATCTTCGCGTGGATGGTTTATTTCTCCATTTTGAGTAACTCTGACAATGACATCTTATAAATATTACGGCGCTGAATCCACTGCGGGTAATGCAACGTGTGTTCGCGGTTCTACAGAACAACGTCTATGAATAAAACTGAAAAATAAGATTTACGCGTTTTTAAACGTATTTTTCCAGGATAAAAAGTATCCTATGTTATGCCCAGGATAATAAGGTATAATTATACGTTTCATATAATAAGGTATAATTATAAGTTTCATCGAAATCGAACCGTTAGTTTTCACGTGATGCCTGCACAAACAGACAGACAGACAGACAGACAAAAATTTTTTTAGTCACGTATTTGGGTTTGGTATCGATCCAGCAACACCCCCCGCTATTTATTTTTTCAATATTTTTAATGTACAGAATTGACCCTTCTACAGATTTATTATATGTATAGATTAAAATGTCAATAAAAGTTCAAAAATATAACGTAGCATTACCATAACTCAAAATGTTTAATGTCAAACTATTTAGAGTCCTAAATATTAATTTATTTTCATTTTATATCCATTTATGCGCCGTGGAAAGTAGTTAAAACGTATGATAAAAAACACTGTTTAAATTCAAACTGTTTAAAACAGGTGTGTTCTGTTTTAATCATTAACAAAATAATGGACTTCATTAACAAAATAATTCCTTTTGGGGCCTCAATTTCGGATAATCCAAAAGATTTATTATAGATGAGATGGGGTTTGCAACTGTCAAATATATTTCAAATGTGCGTGTAATGAAAACTGTCAAAGTGTCAAGATTATTGAGACGATCTGTCGATTTAGATTATCGTAATGCTATTTCGTTTGAAAAATATTTGGCACACTAGAATTTATTCATCTATGAGGGATTTTTGAAGTGAAAATTTCTTTAGCGGCGTTGTGCACTTTTTTTGGAATGGGTAAAAAATGTTAAACTCGCGTCAGGACACGTGATCTGATCGAAAATTCGTAAGACGGCGCAGGGCGGTTGCGCGAATGTTCGTGTGTTTATTACTATTCAAGTTTTCACTTCTGCCGGCACTCCCAGAGTGCAACCCGTCGTTTTTTAGTTTTTTTTTTTAGCGTGGTTAAATCGCGAGCGGGAGGGACTGTCAGACTTGTACTGACTAGAATCCACGGTGTCCTTCAATAGCCCTTTACGTTCCAGGGTCACGGTAATTCGTACAGTCCCGCGACCATCTATGAGTGATAAGTGTCACTATGAGCTATACATTGATTAGTAGTGAGGTACATTAAAACCTGTTTATAATAATAAATTGCTACGGCATAATTTTTACCACGTAAATTCCTCAAAATCTATCGGCCAGGTAATGAAAAAAAAGTTAGTAATGCACCGAAATTAATGCGAGTTGTGTAATTTAGACTTGATGACTGAAATTACATGTCCAAGACCAAATTCATAAAATTCGTTTTTTTTCTGTCTACTGGTGGTGCGTAACAATAACGCAAAACTTTCCCTAAAAATGTGAGATTAAATTGAAAGCTTGGCTTGCTTCATAATATATTGATACAGATCCTTCAGAATAAGAAAATATTCATAGTCAATAATTTTAACATCGTCAAGGATAAGCTCTTTAAAAAAAGACTCAATTATGCCGCGAAATATACAATATACGGAATCCTTTGAACAACGACCGCCTCAATCCTTCCCAAACTATGGAGCGTACGTCACCCGCGGGTTGGACCGTCAAATCCCGCTATAAATATACTCACGAGCTCATTTATATCGCGCACTCTTATTATTTGTTACACTGCTTTAATTTATAATGAGGCCATTACAGTGGTTTTATACATATTATGTTGTGTACTTATGATACGTGTAAATCTACTTTTCGCACATAGCAAATTGGTCACTAAAGTAACTGGTAATAATTATTTTAGAGACTCGCCTTAACTTGGCCAGGTTTTATACCTTTTTTTTTTATCGTGGTAAAATCATCAAAGAGGACTGTTAGACTCGTACTGACTAAAATCCACGGTGTCCTTCAATAGCCCTTTTCGTTCCGGGGTCACGGTAATAAGTCGGCAGGCTTTGGCCCTCTAGAGGGGGACCCCCTGTAATTTTGCTGTCACTCTTTGAGGAACGCGTGGAACATAACGCGTCGTCAACCCCGGTTTTATACCTTCACATAAATTATTTTTCCGATTCCTCAACTAATATTATGATTATACTAGCTGTTGTCAAAATTATCCAATGGGTAAATAAAATTGGGGTAAAAAGTAAAACCAACCAAAAACCATCTGTATGCCAAATCCATTTATTAGTGTTAGGGTGAAGGAGTAAAAAACATCCCTTCATCCTTCCTCACAATCTATCGCTTTTACGATATTAGTTAGTAATTAGACACACGCCTTTTGAAACAAATTCGTAACATACTGCTAAATACCGCATCAAAATCCAACGTGTAGTTTATAAAACATGAGTATATCGACGACAAGCAACTAAAAATAAACATCAGATTTATAACAAGTTCAACCTAGTTAATTAGATACGGAGTACCGCAGATGAAAATCTAAAACAACCCGCTCTCTCCAAACAGAAAACAAACTCCGCTCTCGCAGTAAGTGCGCACATGTTTTAGTTTCAGTGTACAAACCTCCACACGAGACCAACCAGCTGTCCAATAACAGCAATATAAATCCCAACTACTTCACTTAAATTGTCCGTTAAAATCAAGCTGGCACAACAATTGTTCACACCACTACAATAAAAGTTAAATAAAGGCCTGGCCGGGCCACTTGCCTCCGGAAATCCATTCGTTGAGGCCGCAGGCTCTAATTTCCTGTTCACGGCCGGGCCGCATAGAAAACGTGATTCTTTGCGAGGTGCCCCGGACTCTGTAGTACTCGGTACAGACGTACGAGGTAATTGTGTTGGGAATATGCAGTTTTGTGGGTTTAAAGGGTTTACAAAGTGGAATTCTTTTAATTTGAAAAGGAATTCTGGTTGTTTTATTTTTGGTTGGGAATAACTATTTGTGTGACTTTATGGTCTTACTGTGTTTTAGCTTCTACGAGATTTAAGTAACATTTTACTAATTTAAACGGTTAGCTTAAAACGTGTTTATACAGTACTCAAAGATCATTGAAAGCCTATATGTTTAATGTGCTACGAGAATGCTACGCTACGCCGTAGCAATGAAGACAGCTACGCCGTAGCGTGAATATGTATATCAGTTTGTCAGAGAAATTATCATGAACAGCTAACAGACTTTAATATAAATATAAATCTTTAAATCCCTAAAATCTCCTTGCCCATTTATCAACAAAAAAAAACGAAATAGAAAAATATAAATTTAACAAAGTAACAAAAACCTCCCCGTAGGCTTTTCACGAACCGGAAATTAGTATCTTCAGGCGTTTCTCATGAAAAGCCGGGAGCGGTCCCGGAAGTGAGGAATTTCCCGCGGCCCAAGTGGCCAATGGTAATGTGCCGAATTAAACGCTACCATATTAGCAAATGTTCTACTACCTGTACTTGCTGGGAACTGAGAATACTATTATTGTTTTGGGGATAGGTTAAATTATGTGAACCTTGAAGTGTCAATACGGTCAGATATCATAAATAAATAAATATTCCACAACTATCACACAACGCCATCTAGTCCCAAGCTAAGCAGAGCTTGTGTTATGGGTACTAGACAACTGATAAACATACTTATATATTTCTAAATACATACATATTATAGATAAATTACACCCAGACACAGAACAAATGATCGCGCTCATCACACAAACATTTGTCCTGGGTGGGAATCGAACCACTAGACCAACAGGCCTGTCAAAATTCATTAAATATAAGTAACTACATAAAAATACTACGACGTTTTTAGCTTCATGGCTGACACAGTGGCTGACCGATTCACTGCTCCGCTGCGATCCCCGCACGAAACGAATATATTAGACACACTCACGAAACAAGAGAAATTCCTATCATTGAGCAATAATTTATTAGAGGAAATAGCAAACATTTGAATCAGTATCAGTCAAAATCAAAAATCAAAAGTTTTTATTTCACATAGGCCCATGAGGGCACTTATAAAACGTCGACAGCAGGTGCTCGGTTCGGGTTGGTCGATTCCATGGAGAAGAACCGGCAAGAAACTCCATGGTTACTCTTTTAAAATATGGTATAGTTTTACAAACAGATTGTTACAATTTTTCGATGCTTAGTAGTAAACAATATCTATAACAGCACCAATGAAAGTCTGCGTCAGTCAAGCTTTTACATTTGATTTTTAAGGGGATGTATCTTGAAAGTTGGGAACGTCGCAAATAAGTTTCAAATATGTATTAATTCGCAATAATTAATAAACATAGTTGCAATTTAGTTTGAGATAAAAAAACAGCACATGAAAATCACCTAAAATCTTTCCATAATTTACCCTGTTATTATTAGAATGTTAAGTCAAAATTAAATGTATATTCAGAACGGTATTAAAATGAACCGAGTGATGTTTATAATTTAATCTATACAACGAAATATTACTCAACTATTTGCGACTTTCGAAACGTCCACTTTTTAATTAATTAAATTATGTTCCTATTAGTGATGTAACGAATGTTTGTTAAATTGAATACGGGTGCGAATATTCAATTTCAATATCCGCGAATGCGAATGCGAATATTGAATTTCAAATAAAATTACTCAAAAATAATGAAAGATAGGTTTGACATTTCATGTCAGACATATTTAAACCGAACATTGCACAGTCGTAATAGTTGAATGAATGTAACTTTATTCTTTCTAAAGGGCTTAATAAGCAAATTTGAAATATATACATATATACATTGTATAGCTTTTACTAGTTAGTTTGCCTGTTTCTATCAGTGTCAACATGGGTATCAAAAGAAAGGCTTAATGAGTACATTTGAAAAACACTCGCTATTTTCCTTTTATTATTATATCAAATAATTAATAATATAACCCCAAAATAGTGTAAATAAAAAATAAGTTAAAAATAACTAAAACCCGACTACGAAAAAATCGCGTACTGAAAAATATAAAACAAGAACAATATTCATTTAGCCGATATTTTTTCCAATTATAAACTCTAAATAATAGCCGTGGTCATATACCACCTAGCCAATAAAGATTGTATGAAACAACCGCATATAGCACATGATCATTTGTTTTTGCGATTCTCTTAATATTTTAATTGGACTAACAGAACTATTTGAATTTAGTTGTCTATTTATAAACTATTCCGTTACTTATAGTCTCCAAATTCAAATCATATTAGTCAGAAATATTTGCAAACATTCGCATCGATTTATGCGGATGCGAATGCGAATATCAAAAAACATGCGAATATTTGCGAATGCGAATATTCGTAACACCACTAGTTTTTCATATTTTTGTTTTAGTATTTTCCCGTCATACTATTTAATTTTTGCATAGGTATCCAAAAACTTGCATAGGTTATTTTTAAGTTTGAGTTACTTACTTACTCTCTCTTTTTCTTAAAAATGCATACAAAATCTTTTTACATAATCCGTTTGACACTAAACTTCAGTCGGCTTAATAAAGTCGTTTGTTTCAAACTAAAACAATGGAAGACGGTAGTTCTGAAGGAATCTTCACAATAGCCTGTCTTGGGTCAAGTAATTAATATTACAGAACTGAATAATTTGTGCTCGAGTCGCGGAATAAAGTTAAGATTTTTGTCAAAGAAAGCGGTTGGAAATCGAGGAAATGCTCTTTGTTGAGATATTTTTGGTGTAAGTGCTAATTACCCGGGGTCACGACACTGAAGGAACTCCGTGATTTTTAGTCAGTCCGAGTGTGACAGTAGACTGTAGGACTGCTAGGATTATTTTTACGTGTTAAAAGAAAGTCCTAATTACCCCGAAGTTATTTATACTGGTATTATTGATAATGTTTGTAAGAAAGGTCAGTTACGTAGTAAATAGTAGTCGCTACTGATGAGCTTTTAAGACCAGGTAATAAAGTAAAGAGTTAGGTTAGTAGGTAGTTAGTTATATGAGTCGGCAAGCATTCAATAGATGTTATCCTTTTGGGGTCAGACGGTTTGAGTCTAAAGCCTTTGTCAAACAGACAGGCATGACGAATGCGAAGCGAGGCGTTTTTATTTGTAATGTATGGAATTGTTGAATCCAGTCACATAGGAAAGCGAAAGCGATCCGATAGCGTGACAGTACTATCGGACTGACGTCTCGTATCGGTTCGTTATCGCTTCGGACTCGCCTGTCTGTTTGACACAGGCATAAAGGTAGTGATATCATGACAGACATCCCCGACGAACATAATCAAAGTGCAACTTGATAACTGACACCCTATACGAACCACACATTTTTTCCTAAGCAATAGTAATTCCTACAAAAATCCATCTATTCATCTAAGCCACTAAATCTCAAGAATGTCGACTCCAACGCACAGGAGGGCCATTGATCAATACAAGCCATTTCACCAGCGTTTGCAAGCCAGGCACATACCCGCACAATTTACAGAGCTACAACACTACACAACATGGCCGCACTACATAAATCACTCTTATTTTTGTCGTTTAATACTCTTAGAACTTCAATATCTATATGTGAATATATTTACGTATATTTGAACTGCATTTTTAAGAAAAAGTACAAGAATGTCTTGGTATTCTTGTTCCCGGTGCATTGTAGATTGATTTGTATGCATTTGATTGTCATTCAAGTGTTACTGGGATTGTGTTAGGGTACCGCATAGAAAAACGAATGACACTCTGATAATTCTTAGATGTAAGATAAAGTTGTCTTGCAAATTTGAGTGGATAGTTACCTACTTAAACATAACGAAATGTGGTACCTACCCACTTTTTACTTTACTTAGCAAACAGTTCCCTACACGGTCTGCGCACAATTCTAAATAATTTTGCCATAAATTAATTTAAAAATACGTTAAATGTTTTGGATGAAATTGAAAGGATTTCTATTGAAATATTCAAGACAGTATCTAAAGCCAGCTTCAGGCATTAAAATCGCCAACATTCATCAAACGGTTGCAATAAGGCTCCACTTAGATATTGTGAATTCCTTCAGTTTCAATATTCATTGCGACTACGAGTACAATGCGTCTTTGGAAGTTCATCCTGTTTCTTTGTTTCAGATTTTTGTTCAGTCTTTGAAAGCTTTTCGTTCAAAGAGTAAAATTAATTCGTACTATGATGGTTTCAGGGTATTGTTTAAATTGGCGAGCAGTTATGGCCATATTTCCGAGAATCTTCTGAATTCGATCAAAATAACTCTAATTAGGAAATAAGCAACTCAAACAAAACTATTTATTGTTAGAAATTATGGTTTATTTTTGGTATTTTATAAATTGTAATATGGAAGAGCTCGTGGCTAAATAAATACAGCCGCACAGACCGATCTTCCGGGTTAAGCCGCGCTTGCCGAGGTTGGTCTGTGGATGGGTGACCATCTGTCATAGCGAGTTTCCTCCGTGCCTCGGAAAGCACGTAAAGCCGTTGGTCCCGGCTGTCATTTGTCGATCTTGTGACAGTCGTTACTGTTAGTCAGAAGCTCTAAAGTCTGACAACCAGTCTTACCATGGGGTATCGTATTACCCAGTTACTGGGTTGTGGAGGTCCGACAGGCAGTCGCTCCATGTAAAATACTGATATCCAGCTGAATCTGGTTTGACTGGAAGCCGACCCCAATATAGTTGGGAAAAAGGCTAGGCAGATGATGATATAAATTGTAATATAATATAGGTTTATTATATAATACTGTGATAAAACTTCTAGAATATCTCTGTACATACTACTTAATAATAGCACGATAAATCAGAATGTTCATTTGTCAGAAAGTCTGTTTTTTCAGAACGTCCATGACCAAGAATGCAACGGTTTCCCTCATTGACCATTTCCCAGTGTGGTCTGACATTACTTCATTACTTCTCTGCAAGAGCGACATTCCCGATATTAGGGACATTCATCATCATCATTCTCCTGCTCTTATCCCAATTCATTTGGTATCGGCTGGGACATCACAGGCAAAACATAATGTTTATTTCAACACCATCTTATTTATTACTAGCTTCCGCCCGCGACTCCGTCCGCGAGGATGTCGGTCTTCGCGTGGTTGGTTTATTTCCCCATTTTGAGTAACTTAAATATTACGGCGCTGAATCCACTGCGAGTAATGCAACGTGTGTTCGCGGTTCTACAGAACAACGTCTATGAATAAAACTGAAAAATAAGATTTTTTTCTACGTATTTTTTCAGGATAAAAAGTATCCTATGCTATGCCCAGGATAATAAGGAATAATTATACCAAGTTTCATCAAAATCGAACCGTTAGTTTTCACGTGATGCCTGCACAAACAGACAGACAGACAGACAAAATTTTTTTTAATCATATATTTGGGTTTGGTATCGATCCAGCAACACCCCCTGCTATTTATTGTTTCAATATTTTCAATGTACAGAATTGACCCTTCTACAGATTTATTATAGTATAGATATCAACTAAAATTAACGCAACACAATGCGACTTTAAGAATATATCTAGTGGTCCTTTTGTCTCTAATTACGAGTGCGACTCAGTAATTGCCAACTATAAATCTTTGACGAACTTCCCGCTATGACGGCGGGTGGAATACTATTATAGTTAAAGTAATTAATGGCTATTTTTTAGTATCTACAGCATTTAGTTTGATTAATATACCACAAATTGATATCTCTGTCTTTGATGAAATCGAAATATCGTGTTATATTTCTTTAGTAACTTCAAACGTTAAATTTTACTTTTTCTCGACACAGAATGAGCCAAATCCTAATCCTAACTAGTCCTAATCCTAATCCTAACTAATATTATAAATGCGAAAGTAACTCTGTCTGTCTGTCTGTCTGTCTGTCTGTCTTTTCTTCACGCCTAAACTACTGAACCGATTTGTGTGAAATTTGGTACAGACATAGTTTGGAACTTGAGAAAGGACATAGGATAGTTTTTAACCAACTTTAAAAAAAGGTGTTATGTGGTAAAAGGTGGTATGTTTGTTACCGCATTACGACCGACTGGGTGAACCGATTTTCATGATTCTTTTTTTGTTTGTGAGCTGGTGCTTCCCGTGTGGTCCCATTGTCACCAAATCAGTATCTGATGATTGGATCTTGGAGAAATCGAGGGCAACCCTCAAATTTTATAGGCCCACGCATCGTTTTTCGTAAATCTTATGAAGTAATTTAAGTACTTGCGTTTGGTAATCATCATCTTATGTAGCTGAGCTGATGATGGAAGGTACAACTCCTTAACAGTAAGGAGTAGGCATCGACTGATTCATTGTCGCATATCTCCGGAACTTCACGTCCGATTTAAATAATTCTTTTTTTTGTGCTAGGGAATACTGCAAGTTTCATCAAAATCGGTTCAGTAGTTTTTGAGAACAACAAAGCCATCGACTTCCGAAATAAAAGTTATTTTGTAGATTATTTTACCCTTTTTTGTGGTTCTTTTTGAAGGCGGTTACATTTTTTTTTTTTTTTTTAAAGTTTTTTATTGTATATATTTTTACGGGTTAAGCCGCGCTTGCCGAGGTTGGTCTGTGGATGGGTAAAAAGCACTCGGAAAGCACGTCAACCGTTGGTCCCGGCTGTCATTTGAAGATCTTTGACAGACGTTACTGTCAGAAGCTCTAAAGTCTGACTGGGTAATACGATACCCCATGGTAAGACTGGTTGTCTTACCATGGGGTATCGTATTACCCAGTTATTGGGTTGTGGAGGTCCGACAGGCAGTAGCTCCATGTAAAATACTGATATCCAGCTGCATCTGGTTTGACTGGAAGCCGACCTCAATATAGTTGGGAAAAAGGCTAGGCAAATGATGAACGGAGTATAGATAATTCTATTAGTACTATATGTCGAGTGGTCCTTATGCTCGATAGATGGCGGTGATCGCGCAATGATGTCGATCCTTACACGAGTTCGGTTCATGTTATTGTTTTTATTCATCGGAAAAAATGTAAACAAATAGTAAAAAGGTATGAAAAAAATAATATCAATATAATAAAACTTTTAGTGCAAAGAAAATGCCCGAACGCAGTATAGGTATATAATCCGAGTTGTCACTATGCTTGATAGATGGCATTGTTAGTTTATAATTATCAAACTCTTATCAAAATGAATACATTTCTCGCATGAAGTATTTAATTTAGATAAGCTTTGTCTTTCACACTAAGTAATTTGGCCGAACAGTTAAAAAGTTATCACGATAATACATATGATTGACTTGAACGGAGCGCCTAACGGCGGCGGCAGCACGGGCGGAGCGCGAAACGGCGTCGCGGCGAACAATGCAATCCAAGCAATTCGCTATTGCTCGCAATCGCCTCATCGCCGAGCGTAGTTTTAAAAATTGAAGCATACATAGGGACTACTATATCCGTTTGTGCTGGATAGGATAATCTCAAGCCCGGGGAAGGACATAGGGCTACTTTTTATAAACACATCATACAGGTAAAGATTGATGAAGAAACCACTGGTAGAATTTTGAAATTTGCAGAGTTCTATTATTATTATTTTTTATGGTGGTAAAATCATCAAATGAGTCCTCCCACCCAGGGTAGGGCGGGAAGGACTGTCAGACTTGACTGACTAAAATCTACGGTGTCCTTCAATAGCCCTTTACGTACCGGGGTCACGGTAATTCGTAAGTCCCGCGACCCCGGCAGGCTTTGGCCTTCTAAAATAATGAGCACTTAGAAAGGAATTCAGATAATTCCACCCTCAAGAGATTCCCTCTAAATATTAGGTATAGGTGTTCAAAGATTGTATGGAAACTAATTTTGAAGTTAGAAATCTGGGATGTACGATGTGAAGATACATTAAAAAAAACGACGGGTTGCACTCTGGGAGTGCCGGCAGAAGTGAAAACTTGATTATTAACGTTGTGCATGTTTGATATTTTGGAATGGTTAGGGAATAATTTTGCACCAATTGCTTTATCAGTATAAAAGTACTATCATTTATGTGGTAGAATACAATATTCATTTATTGCGCTATCGTACACGGTCGAGGTCGACCTCGACCTCGACCTCGACCTCGACCTCGACCTCGACCTCGACCTCGACCTCGATTCGTGACACGCTGTAACATAGACGAACATTCGCGCAAGCGCCCTGCGCCGCCTAAACGAAACAGTAGGCCCAGGCATACATTTTCGCCGCGCCGTAGAGAGGGGATAGCTGTCTACTCTCCATCCGTCCTACGCTTTTTCGATCAGGGTCACGTGTCCTGACGCGAGTTTAAGATTTTATACCCATTACAGAAAAAGTGCTCAACGCCGCTAAAGAAGTTTTCACTTCAAAAATATAAGTATTTAAAAAAATGTCACGTAACTTAATGAGGCAGACCAAATTCTACGCGAGCGAAGCCGCGGGCAAAAGCTAGTACCATATAAAGATACGCACGTTCGAAGTCTTATTACAAACGTAATCACGCCATCAAAGTCAGCCTTCGTATAATCAAATTCCAATAAAATTCATGGCAAGTCGTGGCCCATCTAGTACAACATCCGTACCATTGCTTTATAAACCATGGGCCATTGAGCACCATCTTCCAAACATTATGCATGGATCACTGATTGGAATAACACGATTTGTAACAGCTATTTTTCTGGATATAATATCTGTAATATGGGCCACTATTATTTATATTTTAAATGTTTTTTTTTTGTTTTGTTTTATGAAAATATTTAAAAATGCAAATAATAAGTAAAAAAATAATAATAAAAAAGTACGTTTTGTTAATAAAATATTTATGTTTGTCTTGCGCAGCAAAATACTTACTACTGTCTAAGCTGTAGGCTGATTGCTGTGAAATAAATACTTTGATATAGGAGAGAAAACGGATATTGTTGCTTATAGTACCTTTATTGTAGGTGTTCCCAATTTATAGAATTATTTTTAAACTCGATGGTCTATTTATTGAGAAAGGTTATTGGCTAAAATGTCGGGCCCCCCTCTAGAGGTCCATAACTTACCGGGTTCGCGGGACTTACGAATTACCGTAACCCCGGAACGTAAAGGGCTATTGAAGGACACCGTGGATTTTAGTCAGTACGAGTCTGACAGTCCCTCCCGCTCTGTCCTGGGTGGGAGGACTCATTTGATGATTTTCTTATGATAAAAAAGGCTATAGGCTTAAATAACATCACTCTACGGCTAAAAGTAGCCGAGCAGTGGGTGAAACCACGGCTAACAGCTAGTAACTATATAAATCTAAATGTTTCTACACTTTACATCCACTTTTATGCAGTTAAAATGCTTTTAAAGATAATCCACATAAAGGGGTATGCAATTTTTAATATGGAGCTTGGCATCAATTTTTTTTTCTTTCGCCAGTGATAAAATTTTGTGCACAATAAGACTACTATCTAAGAAGTCCATAGAAAAAAAAATTAAGTTTCTAAACCGTAACCAACCAGAGATATGCCGGTTTTCATTTTGTTCTAATCAGGAGTCATTTTGTGTATGAATCCATAGATTTATGGATGTACTAGCTTTTGCCCAAGGCTTCGCCCACCCCAACAGCCTTTATGTATAGCCTATAACCGTCTCTAGAGTCCTATCTATCTCTGTACCAAAATTCATTAACATCGGTTCATCCATTATGACGTAAAAACGGAACATACCGAAATACTTATTTTGGTGTTTGTAATACTAGTAGGTTTACGAGGAATAATGAGTGGTTTGTTTATAAAAATGTTAAGAAGATCTTTTTAACCGACTTCAAGAAAGGAGGAGGTTCAGAACTCGTCGGAACATTTTTTTATGTATGTCCCAGATTTCTTAATGACGCCTGGACCGATTTGGGAAATTCTTCTTTTGTTTGAAAGGGTATCTTAACACATGGATGGGCCCATGTGTGTTTACTTGGTCAGGATCTTGACCACAATCTTTTTTTTTATCGTGGTAAAATCATCAAATGAGTCCTCCTACCCAGGGCCGAGCGGGAGGGACTGTCAGACGCGTACTGACTAAAATCCACGGTGTCCTTCAATAGCCCTTTACGTTCCGGGACCACGGTTACCTGATAAGACGGTCCCGCGACTTCGCCAGGCTTTGGCCGTCAGATTGCTGATAGCTCTTTGAGGCGTGTGTGGAACACGACCATCTTACAGTGGCCATCCAATGGCCATCCTACAGTGGGCGAAGTCGCTTCGCAACGTCCGATGCCGTGCGGCTGGGTTGTGAGGTTGAGACTTTTCTGTCCGTCACGGCGCCCGCCTAGCATGACTGCGCGAAGAAGGAGGCGACCGCTTCCCATTCAGTTTCGCCCTGCAATAATGCCGGGCGCGAGAGGTCGCCGTCTATCGCTTCCGTGAGGACACGACGGTGCTCAAGCGGGGCAGACCTGCACCGCATGCTCCACCGTGTCCTCCAGGCGATTCCCGCAATGGTGACACCCAGATGTTTCTTCCTTCCCTATAAGACACAGGAACCCCCGGAACTTCCGTGTCCGGTGTGGATCTGCGTCAAGCGGGAGGTGAATACGCTGTGGGGCCTCTCCAGCCACTCCTTAAAGAGAGGTCTTACCGCCGCGATTGCAGCGTGCCCGAACCTCGGTTGTGACAGTCGCTGTCGTGATTAGCTTACAATGTTAGAAACAAGAAGTCTTTTTTATCCTTTTTGTGGATACAGGCGTAATTTTATGTATTTGCGTAAACAATGCATAGATATGCGATAGCAGCAATCGTAGATTTGCTGTCATTTATTGAAGAGTTCCCTCGATTTCTCCAAGGATCCGTCATGAGATCCTGACCTAGTAACCATGGGACCATGTGTTAAGATACCCTTTCAAACAAAAAAAGAATTTCCCAAATCGGTCCAGGCGTCATTGAGAATTATGGGAAATACATAAAAAAAAGTTCTGACGAATTGTGAACCTCCTCTTTTTTTGAAGTCGGTTAAAAAGATCTTTTTAACATTGTTATAAACAAACCAATCATTATTCTTCGTAAACCTACTAGTATTACAAATATGAAAATATGTATTTAGGTATGTTCCGTTTTTACGTCAAAACGGCTGAATAGATGTTGATGAATTTTGATACAGAGATAGATGGGCCTCTAGAGACGGTTATAGGCTATATATTAAGGCGGTTGGGGTGGGCAAAGCCGCGGGCAAAAGCTAGCACATCAATAAATCTATAGATTCCTACAAAAAATTACTCCTGATTAGAACAAAATAAAAACAGGCATATCTCTGGTTGGTTACGGTTTAGATTTTTTTAAATATTTTTTACGAAGTTCTTAGGTTGCGGTCTACTAATTGACCAACATTTCATTACTGGCGAAAGAAAAAAAAAACTGATGCCAATAAGTTGCATACCCCTTTGTTTACAAAAAAAGCGACTATATTAAAATCATAAAACAAAAGTTTTATTCGACATTCGGAACCCGGCACGGAGCGAGGCCGGCGCGCTTCCATCGTTTTTATTTATTTCCAATCGCGAAGTAATCTTGCAATCTGCAGCTGCGCTATAATATTGTAAGAGAAAGAGCCATTTAAATGTGGTTAAAGTACTTGAATGTACCAGGAAAGGAATAAATAAATTTTCAGTCCATGCATGAATAATGTACAGAATACCGTGGTCCTAGAACGCAAAATGTAAACGCAGGAACAAAAACGTTTAAGAATAAAATGAGCAAAAACTTAGTATATTGAGCATAAATGAGTTAACGCCCAAATAACTGCTCGGTCACTGGGCATAAGAACTGGGCAAATAGCCCGGGCAAAAGGCATTTATTCTGCGTTTACGTGCATTTATCGAGCGTTTATTTACGTGCACAATATATTAAAGGCATAAAACCATCTCTAGCCAAGACTTTCATGACAAGCCTGTTGGTGTTGGTCTAGTGGTTAGTGACCCTGACTACTATGCCGGAGGTCGTGGGTTCGATTCCCACCCAGGACAAATGTTTGTGTGATGAGCACGATCATTTTGTTCTGTGTCTGGGTGTAATTTATCTATAATATATAGTATTTAGAAGTATATAAGTAAGTTTATCAGTTGTCTAGTACCCATAACACAAGCTCTGCTTAGCTTGGGACTAGATGGCGTTGTGTGATAGTTGTGGAATATTTATTTATTTATTTTTTATTTAAATCTTTGATATTCGTGTTGTCAAGAGTCTGAAAGCTTGACAACCAGTCATACCAAAGGGTAAGGTGAACCTAGTAATATGTATTCAACGCAGATAACTTACCAATAATAACAGTCGGAGAACCTGTTTATTCAAACGGTAGTTAAAAAAAGATTTTGTTTCATTTGTTTGTAAATTCAGTTTTAATTGTTGTTCGAATCCATGTAATCCTATGATTCAGTACACGAGTATAGGTTTTGTTATCAATTTTGAATCCAATGTATTATTTCGTTATTTTATCCGGTTCTCGATATTCAATGACGTCATTAAAATGCCCGCTATTATTACAAAATGTTTACCGCGATTGGCGGTAAACTTTATGTTAGAATTCGTCTTCAAAGGCCATCGGCATTTCCATACGAACACGAAATAATTGTTTATGTATAATATGAATTATTCTGTCTATAATCAATCAACAAAGATCGTTTTCGGGTTTCATCATGACGACATTTATCAACCATTACAACACAAACTGAAATAATATATTTGTTTCTTTCTTTGTCTCTTGTTTCAGTCACTTCTTTCAACATAAAATCTAAGCAAGTACGCCGCCCCCGTCCGACTATCGCCTTGGGAATCTCGTTTAAAGGCAAAACACGTGTCGAATTACATTTTAATTAATTTGCATTTGTTCGCAGAAGATTGCAAATTACCACGATCTCTAGCGTAATGGTCAGACTCCGGGAAAACGATTGAAAATGAGGAAATTTTCCTGATAAACTGTTGAGCTGGAGGTTTCATTACGTAGGTCGGTAAGCATTCATCATAAATCGTGATGCACGATTGAAAATCTTTAATTAGTGACGTAATTGGACGTAGTTAAAATAATTAAATTAATTAGGAAGATAATCATTTATTTTCCTTTCAGAGATTTATAATGATATCAGCTATAGGAAGTTTTTAAGTTTCCTACGGGTATATAAAATCGGAATAAAAACTGTCTTTTGTCCAGGATATAAACTACCTGTGTACCAAATTTCATCTAAATCCGTCCAGTAGTTCTTGTTTGAAGGAGTAACAAATGACCATCTATTCTTACAAACATTTGAATTTATAATACTAGCGAGATTGACTGTCGCTTGGCCTTTGTCGGTTGGTAGTGTAGTTTTATTATACTTAAGACTGTCTTATCTTTAATTACAAACAAAATCACCCATTTATGGCATTCACAGACTCGTTCGTGACTTATTGGCCGGAAAAAGCAAATTAAGGGTGTTAGAAAGCAGTGAAGAAATAAATACAGCCGCATAGGCCGATCTTTCGGGTTAAGCCACGCTTGCCGAGGTTGGTCTGTGGATTGTGACCATCTGTCATAGCGAGTTTCCTCCGTGCCTCGGAAAGCACGTAAAGCCGTTGGTCCCGGCTGTCATTTGTAGATCTTTGACAGTCGTTACTGTTAGTCAGAAGCTCTAAAGTCTGACAACCAGTCTTACCATAGGGTATCGTATTACCCAGTTACTGGGTTGTGGAGGTCCGACTAGATATCAGTATTTTACATGGAGTGACTACCATGTCGCTCCATGTAAAATACTGATATCTAGCTGCATCTGGTTTGACTGGAAGCCGACCCCAATATAGTTGGGAAAAGGCTAGGCAGATGATGAGAAAGCAGTGAAGACTTTGCCTATCAGTGGGACATTACAGGCATTTTTGTCAATTGTCCAATGTCCAAGTTTATTGTACTATGTTAGCTTTGGACAAGAAGTCAAGTTATGAATGAAAAAACAAACTTCTTGTCTGATTTCCGGCAAGCAATTCGAAAGAAACTTTTTGAATCAATTTATCTTAATAAAAAAAAGGAATTATTTATAAGTTGAGGGGGCTGAGGTCACCAAATTGATCTTAGTTGAAGAGTATAAGTGGTGTCACTGCAATTCTACATAATTTCGCCATCGTAGCCAAACTGACCAGATAATACAAAACGAGCTAACAAACTCCGCTAAAACTAAAACACAAACGTAGTGAGTTTATCCTGGCACCACGCGGCATTAACTTTCAGCTCGCATCGATCGCTACAGAGCCGTTACATCGTCACACTTACCTGAACACTGAAATTTTCAGCCTCGGCTACTAAAAATGGACTAGGAATTTAAAAATAACACGGTTTATTTTTAGTAACAACGCTAGCTTTGCTAATATTTAAACGATGAATATTTGCAAATGAATTTAATCTTTATTTTACATTTTCCAGCGCTGTCTACCTCGTAAATACGAAGTCATGAGGTGTTTTTCTGAAGCAACCTGGGTTTTGTACCTATTGAAAACTAACAAAAGAGCGTCCTATTACATTCAAGATAACTAGCAAAACGTGTTGTCGGGCCATTCGTGAATCTATTTTCTAGGAACGTGTATCGCTTTAACGAATGATATTTATTATTAACTAGCTGTGCCCGCGACTTCGTTCGCGTGGTTGTCGAGGACAAAACAACGTCGTTTAGATAAGAGTATATCACCTTTTTGATGATTTAGATAAGAGTCCTGAGGCATTTTCAAGGAAAAAACAAAAAGCAATAAACAAAACCAACAACACTTATGACTGAATAGCCTACAAACTTAAAAGAACGGTGCGTCGAACAGTCTAGTGTAACAACGTATCGTCTGTTCGTGGTCGTGACTCAACGAATTGGCAACACTAACTTACTGTATAACGATTGGCACTATTTTTTTTTAGCGTGGTACAATCATCGAATGAGTCCTCCCATCCAGGGCAGGGCGGGAGGGACTGTCAGACTTGTACTGACTAAAATACACGGTGTCCTTCAATAGCCCTTTACGTACCGGGGTTACGGTAATTTGCGAGTCCCGCGACCCCGGCAAGTTTTGGCCCTCTACAGGCCCCGTCACTATGCTGACACTCCTTGAGGCGCGCGTGGAACACAACGCGCCGTCGACCCGGGCATGGTCCATGGTCGGACAGCGAGTCGCCCATTACTCGCCGCCCGCATGCCCGCGCCTACTGTGGCCGGAGGTCGTCTTGCGACGTTCGACGCCGTGGGCGTCTACCACTGCGGCTGGGGTGGAGGGAGGACGCTGTCCTCTCCCTCACGCGGCCCGCTTCCTCCTTCGCGAGCATGACTGCTTCGCAGAAGGAGGCGACCGCTTCCCACTCCATCTCGCCCCGCAGCATGGCCTCGACCAATGCCGGGCGCGAGAGGTCTCCGCCTATCGCCGTCGTGAGGTCACGGCGGTGCTCCGCCCAAGCGGGGCAGTCCTGCACCGTATGCTCCACCGTGTCCGCCGGGCGATCCTCCCAGTGGTGACACCCAGGCGTTGCTTCCCTCCTTATCAGACACAGGAACCTTCCGAAACTTCCGTGTCCGGTGTGGACCTGCCGCATGCGGTAGGTCAGGACGCCGTGACGCCTATCCAGCCACTCCTCAAAGAGGGGTCTTTCCGCCGCGCCGCGATTGCGGCGTGCCCGCCGATTGACACTATTGGATTCAAACTATGAAGTAAATAATTACAATCTTTACTTCTTACTTCAAACCAATCACCAAAGTTGACCAAACGAAACCAATAAGATAAGCCAATCCTTTTTTTCGACCAATTTAGAAAATTGATAAACCAAGCAACCAAAGAACTTGTACGACACACGCAAGAACTTTTAAGACACCTAACGAAACACAATTTGCCTAGCAAACACGGTGGACGTCATTCTCGTGCGGAAAATCTTAACACCGCGATTCAGAAAATGACGTCATTTGCACAACGCCATCTATCGGATTTGGATTTCAACTATCAACATTAGTTCTATTTTTAGTCTTAAGATGTCGTTGCAAGTACTATATTTTGCAAGCACTATATTGCGTAACGTAATATTTTACTTCTAGAGTGAACCGATTTCGATGAAACAAAAACTAAGTTAAACCTCAAGTTGCGTATAATTTTTATATATAAACATTGCCAGCATTGAATTCGTAGTTTTTACGTGATGCGCGCACAAACAAACAGACAAACAGACAAAAATTTCAAAAATGATGGAAATGGGTTCTGTTACTTATCTTTTCACACGCTGGCTATTTTTTGTTTCAATTTCTTCAATGTACAAAAATGACTTTTCTACAGATTTATTATATGTATAGATAACTGTTATTAACATTCGCTGCTCATCTGACGTGTTGATATTTTAAACCATTTATGTTTTAAGCCTATTATTGATCGAAGTTTAAGCTAATCTAGTTCTGATCCATAGAAAAATTAAACCGTTGATTATGTGGTTTTGATATTTTGTTTGTTGATCTTTTCGGTTTTAAGTATCCCACCCAATTTTTAACATTTCAGAAGGGCCAAACCAATACTATTTAAATTAAAATTTCTTAAATGCAGCCCATTTTTTTTTTCGTTTTCTCATATTATTTGTTAAACTAACCTTTAGTTTTTCCAGGTGCTGAACATGAAACAAGGCATCGCATGTATCGAACGTAGCGCGTCCACAGCTACCTGCACAGCGAAATTTCGACAAACAGTGTTCCGCAAATTTCTACGGGAGCGCCTCCCGCCGCAGCCGCTTCTAGCATTTGCATCTCATTGGAATGCAACCGCTGGATGTAGCGCAGGCGAAGCGATGCAGCGGAGATGCGGTAATATCGCGCTGTTGTAGTAGGTGGTTCTGGTTGAAATTTGCAGCGATATAGGGAAGTTGTGAACTGTTTGTACTGCTATTTGTTTTATATAACAAAAGGAAGAAATAAGCAGTGGATAATTCTCAGAAAAACTTCAGTTTCGTTTACTGATTATATCATATATCTGATATATGATTTCATTTAAATTTCATTATGATACGAGGTTCATTATTTTTAGTCAATTAGGTAATAATATTCACTTCAACAATACCAAAGAAACATTTTACTTTCTTTATTATCTTTTTGCACAACCGTCTACAACTATATGGGCTTATGTTCAAATAAACCAGAAAAAACGGTCTCAAAATACTAAATGAAGTACCGTATCCATCGAAACGGAAGCTCGTTAATGCCATTATACGTCGGGGTCGAGATTTTGCAAGCAATTTCCGCCTTAGCGACGAATGCAAATACGAATGAAATGTGTTATTTATCGCGTGAATTACAACTCTTGGTGTTAACTACTGCTGGTGTGCCGGTGCTGGATGCCTTCTCGTCACATTTGCATAGCTCCGAATAATTATAGTTTCGACATTGCTCCGTAATGTTACGATAATAGCGGGGCTTTTGGCAGGGCTCGAAATAATGTCTAGGATTTCACAGAATTAAGACAAAGATTTTTCTTCTTTGGTTGAATTCCTTTTAGTGTTTTCTTATTATTAATTTATCAATTATTATTAATTTATCAATCTAACCTTGGTTTATATTTAAAAGTTAAAAAGTAGTCATACATACATCTAAGTTTATTTGTTCAGTTCTAAGTTGGGCTCAAACAATTGGCTGATCCACTCAAATCCGATACTCCTAAAGATCATTTCAGTCACTAATTTGAATGGTCATTTGATTTGGTCACGATTATATTGTCTCACGGATTTTAAACCGAGCCTCTGAGTTTGTTTCGGTGTCTCTCCTCAATATTTGATAGAAACACCGAGTTACCAGGCCATGTTTTTTTCAGCTTGGTATAATCATCTTAAGTCCACCCGACCTGGGAAGGGACTGTAAGGCCCGTACAGACTAAAATCCACGGTGTCCTTCAATAGTCCTTTTCATTCCAGGGTCACGGTTACCTATTTAAAAAGTCCCGCGATAGTTACGACACACACTACACTTACTGTATTGCTTATTAAACCAATCCACAGTAAATAATTTAATAACATTACTTACTCGTAAACGTGTTTTCTCTCCAGGCCCGTGTAATACCAATATGATGGTACTAGGCTGGATGCCTCAGTAAGACATTTGACAGGCCTGTTGGTCTAGTGGTTAGTGACCCTGACTGCTATGCCGGAGGTCGTGGGTTCGATTCCCACCCAGGACAAATGTTTGTGTGATGAGCACGATCATTTGTTCTGTGTCTGGGTGTAATTTATCTATAATATGTATGTATTTAGAAATATATAAGTATGTTTATCAGTTGTCTAGTACCCATAACACAAGCTCTGCTTAGCTTGGGACTAGATGGCGTTGTGTGATAGTTGTGGAATATTTATTATTATTAAGACATTTGCATACTATCATGGTTCCGACATTGTACTATTATGTTACGGTAACGCAACTTTGATACTATGTAGGTTATATTCAAAGGATTTAATAAATCACTTTTTTATTTCAATTAATCTCCATCTCAGTGTCTCTATTTAAATAATGTCCCCGGGGGAAGTGACTTTTAACTCAGTAAAATAATCCATTAGATCAGTCTCGGACTTTTAAACAAAAGCGTTCACGAACTGAGATATTTAAAAAATAAAAAAAAAAAAATTTCTCTACAGTAAAGGCTTACAAAATATCATCTTTCCTTAAAATATACTACTAATTGGTCTTTTTTTGTTCAAATAAATCCCTGAAACAATAAAATCTCAAATCCCTTTATATTAATCCCGAAAGCCTTTATCAAAACAAGGCGTTTGTTGACGTAAGACGATTTAAGGCCCAGTTTAAACCCTGAGCGTCTTAAACTGTGTCCGAGAGTCCCTTGGGACGGACGTTTGACCTAATTAAGCCAAGTGGCGTGGAAAATTACAGTCTGATGGGGCCTGTTCGACCGTAATTGCTGAAGGGTAGCCGATTGACGTCGCGGCCTCGGGTTAAGGTGTTCGCCCATCTTGGAAAATCTTTGGAGGTAATCTTTTTAGGGTTACAAGTTATTTAGTTTTGGATAGTGAGGTAACCACCTCACTATTCGTGTTTGAGTATGTTTTTGATGTTACAGGTCAGTAGAAAATATCACCAGCACGGTTGTTTCGAGCCAGAATGTCATTGTCATGAGGGCACAACAATGAATTGAGAAATCAAAATGGTGGATGGTGTTATTCTGGACAATTACCATGTTCATAGTCCAAAATAACAGCATCTACCATTTATTGAAACAAATACTTTGTATAGTACATTAATTAATTTCGTTTTTAGTAATGGTCAAGGCAAGAACAGATCATTAAATCCAGATTTTCACAGTATATTACTACAAGTAATTACTTGTACTAAAAATAAAAATATCACGAAGTAAAACTAAGAATAAATAAAAAGCAACATATCTTTATTTAGTTCATTAGCTCCGTCAGTGGAGCTAGTGCAGGAGACAGCTTGATTCAGTCGTTTAATTAAAAGCGAGTAATTACTTGTAATGCCGAGCTCCCCGACTACGCTACAGTTAGTTCAGGAGTAGTATGTACTGTGACATATTACTGACGTATGGACACGAGTCTTGTCTGTCGAATTTGCTTGGGAATTTTGCCCCTACTATGTGAGAAAATTAGTGTCCAGTTAAATAATTAACGTCATACGTATTACAAGGTTTGAAAGTTAACTGTTTTTTATTCTTTTTATGGATGGATATCAACTAATGAAGGTTTTATTCTGTATAAGAGCCAAAGTTCCAATAGCAAGCAGTCAAAATTTGGCTGTCACTTATAATAAATAGGATGATTTATATTTTCGAAGTTAGCATAACAATTTCTTTGTTACTAGTGCATTGTCATGGAGTTTTTATGTAACCAGTTAAAAATCAGCTCATGTCCCCTAAACCCAACAATATTAATTCTATCTGTGGAACTGCAATAAAAGTGAGCAGTAAAACACAATTATAAGTAGCGATGCGTACGGATAATGCCGCGGTCCCCGATAACGGCGCGAAACAGAAGGGCCCGACATTATCGTATAATTATCGAAAACCTATAGTAATATCCGACGCAATAACCTAAAAATCAATCAGGCCTCGCCTCCCCGGAGCCACGGGCTAGGGGAAAAAATTGGAAATCAATCTATTTCTATAAGCAGGCGTCTCCCAAGTATCCATTAACATAATGTGATGGGGACCCAATACTATAATCAGATATCTGAAACCTTCAGTGTTATGTATTATATATGTATATTTTTATGAGGCTGGAATATGGGACGCGTTCCGTTTCGCAAATGCTGCGTATTTTCCGAATTATTGTACGACGCCTGATCGCTTTATGAATTTGATTGTGTTGTTGCGGGTAAGAAAAATAGATTAGATTTTATATGAGGTGAGTGTTTTGCCAGAATTCCTGAAGAAACGCGTGTTATATGTAAATTGAAAAATATGGTCTCTGGGTTGACTTACAGTCTAACCAGTTGCAGTCAAAGATGGGTCAAGGGTAAAGACATTGGAGTGCTAAGACAGGAAACCTCCACGTGCGCCCGTGGACTGGAGTTCCCACTCGGATACGTCCGGGGGAAAGACCAGTTTTTCGGGCCGGTGCACCCTGGGATGCGGGCAAAAACTCTTCCTTAGGCACTGTGTGCCTAAGGGGTCTCTTTGCCCGTATGCGAATAGCCTGTCGGGTGGACGCTCCAAAGCGTGTCCCTCTGAATAGCAGAGAGCACAGCGGCGGAGCGGGCTTGCGGACGGTGAGTTATGGGTAAGCTCGACGTCCGACCAAGGACCAAGCCCGGGTCGGTGGCGCGTCGTGTTTCACGCGTCACCGATGGGGCCAAATGCCTGCTGGGGTCGCGGATTTACGAGCATTTATCGGGCGTTTATTCAATGCGCTAATGTGTCTAAGCAAGAAACCATCTCTGTTTGCAGCACAATACCAGTATTTAAATTGAGGGACTGTCTATCTGACCCATTACTATTAGTATGTGAAATACAAAATGTAGCCCAATAGCAACATAATATACTAGGTAGTTAACTCACAATAATTAAGCTGTAATTAATTCAATCAAGATACGAATTGAATAGGAAACATAATCAATAAAGCGGGAATGTAATTACTTGACATAATTTAGTTTATGTTAGTACCTCAACAGTATTTGTGCGGTAATACTATTAATATCTGATGAATACTCGACGTACAGACCATGTTATATTGTTGGTAGCGTAGAGAAAGTTTACGGCAATATTTTTTTTCATTTACAGCGACTTTATTTCGTAGCTTTAATGCCTTTGTCAAACAGGCAAGCGAGTCCGAAGCGATAACGAACCGATACGAGACGTCAGTCCGATAGTTCTTTCACGATCGCTTTCGCTTTTCTAAGTGACTGGATTCAAAAAATTCAATACATTACAAATAAAAACGCCTCGCTTCGCATTCATCACGCCTGTCTGTTTGACAAAGGCTTAAGGGTGATATTCGTACTTTAGGTGTCGCAGGACTGTCCAAACTGGCAACTGTGATCCTGGAACATAAAGGGCAATTGTAGGAATACGATAAATTTTTGACAATACGAATTTGGCAGTACGTTCCACTCCACCCAGGTCTCAATTGATGATTTTTCCACATAAAAAAGGTGTTCTATATTATGTTGACCAGACTTGAGTCAGTTGACAGAAAATCTATTTCAGTTCGTCAGGTACCAAGTGCCTGGTTTTTTTGCTGAACTGAGCCTATTTTGTATAGCCGTGAGACACACAGTAACTTTTGTGTTCCTTTTCAATTTTCCTGTATTTTTGTGAGAATATTATGTGCCTTTTCTGTGTCAAATTAATGTATTTTCTTTCTTTATTGTTTCAAATTACAAAAAAAGAATACTTTTAAATTAGTAAGGTTATTTTAAAAAGTTATCTTTCGCATTAACAATCATTTACTTGTGATCTAAGAAACTTCCCCCAAGGATATATGCAAATTTCGAAGACATCAGCGTCCCTCCACAGATACGATTCGCAATGTTTGTAGGTACGACTACACGTCACAAAGGGCTTTTAATCAAGTTGATCCCGTCCGAGTTGATTGTAGCCGGGGCACGGCGAGGGTACACTGTGGGCACAATGTGGGCACACAGTGGGCACGGCATGGGCACGCTCCGGGCACACTCGGACGCGACTTTACTGGGTATATTGGATCGATTACTTATGGAATTGTAAGTGTGATTTAAGGATAGTGTTTCGGTACAAATTTAAATTGTAAAGGTTGAGTTATAAGGGCTATATTGAGAGTTTTAGAATTGGAATGACCCCAATGGCTTAATGCAAGTATATTTTTAGACAATACTTGTTTAAGAGTCAAGGTATTTTAGATTATTTCATTAAGCCTTTGATTCTTAGTTCCTAAATATCTTATAAACCTCTATGACATGCTTAATTTTTTTTCCTTAAATAAGCAATATCCATTCCAAAAAAAATCAAGGTACTTTTTATTCATCATAACTAGAACATATTTATAGGCTCTCAAGTAAGCCCTACTCTTCACATTCGCTTGATAATTAATTCAAATCTCAAAGTTCATATACAACCTAAAGAAATAAATACTAAAGCAAATGTCACTTGTCTCTTGAAATCACAACCTTTCCTAAAGATGGTCGCGGGACTTACGAATTACCGTGACCCCGGTACGTAAAGGGCTATTGAAGGATACCGTGGATTTTAGTCAGTACGAATCTGACAGTCCCTCCTGCTCTGCCCTGTGTGGGAGGACTCATAAGATGATTTTACCACGATAAAAAAAAAACCTTTCCTAAAGATCACATTATGTGAGATTCTCTTGAAATCTGAAAGGTTATTCTACAGTGAATTTACCGGTCATGTTAATGATTGGCTGTTTTTTGTGTTATTTTTGAACCGGTAAAAATCTGCTTTAGCAACAAACTTAATTGTGAATTACGAGTACTTGGGACGCTGAAGACGGTAATTTCAATAGCATCATCAGATTAGTAATTCTCAACTATATTGAAGCCTGAATTCTCTAAATTAATGCTAAAATACTTTGACAAGTTCTTAGCATTGAATTCTCTATTCTGAAGCTAGACTGGACTGTTAGATGCTAATTTTATAACAAGAATGTTGATTTGGCTCTTATTTGGTGGTTACTAAAAGGTATAATTACCAATGTAGACTGATTTATTTTGATTAACTAACTATAAAAACCTATTTCGTTTCGTCTGATTAATTTTATGTGATTTAAAATGAGCACATAAATAAATAATTCCAGGGAGCTGTGACATGACGGATAAGACGTAAAAGGTAATTATATTTTAAAATAACGTGTACATTATATTGTATTAACATTACACGTTCCCGTCACGAAGGATAATGTAAAGTCAAACCTCCATCAAAAAGACTGATGATTGTGTATAACCGTCATATCATAATCAGAAGAAGGATAATAAGGACTTAATCATAGATTATAATGACATCTACAGTACTTTCACAGCTATTATGTCTTGTGACTGGGACTATAGTACCATAATTTTGTAGTATTTAATTGTATATTTTTTTTGTCTTTGTCAATTCAAAAGTGCCTGATGTGGCCTACTTGAAAATGATTTCCCTAGGTTTCATTTTAATTTTGCTTTATAACATAAATAGCTTTTGTCCACGGATTGGCCTCTCATTTAATAGGAAATATTCTTTGTTATTGAGCTATTCTATGTATTAAATTAAAATACAAGAAAAATACCGATATATACATACATACATTTCCGAAAGTACTGCCTACTTGAAATAATGAATTTGATTTAAATTTTGTCGTATAGAAAGTCCATATAAGGGGCAAAATCTGACTTCTTCAACACAATCAACACGAAATGTGTAAAAACACAAGCAAAGAAACATTCTGGTGTCGAAGAACACTTGTTACCAAGCCAAGGCACCGACGGCAGTGCGGTAATGAACATTATAGAATGAAATACTTCACACATAAGCAGCAGAACTGCTACAATGACGCAGTCGCAAGCCAAAAACAATAACACTAGAAATTCACTTGGATAACCTAGTTTTGTAGGCACCTGTGCACATGTGGAGAACGAAAAAATTGAATTGAATTTTGTAATGACTATACTTCTTGTATAAGATCGGTTTGCTCTTGACCTAAGTCTAGTTCAGCAGTGTCGGAGACAAGGTCGACGATGGAGCGAGCTTACCCAGAAGAAGCCTGTTCAGTTGTTCACTCTACCTTTGAAGGGTTTGGGGTTTTATGCGTTCGGAAACACAGACGCAAGCGGACAGTTCTACTCCTTTGCTGATCGTTTTGTAAGATGTTTGTAAAAGCTCAGTGTTACTTGTTAGTTACTTTAAAAAGGATGGAGCATCTGTAAAGACAGGTTTTTAACATTTTTTTCTTTATTGAAAATCTAAATAACTCTTTGGTAAGAGTAATGCTGAGATTGTGGACCCTGGTTTGATTTGATTGGTTAGACAATGTTGAGACCTGGTCAGACAATGTAATTCGAGCTGTCCATTACGAATTTCTAAAAAGCAGCCACGGTTTCTGGCTTTTTCCTAAGATTAAACATATTAAGTGTAGGTAAGTACATGTTTACGTAACCCTTCAAAGGTTACAAGCGTGATGTAATGTTTTGTCACTGTAATTACTGTTGGTTGAAGGTTTAGTTTTAAAATCTATACTTTTGAATATTATAAAGCTGAATAATTTGTCGTTGATTGATCTCAGGAAATGCTGGTTCGAATTGATATACTATTTTTGTGTTGAATAGTCTGTTTATCGAGGCAGGTTATAGAGGGGTGAAGTCAGGGTGAACAGCCAGTTTAGTAATATCACGTGAAGCAAAAAATGGTTTAATCCATCAAACGTTTTTAAATTGTGCATCCAAGCTTGAAATTTGACTTGCCTCCTTGAGAGAAAACATCTTTTAAATAGGCATTTAAGTTAAAAGAATCTAGATAGGTTTTCAAAGTAAGACATCAATCAGATAAATGGCAAAGTAAAAGCCGCTATTTTCTCACGAACCATTTTTATTCGATCAGAAGCCTCAGAATTTTTATTAAAAACTGACGACGGAATAGCATTAGGTGATTTAATAAAAATGTTCTATTAGTTTTGGAACACGAGTATTATTTAAGAAGTATACAAGCAAGGTTAATTTTATTATATATAAACTTTGGAGGGTAATTAATGACAAGCGATCAATAACGTTGTGCTCTAGATATCAGAATATTGTAGAAACTTTGTATCTTTTGAGTCAACATATTTTTAATTAAGTAAAGCTTCTCATATTTTTAGCCTTGATTGTGATGGTTGGCATTTCATTGGGAGAGGCTTACTGAGGCTTAGGAGAGGTTCAGCAATAGAAATTGGCTGAAGATAGAAGGAGACAGAGAGAGAGATATAGAGATTGATGAATACGTAATTATCAATAACAACGAACCTCAGAATAAAAATGGTACTTTTCACCAGTTATGATTAAGCCTCATGTAATAGGGGCGTAGCTATTCTAAACTGACTACTATTGAAAAAGTCGTGTTGGAAAAACCCAATAACACTTTTTCCTAACCGGGATTAAAACTAAGGGTCACGAAACTGTTAAAGGGGGACATGTGACTGTCGAAGCAGGATACCGCGTCTCTGAAATGAAGAGGTGAATCAGTAATAGTCTGGCAGTCCGTTCCACTCCACCCTGGGAAGGCTCACTTGATGCTTATAACACACCCAAAAAAAAAAGGAATTGAACCTGCAAGCTCATACTCAGCGGTTCCGTTTACGACCACTGAACAAGTGAGAAACGCCTGCTCATTACTAGCACTCCCGTTCCTGTCCAAACTCTTTCACCAATTAAAACTTGAATTGAATACAAAACTATATTCAATTGGACAAAGCCGACCTTCGAACAACGCACCCACTACCCTCCATTCCCATTATAAAATCCATTTAGTAGTTCATTCGCCTATTTCAGTCGTAATCCGTAATTAAAATACGAAATCCCACGATTATGAGGCATTGTTGGAGCTGACTGAAATGGAATTATAATGTCAGTGAAGACGTTGAGCGTACGAACTGACGGAGTCTTGGAAATTCTGATGAGATATGAGTGTTGTTCTATAGTCAAACCCAGTTTAACCCAGATATTTACACTAGATTGTTTTTAACAATGTTTTTAAGAATATTTTCTGAGTTGAAGTTCTATAAAAAAACCAGTAGGTATGGTCTGGTTAGGGTTATACACTCTTTAGGCATACTTAACACAACACTAACGTAGCGCAAGCGCCATCAGGACGTCATTTGCATGCGGCCATTAACAAATAGCGTCCTGTTGGCGATTGTGCTACGTTAATATTTTTTAAGGTGATTTCACATCATACCTCGCATCCCCGTCTTATACACTCATTTATTATATGGTTTCTAACAGACTTCGAAAAAAGGAAGAGACTTCGAAAGAAGGAGGAGGATCCAAATTCGTCGGTATATTTTATTTTATGTATGTTCCCCGATTTCTCGATAACGCTTGGACTGATTTGGAAAATACTTCCATACCTTCTATACCTTATAGGTATATCTTCTACTTAAATACTAATACATTGGCTATCGCACATCTGTGCATTGTTCACTCAATCAAACAACAAATATATAAAACAATATATATTATATGTATATTGTTCAGATTTTTTTTTTCCGAATAGAACTTAAAAGAAAGTAAAACTTAAAACTAAACAATACAAATAAAGTTATACAGAGAGTAATTCAGTAAAAATAAAGGAAATAATAACTTTAAAATTTAATGCCAAAGGGCCTCAGCTCAGCTTAATGCCAGATGGCAACACAAGTTTGCCACCTAACGCTGATTTTCAGCTGCAGCCCACTAAAGATAGTTAGTATTATGTAAATTCGATATGCCATTATGATAATAATGGTATAAACTTACTATTACCTAACCACATTTCCTAACCTAATCAACAATTCGACCTAATCTTATTTCCTTAAGGAAAACGTGGTTTTTCTTTATATTTGTCTTCCTTAAACCTTGAAGACAGTTCAAGGTGGATACAAAATAAAACAAGCCACTAAACTTTATACCGTCTCCAAAACGTATTACCCAAATGTACTGTAACCATGTTCCGGCGTTTAAAACGATGCCTTCTAAAAATAAAGGCTTTCTCGTTATTATTCGGATAACAACGTAAATAGGTTAACTGAGGGACGTACGGAGAACGCCTGGATAAGGCTCCGCGTGTACTGGACAAATACAAGAACCTAACGGTCTCTTAAATATGGTAAGTGCCTTGTACTCGTATACGTTTTTATGTCTGTTATTCATACACCAAGGTTCATAATACTAATATCCATTTGAATAACACATGATAAAATCACAACTGTTGTCCCCTAAGTATTTAGAAAAAAACCACTGCTGAATAAGTGGTATTTTTCTAATACTTTCCCGCGCTAAGTATTACTCCTGTCCCGGGTCGAGGGCGCGTTGTGTTCCACGCGCGCCTCAAGGAGTGTCAGCATAGTGACGGGGCCTGTAGAGGGCCAAAGCCTGCCGGGGTCGCGGAACTCACACATTACCGTAACCCCAGTACGTAAAGGGCTATTGAAGGACACCGTGGATTTTAGTCAGTCAAGTCTGACAGTCCCTCCCGCTCTGCCTTGGGTGGGAGGACTCATTTGATGATTTTACCACGATATAAAAAAAAAGTATTACTCCTGTATCATGGGTGCATTAACAAACATAGAAACTCACATACACAAACACCCAGACTCGGAACAACTACTTGTAGGTTTTACCAAGATCTGTCCCGTGCGGGGATTAAAATCCCGATACACATATCCCACACAGCAGTCGATCGCTGGCTTTGTTACTGACAAATTTTTTATATAAAAACTCAATAACACTGATGTTTTGACCTGGGAATCGAACCTGGGACCTCATGATCAGAAGTCATGCTTGCGACCACTGACCAACGAGGTATTGTTTCTTTTGAGTCAACAATTTACTCGCTATTAATAGTAAGGTTTTGTAAAACTATTATTTCGAAACAATGATTTATTCAATCTGATATCAAGATGACGTGATGATCAGATGTTAGAACGTGGACAAGCCATAAGCCATATGTAGTAATAATGATGAGAAGCATGACTCATAAGTCATGCTTCTCTCTTGCCTTTGATATTTATAAATAAGTTAATACACGGTCACTTTTACTAACAAACTTCCAATATTAACTTTTTCTTTCTTGAACAAGAGGCAGTGAAGTTTTCCTTGTTTGTGTTTATCCGGCTTGATGTAACAGAGTTTTACTTTTTTGTTAAATTATCTTAACTGAAGTTGGTAATCATAAAAGTGCGGAAATTAAATCTATTTTTGTTCGTTTCCCTACAAACCGAGTTTAAAATGAGCAGAAAGCGTTCCTCTTTAAAAGAGTGAGACATCAAAACTTTGACATTGGAATTATCACGATAATCGCTGAAATTCAAAGACGAGACATTCTAAGGTCATTTATTTAAGTTTTCCTTCTGTAACAGTGGGTCTCGTCTTTACAATACCCGAGAGGATTTCATTTGGGCAATTACGGGGGCCCACTAATTGCCAACCATCTCAGAAATGGCGTTCGCCAGAGAAATTGTTTTTATGATGAAAAATTCACGTAAAGCCTGCGTTGAAGTTTTACTTTTTTTCCGCTCCGTGTAATAACATTAATGTAACGATAATTTCTGAAGTTGTGCGCCCTGATGGATGGAGGATGCATTTTATTGGAGTAGTGGCAGCTTGCGACTTCGCTTCACAACGATTTATTACTGTTTTTGTTCTTGGAATTTTGAGTTGGTTTCTACTGAAGAATTTCTTGTCTTATCCTGTAAGTTCTCTTACTTTGTTAAAGGAATAACATTTGGGTAACCGATTATTTCAGTATTCATTAAACTTCTATCTTAATAAACATTTTGTTTTCACCTTAAAAGATCGTTGTATAGTTCATACAAATGTTATGTGGCTATTAACTACACAAATGATTCATCATCGTCTACATAGCTTTCACACTACTAGCACTTTAAATTAAGTTTTAATATCTAACATAACAAAAACACATTTTTTAATCCGGACTGCAATCGAAATCAAAATAAACCACAAACCCATTTCCTCTAAAACCTTCAAAATTCGGCATAAGCCCGCAATGGAGCCACAAAGATCAAACATAATAATCTGAAGATTTAGGAAACGTGAATAAAAATTCTAATACTTCGCTGCAAAATGATCCTACGTCTGACGTCACCTCCTCCTCCTCCCCCCTCACGTGAATAACAATGCACGCTTTGGGTGACGTAGACGTGACGTGACGTCGAACCGATATTACCTGACAGCGGTAGATTAAAATACAGGTAGCATTGCGTGGATTTAAGCAACTCGGAAGAATATAAATGAAAAAAAATCGTTGCTTCGAGTCTAAATATTTGTATGTGATTTTAAATATATGAAAACGCACTCATGCGGTTCAGGAGATAGTTTGAGGCAATGTTTAAAACAAAAAGGTTCTTGAAAGGAAATCTCATTTATACCTTTGTCAAACAGACAGGCAAAAGCTAAGCGTTTCCGAAGCGAAGCGTGACGTTTTTATTTGTTATGTATGGAATTGTTTGAATCCAGTCACATAGAACAGCGAAAGCGATCCGATAGCGTGACTGAACTATCGGACTGACGTCTCACTTCGGTTCGGTATCGCTTCGGAAACGCTTCGCTTTCGCCAGTCTGTTTGACAAAGGCATTAGAGTAACGAAACAGTTATTTGAGAACTAACAATTTATAGATAAAAATAACCTGATTAAATAATAAAGAACACCGTCAATTCCCTCCACTCATGGTGGGAGAACTCATAATATGATGATTTTACCTATCCAAAAAAAGGGCTTACATAAATAGGAACCATTTTCAGTGTTCTATTTATGTTGATTGACATTTGTGCGCTTTTCTGTTAATATAAAACTTTACCATTCCGTCATTGTTAGCGCTAGCCCAGACAAAAGGTGAAGCCCTTTCACAGAAGGTAAATAAAATCTCAAATTTGTTGTCTGAGCTCATGTTACGTCATATAACAATTTCCGCAACCAATCATAGCGGCTAACATCAGGTTTGACTTTAATTAACTATTCAGAGAATCCATCAGCTTCCCTGAATCCGGGTATGAGAGTGATGATTATGCAAATGAATAATGGATGCCGTAATAAGGCGATGTATGATCGGTAGTAGAAGACTGATTTAATCAGAAGTTAAGTTATTGCTTCTATTCTATTTTTGACAGCACGGTTGGTGCAGTGGCTGAGTGATCGTCTGTTACGCAGCGTGTCGCGGGTTCGATCCCCGTACGGAACAAATATTTGTATGATCTGCAAGTAGTTGTTCTGGGTCTGGGTGTTTGTGTATGTGACTTCATATGTTTCTAAACGCACCCACGATACAGGAGAAATTCCTAGTGTGGGGCAACGTTTAAAAAAAAAACTATTCACACAATCTCTGGTTAAATTATGGAAACAAGCGTTATGTCATGTCATTAAAATGTTACGAAAAATATCTAGTATGCCATGCAACCAAAACCATACTCAAGGTTGCATGGCATGCTCATTCTTTCTCTGTTTTCCTGCATATATGCATGGCGGGAGGGTGGGTCCATACGAAAGCATCATAATCCAGTGGTCAATACAAAAGTCTTCGAACTGGTTGACTGTTGCTGATGAATAATTCAGGTTAGTTGGGGTATAATCGACCTATATCAGACATGACATGAGAATGGAGTCATATTATTTAATGACACACCTTCTCTCCAGGCCTTGAATAAAGCAAACAACTGAGCTGTGTGTAGAGCTTGGTACGTCCTGGTCTGACAAAATATGAGTCATCGAATCGAGAAGAAGAACTATTAGATTCATTGTGACCATGGTCAAAAGGAACGAAATGACTTGTTTGAGGAATGAAATAATACATTGTTTTATATTTAACGTGAAACAAAACCGGGGAAAAGTAATTCCCTAGGGAAAATTGCAGCATTTCATACTACTTCCAACTCCCCAACTTTTTTTTTATCATGGTAAAATCATCAAATGAGTCCTCCCACCCAGGGCAGAGCGGGAGGGACTGTCAGACTCGTACTGACTAAAATCCACGGTGTCCTTCAATAGCCCTTTACGTACCGGGGTCACGGTAATTCGTACAGTCCCGCGACCCCGGCAAGCTTTGGCCCACTTCTAACTACCAGTGCTTAAAACCTGTCTTTGTCAAATAGACAGGCGAAAGCGAAACGTTTCCGAAGCGATACCGAACCGAAGCGAGACGTCAGTCCGATAGTTCTGTCACGCTATCGGATAGCTTTCGGTTTTCTATGTGACTGGATTCAAACAAATCCATACATTACAAATAAAAACGTCACGCTTCGCATTCGCAACCCTGTCTGTTTGACAAAGGCTTTAAAGTGCGTCTGAAGTGGGAGCTGAACAGTGGCGTGGCGCGAGTTCAGATTCAAATCAGCACATTAGATGATATCATCCATCGTAAGTATTGTGAGGGTTATATTTTACAGGACTTGCTTCTGATTCAAGAACTGATTTTGGTGTTTTAAGAAGATGGAGTGGGTTCTTGTGACTGTTTGTTTGGTTTTAATCTTTAATGGATTTTATAATATATATCTGTATGATTAACCGTCCTAACACTCATCATCATCGTCTTGTCCCAATTTACTTCTGGTCGGCGCTACACGTTATCTTTTTCCACACCATCATTTACTCCTTATTCTTTCATATTGTTCCTCGCATAATCCTTCGATTTTTTCTCTGGATTTTTCTTCCTTTCCATCCATCATCTTTCCCTCGTTTTTCATCTTTCATCGTCCTTCTTCACCACATGAAAGAGAACTGACACTAAAATCGGAAATGTATATTTTCATAAGGATTCATATTCACTGTAGTTTTTTCAAGTGTGCGTAACCTTTTTGTCAAAAAACATGCCTCGTAATATTTTTTAAACAGTCAACCATATTATGAGCGGGAGTACTAAGCAAATCGCTCCTCTAGATGTGGCACACAGGCGCTCTCAATATTGATTGTTATAACTGATGTCTACCTAAGGTATCGAAAGTACAAAATAGCTTCTCGATAAAAATTCCTTCCCTAAGCCATAACACAAAATCACTTGAACGCGCACATAAACCCAGAACATTATTGCACCTGTTTCCAAGCAACACCTCACTATAAGAATTCCAGTACAACACGAGTATTTCTGCCCCCACCAGCGCTCCCCCCTCGTCCCACCCCCCTAGGACATGCAAGCCTAGGACATTTATCTCTCGCTCAAATCCATGTGGCGATATTAAATATTTCGCATCGTTCTTGGCAGTGTTAGAATATCTTCGTGTTACCAACATTACCGCACTAGTGTGTGTCTACAATACTTAATGGTTTTAAAATGAGGTCACGAATATATCCCGAAGATTCCCACAGATGTGATTCGTTGAGATCTTTATTCGTCGGTAGAGTTATATCGATTTTGCTATCAAAGAGATTCGTGTTTTAAATGTTTGTTGTTATTCTCTTGACGGGCAACACACACACGCAAGTAAAATGTTTTATTCGTCTCTGAGGATTTTGTTTTCGTTTCCTTGTTGAATTTCAAAGGAAATATGTTTTATTTTTCTCAACTTATCTTTCTGGTTTGGAATAAAATTGATCGTTTTCGTGTGGATGTTGTCAGGTAACATTATGACAAATAACACGTACTAACTATTCTGAAATCAACATTTAAAATATAAAATCGAGGAAGTGTCAGAACATCAGAAGAATGATGCCTTAAAAGAGTTACCACTCCAAGTTTATCCCTCAATTTCAAGTTAGGAACTTGCAGGAATTGCCAAGCAATTACACACACTGGTATAACTACTGGCAGTGTTTGTAAACTCCTGTCTGCGCTGTTTAAAATTCGGTGCAACTTGGGCTCTCGGTGTAAACTGTAAATTGGCGTAAATAAGTTTTGAAAATATTATAACTGTTGTCCATGTCTCCTAGTAGATGTTCTTCATGTCTTCAGTCAATGTTTCAGTTTCGCTGGAATTATAGGTCAACTTATAACCAAATTGTGGGCCAAATAAGTATAGATAATTTATGATACGTTGAGGAGATACTCAATGGCTGTTAGAGACTCAAAGCGCAGTACGTTACTGTAAGATTCAAAGCAAAACGCACTATACTACATTTTTATTCAATATATCTGTTGAAAATGAGAAAAGCAAAAACAAACAAAATTAACATAAGTAAAATCTAGTTATGAAACAAAAAAAGAGTAAGTAAACTTTTAGTTGTGGCTCATGATCTTTTTACAGTGATATAAAAAGTTAATCTAAAAAACAACATAGTTTAAAAAGCATATTGTGTGCCTCACGGCTGCGCCAAATTGGCCATAAACACTTAGTGACACCATAAAATCTACATATTATAGGCACCGAGCTAACTAAAAGTAACACAATCTGATAGCTACCCTATCAACACCATGATCTGCCATAAAAAGTAGCAAACATACTATTTGTAACACCAGTGTTACGCCGTTGCTAGCCAAACAGTGATATCTCTAAAAACATAAAATCTGTGTTTTTATGATCATCTCAGCTATTACCTGTTATAACTTGTAATCACGTTTTCTTATCCAAAATTCGAAATATAGTATGAAATACTTTCGGTAGGTAGTGGAAGGGAATGCTTCACAAGATGAGCTTAAATGACTAATATTATAACTACTCATTGCAATTTTTTGTTTTTATTTTGTAATGAATAAGTTCATAAACTACTAAACCGAGTAATACGAGCTACATTTTTTTAACATTTAAATACACCTGTAAGAATCTGGGGAACTCATTAGAATTGGTCGATAGTAGTAGGATAAATCTAAAAGAATCTCTAGAAATTCGAGTGCCTAGTACTTGCAATCAGCGTGCGCATGCATTCTGTAGTTTCTACCTTACTTCATGGAAATAAGTGTGTATTTATGTATGATTAAGAGAACTCTACACAGTACACACATTCACTGTTTTCTCCAAATATGTGATTTTCGACTTTCTACATTTTGGCTTAGGGCAGAGTAGATGTCACGAATATGAATAGGAGTCGGATTAGCAATGCAAATGGCAGCGTATGCCAGGGTCCCAGCCCGGGCCAAGTTCACTAAGTGTCGCCGTTACGTCGACTGACAGTTGCGGCTTTTGATTGCCTTTGTGAATTATGTTATGTTAGGTGTTTCGTGACTGGCGATGTGTTTACATCGGCTTATAGATGTTAGCAGGGGTTTGTTATGTCTCGAAGGTTGGTTTTAGTTGGCCTAAATAGTGGTTCGTGTTTTGCGATTACATCTTCCTATAAACCTTCTATAATTCGCATGGTTGAAAAAGCCTACTATGTAAAAATAAAGCAAAGAACGGTACTCATCATCATTATTAACCCTGTTCCATCCACTGTCGAGTACTCTCTTTTACCCCATATTTCCTTAACCAGCGAGTGTAAACCAAGTTTTACCCGTGAAATCGTTACAACTTTTCAACTACTTACTTCGAGAAGAAAAATGTTATGTATGAAAATAGAACCGTTTATTTTCGCTACCAAAAGTAACAACATCAGAATCAAACAAAGAAATGTAATTCCAGTGGCAACATTTAGAAACAAACATTCCTGAACTTCAATAAGACAAACAAAGCATTCACCAAAAATCAATTGACATAGAACCTTGAAGAATCCGAAACGTGTTGCCAAACAACAGGTACTCGCACAAACTTGGACAAACAGTTAAGAACATTGAGTTGTTTAAAGTCGTCTTTTGAAACACTCCACCGACTTCATTATCCTTCCTTTGTGGCTATCTTTTGAAGAGTAGTGTAGCCTCAGGAAAGGCATGTGGAGTTCTGTACTCCCAGTTCACAATTCTGCGGTCGCGAAGCTTCGTTTTCTACATTTCCTGGCGACATTTCGCTGAGTGAATTTGCAAAGTGATTTATAACGGTCACCTTATTTCGTATATTACGTATGTACACGGTTTTGTCACGAGATTTGAAATGTTATTGCTGGATTCTGAAAGGAGATTACGATGTTCAACATGTACTTTGGTTTATTTCTTCGTGAGTTACTCGAGTCCTCATTATGAAAAAGATTTTGTAGGAAACAAACCGCGGCGTAGATGGAAACTGCTTTGATTTTTATATGATTAACTTAAGTGATGTTTTATTTAACACTAGAGTGCACGCGCGCTCTACTATAGTAGAACGCACTTACTTATTTTAGCGCCATTCATTGATTCTCACACCTGACCCCCCGCGCTCCTAGATAAGCCTCGTCGACACAATCGCAGAACGGATTAGTACAGCGCCCACTTGCAGTATAAGCGCATGTTCTTGTAATTACGTGTCAAAGTTCGTCTTCTACTATTGTAGTACGTGCGAGTATTGGCGTAATAAAACCATATGTAAGTGAACATTTTCTTTTTTGACTTTTTTAATCCATTATGTATAAAAATTGAATGTTTATGTTTTGAAAAATGAACAATATATATAGTTATTGCTATTTAATATGTTATGGTGTTTTGAAAACTATTATTACTTTGTTTCAGCGAAAAAATGGACCCAGTCATGGAATCTCGCGTGATTCAGTGGTTGCATGAAGAATTTGAGGACGAGGAACTGTTTCAAAGTGAATGGGATGGTGGGGAAGAAGTACAACCGATGGAGCAGGAAGACAGGCATCAGGTACAGGAAGCTGTAAGCGTCATCAAGCATCATTGTCTGATGATGAAATGCCTCTTTCTGAGCTCGCTCAAAACAATACACGCGACGAAATTTATGTATCTAGAAATGGAACACGCTGGAGTAAAACATGTCTTTCTGCAGACCAGGGTATGAAAACGTTCGCTTTACTCCGAAATTCTCAAAGATAGCCTTTTCAGTTATTTGAACATAGCCTTGATTATCCACCAACTAAACAAAGGCCAGGAAAAGATTGTGAGACACAATTTTCTTTACGATCTTTCGTATGAGCTGGTAAAACCCCTTGGCAAGAAGACTGACCTTTGAAAACCTACCCCGTCAATTAAAAAATAAAACAAAATGGCTTTTGGGGCATATAGATGAGGTGCCTCGGAATGATCCTCAAAGAATGGGAAGAGTATGTAAATGTTGCCTGTGCTCTCGAGCCCGAAATCGGTCCACGAAAAAGTGGTATAAGCGATATGCCAGGTGGATTTGTCCTGATTACCAAGTTGTGGTCTGTATCGAATGCGAGGATGGTGACCAATAAGATAGTCATCACTTATTAGAAGTTTTTTTTTTTTTGAGCTGGTCTCATACATGCCAAAAATGTTGATTATTTTCTGGATCTCGGAAATTGTTTCTAGTTTATGTATGTTCTATTAAAACTGTAATCTTTTGCAACAATTGTGTGTAATAATAATTAGATGACAAGAATTTTTCAGTTTTATCATTTTAAAACCACCCATTTTTAAAATATTTCAATTATTGTTTTCTACTATGGTAGAGCATGCGAGCATCCATGTAAAAAAAAGGGGCGCGTGCACTGTAGTGTTAAAGCAGTTGAGTTTTTAATATCATACTTGTATTCCATTGTTTATTTAAATCACAATAAAACTAACAAATTCATATACCTTCCCTCAAAACTAATCTAAAACTGAAGGGAAACAAAATTATCATTTCGCGCTCGTCGTAAAACTCTATCGTAAAAGTCGATTGAGGGGAAAGGTTACCCTTATTTACTAGTACATGGGCACTACATGGGAAGGGTCTACAACCTGTCACTGTACATTTCAATATATTGACTTTTCGTGAGATCCACCCAAATATAACCTTTGCCAGTTACCTGAATCAATTTATTGAATATTAGTGCCTTTAAGAGTTCTGTAGCCAAATGGCAAAAACGGAAGCCTCGTTTCTGTCTGTTCGTTTGTTTGTATATCACAGTCACTTTATTCCAAAATTATTAGAACTACACATTTGAAAGGTAGGTAAATATATTCTGTCAAACACAGAAAAAAAGTTTGAAACACAATACTGAATACTGCGATCAAGTCTTTTTTTATTTTATTTAGTGATAGGCTCGCGTTTGACCACTATCTTGCGAGCATAAGTGAAGATGTGGTCAAAGGATTCTAAGAAAAAAATCAACATTTCAATCTACGGTAGAAATATTCGTGGGTTTCTTTGTGCGTACATTCGGACGTGAACATGATAGCAAAACATCCTTAACCCAGCTAGATCTAGACCCGGGATAGACGTCCAAAATAAAATACGCCGCGATTTATCACCGGCGCACCACTCAAAGCGGGTGGTTAATAAAAATTCCACACTAGAAGTTATTTTGCAGAGGCCTCGAGGGAGTCTCGTATCAGAATCTAGCGTAAAACGCCCGCCGTTGGCGCGAACATGCTGGTAAGGGTGCAAGGGATGAACTGAACGAGGGTAAGAAGACTTTGTTTAAGATGACATGATGAGCACAACGCCTAGATCACGAAGCAAACTCATATTATAGTATTTATAAAGAACTAGTTTTTGAAAGCAGCTTCGCTCGCGTTAATTTATAATTTGACAACCTATTCGGACCGTACATGTGACGCCTATCATAATATATCATATATAAAAACGTCACGCTTCGCATTCGCCACGCCAGTCTGTTTGTCAAAGGCTTTAGGGATACCCTCTATCCTTCTCTTTCTACACCTGACAACGTATAATATGCAAAATTCTAGGATGATCATTATAAAATTAAATGCATTTATAATCAACAACTGCCTAGCCTTTTCCCAACTATATTGGGGTCGACTTCCAGTCAAACCAGATGCAGCTGGATATCAGTATTTTACATGGAGCGACTGCCTGTCGGACCTCCACAACCCAGTTACTGGGTAATACGATACCCCATGGTAAGAGTGGTTGTCAGACTTTAGAGCTTCTGACTAACAGTAACGACTGTCACAAGATCTACAAATGACAACCGGGACCAACAGCTTTACGTGCTGTCCGAGGCACGGAGGAAACTCGCTATGACAGATGGTCACCCATCCACAGACCAATCTCGGCAAGCGCGGCTTAACCCGGAAGATCGGCCTGTGCGGCTGTATTTATTTAGCCACGAGCATTTATAATATTAGTTAGTATTTAGTATCCCACCGAAATTGCGATTAACCAGCTAAAAGTTAAACATGTCACACGAAAGACTAAACATTATAAACCTTCAATAAATCTGTCGGTATAAAGAGAATTTCGCCAAATAAATCAAAGAATAATGTGATGACGTACACACATCACCTTTTGACGACTTAACGGTGACGATAACGCTAAAACGCTTTGTCAACATCACAGAGATTTACTGACGCATAAAACCGCGCTCCAACCCAGTGAATGGCATACAAGAAGCGAAAATGAAAGGAAGGAAACCCAACCAACTACAAGAAGACAAACAAATCAAAGGAGGCACATTAGCATCATATCAAAGTTGTTAAAATGCTAATGTTGCGCTAGGAGGGCAGAGAATGGCTCCCTGGGGTACGCCTAACTATCGCCGTAATTAATGCGCTGCCATTATTTAGAGGCAGTGCTTACACTTAGCGTTCGTGATTGTGTGGGTGCGAGCGTGTGGCTTGTAGGTGTGGTGGAGGTCGAAAGGGTTCAATGTTATGGATCATATTGTTTTCTTGACAGCAGTTGCAGCCATGGCGATGATATTTTTTTTATAAATTCTTGCTTTTTTTGTAGATATACATTTAGCGACTTAAATTTGACGTTCTTACATCGTAATAGTGTATATATCAAGATGCCACACACGCCGTTAAATTCATCAATACCAATTTCCAAGCTTCAATTCAGCAATACACGAATGGGTTTACTCGTCAGAGACATCTCAAAAATGACGACCCTCTGATCTTGAACCGGTTCTCTGTCTGCAATGTCTTTTTTTTAACCAAAATCTAGCCACAATGTTTAGCAATAGTTAATTGTCACTAAATTCCAATTCAAAGAAAAAAACATCACGTGTACATCATGTGTAAACACTTTTTAAGCGTCAGCACACAAGATGGAGTTTCTTGCCGGTTCTTCTCCATAGAAACGACCAATCCGACCCGAGCACCTGCTGTCGACGTTTTATAAGTGCCCTCATGGACCTATGTGAAATAAAAATATTTGATTTTGATTACTGAGTTCTGAGTAACTAATAAACATCACTTATTCAAATCTAACGTCTCCTACAAACACAAATGCAGGTATGCATAACTTCCTAGAACATTATGATTAGATTACACGCTAAAGCAAACATACACAATTAGATAGCTATGTGGTGCTAATTAGGAGTTTCCTGACCGTGGCCGTAATCACGTAATAATGTAACGATTCCCATTCACTGTGCAAATTGTGAAACTGTAACCAAAGCTCTTGTACTTTACATGAAAATGAGACTTGAAAATTACTTGTCGTTATTTAGGTGGTTATGTTCCGTTGTGGTGTTTGTAACAAGTAAAAAATTCAAATATCGTGTATTCAAGTTGGTGTTTATTTTTTAGAAGTATGTAAATAAAATTTGTATTTTTATATTGCCTACTTAGGATTTCGAATTTTAATAGAGCTTACATGCTTATAATATTCTTCATGGGTAAAATATTCTTCGATCTATGAAAATGTGTCTGTAGGATACAGAAATAATTTTGTAGTATTTTTAACGATTACTAGGGTTGTCATATCGATCATCTTATTTTTTCAAATACATTCTCGAATTCTTAGAGATTTGCTAGTAACGCAAACCAATTTCGTACAACGCCAAAAGAATTGTAACAACCTGTCACTACAATTTCATCAATAGTGTCGTGAACTTCAAAGAGTCACATTTGCTGACTTACTATTTCAAACCAAGCGTTATCATTTCCCCGCTCCCGCTCCCGCTACCTCGTATACCTTAGACCCGGCCGCGCTAGGCATCCCTCTATGAAATACCATTGCCCCTTCCTAGGTGAGAATATGCTGTAGAGTGTAAAATTTCCCAAGGTGACAACCGTTAGGGGCATTTTTCTGTGTAACTATGTATGTCCGTGTAATATTAAGCCCGAGGGATTTTAAAGAGTGCAAAATGCACAATTTTTTCGCTAGAAATTTTCAGCAAAATATAATGGAGGCTGTCTTTTTATCGGTTGAGTGCTAAAAGTGTTTTAATGCAAGTGTCTATAAAATTATAACATGAACTTGGTGATATTAGTAATGGTGTGATTCGCAGATTAAACGGGATTATATTAGTGGATGCTGTAAGTAAACCCACATCAATCTACATCACTTCACTGCTGGGGAAAGATTTCACCTCGTAATTTATAGTTTCCTGGTATTGGTACCTAATGTGAGTCATTAATTTTGACCAGTTCGTCTCGCCGTCTTTGACGAAGTCTGAAATGTATTTTTTTGGCTTTGCCAGGGCGTCATATAGTACACTTTATTGGTTATTTTGGCACATTTTTGTTTCTGATTGTTTAAAACTTTAAACAATTCATATAATCGTCATTTAATATCCACTTAGCTTAAAATCTTTTGATATAAGGTGTAGTAATAATAAATAAATAATAAAATAAATAAATATTCCACAACTATCACACAACGCCATCTAGTCCCAAGCTAAGCAGAGCTTGTGTTATGGGTACTAGACAACTGATGAACATACTTATATATTTCTAAATACATACATATTATAGATAAATTACACCCAGACACAGAACAAATGATCGTGCTCATCACACAAACATTTGTCCTGGGTGGGAATCGAACCCACGACCTCCGGCATAGCAGTCAGGGTTACTAACCACTAGACCAACAGGCCTGTCATACATATAATACATAGACAATACAATATCTCGAATCCATACATAAAAATTGAATTCATAAAAGAGGAGGCCGATACCCCACTACAATTAGTCACTCTGTGGCAGTCCAAACGCCTCGAAGTGTGTTGGACAAATACTGATACGAGCGAGAAAAAGAATCAGTTTTGTTCGGGCGAGCGGCCAAAACATGATTATGTTGGCAGCCTGCTGGTAGCGCCGAGTCTAGTGGGTCTCATATTTATGTGTTGGTATACTTGTAATGTGATTAAAGAGTAAATAAGAGTGCTAGGGTTATTAATGTGATAGGTTCCAAACACTTTTACTTTGACGAGCTAAAAATATTTTTATTTTTTGAGTTCAATTGATTCGTGCGGGTCATCCGATTTAAGCGGCTGCTCCACAAAAAAAAAATGAATACAAATAAATTGATGAATTAAAAAAAAAACATTGAAAACTGGATTTCTATATCAAAATAAAAACTAAAACAAAAAAAAAGCCACTTCTCAAATGAAAAAATATTTCATGCAAAAATTCGTTAGTTATTTGTGTGCCACTCCAGTCTTCATTTCACTAATTTTGAACTGTTGTTGTCTGGAAAACAATTAAAAAACCATATCAGAAATCTGATTCTAGAAAACCATTTTAATTTCCAATTCATCAATGCAACACTGCAGCATTAATCTGTGCAGTTGTTTGCAAAAACACAGTGTAGTGTATAATACAGAGGCCGCTGCCAATGCAATCACCGGCTGGCGTGGTTCCCACTCTAAAAGGATTGTATTTGATGCCGTGTGACGCTATATCATGTGCTCACTGTGGCTGGGAGGGTGAGAGGTGTCGGACACGAATTTTGTAATGTTCGAGCTGTTTTGAATTTAGGAGAGTGGCTGCTGACAATGTGAATGTTGGGCCATTGCAATACATTTATGTCATCTTTAGACTATTCTCAAACGCCACCGGCTGTCCGCGCGACAGGGCGGAGACGCGAAGCAAATGTACTTGCGGGCCGCGCGGGCTGACGGAGAGCTCCGTTCATCAAACTTTAGGTAATCGACTCTTCTATTATTCATTCACAAAGTGCATCATTAGGAATATTGCTAAGTGGCCGTTTTAGACCCGCAAGTTCTTTTTCAAATTGCTGGCAAACAGGCTCGTTGCTGTAAAAAGGATGAGTCTTAAATCCATCACTGTAATGTGGAAATGATATTTGCATTAAAAAAATGCGTCTTTCCTTGCATAACGTTTAATTTAAATACTATAAAAGTAATGCTACAGAGTTCAGACAAGAACTATTCAGCGACTAAACTAATTGCGGTTTTTTCCAAAACATTTTGTGTTCTATCTTATTAGAGAAACACTTGCTTTGATCAAAATACCGTGATAAACAAATTAAATCTAATCCTTCCTGAAATGTCCTCAAACATTTTCTACTATTCAAACTCCGTTCTTCTAAACGGTGACATCAAAGAGGTTCTCTTAAATATTTTAGATAAACGAATAAATTTATATTAAAATAAATAATTTATTAAAAACCGAGTATTTGATAACAATCGGTTTTCTCTGAATCGTTGATTTTTCATCCACTTGGTTATGTTTGCTTCAATTTCCCCTGAGTGTGGAATGATGAAAATCTGAATCTGCTTTGATATCACGTAAATGAATAATATAAATAAGAAAAGGTATTGTGGTATTTATAACTTGCCCTTAATATTTCTGTAAATGTTAATAACACCCACATCTTGTATTATATTGTTGACTAGCTTCCGCCCGCGACTCCGTCCGCGCGGATGTCGGTCTTCGCATGGATGGTTTATTTCTCAATTTTGAGTAACTCTGACAATGACATCTTATAAATATTACGTCGCTGAATCCACTGCGGGTAATGCAACGTGTGTTCGCGGTTCTACAGAACAACGTCTATGAATGAAACTGAAATATAAGATTATTTTTCTACGTATTTTTCCAGGATAAAAAGTATCCTATGTTATGCCCAGGATAATAAGGAATAATTATACCAAGTTTCATCGAAATCGAACCGTTAGTTTTCACGTGATGCCTGCACAAACAGACAGACAGACAGACAGACAAATTTTTTTTAATCATATATTTGGGTTTGGTATCGATCCAGCAACACCCCCCGCTATTTATTTTTTCAATATTTTCAATGTAAAGAATTGACCCTTCTACCGATTTATTATATAGTATAGATATAGATGACACGAGAATGATACACAGATTATATAATGGTATAAATATAAGACAGTTAGACGAATGTTATACTTAAACAAAACATCTTTAGTAACCGAAGATGTGACGGTCTAGAAAGAGTTTAGTTTATCAATGATAATGAATATGCTAAAAATGAATTTATTTACACATACAGCTCATAGCATCATTACATTTCCCCAATTCGATAATGCTGTAAAACATTTAATATTAATTTTGACATTAATTTAAATTATAACCACAAAAACAAACACATGCTTATGTCAGTAATCTTGTTCAAGTCTAAATAAATTAACGTTATTTTAAGTATTTTTTTAGTATTATGTGTTACGAAACTATTTATCTTTCATTGATCTTTTTTTTTTACTCATGGTTGTTACTGAAATATATTGTAAAGTCTCCAATTGTTTTACTCGACGCTGAACTACCGACCAGGGGCGATCACAATTTAGCGGAGATTTGCATCACAATCGAATGCGATTGTGCGCACCGACGCGACACTGTCATTTTAAAAATCAGCGCGTTTAGTGGTTTTCATTTAGTGAGGGAAATGTTTCAGTAAATAATATTGGATTTTCCATCAAAATGTTCAACTAAAATCACTAATGGTAACAATAGCGTTACAGTTAAGCGATAAGCAATTCTTGATCAGAATTTTCCTTTATTTCTTTGTTTTTCTTTTAAACATTTATGCAAAAATATAAAGAAAACATTTTAAAATATTATTATATTCGTTAGTTTTGCGTACTTAGTCATTAAGATGTTTATGTAACTACGACTGGCATTAAAAGTAGCTTCTTGAAACCTACAAATATTAATTGAAGTGATAGTACTAGTATCTGCTGATGATACCGCCGTACTTTCTTCGGATGAATCCCCAGACGTAGAGTCAAAAAAGTTACAAAGTAGCTTAAATGAAATCTCACTCTAGCTTTAAGACTGGCGTATAAAGGCAAACGGATCGAAATCAGTTCAAGTCACTTTTACAACTCGCAGAACCACGTGCCCACCCGTAACCCTAAATGACGTACCTACTACCTACACACCAAGCTGACGAAGTAAAGTACTTGGAGATGTGTCTTGACAGACGACTGACGTGGAGAAAACATATTTTCACCAAACGTCTCGCATTGGGACAACAACTACGTAAAATGTAATGGTTGATCAGAAAGCAACCTACTATCATTAGAAAATAAATTATTACTCTACAAATGTTTAATCAAGCCAGTCTGGACTTACGGCCTACAACTATGGAGAACAGCAGCTAATTCCAGTCAAAAATGCTGCGTATGATAGCTGATGCACCGTGGTGAATCACAAAGGATAGACATCGCCATGACCTAACATCAAACCAGTACGACAAGAAATTAAGGACAGAATGTTTTTTTTTATCGTAGTAAAATCATCAAATGAGTCCTTCCACCCAGGGCAAAGCGGGAGGGACTGTCAGACTCGTACTGACTAAAATCAACGGTGTCCTTCAATAGCCCTTTACGTTCCGGGGTCATGGTAATTCGTACAGTCCCGCGACCGAGAATGAAGATATAAAGCGACAAAATAAGACGACACCCAAATATACTTGGGAAAAACCTAATGAGTGACCTAACTTTGCCTCGTAGACTAAAAAGAACCATCCCACATGATCTATTGACATAGACAATTATTGAGAAAACGGACGTATCAAAGGACACGCGCCGTACAAGACCGGATCAAATACAAACTAAAACAATCGATGAATGTCGACAAGACAGGTAGAAAGGAACGAGAGAGAGAAAACAAAAGTGATAGTAGTGAATAAAGTACAAAATGTTCCGAATTCCAAGAAAATTTGTTTCCAAGTCAACTAATCAAATAAATAACACAGTATCAAACTTCAAAAACAGTTCGAAGTAGGTAATAATTAAATTACCTTAGAAATCTTTTACGAAAATTTTCCAGAATTAAGTAAATTATTTACAAATTGGGTTGAAAAATGAAATGTTTCCAACAAGAGGTCCGTATTAGCGGCACCGCAAGCGGAGAAATTATGAGAAACCAGAAACCATTTTGTTCGTAAAGTCAGCATTCTTGTTTGGGCTAATAATTTCCTTTAGTAGTGGTAGTATACCAAATACCTAAAAAACCCACAGTGAGACCACACAGAACTGAAATCCTTTTTTTGTAGACATTCTATACTGTAAGACAGAAACCATCACATAAAATAAAGTTTTTTTGAATTCTAGATTTTCCATCAAATAATAAAAAAAAAAGTTCAAAGTTCCAGTTTACATTACATCACAAAAACGGGACTTCTAGGGCCTTGAAAATGTTGTGCGAACGCCTCAGAACTCATTAATTGTGTTTGTAAAAGGCATCATAAAATTGTCCATTCGTTTCGTTAAAGTAAAGGAAACTCGATGTTCTGAAACTCAAAACGAAATTCGAACGAAACCACTCTTAAGATAAATAAATAAATATTCCACAACTTTCACACAACGCCATCTAGTCCCAAGCTAAGCAGCTTGTGTTATGTGTACTAGACAACTGATAAACATACTTAAATGTTTCTAAATACATACATATTATAGATAAATTATACCCAGGCACAGGACAAATGATCGTGCACATCACACAAACATTTGTCCTGGGTGGGAATCGAACCCACGACCTCCGGCATAGCAGTCAGGGTCACTAACCACTAGACCAACGGGCCTGTCAAGGAGATTTAAGCTAATGCCAGCTGCACTGAGAAAAATTGATTTCTGGCCTAAGGTGAATTCCGTCTTCTACGGCTAAATTGTAATGACGCGAGGCGATTTTGTAACGCTTACGATTATTTTGGCTTAGCTAGGCGTTTCCGTTAAAATGGTAAGTCTTTTATGATAAACACGAACTGTCAAAAAAGTCTTACCGTAAGGTAGTCTTGGAATTCAACTTTATACTGTTAATACAGCAGTAATGGACTACTAAAAACGCTTTAAATTTACGACGTCGAATATGTGTTGAATATCACCGTAATTAAGGCAATATTTAACTCAAATTAAGGCGATATATACTTCAATAAAACCTAAACAAACGTAAACATAAGTCATAAAACCAACTTTAGAAAGCGGCATAAATAATCTTTAGCATGACAATATTCACCTTATCTTAAGGCGGAATATACTTTAGTCACAACAATTTGAACGTAAACGTAAAGCCTTTCAGCGACGTATGTTTTCGGCAATATAAACGTATAATGTGGCCACATTTGCCCTATCATAAGGCGAAATATGCTCAGATTACGACGAATCAAATGGTAACCTTAGGTTTTATAACGACGTACATATACGGCACATATAAACGTAAATATGGCAATATTCACCTTATCATAAGGCGGAATATACTTCAGTCACAACAATTTGAACGTAAACGTAAAGTCTTTCAGCGACGTATGTATTCAGCAATATAAACGTGTAATGTGGCCACATTTGCCCTATCATAAGGCGAAATATGCTCAGATTACGACGAATCAAATGGTAACCTTAGGTTTTATAACGACGTACATATACGGCACATATAAACGTAAATATGGCAATATTCACCTTATCATAAGGCGGAATATACTTCAGTCACAACAATTTGAACGTAAACGTAAAGTCTTTCAGCGACGTATGTATTCGGCAATATAAACGTATAATGTGGCCACATTTGCCCTATCATAAGGCGAAATATGCTCAGATTACGACGAATCAAATGGTAACCTTAGGTTTTATAACGACGTACATATACGGCACATATAAACGTAAATATGGCAATATTCACCTTATCATAAGGCGGAATATACTTCAGTAAGAATAATTTGAACGTAGACGTAAAGTCATTTAGCGACGTATGTATTCGGCAATATAAACGTATAATGTGGCCACATTTGCCCTATCATAAGGCGAAATATGCTCAGATTACGACGAATCAAATGGTAACCTTAGGTTTTATAACGACGTACATATACGGCACATATAAACGTAAATATGGCAATATTCACCTTATCATAAGGCGGAATATACTTCAGTAACAATAATTTGAACGTAGACGTAAAGTCATTTAGCGACGTATGTATTCGGCAATATAAACGTATAATGTGGCCACATTTGCCCTATCATAAGGCGAAATATGCTCAAATTACGACGAATCAAATGGTAACCTTAGGTTTTATAACGACGTACATATACGGCACATATAAACGTAAATATGGCAATATTCACCTTATCATAAGGCGGAATATACTTCAGTAACAATAATTTGAACGTAGACGTAAAGTCATTTAGCGACGTATGTATTCGGCAATATAAACGTATAATGTGGCCACATTTGCCCTATCATAAGGCGAAATATGCTCAGATTACGACGAATCAAATGGTAACCTTAGGTTTTATAACGACGTACATATACGGCACATATAAACGTAAATATGGCAATATTCACTTTATCATAAGGCGGAATATACTTCAGTAACAATAATTTGAACGTAGACGTAAAGTCATTTAGCGACGTATGTATTCGGCAATATAAACGCATAATGTGGCCACATTTACCCTATCATAAGGCGAAATATGCTCAGATTACGACGAATCAAATGGTAACCTTAGGTTTTATAACGACGTACATATACGGCACATATAAACGTAAATATGGCAATATTCACCTTATCATAAGGCGGAATATACTTCAGTAACAATAATTTGAACGTAGACGTAAAGTCATTTAGCGACGTATGTATTCGGCAATATAAACGTATAATGTGGCCACATTTGCCCTATCATAAGGCGAAATATGCTCAGATTACGACGAATCAAATGGTAACCTTAGGTTTTATAACGACGTACATATACGGCACATATAAACGTAAATATGGCAATATTCACCTTATCATGAGGCGGAATATACTTCAGTCACAACAATTTGAAGGTAAACGTAAAGTCTTTTAGCGACGTATGTATTCGGCAATATAAACGTATAATGTGGCCACATTTGCCCTATCATAAGGCGAAATATGCTCAGATTACGACGAATCAAATGGTAACCTTAGGTTTTATAACGACGTACATATACGGCACATATAAACGTAAATATGGTAATATTCACCTTATCATAAGGCAAAACATGGTCAAGTTACGACTGATTGAACGGTAACATTACGTCATATGACGACGTGCATATTTGGTCAATGCAACCGTAAATTTGGCAATATATGTCTTATCATAAGGCGAAATACGCTCAAGTTACGACTAATCAAACGGTGAATAACGTCTTATAACGACTTACATATCTGGTGAATGAAACCGTAGATTTACGGCAATATTCACTATATCTAATTATGGGCGAATGATAGGTACTCGAGTTAGGTACAGTTTAATTAAACGTTTAAAAAGTCTGATAACGACGTATTCGGCTATTAAAAGCGTAATTTTGGCAATATTCGCCTTAACATAAGGTCAATAACGACGTATGTACCTATCCCCATCTTTACCCATCGTTGCGCAAGCGCAACATTTCGAATTTGTTTTTTTTTATCTCTAAAATAAGAAAATAATTCTATGAAATCTAAGCCAGTCTCGAAAAGAAGGACTAAAAGATGGACTAAAAAATTTTTAAATGGTTTTTTTAACACTAGAAGGGCCGGGCATCATACTATACCTTCAAAGACCACAGCGGTCAATTTGACGGTACTAGAAATTCAATCAATATATTGCATTAAAATAAAATAAAAATAATATCAATTTATTTTTTACTAATAATAAACAATTTTAGCACTTAAACTGAGTAACATTTTGTAACAAGTAATAGTTTTTGTTAAATCTTTTATACATTTTCCACAAACGGCTTTTTTACAGATTGTGCAGTTTTCACACATTTTATTTTTTTTACAGTTATGATTTACTTGACATTGCCGCCTCTTATTGTTTGTAGTACATCGTTCACTTGTTTCAGAATTAGTTTCTTGTCTTAGAGTCACAGTTGAAGTAGTTTTCTTTTTCACATACTCTGCACGTAGATCGCTCACTAATTGAAAGATAAAATCATGCCGAGAAAATTTTATCCCTGTGAGTTTTTGGTATAGAATCCACGAGTTTATAGCTGCCAAATACAAATATTTTTTATTTGTTGAACATAGGTAGGTCAGGTAGGCTAAATCAAGTATATTGTAAAAAAACCGGCCAAGTGCGAGTTGGACTCGCGTGAAGAGGGTTCCGTACGATTAATTGAAATTGGTACGCACAATATTGAGTAATTTACCATGTTATTTTAATATCATGGACTTCTTATAGGTTTTCCTATAATCTATAAGTAGAAATCTAATTTCTGTATTTTTTTCAAAATTTTAGGTTCAGTAGTTTCGGAGATAAGGGGGGAGAATGGTCAATTTTCTTGAATAACTTGGAAACTATTTATTTTAAAATTACAAAAAAAATATATTTGAGATCTGCTCAACAATACCTGTCATTTGATATGTCACACGATGCAGTTTTCAATTTTTTTTTTAATTTTCACAATATTGAGTGATTTACCAAGTTATTTTAATACCATGGACTTCTTATAGGTTTTCCTATAATCTATAAGTAGAAAACTAACTTCTGAATTTTTTTCAAAATTTTAGGTTCAGTAGTTTCGGAGTTAAGGGGGGGGGGAATGGTCATGGTTTCGTCTATTTTCTTGAATAACTTGGAAACTATTTATTGTAAAATTACAAAAAAAAAATATATTTGAGATCTGCTCAACAATACCTTTCATTTGATATGTCACACGATGCAGTTTTCAAAAAATTTTTTTTTTAATTTTCACAATATTGAGTGATTTACCAAGTTATTTTAATACCATGGACTTCTTATAGGTTTTCCTATAATCTATAAGTAGAAAACTAACTTCTGAATTTTTTTCCAAATTTTAGGTTTAGTAGTTTCGGAGTTAAGGGGGGGGGGAATGGTCATGGTTTCGTCTATTTTCTTGAATAACTTGGAAACTATTTATTTTAAAATTACAAAAAAAATATATTTGAGATCTGCTCAACATTACCTTTCATTTGATATGTCACACGATGCAGTTTTCAAATTTTTTTTTTTAATTTTCACAATATTGAGTGATTTACCAAGTTATTTTAATACCATGGACTTCTTATAGGTTTTCCTATAATCTATAAGTAGAAAACTAATTTCTGTATTTTTTTCAAAATTTTAGGTTCAGTAGTTTCGGAGATAAGGGGGGGAATGGTCAATTTTCTTGAATAACTTGGAAACTATTTATTTTAAAATTACAAAAAAAATATATTTGAGATCTTCTCAACAAGACCTTTCATTTGATATGTCACACGATGCAGTTTTCAAAAACTTTTTTTTAAGTTTTCACAATATTGAGTGATTTACCATGTTATTTTAATATCATGGACTTCTTATAGGTTTTCCTATAATTTATAAGTAGAAAACTAATTTCTTTATTTTTTTCAAAATTTTAGGTTCAGTAGTTTCGGAGATAAGGGGGGGGGGGGTCAATTTTCGTCTATTTTCTTGAATAACTTGGAAACCATTTATTTTAAAATTACAAAAAAAAATACATTTAAGATCTTCTCAATAAGACCTTTCATTTGATATGTCACACGATGCAGTTTTCAAAACTTTTTTTTTTAATTTTCCCCTTCCCCCCAAAAATTACCTCCCATATACAGATTTCATCTATTCACGTCACATCTCTGTGCTTGGGTCACAGGAATTGATATGGGTACCAAATTTCAACTTAATCGATCTAGTAGATTCGGAGATAATTGACTGGAAGCGACAGACAGACGGACACACGAGTGATCCTATAAGGGTTCCGTTTTTGTATTAAAACGTACGGAACCCTAAAAACGTGAACAGGCCATCTCCGACTTCCAGCTCTTAGTGTACTTGCGTGCCATTTGATCGATAATGTCTACACCAAATTTTGTTTCATAATAAAATTCAATTGTCTCAGGCAGTTTTTTTATCAGTATCTATGCTAACTAGCGTGCACAAACAAACAGACAAAAAAAAATACAATTTCCGGTTCGGCATCGATATAATAACAACCCCTGCTACTTTTTTTTACCTATATACACACATCAACATAATCTAGGGATATTTTATATTTCATCAAATATCTAAAAATCTATGAAGAATTTTCTGATATAGTAAATGGAAGAATGATAGGTTATTTTAAGGTGTACAGTAAAAAATAAAAAACATTTCGTGATTTTTTAGTTTTAAATAGAAATGTTAATTATTTTAATCGCCGTAGCAAATTAATATGGTAAAAAACTTCATTTCTTCTTATAAAGCTATTAAGTTTAATGAAAATTTAAAAAGTCTTATTAAATCTAATTATTAATAATCAGTTTTGCCACCTCTTACATTAATTACACATCAACATCGATTGTTCATGCTTAAAGTTAGATGTGCCTTGCTGCGGTATGAGGTCCCATGTTCTTTGCAAGTGGTCGTAAAGTTGTTGTTGTGTCGTCAAATTTGGCGGGAAATCTCTCAAAGCTTTTCGTTGTAACATGTCCCAGGCATGCTCGATAGGATTCGGGCGACTAACTGTGCAAGCCAATCCAAAACTTGAATATCGTGGTCTCGGAGAGCGGTCGACACCGGCCGCGCCGTATGGGAAGGAGTATTATCGTGCATGAGTAGAAATTTCTGGCCCATTTGAATTCTGTGTGGGTCAATAACAGGCTCTACTACCTCCTCGTTGTATTTTTGTGCAGTCATGCTACCTTGGATCCAAATGAGCTGGGTTCGTCCGCCAAGACGAATTCCTGCCCACACCATGATTGTCTCGCCTTGGTATGAGTGGACCTCCTGAGGGTCCCTTAGACGGCTAACTATCCCTGGAGTTCTCCAAACGCGTGTTCTTCGTGATTCCAGATGAAACCCAAACCGGGACTCGTCGGTGAACAGCACCAAAGACCATTGTTCGTCACTCCATGGTAAATGCTCCCGAGCCCACGAAAGCCGCCGACCGCGATTGCCACGTCGCTATGCTGGAACACGTAGCGGTCTTCGAGCATGAAGACCAACTTCATGCAACCTCCTTCGCACGGTTTGGTCGCTTACCAGCAGCTGGTGGTCCTCCTGGAGCCTTTGTACTAGTTGCATCGCTGTGATATTGGGTTGTCTTCTAGCGGTTATTTGGAAAAATCGATCCTGTCTCTGCGTAGTAACGCGATATCTACCCGTGTGCCGTTCAGCTACATCCCCAATACTGCGATAACGTGACCAAAACCTTGATATCACGTTTTGGCTGGTGTGTAGGGCCTCAGCAACGAAGCATTGAATAGCACCATTTTATAGCATGACCACGGCTCGTAACATTTCATCTCGACTCAAATGACGACGTGACATGACTCCTAAAGCTCACACGACACGTTAAATTAAAAAAGAATACCAATCTAATCCCTGTTCATAAATTAATATTAATAAAACAATTTTAATTTTCCGTAACATAACGAATCACTAACAATTTTGCCACCGTATTTTGTTTTTTCTTTTTTTTTTAATATTTATTCTTTATATTTTGAAAATAGAATAAATGAGGTTTCAATCTGTATACAAACTTTTTATGAAAACTAAAAAGATTTTAAACTAAACAATCGTAAATAATTTACGATTAAGATATCCCTAGATTCTGTTGATGTGTGTATTTCCATTGTACAGACACCACTTTTCTACAATTTTATTATATGTAGGTATAGATTTGATAGTAGAAAAAACTTTTTTACAAAAAAAAAAACAACCGACTTCAAAAAAGTAACTACAAATAGAAAAATAACTAGGTCATTCTACTAATTCCCATTGAAAATCCCCATCAATGGTTTCGGAAGGCGGTGGCTAAATGGTTCTTTGGTTTTTTTCATTTCTTGCCACGTTGCCACCGACTTCCGAAACCATTGATCCCCATTTTCAATGGGAATTAGTGGAATGACCTAGTTCTTTTTCTATTTGTAGTTGCTTTTTTGAAGTCGGTTGTTTTTTTTTTTTGTAAAAAAGTTTTTTATTTTTCTCTTTTTATTTGTGTGCACACGAATCTACATAACTAAACTTACCTAACCAGCTACTTCATTTCATCTACAATACAATAAACCAATCACAATATGTCTACTGTTTGTTATTGAGGAGTTCCATAGAGTATCTTCAAAGTCCAAGATCAGTTGACCACAGGGATAGGCAACCAGCATTTTTTTTTGTTAATCTTCAGAATAACCAAATAATAATAATTATGTGTGCTACTCGTTATTGAGGAGTTTTAATATCAGTTCGATGGTACCCTGTATATTTTCATCAGAACCATTTCAGGTATTTACTTTGATACGTCATAGTCGCATAACTATCTTAATCGAAATATTTTATCGCCACCCATGGATTAGGTACTTAGGTATCATGAAGATGTTCTGGTGGCCATCACTGGTCTTCCTCATCAGTTCCACTTCACCAAATTATGTTTTCTGAATGCAAAGACTTGTTTTTTATAGAAAATACCAAAATCCATACATTTGCCTTTAATATTTAAGGAGTTCCCTCAATTCCTCATGTAGGTATTCCATCGCCAGAACAAGGTTTTGATATAAATGAGACCAACTTGGGAACAAACCTAATGTAATACCGTTTGAATCATTTCAATCGGCCGAGCCGTCTTCGAGTAATCGAGGAACATACATAAAAAAAAACATTATAGGTACGCGACGAATTGATAACCTCCTCCTTTTTTAGAAGTCGGTTAAAAAGTCTATTTTACTCAGTTTTACTAGCATAATTACTTTCAGTCAGATAAGTACCTATATTCGTGGGTGAAGTTTAAAAAGCTCTCTAGTTACGGTGAGAAACACCTCTATAAGGCGCCTAAGTACCTACACCGAAAATCTTAATAATGCTGCCAGCTACTAATGCAAATAACCTTCTAGGAGGTAATATTATCATCATCTGCCTAGCCTAGGTAATAAATTAAAAAATTAAATGAGTTTAAAAACTTGAAAACCCAACTTCAAAACTGCTGAACCGATTTTGATGAAATTTCTGTGAGACCAATCTGAAAGTTTACCTTTCAGGTAGAATTTTTCAAATCGGCTGACAAGTTATGCGGTAACATACACCGCTCAACGGTGCATCACCACTATAGTGGTGAAGAATTTTTTACACAGTGTTAGGAGGCTGATTTAAGTTCAAGTGATAATTCCATTTTGTAGAAAAATAATTAAGTAAAAGCTATGTGCATAAATTTGCAAGTCTTCGGAAGCTGTGGGAGAATTTCTATGATTTTTTTTCGTTTATTTTGAACTTTAAACCTCTCTCCTGTGAAGTTTGTAAAGTGTCGGTTATCCCCTTTTGGCTGTGAGGCATCGATATAGTTTTGGCTTATTTACGCATAGCATATTTTTGTAAAGTATTCGAAACCTATAATAATATGGTGAAGAATAAAATAATTAAATTAAAAGTAGTACACGCATAGTACATACATCGTTTGTATTTTTTTACATATTTAAATCGTTCAAATAAACATTTTGTAAAATACGGCATTTTTTTAGTATTTCTTATAAATCGGCAATTTTAGAATTAAAATACGGCAACCCTAAATTTGTCAGGAACAACACTGCTCGTTCGTTCGACTCGACTGGACTCGACAAGTCGACAGCACAGAGTAGGTACATTTTATATAGATCGACAGTTTGGAGTTTGAATCACGTTTGAATTGAAGAAGTGGTTGGTTTACGGTTGTTTTTTGAGTCTTGTTTTATTTTATTAACTAGGTATGTATGTAGTCGTCTAGTCCCTCATTTTCTGAACGCTACTGGCTGTGTCAGTGTTGAAGGCACATGCAAACGGATTTAATCAGGTTGACTCTGTGTTGTAGGTGTTGAACACGTAGGATAAGTACCTACTGATTTTAAGCTCAGTGGTGTTGAACTAGGAGGTACTACAACAAGCTACCAGCTGCCAGAGCCATTTTCGCTTCGTGCTGCGATGGCAGACCAATGTACCATTGATTTATTAACAAAATGGGGCTGCACGCCCTTGATTGATACATTTCGAGGTAAGTAATAATACTCGGTTTGTTCCCTGATGTTTTTGAACCAAATCATAGGTATTTTGTAATTGAGTAGTTTATGTACCTACACCTGTCGTTGTTCTGTTGGCTATCAGAAACGAAAAATGATTTCTTTGGATGTGATGTCAAAACTTTTGTTGGTGTGGTGGTAGGTAAGGTAGGTCCAATAGAACTCGCTGCACCCCCGCAGGGGGGCGCTGCAGGCGGGTTGCATCGCTCTTGGTCCCGCGGAATCAAGTGTGCTCGTATGTCTGTCTGTCGTATAGGCCTCGGCCAATGGCGAGCGCACTTTCGCCGCTCACCTGTTAATCGGTGTCGGTAGATGCGCCACGGTGTTAACCGTATCTTCACGCCGCTTCGGCGGTCTGTCACCGCTAGGTGGAACTCCCGGTACCTACCCCGGGTGAAGCCCAGCGTATGATGACCAGCCAGGGGTGGTTGGGGCTGCCCCTACCGGGGTAAGGTAGGTTACCTACTTTTATGTTTTACAGTAGCACTATATTTTTAGCAGCATGCTGTGGTTATGGCTCTTAGGTACCTACCTAACTACCTACTAACCATAACTAACTCAACTATCTGGTGTGTTTTGCATTGTATTTACTTTGGTTCTCTTATTATTTAGATGCTAAAATTGATGCTGTCGCTTTGGGGCTTCTTAAAGAAAATGATATAACATCATTAATCCCAATTATTGGTGATAGAGTGAAGTTTGATGCCAACTTGTCAATGTGGAAGGCTGATAATCAATCGGTGAATGTTGGGGTTGGTGTTTTTTTTTTCCTTTATTTCATACTAACAGTTGTCCACAGAAAATCATATTAGCAAAACATAAATGTTTAAATGTGTGTACCTATTTGTATTTTGTATTTATTTATTTATTTTACTTTAATTAAAACGGTTAACACCAATTACAATACTTAATTAAAGATTATAGACAGTAAAGAATTAGAAAAAGAGTTGAACAGCTGCATGAAATTTTAACGGAAGTTTAAGGTGTAAACCTATATTTCTTCTGCTAGTCAAAACTGACGAGCTCCTGGTTCCTGACATGGCCTTAGCATGAAATTTTTTATAGTAGATATATCTACTATGTTTAGAGTAGAAAGTTCGGGTTCCAAAAACTTCTGGATCTGTTGGTTCCAAAACTTAGATAAGCGCTATCTTTTAGATTAGGGGCCCGGAGCAGTTATACAAATAGTGACAAGTAGGTTTGAGTGGTAGCCATTGAACTATCAAAAGTCTAGAGAAACGCAGCTATCATTCCATGTTGAAATTAATGCATTCTTAACTTTAAAAAAAATGAGAAGTTGTTAATTGTGTACACCCCACACAATGAACAATTTCTAATTTTTTTTTTAAATTCTCCCATTTTGTTTTTACCAACTTCAAAAAAGGAGGTGGTTATCATTCAGCTGTATGTTTTTTTATGTTTGTTAGGTACCTAGTTCTTTTAATTGGTTATTTTTGTTTAAATTTATGCGACCACAACTGCCAATTACACTGTGAACACAGAACGCTGATTTGTGGCGCACATTTAGATGTGTATTTTTGTCTAGGACTCTTCGCAATTATCAGACTTGGTTAGTGATGGTAACTTCAGCGGAATAATTTATGAATTGCAAGGAACTGATCAGAATGAAGTTGAGACTTTTGTCGTGCAAGCTGAACAAACACCTCATCCTGACCGAGATAAGGTTAGTTTAGTGCCTTATTCTTTATCTGTGAACTATTTCGTGCTTATGGGGAATACCTAGCGCTAGTACACACGGCTACACATCAAGCTATGCAAAACCAGTATAAGCTGACCTTTAATTGTGTAAAAAGATCATACAAAGCGAGGCCAAGACAAACTGGTTTTGTATAGCTTGATGTGTAGCCCACCGTACCACTAAATAAAACACCGGACAAGTGCGAGTCGGACTCGACCACCGAGGGTTCCATACATTTTTTTTTTTCATAAATCGAAAACAAAATATACTTATACAATACCCAACCAGACACGGTTAACTCAATTAAAAATTTTACCGCCGTTCCTTTCTTATAGACCCTGTTTTTTATGATTTAATTACAAATGTTTAGTTTTCAGATTTTTCCCTATACTTGTAGTCTAAGACGGTATTATTTGCTACAGGGAGACTGACAGACGAACGGACAACAAAGTGATCCTATAGGGGTAATACCTACCTTCTTTTACTACAAGTCTATGGAAGAATCTGAAAACTATACTTATATAATTAAATCATCAAAAACAGAGTCTAAGCAAGAAACGGCGATGTTGGATTGAGTTAACCGTGTCATGCATAAGATAACCTACAGTCTTGTGCCTATACAGATTTTGTTTTAGATTTATGAAAAAAAAAAATACGGAGCCCTCCTCGGTGGGCAAGACCGAGTCGCATTTGACCGTTTTTTTATGTTATCAAAACACTCTTAGTTTTTCCAGTTTTGGAAAACTGTATTTTTTCCAGTTTCTTCCAAAACTGGACATGCATTTAATTTTGTATAAATATTGATAGAAAGGAGTTTTTGAACTTGTGAAAATTAACTGTTTTTTTTTTCAGATAAGGTCAATTTTAAATAACACGCACCGAGGACGGGCTTTACTTAACAGCCCACAAGCTGTTAGTGGTCTCCTAGATTCAAGCCAGAGAAAGGAAGCACATCCAAACACTCAACTTAAATGGAGTGATTTCCAATCATGGGCCCGAGGTATTGGAGAACTTTTTAAAAAGGAATCACCAGTCATATATTACGCCGCATATATTGCTGTAAGTAAGCTATCATTCTTAAAACTACTAGTGTATTTAAAGTTATTAATTTACAATAAAGAGGTGATTAAAATTATAAATTAGATATAAGTAAAGTTTGAAATGTGCTCCATAATTTTATTACAATAGTCCTCAAACTGCCGGCGGCCCTAAATTTAATGTTCTGTTTGGTTTTTGCAGGGAGGCCCCTTTCAAGCTAAAAGGAATGCTTCAGGTATACTATATAATACTTACCTTAGGAAGAGGAAGAACCTAATTAAACGAAATGTAACAAAGCCCTTCCGGAAACGACGCGCTACTAGCGATTCAAGCGACCTCTCTGATGTAGAACCTGCCAGGCCGATGTGTCCTCTAATAGACCTGTCTATTATTGATGAAAGTAAGTTTTGTATTTTGAATAAATAAATAAACTTATTTAAGTATTTCAATTTTACAATATTCACATGCATTTCTAAAAAAAAACTTAACTTTTTAAATTTGTATCTTATTATTAATGAGTTATCCATTCATCTATATAATTCATTTTCATTGTTCTTTGTATTTTTTCTTGTTTAAATTATTTCTTAGTTAGGACCCTCTCGGGTAAAGGCCTCCTCCAGTTCCTTCCAGTGGTTGCGGTCTATTTTCTGTTTCAGTCCAATTTTGTACATACATAAACTCACGCCTTTTTCCCATGATTACGGAAAACAATAAAGTGTACTTTTCATGTTTGTTATATGATACAATACTGTTTGATGATCACTACTATGCGTACGAAGTAAGGCGTACTAGTGAGAAACGTTACTACTTATTAGAAAGTTTGATGGCACCGTATCCAAACACCCTTTCAGTGGGTATGGATAGCTGTTTGTTTGTAACACAGAGATGGTCACTTGATTAAATTAAATTCCAAGCGTATAGATATCGGACACCATCCTACCTAGTGATACTTTTATGAATATCAGAATGACTGGCCAAAATCGCCGATCAGCTTTAAAATATTACTAAAATCTAATACCCATTTGCCACTATTTGATACCTTTGTTTAAATAATTGATACCTATAATTAATAACTGAGAAAATGAATTTAAAAAACATAACCCTCCTTCTGGCGCAGTCGGGTAAAAATTGGGAAGTCATTCTGATGTCAGTATGACTGCCCATATTTAGAATCTCCACGTAAGGGCTCCAAAATTTCAATTCGCCGTTACATAAATTTAGTACCTATTATACCTAAACATATATTTTGTCTAGACTTTTAGGGCAAACAATAAAGATTTTATTAGAGATTTTTTTTACTATACAGAAAGTCTAGTGTTATTTTCTTTAATTCTTTGCAATTAAGTTAAATTTACACGATTATTAATAATATTATACCACTAATCAATAACAATTTCCGACTGCAATGTACTGATAAAAGCTAACATGTGGGTAGAACTATTTTTTTTTTTAAATATCTTTGTCATCAATAGTGCTCTATAAAAAAATCTTTATTCTTTTCCCTAAAAATCTAGAAAAAAATATATGTTTAGGGATCAAATAGATACTAAATTTTTACATAAGTACATAAATACATAAACTCACGCCTTTTTCCCATGGGGGTAGGCAGAAACTACAGAACGCCACCTGCCACGATAATTACTCCTTTTGCTTCGTCCACACACATACATCTGGTCATACACGCACGCCGGTTACGAGTACTGCGCACCTGACCCTTTTGAAGGATATCTCCAATAAGGTCAATGTATGTATGTATGTAAAGTCTAGACAAAATATATGTTTAAGTATAATAGGTACTACATTTTTGTAACGGCGAAATTAAAGTTTGGAGCATTTACGTGGAGAATCTAAATGTGGGCAGTCATCCTGACATCAGAATGACAGCCCGATTGTTTAATTCATTTTCTCAGCTATTAATTAGGTACCAATTATTTATACAACGGTATTAAATAGTAAATAGGTATTAGATTTTAGTAATATTTTAAAGCTGATCGGTCATTTTGGCCAGTCATTCTGATGTTCAAATACTTTTTTAAGACACTGATCACAAGATGCTAGGCTAGGCAGGCTTGTCCAAGCTTATCAGAACAGAAATTACTTGTAACTATGACTCAAAATTTGTATACTGACTGGTTTAAAAATCTTCTTCAAACAGCTGAAAACCGAACTGACCTAATCTTACGTGCATAATCAGAATTAAATTCATTAATAAGTATTGGTAAGGTATATACCCTAATTTTTAAAGCAATCGATTGTCTTTAAGACTCATATAGAAAAAAAGTGTGATTAAACTTTGATTTGTGTCTTTGATAACCATGACTCTAAATATTCAGAAAATGATTACCTATCATAAGTTACTAACCTACCCTTCAAATTTAATCTTAAGATTGTCTTTAATACTCATATAGAAAAAAATTGCTGATTAAACTTTGATTTGTGTCTTTGATAAGCTTAGATGACTCCAAATATTCAGAAAATGATTACCTATCATAAGTTCATAAACTACCCTTCAAATTGAATCTTACCAATGATTACTTGTTAATATAAAAGTCTGATTACTGATAAGTTTACTCTCAGACCTCTGTTTTAGTTTTAGATTGATATACACTCGAGAGCAATGAATCCGGGTCACTTAAAGAATGTTAAAAATCTCGGAAACTAAAAATGCTAGGTTAATGCAATAAATCGTATTTAATAGACAATGTAATACTCCTTAAATGAAAGTAAAAAAAAATATGAGTCACCATACGTTTTATTAACACAAAATTACATAAAGAAAAAAACTGCTGATCTCTCCTTAAAACAAAAATAGGAAACATGAAATTTTTGAACTTTATTATGATTTTCTTGAATTTTAATACTTCGTATTGCCTCCTCGTGCTTCCATTACTGCGTTTACGTGGTCTGGCATGCTGTACACCAAGTTCCTTATACGATTTTGGGGAATATTCTCCCATTCCTCTGTGAGAGCAATTTTGAGCTCACGAAGCGTGATTGGGGGAGGGTTTCGTTGTTTTACGCATCTGCCTAGCTCGTCCCAAGCATGCTCGATCGGGTTGATATCCGGGCTGCGCGCTGGCCACTCCATACGAGTAATGTTCATCTCTTGAGGGTAGTCATTCACAATCCTACCTGTATGAGGTCGGGCATTGTCATGCATAAATATAGCATCCTCACCTAAATTGACCATAAATGGACCAACGTGATCATTGAGGATTTCTTCCACATATCTTACGCTAGTTAAAGAGCCGTTTTCTATGATCACCAGCTCTGTGCGACTTTCAGAAGAAATTCCGGCCCACACAAGTACAGACCCACCACCGTAGGCTACTTTTTCTTCGATGCATGCTTGCTTGAATCTTTCCCCTGGTCTTCGATACACTCTGTGTCTTCCATCGTGCTTGTAGAGCATAAATTTTGATTCGTCGGAGAACATAACTTTTGACCAATCTTCAATACTCCAATTTACGTGGCTCTGGGCATATCTTAGTTTTGAAATACGATGCCCACGCTCCAGTTTAGGGCCGTTTGCAGGTCTAAGGGGTTTTAAGTTAGATTCAGCAAGCCGACGTCTTACTGTCCATGCACTTGGGTTACTTCCTCCGAGGCGTCGAAACTGATTTGTGAGTTCAGTTCCTGTGAGAAAGCGATTTCGAAGCATGGTGTTCACCAAGTATCGGTCTTCTCGTGCTGTGGTACCCCTGGTTCTGCCCGTTCCTGGTCTGCGTAGGTTAGAACCAGTTTCTTCGTAACGTCGGAGAACTCTTTGTACTGTTGACAGCGACACACCGACAGTCCTGGCTGTATCGCGCTGACTCCGGCCGGTTTCCAGCATTGTAAGTATTCTGGTGCATTCTTCAGGCGTAAGCGACATAATTTCAGCTTGAATAATGAATATAGAGCACTATCAACATGGTTTATGTACCCACATAAATGACAGATTACAAACAAAAGCAAAACCAAATGCTGTAATTTCGTAGTTCCATCTTCGAAAGTGGCCCTTTTTCAAATTTGATTTTTTTATGATATAACTTTACAATAACTAAGAAGTTTTAATACCTTCATTTAAGGAGTATTACATTGTCTATTAAATACGATTTATTGCATTAACCTAGCATTTTTAGTTTCCGAGATTTTTAGGATTCTTTAAGTGACCCGGATTCATTGCTCTCGAGTGTAGGTAAGTTCCTTTACCTAAACGTATAGTCACGGAATGAAAAGGTGCGTCACCTTAAAGTCTGTTTTCGCTTGCACTAGATTGCAAGAATACGTTTTGACAAGTTAAACAGTCAAACAACTTTGATCTGAATAATTTTGAAGTTTGATTACGAATAGTTAAAACATTATTTTCTCTTAACTCAGTTGTCTAATCAGTTTCAAAAGGAACGTATCATCACGAGCATATGCTTGTTATTTTGAACAAGTCAAGTTGAAAACTGACAAACCTTTTCGTTTCGTCAAACTACTACTACTTACAATGTAAAATGTTGAAAAATTTTATAATAATTATGTACCTATCTTTTTTAGCTTGTTTTAAGTATCGAAATATAGTTAAGTATTTAAATTGATTTTATAATACAGATTTTATTATTTTTATTGAATGGTTTTATTGCAATGCCACTATCATTCCTATAAGATAGAGACGCTATCGGCTTATTAGGTATATATAATAATAGTTGGTTAGGTTGAGGTTGTAATATTGGGTTGAGGAGGTACTAATCTATGGATAATATTTTTGTGTTCACCAAAAATACTGATTGTGCACCAAATATTCCTGAATGTTACACAAAATTTTTAAAGTTCTAAGAGCGAGCGAAGCGAGCTCGGGACTCGCTGGCACCCCGACTCGGACAATTTAGGTTAGAAGAGGATGGCGGGGTCTTTCAGACCCCACCATCCTCTTCGTGGTTATTTTTTTTTAAATCACCCAGAAGTAGGAGCCCCGCGAAGCGGGGCTCCGTCGACCTGCTACTTTACTAGTAAAGCTACATTGGACATTAATTGGTGTAAATTTGCAACAGTTGTTAAATAGATGCTCGTTATGACATATTTTAATTAACATATTTTGGTGCACATTCAGTATATTTGGTGGAACATGGGAATAAATTGAAGTACTTTTAAATACCATCCCTAATCTATCCAGTATGTTTCTTAGTACCTATCCTGTTAACAGTTATTATTGAAGTACTTTATACATTTTTGTTCTATTGATTGCAGAAGCTTACAGAGACTGGAAGAACAGCTTTCTGAGAACAGCAGGCTACGCTGTTTACTGAAGGCATGGTTGGCTGGTCTACTATCATGAAGTTCATGTGAAGGATATCGGCTCGCGCTACCTTAGGGTCAGTTCACAACGAGACGCGACACTGCGCGCAGTGCAACTCAAAATATAACTTTATTTAGGTACTACACGAAAACATGTACAATTCATTGTTGAGGCGCAGTGCTGCATGGTGCAACGTATTCTGAATTCTCACAATGAAATGTGTATCTTTTCGTATAGTAAATAAAGTTATATTTTGAGTCGCTCTGCGCACAGCGTCGCGTCTCGGTGTGAGCTGACCCTTAGAGTGAACGCGCACTTTGAGCGGCCCAATGCCCTTAATATGAACTAAATGATAGTAAAGCAAGTCAATCATGCCCTTAGGGAAAAGCGTTACCAGCCGTTAGAAGGCTTTTTTTCCGGTCTTCTTAAAACGTTTCTGCTCGAAAAGAAAGCATAAATTACCTTACGATACGGCTTACATAATCGTATGGAACGTTCTGAAACAACTTACTAGAAGGTAAATACGACTTACTAAACGTTGAAAACGCTTAGTGGATAGGTTAAACCCACAGTAAGAAAAGATGTAAAACCCATTATTAAAAGTGAATTACGACTTATGAAAACATCAATAGCGCTTAGACCACAGGTTAAACCCACAGTAAGTAAAGACGTAAAACACCTTACTAAAAGTAAATTACGACTTATGAAAACATCAATAGCGCTTAGAGCACAGGTTAAACCTACAGTAAGTAAAGACGTAAAACACCTTACTAAAAGTGAATTACGACTTATGAAAACATCAATAGCGCTTAAGACACAGGTTAAACCCACAGTAAGTAAAGACGTAAAACACCTTACTAAAAGTGAATTACGACTTATGAAAACATCAATAGCGCTTAGAGCACAGGTTAAACCCACAGTAAGTAAAGACGTAAAACACCTTACTAAAAGTAAATTACGACTTATGAAAACATCAATAGCGCTTAGAGCACAGGTTAAACCTACAGTAAGTAAAGACGTAAAACACCTGACTAAAAGTGAATTACGACTTATGAAAACATCAATAGCGCTTAGGACACAGGTTAAACCCACAGTAAGTAAAGACGTAAAACACCTTACTAAAAGTAAATTACGACTTATGAAAACATCAATAGCGCTTAGAGCACAGGTTAAACCCACAGTAAGTAAAGACGTAAAACACCTTACTAAAAGTGAATTACGACTTATGAAAACAACAATAGCGCTTAGCCGAGTAAGGCTAAGATGCCTTACTAGAAGTCAATTACTACTTTTAAAAACATTAAAAGCGCTTAGTGGACAGGTAAAGAAAGACTTAAAATGCCTTACTAAAAGTCGATTACAACTTAGGAAACGTTCAAAATGCTCAGTGAACAGGTTAAACTACAGTAAGGTAAGACATTATAAGCCTTACTAGAAGTCGATAACCATTAAAAGCGCTTTGTGAACAAATTAAACCGCAGTAAGAAAAGACGTAAAACGCCTTACTAGAAGTCAATTGGGACAATGATACGTCGGAAAGTTTTATGTGTGTGACCCGTGCACCTTCTTTACCGTTTGTATCGCCTTACCGGAAGTTAAATCTCATCGTCAATCCGTCGATCCTATCTGACTTACCACGTTTATAGCTTTTAATTAAGGCTTATCTGTAAATAATTACGTCTAAAACGCACATTAGAGAGCATACTGCTGCTTATTTATTGCGCCTTACGCTTAAGGCGTAAAACGCCTCCAACCTAGGAAGGCGTTTTCAGTCGGTTGACTTTTGGTCGTTTTTTCGCCTTCATTACGAATAAATTCGCCCTCGTTACGAAACATTCGGCTTTACATTTTTCTCAGTGTGTACACGCTCCAATTTACCTTCAAGTTAATAGTAATATGTCTTAGTCCCGGTAGCATAGTAATGTGTAACCAGCGCAAGCTTCTTACTTTTAACCAAGTACAAATATATTCGCCGGGCTACTGCTATGAAATTCTCGATAGGAAATCCCAACCACACTTTACCCAAACTGATCATCGAACTAAAGACTAAAATTCCCAAAATACTGTTTTTCTATAGTTTTAACCATTCAACTAATCTTCCAACAATGAACAACCTCATTCAAATTGGCTCAAAAACCGAAAACCCTCGAAAATCCCTGAACCCTTGATTAAGAAGCATTAAAAGGAATAGCTCCAAGATTCATAGTGGATGGTGATTGTCAGCGTCACAAAATATATGGGTTGGCGTGAAAGCCATCGACATCGGCCGGTACGTATCATCGGCTTGTTTTAAAGGGAACGCCGTAAAAAGGACAGAGCCGCTCCCGTGGGGCATTCGAGCCGAATGTTAGGATGTGTATAAAGTGTGACGAGAACTGATGCGATTGAAATACAAGTTTAGCTTAAATTTAACTAAAACTTAATCAGAAGTGACAATTCATAATTGAATGATCGCTAACGATCAATCTTTATACGACTTTTGATATATTTGCCCTTCGAGATTCCAATAAGCAATCTTTTATGTTTAAAGTTATTGCGCTACTCAAGAGTTATTCTCACGGGAGTAGGCAGAAACCATTGAACTAGTACTACACCTTTGACCTTCCCGGAGATTATTTAAGATAAATACCACTCGTAATATCGCCCAAAACTCTCCGCCCTCCCTTACCAGCCTTACACACATACATACATAAACATTCTGGAGTAGGTAGACACCATAATGCATCCTGCTGCAATCGTTACGTCTCTCGTCCACGTTCATACTGTGACTGTCCGTCATGTACCCTTGTTTTAATAACAGAATAAGTTATTTATTTTAAAATCACTACGTGACGTCGGGCGCCTACAGACACATTAACTTGGTACTTTATGGCCTGACATTTCCTTAACACAAATCATTTATTTCAATGGCAACAAAAACTATTGACTAGGGTTGAATTCTGAGGGAAAAACATGTGTTTGCAATAAACCGAGCCCCGAACGGACACTTGAGTGGACCTCGAAAACAAATCAAGATTACAATTTCTAAGGAAGTTTAGAAATCTCTCAAAGTCAACTAATATTAAAACTCCACATCTGGGGACCCTAAACTAACAGCTATTATTCAATTGTGCACTTAAAAACAAAGCAGATATTCGGACTAAGGGTAATAAACAGCCAAGAGCCGTGAGAATTTCCAAGAGCCTTTCGAGGCGCTTAGCAGGTAGTTGGAGGCGGAAGACGCTGGTGATTCGGGACAGTCGGGTTGAGACCGTCGAGAGAGCTACGTCAAATATGGGTAGTGGAAGTAAGTGGAGTGTTAGTGGTCGGTGGAACGCGAGAAGATGAATCCAGAAGGCAGCCTGATGTTGGTGATTATACGGGTAGTATTTGAGCAGTAGTTTATAAGTAAATTATAGACTAATTCTCTTCTATAAACACTTGGTAAGTGTTAATTATAATTAACTTTATAGTAGCAGTTTGGTGAAGACGCAGAATAGCTGTTAATAATCATTTATTTCAGCACAGCGGAGCGACACCTGCGCAGTACCTTATTGTATATTATTATCTCATATATATTTGTTCTGACTCCCAGTTCCATAACCTCACAGTAATTTGTCATTGGCGTTTGGTTAAAGGACACGGGGAATGCCTTTCGCTACAATCAGTACAATGACTCACACGCCAATGACGCCTGACGAATACTGACTTTTACCAGACGAATGTACCACGTATCAAAGGCAGAACCATGTTCATAGCTCAATTATTCCGATTATATTCCTCCAGCCAAGTTATTATATGCCGGTGGCAGGCATTAGCAATTATAGTAAATATTGCTATTTGTTTAGCAAAATAACCAAATGCTATTGATGATTACTGTCTCCTTGCAGCCTAGCCCAGAGACATTGCGAGTGGTTGATGGATGTACATTTCCAGCTGTGGGGGTAGTCATCGCCAAATCGGGGTTATCGTTGAATAGCTCCGTTCGAAAGAACGCTAGATTAAACGGCTGTGTCTCGTTAAACGGCCATATGGTACGGCCTATTACTGAATCGTCACTATTTAACGAGACACGCCTGTCGATAAGGGGAATATATAAATATGAAATGAATGAAGTGCCGATGACATCCACTTCGACATCCAGCAAGGCAAACGCAATATGCTCTGTTACAGGCCGAGTCTCCGGTACGCTTGAGCAACTAGAATCTTATTAAAGAAAGGGGATAGGCAGCCGTAAGGGTGAACTCTTTGAACGCGTGTGTACTTCTATGAAGCTATATAAAACTTGTCTTCCTCAATGGTAGTGAATTCACGACTCACTATCTCAGGATTGGGAAGGACATGTAAAATGTGCTTAGGAACCGTTCGCTGTTAGTGTTCGTAGCAGAGTCCTTCGTAGGGTAATGCTGGTAGGACTAACAGTAAACGTACGCCGGGTAAACGTTGTAAAGCAATACCATGTTGTGTACATGGAATCGTTTGCGTTTACAAAGCGGCATCTAGTACTTTGGAATTACATAAGTTAACGTAACTATAATCAACTAATTTCCTAAGCGCAAGCGTAACGTTTCCCTATCACAATTATATATTATATCTTTGTGGTCCTCTTGTCTTACTTGCTTCATAATTCTTACTGGTTTGTTTTATATGATTTAGACTTTCATGTATAACTGTGAACTCTCAACACTAACTTACCTAGGTCCCCTCCCATCCCCTAGCTTCTAAAGTCGGGATGGGATGTCCCCTTGTTGAGAGTTCTGTCCTCATTCTCCCATGGCAGAGACTGCGGAAGTCAATGGCTCGCGCGTCATGGAGATCGGGCGGAGTGCGGGGCCCTTTCTCTACCCCTTCGGGGGTACCATTCCCTCATTTCCCTCTAAGAATAACTAGATTTAAGAAAAACGAAAAATTTATAAGCCTGGGGTAATTTATGAACAGTCACATGTGGTGCCGTGACCAGGATTCTCGTCATTAAATGTACTGATTCACTTCAGTGCAACGAGAAAGAACAATTTATGGGTTGCTACAATAATAACACAACGTAATTATATGATTCTCGAGATTTCGAGAGACGGCATTAAGTTATAGCCATTACAATGAGTTTTATTTGATTAAATAAAATTTTGATAACCATTATTGATTGGTTCTAACTTTGGTATCGGGTTCAACTCCCGTGAATTTGTCAATTGATGTTTATTTTTCGACTTGATGTTATATTTCGACACGAAAATAACACGACACAATGTCAAAATTGTAAATTAAACTGTAAGATGGTTTGAGCATAATGTGTTTGTTACATTAATTTGTGTTTGTACAGCATAGTTGAATGTTCTAACCACTCCGTTAGCGGGTTCAATTCCTGCGTGATTTTAAAGTGAATGAGTTAGTTTACGTTGTTGTGGAAACAGTACAACGTAATATGAGAGCGAATGAGAAAAAGTTGTGAGATACGCAGCTAAAATAAATTATGGTTGATTAGATATAACGGTCCCAAGGTTATGATGATGTGTTCTTCAACCATTGACAGAGGATTCAATTCCTGCTTGATTTATTTGTTGTTGATGTGCTTGTGCTACAGTACCAATGACCTAGTTACACACAATAGTTGATGAGTGATAAAGTTCCTGTGTCACGGCTTGTGGGATAGGTTCTCACAGAGGTTGTTGGTTGGAAAGGGTTGGGTAATAAAGCTACTGATAGTGATTATCATAACCATAATATGCCAGGAGGCATTTTTGAACTACATGGAATAAGTGTTTGTTAGTGTGTGCTACTTTTACAAGGGTTCAACTCCCTGTTGACATAAGTTTGATGTCCGACAGTACACTAATAGATTATGAAACGTGTTTGCAATTTCACGTGTATTTGTGTGTATATATCACGATATGATTGTGATGCGCCCTCAATCTCGGAGTAAATTTCATATTATAACTGTTTATACAGTAAGAAACATGCAGCTTTTAAAGATTACAATTGATTTACTTGTCATTAAGTATTACCGTATGAGATTAACCTTTCAGACCCCGGAGTAAGCCATATAGATGAACGAAAGAGGAAAGAAAAGAGATTTATTGACATATAGATGAATAGATACTCGTGTGGCCTAATTTCAAATTCCAGGTTGCTTGAGACTGCTGGGCTGTCACTTCACCTTGTCTTAACGTTTGGGTTATGCGTAAGCACGGGTCAAATGCAGCCGACATCTGCGGACTTCAAGGGCAGCTGTGTCGAAGTTAGCGGGACTCCTTTTACGAAGCTAAGTTTCACTTTTATTATACTTCGCAGTTACGCGATGTCACGTGGTTTGACTTTGTCATTGCACTAAAGGTAGTATTGTTTTGAATTTTAGGCTATGAAATTATTCAATGCCAGCAGGCAAAGGAACCCACGAGAGAATGTTGATGAAAACATTTTGTCGAGACCATTAGCGCAGTGGTTGAGTAGTCGACAGTTCCGCGGCGTGTCGCGGGTTCGATCCCCACACGGAAAAAAATGTTTGTGTGATCTGCGTGTTTCGGGTCTGGGTGTTTGTGTATGTGGGTTTCTGTGTTTGTGTGCGTACCTACGATACAGGAGAGATTCCCAGTGTGGGACAATGGCAAATATTTAATTAAAGAAACAACCGGTTTTCGGTAATCGGATTTATTTTGTTACTTACACCATAGACGGCCAGTAATTGTTTGGTCAATCTAGGATGCCTATATTTTCACGTCAAGGACAAACTTAATTCTTAAATGAATTAACACGAATTGATCTTCGAGCGACGGAGCGGAAAGTAAGGTTTATTTGATGACACGGTTGACATATTGGCTTACCGATCGATTGCTTTGTTAAGTGTAACGGGTTCGATTCCCGCATAGAACAACTATTTGTATTTAACTGCAGGCAGTTGTTCTGCATCTGGCTGTTTGAGTTTATGGAGTTGGATGTGTGTGAATGCACCCACGAAGAAGAAATTATTCGTGGAATGGAGCGACGTATTGTTGCGAGAAAGAAGTGCACGGGTTAAATAGTACACGTTACAGAATATGTTCATATTCTGATATAATTTCCCCACACTAGTTCAATGACAGGACTGATCATTCCTCTCACGACCAGAGGGGGAAGGCTAATAGAGACTAAAGCTAATATAAGAAAAGGGATTTACGCGTAATAACGAGCAGATCATAATTGTTCAGATTACATAACTACATACTAGTTTTCTAATATGACATCTCAAATCTAGTTGGAATCCTGGAACAGCTCTATCCTCTTAGAATCGGAGGGGGGCGACTAATTGGAATAAAATCTAATATGTTATGTGCGGACTATTTCAGCCACCGGATACAACAGAGAGCAGCGGATTGAGCTCGCTCAGCGGTGAGGAAAGGCCTCTGTCCAGCAGCAGCTAATATCGGCTGAATTTAGAACGAGGGAAACGTTAGAGGTAGCGTCACTCACAAATACCCTTTAAAGAGACTCTGGTATGTAAATCAACATTATAAGCATGCACAGGTCTTTTGAAATGACTTATATCGCGGTTTAATGTACAATTTAAATACAACAGAGTACTTTACTGGAGGACCAGTTTCGAATAATTATAATAATTAATTACATTTATGATTGAAGATGCTTATGCAAAATTACACAAAATTGTGGCAAACAATGCATCTCATAAGACTCGTGTACCAAGTGGAAAATTTATAATAACCAGTTTATATAAACATAATAAATTGGTGTAGTCGTATTTAGTATTATAACGTCATGGAAATGCACAAGTCCCTAATGTGAAACCTCATCCGCTGAACTGCGTCACGCGTCTGATTTTCAGAGGGGGGAATGTGACTGTCCGTCATGTACCCTTGTTTTAATAACAGAATAAGTTATTTATTTTAAAATCACTACGTGACGTCGGGCGCCTACAGACACATTAACTTGGTACTTTATGGCCTGACATTTCCTTAACACAAATCATTTATTTCAATGGCAACAAAAACTATTGACTAGGGTTGAATTCTGAGGGAAAAACATGTGTTTGCAATAAACCGAGCCCCGAACGGACACTTGAGTGGACCTCGAAAACAAATCAAGATTACAATTTCTAAGGAAGTTTAGAAATCTCTCAAAGTCAACTAATATTAAAACTCCACATCTGGGGACCCTAAACTAACAGCTATTATTCAATTGTGCACTTAAAAACAAAGCAGATATTCGGACTAAGGGTAATAAACAGCCAAGAGCCGTGAGAATTTCCAAGAGCCTTTCGAGGCGCTTAGCAGGTAGTTGGAGGCGGAAGACGCTGGTGATTCGGGACAGTCGGGTTGAGACCGTCGAGAGAGCTACGTCAAATATGGGTAGTGGAAGTAAGTGGAGTGTTAGTGGTCGGTGGAACGCGAGAAGATGAATCCAGAAGGCAGCCTGATGTTGGTGATTATACGGGTAGTATTTGAGCAGTAGTTTATAAGTAAATTATAGACTAATTCTCTTCTATAAACACTTGGTAAGTGTTAATTATAATTAACTTTATAGTAGCAGTTTGGTGAAGACGCAGAATAGCTGTTAATAATCATTTATTTCAGCACAGCGGAGCGACACCTGCGCAGTACCTTATTGTATATTATTATCTCATATATATTTGTTCTGACTCCCAGTTCCATAACCTCACAGTAATTTGTCATTGGCGTTTGGTTAAAGGACACGGGGAATGCCTTTCGCTACAATCAGTACAATGACTCACACGCCAATGACGCCTGACGAATACTGACTTTTACCAGACGAATGTACCACGTATCAAAGGCAGAACCATGTTCATAGCTCAATTATTCCGATTATATTCCTCCAGCCAAGTTATTATATGCCGGTGGCAGGCATTAGCAATTATAGTAAATATTGCTATTTGTTTAGCAAAATAACCAAATGCTATTGATGATTACTGTCTCCTTGCAGCCTAGCCCAGAGACATTGCGAGTGGTTGATGGATGTACATTTCCAGCTGTGGGGGTAGTCATCGCCAAATCGGGGTTATCGTTGAATAGCTCCGTTCGAAAGAACGCTAGATTAAACGGCTGTGTCTCGTTAAACGGCCATATGGTACGGCCTATTACTGAATCGTCACTATTTAACGAGACACGCCTGTCGATAAGGGGAATATATAAATATGAAATGAATGAAGTGCCGATGACATCCACTTCGACATCCAGCAAGGCAAACGCAATATGCTCTGTTACAGGCCGAGTCTCCGGTACGCTTGAGCAACTAGAATCTTATTAAAGAAAGGGGATAGGCAGCCGTAAGGGTGAACTCTTTGAACGCGTGTGTACTTCTATGAAGCTATATAAAACTTGTCTTCCTCAATGGTAGTGAATTCACGACTCACTATCTCAGGATTGGGAAGGACATGTAAAATGTGCTTAGGAACCGTTCGCTGTTAGTGTTCGTAGCAGAGTCCTTCGTAGGGTAATGCTGGTAGGACTAACAGTAAACGTACGCCGGGTAAACGTTGTAAAGCAATACCATGTTGTGTACATGGAATCGTTTGCGTTTACAAAGCGGCATCTAGTACTTTGGAATTACATAAGTTAACGTAACTATAATCAACTAATTTCCTAAGCGCAAGCGTAACGTTTCCCTATCACAATTATATATTATATCTTTGTGGTCCTCTTGTCTTACTTGCTTCATAATTCTTACTGGTTTGTTTTATATGATTTAGACTTTCATGTATAACTGTGAACTCTCAACACTAACTTACCTAGGTCCCCTCCCATCCCCTAGCTTCTAAAGTCGGGATGGGATGTCCCCTTGTTGAGAGTTCTGTCCTCATTCTCCCATGGCAGAGACTGCGGAAGTCAATGGCTCGCGCGTCATGGAGATCGGGCGGAGTGCGGGGCCCTTTCTCTACCCCTTCGGGGGTACCATTCCCTCATTTCCCTCTAAGAATAACTAGATTTAAGAAAAACGAAAAATTTATAAGCCTGGGGTAATTTATGAACAGTCACAATACATCTGGGTATACAAGCAAAACCAAAATTTAGTCATAGTGCAAACAAATTAGAATCGGTTTTTTATAATTATAGATAGGGACGATGTGATCTTATACTAAACGATCAATTCCTTCCAGTTCATTCATATGAAACATTTCCTCCGAGAGCAAGTCGCACTGACCCGCAGCTCACGTAGCACGCCCTATGGCGGCCAATACGGCCAACTGCCTAATAAATTCGCAGAAAGGACCTCGCAAAAATGGATGCTTATCACGAACTGGCTCGGTTTCGCACTCCCCCTCTCTCCTCTTCCCTTTAAATAGCTCTGTTTTGTCTCTTCAGAGAAAACTGTGTGTGTGACGCAGATTTTAATAAATGAATCGCGCCAATAGATAAAATGTTTATAGATTTTCTAAAGTTCTGAGAATCAGTTAGTAATTAAATTTTGGTTTCGAATTTCAATAAACGCCGAAAATACTTCAACTGTTGATTGAAGTTCAGCAACCAAAATACCAAGTTTTTAAATAAATCGTTCGTCTAACAAGTAAGTCTTAAACAATCCTTAAACAATCTACGAAATCCGAGCAATTAACCCTTTAGTAATCCATGTCTGATTAGCAATTAGCCGTTCACTTTCCAATTTGTAGGGAGAAACAAAAGTCGTATCCCAGAGGTTGTTGACACAAGAATCGTGACCACAGCTAGGTAACACAGCTTTATCACGAAATCCATTTGAAAGGCTCTGAAACAAATCAAGATTCCATTGTCACAAAAAAATCTTTTATTTGCACCAGCAATAGGACAAAACAGAAAATGTGACCAGCAAGAAATTGCGAGGTTTAATGAAGTCTCCCTAATTAATGTTACCAGTGAAATGGACCAACATCAAACACAAAGAGAAAGAAGATATAACGAGAGTAACGAAATGAAAACTCAAATATAATTCAGCGAGTTTATTCCATTATTAAATTGTTCGTGAAAGCATGATAACCTCAGTTTAACTCTGTAAGAAAGTTTCGTTTAACTTCGGTTTAACGAGGTGAGGAGACCTGCCACTTTTCGACTTCCTAGGAGCCAGCTGGTGTTTTTGTTTCCAAACTAACTTACGTGCATTGTTATCGGTGACGCTATCGCCACCAACAAGTATTAGAATAACATCTTCAACGCGTATTTTCTTTTGAAGCTTCATTCTATAATTATTCCATTAGCCCCGGTGCGCTGCTGAGCGCAACTTATTCGAAGCTAATGTATTCTTTATTCAATTTATTAAAAAAAAAGATGGTGGATTATACATAAGAATAAGTCGCAGTTCCTTGTGGGAGGAAATTCTTTAACGTAGAATGTATTGTCGGTATTTCTCAACCGAGATCAAGGTGAGCCGTGTTTGCTCGCGGCAAGCCGAACACCCAACTACTAGCACCAAGTCAATCGATACTTCTTGAAGATAAGTAGCACTAGTTTATTGGGTCACGAACTACTGTAATTCACGAGTTTAGTGGACCATTTATTAACGGCTTCAAAACAAAGCCTTAACTTAGAGCTATGTTCAGAATCTTGAGCTTTAAATTCCGGATCACCCGTCGTGGAAGAAAAATACTGCGTTATTAAAATAACTTCATATTAGATGCATATTTCTTAAGCAGATAACAGTAATTTACGGCACGTAAACATCCTAAACCCGTAAGAGGCAGGATTTTTTCATTTCATTACGGGTCCCTATAAAGTAGATAACACAACGCGCCGTTCCCAACGGTATATAATTACAGAGTAAAGAAAAATGTACGAAGCCAGCGACTTTGACGGCGCACCTCGTTTTTCGGAACAATTTTATTTTTGATGTGTACTCAAAAGACGTGTGATTAAAAGATGAAGAACAAGTTCTGGAAGCTTCGCGAAATTCAATTTGGATTTTATTATTATAGAATATTAGCTGTGCGTAGTGCGATACTTGTTTCATAGCATATAAATGAAGCAATTTGTGCCTTTTGCTCCAAAGTAATACTAGCACAAAACAGATAAGTTAATGGCAGACAGGACCAGATGGTAGAAACTCTTGGGATAGTGCTGTTATTGACAGTCGTTATTGAGTTTCAGTCAGACCAAACTAAATGTTCAGCTTGAACTATGTACATAAAAATTAAGAAAATATATGCAATTTGATAAATTTCGAGTATTTTTAACGCACAAATTCACAGTAGACGACAATAAATGATCTTAAAAATAGTGCTATAATAAAAATCATATAATAGTCGGTTCGACAATAAAATGGCGATGTGCAGCCATAATCGAACTTCTATAAATAATTTTACCAAAAACGAAGTGTTGGGGCGAGGAGTGAAGGAGGATTTCATCTCGTCTGGCCACCTTCCAAGGGACACTGAACCAAGATTTGCACCAGCCGAATTAAAATCAGATCCCCAGAAGTGGCCAGGACTACTCTACAATATTAATATCGTTATTTTTTTAATGTAATTGGATTATCCAGCCTGTAGTCTGGGTTTGTGCCCGGGTTATGGCAACAAGCTTGTTAAAATAATTGCCCAAAATTGAGTTTAAAAAATATTATACAGTTCATACACCTCTGCCTAACCCATCAGAAATAACAGTCATAATTTGATGTCTTATTTTTGTTCAATGTGTGGATTTGAGAGAAAATTTAGAACCTGAATCAGAACACGCCTGAACCTAAATACCCCTCAGTGTCGTTAAAGTCGGCTCAGGAATTAATTCAAGAGGATGACTAAACTTCATAGCCCTGATAGCTAGAACTGAGCTCACCAGACCAATGTGATATTACGCAACTATTACAATGTTAAATCGCATTCAACTAAACTATCCAATAACAATTTATCAAGTCACAAAACTGATTGATTGAAAATCATAATTATTTCAAACAATGAGGCGATCATTATTCAAATTACCGCATTTATTATTATGCTAATAGTCGTTTGAAGCTGTTTTGCGACACTAATCGAAGTCTTGCATACCCTTTAGACGAGATAAATGTAGGTTTACGAGTATCATAGAATTTTGATGATCCACCCACGCCAGCCGCCAGTCTAACCAATAAGGGCTAAATTGTATCGACGTCTGAAGTTTCAAGATGTATGTCTCACCACCCACGGGTAACTGATCTCTTATTACAAGGCTTCAGAATTCTCTTAAGTGCCGTTATCAATAAAAATACTTGTAATTTTGATCACAAATGGAAATGTATAGCTTGGACTAAACATATAATTGACATTGGATCGTGACAATAAACACGGCGAATGCCAATAAATTGGTAAATCCTCTCAACACGCAGAGATATTAAATTTTATTGTTGTACAGCGATCGTAAAAATTCGACAATGTTCAGCCGGGCGTCGCGGTATGGTGTGAAAGTCGGACGTTGTCAAATAATCTAAATTTTTCTATTCGCAATTTTTTTTCCTGCGTTTTTGTTTTTTTCGATTTGGGCATGTGAATGCGAGAGTATTTTTGTATCAAATTCTGATTGTTTTTACCAAAAAAGTTACTGCATGTGTACGTTTATAACCAGATGAAAAGAAAGACTACGAAAACATCTCAGTTTTGTAGTTTCCACCAGCACCTGCGAGAAAGAAAATAGTACTTTTATATGTACTTGTATTTGTAACTTTGAAGACTAAAACTAAATTATCTTATTCCATGCTCTCACACCCACTTTAATCACAATAAACTTCCCAATATTACATCTACGCTAGACAAGATCACCCATAACACAGATTCAGAGGATTTAATCAAAAGTTGGAATTTATCTGCTGATGTGAACCTTATCGACCTGCGTTTATGCGTGTTTTGAACTAATCTAAAATGGAAACACAATGGACCTGGTACTAAAAACGTTTTACAGATCCGTCTGAACCTGTAAGACACCAAGAATTATTAAGAGATAAATTCCGACAAGAAATGTATACCGAACTATTCAATTCAAATTTGTGACATGGGATGTCTAGAACATACTTTTCACAGTTATATTATACACGAGTTTATTTAAAAGTGGCGGTGTCATTTCGCCGTTTCTAACGTTCCCCTATTTCCCATATTTCTGCTACAAATACCTTGAAGGCGTCGACCAAAAAGTCTATTTTACGAGGGTGCTTGCATTAAGTCCGATTTATAAGAATAAATACATGGTAAGTAACGACTGCGACAAGGCTCCACGTCGTTCTCATTTATTTGAATTTACGTATGTAGCGGGCACAGGTTTATTGGGCAAGGCCACTTTAACAGCGCTCACGATGTTTATATGAAAAGTGTTCTGTTGAGTAATTTTGTTTATAACGTTATTTGCTTTTGGGGATTCTTTTCTCGTGAGTGAGTAGAGTTTACTAGTATAATAGTTTAGGTGTAAGTAAAAAGAGGTCTAGGAAATGTTTATTTATTTGATTAAACTGAATGAAATTGTTAGTTCCATCTATTGCTATACGCGAAAATTCTTAAAAATAGAAATGCAAATTCCATGTGAAATGCTTTTTGCATTTAGCCAGGGTTAATAGGGTTGTTTTGAGCAGGTACAATGCCCGAAATACGACAAAGTTGGTCACTGCTGTCATTCAGCAATTTAGGGGAACAGTGTATAAGACGGGGACGCGAGGTATAATGGGGACATACACTCTTTAGGCATACTTAACACAAAACTAACGTAGCGCACACAAATAGCGTCGTCTCGTTCTGATTTCCCATCATACCTCGCGTCCCCGTCTTATACGAGTACACTGTTCCCTTACGACGAAATTGGTCAAGAAAATTGTCAGTCAGCAATTTACATTAAATGATGAGATTAAAATAAAAAATCGATCATGATTCATCATAGATGGACGCAGGCTTTCGTTAGGACGTTGTCTTAGCCTTTTTTTTGTGGTAAAATCACATGAGTCCTCCCACCCAGGGTAGAGCGGGAGGGACTGTCAGACTCGTACCGACTAAAATCCACGGTGTCCTTCAATAGCCCTTTACGTTCCGGGGTCACGGTAATTCGTGAGTCCCGCGACCACGTTGTCTTAACCTTTTTTTTTTTTTGCGTGGTAAAATCATCAAATGAGTCCTCCCACCCAGGGCAGGGCGGGAGGGACTGTCAGACTTGTACTGACTAAAATTCACGGTGTACTTCACAAGCCCTTTACGTACCGGGGTCACGGTAATGGGTACGTTGTCTTAACCTAATAAAAAATTATAGCTCAGATTTTTCACTATAGCCAAGTTAGATTTTAAACACAAAATACCCTCTCAAATGAAAACATTTTAAGACAATAAAGATTATGGCGCACTAATCCAGAGTTGTAACAATCGCCTGCTCGATTCAGTTTAGGGCATTTGGACACGAACCAAACTCTTATTGCAGGCTAAGATTATTACGATCGCCATTTTACATTCTAGTGCACTGTGACTATCTAATAATATATATATTTTTGACTATTATAATATTACTTCTTTAAAAGAAATAGGTACTTATTGTAGTTGTTACTAGGCTTTGTGTTAAAAAGGTATTATTATATTAGTGTTATCTACATAATAATTATAATGGGGGATTTGCCTCTGGATTCAAGACGTCAGCCTGCAGCGGTGTGGTGAAAATCGACCGTCTAAATGATAATTTTACTCAAATTATCATTTAGATGGTCGATTTTTGCTACAAATTTTGCAAGCGATGCAACTGCTAACTAACCGCACTGCTAGCCGTACAACTAGTCGCCAGGCTAATCGATCCAAGATTTATAAATAATGGAGGCTGCTATGACACGTACCCTGACCAGCAGACTCATAATTTTGAACTATCAGCAACCTTAGGCTATTGGCACAATGCACCGCAATACGTCGACACGAGCTGCACTTCGTGTTGCGGGTCAGTATGCCAATCGCCAAATGTGCCAGGGCAGAATAATAAGCTGGGATATTTCTTCTTTGACACTATACTTTAAAAAACTCGCCTCGTGCATCCCCGGCATTAAAATACAGCCAGAATCTAAGAAAAAGAAATACCAAGGGACTCTAAAACTGAATTTTGTAGACTTTTTAAATTGCCGGAGCCTTTTATCTTTTACCTTTACTAAATGATATATCAAAGTGACCATTTTACAGAATGATCATAAAAACGTAAACACAGGATCCCTTTGAAAGCGGGTGCCATACATCATAACGAGCGGACGCAGTCATTAATATTTGATTGCGACGCGATCAGTCCAGCCGGCAGTCGATTACTGACGGGAAATGGTCCGCTAACACACCCAGTAGGAAAATATAGAAGGTGAACTTATTAAGTGTAGAAAGAAACTGCTGAGATGACGAGTAACAGAGAAGAAGATGAAGGGCACGAGAATGTTAGTAACTTTTGGCTCTAGAAAAGTCTTGAACTGAAAGTGTTGCTTGCTTATATACATGCAGCTTGCAAGTTGCATTTCTATCTCATTCAAACTTTTAAAAGAAAAAAAATTAACATGTAATGTGTTTCTCTATACCACACATGGAAATTTTTACAAATCTTTCACCACACATCATGGTATTGATCTTTCAAACAAACATAACTTATGCCGAGGTTAATACACTTGAGAATCATTCTGTTATTTGTTCCTCGTGTTCAACGAAATATTATTTCAGAACAAGTTATCTGATTGTTAAGAAAGTATATGACCTATACCAAAGTTTCAAAATCGACTGAGGTTACTTACCTGTCGGTCAGAATGGTTCTTCTCCATCCATCTTCCTCTAAGTTGGGAGGCGCGACGTGTCCTCTACCGTCAGATTAACGCAAACCGGTTTACGTGACGGCGTCAATTTGACGCCTGATGATGCGGTGTCTCCTTATTTGATAGGTTAGGTTTAGTTGCAAATGGCCCGGACATGAGAGTAATATTAATGTAAAGAGGAAACTTTCCGGGAAGATCGAATCGGGGAAGTTTCCGTGTGTGTCGGTTTTGCTACAAAAAGGTTGGCGCTCCCTGTTTCATTAGTAGGTGGCGATGGAATTTCATTTGGGGGAGTACAATCTCTTTGAAGGGGAAGAAAGAGGGAATTTTCTATTTTTACACACGGTAATGTGATAAATAATGTTTATTAAAAAAAGTCGCACAATTTAAGAACAGCTTCATGACTTACCACGTAACACCCGAATAAATGAATAGGCAAGAACTTGCACGAAAATATGAACGTAATGATGATGGTAGCAAGCCTAGTTTTAATTTCTACACAAATCATCGCAGACAGATTGACGGCAATTAAAGAAACATGTGCTACTTGCATCTGGTGGATTTCCACGACACTTATCACCTTATAACACTTCCAGGTCTGTGGCCTATGGAACTTGGTCACCATTCTAGAACATTCCGGTCACATCAAACATCTTTTCAGAGATCTATGACCCTACAAAAATAAACATCTTCATTAAAAGATAAATTTGACCCATTGAATAAGATCACGAACTGTGATTTTAATTTAGAACATGGGCAAAAATCTTAAATTCTACCATCTTAATTTATTCTAACTTCATTCTAGTTCAGAAACATTTTGTCTAAATGAGTCCTTAGAATTACCTAAGTTAGAATTAAGTTGTTTACCTTGCTCCTCGGTACAACTTATCGATTGAGGGCCCACTTAAGTAGGTGCTCGCTTAAAGAGCTTATTTACTTGTACCCACATAAAGGTACTTGGGTACATTATTAATATGTTTACTTGTCTTTAATGTTTTCTTTTTTAGCTAATTGATAATGGAGTTCTGTCACTACCCAGTCTTTCTATATCCCTATTTAATATTGATGACTATCTTAAACTTAGAGAAGTGTTACTGCTTGGATTTTTTCATTATGTTCACTTTAATTGATAGATATTTTTCAAATTAGGCTCGACGTATGACCAAATATGAACATTGACGAGGCAGTAAGAATCGTAGCAGGCAGTCTATAGTTACTGCCTTGGTAAAAGGCGTAACTGTGTCTATATAAAATTGATAGCTAAAACTGACGATCATCCTACAAGGACATCAAGGTTAAAGTATACTTAAAATGCGCTGCAATATTTTTATAACAAGAATGAGGAGTTTTCCTCGAAGCTAAAATTTAATCAACATCTAATCCAAATCCATGACCAGAGTTTCCTAACTCAATATCATAAGCAAGGCTGATCAGCATTAACAAAGCGTGCACCTCAGAGAAATCATGCGATCCGGTCACTTCCGGCGACGGCCGCATCCTGAATATTTGACGCGCAGGGAAATGAGCGCGCGCGGTCAAGCGCGAGCCGCCGCTAATGTAATAGTGAGAGAGACGGCCGACGGGACAAGGTCAAGTCGTGCGGACGTTCGAAAGATTCAAGTCTGAAATATTTGAATTCGGATTGTCTTAGACTTTTCAAGATCCTAAGCGAGTTTGCTGTATGTACGACGCGTGCGATATCGAGTTGATTGCCGATGTTTTTGTTAACTATGTAATTATGCTAAAATAGTGATGCGATGCAATTCGACCATGAACTACGAAAATCCACCTTACTACTATTATAAAAAAGACGCCCGTATAAAATTATTTCTGGTATTTATAATTAAACAAAAGATGTCGTCAGCAAGGTAATAGTTGCGATCGAATGATAGTCGCAATCGAACCAGTATTTGAACATAGAATCGTGTGCATTGTCGTTAGGACACTCAATTCGACATCGGGCAGATCTGTGAGCAATATTGTTAACCCGTGGGACTCAATTAGCAAACACTAGCGATTGACTACATTTTCTTCTGCCGGACGTTTGTGCGAGTATCACGTCGTAATCAAGAGAAGTGTTAATCGCTTTTTAACACCTTTTCTTAAGGCATGGTCTAATGGAGTTTACTGGGGACGATCTGCGATATCTGCGTACATGAACTTTCAAAATCCACTGCCTACAATCCAGACCGCTCTCAAATCAGCATAATATACAACGTTTGTTTTTCCACGAACGTTAAATCTGATAGAATGTCACTCTGTCTAGTCTAGGTCACACAGTGATATAATGTCATTTGTCTAGACAGAGAAAAAACTAATGCCAATAAAACCTGTTATGCATTACACTTAATTATTATTTAAATGATTATGAATTCTCTTCTTTATTACACTTATATTCGACGGTGAATCTATAATAATAACGCGTTTACTACGAAACTAAAATCTTGAGGTCACTGAGCCTTTTATTCTCTTTGGCAGCCAATAGCACATTTATGAACAGCTTATCATAACTCAAAGTTCCTCCGATCTCAAAAACAGACTTTCATTCCGAAATTCCTTAAATTGATCCTCTAATAACTTAATAATGTTACCGAAAAATCACGAATGACCATTATTAGTTGAGAATTAGCACGTCCGCAAAGTAAACGAGAGTAAACATTTCACTGTAATGTAATCAAACGGAGATAAATACCAAAAAAAAGATAAGAAGTGTTCGGCAAATTAAATTGGAAACTTTCCTTTGTTTTCTACCTATTTCAACTTAAGTACGTGAAAACTACAATAGAAAGACGATCCTAGGTAAACAAAAATAGAGTTCCATATTCATTGCAGTCACAACAATATAAGGATAGTTCCAGACGGGAGTAAAAAGAGGAAATTTTGTGTCGTATCGGATTTTAATTTCTTCTACGTAGAATTAACGACTTTGCTTTCGTTTCGATCGCTTTTGTCGATTCATACGTTAGAAAGTCGATTGGTTTAAGTACTGTTTCAAGAGTTTATAACACAATTCCTGGAATAACTTCTGTTTTGGAGTTTGGAACTGGATTTTAATTCTGTGTGGGCGGAGTGAGGGGTATAAATTCGGAAGTCTGCTTGCACTGGTTGTTTTGTTACCAAAAGTTTATGTATTTGTTACATATGTTTATTTATTTGGAGTAACATTGTTTGTAAATACCTTTTTGAAAAGATTATTAACATAAATACGCGTTGTTGTTGTATGTTCTAATTGCCGAAGTAAATAAGGTAATTAACTGGCATTAAAATGTATCTTTGACATGGATTTACCTCAGTAATAAACCAAAAATTCTTCTATCGAATCTGACCATCATTACATGCTTGCCTTTCCCAACTGTGTTGGGGTTGGCTTTCATTCGATATTTTAAATAAAGCGGCTTGCTTACCCCGACAAATTAGTATCGGACAATCCTAGTTTACTACCGAACTCATAATAAAATAATCTACCAATACACTCACAATTTCCTTCCAATATCACCATTTATTCTCTTGTCATGCAAATAAATAGCAACAAACTCAGTTTAAGTCATGTCCGTATCCATATATCAAAACTTAAATGGTCCAATGTCTTTCAAAACTCCACTGAAACTAAATAATACAGGAAGCACCAAACCCCTTTTGGAAACTACCAAACAACATCTTCGCAATGCAATTTGTTTAAAAGAATTGTAAAGAACCTCTCTCTTAAAATCTTGGCGCATGAAAATGAACCTTAAATCTTGGTTACGAAGATTTAAATTAGATTTGTTGTCGTGATAATGTATCTTATAGTAGAACTTCTTTCACACACTTATGCACTTAAAAGCCAATGCTTTTAAACTAAGTTTTTTGAAAATATGTAACGGCTAATGTTCTATTATTTATAACTTAGGCGCTTCCGTGGCGGTTGGGAACCGTAAAATTATAAGAATATTATGCACAGGAACGCAAGGTTCTGTAGACCCAAAAGTTAAGTATATAAGGTTTAGATTTAGTCTTCACATTATTTATGTAACATTACAAGCTAGAAACGGTTTACATTAATAATGAATGAACGTATGTACAATTCTCTACAAAATAAATGCAAATTCTTAAACCTTGTTATGTTGCGCGAAAATGAACCTTTTAACATTTAAATATTTTGAAAACGTTCAAGCCTTTGTCAAACAGACAGGCGAACGCGAACCGGACCGAGTCCGAAGCGATAAAGAACTTATACGAGACGTCAAACTGGGTGCAGCGAACCAAGGCGTGGCAGTTTTATTAGCTGGCTTTTTATGAAAGACGTCAAACAGAGCAAATACGCTTGCGCCACGTCTTCGCATTGGTTCGGTCACGCTATCGGATCGCTTTCGCTTTGCTATGTGACTGGATTCAAACAATTTCATACATTACAAATAAAAACTCCTTGCTTCCCATTCGCCACGCCTGTCTGTTTGACAAAGGCTTCGATGGCCACAAGAACTGGAAGGTCATTGTCATTTGACAGGCCTGTTGGTCTAGATTCCCACCCAGAACAAATGTTTGTGTGATGAGCACGATCATTTGTTCTGTGTCTGGGTGTAATTTATCTATAATATGTATGTATTTAGAAAGATATAAGTATGTTTATCAGTTGTCTAGTACCCATAACACAAGCTCTGCTTAGCTTGGGACTAGATGGCGTTGTGTGATAGTTGTGGAATATATTTTATATTTATTGTAGTAAAAAGAAATTAAACACAAATAAACTGTATCTAATGCTTATCTAAACGGTATTCTACTTATCTGCTGTTCATTGAATTAAAAAGCAATCTTATCGAAAATGTTTTCACTTATGCATTAGAAATAAAGCCTCAGACCTAGGGGTGTGCCAAAATGTCTAGAAAATATTGTCGATACTTTGCGCCAGTAGTAAGTCTAGATACTCGTATATTCCTAGAAGTTTTAACATCACTAGATGTAAAATATTGCTGTCATTTATAAAGATTACATCATTCACGAGGGGTCAGAGCCCATTCGTACCCTAAGATTCGCACCCTGTGCCCACTCGTACCCTGGAACTTTTGAGGGGCCCATTCGTCCCCTGAAGAATATTTATTTTAATTCATTCTTCTAATATAAGTACATGTATATGTGTATACTGCAGCTTGGTAGTCCTGGTACAGTCGCGCAGAAAAGGGTAAAATAAAAAAATATAGTAATTTGTTAGATATCATGTTTATTTCAAATAAGATTAAGTTTAATAAAATGCCTCTAGGCTTTCTCAATTAAGCCAATCTTCAAAATAATTAATGAACTTTTGGTTTCTTGTACATTTGTAAATATTTAGCAAAATATATGATAACTATAATATGTTTATGCAGTAAAATAAAACTGTGTAACTGTTTAATGCGCGCACATCTGCGATTCAATTATGTTAAAAATATTATAATTATAATATTAAGGGATTAAATATAATGACCACCATAAAATACTTTGATACCCTTAATTCTTTTACCAAATATATATACTTAACACAAGAAAAATAAAGTCCATAATTACAATAGCACTAGCTATTTTAGACACGACTGCACTTCAAATTGTAATCGAACACCAAATGTAGTAAATGATCACCAAATCTAAACGAGCAAATTAATTGCGCTGTTGAGCGACTGGAAATACAGCTCGGGACTTACTGGCACCCCGACTCGGGGGTTATTTTTTTTTTAAAACACCCAGAAGTAGGAGCCCCGCGAAGCGGGGCTCCGTCGACATGCTACTGCCAATGTGAGCTCCTTATACTCTGCTCATTAGTGCAATTTTCGGGATTTTGTCCATCGGTATTTTAAAATTCGGGATTTTGATACGTACCCAATAATTTGGTGTTCATTAACTATTTTTGGGTTAACAATGATTTATTTGGAGTCAGTTTACTTAAATAGGATAGCAAGATGTAAACATTTAGGTTATAATTTTACGTTAAAATGATGTTTTAGTTTTGGTGATCATTTACTACTTTTGGGTTAACAATGATTTATTTGGAGTAATTTTGCTTAGATAGGATAGCAAGATGTTAAAACTTTGGCTGTAAATTTACATTTAAAATGCGGGTTTAATTTTGATGATCATTTACTATTTTTGTCTGTTAATTGTTACTATATCTGGTCGTAAGTTAAACATAAGCCTAATATTAACAGTATTGTTTATTTCGTTAGATGAACTTCATTTAATAAAAGACCAAAAACACATTGAACAGTCTCGTATTCGCAGTCACTTTCAAGAACCAATATGTCACCGAGGCAGCCACAACATACAAACAAAACACCTTAAGTATCTATTTTATAACCCGTTTTTTTTTTAACAGGCCATTCGTAGAGAGACAATATTACATCGTAAGCCTATCGACAGGTTATATTATTATCATGACGGATTATCATTGATCAAAGCTCTTTTTTCAATGATCTGTTATGATTTATTAAATTAATTCCGTTAATAAACTGTTCACAAGTGTACTATGTTAACCGTTTCTTATGTAAAATATAGCTAATTTTATCTCAGGGGACCGATAGGCACCTGAATAGGTGCCGAATCTTTAACTTATATTGTATATATATTAGAGGGTACGAATGGGTACCTTAAAAATAATATTTTTTATTAAAATATTAACTGGTCCCCTACCAGGAGACCAATGGGCACCTATATAGGGGCCGAATCCACAACTTTTATGCTGGGGGACGAATTTTAGGGTACGAATGGGCTCTGACCCTTCACGAGGCAACTAATTGAGATTAGACAAACTAAAATTCCGAGATAAAATTAAAGTACGTACATAGCTGGGACATTAGCATTTGTCTTCTATATAATAAATAGCTCGTCGTAACTACAATTATTTTTGTTGTAAAATCACATTTACTAAGACTTAAGTTGCTTTAAGACGAAATAAGATATGCTGCTAATGTGACAAGCTATTTTTCGTTGTAAAATCATCAAATGAGTCCTCCAGGGCAGGGCGGGAGGGACTGTCAGACTCGTACTGACTAAAATACACGGTGTCCTTCACTAGCCCTTTACGTACCGGGGTCACGGTAATTCATTAGTCCCGCGACCCCGGCAGGCTTTGGCCCTCTACAGGCCCCATCACTATGCTGTCACTCTTTGAGGCGCGCGTGGAACACAACGCGCCGTCGACCCGGGCATGGTCCATGGTCGGACAGCGAGTCGCCCATTACTCGCTGCCCGCATGCCCGCGCCTACGGTGGCCTCAGATCGTCTTGCGACGTCCGACGCCGTGGGCGTCTACCACTGCGGCTGGGGTGGAGGGAGGACGCTGTCCTCTGCCTCACGTGGTCCGCCTCCTCCTTCACGAGCATGACTCCTTCGCAGAAGGAGGCGACCGAATGTGACAAGCTTGGCAGATATTAATTAGATTTTATTAAAGTCTGTCTGTGTTTCCTGATAGCTACAACCTTGGGGTCTATATGCCATGAGTGAATAGGTTACTTCTAGGCAAGCGTGCTTCACCGTCGACCACATCTCCGTATAACATCAGGAGAGATGGCGGTTAAACGCGAACCATTTCTTCATTTCTGAGGATCGTGGTCAGTTTCGGAGTTGCATCTGCAGTGGATGACCCAACTTCACCGCTTTCTGTCCAACGAGCGCACCATGTTTGGTTTACAGGACGATGATTCCTTTATCTGATCGGTCCGTCGAAGAACAGTCAGCTTTTTTTTTTCATCGCCTCTGCGTAGCATGTGGACGAAATAGGATCCGTTGTTTGCATATAATGGCGTGTTTTTAGATGAAGCTGGTTTAAGATCTATGCATTGTTGCATTTTACTTAGTAATCGCAACTATCTTATGATAGGTTGGTTAAATAATTCAAAAATTAGACCACCTTCAGCAAGGATATGGCTACTTCAAAATAATAGATTATAATTATACTATTTTCACTGACACAAATTGGATTCTTAATTTAATACTAATTTAAAGGCAAAAGAAAATGTCAGGTACTTGACATTTGAAGCTGAAAAACATCTCGTTAGCGTTACAAAGAAAATCATTAAAAAGTGGAAAATATTTTAACAATATTTAAGGCCAAAAGTAAAATTTAAAAGGTTGCCGGGAAAAGTATTGACTTACCGAAAATAAATTACGAAACATCACTTTGAACACTTTGAGTAAGCGGCCAGAAGGTATTTATAAAACCTTTCACATCGATAACATTTCCGCCTTTGTGGAGCCGCTGTCCATCCCTCACGTTGGGTTCCGCATAAAAATCATATTTGCAGAGGCTGCCAGTCAGCGGGACGTTGGCTAAATGCAAATATGGGGGTCGGCCATGTGTTTGCTTAGATGTTTCGATGTTCAAATGTCCCGATAGCTATAGCAGTGTTACTGCTGCCACTATTTGCTCGAAAACCGCTGATTTTTGTATGTATTGTGCTAACAGTTTAGTTTGAATGTTTGGTTCATGCAAATCTGTTTGAGGATAAACAAGGGCGTTCTTGGAAGCGAAACTTGAACAATTTTATTGGAAGCTGTGGTTTTTAAATGGTAAAAACGGGTTGTCTACAAAAAAAATAAAGTAAGAAAAATGACATGCATTTTTTAGCTGGTGTTCGAGCGTAACGCCTGCTCGTTTACTCTGAGCAAATCAACGTGTGTCTCATTAGTTTTAATTAATTATAAGGTCATTTGGATGTCCAATTTTTGCATGTCATTCTTCTTACACCTCTGACCATCACTGAGGCAATACAGTTTTTATTAAGACACAGCATTTTTGAGTTTCCTTGAAGAGTCCCGGAATATCCCCAACATTTTGGTCCTTCGAGCCGGATAATTAATTCTGGAAATTAATTATATGAAGATTCGCAAAAATAAGCGAAATATATCGTTTTTGTGGATATTCGCCGTGGAAGTTACCAGCTGGCATAGTGGACAAAGGATTGAAGCTGTTTTATGGTGTAAAGCATTATTATAATAAAATATTATCACCCAACACTCCATCAGGTAGTATTTAATCTTAATTAAGAATTTTAAAAAGGTTAGTGTATTTTTTACCTGATTATTTTATTAACTTTAACGTAGATACCTATTTTCGTTTTCAATAGTTTTTTTTTGTGTAATCATTTGGCATATGATTATCATTTGCACTTCAATTATACGTACTTAATTTGTATAATTAGTACAGTAGATATTTTACTACATTTATAGTTGTATAGCTGCATTTAGATGACTATTCATTTTTAACGGAATTATTTGTGTGTAGGTAGATATTGTTAATTTATGTTGGTGTTAGATAATTTTATTCATTGAATTTATTTGTTATAATAATTGTAATTGATTTAGCTAAACCTTATTCCTTAATGTATTGCCCTTAAAATTTGTTGGTACTTCATTCAGTGTATTGAGGAGTTTAATATTTAAATAAAAGTCATAATTACTCATATATATTCATTTTATATTTACATATTTACAGGAATTTGTGATAATTACAGTATTTGCATCTTTATTAAAAATTAATTTATCATTTTAGCTGTACGTAGGTACCGTCACTTAAGTTATACATTATTAAGTTGTAACTAATTTGCTTATAATACAAATTCCAGGTTGTTAACACTCGATTCCCAGTATGTCCGAAGAAAGAGAACTTATTAAAAAGAGAGGAAGCTTTAAGGGTCGCTTAACTATCTTTGCTAATTACCTCGACGCATCAACTGATAAGCAGTTGACTGGTTGTGATGTCAAGGAGTTGCAATTACGGATGGGAAAACTCGAAGGATTGTATGAGCAATACGATGAGGTCCAGGTACGGTTAGAATGTTTAGTAGATGATGTCAAATCTCAATTGTCTGAGCGTACGGAGTTTGAGTCACTATATTACAGGGTACTGGCTAGGGCGCAAGACTTATTAAGTAAATATAACAGCGATAATGAGTCGACATGCAGCGACAAAGTTACCCGTATTAGTCAGCGAAAGCCTGTTAAATTGCCAACTATACAGCTACCTAAATTTAATGGGAATTATAGCAATTGGTTGGAGTTCCGTGACACTTTTACTAGCCTCATTCATAGCAATGACGAAATTGACAAAATAAACAAATTCCATTATTTACGAGCGTCGCTGGAAGGATCTGCTGCTGTTGTTATCAATGCGTTTGAATTCTCCGCAAGCAATTACGATATAGCTTGGAACCTGGTTTGTGAGCGTTACGACAATAAAAGGTATTTAGTGCAGAACCATGTTGCGTCTCTTTTTAACTTGAACGCCATTGCAAAGGAGTCCTCTGTTGCGTTAAAAGCTTTAATTGATCAGCTTAATAAAAATCTACGCGCTTTAGAATCGTTGGGTGAGCCAGTCAAGTCTTGGGATACACTTATTATATATCTAGTAACTCGGAAGCTAGATCAACATACTTTTCGTCAGTGGGAAGAGTACAAAAGTCGCATAGATAAAGAGAGTAAAATAACATATGACGACTTCATTCATTTTATTCGCACTCGCGCTGATTTTGTGGAAACGTTAGAGTTGGCACGAAATGACACTAGTTCCTCAAAATCTAGTTCCCATTCTAATAAGGCGAAATGTATGGTTGTATCACAGGATTCCGATAATTCCAGCACTGTATTAAATAAGTTATGCCCGCACTGTAAAGGTGATCACGTTCTAAGTCGTTGTTCACAATTTCTTGCACTTAGTGTAGACGCCCGTGTTAAATTATTGCCAAACTACAAAGTGTGTTATAATTGTTTTTGTGTAGGTCACTTTGCCAACCGATGCAGAAAGCCGGGATGCAAGATATGTAAGCGCCGACATAACACGTTGATACATTCATCGAACATCAAAGAGGTTTCGAATACTTGCAATAATGACAACAAAAACTTATCACACGGTAGCTCGAACCATTCCGTATCTACGTCATCGCCCACTAACGCCGTAGCTAGCACTAACTGTGCGAGTGCTAATAATTTAAGTTTAGCTGCGGATCTCAGTTCGCTTCGAGGCGAACGTAAACAACGCGGCGTGTTATTATCTACAGCTCTCATCAAGTTGAATGATCGGAATGATCGCGAGCACATAGTGAGGGCCCTTCTTGATAGTGCGAGTACATCGAGTTTTATGACTGAAAGACTATGTAACCGACTTAAATTAAACTCCAGTGAGGTGAATGGTTCGGTTTATGGCATAAATAATGTTAGTTCTCGCATAGGCAAATTATGTCAGGTAAAAATGAATTCGTTAGATAACAGTTTCGCTGCTCGGATTCATTGTTTTGTTTTGCCTTCATTAACGACTGTCGTGCCCTGTCGAGAACTTGATATTTCCGACTTAAATATTCCAGATAATATCTGTCTAGCTGATCCCAATTTTTATAAACCTTCAGAGGTAGATGTTTTGATCGGAGCTGACATCTTTTGGGATCTTATAGGTTCACAAAGAATTAAATTAGGTTTAAATAAGCCAATGTTATGTGAAACTTTGTTAGGCTGGATTGTTTCTGGTCCTGTTACCTATAGTCACGGTAAATTAATGTCGAACAACATTTTATGCAATTTCAATGAAACCGATTTAACAAATAATGATTATTTAGATAAGATTCACACAGATATTGTGAAATTTTGGAATCTGGAAGAGATTAATTCACATTCTTCACATTATTTACCTGAAGAAAAGCTGTGTGAAGAACATTTTGTTAAGAATACGACACGTTTAGAGGATGGTCATTTTTGTGTTCGTATTCCTTTAAAGCAAAGTCCTTCTGTTTTAGGAGAATCATTCCAAAGAGCTTCTAAGTGTTTAAATTCTTTGGAACGTAGACTGAAGTCTAAACCTGATTTCGGTAAGTTATATCGTGACTTCATGTTTGAGTACGAAACGTTAGGACATATGACCGAGATAAAACATAGTGACAGTCCCAATGGATATATTATACCACACCATGGGGTACTACGTGAATGTAGCACTACTACCAAGCTCCGTGTAGTTTTTAATGCGAGTTGTGCTACCTCTTCAGGAGTGTCATTTAATGATGTACAAATGGTGGGTCCTACGGTGCAGGACGATCTTATATCTATACTTCTTCGTTTTCGGCAACACAAGTACGTTTTATCGGCTGACGTTGCAAAGATGTATAGATGTATATACGTTCACCCGTCTGATAGGTACCTACAACAAGTTTTATGGCGTCATGATGTACGTGATCCTATTAAGATTTATAATTTGAATACCGTCACATATGGCACGGCTAGTGCACCGTTTCTCGCGACGCGTTGCCTAAAGCAAATCGGTTTGGATTATAAAAACAATGACATTAAGTCTGACTCGAGTATCAGAGATAGAATTGCTGACATCATCATGCATGATTTTTACGTTGATGATTTGCTGACTGGAGGGGATGATTTAAGTGAAGTTATGTCTATCCGTACAGAGGTCACCAACGCATTAGCGTCTGCTTGCATGCCACTCAGAAAGTGGAGGTCTAACGCACCTGAGTTAGTCTCTGAAACTGCTGATTTGTCATTAGATTTAGATATAGGATCTAGTAAATCCAATAAATTATTAGGGCTTGACTGGTTTGCCAATTCCGACGAATTAGGTTTTTCAAATTCAATATTACTTCCTAAGGATCCAGTTACTAAACGTGACATACTTGCTGCCATTGCACGTATCTTTGACCCCCTAGGACTTTTATCTCCTTGCGTAATCACAATGAAAATGTTATTACAAAGGATGTGGTTAAACAAATTGTCATGGGATGAACCATTAACCCCGCTACTTCATGCTAGTTGGGATGTCATTGTGAAGGCATTGCCACTTATCAACAACTTTCGTGTCCCACGACTAGTTGTGTGTGACGCATATACTACGCTAGAACTACATGTATTCGCAGATGCATCTGAGCGTGCATATGGTGCGTGCGTCTATGTACGTAGTGCCAATGATCAGGGTGAATACATGGTCCGTTTGTTAGTCGCTAAGAGTCGAGTGGCACCGATTAAGCCGACCACCATTCCAAGACTGGAATTGTGTGGCGCCGTAATAGGAGCTCGTCTGTGCGAGAAGGTTGTGAATTCACTACGACTGAAGTTCACTCACATTTATTGCTGGACTGACTCCACCGTCGTGTTGGGATGGTTGCAGATGTTGCCTTCTAAGCTCCAGCCGTTTGTACGCAATCGCGTTGCTGAAGTTTTAGATAAGGCGGGCCACTGCACTTGGAGACACATTCCAACCGACAAGAACCCTGCAGACCTAATATCTCGTGGCGTGGATATTAGTGTTCTGCAGTCGCTGGACTTATGGTGGAGTGGTCCCAGTTTCTTAAAGCAATCCCAGTCTCACTGGCCTTCTCGACACAAATCATTAGAGTCTGACCAGCTGCCTGAAACTCGACTTCACGTTTCTTTTAGCGCTAGTGTTAGTAACGATGGTCAACGTCATACCTTCATTGATTTTAATAGGTTTTCTAGTTATTTAAGGCTTATCCGTAGTGTAGCAACTGTTATTCGGTTTATTAAATTGTGTAGAAAGATTCCTCCTGTTAGTAAATTTCTATCACAAGCAGAGTTGCAGGATGCATTAAATGTTATTATAATTAGAAGCCAAATTGAATCCTTTCCCGAGTACAAATTACTTATTAATAATCAAAAGTTGCACAATAAAAGCGCCCTTATTAAATTTAATGTATTTTTAGACAACAATAAAATAATGCGTGTTGGAGGACGCTTAGCAAATTCAACGTTTTCTTTTGATAAAAAATTTCCAATTGTTTTACAGTCCACTCATAAATTTACGAAGTTATTATTCGAACATGAACATTTAAAGTTGTTTCATGCAGGCCCTCAGCTTTTGCTAGCTTCAATTAGGGACACATACTGGCCTATAGGCGGACGAAGCTTAGCCAAGAAATGTTATCGTAGTTGCGTGCGTTGTTGTCGCATGTCAGGTAGAACAGTCAGTCCTCTAATGGGTAATTTACCACAGCAGCGTCTCCTTCCAGGCGGTCATCCCTTTGAAAATACTGGTGTGGACTATGCTGGTCCCATCACAGCTGCTAGTAGACAAGGTCGTGGATGCAGGCTGGTAAAAGTGTACATAGCAATCTTTGTGTGTTTCACCACCAAGGCTATACACTTGGAGCTGGTGAGTGACCTCACCAGTAACATGTATTTATTGGCTCTGTCGAGATTCATTTCGCGACGTGGAAAACCCCGTGACATCTACTCAGATAACGGTACATCTTTCGTAGGTGCCTGCAATGAATTATCCAAATTCCTCAAATCTAATTGCAATTCCTTGAGCGAACAATTAGCTAATGACGGCATTAACTTTAAATTTATTCCTGCGTATACTCCTCATTTCGGCGGACTCTGGGAAGCGGGTGTTAAGTCAACCAAACATCATTTAAGACGAGTGTTGGGAAATTGTCACTTAACGTTCGAGGAGCTTTACACCACGCTAGTCCAAATTGAGGCTATCTTAAATTCACGTCCACTGACGCCGCTGTCATCGGATCCGGTAGATTACACCCCACTGACTCCGGGACATTTTCTTGTTGGCCGACCGCTTACGTCACTTCCGCAGAGGGATCTACAAGATTACTCCCCTGCTTCGTTGTCTCGTTTCCAACGACTGGAGCAGCTACGCCAGCATTTTTGGGCTCGTTGGAGCAAGGAGTACGTGTCTGAGCTGCAACAAAGGACCAAGTGGCACTCATGTAAAGACAGCCTGAAGTTGGGATCATTGGTCGTGATTAAGGAGGAACACTTACCTCCTCTCAAATGGAAATTGGGAAGAATTGTGGCCGTTCATCCAGGGTCGGATGGAATTATTCGTGTCGCAGACATACAGACATCTACTGGCGTCATCAGGAGAGCCTTCAACAGGATCTGTCCGCTGCCCGTTGATTCTTCGTCTGATTGAAAGCATACCTGATGCTTTCAACGTCCGGGGGCATGTTCGAGCGTAACGCCTGCTCGTTTACTCTGAGCAAATCAACGTGTGTCTCATTAGTTTTAATTAATTATAAGGTCATTTGGATGTCCAATTTTTGCATGTCATTCTTCTTACACCTCTGACCATCACTGAGGCAATACAGTTTTTATTAAGACACAGCATTTTTGAGTTTCCTTGAAGAGTCCCGGAATATCCCCAACAGCTGGTAATATATCAATAAAAAATAGTAGAATTCTTGTATTATTTCATATTTAGAACTGTAACCAAATTTGATTAAAAAAATGTTTTTAACACGTCGTTAATAGGCCAGACAATCTGTGAAGTGAAAACGAAGATTAATTATTTCACAGTTTTCAAACAAAATATAAAAGTTTGAACTTGCAGTAGAGGGCAAAAAGACATGCAAGTCTTATTTGCACGTCGCCGTAAACTTTGTAACTTCACCTCTTTCATTCGTGACCGGTCAACAAATCCCTTTGTCATGGACTACAAAAAATAAATAAAGAAGGGGCCGATGTTCCCACGTGATTAAAAAAATAATCTACTCCTACGTTCCCCGTGATATCGACGTAACTCAATTTTTGGAGATGTTTTTTCAAAGCGATAAATTAGCTCCATTTTTGATAAGTAAGTCAAAAAATGTAGTGCAGGATATATAATAAAATAAAGCTATTATTGTTAATAGTTTCGAGTCGAGTTTGAAGGTCAGTCTTATGTATTAGTTTATTTATAACTAGCTGTTTCACCCGTGGTTTCACCGCCACTGCTCAGGTCTTATTAACCGTAGTGTGATATGGTGTTTTATAACCTATAGCATTCCCCAATAAATAGACTATCAAGCACAAAAATACATTTTCAAATTGAACCTACTCTTCAGCTTTTTTTCTTTTTCTTTTCTTTCTTTTTTTCTTTTTTTAAAAACGTTGCTCCACACTAGAAGTTTCTCCTGTATCGTGGGTGCGTTTACAAACATAGACAATCACACACACAAACATGCAGACCCGGAACAACTACTTGCAGATCATACAAATATTGGTGCCGTGCGGGAATCGAACCCGCGACACATAGCGCAGGAGTCCAATTGCTCAGCCACTTCGCCAAACGTGCCATCAGCTTTATAATGTTAATATGGATTAAATACCTATCAATGTTATATATTCTATGATATGTTGGCCATTGTTGCCTGAAATTAAGATATAAATAAATAAATAAAATGTGAAACTACTACGTTTCCACGCTTAAATTGAAAAAAATCTTTGGGAGATATGTCCTGAAACCTGAAGAAAGACATCAGTAATTTTTCATCCTAAAACGAAAATGAAATCGCATTCAACAGCTAGTTTCCTATAATCTCTTTACTTTTCACCGAAAAAATAAATTGGAATCTAACCGAATCTGTTCTCCGAACAGGATTTAAAAGCCAAATGAAACGAATGTAACACGGCAAGCTTTCACTGGTCGTGCAATGTTAATGTATGCGATATACACGCGGTGCACCTCTACTGAATCTGTGAGAGCCTGGTACATGGAGCTCGGAGGGGCAGATAGTTTAGAAGTTTTAGTTAGCTATGTAATAGTTTTAGCTAAGCTTAGGTAGACTAGTTCTCAATTATTCTATCTTTCCGTTAGTCCTCTAGGTAATTATTTAAGGCTTGAATAGACATTTAACAACATCAATAAATTTCAAATCCAATTAGTCAGTCAGTTAGTGTTTTAAAATAAATGACGCATATTTTTTCTTCTGTTATAACAATGAATACATAATTATTTTCAAAGATAAAACACACCGTCGAGGATCGTCCGGAGGACACGGTGGAGCATACGGTGCTGGACTGTCCCGCTTGGGCAGAGCACCGCCGTGTCCTCACGACGGCGATAGGCAGAGACCTCTCGCGCCCGGCATTGGTCGAGGCCATGCTGCGGGGCGAGACGGAGTGGGAAGCGGTCGTCTCCTTCTGCGAAGCAGTCATGCTCGCGAAGGAGGAGGCGGGCAGCGTTAGGGAGAGGACAGCGTCCTCCCTCCACCCCAACGGCAGTGGTAGACGTCCACGGCGACAGACGTCGGCAGACGATCTCCTATGAATAAGTCCTATTTTTTTTCTACCATTATAAATATAACCGTGCATAAAAACAAAACACTAGCAAAACAAGCTTTCAAAATTTATTCAGCATTTTTTTTTCATCAGAAATTTCACAGAAGTGGCTTTTATATCCAGTTGATTCCAATAGGTCGCCCCTGCATGGGATTTAATTAAACCTAACTGCCGAAATTCTGGAAATACAAGCGCGATTTAGTTGTTTCGATCTTTTGAAAATTTTGTCAAACATGAAATACCTCGCAGCTGCAATTCTAGACCGGATACTAGCTGCAAATTACACCAATCATAGTTTAGCGGTACTTTATCGAACCAGACAGAATCATCGCATGAAAGCCAACAGATAAGCTCCAGACAAAAGGTCAAAACACCACATTACTAATGAAATGACCAGCCAGTACAGTCACAGGAGTATGAACTTCCACTGGAATATTCTAAAGTAGCCGAGCGAGACTCCAAATCACCCATTCGGACTCAAAATCTCACTATGCAAAAGTTTTTGCAATAATCCCCAACATCGAGTCCTAGTCACTCCAGTTTTACGACAAAGGAATCTAGACTTAACCTTCAATTTTATTAGGTTTAGTTTCGGTTGGAAGGCAAGGAGAATCTAATAAATTTAGTCTAGCATGCAACATTTGCTTCGTCACCCCTGAAGGGATATTGCAGTGTGCTTAGCGCGAGAGTTCGACTTTTTAAGAAGTCCCGACTTAGTTTATATTGGTGTTTGGAAGTTCGATGGATTCGGAATGCAGTAGATAACTTCAGCGGTTTCACCACGGTATGAATTCTCCAGAATATATAATATGCAAGATGAAGAAGATTGAATAACATGAAAACAAAATGTCACGCGACACATTTTGCTACTCTACGAATTTGAAATATAAACTAGAGTAAATGGATTTCATTTTCACTATATGCCAGTATTGTTATGGATAACTAAAACAAACATAAACCCAGACTAAAAATTACTATTTGTAGATCATACAGATATTTTATCAGTGCAGAGATCGAACCCGCGACACGGTCGATCGCTCAGCTACTGCGCCAACCGTGCCGTCAAATGATATTTTAAATTAATGTGGTGAAAACCATCCCATACAAATCTCAATCAACTCCCAAACATTGCAGTAAAGTAATCATCTCCCAAACAGTGAGGTGTCACGTCACCGCCACGCCACACGTGTCGTGCATCTGCAGCGAGCACCGAGCCGACACGTGCCACGTGACGCCCGCAGCACGCAACTGATTTGCTAAGTTTTAGCTATTGGGATTGAAGCTAGGTTTCATATGCATGTCGTAGTGTCTCTGTGGAAACTTGAGTGAACGTCACTGTAGTCAAACTCGTTACCAATGTGGCGTTTGATTGTCTTTGAACAGTTAGTCAGAGGTTTCAATAGTAGGGAATTTATATACTCGTAGGTATATACGGACTTTCAGAAAACTGTCAACCTACCTAACTTACATCAAACTAAATGATACAGCACTACAATATTGGTAGGAAATGAGTGTTTTTTTAAGCGTGTTCACCTTATCTTGATTTAATATATATATATATATATATAACCTATGTCTTAAAAAAGTACCGCGGTGTTGGAATGCAAAGAAAGGCTGAAAGAAGAGGGTGGTTAAAAGTGAATACAAGGCTGAAAATCCCTTTCGTTACACCCATGGCTGGAAGACTCATTTGATGATTTTCCACCACAAAAAAAGTGTTGAATTTACAGAATTATAATATTATTATTATTATAAATTGAAAGTAGAGCAATGAATAGTACAGAGGTCATGGGGCTATTTAAAAATTTATATTATAAAATCTGTTTTTATGTGTAAAAAAATTAGAACTTTGGCCAACTAAGATGTAGTGAATAGAGTATTCTCTGAATGAGTCAAAACAAACAAAAAGTAGCAATGACGAATGGAATCAATCGTAATTTCATTGAAACGATCACAGAATAGAGAGATTTTATAAGAAGTACCAAGATCACGATGACAGATGAGACAGATGAAAAAAGAAGACCTAAGATTAAAATAAAAGTCGTAGAATTTTCTGTCTAGTTAACTTTATTGCTTTTTACGTATGTTCAATGAACTAGAGTCAAAGAGACTCTTTATAAAATTGATAGCCAATTGGATGACCGCCTACGTCGTTCAACTTTATAACTCGTTTTATTGCTAGTGCAGAACTAGTAGTCGAAGTGTTCGAGAGGTCTCCAGTAATTCATCGACACAAAAAGTCACATGATAAAACCTCCCAGTTATTGAACACACGTAGTATTAAATCGAAGTTTTTTTTTTCGTCTACTTTAAAGATGAAATTAATAATTATAAATTTCGAATGGCGGGACGAGCTGGGCAAATCTGACGACCAGTAGTCAACTTTGGCTCTGCATCATAAAAACTGAAAGTCGTGGGGAGAGGCCTTTGCCCAGCAGTGGGATGCTGTTGACTAACAATATCAGTATCAGTACTTTTTTCAACATTTAATTCTAGAGACCTCCAGAGGCCCTAGCATGAATTCTACGTATTTAGGTTGTACGTCTGAATTCGTAGAATTCATGCTAGATATTTGAAGTATCCTGACGTGAAGTATTTTTTTTTGTAGTTGTAAGCCATCCAAACACTATAAAAAAAAAACCATCAAATTAACATCAAAGTTCACGTTTACTCTACGTCATAAAAACCTGAAAACTCGTGAAAAGGCCTTCTGATGAGGTGTCACAGCGTATTGTGTATACAAACACACGTGACGACAACGGTGCGGATACGTGACGTTTGTACGCGGCGACGCGACCGTGATGACAATCTGTTGCTTAGGGCTGTATGGACGGGGTTAAGATGTCGACGGGGTTAAGCGATGAAGGTCATCTATAAAGAGAGTAGAGTAGTTTTTCATTTGTTTCTCTTGATAATGGGTACCTATTTTAAGAACTAAAGTGTGCTTTATCTGTCCTTTTTTGCTGTCGGGGGGACTCCTTCAAAAAACGCCCGATCTTCGGAGAGTGTGGGACTTTTACCTCACTAAAACCACCCTGGTGGACACCATCAGCACATGAAAGGAGGTCTGGGTGGTCTTAAGAGGCCAGCTCCAGAGATGCAATGCCTACTTGGGCACATCCCTGAGAGACCATGAAATTTCCCCTACACGTCTCCACTGTGCTCTCGTCACTTCTCTAGGGTCAGTCAGACAGAAGGGAGACTGATCTAAATAGTAGATATATTTTTACTTGCTGTTTGACTAATAAAATCATCGTGATAATTGATGCAATTTCCACTATTATTGCCTACCTACGAGTATGTCGGTAAATAGTACGATGGCACTGTTTCCCAAAACAATGACTTTGACCGCGATACAACAACAACAAGGTTGTATCTCGGTTCAATTTATTCAAGTTAAATGAATGAATAAATAAATTGAATACAAACAATAACATTCATACAGATTTTCTTCAATTCCCAGCTTCATCTGATAACTAATTCCCATTAACACACTCATATCCCCGGGGGCCTCGGCGGAGCAATAATTGCACCAATCTTGGGCAATTTTACAACGTGTCTGGGAGCAAGTGGAATAATTTTGCTGTAACGTTATTGTGTGACAGAATCCTAATAATTTCAGTAATAAACTTGCCTCCTGGGAGTGCGATCTTGTTCTGTATGTTGTGTACACTGTGGGAAGGAAATTATGTTGATAATGAACTCATAAAGGTTGTGTGTGTCACGTTTTGTGTTGGAAATTGAGTTTTCGTATATTAAAACTGTCGGGCATATTCAAAAGACAAACAGTAATTTTGTTAATCGTCAAGTGTGACTACGTACAGGCATAAAATTAACTAGGTGAAATAACAGTAACCATAACTAAAAAGTGTAATATTCCTTTGCAAAAACTGTTGTGTAGAAGAAATTACCTAATAACATTTGTGGTGAGCAAAATGTACCTACTGTTTTAAGGCAACTTTCAAAAATAATTTAAACTTACTCTTCACTCACAAGTACACGTCCCTATACGAACTGAAATTAAATGATATTCTCGAACTAAAATACGGAAGGAAGGTAAAATTTTGTGGAGAGCGCTTCAGCTATCTACTGCGATGCGAGATGCGCTAGAAAACCACAAATGATAGGAGCCGGGCTTCACATCTACCTAGCTAAGTACCCAGCCACTGACATCAATAAATTCAGAACTATCTTTGCACTGAGGTAAACTGCACAAACTTGGACTAGAGCGCTTTCGGTAATACTGCCAACTGATTTATTTTAACTTATAGTGGTAATTTGTGGGGACAAGTTTTTAGTTGGCAATGTCTATTACAACTGTCTATTAATTCAAAAAAAAAAAACAGAGGAATGAAAGATTCATCATCGAAATCTGGTTGCGATGCCTTATTGGTAAGGCGTCTGGGGTACTTATCCAGAAGACACAGGAATTTTTCGTTCTTCGAAATATCTTTGCGAAGTTGCGATACAGGCATTGTTGCGTACTAATATATAATATATAACTTGCCTATAAATGTTTTCTATGAGGAGGACTTCTTTTTCTTAAAAAAAAAACATGTCCCCACATTAGGAATTTCTTCCTGTCTCTGAGTGCGTTTACAAACATAGAAACTCACACACACAAACACCCAGACCCGCAACAACTACTTGCAGATCATACAAATATTTGTTCCGTGCGGGAATTGAACCCGCGACACGCTGCTTTTACTATGGACACTTTTAACTTGCTACATCGTTCTCACATAATGTACCATCTCAAAATGAATGATGTAACAAAGGGTGCTGTAATAATTTTGGCGATCTAAAAAGAGTGTCCATGGAGTTTCTTGCCCGTTCTTCTCCATAGAGATCTACTCCTTGGAATGGGCATCTACGGTACTTTCACAGTTTTTATGTCTTGTGACTGGGACTGTAGCACCATAATTTTGTAATGTCTAATTAGATTTTATTTGTCTTTGACAATTCAAAAGTGCCTGTAACTGGCCTACTTGAAATAAATGCTTTGATTTTGATTTAAATTTTGCTGCGCAGCAACCGATCTCTGAGCCATTGAGTTGACTTGACTTTTGAGAACACTTATCACTATCGGCACTGGGAATTGATTCCTACATTGCACCAAGCAACCGCCTCAAGTGCGTAGACGTAATGCTTCCTATAGCTACATACTTATTTGGGTGTTGTAGAGTCTCTCTCTTCATCTTCTTTGCCCGCAGCCCCTTCGCGTTTTTAACATTTGACAATCAATTCGGATCGTACGTGTGGCGCCATATATTATTATAGAACGTTATTGTTGTTTTTGTCCGGAACAGAAAAATAACGGGTACGTATTTTTTCTTTTGTTAAATCAATGTATATTAAGAAGTAGCTTTACCCTGCCACGCTTCGCTGTGGCACAAAAAAACTGTTTTTTCGCGGCCGCGGATATGTGACTGATGCAAAAAATAGATAAAAACAATCCTTGATGCGGTTTATATATCATGCTAAAATTTCAGTTCAATCGGTGCAGATTTTTTTGAGATTTTGAAGCGTACACAAACCAACATAACATTTGTATATATATAGATAGATACATTAACAAAGACAACGCAAAATTCGAGAATCGGGGCGTGTGACGTCAGAAGCAAGTAATTATATTACATATATTTCTAGGAAAACTAGTTATCTTGTAATATCCATTTAACATTGTTACAAAGCAATAGATGCATTGCAACATGAACAATAATATGTAAATCTATGTTCAGCAGTGGACGACAGCCGGCTTAAATGATGATGATGATCTGATGTTAAACTAAACATTTTAACATGACGAAAATAATTAAATTTACTAAGCGACAAATGTGGTTACCTATGTAATTAATAATTAACTACTAACAGGCCCCTACTTCGCACGATGCCGAATCATCATTACCTGTCCAGCAATTTTCCAAAAATATCCTTATGTAACTTATTAAAGCTATTATGATAAATGATATCGAAAACCGTCTGCAACTTAACAAGTTGTTAACAAGTACCAGATAAAAGCTATCGAAAATATATTTTCTGGAAATAAGACTCTTTCGAGGAAATATTTAACGATTTCCGTCAAGTATTATCTAGGAAATCAACAACGACTAACTGGCAAAAATACTCTTAATGTCACATTACTTCAACCTCTGTATATATGTATTATGTTATACTAGCTGTTAGCCGTGGTTTCACCCACTGCTCGGCTACTTTTAGCCGTAGAGTGATGTTATTTAAGCCTATAGCCTTTTTTATCATAAGAAAATCATCAAATGAGTCCTCCCACCCAGGACAGAGCGGGAGGGACTGTCAGACTCGTACTGACTAAAATCCACGGTGTCCTTCAATAGCCCTTTACGTTCCGGGGTTACGGTAATTCGTAAGTCCCGCGAACCCGGTAAGTTATGGACCTCTAGAGGGGGGCCCGACATTTTAGCCAATAACCTTTCTCAATAAATAGACCATCGAGTTTAAAAATAATTCTATAAATTGGGAACACCTACAATAAAGGTACTATAAGCAACAATATCCGTTTTCTCTCCTATATCAAAGTATTTATTTCACAGCAATCAGCCTACAGCTTAGACAGTAGTAAGTATTTTGCTGCGCAAGACAAACATAAATATTTTATTAACAAAACGTACTTTTTTATTATTATTTTTTTACTTATTATTTGCATTTTTAAATATTTTCATAAAACAAAACAAAAAAAAAACATTTAAAATATAAATAATAGTGGCCCATATTACAGATATTATATCCAGAAAAATAGCTGTTACAAATCGTGTTATTCCAATCAGTGATCCATGCATAATGTTTGGAAGATGGTGCTCAATGGCCCATGGGATATAAAGCAATGGTACGGATGTTGGACTAGATGGGCCACGACTTGCCATGAATTTTATTGGAATTTGATTATACGAAGGCTGACTTTGATGGCGTGATTACGTTTGTAATAAGACTTCGAACGTGCGTATCTTTATATGTTATTGCTGAATAATTGTGCTATGCTTTAAATGTTCATGTCTTCAATTTAATTATATGTCGAAGATATGGTACAGACGCCAGCGCAACAACCTACCCCAATCTGTCAAATTTCCCCTATTGAATATGTATTTTCTGCTTTTGTAATAAAGTTGAAAATCAATGAAATAGATACAGATTGGAGTTGGTTAATGTGCTGATGTGTATCTATATTACTAGCAACCTGCCAGCGAGGGTTCCAGATTTTCTCCTATAATTGTCATTTAGTTACCCTGTTGGGGTTTGAAATTACTAAAAAATCATGAAACACCTGGTGATAATTTTATATTCGAAGTTTCAAGTAATTGAGCTACTAATTGCCAGACAGTACGATACGACAAGCATGCCTTCAAAGCAGATACTTGAGACAGTGTCGCGATTTGTAGCAGGCGCGTTGTCCCCCTCTAGAGGGCCAAACCCTCTAGAGGCGGACAACGCGCCGGCGACCCGGGCATGGACAGCGAGTCGCCCAAGCTGTCAGTGGCTTAGTGAATACTAAACTTTTGTTACGACGGCAACGCTGCACGCAAGGCCTTCAACTTATTTAATAAGCTATAAGTGCTTAAGCAAGGTATTAATCGACGATGATATTTCTACGTGTTTCGATTCGAAATCGATGACACCCCTTTCCCACCTTTACATAGACGCAAAAATTATTTCCCAAGAAGCTCTACTAAACAGGATATCAAACCTTGTCATTGAAAAATGTCGATAACCAATAACACAGAGTAACTATGTTCAGAAACACGAGAATATCTACACAAACCGTCTTCAGGATGGAATCCAAAAGAGGAACTGACAATGAATAATATGTTCACAGCATATTTCCATGAAAATACTACGAATTTTAAACCATTATTCAAACAAAATGTTCTAGGAAAAACGAATACATTTTAATGTCCATTTCTAAAACATATTCAGTTTAATTTTTTGAGGAAGGATCGATGAAATTTAAGGTAGTCGTAGATTAAAGCGGGCAAGAACATCATCATCATTTTATAGAACTTGCTCAAATCATACACCAAACATACTTTTCTTCCATACTTCTCTAGTAATATCATCTCAGTAGCCATAATTTATTTGGGGTTCCTCTACACCTAAAACTTTCCTCGCCACATTGTCATCGCGTCACAAAATTCTTTTAAATGAATTTTCCATTTTATATGAATCGTTGTGTTCTAGACCGCAACGTATTTTTTCGTTTTGAAATACGATTTATGGCGGCCCATTACGACAGTAATATTACTTAACGCTTAACTTTAGAGTTAAGAAACTCACTGTGCGGTCGAACGCTGCGGTTTCACAACCGACATATCAAAGCGAACCCTTATCTGTACTGAGTAACGTGCGCGACTGTACAGTCACGAGGTTACTTACATTCAAAACCGAACTTTCTCGTTGAAAATCAATTGCAACTTTGAGATACACAATTTTCACAAATTTAATGAGGAAAAGGTTTTCAACTCGACTGCATGTTTCATGTTCGTCCATCGGTTTCTCTGCCGTCTGTAACCCGATTTTTAGAATTATTTTTTTATAATTTTTTCAGCCTAAGCCTGAGTGTCCCTTCATCACCAAGTCACAATATGATGTTGAACTCAAAAATTTTATAGACACATTCAGTGTTTTAAATATATTTCCAATTTAGGGGGTCTAAAAAGGCTACTTCAGTATAATCATAATTAGGATTGCGATATTAAAAATTGGTATTTTTAGACCCCAGATGTTTTTGCTGATGATGGGAGGTAAAGCGGAAAAGTGTGTGAAGTTAGCGACTTGCAATTATTTCAAAATAATATTTTAAAATAATAAATATTAAAAAAAAAGATAATTGTAAACTAATTGATCGCCGTCCAGTGTCGTTTCCATCGAGTTAAGTAGATAGTACAGTTACTATCTACTTAATTCGATAGGAACGACATTTACAAATATTACTGGACTGTGTTTAATTTAACACGTCCACGGATATTTAACTTTAAGCGGGTGTAAGTTCTACAAAAAAATATAATTTAATTTTCAGAATATTTGCATATTATTAATTATCAAAAATATTGAGAGGAAAATGGGAAACCTATTAACACTACCTGGCCTCGAAATTGAAGCCAAAATCTCATTCATGCTTGAAAATTAAGAAAAAAAAGGTTCAATATAAATTTGCTTAAAATGTCCCATTTCTATGACTCTGTACATATGAATTAGTATGTGAATGTTGATAGGTCCGTTTTTACTCAAGGTGCCTACCTTAGCATTATTTTCAAAAGGCCTTTAACAAAGGCACGTTTCAGAAAAGAGCTTACAAAAGGCACACTATTAATAGACACACCTTAAGATCTAGGCTGTTCTGAAAAAGGTTCTTATAATTTGACGTAGTATAATTTTAAAATAATAAACGTAATTCATGGAACTCGACATTAATATTCGCATCTCGAGTGTAAAAATTTGAATAATTTTCATTATTAAGTAATTTTTTATTCATTTGAAATTCTCTTGCGCTCAAATTACTGTATAATGATATTAGTGAAGAAGGTATTTTTTGTAATAGTCTGTTAAGTTTTCAGTACGTGATCCTCGATTTAAAGGTTGTTCGCCTTAAATCTTTTGTATGAATTTGGAGGTAATTAGGTGTCATCTTGACAATAGTATAATTTTATTTTTAGATTTAGAATATATATTTTTTTCGTAAATCCCCCAACTTTAGATTAGGCGCATATTTATATCTACAATGTCACACTTACTTTAAAAGTTCTTACTAAAAATTGTACGAGTCGGTTGTCATGAAGTATGAACACAGAGATGAGATCAATAATACTAAGAAGAACATTTTAAAAATGAAATCGGATGACAGTAATGACTTTGTCAAACAGACTAGCGAAAGCGAAGCGTTTCCGAAGCGATACCGAACCGACGCCTGTCTGTTTGACAAAAACTTAAAACCTTTGTCAAACCGACTGGCGTGGCGAATGCGAAGCGTGACGTTTTTATTTGTAATGTATGGAATTGTTTGAATCCAGTCACATACAACAGCGAAAGCGATCCGATAGCGTGACAGAACTATCGGACTGACGTCTCGCTTCGGTTCGGTATCGCTTCGGAAACGCCTCGTTTTCGCCAGTCTGTTTGACAAAGGCATAAGAGTTGATGAAGACCAAAGAATCGATGATTAGATGTGGAAGAAAAACGATGGCTACTGACAAAACGATTTAAAAAGAAATACTGAAGAAGAAAAAAATGGTTGCTTGGACTTCAAATAAATTGAACTATCTACAAAATAATGATAAAATATTTTTGACAGCAAATAGGTCAACTAAGTCAACTATCAAATCGGGGGTAACACTAAATAGATATTTATATTTTATTTTTGTAATAATAATATCACAGAGGCCTATTTAATAAAACGTTACCCGTCGTGTGGGATTACAGGCTGTCTAGCTGAAATAAATGGATTTTGTGATGATGTAAAATAAATAAACATGTTTTATGTTTTATTCATTTTTCATAGGAATTTGTGTGTAAATAACTGAAATTCATTATGATGTGTCAGCGCTGTAAAATCTATTGCATAATATTGGTATTTGAAATCAGTTTTATTAATATTGGAAAATAAATAGTAACTTTCAAGAATCAAAGTCAGAATTTATTTAGCCAACATGATGTTTAGGTTGAATTAAATGCTAATTTAATACCAGCATTCAAGTGTAATAATAAACAAAATAAATATTCCACAACTAACACACAACGCCATCTAGTCCCAAGCTAAGCAGAGCTTGTGTTATGGGTACTAGACAACTGATAAACATACTTATATCTTTCTAAATACATACATATTATAAGATAAAATACACCCAGATACAGAACAAATGATCGTGCTCATCACACAAACATTTGTTCTGGGTGGGAATCGAACCCACGACCTCCGGCATAGCAGTCAGGGGCAATAACCACTAGAGCAACAGGTCTGTCAAATGTAATAAACTCACATGATTTGAAGAGGAGACGCTTTCTTCTTAACCTAGCTAAAGTTATGAACGTAAATGAAAAGCGCCCAATAAATGTTAACGCAATTTGATTTATATTCCGGTTCAGTGTGCTTAACAGCTTTAAAACCCCTTAAAATATACTCACTGTAATCATAACGAGCACACTAGCGCGTTAAGGTAAAGTGCAAACATATGTTCTAGTGAGATATAATCATAGTCGCGACGGCCGCCATTACTCGCGGGAAATAATCGCGTCGACACGCGACACGCGACTTGATATAATGTAAACAAGTGTTACTTTACTAGCGGCAAAGGCTTTCAATTCATTTTTTTTTAATAAACGTCACTCGTAACGCTAACATAGCGTAACAGTTGATGAATCCCTCTCGTGCTCGGCATTGGTCGAGGCCATGCTGCGGGGCGAGACGGAGTGGAAAGCGGTCGCCTCCTTCTGCGAAGCAGTCATACTCGCGAAGAAGGAGGCGGGCCGCGTGAGGCAGAGGACAGCGTCCTCAGCCGCAGTGGTAGACCGCCCACGGCGACGGCTGTCGCCAGACGATATCCGGCCACTCCAGCCGCGGGCATGCGGCAGCGAGTTATAGGCAACTCGCTGCCCGATCATGGACCATGCCCGGGTCGACGGCGTGTTGTGTTCCACGCGCGCCTCAAAGAGTGTCAGCATAATGCCCTCTACAGGGCCAAAGCCCGCCGGGGTCGCGGGGCTCACGAATTACCGTGACCCCGGTACGTAAAGGGCTTTTGAAGGACACCGTGGATTTAAGTCAGTACGAGTCTGACAGTCCCTCCCGCTCTGCCCTGGGTGGGAGGACTCATTTGATGATTTTACCACGAAAAAAAAAAAGCCGTTAATGGTTTGGCCGTATGATCCAGATGAACTAAAAATAGAACTTTTTCTAGAGTGGTAAGATATAGGGTATCTACCACTACAGTCACAATGACCTACTAATAAAAGCCTCCAGTTTTTTTTTCTTATATGAGAGTAGACCAGCTATTCTAGGATGATCTATGAAGTTCGACTGGTATTTATATATCTTTGACGGTTGATACAAATTTTGGAGGCTCGAAAGTTTAACAATAACATGATTTCATTTGGTGAAGCTCTTAAGCCTTTGTCAAACAGACAGGCGTTGCGAATGCGAAGCGTTACGTTTTTACATGTAATTTATGGAATTGTTTGAATCCAGTCACATAGAAAAACGAAAGCGATCCGATAGCGTGACCGAACTATCGGACTGAAGTCTCGTATCGGTTCGTTATCGCTTCGGACTCGCCGGTCTGTTTGACAAAAGCTTTAGTGTATTTTCCAATTACTGGTTGTAGGTGTCGATGGGTTTTTTATCTACTCGCTTTAGACTGGGACGACGAGATTACAACAATTTTCTTCAGCTAAATAAATCACTTTTAAAACCTTTGGTTACACTAACTCACAAATAAAATCCATCAGATAACGTACCGTTAATATCATGTACACACACATTGTAAACCTATTCAAAGTATTTCAAGGGGAAATCCGAAAAAAGTCCGAATCCCGACCCTCGCCGAAACACGTCCAATAAAATACGATATTAACCCTTGCCGTAACATTTACACGGTCATAAGTTTCGGATTAAAAAAGGGGGGTTGTGGGGAACGCAATGAATAGGAAGGAATCGCCGCTGGATGAGTAGGGTCCCTATTGTCGCGCGGCCAACTTGGTGAGTGTACATACGTGTACTTGAAGTTTTCGGAGCTCCTTTTTTAAAAGAAAAATCTTTGTGTTTCTTGCAAGTCCGTCTTCAAAACAGAATTATGGTTTCGCCCCCCGGTACTCTTCAAGAATGGCTCTTTTTATACGAGTACTTTGGCCATTATTTTTATAGCAAGTATTACATAGAATCACATTAGTCGTATTCCCCGAAGACAGAGATATAAATTACGGCTTTTCCATAGTTTTCCTTAAGTCTGTATGACAGTAATAGGAAATTAATCGAGGTAATCATGTAATTCTGTACCCTTGGTAGCGGGAGTATTAGAAAAGTGACGTTTTCCTCGTTTTTCTTATGCAACAATATTAATAATACGTTACTATATATAGATACAGCGGAACTCTAAAACGATCTTCAACCATTATTTAAGAGGTAGCTTTTCTTAGCAATTAACGATAATGGACCATAATGAAGACAAATATTGGTACTTATCTTCCATAAAGCGCTTCCAGACATCCTTCATAATGCGTACAGTAAAAGAGTGAAACTTCACTACGTCTTTATTTCATTCGACTCCACCCGAATCTTTTCAAAATTCAAGTGAACAAGCTTCTGTGTAAGCGCACTCCATTGTTGACTTTGACTCTGTCACCTCTGACTTAGGCTTGAGTCAAATTTTCTCCTCGCCTCTCTCCAAAAATAAAAGTAACACCACAACAGTCTCTTAAAAAATAAGAGAAATATAAATAAGTTTCCATTCTCACCTAAGAGAATTATTAAAACTATCTGGGGCAAAGCTGATCAGATAGAGTCACTCCCTAACCAGGTATACTGAAAACTGACCCATAATAAAGAAAAGACGAGGCAGACATTAGTAATTTTTTTTAATCTTAAAATTAATCAGTTCGTTGTAGTCATACTGCAAACGATCACTGTGCTATAATAATATGACCCATGTCGGTAACGTGTCATCCAAATGTTATTACTTAAAGTGACGCTAACGTGGACCTAGCACGATATCCACGCGTTTTATATCTCATACAACATTATAGGGAATTAAGTTTTTGTTCGTAAAGTTATGCTGGATTTAGGTACGCAGGATTTTCTGGCTTATACTGGAATTCCCTGCCGAGGTCTGTATTTCCTGATACCTATAACCTTGGGGTATTTAATTCAAGAGTGAATAGGTTACTTCTAGGCAAGCGTGCTTCACCGTCGACCACATCTTCGCTTACCATCAGGTGAGATAGTGGTCGAACACGAACGTCAATAACTGTACTCAGTATTCTATTTTTGTGTTTCTTTAATCATCAAATGAGTCCCTCTGTGGAGCCGAAGGGACTTTTAACTAAAAATCCACCCTGTTTCATTAATTGATAGGTACGTTCCAGGGTCACGGTACTTTACGGCTTTCATACACAGGCCCGCGACCCCGGACAGTCCCGCGACCCCGGATGCTATACCTACAGAGGACAATCTTATCACTTCTAGATGAAGGTCAAAATACCCGATTACCGATATTAAGCTGATTAACTTGTTTAAAGGCCAAATATACGAATGATACCGCCTTTAAGGAAATCTATTGGAACCGGGTCATAATGATCAAATGCCTTATCAAAAAGAACATTTGGGTAGAACAAGTCCTAAAACAGAATTAGGGATAAGAGTAAAAACACTTAGGTCTAGTGCTTTGTTGTCATTAGAGGTCCTTCGAGCCGGATTAAGATTTACGACGAATCAGTTTGTCCTCAATAAGTTACTTTTTGTACGACCTGCTTACCTTAGGTTTGTTCAAAGACAAAAACTTCAGTTTTCTCAAGATTTGATGAATGAACGTCTAAAAAAAGTTGAAAATCACGATCCACTTCATCTTCCTGATAATTCACATACTTGTATTAGCCCATCCATCATGTGGCGGCTAAACTAAAAATATTCATAGCCAGACGTTTCGCGGAGTAATGCCGTCACTAATTGATATGGAGTACGCACTCCGCTCAAGAAAATGGCGTCGACGTGAAAGCTTTTTGAATATTCATCGGCGACGCGAAATATGCGGTGGTTGCTAGCTTTGTACCGCGGGTTCGACTACTTCCCTACATCTCGCATTTCTGGACGTATTAAAAGAGTATTCGGTCTTAATTTGATAAACATGAACTTTATATATGGGTGTAATTTATCTATAATATGTATGTATTTAGAAATATATAAGTATGTTTATCAGTTGTCTAGTACCCATAACACAAGCTCTGCTTAGCTTGGGACTAGATGGCGTTGTGTGATAGTTGTGGAATATTTATTTCATTTATTTATATAAGTAAATGGAGCTCTAAATGCAAATAAATCCTTGGAAGATCAGACGAAAACTGTTTTTGAATGAAAACTATATTCATTAGTTCAGTTATAGAGGTACAGTCACAAGGTTTATAACATCTTAAAAGAGTTTCAATTCTAAACTGTTCATTTACTTCGAGTTCCTAAATAAATATAAAACAGGAACCTAACACTGAGTCATAAATAAACTATTTCAGAAATCAAAGGCTTACTAAATAGGTGCCACCCTAAATCATGAAACCCTTTGAATTGAATCAAATTTAATAGCTCCAGAATCAAGATAAATCGATGTAATACAGTCTGGAACGAGCCCCGGTATTTATTTATGTTAGGCAGTGAAAATGTAAATATCTATTTGTCAGGACGTTAAATAAAACGGGCACGAATTTGGGATACGGTACGTGAATAGCAGGGACCAAAAAATACCCTGGTTCTTTAGAAATAGTTCTGGTGAAAAATAATGTTCTCGAAAGTTCGATATCATCTTAAAAGGTATAAAAGACGATTAGATTTAACATGATATCTTTTTGACCGATCTCAGCCACGGTAGCCAATCTCGGTGGAAATTAGGTATCGATACGGGAGATATTTTAGTCCATAAATGTGAGCGCATCAAAGGTGCACTCTCTATCACTTTATTTATTCTTACAACTCAATGGGACGACAATCTGACACAACCGAAGACAGCTGATAAGACGTAGAACCAACGACCTATTACGTGCTTCCCGAGTGTATAATACCGCCGACTACCAAACTCCAGAGTTACTACTGAGAAATTGAATAGAAACACCCAATAGTACTTTTATAAAACCTGGGATTAGAACCTGTTGCGGGACTATCAAGTTTCTTAATAAAAGAAATTGATATACTGTATGTAAACAAACTTCGTATAATCTGAATGAGCAGCAGTTTCAGAACTCCTCGAACACACGTTACCTTCAAGATTCCTAGAAATAAGCTCTCTATTATAAATATACCACGAACTCCCATTTAATATTAGCAACCTACTATATTAGTATGTGAGCCGTTTTACGAAAGCTTTCATATTTTCATGTTCACTTTAGAGAACATTCTGAAAGCTTCAGTACCACCACATCAGTCTAGCTTATAATTCCACATTCACAGATGCGAATACAACGCAACAAAAACCGCTAGAACGTTCCATCTTTGACGTTCATTAATCTCGAGCATCTCAAAGCTAAAGCCGCAATACTGCGATACTCAGGCTCAGGCAACATCAGACAACCGACGCATACTTCGGTATTTCCTAGACGCTTGAAATCTTGCCTGAATTTTTCAGCAAACACGAGTTCGACTCAAAGCGGTGAATTCGTGGGCAAACATGGAACATTCCGCGGTAAGCCCGGGTACACCCGGGTAGGTAGGAGCGGGGTAAACCCGGGTACGTAAGAACGGGGTAAGCCCGGCTAGGTAAGCCCCGGTCTAGACGCTGTACATGCTTTGTTGATCTAGAACACGCCATCGGCAAATACTTTGCCTTGTTCCAATGTATGGGAAACAAATCTGTTGGCGTTTGTTTTATTCATGGCTGATTCGTGAGTCCCGCGAATAAAATGATGGAGCATGCACCTGTACGGAATTGTGTTGCATTTTTGATTAATTTAAACATACAGACTGATGCTTTTGCTTTGTTTTAGTTAGTGTAGGTATGACGGTACTATTATTCAGCGTGTCTGACAGGTATCAAAAAGTCCTCATTCAGCAATAATAACACATTGATTGACAATTGATGACACAGAAAAATAGTAAATTATGACTTTAAATTCATACATTTCCTATCACATAGGTATAATGTGATGATACAAATATAAAAAAGTAGTATTATTAAACACTAATACGGAAACTAATACTAATTCAACGTCACATTTCGTGGCACACTTTGTTCTCCCCAGCATTTTCTGCAATCACGCTATCCTCTAAGCATATCTCATACAGACAGCTCACACACCAATCAAATAAACGAATTCAAACGCCATACGTCACTATCGCGAAACAATAACAGGCCAATTTGTAAATAGCGGAATATCGCTAGTAATACATGATCGGATCGGCACGGGAATCGAACCGAAACTACGGTACGTCAAAAAGCAATCACTGTACTAACACGGAATCATTCGGCGGCGCCGTCAGCCGGAACAAAAGCGAATCACTTTGATCCGAGTGTAGGGTGACCACGAGTGGGCGTGTAATGAGACTGTCCGGGTACTAGTGGTGATTGGTTTTTACGAGTGAACAGGTGTGAGGAATTTTGGCAACCTATCACCCTCGACATTGTTATTGTCAGTTAAGGAAAAGGTGTTATTATACTCCACAGGTGCAAAAATTTTTAGCTTATGGATTAGATTACTGTAATTCACGTATCAATTTTAATGAATTTCATGTGTATTTTTGGATCAGTACTCATAATACTAGTGATTCATAAGAAATAATGTATTCATACAAAATTATAAACTTTAAAAGTTTAACCGTATTCAAAATAAAGTTTCACTGAAAACTAATTAATGTGTCGTGGCGTATTAAACAAATAAACGAAATGAAAAATTCAAACACAAAATCTGCAAAGACTAACCAGAATTTTAAATAGCTTTATCAAACTTTTTCCAATTTTATTTGATTTATTATTTCGTCGTACTTTTTTCACATTTCAGTTGGATATATTGAGTTCGCTGGTCGCTTAACATTAATATGCAAATTAATCAACTTTTCGAGTATTTTGTTCAGTATTACAACCAATTAGAGCATCTCAGTCACACACAACTTAGACGATAATGAATTTAAAAAAAAATGAATATTGATATAATATTGCAAAAACATTAATTACACCTTTGCTTTACCAATTTGCAGTTGATTATGATCCATTCTCTCCCTCAAAGACGAGACACAACTACAGTAGGGACATTATAAGCTTATCACCCCGAAAATATAGAACAATATTTAAGCAAAAACCCTTTATTTCCTATAACGTCCTGAATAACCCCAGAGCCTCACAGTTCCCCTACTGGCGATAGAGCATAGGCGCTCGCAGATAGCTTCAAACAATGAAATGAAAGCCCGCGCGATATTTCAATGCAACGCAAAGCCAAGCGCGCCGCGCGGGCCCGCCTACCTGCACACAGATTATTATCCTACCCACCTGCACGAAAAGTTGACTCGTGATATGTGGCTTTAGTAAAGAAATAAAGATTTTCTGTAATGGCTTTATTTTTCTTGCTGTTTAAGATTTTTCTTGTCATTTTACAATGGTGGATTTCCCACCATAGAGGTGTGGGGTACCTATTAGTTGTAAGTCGTGGGTGTATTTAGTTTAATTATTCAGCGGTTAATAAAAAAATGGGTAAACGGGGTATGACGTTGAACCAAAAATTGAAGTTCGTGTCAACAATGACCTTATTTTCAGATAAAAAACGCTTTTGCTTAGTAATCCTGTTGAAGTGAAAACTGCGAGTAATTAAAAATAACAAGCAAATCAAAACCTCACAAATATATCAATCCATGCAATTCTCCAAAAACAACCTGGTATTCCACAACCCGAACTAAGTATCTAGTACCTCAGTCATTCGAAACCACATACAATCTCCCACGTAGAACTTCCTGAAACATTTAAGGTGCAAATTACGAACATTTCTGCAACTCGTATAAGGCTATTGACTATTGAGCACACAAGTGTAACTGAATGAACTATCAGCACGTATCAGCGAGGGTGAGGGGAGGTGAGGACAGTGAGGGGGAGAGGGGGGGGGCGGTCGGTTCGGTTTACTTAGTAGACTTAGAAGCAACTTAGTCGCCAACTATTCACTTAGTGCCGACCGATGAACTACTTTACTTTGGACTGCGCGGTTGCGGCCGATGTGGTAAGACGCCGATGTGGTTGTTAGGGTAGGTCAAGACATAGTAATTAATGAATTTTCAGTGGATAACTCAGTCTGTAAGTGTCTAAATTACAATGAAACTTGTTTAGTCCACGCTTATTACATTTTGGAATTGTTGATATGTCGTGTTTAATGATGAATGGTATGTTTGTATGTAATTAATGAATACAAACATACCAATTTCGCTAAAGAGCTACGACTAAATACTCACATTAAACCATTGCACCATCTATCTTCCAATAACATCAGATGGCAGGCAAAATTAAATCCCTCGTGCTCCATTCGTAAGGAAATTGAGCACAAACTAACTTTTGCTGAAGATCCCCTTCATAACAGGGCTCAATGAATGTTTGACCTAAAGTATGTAATTTTAAAGCTCATTTTAAAATTCTTAAATCGATATAATTTTTTGGACTGACATGGTCAGTATTATAAATATTATGGGTTAAAGCGGGATTTTTACCATGTTTATTATTTGTTTTGAGTTTCCGATATTTCGGCACTGTTGCAAGCGGATGATCACGGATGAACTGAAGTTATTGCGGGTGGATGTTAATGAGCAGAAAAATCGGTCTACCCTCCTTCTCGTTTGTTTTTTGCGTTCGACACCATTATCATTGTCACTCGTCTCGCTCACAACACGATATTGTTCTCGACACACAAAACTCACTGTATCCGCTCGCGAAGTAGTTACTGAGTTTGTTCGGTTTTTACACAATTGAACCACTGGGTTCCAGGCCCTCGACAGTTGAAACCCATCCTCACGATTCAACACCAAACATCCACCCGCAATTATGCCGTTGTCAAACAGACAAGCGAGTCCGAAGCGATAACGAACCGATACGAGACGTCAGTCCGATAGTTCGGTCACGCTATAGGATCGCTTTCGCTATTCTATCTGGATTCAAACAATTTCATACATTACAAATAAAAACGTCACGCTTCGCATTCGCCAAGCCTGTCTGTTTGACAAAGGCTTAACTTCAGTTCATACATGATCATGGCGCTTGCAACGATGCCGAAATATCGGAAACTCAAAACAAAAAATAAACATGGTAAATATCCCGTTTCGTAAATCGATTTATTTAGTTATGTTTATCCTTCAAATTACCACATCCTCCCCGTCCAGGTTCTTGTGTATGTGAAGTTAGCCGGTGCAATGCAATGCCTGTAACAAGGAGTCTTGATATGCGAACATTATTAGTACTACACGCTGCACCTATTAACTGAACATACTTTTATTATTGTTGTTGTGAACTCTTAAGCTCGGTAATGCATGTAGACTTGAACTGTTAATGCATGTAGACTTAAACTGTTAAGGTATTCATGAACTAGTGAAGGAGAAAACCATAAGTTATTCGATAAAACTGAAGACATTTAAAACTGTTTTGCATATTGGCACCTATCGTCTCTAGCGGGCCTACTGGGAATGTTGGAACCTTATAAGTTAAGCTAGCTTCTCACGGCGCGTGATATCACCAGTCAAAAATTGAATTTGATGAATGACAGGATGCGCTAGCCGGAGTCCGTAAATTTCCCAGGGTGCGTCATGCGAGCTTGCACTGCGATTCGTGATTTTTCGCGACGAGTGAATACAAGTTTACCTGTGAGCCTCGAGCACCGTACGAGCTGTGACAGCGACTGAAGAAAACTAAATGAAAGATGTGATTTAGAGCGATCCAAGAATCATCGAGTTGCGTCTTGCAAAGTCCAAGTCAAATCATGTATTTATTTCAATTAGGCAATCGTGGACTGCCCTGGGATCTGGAGGCGACTGCCCTCCAGCGCGTCTACGAATGATGCGTGGAGGCGCAGCGCCGGGGCGAATCCCCGCTGCCTCGACAGGTCTAGGCGCGGCGGGAAGAGCTCCGGCGCGATCTCAGGGCAGTATGGAGGGAGCGACTGTCGCAACCGAGGTCCGTGCACGCCGCAATCGCGGCGGTAAGACCCCTCTTTGAGGAGTGGCTGGATAGGCGTCACGGCGTCCTTACCTTCCGTATGACGCAGATCCTCACCGGACACGGAAGTTTTGGGAGGTTCCTGTGTCTGATAAGGAGGGAAGAAACGCCTGGGTGTCACCACTGCGAGGATCGTCCGGAGGACACGGTGGAGCATATGGTGCAGGACTGCCCCGCTTGGGCAGAGCACCGCCGTGTCCTCACGACGGCGATAGGCGGAGACCTCTCGCGCCCGGCATTGGTCGAGGCCATGCTGCGGGGCGAGACGGAGTGGGAAGCGGTCGCCTCCTTCTGCGAAGCAGTCATGCTCGCGAAGGAGGAGGCGTGCCGCGTGAGGGAGAGAACATCGACCTCCCTCCATCCCAGCCGCAGTGGTAGACGCCCACGGCGTCGGACGTCGCAAGACGATCTCCGGCCACCGTAGGCACGGGCATGCGGGCGGCGAGTAATGGGCGACTCGCAGCCCGACCATGGACCATGCCCGGGACGACGGCGCGTTGTGTTCCACGCGCGCCTCAAGGAGTGTCAGCATAGTGACGGGGCCTGTAGAGGGCCAAAGCCTGCCGGGGTCGCGGGACTTACCCATCACCGTGGATTTTAGTCAGTACAAGTCTGACAGTCCCTCCCGCCCTGCCCTGGATGGGAGGACTCATTTGATGATTTTACTACGCAAAAAAAAAGGCAATCGTTGAGAAACTTTTGAAAATTAAAACAAAGTAAAGGAATTAAAACTGCGATGTGAACCAGAGATTTACCGAAGAGTATATCGTAGCAGGCACAACCCTAAAGAAGAGAGTTCAGTTTAGCAGTGGCCGAATGCAGGCTGATGATGATGACTTTGACAGCTCCATACGTAGATCCTTAAACAACATAAGGGTTAAAGCATCTTAAAACTGATATAAGAACAAAGTAACTATAGTTTAAGCACAGTTATGTTTCATTACATTGTAGGGAGCTGCAGTGGCGTTCTTAGCAAGCGTACATCTGCACCGGGCTGCTGGTTATGTACCAATAGATTACCAACTTTGTTGCGTGGACTGAAGTCTTTAAATGAAACCTGAGTGTACGTGACTTAAACTTAGTAACAATTTCTTGTTTCGTGTACTATTTGTTTGAAATCAATGTGATTTTATGTTTTTTTTTTTGTTTGGTATTTTTTTTTATTTATAAACACAGGCTGGTAGGTTGAAAACCGGTCAAGTGCCAGTATTTTTTTTCTGTTTTTTTTTTGTGTAGCCGGGACGTATGTAATTACGCCATCTGTGAAAATTTCAACTGTCTAACTATCACAGTTCATGTGATGCAGCCCGATGATAGAGGGAGACACAGACAAACGAACAGGCAGCGGAGTCTTAGCAATATGGTACCTTTTTACCCTTTGGGTACGGAACCCTAATAACTAGAATATGGACAATCGTTCTTTAATTAATTTATCAATGAATCTTTAACAGCCGAATTAAAATTAAACTACAGAAAATAAACGAAAATGTATTAAACACCAATTGAAATTCGAACCAGACACAGCGGAACACAAAAACAACCAATCAGCTTGCGTTATTTGACCCATTCGTGAACATTCGGGAATATTCGAGATGCAAAATTAGCGCGATTGTGTTGAAAGCCACCAGACAATGGCCGACCAGTTCGTTCGCACGTTATTTAAGTCGCAGCGGATCGGGGCCTAATTCCGGCCGATTGTCGTACATTGCTGGCTCGATTGCTTTGTTTGGTCGGCTTGGACCCACATGACGCGCAATGGACTGAATGTAAAACTTGATTAGGCTGTCGTTGCGCTGTTTGCACGTGCTAATGACTGTGTTAGCGGTATTGGGTTTATAAGGGATGTGTGGTTTTGGATTAATCAAGAGATTTTGTATAACAAACAAAAATACATTCTGGTTTAGAAATCAAAGCCAAAATAGTAAATTGGCGAGATTTTTAGATAGAGTAAAAACTAGAATCTGATGAAAAAGCATAAACATTTTGTGAGATACAGGAAATAGTGCTTTCAGAAAACAGTTTACCGATCTCTTTTGATCTTCTGTTACTGGAACTTTATTCTATCACTAGCTTCCGCCCGCGACTCCGTCCGCGCGGATGTCGGTCTTCGCGTGGATGGTTTATTTCTCCATTTTGAGTAACTCTGACAATGAAATCTTATAAATATTACGGCGCTGAATCCACTGCGGGTAATGCAACGTGTGTTCGCGGTTCTACAGAACAACGTCTATGAATAAAACTGAAAAATAAGATTTTTATTTCTACGTATTTTTCCAGGATAACAAAAAACTTTTTCAAAAAAAATGTAACCGCCTTCAAAAAGAACCACAAAAAAGGGTAAAATAATCAACGACGGCTTTGTTATTTTTTATTTCTTTGTTTATTTTTTGCCACCGATTTCCTAAATAAAAGTTATTTTGTAGATTATTTTACCCTTTTTTGTGGTTCTTTTTGAAGGCGGTTACATTTTTGTTTTGAAAAAGTTTTTTATTTTTCTCTTTTTAGTTTAAATATTCAACCCAAATTCTTGCCAAATACATATAATATAACCCGTAGCACTGGTAATAACATCCCTCATGTTCACAATAAGCTAATAAAATTCCCTATCTCAAAAACTACTGAACCGATTTTGATGAAACTTTCAGTATTCCCTAAGTGGAACGATACCTAGCACAAAAAAAAGAATTATTTAAATCGGATGTGTAGTTCCGGAGATATGCGAACAATGAATCAGTCGATGCCTACTCCTTACTGTTAAGGTGTTGTACCTTCCATCATCAGCTCAGCTACATAAGATGATGATTACCATACGCAAGTACTTGAATTACTTCATAAAATTTACGAAAAACGATGCGTGGGCCTATAAAATTTGAGGGTTGCCCTCGATTTCTCCAAGATCCAATCATCAGATCCTGATTTGGTGACATTGGGACCACACGGAAAGCACCAGCTTTCAAACAAAAAAAGAATCATGAAAATCGGTTCACCCAGTCGGTCGATATGCGGTAACAAAATTAAAAAAATACAGTCGAATTGATAACCTCCTCATTTTGAAGTCGGTTAAAAAGTATCCTATGTTATGCCCAGGATAATAAGGAATAATTATACCAAGTTTCATCGAAATCGAACTGTTAGTTTTCACGTGATGCCTGCACAAACAGACAGACAGACAGACAGACAAAAATATTTTTAATTATATATTTGGGTTTGGTATCGATCCAGCAACACCCCCCGCTATTTATTTTTTCAATATTTTCAATGTACAGAATTGACCCTTCTACAGATTTATTATAAGTATAGAATAGATAACATTACGCCTATAATCTCTAAAGAATAAGGCAAAGACACAAATACAGACTCCGTGGCTGAGAAATTCCTGGCAGACAAACTCAGTACCTAATATTTTTCCAAAGCCGAAGGAATCAAACAGTCGAACCCTTTCTTATTTTTACAATTTTTTGGTAATTTAACTGTAACACCATCAATCATCGGTCGCGGGACTGTACGACTTACCGTGACCCCGGAACGTAAAGGACTATTGAAGGACACCGTGGATTTTAGTCGGTACGAGTCTGACAGTCCCTCCCGCTCTACCCTGGGTGGGAGGACTCATTTGATGATTTTACCACGACAAAAAAAAAGACACCATCAATCATATATGGACAATATCCCGTTTTCAATCTTAATAATAGTATTAGTGACCATGCCAGTCTAAAAACTTATACTATTAATCTTTTCCATGAATAAAAGAACTCTAATTTAATTACCTACCCCATAGAAGCTCAACCCTGTAAAAACAGGTCCTCTAAAAAACAGGGTCCATCTACTTGCACAACAAATGTTACAAATCCCAGCCATTGTAACAGCAACATGAACAATTCACAAAACCGGACGCCATACAACTACCTATTACGGCACAAAATTAAAGGCACTAACTAGCCTACATAAGGCGGGGTTCGCACGGGGCCGTTACATGCGACTTGCAAAGAGCATCTTAATTTGAATAACAAAGGTGACTGCATGCGGGTGAATAATTAACTGCGTACAAATTACTACGACGTCGCTTTGACGACGGCTCTACCGCTGCTGTGGAAAACGCCTAATGTTAGGTAATTATTGAAATAATACGAAGCCTTAAAATATGTGCATAATGCCTTACCTTGCCTAAATGTTTGGATGGAATTGTAATTTGACGGCACGGTTGGCGAAGTGGCAGAACGATCGACTGCTGTGCAGCGTATCGCGGGTTCGATCCCCGCACGGCACATATATTTGTATGATCTGCAAGTAGTTGTTCGGGGTCGGGGTGTTTGTGTATGTGTGTTTCTATGTTTGTAAACGCACCCACGATACAGGTACAAATTCCTAGTGTGGGGCAACGTTTTAAAAAAAAAACAAAAGAAAGAATTATCATTTGGTGTACATATCAAGTTCCCAATGCTGAGACGGGGAGCTTTGTAAGAGCTTTAATTGACCATGACTTGATCTGGTTGGTGGTGATCGTTAAATTTTGAGCTGAATTTGTAGGAACTGAAAAATACGATGGTGGTTAGTACGATTAAGGTCACGTTAAGCGTCAGATACAGTTACGAGCATACAAGATATGGCGTAAATTAAAGTAAATACCATTACACCACAAAAAATCGCGTTTGTAGTTTGTTTGTTAAGTGTATAGTATTTCATTGCTCGTGAATGTAACTGCTTTATTTGTCTCTGTTTTTATAACCAGTGGCTTTAATTCTGTTCCAAATGTTAGCGGGTTAAGTTCTAGTTTCTATTACAAAAAGTTTTTATAGTGCTGTAAACACACAAATCTTAGGTCCCTATGCGGTTTCGTAGTATCTACATACAAACAACCCTTTAAGTTTTTGTACCGCAGCCTTCTACGACCGAATTAAGTAAACACTCCAAACAGAAATGGATAAAGTACTAAAGGAGTGCCGTAAAATAATATTTTATGTTCAATAAAAACTTATTAGAGTTAAACAGAGATACTTGAACAAAAAACAGGTGTAAGAAATATATTTCGATTCGTCTAAATGGTGTTCTTCCAACAATAGACATGAATTTTGATTTCTTCGGTAGATACAGGCTTGTTTTTATTTCCTTGGCCTACTTTTTCTTTTAAAAGTATTCCTTTTTGCATGACCCCAAAACCTTTGCGACGTATTTAGTGTTTTCGCACACATCGTAAGGAGATACACGTGGCGTAGAAATTAAGTTAAATTGATTTTCCGCGAAGCGTAGGTTTATATGGATGGAAGACGTGAGAAACCTTTGTCAAGTTGTTTTGAATATGATAAAGGTTTCGGTTACCTTCGACGAAACACTTACAGCCACTATTTATACACGGTGGAAGTTATTTCAGTATGTCGTTTAATATAACCCAGTCATAAATTGCGAATTTGAAAAGTAGTTCTATGTCAATTACAATCGATACCGAAGCGAAAAATATAGCTTTAAAAATGTTTGTCTGTTTGTCTGTATGTATGTCCGGGATAAACTCAAAAAGTTCTGGCAAGCATGGATGGACAATGTCCGAAATGGCCCTATGCCACAAAATGTTTTGAAATACACGATAATTAACTGTCTATTTTATTATATTAGTTGCAAATACTTTTGTAACACGGACTAGCTGTAAGCAAAAATGAACAATAAAAAGTATTTAACGCGACTAATAACATTAATGGCCGCCATCTTAAAAAAATCGTGGTCTAAAAGATCGATTTCTAAAAAATCGATTTTATTTTTCAAGTTTACATTATAATGTAAATATTATCCATTCTATGAAAAATAAGAAAGATAATAAATGATCTCTTATCAGTAAAATCAGAGTTTTTTCGATAAAAAAATCGATCTATTAGACCTGAAAAATTGATTCTTCGATTTATCGATTTCAGATCGTCATCCCTAGTCACTTATCACTGTCAGTCTACTGATGATTACAATAGCGTCGCTTGCTGTTTGTAATTGTTTGTATCGGTGTGTTTTGGTGACTTTTGTGATATTGCATATTACGACTTGGCTATTATAACGGACTCTGATCGCTTTTAAAAACGACTTACTTGGCTGTGATTTTCGGAATTGTGTACCGCTCAAACGACAACCTACGCATAGGTACCTACCCAATTATCTAGGTAGGTGCTTAAAATAGCTAAATATATTATGATATTGCTTTTCAGTTTCTTAAAAATCACTTTAAGCTATGAAAAACTACACCTAATATTCATTGTTATGGTTCGATTATAACCTCAAAATCTGATTCTTTTCTTGGAATATATCTATTCTGCAGCTAGTCCGCTATAAAAATAAGATCTTATAGGAGTTTATTAATGATCGACAACACAAAATATAATTTTCCGATGCTCTTGGTTCCAGGGCGAACAATGTATGGGCGCAGAGCAATCTCCTTTGGCACGAATATTATTAAGAAGTCGGGTCAACATATAGGCTACATATTATCACACTATCACCTACGGGGAACGAGCAGTGAACTTTATCGTAGGTATTTTGGTGCTGTATCGCGGTAGCTAGTACCAACATGAAAACTACAAAAACACTGTATAGGTAAATTATCAGCAGTACAGTGCTCTCCCAAAACTCTTCACCAATTCTTAGTATTTTGTCTGGAGACAAGTAGTGGTAGAAAAAACTCGATAGCAACACGTTTTTATGTGGATTTGATTCGTAAAAACAGAGCACCCAAATGAGTATGTGGGTTGTTGTACATTTGCCACAAAATTGATCCATTACAAAAAAGAGTACCTATCTGTAAATTTACCACTATTCTTATTATTAATTTTGATAACTGTAAACTCTTCACAATCTATTTTTACAGCAGAAAATTTAAAAAATACGAGTAACATCCAGGCACAAAACTACAGTAGGTATTATTTCTCAATTTTAAATCTGATTAATCTGAAAGTACTAGGAGAACAGTCTCATGAAGATGGTTTTGGTTTGGAGGTTAAAGTATTCATAATTTCACAGTTCCATATCTTTATCAATCACTATTTTACGATATTTTTAACAGCATATTGTTTTTCCTCTTCTGTAAAAGGTAACTATTATTTACTCGCCTCATAAAACAAGGTATTAAGATGTTATGGACTTTCGTTTAAAATGGCTCCGAATAACTTCTCTTAATGCCCTGAAGCTGACATTATTTATCTGAAAACTTTCAATCTATGTTAAGTACTGTCCTTATTACTTCATCAAAATGAAATTAAACGGAGTTTTAATCTGGAGTTTAAGAGTTCGGCTTCTTAGTGGTATTAGCAAGTTTGGTTAATTAAACTGTGGCGCTACGGTTGAAGCAAAAAACACAGATTTCACTAAAACAAACTGCATTCAGAGTTCAATACTGTATTTCTAAACAGAAATTCTTCTGTATAAGCAATAGAAATATCAATTTTCTTTGTCTTAGTAATCTGTTGTATACATTAGAAGCACAAAAAAAAAACTACAATAACAAAACATATTCACTCTTGCCTCAATTTATTCATTGGCCCGCCACTGATTAGAACATTACACTGCACAGTATTAAGTCGTAATACTGTTACGCTGTTTGTACATAGCATGCTTAAATAACAACATTGTGTGCTTCATAAGCCACTTGCAATATCGGTAAATACATTATAAGTAAACACAACGCATACAAAATGTTTCAGTAGAACAATTTGTAGGGTAAGTTTTCATGTTTAAAATACAACATCTTCTGAAAGAACAGATTTTCAAGGTAACGCGACAATCATTTACAAGATTATTGTTCAATTCAGAAATGGTGGAAAGTGTACAACTTCAAATCTCTCATAATCCAAATAAAATGTAAATGAATTCAGAATCTTACCGTCCGCTGAAACGGATCAATTTATCTTTCCTTTTAAAGCCTCAATCATAATTATACGGCATTGCAGGATCCATTCATCAAATTCTTATTCACAAAAGTCGATAAGTTAACGGTTTTCATTTTGTAAATTCAATTTCAGAACTGTGACACTCGCACTAGTGATGTGCCAGCGCGATATCGATATTTCACGCCGCTCTTTTTAACGGTTTTGCAATCTGTGCGAAAAAATATAATGGTCTATCAGCTGCATATTGTTGGGTGCGAACTAAAATGCAGAAAATTTATAAAAATGCAAAATCCTGCCGTACTAGCTTAGCGGTTTGCTTCACAAAAGGGAAAATTATGAACATGTGTATAGTGTTTCATGACTAAAAACTTTTGTGTTGCTCTGAAAGCAAAACTCATGAACTTTTCCGGCGCGTATCCTTCGTAATATTTTCAAAGTAAAAATATTTAATATAGGTTGTGCTGATTTGTGTGCAAACTAGATGCAATCGTGTTGGTTTAGTATACAGTTTGCTCAAAATGTCAAAATATTATACTGTAATCGTTTTTAACGATTTAACTCATATAACCTACCACTATTACTGTAATGTCAATCGAGTTAGCACCATTTTTTTCCGTTGAGAAATAAAAATAAAGGTTTATTTTCTTGAAAATTAAATTAAAATAGTAATAAAAAATAGTTTTGTCGAGTGTAGTAAGCCAGCACTATCCGGCAGCAATGCGGCATCGTTAATCAGAGTCTCCGTTGTTAATATCACAAATATTTATCTTTGGCCGACAACGTAAATGAAAATGTCCATTGGTGGCTCACCTGGCCGTAATTAATTATAATGAAACGTCTAAAGTATCAAGATCCTTGTTTAATTGTATTTTAAATTAATAATGGCAGATTTTGATTATGAGTTTAGTTTTGTATTTACTGTGATTTACGTCAAATTATGCTTTCAATCTAACAAAATTACCACATTACCGTAAAACTTTCAAACGGTGTGAATAGAAGATTAAGCTTCTGAGTGTGAGTTGCAGTAGCCTAATGTGTAAGGCGTCTACTTATCCAGAAAACGCAGGTTCAAATGCCACTCGCAGCTAAATTTTTCTTCCCTCAAAAATCATCTTGACTCATTGACGTTGCTTTTGTCCAACTATATTGGTATTCAGTCCATTTTGATTTCAGCTTAATTCAAGTGTCACTCGTCTGCCTAGGTTACCGTTACTTAATCGTAAAGATCGACCAGCGGCCGTATTACGACGTCTTAAAACCAGGCTTGTTCCAGTGAGTGAAAGAGACAGAGCTATACAAGTCGTCTAGCGCCACCTCGTTCGCTCACTGGAACAAGACTGGTTTTAAGACAATATAATACGGCCGTGCGATTGTTATGATTTAACTTGAGCCTGTGACAAAACGAATGCATACCAATTGAATCTAAATAATCTAATAGAACCAACGGACGATCGCCTAATTGCCTATAGTACCTACTCATTAACAAGTGGACGAAACCTTATACGTAATAACGAATTCTGTAAAAGTGCAATTTTTTTACAACGTAGATGTCAAATAAACATCACCTGATGATGCGCGATCACCGTAGCACAAATACCCCAGCAACAACAGAACTCTTGCGCGTTGCCGATCCTGCAGTAAAGAAAATACTAAAAAATATTTATATCTTTATTAGCTTTTCAGCAAAGCTAATAACTACCTTTTGTCTTAATGACATGACCCACAATATGTTCCACTAATTAACCCGAGCAATACAAGAGAAATGCCAACTATACTTAATCTTATAATAATTACGAAGTTCAACATACTTAGTCTGTCTCTTCTTCATTAAATCTAACTAACTTATCAGTTATATGGATTTAATGAATATTCTATCTTTACTGTATGATGAATAAATATATGTATCATTCAATATACATAGAAGACTTACTTTCTTATTATTTCATGGTTACGGTTATAATAAAGAAAAATCGAACCACGTGTAACCAAAAAGATTTAAACGATTTTAATAGATCGCTAAATAGTACTCGTAATATTGTTTACCTTACTTGAAACCTATTTGATATAACGGTATCAAACACCTCTGTTTCGCATCAGGTCTTAAACTTGATTCTTCATTTTGATAAAAAATTATTATTATAAAAAGTATTGTATTTTTTCATATGGTATGGAATTTTATTTGATGCGAATTACTAAAACTGTTAAAACATATACTTTACATAATCTACAGAATTTCTAGATCGCTGCTTTCGTAGTACTATCATTCTGATTGCTGGAATTCTGTTATGTTAAAGTTAAAATCTACGCTCTCAAAGTTAAACATGCATAAATTTACAATAAATCATTTTATTAAAAATCCACCTTATCCCATGAAAATCCAGCATCAAAGAAAAAAAATCAATTACACAAATTGCGAGTATCAAGAAGGTACGAACTCCAAACTCGATTGACATTCAAATAGAAAAAGAAAATCCCGTGTTTCACGACAAGTTTAGCCGATAAATCATTGAAACAGTTATAATTTCAGTGAAATCTGATTATGATGGAACGTCTGAAAGAAACATCCGAGGTGAGATCACACAGAGTATGATATTGTACTGGAGAAATAAGACGCGTTATTGCTCTGATTTTATGAGTTTTGGTACCTCAGATGCTTAGGTACTCATTGTTTTAATTGTCACAAACACAAAGTCAAGTTTGAACTATACAACTCTACTTGCTACAAACGATATTTGCACCAATGTACTTGTAACATTTTAGATAAGACCTTAATAAAAAATTTAAATTGACTGTGCCATTATTCAGAAATTGTTTAAATTCATTGGAAAGAATTGTTAATTTCTTTTTTGAGTCTGATCAGTTTTCCAATAATGCAATCTGAAATCAAAAATAAAACTTCACATTAACCGTTTGAGTTTCATTTAAAAAAACAATTGTAGTTTAGAAACTATGCAAAAATTCTCCAAAACACTGCTAGCTAATTTCCAATGAATTCCTTCAAATTAAAGTTTTTATAAAAATATGCTCCAGGCGAGGCTCGAACTCGCAACCCCGGCATTGCTCACACGACATACTGCTTATAAGTACCGTGCGCTAACCAATTGCGCCACTGGAGCTATGAGTACACACACCGATTAGTGCTTCTCTCTCTATAATACTATTGTCTTTAGTAACACTCATCAACATCACCAACAACATCATTACAATAGCTGTCATAACAATGAATAGAAGAATGTTGAAAACGGTTCTGGATTAATTTGTTTAAGCGGAAGAGTATGCCAAAAGTCGATGTGGGTTTGTTTTAAGGAAAGGCAATTCCGATGCGCTTGAAAAAATAATTAGAAACAAACTTTTACAACAATCCAAACCACACAAATAGTAGAAAAAGTCATGTCAAATGTACGCTTAATGTGTAATGTAAATGTTAAAGTGTAATGTACACTTTCTGTGATGCAGAATGTTTTCAAAACAATCAACATTGCAGAAAAAATAATAAATGTCTAAGAGACATTCCAGTCACCATCAGCGATTCTCTTACAGATTCAAGCTGCCAAGTGATTTGTTCCTAGCTCTTTTAGGGTTGCAAATTTCAAAGAAGAGTCTAATAAGTTACATACCTTCGAAATAAATTAGCACTAGAACCCGACCATTTGTGCTTTTAACCATTTTGTCCAACCATAATTGACACAGGACAACCTATCTACCTCCCATCACCACTTAATCTATGACATAACCCAGAATTAAATTTGCAAATGGCTCGAAAGTTAACTACGGAATGGTACTAGAAATTGATTAATGCCCTGAGCGAGATCAAACAATTATTGAATTGAATTATAACAGATATTAGCAGAGTTTCCTGATGTTTTTCAACGAGTTCTGTTGGAACTTGTTGGCGAAGTCTCCGCTGACATTTGTCTTTATTTAGGAGACAGGCCGACGTTGATTGAGCCCGGCGACGGCGACGGCTCAACAATGATAAATATATAATTTGTGCCTATAGGAGTAGCTTAATGGTGGCTGACATTTTCAGGACTTGGTGATGACTTTAGTTTAAGTACTAAATCTTATGATACTTAAACTGAAGTTAGTAGGTTAAATGATCAATTAAGTAATGTAAAACCCAGCATACTGTAGTACTGTCCCTTACGTTTTATTCATTTCGAGACAACGACCTCTCCACCTGACGTCCAGCTCTTCCGATTCAAGGCAAATGTATGTATGGTCGTTAGTTTATAGAGCGCGCCCCGCTAACCTCACGATACCTCATCGATTATAATGTAAAAGGAATTACGAGTACTACACTACTCTACTAAGGATTAATCAAGATTATAAGCTACGCCAAATTACATCCAATTAGTTTAATAGTTTTTGAGTAAAAAGGTTACAAACATGCTTTCAAACTTTCCATTTACTTATAGTCCCTTTTTTTTTTTTTTTTTTGCGTGGTAAAATCATCAAATGAGTCCTCCCACCCAGGGCAGGGCGGGAGGGACTGTCAGACTTGTACTGACTAAAATCCACGGTGTCCTTCACTAGCCCTTTACGTACCGGGGTCACGGTAATCCCTTGGTCCCGCGACCCCGGCAGGCTTTGGCCCTCTACAGGCCCCGTCAATATGCTGACACTCTTTGAGGCGCGCGTGGAACACAACGCGCCGTCGACCCGGGCATGGTCCATGGTCGGACAGCAAGTCGCCCATTACTCGCTGCCCGCATGCCCGCGCTTACGGTGGCCGGAGATCGTCCTGCGACGTCCGACGCCGTGGGCGTCTACCACTGCGGCTGGGGTGGAGGGAGGACGCTGTCCTCTCCCTAAGGCGGCCCGCCTCCTCCTTCACGAACATGACTGCTTCGCAGAAGGAGGCGACCGCTTCCCACTCCGTCTCGCCCCGCAGCATGGCCTCGACCAATGCCGGGCGCGAGAGGTCTCCGCCTATCGCCGTCGTGAGGACACGGCGGTGCTCTGCCCAAGCGGGGCAGTCCTGCACCGTATGCTCCACCGTGTCCTCCGGACGATCCTCGCAGTGGTGACACCCAGGCGTTTCTTCCCTCCCTATCAGACACAGGAACCTCCCGAAACTTCCGTGTCCGGTGAGGACCTGCGTCATGCGGTAGGTAAGGACGCCGTGACGCCTATCCAGCCACTCCTCAAAGAGGGGTCTTACCGCCGCGATTGCGGCGTGCCCGGACCTCGGTTGCGACAGTCGCTCCCTCCATACTGCCCTGAGATCACGCCGGAGCTCTTCCCGCCGCGCCTCGACTTGTCGAGGCAGCGGGGATTCGCCCCGACGCTGCGCCTCCACGCGCCATTCATAGACGCGCTGGAGGGCAGTCGCCTCCAGATCCCAGGGCAGCAATCCTGCTAGGAGGTTGGCTGATTCACCGGCGATCGTGCGGTATCCCCGGATCATCCGGATAGCCATGACCCTCTGGCATGCGACCAGCTTGAGTGGTCGCGTCCGGATGCTTAGGGCCCACACGGGGGCCCCGTAGAGGGCCATGGACCGCACGACACCGGCGTACAGCCTCCGGCAGGAGGCATTTGGCCCGCCGAGATTGGGCAGGAGCCGCTTGAGAGCGGCTGCTGCCCGGTTCAGCCTTGGGGCCAAATGCAGGAAATGCTCCCTGAAGTTCCACCGGCTGTCGAGGACGAGTCCCAGGTACTTCATCGTCCTTCCGACGCCGATGCGAACCCCCTCCACCGTAATGTGGGACTCTGAACGTGGCGCGTTCAGACGGCCATGAAAACACATGGCCTCCGTTTTGTGCAGCGCCACGTCGAGTCCCAACTGCCGGATCCTATTAGCGACTGTCGCTACCGCCTGCGTCGCCACGTCGGCCGCCGCCTGGTGCGACTCTCCCTTCGCCAGGACGAGCGTGTCGTCGGCGTAACAAATTACGCCGACGCCGTCAGGGAGGTCGCCGCGCAGCACCCAGTCGTAACCGATGTTCCACAGGAGCGGCCCCAAGACCGATCCCTGTGGAACACCGCACGACATCTCTCGCCGGTTCCACTCTCCCCGGTGACCGGGGTAGATGACGGCTCTGTCCGTCAGGTAGTCCTCGACTATACGACGGAGGTAGGTCGGCACCCGGTGATACCGGAGTGCCTCCCTGATGCAACTCCAGGGCAGGGTGTTAAAGGCATTGGAGATGTCTAAAGACACCCCCAAGACGACCCTGCCCCGGGAAACCGCATCCCCCGTCGTGAGGGCTCTCACGCGCGTGATCGCATCCACCGTCGAGCGCCCCCTGCGGAAGCCAAACTGGCTCTCCGCAAGGTCCGGGCCCACCCGATTCAGGTGCCCGACGAGGCGGTTTGCAATGACTCTTTCAAAGAGCTTGCCCACCTCGTCGAGCATCACGATGGGCCGGAATGCGGACGGAGAGTCCGCAGGGCGCCCGGGTTTCTGGATCAGGACCAGTTTCCCCGTCTTCCAACGAAGTGGGAACTGGCCCCTCTCCAGGCACGCGCTAAAGAGCCCACCCAGTCGAGGCCCGAGAGTCCCCGAGGCCAGGGCCCAGGCTTTTCCTGGCAAGCCGTCGGGTCCTGGGGCGGTATTTTTGGCTTTGAGCCGTTGTACCGCCACTCTCAGGTCTACCTCGGTCACCTCCGGAGCGTCGTAGACGTCGTCGTCGCTGTGGTCCGCGTTTGCGTCAGCTTCAGGCACCGCCGGAGACGGAACCATGGGCGGGGGGGTGTGCTCCTCCCGCGAGGGGAACAGGGCGCTCACCACGTCCTCCACGAACTGAGGCTGGAGACTCTGCGTCAACGGGGGAGCCCAGGGGCGGAGCTTCTCTCTCACCCACTTATAGGGCCGGCCCCATGGGTCCCCGTCCAGAGCCTCCAGCATCTCCTTGCGGGCCAATTCCTTGGCCCGCCAGATCTCGTCGCGGAGGGCGGTCTTCGCTGCCCTGTAGCCATCCTGCAGCTCCGTCTCTACAGCCACCGCATCCGGAGGTCGGGTGCGGCGCCTGCGGAACCTGGTGTACCGGCGTCGCGCGGCAACGCACGCCTCGCGCAGCGCTGCTAGCTCGCGCGACCACCAGTACAACTGACGCCGGGCGCGTCCTAGCCGAACCCGGGGCATGGCCACGTCGCAGATCTCCGACATGGCCTCCTGGAACCACCCCGCCTCGTCGTTGATGTCGGCAGGCCTGTCCGGTGGTGACACCCAGGCCTGCACGATCGAGGCTTCCAGGAATAGCTCCCGGTCCAGCTGCTTCAGCGCCCATCGCGGACCACTTGGGTTCCGTCGGACCGGCGCGTCTGAGGTCTGGGCGGAGACGTCGAACCGGATATACCGGTGGTCGGAATAGGTCTCCACCTCCTCTACAACGCGCCAGTCTGTGACGCGCGGCGACAGGCCAGAGGTGGCGAACGTGATGTCCACCACCGAATCGCCCGTCCACCGCACGCACGTGGGGACGGAACCCCGGTTCTCGATGACTAGGCCATGCGCCAGGGCCCAGTGCTCGAGCATCCTGCCCCGCGTGTAGTCCGTAACCCGGGAACCCCAAGCCACATTTTTGGCGTTGAAGTCCCCGAGGACGAGCGCGGGGAGGGAACCGAAAGCGACGACGACGTCTCCCAGCTCCGATAGGGAGTCCTGGAACTCGGCGATAGTTCGGTTCGGGGAGAAATAAACGCCTATCACGGCGATCTCCCCGAACCGTGCTGCGACGATCCCACGCCCTCTCTCGACGCGATCGAGGGGCGGGGTACCGGCGGCGGCCGACGAGATGAGGGTCACCGAGCCGTTCAGGTCCGCCACCCAGTCATTCCTGGGCGGGACAAAATACGGCTCGGCGACCACGGCGACATTTATCAACCACTGCGCCATGCTCTGGAGCAGGAGATCCTGAGCAGCGGCGCAGTGGTTGATGTTCGCCTGGAGGAAGCGCAATGGAGCCATTAATCGGAGTCCATTGCAGCCTCCTCCAGGGCCCTCGGCGAGGGTGCGGCCACGGCGGCAGCGGCGGCGGCGGCATTGGCGGCGGCGGCGGCGGCAGTGGCGGCGGCGGCGGCAGCAGGAGCTGCGGCAGCGGGAACGGCGGTAGCAGAGGGCCTACCTCTGCTCCTGGTTTTAGCGGGCGGGGCGCAGGACTTGCCCCCTGCCCGGTGATCGGCCGGCTTGCCAGCCGCCGCACATGCGAAGCAGTGCGGCGGGGCGGAACACGAGCCGGCCTTGTGACCGGGCTGACCGCAGCGGAAGCAGTCGTCGCTGCGGTCGACCTCCGAGGTGCACTTGCATGCCGCGTGGTTACCCACTTGGCAGCGGAAGCACCTCAGAGGCCTGGGCTCCAGCAGTTTTACCTGCGCGGACACCCAGCCAACCAGGAGCCTTCGGCTCTCCTCTATCTTTTTGGCCGCCGGTACGGGGCAGCTGACTGTAATGGTCAGCAGCCCCGCGAAGCCAGGGCGTAGGATGCCTGCCTTGACTTGGTCGGCAGGGCATTCTCCAGCCCTGGCAACGGCGGCCACTACCTCCCCCTCCGAGACCGAGTCGTCCAGGCCCATAATGCGCAAGTCAGCGCGTTTAATGGGCCTGGACACCCGGGCCTCCTCCGCGTCTAGGGACGCTCTGAGCCTTTCGGCCAGAGCGTCAGCGGTAGGGCCGCTGGCCGCGCCGGGGATGGACAGAAGTCTGGCCCCCGTCGCGGTGACGTGCACCCGGAGGCCCCCGTCGACTCCCAGCTCTCGGAGGTCCACCGCCTCCCTCGCCTTCGCGAACACGTCGCGGTAGGTCACTCCCCTCTTGACCGCTTCCGGCTGCAGAGTTATTACTACAGCCGCGGTCTTAGGGGCGCGAAGTCTAGCCGCGACGGTTCGTCTTCCGCGCTGCCGCCGCCGCCGCCTCTGCCTCTTCTTGGCAGCCTTCTCTCCAGCCACCTGCCATTCGGCGTCGGCTGGAGGAGGCTGTGGAGACAGCTCGGTCGCTGCCGCCGCCGGGGCACTCCTCTTCTTTGCCGCCGATGTTTTTGGAGCGGAGGGGGCTGCTGCGCTCACCGACGAGGCCGGTATTTTGGGAGCTGTCGCTGCCGCCGGGACACCCCTCGCCGAGACCGCCCTTGTCGGTGCCTTCTTCCCCGGGGCCTGTTTTGGCGGTGCTGAAGGCTTCGCCGCAGCCAGGACAGCGTTGCTGTCCTCTGTTGGCGCGGGCAGGACGCCCGGCTCCTTGTTTCGCTTCTGCGTCTGCGTCTGCTGAACCTCCTCCCGGCGGCCTGCCTTTTGCAGCCCGGCCAGTTCTGTCTTTAGATGGAGGTTCTCCTTCTGGAGAACCTCCATCGCAGCCGTCAAACGGGCGACCTCCGCCCGCATTTGGGACATTTCGTCCGCTGTCGTCGGTGATGCGGGCGGAGCCTGGCCGAGGCTAGCCGCCGCCACTGCCGCCATGATCGTGGCCGTGGCCGCTCCCGCGGCCCGATCTTTGGTGGCCCTTTTCCCCGGCTTGTTTGAGGCCAGTGAGCGGACGGCGGCCCTGATGGTCTCTTCTAGGGAGGGCTCCGCGCTGCCTCTTCCTCCGGTCCTGCCTCGGCCTTTACCCCGCACACTGGTGGGGATCTTCCGGCCCGAGGCAGGCTCGTCGTCCTCGGACGACGAGTGGGGCCGCTTGAGGAAGCGTTTCCTCCTCTTGGCGGCCCCTGTTCCTCCGCGCCTTGAGCCAGGGCTCTGGGCGCTCATGGCGTCTGACGAGTCGGACTCCGACTTAGAGGTCAGCACCATGCTCTCGTTTCGAGCGGCACTCTGTGCCCGCTCTGTCGGTGCCGGTGAGGCGGACGTGCTGGACAAGTCCAGCGACTCCACCTCACAGGCACGTGAGCCACCTTGGCTCGCTGCGGCGACTGCCGGTTGTTGGGGGGGGGATTTTTTTAAATTCTCCATATAATTCCCACGAGTGTGGGGGAAAAACGGTCCATCTAGGCAGAGACCCCTGTACCTAGGTAAGCCTACAACATTTTTTACTCGCCAGGGGGTCGGCCGGTACCCTGGCGAGGGTAGCACTAGCGACTGATTGTTCAAAAGAACTCCCGTCAGCCATACATCTCCTCGCGGTGCTCCGCCGCTTGAGATTCGGGGTGACTTTTTATAGAGGTTTTCTACCTCGCGGCCCGGGCGGTTAAGCCAAGGCCCTCGGCCCCCGTCGAAAGTCAGAGACGTGATCCTGACAATCTTCGGGGCTACGAGAATAGCGGTGGCAAGAGGAAGTGGGAGTGCAATACCTCCTCTTGCCTGCCCGGCGGCAGGGTAAGTGCACGCCGAGCCCGCTCTTGCTCCAACCACTGTGCCCTCTGCTGAGCAGAGGGACACGTGGTGGAGCGACGCGACAGGACATTGGCATACGGGCAAGGAGACCCCATAGGGGAGTACTTGCCCGCATCCCGGGGCGCACCGTCCCGAGAATCTGGGCTTCCCCCCGGACGTATCCGGAAAGGAACTTCCAGCCTCGGGCACTCGAGGAGGTTTCCTGTCCTTAGCACCCCACTTATAGTCCCTAGTTAGATTTACAAAAGATAAGCACGACACAGATAGTGCCAATCAAGGCCTTGCCAACTGAAACAATCTATTTCTAGCCTCAGCAACAAAGTCACAAATTCAGATATACAAAATAACGTAAAAAAAAGTTGTGATCACAATGAAAAGATAATCGTAAAAGCTGAACACGTAAAAATAAGAAAGGTTGTGTTTTTGTCACAAATTCAATGACGGATGTGTAAGAACGACTGTTTATCGACATACACGAAATGTTGACAGCCTGTCCTTCAGGCAAATCTGGAAAAGATAGATAGTTTTGTGTTTCAGTTCTAGAATTAAACGATTTTCTTATTTTGTGTTGTTATGGTAACAGGGGAATAATTCGTTCGTTTCTTGTTTCTTCATTTTAACCGCGATACTTTTAAAATCCCCTCCCTTTATTATTTATGCTCTTTTCAAAATGTTTAATGGTAAAAACTGAAAAGCACAAAATGGCGGAATTCGTATGATTGCAGGTCCAAACTAGTGCGCTAGAAACCAGCATCATCATCATATTAGCCATAGGATGTTCACTGCTAAAGATATAATAGATTTCCAAGAGAACCGGTTGGAAGAAGATCATAGAACATAAGGCCCCATTGGCCATAAGTTCTGCGTGATAGAAACTATGGGTTAATTTCTTTATTGGGGACCAAACACGAGACGAAACTGTTCTCATCTCTCTGTTCAATCCATTCACAATTTTTGCTTCCGTGCAGTGAGGTTGTGTATACTGCTCCTTTTATTCCGGTACTCATTACCGTCAAAGGAAATAGGTTATTGTGCCACTCGCAAGCGTGTCTTGCACTGTGTACTTTACGCGTTTTTTATCTTTGAGCAAACTTGCTGCTGCTATGTTGCGTTAACTATCATAATTAAACACACAATGTGAGTATTTTGTTGATCTCATCATCAGCCTATAAATGTTTCCACTGCTGGGACACAGGCCTCGTCTCTACGATAGGGAGTGGGCCATAATCCACCAAGCGGGCCCAGTGCGGGTTGTTCGAATTTTTGGTTCTAGGACATGCCGGTTTCCTCACGATGTTTTCCTTCACCGTTTTAAGAGTTGATCTAGCAAAAGACAATACACATTTGTTCCCAGAATTTAAAAAAAAAACGACGGTGTATGTAAAATTTCATTTTTTTGAAAAATGCTTTCGATGGCCGTATGTTTAACAGCGCACGTTAATATTATTGTATGATATATTAAAACCTAACATTAATCCTCCAACAGAATCACAAATTCAACTACACATAAATGTACATCAATCGTTACCTCGTGATAATCTCGCTGTCCCAGCCTTTAGCAGTGGTCCTCTCGCACATAAATCAAGTCAGCCAGGTCTCCTCCTTCCTAATCCGCACGAAATTGAAGACATCACGTCAACAAAGCCTGTGTGACTCTGAAACAGAACATCAAGACAATCAAATGCTACGTGACACCGGTACTGAAGAACAGCTTATTTTTTTACTTTACGATGACGACTGAATTTTCAGAACCCATTAGCACCATTTGCCATTCAAAATGTGTTTTGGCGAATCCCTTTGGCAAATGACTGCTGCTTATTTTATCAATTATCTATTATGTTTTTTTCTCGATTCAAAACGATTTGAATATCGTCTTACCTTTAAACAAAGGCCGAATCAACTTCAGACGTTTTACGAAACGATTTTGGACAACGCTTTCGTAATTCTATCTGCCTTTCAAATAAATATCTACATAGTTGGCTTCTTTGATCTTTTAAAAAAGAACTTGATATTATAATAGCGGCTCAGTGTAACAGCTATTTATGGAAATAAAATCTTCTTACTTGATTTGAATTATAATATTTTTGATAGCGGATTTGGAAGGAGAAAATTGAAGATTGTAAAAAGGTCAAAGTACCTTTTCCAAGACGCGGTGTTTCGGTTTCTGTAAAAATAGGTGTATCCTTTTCTAGATTATCTAATGTAAAAAATCCATTTTCCTGCATCTATCACTTACAACTTTTTCTACATTTATTTTAAATCTTAAAAGCCTTTGTCAAACAGACAGGCGTGACGAATGCGAAGCGTGACGTTTTTATTTGTAATGTATGGAATTATTTGAATCTAGTCACGTAGAAAAGCGAAAGCGATCCGATAGCGCGACAGAACTATCGGACTGACGTCTCGCTTCGGTTCGGTATCGCTTCGGAAACGCTTCGCTTTCGACTGTCTGTTTGACAAAGGCAAAATAGTTAAGCGCTGCACGCTGACCGCACCCACTTCAGGGCAGTCAGCCTCATGCTTGTGCCAATGTTTAAGTTCCTGTCCCAGTCTCATCCGAGCCCTCCCCCGGCACCAACAATGTCGCCAGCCCATCCAAAGTTTAAACCCTATAACCCCTCGAATCGATGCACTTACTTACATAAAGCCAGTGGCAGTTCGGCTAAGACAGGCGCTATGCGGTCCTAGCCCGACACTTAATATTAGCTCGCGTGGCCCGCATAGTTTAGTCTGAACGTGTGAACGTGGGAACGTCGAACTAGTATTGCATTTTACATTGTAAGCTATTGGAATTTAAATGATCAATTTTTGAATAGAAAAAAAAAGTTGTTAGTTGTGTGTTACTTTTTCACGACATACCGGCTAAATTGATTTGGATGAAATAGTGGCTTTGGGGACTTCTCCAAAAGAATAAACGTTGACTTAGAAAAAACATATGAATACAAAAAAAAGATACTGATGGTAAAGGCAAACAAACATCATCATCATTATAATGTCCATATCCTTGGGATCGACTTAGCATGTTGTCTCTTTCGTACTTTTATATCACTTTTCATCTCAGGACTCACCTAAAAAGCAAAAAAGATTGACAGACGAACAGACGGACAGATGACAGCGGAGTCTTAATAAAGTCCCGTTTTCCCGTTACCCTAAAAACAAATTTGATGGTCCCAAGAAAGAATCACAAACACTGGAACTGCAACTTTCCCTATCGAAGCGTTTTCAATTTACAGTCTATAAATAAAATGCACTTTATCATTTATTTCGTAACGAAAGCAAAACAACGCTATTTATTTTTCATTACTGATGTTGAAAGTGAGGCGGACGCTCAAATAAAAACGTCGATGGCATTCAGATTACTGTCGTTGCATTCTAGTGCAGTTTGATTTATTTATGAGCTAGCTTTTGCCCGCGACTTCGTTCGCGTGGAATAGTGACTTCCGGCAGATTTTTGTTTTTTTTTGTAATAAAAACTATCCTATGTCCTTTCCAAAGTTCCAAACTATGTCAGTACCAAATTTTACACAAATCAGTTCAGTGTTATAGGCGTGAAGAAAAGACAGACAGACAGAGTTACTTTCGCATCTATACATATAATAAATCTGTAGAAGGGTCAATTCTGTACATTGAAAATATTGAAAAAATAAATAGCGGGTGTGTTGCTGGATCGATACCAAACCCAAATATGTGATTAAAAATTTTTTGTCTGTCTGTCTGTCTGTATATGCAGGCATCACGTGAAAACTAACGGTTCGATTTCAATGAAACTTGGTATAATTATACCTTATTATCTTGGGCCTAAAATGGAAAACTTTCTATCCTGGAAAAATACGTAGAAAAAAAAAACTTATTTTTCATTTTTATTCATAGACTTTGTTCTGTAGAAACGCAATCTCTTTAATTATTATAGGCTTAGCCGTATTTGGGTCCAATAGATATTTATAAGATGTCATTGTCAGAGTTACTCAAAATGGAGAAATAAACCATCCACGCGAAGACCGACATCCGCGCGGACGGAGTCGCGGGCGGAAGCTAGTTTATAATATTAGTTTGGATATTCATCTTTCGTAGCTTGACATGGGAAATAAAAAATATAAATGAATATTTTTATCCGATTTAAAATCATCTAGTAACATTCACTGTCGACACCATCTTCTTTTTTTATGAATTTCAGATACAATTACTCGGTTCAAGAAAATATTTGTATTTATCTTTATCCTGTTAGATTGGAAGCGGACCCAACAGTTGGGAGAAAGTATTTGCATGCTTTCTGCATGCTTGCTTTTTGCATGCATGGAGCATTGCAAGCATGCAGAAAGCATTTGCATGATTTTTGCGTGGTGAATCAAATCCTCCATTCACTACTCCATACACAGTAGCTTTATCATGATCTTGAAGCAAAGACTTGTTAACTCAAAGAAGTAAAGCAGGATACTTAGCAAGGTCATCATCATCTTCCAGCCCTTTTTTCATTTTACTTGGGGTCAGTGCAACACGTTTTCTTCTTCCATTCTCCCTTATCAGACGTCACAGGATCATTTACTCCTTTTTCTTTCATATCATTCCTTAGACAATCCATCCATCTTTTCCTTGGTCTTTAAGAAAAATATTGAATGCGTCAAAGAGCTGGGAGGCGAAGTGGTGTTCATTAACAAAGATTTAAGACCCAAGCAGAGATAAACCTAGTGGTGACTTAGGGAAAGAAAGGTAACGAAGGTAAAACATTACAAGTTTATAAACCACTATACTCAAATATTAGAAATTGATTAAACAGTAAAGCTCGATTTATCTCTCTCAGGGAGCCATTTTGTTCGCAAAGCTTAAGTAGACTTACAGTGTGAGCACTGTTTAATTAGCAGGTAGGTCTCGTTCATTAATCATGATAAATATTGAGAATTTCTAGTTGTTGGGTATATTACAGTGTCACCTAGCCATATGCTCTATCTCGCTGGGTTCATCGACCGTTGACAGGTGACTAAAACATACTAGTTCCTCGTTTAACGAATAAAGTCCATGGCCCCATCAACTTTTGAAGTCATGTCAACACCAAAGATGTATACTGTTAGATCCAACATATTATCTCTCTCAAAATGAAGTTTCGTTTTGCTCACGCTGCAAATCGTGACAATTGTCCCTGTCTGAACGTGCTTACATACAATCTAAGTTCACTGAAAGCAAATCTAACATATAAATCTTCGATGCAAAAGGCGCGACATAAATGCTGTATTAATTCGTGACCTTCTCCTGCTAAACCACTTACATATATCACTTCAAAATGATTACTAGCGTAATGGCACTTGCCACAAATCCTGGGCAACATAAAATGCAATATAGGCAAACAAATGGAGGCCATATTAAATAGGGCAAGTTTCAGGTGTAGGTAGTAGTAACAGGGCAGGGTACCCGAGTCAGACAAGTGAAGGGCCGCGCTTAAGAGCTCATTCCGCGAAATTAAGCAAGGGAGTACGTCTAAGTCGGACGGCTTAAGGTCTGATATGTGGGCCAAGGTGGGAGGCGAAGCGTCGGATGTCTGATTGTGATCTGCTTAACGTGATGTAACAGGCATTTTCTTTGTAAAGTTAAATATTGTATTTATATCTTTCCGGTTCTTTCACAAGGAAAGAGGATTTGGTCCATAACTGTGAGCTCCTAATTAGAGAATACTTATTTATGATTCACAAACGAGGCTCTCTGTTGGTTGCCGAATTTTTATTACCAGCTTCACACGGGTGTAAAATAAAATACAGCCTATAACATTCAGGAATAATGTAGCTTTCTACTGGTGAATACACTTTCGAAATCGATTTAATAATTTCAGAGATTATTCACTACTTAAAAACTTACAAACTTGACCTCTTTAGAATATAAGAGTAGATGACGTAGAGACTTTTAGCAAAGGTTGGATTTAATATCATTTCACACAGTCAATAAAATGAACATGTTCTATTATCATAAAAAATAAATAAATTCCTTGTTATATCTGTGCCGTCACTTCCATGTGTGACGTCACCTGTCACTCACTCGCTTCTGGCACTGACTTATGCCACATGTGAGGGCAACAGGACAGAAGCCTTAAATCGCGTTAGTGTTTATAATGCCCGCCCTGCGCTCCCGCACCCCTCGCCCCTTGTTACCGGAATAATCGAGAATAATCGGGATTGAACCGGATTTGGGCAGTTCTCTCTAGATAGGAACGGAACAAAAACATTGTAATTACTTGGAGGTACTACTTTTACGAGAAAAAGAAAACATGTAGCAAAAACTGTCTTTTTTTACATTAATAAGTATTAATACGTACGTGTTTTTTAACTAATGGGAAAGCTTAATAATTGTCATTCATCATGAAAAAGTGTCTTACAGGTTCTCCATGTTAGACAATTTTTAAAAGACCTAGAATTTTAATAACTCTTTCTTAAAAATAAAATAAAAATGTAAAGTTATTAAGTTCTTTTCTAAACAGTTTTCAGTCACCTTATCAAGGTGAATTATACCTAGATACAAAAATAGCTCTTCAATCATTCTCAAAGACACTAAGTCTGTCTAATGAAGTGATGACCCTTGTTAGTCGTATAAAGTGAAGTACCTCTCAAGCGCTGAACTTAGCATAATTTAAGACTTTAAAGAACATCTTGAAGACGTCCTTATCGTTAGGCTTACTGTTTTTAACCAAGGTTAACAATAATGACCTTTATCGATTGCCAGAACTTTCTCCACATTGTAAGGTATTTTAGATTTTTTTTTAATCCAAGATCATCGTGAAAAGACCAATTTCTCGTTAGTATTTCAATCTTCGTCTCGTATCGACTTTGCCGTTTATTTTGTTCATTATTTTTATTTAGACCCCGCCTTAAGCTTTTTCATTTCTTAAGCGCTCCCTAAATATTATATTGCTTGTTGTGACTTTAATTTTTTTTAGTCTTTGTAACTTGATCCCTTAAAAATTGCTTTGAAATTTTAAAATAAAACCGGCCAAGAGCGTGTCAGGCCACGCTCAGTGTAGGGTTCCGTAGTTTCCCGTCCGTTACAATAAGTGTTAACAAATAGCCTTTTTTTAAACTTGTGTGTTAAAAAAAGGTTATTTGTTACGTTGACATTTTGAACTTTGATAAAAAGGGAACCCTAAAAACGGGCCCACAAAGGACGGTGATAACTAAAAAAACCCTCAATATAAATTTGAAAAGACACAATAACAATTTCCCACAAACCTTTATCAAATAGCTATTTTATTTTAATCGAAAAGAGTAAGTAGTTCAGGTAGCGATTATGCACTCTAAGAACATATATTTTAAGTAGTAGCAAATTTTTACCACAGGTAGGTCATGAAAGCACGAAGACATCGACTTTTAAAATTGACGTCATTACGCAACGCCATCTATCGAACCATTTATGAACTGGTTTTTACCTTAACATTTTATGCGTTTGATAACTTTGGAATGCGCGAACCGATTTCAATAATTCTTTTTTTGTTTGAAAGAAGATACGTTCAGAATAATGAAATACGTAAACGAAGTTAAAAAAAATGCTTGTATATATGATTAAATAATTGATTATACTACAAACTTAGTCCAGGAATTTTGTACCACCTTCTTGTTTTTTTTGCACAAAAACTGTTCTTTCCATCAAGTTCAAAATAATTTTCCTAGAAAGTCCTTATAAAGTTCTACTTTCCAGATTTTTTTCATATTTTCTAAACTTATGGTTCAAAAGTTAGAGGGGGGGGGACACATTGTTTTTGACTTTAGGAGCGATTATTTCCGAAACTATTGACATCATCAAAAAATGATCTTAGTAAACCCCTATTCATTTTTAAATACCTATCCAACGATATATCACACGTTAGGGTTGAAATTAAAAAAAAAATCACTTTCTATTTTACATATAGGGGGGCTACCCTAAAAAAACATTTTTTTCCAATTTTTATTTTTGCACTTTGTCGGCGTGATTGATATACATATTGGTACCAAATTTCAGCTTTCTAGTGCTAACGGTCACAGAGATTAAGCGAGGACGGACAGACAGACAGACAGACAGACATGGCGAAACTATAAGGGTTCCTAGTTAACTACGGAACCCTAAAAAGAGAGTTGATATGTTTTCGTGTAGAATAATAATGTGCCTAGTTTTAAAGCTATGATATTTTAAGAACTTTTCTTGCGTACCACGTTTTTGTAATAGCTTTCGATCAACTGGAACGAAGAAATTAAATTTTATTTTATTTTATAAGTTTTGAAGATCAAATTGAGCGTTATAACTTTTTCAATTATATCTCATCTAAAATTACTACTATCAGTCCTATTTTAAATTATTTCATGTTCTTTTAATATATTTTACAGTCCACATAACAGTCAGACAAAAGTGCACTCTAACATTTAACCTCAGGTGCAATGTCATTTAACAGATAGATACATGTGCTGGTAAATCAGCCTATTTTGAACAAATTACTTTTGATTTTAAAACCCAGCAACATTTTTCCCAACCCATAAATCAAACTCAGTCCATCGTGCTCAGCAGCATTGCTTGCAACACCTAAACCAACGAAAATTCGAGCACAAAATGAAATAAAAAATCGAAGCAAAATACCTGAAACCAAAAATCCGTTCGCTGATTAATATGTGGTGTCCCCCGCTGGACCGTGGTCATAGCTAATTAAATGGTGACAGTATTACCGGCTCATTCATATAGATTGGCGATCGCTTTAATAAATATACCGACATATATTTCACACAAAACACAAAGGTTTTTGATGACCACAGCTGGGATTTGAAATTTACTGTGTTTTATAAATTAATTGATAGGTAAGCAGATTAGCGGTTTACTGCAACCGTCACGGGTATCAAATGGTTAATAATGCCTTTTATAATGACCTGATCAATGGATTGATTGGCAGGAAAATTTCTTAATTACACCTAAAAAGAAATGTGGATACAATTACACTAATTCAATTTAAAATTCTATCGTAAGCTTTCTGAAATTCAAACGATGTGTGTTACTACATTGTACTGCATCTGACTACAAAATGGATTTATAAATCAAATCAACTATAACAATAAGAAAGTATCTCTAATGGATCTAAGCAATAAATTACTCTCACATTCTGTTTTTTTGGAAATAACATGATATCTTCTGAATCATAGCTTTTCGACGATGACAGCGGTAGGCGCATAAAATCTCGGGTTGTAAAAACGTGTGAAAACCAAACAAATTAAATGCAACAAACGAGGTTTTAATCCATAACCAAGTGTATCCAAATAAATTATGATACAAATACAATCCAATTTTCGTGTAACAAAACCTTTTCATACACAGTCCAACAACGTAAAATTAATAACATTTTCAAGTAAAATAAACATATTTTTAGTATATTTGCGGACAGGTGCACCCGCTTCAGCGAGCTGTCAGCGAAACGAATGAATTGCCTCGTATGTATGTAATTACATATGGCATGGACGACACTAAATAATGTAGCGTTGCTAGCTAAATTAATTTTAATCACAACATCATTTAAATTGTTTTATAACGATGAGGATCAAATCTGTCTGCATTATGAATTGTGAATTGGTTTTATACAATGCATCATTAGCATTACACATATATATACATAAAATACTAACTACAGAACGCCACCTCCTGGTTCTTATATGAATGCTGTTTACCTTTTTTTAGGTGGTAATATTGGAACTGAGTGAGCATTCCACCTCTTGTTGCCTCAACCTCTTTGCTTTTGGATCTATATCGGTTTCCTTTTTTTTAATATTTTTTAATATTCATATTTTGAATTTAATTCTGTCATTTGTGTCACCTTTAACTCTTTCTTGTTCAGTACAACGTTTTACCACGGCTAGCAGCTGCAATGAACTATATTATTTTTTAAGTTAAACTCAGTTATGTGTTGTTATTATGTGCTTCCTACAGCTCGAGAAGTATAAAATATTGTTGTTATACCTAAAATAATATCTGCCATGTTAAAGGTTTGTTGTGAACTTATTTAGATTTTAATAGTTACTCTACATAATATTAAATCGTTTTATTCTTGTTGTTCATAGGATCCACCCTACAATTATTTTTATTTGTACAGCCCGTACAAATAAAAAGAATTACAAAACCTGTAGTGGTTTCTTTAATTATTGTCCTTCCTATATATTATTCCGGCAGGGGTCAGAGGGAGATGAACGATTGCCTAAATATCATCAACAGAATCCATCTAGCCCTGAGTGGAGCGGAAGCGACTGTCAGAATCGTACTGCCTAAAATCCACCAGCCCCTTCTATCATCGCACATCTAGACGTACAGCAAATTACCATCCTTACCTTATTGCTATTCCACCAATTCGCACTAAGCGTTTCCAAACGTCTTTTATAATGCGGACAGCGAAGGAGTGGAACTCTCTGCCTGCGACTGTGTTTTCGAACGCATACAACCCCAATCTCTTAGAGTAAACAGGCTTCTTCTGGGTAGGTACGCTCGCTCCATCGTCGACCTTGTCTTAGTCACTCCTGACGTAGACTAAGGTCAAGAGCAAACCCATTGAAAATAAAAAAAATATCCACCGTGTTCCTTCAATTGTCCTTAACGATTCAGGGTTCACAGTAACCTGGTTAGGCAGTCCCATGACCCACGCAGGCGTTTGGTCCTATGAGGGCTCCGTCAGACAGCCCTTTGAGACACGCGTGGAACACGACGACGCACCGTCTACCCAGGCATGATCCCTGATCGGAGGGTGAGCAACCCATTACTCGCAGTGCCCTCCTTCGCTTGCATTACTGAATTCGCAGATGGAGTGTTTCTTTCGCCTACTACTATTATACAGCTAGTTTTAAAAGCACGCCGGTAGTGAGTACCTACAACACATTTCAGTTTTCAAGTGTCATCATGGTTAATTTTATTGGTTATTCTGGTTTTGTGCTCGGTTGATGGCGGTATAGTTCGAACATTATTCTCATATACATTTCCCTAATAGTTAGGGCTAAACAATCGTGATAACTTTAACGTAACGTAACTTTATTACAATTTATTTTCTTCTCAAGCGTAATTCTTAAAAGTCTGGTCTTTCAAACCTTTTCGTTTCATCCTAAATCTAATTCGCGAAACAAAATGAATTTCATCTATAAACCACTAACACAAACAGGCGATAGAGAAAGTATGGAACTTATGAAATTATATTATTCTCAGTACTTGTGTCCTGAATACTAATTGAGCGGGGATGGCCGCGAGCCGGCCCGATCACGTTGCTCTCCGTGATTGTAAATCAAGTTAAAATAAATAAATAAATCCTATATTTTTATGCTGATCGAAGAATGGATAGAAATCCGAGGACACGACTTGAATTTCTTTGTTGTTACTGGCTTCGAGGGCGGAGAGAAATAGCTTACCTATTTTTCAGCTTTTCTTTTACCTTTTGTTGATTAATCTTTTGTGACACTGTGATAAAATTCTTTGGAGCGTGAACCAAAAAAGTTACGTATAAACAAATCTAATTCATTCAAATACTCATTATCAGAAATAGCTCCAGTTTTCTGCAATAACAAGCGTTTGCAAAGAAATATTGCCGCAAAAAAAAAAGACCATAATTATGCAGAGTACTCGAAATCGGCGTGTGCTTGTATGTCCTGCACGCTTAGCATGACCAATTCTATCTCTATTCTACCAAAAATAGACAGAGTTATTTCTATAAAATTCCAATTTTGTTTTGCCCGATTATGGCACGACCTGTAGACGACATAAGAATACTAACATTATTATTTTTTTCGGATAATTTAATAATAATTGGGGATTAGAGTTAGTGATTTTATCGTCAGTATAAGCTGCTGCTTTTCTTTCTGACCTAAAAAATGACAGCTAAACAAAGAAACTTCGTTTAATATTAAGGTGCTACAATGAACCAAGTAAATCGTAAAGTGTAAGCCATGCATGTGCCACTGGGGCAATGGATCGCCTTAGTTTGACGACAAAGTTGGTGTCGCACCAGTCTGTGCACTTGCACGATTATTCTATGTGTGTCTGCGAAAATGTCACCCAAACTTGAAAGATATAAATGCGTTTGTGGTAGGAAGGATAAAGTTCTCCAGGAAGCAAGTACATGGTGGATTTTAGTCTTTGAAATTGGGTAGTAGGTGCAGGCACCCTAACCGTTGTAGCTACTGAAAAATGATCATAACTTTTGAGTGCCTGTTAGCTTATTCTATGTTTGGATTGAAGCCTTTGTCAAACAGACAGGCGAAAGCGAATCGTTTCCGAAGCGATACCGATCCGAAGCGAGACGTCAGTCCGATAATTCTGTCACGCTATCGGATCGCTTTCGCTTTTCTATGTGACTGGATTCAAACAATTCCATACATTACAAATAAAAATGTCACGCTTCGCATTCGTCACGCCTGTCTGTTTGACAAAGGCTTTAGTGCTCGACCGACGGTCAGCACTGACGACGATCGAGCATAGCTATATCAATGGAAGCATATTATTATCATCAACAGGTACAGTGCAGCGCTGATGAAATGCCATGCACGTACGGTTTCGTATGGTTAGGACGTAGCATCAGCGTATGGTACGCGATAACCGTCGGTCAAGCATTAAGCATGCATTCGGTGGCGTAAGTCGACTAGACCAAGCAACATCAGTGTAAGTGGAATTTGGGCCTTAAATCCAGCTTTAATTATGACATTTTATTTAGATAATAACAATCCTGAAAGTCTTGAAAAATCCTCCCTGTATAATGTAGAGTGTCATTAAAAAGTTATTTTCAAGTCAAGATTTGTGAAGCGTAATCTTTACTACTTAACATGTATAATACTCGTATTATTTTGAGCGAACAGTGTCGGTTCGTACAAAATTGTGAAGAGTGGGTGTCTGTATTTTGTCATGTGTTACTTCTGCCCTTTTAAGTATCTATTCTTAGCCTAATGTTAAATGTCTTTTTTTGTCCTTACCCTTTTAAAAACGGATAATCTTCCTTATTGACGATCCCATTATAAGTGACGCCCTTCATAAAGGACAGGTGCCTAATATTTTAAAATGGGAAGTGTGTATTCAAATGTGATCACTTTCATCATTTGACTGTTATGGTTAAAACCGAAACTTTATGGTCGTGGCACATCTGCGAAAGGTACCGCGCCGAACGTTTGTTTGATTTCGCTTGCACAGTTTTTCAAGTTCTCTATTACACATCAGCCGAAATTACGTTGCATTCTTAATTCGTGTTTGTTCGTGCCCTTTGCAAAAAAGTAAAGCCTTTGCCAAACAGACAGGCAATAGCGAACCGGACCGAGTCCGAAGAGATAATGAACCGATACGAGACGTCAAACTGGGTGCAGCAAACCGAGGCGTGGCAGTTGTATTAGCTGGTTTTCTATGAACAACGTCAAACAGAGCAAATACGCCTTCGCCGCGTCTTCGCATCGGTTCGGTCACGCTATCGGATCGCTTTCGCTTTACTATGTGACTGGATTCAAACAATTCCATACATTACAAAAAAAACGCCACGCTTCGCATTCGCAACGCCTGTCTATTTGACAAAGGCTTAAGAAATATTAGTAGAAGAGGCAGTAAATGATCTTTGGTTTCTGTTAACCCTGAGCGGGAAAAGCGTGACTTTATGTATATTGACAACATTATTGCAAAACAAGAAGTATTATTCCAGTGATGTCCCCAACTTTCGCCCCCAAAATAACACGCCACCAACACGTGACAAAACTTTCGTTTCGTACATAAATAATAACAAAAACAAAGCACACTAGCATTCCAAGGATACGAAGGAAATATATTAAGTGGAAACGCAAAGAAAAATACATCAACAACAGGCATTACAACTTACCACTTAAAGCGCCACCAACTTATCCCTTTGTTTCTATACTTTCGTGTCACAGACGCTAATGTATTCAATTTTATGTATATTTTGTTTACTCAAATCAGGGGTTAAGAACTAAGAGTCAGGCTTAGTAACTTTGACCTGTTATTTGGAGACTAATGGAACTTTGGTTGTTATAGTGGTACGTTAGCGTCCAACTACCAAGAAACAAATAAAATATTGAAGTGTTCTCTGATCACAACAATAATAATTATCTATCGCAAGGCTGCTTTATAATGATATCAATCTATACAAATCAAAAATAGTTGCCGTATATTAGTTTTGTTTGTTTGTGTTTGTTTTGTTTTGTGTAAAATAAAACTTTTGAAAAACTGTAAGACGGTTAAAAAATCAAATAAGGATAGAGAGAGAGTGAATTCAAAAGCAGTGGAAGAGACATCTTCATCAAAAATTGACAGAATGACGTTTTCTCAACTATTCTGTAAATATAATATTCTTACGATTGGATCGTGGCTGTACAGACAGGAGTGAACAGGAATGGACAAAGAGGCCGGGAGTACCGCAAAAAAAAAGTTAAATTAATCGAGCGCTCCCCTCTTTATAAAGTTTTAATCAAAATTGGATTTTTGTTCGAGCTGCGAAACATTGTGAGGTGTCAAATGGGTTCCTGTTTGGATGGCTCCGAGATTTTCGGTAAAAAAACAAGCACTTCTCTATTTGTTTTGTTGAGGCAGTAACTGGTTCCATTCTGTGAATTGCTTCTCGGAAATGTAGGAATAATTTTGTTAATTATGTTATTTCGTTTCGTTAATTACGTTATTTTTGCATTCCAGCGACTTCGCGGAAGTAGTGAAATCACTACCAAAGGGGGTAACTTTTCTCTAAAGCTTACCGTAACAACAAATATACCACGATTGTCTACTGACACCACCGCTGCAATACACCCTGGCAGTCAAAAGGAAACCCAGAACACGTTATCACGGTCAGCTGACATTTCCAGGGAAACTGTACGGTCCAGTTCAACGAAACAAAATCAATTCAATTCATCAATTTATGCAAACTGTAGAACAATTATGTGCAATTGGCGCCGTGTCAATGAAACGTGAGTGATATTAATAACATTGCAAATGAGTGGCGTTGGCCCCACCGCCGCACGGTGGGCTGAAATCAAGCTCTAATGGACTTAGGGATTCACGAAAATTGATAAGCAATTAAAAAAAAAATAAAGACGGCTTGGTGATCTACCACTAAATACAAGAAATTTTTCTTCTGCGATTTTTGTATATACTTAATATTTTAAAAGTTATAACGATTTGAATTTATTTTTGTATGGAGAAATTTGATTTTATATGAATAACTTTTAATTCTCAAGAGTTCTCAAATAACCGCTTTCGGTATTCGATTGCGCTATTTTTTAGGCAAATTATCCGATATAGCACTTGCTTCGATTTTCTTCGATTTTGGAGAAAATTGTTTTTCATTCCCTTTTCCACACCACCTTTGAGGTAGAGAACTAAGCGCGTTTTTTTTTATCAGTGGTGTCTCCAGGAGGCCTAATCCACTCATACGCACACTCACAAACTCACTCACAAACACACGCACTCACAAAATTATCACTTAGACAATTTCATCAGATTCAGATTCGTTCTCTAAATGTTCCACATTAACAAATTTTCCCGCTCATCATCTTCAAATGTTGTAGATAAAAGAAGCATGGCTTTCGCTTCTTCTGAAAATGGTTTGTGTTTCCGTATCATTTTATGACGTTTTGATGATATATACTAACTGGGTCTGAACTAATTATTAAATTATTTAAAATATCCTCATTATTAGCTCTTCTGCAGACTTTCCTTGAATGGTGTTGGCGATATCGCCTAAAGTCTTTATTTCTAGATTCAGCCGCTTCTTCATTAATCGCTAATTTCTGTTTCCTTCAATTCATTTATCTCCGTTTCAATTTCGGTTTTCTCTCTTAAAATCGTTGATTTATTCTCTTTTTCAAACTTGAAAAATATTGGACGACACCAATATGCAGAATTTGGTGAGTCGTTTTCCCAGATAATTTGTTCCTCAGAAATAATTTTTATTGGTACTGAACTACCCATAAAAATACTTGAATCATATGTCGAAGCACTGTCCAATTTGTCCTCCGTTGTCATTTTTTGCTTATAGTTTGCTTGATTCGAGGCACCATCCATTCCCCATTTGCTTATCATTGTCATCTCCTTAAAGTCTGTGCTATCAATATTGATTGCTTTGAATAATATCCTTTTGGTGGTTATATCTAATAGACGCTGCAATTTTATTCCAGCAGTTGTATCTGTTAAGGTGATATCATCTTTTGGCGGGTAGCATTCTTGTTTTGCATTTTGCACCTTGTAGTAGGAAGGGAACATGTCGACATTTTTCTCTTTGATACTTTTTCTTAAAGTATTATATTGCCACTTTGTTAATTTAAGGGACAAAACAAGTCCCAAAGTTTCATCTGGAGTAAATTTAGGTTTTTCATTTTTACCTAAAAGACTATCTTTCGCTTTTTGCACATCCTGTGGATTTTTAAGTAGGTGTTCGAGGATTTTAGATATTCCTTGATTACCATCCTCTCGTAATTTCATAATGTATGCATGAGATATTTCCTCTGTAGTCATATTTGTATGAATATGTTCTGTACGTCTCTTTTTTTGCTTAGGTCCTAATTCACAAAATGGTTTTCTGGGACTTACATTCGTTGACGTGGCAGTAGACACTTTTGCTGGAGATTCATGTTCACTTGATGTACTAGGAACAGAGTCTTGGTTTCTTTCAAATGCACTTACAATGAAATCAGGCCACTTTATTTCCGATGATAACCATTCACTATTATTGTTGCTGAACAATTCCTCTTTGCTATGAGCATTTTGCCGTCTCCTTTGCAGATTATAGCAATATTTTGCACAAAACGCCTTTACCGCTTTATCGTTTTCAGCACTTAACACAGTGGGGACTAATCTAGATTTAATAGCACTATATAAAACACTATTATTTTTAAAACTTCCACTTTCCTTTAATAGCACAACAATATCAATATTTGACAACAAATCGAACATTTTTACGTAATAAATAGTATTAGTATTCCGAAAATGTGAGATAGGATAGTGCGTTTATTACGATGTGTAACAACGTACTGAGGATGGTTGTTTTTCAAATGTAACCGTATCATTTTTTACCTGCTATTCATCATCCTATCACATAATGACACGTCATCATTTTGCTGCGCTCAATGGACGATGCGTTAATGAGGGTCACGGCACTATTGAGTATTGTTAAAAACAAATGACGTAATAAGGGTGATGTAGAATGTTTACCAATAATTTGTTTTTTGCTATATTTCTGTAATACAATATTAAAACATGTCAGATTAAACCAAAAACCGATTAATATTTCATACAAAGTTTAGGGGTCTATAACTCGAAAAATACTAAGTATAAAAAAATTACATATAACAAAAAATATTTGTATTAGTACATAAAATTCAAAAATACTCATTTTAATCCTTAAGTCCCCACTTGACGATTCCAGCCCACCGTGCGCCGGGCCCACCGCCCGCCACTGTAATTGATGCAGTTATACTAAGTGTAATGATGTGGCCTACTTCATTATGGCATTCGGACACTGAAACCTGAAACAACATTTATTGATATTGATACTTCATTATTTTTAATTGGTTTGACTACCTTGTTGGTCGTTAGAGGTTGTGGGTTCAATTTCCAAGTAAGGTAAAGTGTTATCGGGCGAGACGGAATGAGAAGTAGTTACCTCTGTTGAAGCAGTCATGCTAGTGCAAGAGGGAGCGGAATGCGTGAGGGAAAGGACAGCCTACTTCACGAACTAGCCGCCACGGAAGACGCCCATGACATCAGATGTCACCAGACGATTTCCGACCACTGTAGTCTCGGAAATACGTGGGTGTCTCGCCGTCCGATCTTGGACCATGCCTGGGTCTACGGCACGTTAAAAGCGGTCAGCAATCTAAAACGTATATCGTGACCGATTTATCTAATAGGATTTTCTCAGCTGCAACCACGGTTGTTTGGTAATCGACTCCGGGGCTGTTATTTTATGTAGAACTTAGATTAGCTATTCATTTATAAACTTGTTAATATAGCTTATTAAATCTGAGACTCATATAGGCACTTAGTATTAAAAGTACTAAAATATTTTAATAAAAAGATTACTCCGAATGTGACCGCAAATCCTTTAAAAAAATGTCTGCCTCAAAAAACATACTTGCTTAATTACGCTTAAACACTTTAGAACATTAAACAGACAATAGCTACGCACAATTTAATTTACCGAACGCAGCTCCAGACACAATTCCTGATACATTAAACGTAGACAGCGAATAAAGCGAAGATTTAACATGCTACGAATTACTTCACCCGTAAGCGGTTCAAGCGATGTATTGCTAAAAGCTAATTAGCAATGCTAATTCCATTCATATGTCGTAGAGCGGGAGCAGAGCGGAATTATAGTGATGTGCTCCACTGCAGAATTACTTGTAGTGATGTGCTCCTGACAGGAATTGACGCGGGAACGGAGTGGATGAGGGTTTTATGCACCGGTGGAGTTTTGCCAAGTAACTAAAATGTTTAATGTATGAATTCAAATTAGCAGTTGGTATATCTATCTTTGCCACTTGTTTTCTACTAAAAATTCAACAGAAATATTTCCTGTTCTGCCATCATTTTAATTTAAGAAATAGTACTTATTTAAAATTAAGCCATTAATGCCAAGAAGGAAAGAAATCGGGAACCTTTTATATTTCAAATTTAATTAATCTTACAATTTAAAAACGAAAGGGAGAATTGTGTATTTTTGCTAATCCTTTTCCTTCACCTTAATAAGTAAGAAATTAATCCCATCGGAAAATCTATGAAGTGTTTTTGTAAGATTTTTATTCGATGGTATTTATTTTTGAGTAATATGATATCGTTTAACGATAATAAGTGAAGCCTCAGTTTTAAATGTCGAATCTCTGCTTTGAATGGGAGTATCAATTTCAGGGCCTATTTTTACTTTTGTAAGATTTCATAGTCCCAAATAAATAAAAAGGTACTGGAATTTGATATTTTCTGTAAGAATTATTTACGCTGTAGTAGCACACTTCTTCTCATTTCACGCTTTTTCCTACTAAAAAAACTTTTTTTTTCATTTCATTGTGTTAGTTTCCTATGAAACTGTAGACTAAAATAATTACTATGTGGCAGCCTGACACAATCAGGAGGGTATAGAGCTTACATCGCAAAAGATGGTAGCAATAACTGGTCAAGGACGACGTCCAGAGGCTCTGCATCGAAAGAATCAGAAATCCATGACTGTGATGTCTTCGCCAAGTAACAGTTTTCTTCGTGAATTTTCACGCCATTGTACTTTATCATATCAGTAAATAAAAACAGTTAATCAAGGTGGTACACCGGTGATTGAAAAGTAGTGTCTAGTGTGGTTATGGGTTGTCACGGCATGCATAGGTATGTAAGAGGAATGAGGTCAATGTGGTGAAGATTTTAAACCGACTTGGAATGCATGTAAAAGTAGAGGAACACCAGACACCCGACGATGCTTAGAGAAAAGCTGAAATAACGAGCATTAGAGATCGAAGTAAGGATTAAGAACACATACAACACCGACCATCCGTTATTTCCGTCATATGCATCTGTCTAGCCTTTTCCCATCTATTTTGGTGTCGGCTTCCAGTCAAACCAGATGCAGCTGGATATCAGTATTTTACATGGAGCGTCTGCCTGTCACACCTCCACAACCCACTAACTGGGTAATACGATACCCCATGGTAAGACTGGTTGTCAGACTTTAGAGCTTCTGACTAACAGTTACTAACCGACCATCCGTTATTTCCACAGTCTATAAAATAAAAAACCATTAATAAAAAACTAAACCAGCTCATTAAAAACCTACAAGAGCTGGAAACTATTCGCACCTGTAACTACGGACTACTTATACCAACTAGTTATAGTTAACGAATAAAATATGAAATCGCTTCAGAAAGCGCTGCACAGCGCAGTTAGCGCTATTTTAAAACTTCACAAATCGAAAATCATTGGCGAACTTTCGCGACCAACTTCCCAGCACAGTTTATTATTTCATTTTGATTTTTATTTATTCGCTCGCGATTTTCTACGGCACCACGACGACTAGTGAATTTCAAATTCATTTGGTACAGTTACAAAATATTTCGAATTTTTATTTTCTCTATGAAATAAGTTTCTGTTTTCAGTAGCTCATTTTAAAGTTTTGAAATCGTAAATTTAATCTGGACTGGATTTTGTGCTTCTCTGTCTGCAACGACATGTAATTTTCTTTTTCGTCTAAAGAGGATTTATAAAGTTTACACTCAGTTTTTTCGTATTTTTTTTACTTTTAAATTATATTACAAAAGACTTCTTAACAATGAAAATAAATTATGTTTTAAAATAAGACCTATTTACTATTTGACTGCTCTGAAAAACATTAAAACGTAAAGATCATTAATTTCAATTTTATGTAGCAATTTTGAACAAATAACTAACAGATTTTCTGAATTTGATTGTAAGCTCTATTTTGCACCAAATTTTAAACAGATCATATTTAAACAATCTTAACATAACATTTATAAATTCTAATTTCAAATACCTCCAGTAAGAAATCGAACGTGTTTTGCGGATAGCACACATTGTATCTCTATTACAACAATGGCCGCCGTTGCTGTAACCGCAAACAATGCGCCTCATAACTTGACGGGTATCGCCGCCTTTGTAATGCTGTGAGAGGTGTATTTGTACATGTAGTAATTTGTAAGTTAACTCCGGATATGTAGACATATTATGAATATATTTGTATAAGTTTTTTGTAATATTTTTCTTTTCAAATGTAAGTTCAACTTTAATTCTCTGACCTGAGGCGCTGTATGCAAAGAGCGATGACGAGATTGATATGACAATTAATTTAGTTCCCTTCATGATTATATCAGATGCATGATTCCATTTTTGAACAATGTCCTCCTACACCTTACTTGACAAACTCATAATTTGTATACAAAAACCACATCGAGATAAGCAAACACGGACTTTGCTTTCACAACAGAATTTATTTCTCGCAAATTCGTTTTAACAAAAAGATAGTGTCCACCATATTGTGCTCTCGCGAGAATTTGTTCCGCTACAGAAATAATTGAGTCGCCACCCTTTTCTATGCCTTCTTTGTGTTTCATCCAATCGTTACACACACGTATGACATTGTGTAAAAGGTCAACTCCGTTGTAATTATTGCCAACGCCATATTGAGGGGTCGGGGCTTTTTCATATCGAGCAGGCAGCGAGGCTGGCACGCCCCGGACCATTCATATCGCAGATTAGATATCGTCGGTATATTGTGTGAATAACTCGTATATTTTTCAGTTTGACCCGTTCCCGCGATGAGAGGATCGCCGATAATCCTGTCTTTTTAATGTTGTTTTTTTCGGGTTTATATTGATTTACGAGTCTTTCCGCGTGAAAATGAGCAGTGAATTTATCAAAAGAGTTTCATTTGATAAATTTTCTATAGTTAGGCAACGTGATTCTTGTATTATTTTGAACAAAATTAAGCTTTTTTAATATATTGTTCTTTGGAAAAAAATAGGATTACATTTTACAATACCAAACTGAAACTCTTCAAATATTGTGCAGATCAAATGCCATGAAAACACAAGTGTCAATATTACGCAACAGAAGAGACTTAAGCCTTTCAGTAGCTCATTTTTTTTTAATTTCTTTCAATTTTATTGCTGAAATAATGTCTCATTACCAGAAATCCTCTGAAAAAACTTCAGAAAAAATCTTACTCATATTAAAATTACTCTGAACCGAATTAAAAAGCCAGCAAGTTACACACAAATAAAAGTCAAGCTCTCACAGAACATATCAGTTAAGGCTAAGTACAAACCCCGCTGCCTCGACAAGTCGAGGCGCGGCGGGAAGAGCTCCGGCGCGATCTCAGGGCAGTATGGAGGGAGCGACTGTCGCAACCGAGGTCCGGGCACGCCGCAATCGCGGCGGTAAGACCCCTCTTTGAGGAGTGGCTGGATAGGCGTCACGGCGTCCTGACCTACCGCATGACGCAGGTCCTCACCGGACACGGAAGTTTCGGGAGGTTCCTGTGTCTGATAAGGAGGGAAGAAACGCCTGGGTGTCACCACTGCGAGGATCGTCCGGAGGACACGGTGGAGCATACGGTGCAGGACTGCCCCGCTTGGGCAGAGCACCGCCGTGTCCTCACGACGGCGATAGGCGGAGACCTCTCGCGCCCGGCATTGGTCGAGGCCATGCTGCGGGGCGAGATGGAGTGGGAAGCGGTCGCCTCCTTCTGCGAAGCAGTCATGCTCGCGAAGGAGGAGGCGGGCCGCGTGAGGGAGAGGACAGCGTCCTCCCTCCACCCCAGCCGCAGTGGTAGACGCCCACGGCGACGGACGTCGCAAGACGATCTCCGGCCACCGTAGGCGCGGGCATGCGGGCAGCGAGTAATGGGCGACTCGCTGTCCGACCATGGACCATGCCCGGGTCGACGGCGCGTTGTGTTCCACGCGCGCCTCAAGGAGTGTCAGCATAGAGACGGGGCCTGTAGAGGGCCAAAGCCTGCCGGGGTCGCGGGACTCACAGATTACCGTGACCCCGGTACGTAAAGGGCTACTGAAGGCACACCGTGGATTTTAGTCAGTACAAGTCTGACAGTCCCTCCCGCCCTGCCCTGGGTGGGAGGACTCATTTGATGATTTTACCACGATAAAAAAAAAAAAAAAAAAAAAAAAGGCTAAGTACAAACAGTATGAAACGTCGGAATCAAGTCTCGTTGGGGATGCGCGTGATTTATGCGCGCGGTACAGCCAGCAACACATGTGCCTCGCAACATAGGATTACACGATATGTGCCTCAGTTCTGAGGTAACCGTGTTGCATATTGTATGCGGACTGTTCATGGCAGAAAGAGGGGAGGGCAAGAAACGGCTGCAATGATAGTACGTCTATTTTAGATAGACTAATGCTGACCGAGTTTGAGCATGTGCAAAAGTGTATTTAAAGACTGCAAAAAAGTTACATATGCAGGCAGCATCTTAAAATCAGTTTACCTGTAGACTGATTTTAAGATGCTGCCTGCTGCTGATTTTTTTTTGTTTAACGTGGTAAAATCATCAAATGAGTCCTCCCACCCAGGGCAGAGCGGGAGGGACTGTCAGACTCGTACTGACTAAAATCAAAGGTGTCCTTCAATAGCGCTTTACGTTCCGGGGTCACGTTAATTCATGAGTCCCGAGACCTACCTGTATACTATAATAAAACATAAATCATGCATGCTATAAATATGCTGGAAACGCTTTTTGTCTACATTATCCAGACGGTCAAGGAGTTTTAAAACTTGCTGTCTGCATACCTAGCTCTTTTGCTGATTGGATACACCTTAGGAAACGATATTATGAGTCACCATAGATTATCCCAAGCTATAAAAATTACAATTTTCAAGTGCCTCACAATCAATTATTAAAGCTGGGGACAGGATTCCTCTCTGTGAAAAGGAGTGGGTGTACTTTATCACAGCTGTCTATTCTGAAATGAAATGTGTTAAGTATTTTGATTCATTCTAAACATTTGAAATCAAGGAAGGATTTAAAACCCTAATCATCGCACAACTTTAAATAATTCCGCAATCAAGAACACAACTAATTAAAATATTCCACAAATGGCAACCGCCCCGACATTTTGGCAATATTAATTTCGGCATACATTAACAGAGAATATTACAAGCAAAATATGTGAAAACATAGCTTCAGGAACAAAGGGTGCGCTAATCACCTCGCATTGTGTTGTGAACAAATAGGCGGCAGTCGGCGGGCAGGCCGTGACTTCGAGTTAGTGCTGCGTCATGTTACTCCGAGCCGAATAGTCGAGAGGAGTCAATAGACTTTCTTTTGTGGTATCAAAATCAGTTAAAGACGAAAAGGGTAAGTCTGGCAGTTTTTAATAAAAGAGAATCATGACTGCTTTTCGATTTTTGTCACAGGATATTTCGTTTGACATAATCTCGCCCTCGCACTAGCCAGACTGGCAGACAATCCACCGATGGCATAAATGTCCTACTAAAATAGGTATGAGTAGCTACCCCAAAGATGCTAGTGGTCTCCGGACCAAATTGTTTTTGACTTTCAAAGAAAATTGTTCTGCAATGTCTTTTATAGGAGAACATCACATGTCATGTCCTTTTCAAAAGGAGAAGGATTTAGAATGGACCTAAACTTAGCTTTTTGGTGTTTAAAGGTAAAAGAAGAAGATGCCTTTTTGCATTGATGCAATCCCATCCAATTCAAAGGTCTATATTTCTAGCGCTTTATTTGTGTAGTACAACATTAATTTCATTATTTCATTAATTAAATTAATTTTCAAGCATGTCCCGTTCATGCCTCTTCTCAAGCTCCCTGCGGTGTACCCCGGCTCTCATCATGGCCACCCTACTCGTTCCGTAGCGGAAACTGTAAAATGTAACGTGACGCAAATTACTTCGTCTATTTTATAACTTAACATCGGCGGGGGCCTTTGTTAGCGTTTCAGATAACTCATCGCAGCCTCCGGACCGGCAGAGCTTGAACTAATTATTACCTTAGGAGACTATTTGCATTTTTAAGCGGTCTTGGAGGCGAAAAATAGGTTCTTGGTGACTTGAGTACCTACCTGATGTTGTGATTGGGATGTTTGCATACCCGAGATTGCTCTAGTTCAAAGTCATAGATGGCGCTGTTGCCACGGTAAACATCGACTCCGTAACAAATTATTTCAAAAAATAGCAAAAGTAACTTATTCTACAATTTTAACTTAGAATTTCGTCGACAAATAAGTAACTTACGACATATAATGTTGGTGATATGAAACGATCAAGTTTTCGTGAAGAAATAAACAGGAAATATAGTGGAACCATTCCAACAAAGTCAGTGAAGTTTTTGGAAATATAATGATACCAAAGTGCATCGGTAAACTAGTGAAAGAGGCTACACCAAAAAGTCAAAGGATTCTATGAAAACAAGTGAGTGAATTTTTAAATATTGCACAAAAGCAAACCGTTAAACAAAACTCACATTCATCACGTTTGCTTTGACGAAAACTGACCTTTGAACTATACAAGTCGTTTAACAAAATAACTCAATCTTTGAAATATCAACCACTCGCCTATTTCACTTGACTAGTAAGAGCGACAGCTGGCCTCGCGGCTACGGCTGGCGCTTCCCGTGTCAAGCGGTGTGGGATCGATTCCAGCCAGCGAAGATTGTTTTTGGATTTTAAAATTGTTGTTTACCGATTGTCACTTGAGGAGAAACGAAAAGTACAACGTTCCAGTACCAAATTATCTGCATAACGAGTTTTTAAGCATATTTTTTTTTTTTTTTTTTTGCACTTTATTTATCATGTCATCTCCTGACTACCAACATAGTCGCTCTGCGCATGTTGATACAGAGCCTGATGCGAACACCGGCAGCGTTACAAATCGCAGCAGCAAGAGGTCCAAGCGTAGGCTGTCCGGTGACGTAACGGATGAATGCAGCTTATCCCTGGAAGACTTACATAATACAATTAGAAGTGAAATTAAGGCCGCGTTCAGCACTGAAATTACCCGAATGGTCGACGATCACCTTAAGAACTTGAACGAGAAGATCGCCGGTTTTGACGCTGCCTTATCATTCAACAACACCCTCCTAGAAGAAATGAAAAACAGACTTGATGAAAAGGTATCTATCATAGAAAAACTTGAAAAAGAAAATATAGATCTTCGGTCGACGGTGCATGGTCTCTCAGAAAGGCTAAATTCGGTTGAGCAAAATCTGAGGGAAACTAATATCGAGATCAATGGGCTACCTGAGCATCGGTCTGAAAATCTTCTGAACGTAGTCCTGCAATTGGGAAAAATCGTCGAATGCCCTATTAACAACCAAGACATACAATACGCTACAAGAGTTGCCAAGCTAAACAAAGACAGCGATCGTCCCAGATCAGTAGTTGTGAAACTATGTAAACGAGCAACCCGCGACCACCTTATAGCTGCTGTTACCAACTACAACAAATGTCACAAGGACGACAAACTCTCTACGCGACACCTCGGTCTTGGTGGTAAGCGTGAACCTGTTTATGTATCTGAACACTTGAGTCCCCACAATAAGCATCTACACGCTGCAACGAGACAAAAGGCCAAGGCAGCGCAATTCAAATTCATTTGGGTTCGTGACGGTCGGATATATGCCAAAAAAAACGAAACAACTCCTGGAATACATATCCGTAGCTTTGACAGTCTAGCATTAATCAAGTAGAATAATTATATTATGACACAATGCTCATTGATGTTCAGACTAAAATTCAATCAACTTAACATATATTACCAAAATGTTCGAGGTATCCGCACAAAAACAACGGAAGTGTTCAACAGCATCCTACAATGCAGCTACTCTGTCTTGGCGCTGACTGAGACCTGGCTCAACTCTAATATTTCCGATAGCGAAGTTGTAGATAACCGATACTTAGTTTACCGTAGGGATCGTGACATTTCACGTAGTTCAAAAACTGACGGAGGAGGGGTTTTAATAGCCGTGTCAAAACTTATTCCTTCACGTCGAATGTACGCCTGGGAAAGTGAGTGTGAGGATATCTGGATCACATTGGATGTAGTTATAAATAAAAAACGTAAAAAAATTGCAGTATGTGTAGTCTACCTGCCTCCTCCTGTCAAACTCGAACTCTTGAATAGGTTTCTGGATAATGTTGGTAGGCTTTCTGATTGCGTGGATGCAGTTGTGGTGGTGGGTGATTTCAACTTGGGTTTCATCAATTGGACCCCTGAATCCAACCTGACGCATATGAATCCCCACAACCATGGTAACTCTAATGCCGATAATAGTAATAGCCGACTGGGATTTGCTCTCACTGATTTTATCGCTTTGTCTGGGTTACAACAAAAGAACTCAATAACTAATCAAAAAAATAAAATCTTGGACTTGGTCTTAACAGGTGAAAACTGTGTAATTTTAAGGGCCGACGCCATCAGTAAAATCGACCCTTATCATCCACCGCTCGAAATCATGTTTGAAGTCAAACCTCAGTCGACACTTAAATGTGCCGCTCGCATTGACTACAACTTCTACAAGGCCAACTATAGCGCTATCTTTTCCGAACTGGGTGCAGTGAAGTGGTCTGAATGTTTTGATGGTCCAATAGACGTTGACCAAATGGTCTCTAATTTTTACAATAAATTAAATTCAATAATTAATGAACATGTACCTATACGCAGGCCCCGCAATGATCGATATCCCACATGGTTCACACGTGACCTAATACGTGTTTTGAGGGAGAAAGACAAGTTGCGGCATAGATATCGCAAGTATAATAATCCTCGAGACAAGCTCGAATACAAATCAGTCAGACGACAATGTGATAAACTGTTGCGTGACTGTTATGCTAACTATATGGATACCATTGAAAATAGCCTCAAAACAAATCCCAAGACTTTCTGGACATTTATTAAAAATAAAAGATCGACATCAAACTCGCTACCTTCAGTAATGCACAACAATAACGAAAACCCTTGTTCGAGTGGTTCTGATATTACCAATTTGTTCGCATCACATTTCGGTTCGGTTTACTCAAATACGGCCTCTGCAGCATCCTCTCTCTGTGGCACCTGCCCGCCCACTGATTCGTACAATAGCAAACTCACGTACCTCAGCATAACTGAAAAGGACATTATCTTAAAATTAAAGATGTTAGACACTCATAAAGGAGCAGGGCCCGATGGGATTCCTCCACTCTTCATCAAAAGATGTGCGTCGCTTTTGTCGTATCCGTTAAAACAAATTTTCAATAAATCTCTTACAAGCGGCACCTTCCCTACTGCGTGGAAGCGAGCACGGATAGTTCCGGTCCTAAAGAAGGGAGGCAACGATAACGTGAGAAATTATAGACCCATCTCAATACTGTCGTGCTTTTCTAAAGTATTTGAAAGCATCGTCTGTCCAATACTAACAAGACATACTAAACCTCTTATACGGGTGGAACAGCACGGCTTTCAGGAAAACAAATCTGTTCTTACCAACCTTGTCACATACGTCACGCCTATTATGGACGGAATCGATGGGAACCAGCAAGTCGATTCGGTCTATACTGACTTTGCTAGTGCTTTCGACTGTGTTGACCACAAGCTCCTAATAAGTAAATTGCAGAGTCAGTTCGGTGTTTGCGGAATGATGCTGAGTTGGTTTGGATCGTACCTCGGAGATCGGGAGCAGGTGGTAGTATTGGCTGGATACGAGTCAAATAAATACTTTGCCACATGTGGAGTACCACAGGGGTCCCACCTGGGCCCAATACTGTTCTTACTCTTTGTTAACGACATCGTGGCCGAAATCCACCACTGCCGGTGCTCCCTTTTTGCCGACGATATGAAAATCTCGCTACAAATCAGCTCGGTAGATGACGCGGACTTAATACAGGCTGACCTAGACCGGGTTTATGCATGGTGTTGCGTCAATAAAATGAAGCTTAATGCCTCAAAATGCCAGCATATTCGTTTCACACGGAAAAGGAAAGTGATCGAAACAGCCGTTCACATAAACAATGAGGAAATCACTGTTGTAACGGAAGTCAGGGACTTAGGCGTAATTCTTGATTCCAAACTAAATTTTATCCCCCATTACAGCAGCATAATAAAAAAGGGAGCGAAAATGTTGGGTTTTATCAGACGCAATACCAAAGACTTCAAGCATACTGCCTCTCGTATAGTGTTGTTCAATGCTTTGGTTCGGAGTGTGCTTGAATTCGGCAGTGTCGTTTGGAACCCACATTATGCAGTTCACTCCGATCGTATCGAGGCTCTTCAACGGTCCTTCACTAGGCATCTGGCTTTTGTCACCCCTGGCGTCAGCATGAGGTGTTCGTACGATGAGAGGCTGACTCATTTCGGACTTCATACTCTTCTGCATCGCAGACGTATGCTGGACTTGCTCTTTTTCCAAAAAATTGTGCGATGTCATACGTCATGCGAAGGTCTTTTGGAACGCGTTGCATTATGCGTCCCTAAAATAAATGCGCGAAGAAAATGTAGCAATTTGTTTAGTATCCCCCGGTACAAATCGAATCTAGGGTTGAATTCCCCAATTGCAAGGCTGCCATCAGTTTATAACGCTTGGTGTAATATTCTTCACCTGGACATTTTTCATGACCACCCCACTCAGCTCAAAAGAAAGTTGTTGGAAAGGAAAGGGAAACCTAAACTTGATTGTAATTTGTAATTTATCTGTTGTGTATCTTGTCACCATTGTACATAAATCCAATTTATTTATTCATTAATTCTCAATCATTATTACATTATTGATTATTGATTATATATTATTGATTATTACATTATTTTCTCTTTTTTTTTTGTTTGCCATCTCATATTTAATTTATTGATATTGTATCTTGTTTTTCCTGTCTTCACTCAGAATATTACTTTTATATGTGACTTTTAATTCTTATGTAAATGTTGTGCACGTCTATTATTGACACTAACACTAGAATAAGACCTCAAAATGTAAATTAACCTTGTTTGTGTTTGTGTTGTTGATGTGCCTTAAATAAATAAATAAATAAAAAAATAAAAGTCAAATCATTTATTTCAATTAGGCCATCACTTTTTAACGTTAATTATTAAAATTAAAGGAAATGGGATGAGATGGGATTGATTCTACACACACAGTTCTACGGGATATAAACCTCTCTAATTTAGGAGAACAGTGTATAAGACGGGGACGCGAGATATAAAGGGCACATACTCTTTAGGCATACTTAACACAACACTAACGTAGCGCAAGCGCCATCAGGACGTCATTTGCAAGCGGCCATTGACAAATGGCGTCCTGTTGGTGCTTGCGCTACGTTAGTATTGTGTTAAGTTGGCCTTAAGTGTGTGATTTCCCATCATACCTCGCGTCCCCGTCTTATACACTGTTCCCCTATGATAATTTAAATAATGTCACAATTTGAATAAACGCTCTAGTTACTTCTATTCTACATATGATTACGCCTGCATCCCTGAAGGGTTCCTTATAACAGGGGGTAAAACTATTTCATAAACTGAGCACATTATCAGATTCCGTGCAGCGAAAATTCCTGATAGGAAATCCAACAGAAATTTCCCTGGTCTGGATACCTAGAACCTTATGTGGCATGTGGTCTCGTGGTTTTCTTACCTCAATATAAATTTTATCAAAACAATGTAAAACACATCATCTTCTAAAACTTTTAGTTTAGACTAAAACTGAGATGCAAATATTCTAAATTCCTACAATTTCAGCTATTGCAATATAACTCTAAAAGTCGAATCGTAGACAACTCTAGAAACTATACTTACAAGAATGTTGAAGCAGCTCCGAAACTTCACATTTTCAGCCGTAAATATCACGAAGACGTTTCAATAACGTCATGCGCATATTTTGTCATTCCCTTGCCGCGCGTGCATAGCGCGCGAATGTGAAGGCGTAGCGAGCCAGCAATGTAAGCTGTGCTATGAGGAACATCACGGAATGCGTTCGTAGAGTATGTGACGTATGAGGTAAGTCTTGGTTCTGAAAATGTAACTGTTTTGGAGCTTTATCGTGTTTATGAGGAGGACTAAAGCATTTAAATATACAGACAGGTGAAATAAAGTAAACAAAACCGTTGTTTACTTGCAAGAGCCAACTGATTGCTGTCAAGCATTTTATTGGTAGGTATTTCTTTTGATAGCCTCTGTATACTATTTGAAATGTGACAGACATGTGACAGAAAGATGACATAAAAAGACAGCAGAAATTACAGAACACTACGGCGCGACACACCTAAGACTATGTACCAATATTTCCTAAACGTCTCCTTGAATTTCTTCTTCTCTTTGAAGTGACCCAATCACCAATCCGCTAATTGCAATTGTAGCTCTCATTCTGTATTTAAATTTAAAACCTACTTATCTCAAAAATAACCAATTTTGTATAAAATTCTCATTCACCCAATGTTTGAAAACCAAGAGCGCATTCAACTCACTCAAAATTCCAACAATCCCAAAATTATTCCTTTTCCAACTTAATTTTAATAAAGCCATCACAAAATAATTATCACCGCAGGCGAATTCGTTAATGAGATAAAGACGCGTAATGATTGACGCGATTCTGTTTAATATTTGAGTGTTAATGAAGCCGTTCGATTGTGTTTAAATCGGCGTTGCTGATCAATCAGCGCGTATTGTTCGCGTATTGGTGGGGTCGCGAAAGGGTGAATCGGCGCAATAATCACGCATAGCATACGTTCAATTTTGTCGATGTAGGCTTTTGTGATGTGGTGTTTCCGTATTTGGTTACAAATTTATTTATTGATAGAATGCAGATTAATATCATAAATTAATGTAACTTTTTGGCTAAATACATAACCGGTGACATCGTAAGAATCGCGGGTAAGCGATATCTGCAAGTGCTGTAATGTCTCTCGACGTGGCGGTCTAAAGGGGAGGCAGTGGACGTCTTCCGGCTGATGATGATGACGATGATGATGGCTAAATAATAAATTTATAGCAGACGCACAAGTAGACGGCTAAATCAACTTCGATTGCCAAAATCGTCCTACTGAGCGTGTAAATCTAAGCATCCTCTTAATACCGTGAACTTATAGCTGAAAACACGTTAAGTAGTCTTTCCCGACTGTCAATCATGGATCTTTGTAATGCGGTCTTGCTACCCAGTAACTAGGTGATGAAAATCTCTCATCATATAAAACAATGGTATTAACTAGAACCCAAGCCGCCATTTTTGAAAAGGCCAGACATGATTACCACAATTATGATAATGAAAAGATGAAAAAGAGAAGAGATATAAACAAGTAGCTATCTAAATACCTGTTTACCACAAAATATTTAGAGCATGACTATTCAAGAGCCAATAAACAGAATCGCAAATGGAAACCTTATCCGTCTAGACGGTCTATTTTCGCAACAGCATCTAAAATAAATAGAATTTAAAAGTAGCTTGTACATAATTTAAGGTACGAGTATATCATAACACTTACCGAGATGACAATAACAAATAATAACATAAAAGCTTGTTGATAAAATTATATCAGTCGAATAATCACACAAAGGTCAAGCTAACCTTGTCGATTTCACTCCTAGGATGAGGTCCATTGCACGATGGGGATCCGTGGCTTGTCTCTTCGTCTTTAACATGTTTTGTTGGTCATAACCCACCAAGATTGCTGAGCGTTTTCATTCGTTCCGTTCGTTAACGCTCAGTAAACTCTAATGCGTTTGTCAAACAGACTTGCGAAAGCAAAGCGATACCGAACCGAAGCGAAACGTCAGTCCGTTAGTTCTGTCACGCTATCGGATCCCTTTCGCTTTTCTATGTGACTGGATTCAAACAATTCCGGGGTCACGCTAATTCGTAAGTCCGCGACCCCGCCAGGTGTTGACCTTTTAGAGGCCACGTCATTTTGCTGACACTCTTTGAGGCGCGCGTGGAACACAACGCGCCGTCGCGTCGACCCAGGCATGGTCCATGGTCTTACCGCCGCGATTGCGGCGTGCCCGATTTTTATGTGCTTGGGTTTAAGTTGAAAATGTATAGAGACTACTCAACGTTAACGGCAGAACAGCTAAGTTTGTAGCACTATAATGAAAATCTTGAAAGTCTGACTACCTGTCGAACCAAAGGAGTAATTACTCAAAACTGGGTTGTGCAGGTGAGATAGGCAATTGCTCAATGTGAAATCATGGCTGCAACTACTATAAAAATAGGATCGATGTTTAAAAGGCATAACAAATTGTTTCCTGTTCGTCCCACTGCAGGGCAATTGTAGACAAATCCCTTGAAGACTCCAAGCATGTACTTTTGGTCCTGCCACGTTTTCGTTTAGTTGCCATCCTCTGAGTGGTTATTTTAGTATAATGCCCATGCTTCAGCGACATGCGGCATATACTGCATATGACCAGCCCAGCTCCAATTCAACCTTGATGTAATTTTAATAAAAAAAAATTAATTAAAATACATTTTCTTATACAAATACTTCATACCCAAAACGGCACAACCACGATGTGTGCTCACACATCGTAACTCAAGTTAAACTGCCACAACTTAAATTATCATTTTATAATAATCCTCCGCAAGTGAAAGGAGAATTTATTTAATTCTCGTTCATCCGGACGAGCGCTAATAAATTACGTAAAAGATTAATCTAATGCACTGAGTCCGCCATGATTTATTATGCAGGCAACAGGTGCCCTAATAAGGGTTAATATTGGAAAAATATATTTGAAGGTTATTGTGGCAAGCATTGTGCCTGCTTGTGACGAGTCGTGATACAATAAGTTTTTAACAGTTTTTTTTGGTAGATTATTTTTGTTTAGATATTTTTGTCTATCAATAGAACAATATCTACACGATATTGTTCACGCGATATTGTTGTTTGTTGTATAGTGGACCACGATAACTTTAGTTTAACTATGCATTTTAAAGTCGTTCCTTGGGCAATTCGTTCCTTGATATGCCATCTAAGTTAAAGACAAAAAAGTGTGAAAGGCTGCCAACTTTGTGAACAATCTTAAATAATTTGGACGTTAAAAAGACGCAGATGATTTTCTAATTCGTTTTAAATACTTTTGAAAATATCCCATTTGAAATTCTAATTACAAAAATTATTTTCGTATATAATGGAATTACAAAATCATAACATTTACAGAGCCTTAAAAAAAATCCTGAATTTGTTTCTTAATTTGGGAAGACGGCCACCAATTAGAGTTAAGATGTCCTGCTACGGTGCTGATGAACGTAACACAGTATAAACATACACTAGATACATGAAACGCCGGTTGCGTGTACCACACACCTGATTATAAATAAATATAAATAAATAAATATTCCACAACTATCACACAACGCCACCTAGTCCCAAGCTAAGCAGAGCTTGTGTTATGGGTACTAGACAACTGATAAACATACTTATATATTTCTAAATACATACATATTATAGATAAATTACACCCAGACACAGAACAAATGATCGTGCTCATCACACAAATATTTTTCCTGGGTGGGAATCGAACCCACGACCTCCGGCAGTAAGTCAGGGTCACTAACCACTAGACCAACAGGTCTGTCTATTTTTATTTAATATAATTTTTATAATTTACAACCATGGTAAAAGTATCCAGGTCCAAAATTTACAGCAGATATCCCATTAGCAACATCAGCATACAGCGACAGCTTATAAATAGATCAGTCACGAACCCGTATCCCGCAGTTCTACGCGCCGCTCTCAATATTATGTCAAACCGAGCTCTGGTTCCACATTAGCGTGTCGTGTTATGCATTTAATAAAGCCGTAATACCTATGCTAATATCGTATCACTTGTGCCAATGAGAAGGTTTTGCAGAATGCTCAGTTTGTTGAAACTTGAGGCTGAGGAAACGACACCAATGTTGATTTGGTATTCATTTGTTAAATCTATGTGTTTCCTAAACTGAAGTTGTAAGGAAAACCACAAAGTAATTTGTGACAAATGTTGGGTTATTCGAATACTATTTTTGATCTCCATCATCATCGCCTGCCTAGACATTTGACAATGACGGCACCGTTAGCGCAGCGGCTGAGCGATTGAACTACTGCGCTGCGTGGCGCGGGTTCGATTCCCGCACGAAGCAAATATTTGTATGATCTACGCGTTGTTGCTTCGGGTCTGGGCGTTAGTGTATGTGAGTTTGTATGTTTGTAAACGCACCCGCGACACAGGAGAAATTACTAGTGTGGGGCAATGTTTTACAAAAATATATATATGGTGGGGACGACTACCCGTCTTACCGAATGCAGCAAATATTGAATAATTCTTGATCTTTGACATGCCCATAAAGTTACCGCCATTTTTCATGAAAACTTTTACATAATATTCAGGTTAGTTACTCAATTCAGTAATAATTTCTAATGTGGTCATACTGTGTTCCCCACATGATATCGCTAGTTCGCAATATCGCAACATGCTATTTGTGTGCACGTGTCACTCACGTGGCCACTTTCTAACACACACACAACTTTGATTAGCTATGGCTTCAACCAACATCAGGTGGAACTGCTACATTTTCAGCTATAAGGATCTGAGCTGCGATATACGAATAGGTACATATCATTATTGATTCTTTATAGTTGTGAATCAAAAATAGTACGTCACAAATTCAAAAGACGTCGTACTGTATGTTTACGAATGTCAATGACATGAACCAGCTTCTTCATCTTCTCATGTTAAAGAATTCTATTTTGTTTGAAAAGCACGTATTAAGCTTGAAAGCTCTTATCAATGTCTAGTCTTGGCAAAACTGCAGACTGCCTGACACAGGCTTTAAATTACACCGGCAACTATCTATGTCCCTTTACGTCACGACCTTGATCACGATATACTCTCATGTTTACGGAGTCAATGACAAAGTCACCGCCCTAATCGTCATTAAACTCAAATTCAAAAACATCGCTTATAACAAATCATAATAAAAGCATCCACAGCCCGCTGATTATTATTTTTCAACACAAAACAACACGAAGTGCGCGTCAAACACTCCCATAAAACTCAGCCCGGAGCCTAAACACGAAACTTGAACACAATTCTCTAAACAAGAAACACCAACTTTCTGTTATTACTCTTCTTTATTTTATTATCAAAAATGTTTACGAGTCATTATACGAACTCCCGTCGTTTCGGGGCCTTGATAAAGATAAATTTGCTCAGCAATTGCTCCAATGATTAATGATCATGAACAACAGGTGAAGCTTTTTATATTCCCGTCTCTAATCCTGCCTAACTAGGTAACTACGTACCAACCTGTCCGTATTGTTTTAAAATTCGCGTGGGAGAGCGCCGTCACTCAGGGTGACGCGTCTGTACACTATGACATTTTTTTGATCTTTTCAAAGGTGAAGTTGATAAAAATATCGTGTATAGTTACTGTTTTGGCGGTGGATTGGGAATAAAGGAAAATTCGTTGAATCGGGACCAGTCGGACAGGCCTCGAGGATTTTTTTCGGTTGTACAGGATTTTAACTAGAAACGTACCTACGTCATGGGTGCATGATATGAGTAGCTTGTAAATGATTGATGACTGAGAGTCGCATTTTCACTAGTTGGAGGTATTTTCATTTTCTTTGTCTTAACCTAGTAACCTAGTTGTCTTAACCTGCCTATGTTGTGTCGTGACAGGTCTAATTTTTTGTTCTAGAATTATAGATACATCTTTCTGTGAATAAAAAAAACCTTTTCGAGTCAAAATCCTTAAAAAAAACACCATGAGATGAGTCGTGATAGTGCCGACCCAATACAAAGTTAACGCGGTCGTGTGATGGGCCAATGAATAAACGATTCCGGTCGGTTTATGCGATACCCCAGGATTACGACCCCCATGGCCCCCATGGCTTACAAACATGCACGTTATTTGGTTGTTACGGGTTCTACAGCAGAATTATGGGGTATTAAGGGGGTCTTTATTGAAATTATTTAACCTAATGTTATGGGAGATAGGAAAAATTGAATAGCTGTGTTACTCTGTTGAAGAGCTGTTATTTATCCTATCTAATATAATTGTGACGGGGCCTGTAGAGGGCCAAAGCCTGCCGGGGTCGCGGGACCAAGGGATTACCGTTACCCCGGTACGTAAAGGGCTATTGAAGGACACCGTGGATTTTAGTCAGTACAAGTCTGACAGTCCCTCTCGCCCTGCCCTGGGTGGGAGGACTCATTTGATGATTTTACCACGATAAAAAAAAAAAAAAAAAAAAAATCTAATATAATTAATGCAGCTCGGCTCAAATGATCTTGCTGTTAATTACTGTTAATCACTGTGGTTCAGAACTTGATTGCACTAACTTAAGGCCTGAGAGAAAAAAACATTCTAGCAACATGAACGAAATGGAAAATTCAAGTTTTTTTTTTATTTACAAAATATTGTTTTTTTTTTATTCCAAAGCACTTTTTCATCTATTCCAATTTATAAGCCTTGACAAAATACGGCATTAGTATTAATTAGATCACACTCGGAAAAGGATCAGATGAATGGAGATTTTAGTACCCATATGGAGTAGGTGTGGTGTAATTATAGGATAGGTACAACTATTTATCATCCAAAACTTATCATTTTCATTTATTTTCACAAAAACGTTGCCCCACACTAGGAATTTGTCCTGTATCGTGGGTGCGTTTACAAATAAAGAACCTCACATACTCGTACAAACGCCCAGACCCGGAAAAACTACTCGTAGATCATACAAATATTTGTTCCGTGCGGGAAACGAACCCGCGACACGCAGCGCAGCAGTCCAATAGCTCAGCTACTGCGCCAATCGTGCCATCAACTTTATTACTATGTTCTCATTGATGCGACGCAAACCTCCTCTCTCTAAGAAGGATTTACATGCTTATTTTGCTAAAATAATAAAAAGTCCCAACTTCTCGACATTGCCAGCTTACTTATAAGTTAGCTAGCGTGCAATAGTCATAAGTTTCTATCTCATTTTGATCTAAACAATAGTATTTTGCACAAAGTGAGCGTCTAGAGGACGCGAGTCTCGCTGAAATAGGTTATGTAAATGCAAAGAATATAAGTTCATATCAACATCGGCGATGCAAGCCGCCAGGTTGTGGTGGAAACATACTGCTGTGGATTGTGACGAGAAACGCTGGAACAATGCACTGGGATTAAAAATGAAGAATGGAAGTAAAGACTTGGTCGATGATGAATTTCTCCTGATCACAGCAGTCAGTCAGAACAGTGGTGACCCAGTGGTATTGGCCCCGACTTACGAGTTGTAGGTCATGGGTACGAACCCAGCCAGTCGAATTACTTCGTTGTAATTTATTTCATCACTATTGCTCTGACACGGTGAAGCAAGACACCGTGGGAAACCGGCTTATCCTGGAACCAGTAAATTCGACTTATGATATCTACCAACCCGTACTGGGTCGAACTCCCTCTCATAGACCTCCCCCAAGAAGCACCACAACGCACGGTCTTCCACCGATTTCATCCAGCTACCGTCTTCAGGTTAAAGGTCCATCTTACCAGGAGGGACCTCCATGCGAAAACTTACTTTACGTCTCATCAATTATTATTCTGCCACTCCAGCTAGCTAAACTTTTTGACATTATAATTATATCACTAGGTCATACATACCGTGGTCTAACGTATACCGATTCCGGCACGTAAAGGGCTATTGAAGGACACCGTGGATTTTAGTCAGTACACGTCTGACAGTCCCTCCTGCTCTGCCCTGGGTGGGAGGACTTATTTGATGATTTTACCACGATAAAAAAGCACATAAAGTTGAAAATCTATTAGAGCGTTAACGAACGGAACGAACAAAAATTTAATGATTTTACCACGCTAAAAAAAAAGGTCATACATACCGTACGAATATGAAAATTCGGAACGATTTTATCCCTGAGCGAGATAGATACGTTTCATAGCAAGCTACGTGACAAATAGTCGGTAGACCAACTGACTATCCTGTTCCACATTTCTACTCCCTAGGTAAAGACTGGAACCTAGCTACCCCTATCACACCTACCTACCTACACCCACATAACCTACCTAGCTGTATCACAGTCAGTCATCAACTCATTTTAAGTGGAACAGTATAATCCGTTTCATATTTTGGTTTAAAATGAGCCAGCCCCTATAAAACGAGCAGTGGTTAACCAAAATACTAAAACAAACATATCACTAACAAAAACCCCAATTACACTTTAGCCTACCTGGGAATCAAACCCAAGTTTATTAGTCCGGCGGTAACGAGACGACCTCTATAAAACACACGCGTTAAAACATAATTTATATGAAGCTAGTACAATGGCCCTACATATTTGAATAAACCGACCTCTTACATTATACATACGTATTTTACAGTACCTTCGTGTAAGCAAATTAATGACAAATGTTACTTGCGTACCTTTAATAATAAATAAATTACTTATCTTTACATAAACATAATTTCGTAAGTAAGTAATCACTACATAGTATAAAACAAAATCGCTTCCCGCTGTCTGTCTGTCTGTCCCTATGAATGCTTAGATGTTTAAAACTACGCAACGGATTTTGATGCGTTTTTTTAATAGACAGAGTGATTGAAGAGGAAGGTTTATATGTATACAAAATTCATAGTATAATAGATATTGCACCCGTACGGAGTCGGGACGGGTCGCTACTATCATAACAATATAGAATCTGGTAGGTACCATTCTTTGTCAACATTATGTAATTAAATCTATAAATACCTCATTTTAGCAGCGAACATATGAGCGCAAGTAAAATAATAAAACTTTACTCGTTTCACTCGCGAAAATTAATTAGCTACTTAATAATGAGACTTTATTATACTTGGCTGATATGAAATGTCCTTGTCGCAAAAATTTCAAAATAAAATGTAATTAATTTAATGTTACGGATGTCGAATTAATTATATTTTTAATTCTTTCGGATTTTACGAAAACCTTGAGTTTGCGCGGGGGTTCACTTAGTTATTTGACGCGTTTTTCAAGCGTTCTGTCCAGAATTGTCTCAAGAGGGTTTTTTTTTACTAATAAGCAGTCGTGTCGAGGATTTAATTAAGTTTAAAGGACCTTACTAACTTAATTTTGGACTCAAATGATGGTACAGAGATCTAAACAGAAGAAAATCGATGAATAAAGTTAATATTTGGTTAAAAGTAATATTTGCACTTGACTTAATGCACATGTCGATCGATCATCATCTGCCTAACCTTTTCCCAACTATATTGGGGTGGGTCGCGGGGCTAACGAGTTACCGTAACTCCGAAACGTAAAGGGCTATTGAAGGACACCGTAGATTTTAGTCAGTACGAGTCTGACAGTCCCTCCTGCCCTGCCCTGGGTAAAAAAAACTATATTGTCGTCGGGTTCCAGTCGAACCATATGCAGTTGGATATCAGTTTTTTACATGCAACGACTGCCTATCGGACCTCCACAACCCAGTAACTGGATAAAACGTCCAGATGTGACCAGAACCAACTAACCGGAACCAACGGCTTTACGTGCTTTTTGAACCACGGAGGAAACTCGCTATGGCAAATAATAAAATAGTCACCCATCCACAGACCAACCTCGGCAAGCGCGGCTTAACCCGGAAGATCGGCCTGTGCAGCTGTAATTATTTGGCCACGAGCCACGATCGGTCATCAAGTTCAAATCAAATCATTACATTAAAATACAGGTGGAATAGATAGGAGTGAGCACATACATTAGTACATTCTGCCTGGAAATAGGCACGCATTTATAAAAAAAATTATTGACTGGAATCGCTTGCATAAAACCACAATGCTTTACAACGATATTTATACCAAGGTGGAGTATTCATACGAGTATAACATAGAACACTATGCCTTTTAATCTCTGAAAGTTTCAGCAGCAGTGTACTTACATTTCACCTGCTTTATTTTTAGTAACAGCAACACCAGTTGTTACTAATCTATTGTTAATTATGACTCCGTGGTTGCTACTGAGAAATTCTTGATGAAAAACCCAATAAAACCTTTCCCGAACCGAATCGGAACCTGAACCTCATGCTCGCGTTTAGGACAACAAAGCGGTCAAAGAAGGCTAACTAATCGCGGCTAAATGGTTCCTGCGCCAATTTCTCTCCCGTATACATCCGTCCTTCACCCCGGCACTTGTGCCGCGGCGTCTCTTGGCAAAGCACCACTATAGTTCTTCTCAAATTGTGATTTATTCGCGACAAATGTCGAAATAAACCGTCGCCGCCGTTTTATATTGCAGGCCCGTGTGCGCCTTTATTTACATCGCACTTACAAACATTCCCGGCGGTTGGGGGACATCGAGAGGTGTGCTACAGCTATATCCTGTATCTGTATATTCATGGTGAATATCAAGTGAAATAGAATGTTTCATTTAAAAAGGCTACGGCAATCATAGAAAAAGCGAAATGTATATATGAAAATATATGTAATTATTATATGTTTTCCATAGTAAACATAATTCTTTTCATTTATTACTTATGCTAATTAAAAAAAAGAAAAACACTCGCCTATAATGTAATAAATAACCTTAGTTTTTGTTTACCAGAAACCTCTCACCATTGAGAACAACTTGTGATATAGAATCAACCCTGAACTGATAACAAAACCGAAACACAACGTACTTAATATAAATACTTGTATAATAGGACTATAAATATTATTATTTTACAATAGAATTTCAAATGGTTGTTCGATCAACTGAACTGTACTGAAGGTCCCTGTAAAAGGCTACAATCCTGCATTTTATTTGCATTCACTTGAATTTTTACGTTCACGACGTAATAAAATTTTTAAAGCGCATTTTGTTTCTTGTAAAAATTGACTCTTGCTGTTATCTTCGAACAGTGAAATTACAAGCTTGATTGGATCCATTTATGTCGTAAATTGGTAAAGTATAAAAAAATCTTTTCAGTTATCAGAAGCTTTCTCTGTTCACTCCCACATTCAGAAGCAAAAAAAAAAACAAGAATATAATACCATCATCACGCCTGTTTTTTCCAAAAGGTTTGGTAGAGAGAGGTGTTTGCAACACAAAATTATTAAGAGAAGAAATTCTTGATGAAAAAACCTAAATAACATCGTTATTTGCCTTTTGCCCTGTGGCTACATAGGGCCAAACGCCTGCTGATGTCGCGAAAATATCTAAGCATGTTGCCGTGACGAAACATAAAGGACAATTGAAGGAACACGGTGGATTTTAGTCAGTACGAATCTGACAGTCCGTCCCGCTTCAAGAGAAGATTTGGCCACTTTAAAAAAGAACCTTTTACCCTGCAGCAATACTCATGACCATAGATGAGGAAAATTTTATATTCTCATGGATCTCTCAATATTGGGTCATGATAATACGTTCAAAAAAAGTGGAAATTATGTGTTATTTACCTAAGCTATAAAGGTACCACAAATACTAGACTTACTAAAGAGAACCAGTGAAGTTTAATACCAATTTTATACACTTTTGAAAATAAACCTGCTTAGTGGCAGAATACAATTTCATGTGTTAAAAAAACCCTTAGATGAACTCTTTTATAAGATACCCGTGAAAAAGCCCAGAAACTATCTACTTAACAGACTTTCATAAATACTCGTAACAATTTTTTTTTAAACGTTGCCCCACTCTCGGAATTGCTTCCTGTATCGTGGGTGCGTTTACAAACATAGAAACTCACATATACCCAAACACCCAGACCGGAAACAACTACTTGTAGATCATACAAATATTTGTTCCGTGCGGGAATCGAACCCACGACACACTGCGCAGCAGTCGATCGCTTCGCCACTACTCCAACAATGCCGTCATTACGCTTTAATATCCCAAATGTTTGTAAGATAACGGAAAATCCATTTTTTGCCAGTTAGTACCTACTTAATTTACTATGAAAGCGAGCCTATTGCCATGAATAGGCAGTGCCGAAAATAGGATTATGCCAACTGTGCCCAGACCCTGTGCGCAAACCAGACCAGGAGCAAAATTGGCCAGACCAGGGCGCAGGTAAAGAAGCTCACACTGGGCGCATAAAAGGCTAGTTACGGCACTGTCAGGTCACCGATCAGACTCAAATCCAGCTACTGAAAATTTTCAAATGGAAAAACCCAATAGCACTTTTCCCAGCTTAGAAATCGAACCCGATTTGCAAATCCAGGAAAGAACTTGCACAGTAGTCACGCTTGCGACCACTAAACCACGGAGACAGATGGCTCATTAGCATCATTTCACATCCACTCCCCCCCCCCCCCCTCTACACTTGACCCGTTGATAGTACAAACAAACCCGTAATATCACAAACATTGTGCGCCGTATCCTATTCCCAATTATGGGCAACATCGCACTCATATATATTTCAGTATTGGCTCGCCGGGAAACAAAGCGGATTTCCCTAGAATAAAGCTGATAATACCGAAGTATCGAGCAGCAGTGTGGAAGAGGAGAGATGGGCGGTTTCTTTTTTATTTATTATGTGTCTCCCTATAACCTCAATCTAGCCTAGAAGCGAAGATGAGGCGAAAGCTGAAGGTGGAGCGACAACAAAAGGAACGGGACCTCCTGTGCATCGACGGAACACAGAATAAGCGTTTCTCTTCCACAGGATGGTTTGCTAAGGAATAATATGCCTGTAAGGTTAGCCGAAGTAGTAAAAACCTGCTTAGTTTCACAATCATCTTCGCTTGCCAACAGGAGAGATAGTGCTGACGCGATCCTATCGCTATATATAAAAGCTGGATATTCATTGATGAATACAAAGAAGTTCAAATGTAGTGCTGCTCCATAAACGATGGAGTAGTTAAGGCTGTGTCCTGCGTGTTCGATCGATTGACAGTTTCAAGAACTGATGGGCGTTTTCCAAATTACGAGAAGCTTCAGATAAAACTAATCCCCTTTGCTAGTGATGTCACTCAAACCTAGTTTCACTAAAAAGGTGATAGTGTATCTATAAAAGTCATAGATCTTATTAATAGGATTGTATAGCTAGACAAGAGTTAACTGCTATGATATGTATAATAGTATGAAAGAGAAATACATGATACATAGGCACCAGACTAATTGACATGCGCAAAATATATTGAAGCAAATTCTAAGGTGTAGTGTAAGGTGTGTTCATCAAAATAATAGTAAAGCATCGCAACATCCGTAATAAATCCTGTTAAGTAATATAATATTCTATTTGCAATGGCGCTGTCTCTTCACATAACCCCGCTGCCTCCAGTCTCTTGACCCTCGCGAAGCTCCCTGTCGTCAATCCCGAGCGCCCGGGGCGAGGACTCGTTGTTAACTATGACAAACACAATTACCCATTACACACAACACTGTGTGTTATGTAGTGGGGACTCCACTACACAACACACAGAGGACAGTTGACCATACACACAACCACGCTGGACATCACTCTATGAGCTACAAGTGATTGCGGTCACTTCCAAATTTGATAATAGCTTGGGATATTGTTAGATCTAATTGGCATGTTGTTATACCTCTTGGAGATATTTGTTCGTAGGTATTATAGGGTTAAAGCTCAATTATCGTTTCAGATTTAGTACAAAGAGCCAAGAAACAATTAATTCGACAGTGAACAAAATATAACATGAAGTTAAAGCTGATTACTATGTACAAAATATCCTTCATCCTTATGAAAGACCTGTCGTTTTTTGTTTTCGAGAGGAAACTTTTAAAATGCTACCAGTTTTGGGGGATAAGACGGGGTGTGCGGGATTTTTACTTCACTAAATCCACCCCAGGGGTTATAATCTGTACATGTGAGGAGTCCCCGTTTCCTCTTAAAAGATCTCTCTGGGTCCCCTTTCTGTGCAATGCCTGTTATGGCACATCCCTGAGGAGACTATAGGGTGATCTCCTGAGCCTTGCTGAACAAAATCATCGCCTTGTCACCGACGTTTCTGAGGAATAGGTCCACACCACACTCCACACACTGAACTCCCATTACCCCAAAGTCTCACTTTATGAAACAGCTGTCCTACACATCTTTCGAATCTCTTTCTGTGCCTACATAAAGTCACGTGCATTATCCCATGGCGGTAAACAGTAACCTTATATGCTCATTTTGACTCGCCCATATTGTTCATGGATATTTGTGCGATTGTATCTATATGACAATTCCTTCTCAACACATCTACAGACATCCTCACTAATAATATCAGCCGAAAACGTTCCATATCACAACTATATGAGCAGCACACCGGCGGAATGCCGAGCAGGAGTGATGCGGAACAAAATAATGTATACGCCCAATTAGTCTAACGTACGGTTATCCGGCTCCACACGGTACATAGCAATGAGCTCCGTTACTTTATTTGCTAACTCCTGATGAATATGTTTGGGGAAAAGATTTGGGAATAGCAATCGTTAAAGGATAAATAGAAATATATATTAACCTGTTCTATATGTATAATTAAAATAAATGGCTAAATGTTTTGCTAAGCGTAAGTCTCAAGGGTGCGAGAATCATCAAGTGAGTCCTCCCAAGGTGTGGAGGCGCCGTCAATCCAGGCCTAATCCTTGATTGGGCCACGAGCTACCCGTTACATCACTTATTAAGCATTTGATTAAACTGAAATCCTTGAAAACTATTTAGAAATTGACATCACATTAAAGTGACCTCGACTCTAAAGAAGGGCAGTGTTTCCATCAAAAGTAAATCCTAAGCGAAGCATTAGCGACACAACAGACCCAGCTAAGTCAGCGAACGTCCGAACACACGTAATCCGCTAACCCCCAAATAAATAAGGCATAAAGGTAGGATCGTGACGGGCGGCCACATTCCTCATAATCCTGGCTATCTTTATGAAAACTATCCGTTGCGCCCATCAGTATGCTGCGGTCGACGCCAACCAATCCGTCAGCGGAGCCGCACGTGATGCGAATCGCTTCGGAGAACAGAGAGGTAGGCGGGATGGAAGGGCTTGTATCGTGGGTTGGTAGACGTACTCTTTTGGCAGAGTGCCCCGGAGACAGTGAAGCCCTGTCGGTCGCGCAGTTCGCCGGTGTGGCAGGGCAGGTATCCGATGGTTAGCTCGCTCGTCCAGCAAGAGCAATCAGCCGGACTGCGATTAATTAGAGTCAAGATTCTCTGAGCCAACATAGAAGAATATAAACAGTTAATAGCATTGATAGGGTGAAATCAATCAATAGATAACGGGTTATACTGCTCAATAAACAAGCTTCAATTTGTTTTATTGTAAATCCATTGCTGGACTAGCTACAGTAAGCAAACACTCATAGATTTCGGAGAACCATTCACTGTTTGGAGTCCATATTGAATGACTGATTTGAAGGAGCAATTGAATGCAACATGCCAAGATATCGCCTTGATTGATACCTTAGGAGAGCATCTCAAAGCAATTGAATGCTACCAGCCTATCTAATTCTATGAAACAGTGTCCTTTGGTCTTGCAGATGACTATATTTCAGAATTGAAACGATCAAGTTATCAAGAAACGATTCAGGGAGACTTTCGGTACCGTTCAAAAATGGTTGGCGTTTTGGCAGAATTATTGGCTGCTGCGCCACGTGGTACGGTTTCGATTCCTGCACGAAATATATACTTGGATGGTATGCCGGTAGTGGTTTCGGGTTTGGCTGTCTGCGTATGTAAGTTATTTTTTTTGTAAATTCATCCCTCATCTTCATATCAGCTGTAGGACGACCACTGCTGATATACCTCCATAGACCTCCCCCGTAGATTTCCTACAGGACCGGATGGAAGCGGCACCATGATACAGGAATAATATGTAGTGTTAAAAAAAAAAAACTGAATTCACAGTTGAGGGAACACTTCCAGTAAAATATTCAGGTAGTACATCCGCGCTGTTATGAAATGTTACGAACACACAATCGTTATGCTTCGCTATTGACTTAGATTCAATGACGTCATTCGCTGGACATGCCAGCCTTTCGCTACATCTACCAACCAGCAGTATATTTAGGGGTCCGGCGCCAACAAAATATTATTTGAATTACATTTTGGCTAAATTTTGCCGTTTTCTTTCAGTTTGAGAGGAAAGTGAATACCTTATTAAGTTTGTTAATATAAGCCATGTGTAATATAGATGCTAATACTTGTCAAACTTTTGGTTGAAAATGAAGCATGGACAAGTAAAAAACACTAAGTTAAAAATAACTAAAACCCGACTACGAAAAAATCGCGCACTGAAAAGTATAAAACAAGAACAAGCCGTGGTCGTATGCCACCTAGCCAATAAAGATTGTGTGAAACAACCGCAGGTGGCATACGACCACGGCTTGTTCTTGTTTTATACTTTTCAGTGCGCGATTTTTTCGTATTCGGGTTTTAGTTATTTTTAACTTAGTTTTTTATTTACACTATTTTGGGGTTATATTATTTGAAGTAAGTAACTTATGTTATATGTTTAGTTTCTGAGTTGTAAATTTAAGTTTTATCATTTGATACCCATGTTGACACTGTTAGAAACAGAAAATAAGCTAGTAAAAGCTATATAATGTATATATATTTCAAATGTGCTTATCAAACCCTTTAATTTGATACCCATGTCGATACTGTGCAAAAATACGTTACCGACTTCTCATCCCCTAGGGGGCGCCATATTGGATTTGATGACACGTCACCTACCCTATAACCAGCGGACAACTGAGACGCTTCTAACGAGACCTCATTTGTCATGTAATGATAAGCAGTTTAGAAGTTATGAGGGAACAAACAAACATACATACATACAAACATACATACCGGTCAAAATCATAACCCTCCTTTTGGCTTTGCCGTAGTAGTTTAAGTTATTTTTAACTTATTTTTTATATCTGATACCTTCACGACCTAAGGCGACACGTCAGTCCACGGCTAGTCTCATCCGCTTTGATCTCGTGCCGCTCCATTGTAAACCGGAATGAATATTTGGATTAATTCGCACGTCAAATCGATCATCACTTCTATCGTGTGATACCGAGTCGAAAGGGTACTTGAATTGCACATACATTCTCATAGAGCGATGCGATTGAATTTAGCCGCTTCATTAGTAAACGCGCCAAACAATCTGCAGCCGTGTTGGAGTGATTCGTGACATAATCTAAATAATGCAGATCACTGCGATCTGCTACTGCCGCAAGACGCCCGTCGCTTGACCGTGTTGGCTAAAGGATTATTGCGCACAATCGGAAACCAACGTTGTCTGTAAAACTGCGTTCCTATCCATCAATAACCTGACGTAATTATTTTATGGACACGGATAGATGAGTGCGAAAGGTTGTGATGATCACCAGCCGGAAGATATACACTGCTAAATAAAGACCTGCCCTAAGACCATCACGCTGAACGACAATCCGCCCCGTGCATATATCGGTTCCCATAGATATTTGTATGAAAACATAATGAACAGCTTTTAATGAAATTTTAAAGTACTTACTTAGTGAAGTTTATACATATCTGAATAACACAAGCAAAAAAAAAACGAACGTGGGTGAATTCACGGACGAAAGATAGTAATTGATACTTGCTTCTAGTGTTCATTATTGCCTGGCTCATTCAACTTACACACAGGCCTAGCCCAATGCCCGCGTTAGATATTCATCCTTCGTCTGAGCTGTTCACTTTGATCTATGTATTGGAGCCAATCTAGGATTAGATTTTGTTTGTACTGTATTATGACAGAATATGTTACGTAGGTAATACCTACGTCGGTTGTGAAGGTATATATCTTTCGTATATTGGTAATCAGGTTGGTTACTTGCTTTTGGTTTTGAGGCCTCAGAAACCTTTCTAATATTATACACTCATTTTTAATACCATGGTAAAATCAAAAATAGACTATATTTTCTATATTCCTCCCAGAGTGGAGCGAAGGAGACTGTCAAACTCGTACTGCCTAAAATCTACCGTGTTCCTTCAACAGCTCTTTACGTTCCAGGTTTACCTGTTTATACAGTCCAGAGGCCCCGAAAGTCTTTGGCCCTCCATGCGTAATGGGGGGGTCACACAAACGGGGTATTTTTGTTCCTTTTTTTATCATTAAAAAACAAAAAAACGGGATTATTCATTTACAATAGAAATCAAGAACATCGTGGCCACGGCATTTTCCGTTAGTGTGGCCCTAGCATAAGAAAAATCAAGAACTCCCAGTTGCTATGAGTTTACGGTAACGTTCACTGACACGTTTTCCAAGTCTGAAAAGGGTTGACAATTACGTATTTCATCTAAAACGTCACGCTTGAAAGCCCTGAAGGGCAGTGAACAGGTAGTGGGCACGTGAACGTACATCCATATTTTACCAGTTATGTTTAAATCCCATGTCAGGGCAAATTCCTGATGGAAAAACCCAAAAACACTTTACCTTACCTAGCAATCAATCCCAAAACTTCTTGCTCAGCAGTTACCCTTGCGACCGTTAAATCAATTAGTGTCAAAACAAAATATAAAACCTCTGTGAGTTTTATAACTCTAACTTCCAATCTTCTTTATTCACCAAATAATAATAAATTTATAAAACTTATTAACGTCTTGAACGATAAGAACAAAACAAAATGCGTAACATAAACTTGAAGCTTGAAAGATTGAATCTTTTCTGAGAGAAATGGCTTCTTTTATACAACTTACTCGTCAAATACGACCCTTAGGAGCTCTAGATGTAACCTAGAGAGTCCTGGGGACCTGTAACGACAGTGTTACACATGTATACCTACGTACACGCGGTGTTATGGCACTATTAAAGAGTCTCGGTGGATTAAGGAAACATAATTGGCGACAAGAGTTGGAAGCTTTTGAAAACGGAAATATAAAGTTTTGTCGCAGTCGAGAATGAGACCTTGAATTAAATTGGCGGAGCAGGTAAGATACCTTTTGGTAAGACTTTCAAGAATCTTTGAGGTGATTTTGTACCGCTTTAAGATTTTATTTTCCTCGTTTAATATTGTCCTGCCGGGGTTGCGGGACTCACAAATTACCGTGACCCCGGTACGTAAAGGGCTATAGAAGAACACCGTGGATTTTAGTCAGTCAAGTCTGACAGTAATGGGTGGGAGGACTCATTTGATGATTTTACTAAGATAAAAAAAAAGTTTAATATTGCAAAAAGATCCAGAGGAAACATAGTCTAAAAAAAAATTAGGAGGGATATTTAACCCAATTTTGCCCCGTAGCAGGAAAATGGTTCCTGCTACATCTGTGTAAAGTTAAACTAAAAACAATAACCAACACAACATTCTCTCAGCAAACCGCAGATCCATCACAACAAGGGCCTCGGCAATAAAAGCCGACTGAAACATCTATATTTTGAAGACATAAAACTCATATTTGAGCATCTGGCTGCTGCTGCCTCAATATCTCAGTGGCAGGACCGAATACTTGGTGTTTTTCTCCCTTTTTCCAATTTCCCGGGGCGTGCTCGCAGTACCGTATTTATTATTATTTGTTTTCAATTGCAAAGTAATCTGCGGACTGCAGATGGCGTAAGATGAGAGTCGCGTGCTCAGTGCGGGCTGGCGCGGGAACGCGACGCGCCATTTTGTAATGTCGCTGATCGCTGAATCGCAATCGAGATTTGCGTGCGGGTGTACTGAGAGTAAGGTAGCGGTCATGTGTAGTAGCGGTTGATTGGTTGAGGTTGTACGATGAATCATCGGTAAATCTGTGATGGTGTCGTCGGTCTTCGTAACCAATAGCTTTGGGTACCCATCGTTGTAATTTGAAAGTCCATCAAATTTCTTCACTAGTTGCATATTTGCATCCATTATCATACTGGATTGATTAATTCCACCGCGTGACAAGCACATTCAGAGTACTTCAAAATATATCTGTTAATCTTTAGTCTGAGACTGACAGGTTTAAGGAGGAGGGAGCATAGACCCTAGTGTAGAGTAAACGTGAATAGCACCCTGCACACGTACAGTTCGGACCGCGGGAAACACCACGCGCCGTTCCATCCCTCGCTCCGAACTGTACGTGTAGATGTGCTGGTCTAACAGTCCGATCTGGCACATCGACACAAGCGCATATCTCACAGTTTTACGCGCGCATCACGTGTAAACGTAAATTACATTTGGCGGTTTGGAGCGTCAAAGCTATCACAGAGTTCATTCGTTTGTTCCGAGAACATCCGTGTCTCTGGAAGATAAAGCGTAAGAAGATAGTAAGAGAAATATGAGAAACAAAGCAATTATGACGCTTGTTGAATTTTGCAAGACAGTAGGTTTTTTATTAGCTGATCGCGATTTCGTCCGCAAAAAAGTACAGATTTTAAGAGATGCATTTCGCAAAGATTTGATGAAAGTAACGGGGACACGGAACAAAAGTAACTACCTAACTACAAATTCAGATAAACGCGATGACCAAACGATCGTCCATTTTTCTTACTACCTAAAAAACTTTTGAAAGTTTTAACGTTCCACGCGCCAGTCCAAACTGCAGTCCAAACTCTTGAAATCAAATTTACACGCACAGTTCGGAACGTTTGTCTAGATATGAAAGTTTCATCCGCAGTCCAAACCGTGAACGCATTTTTAATCGTATTTGGCACAACAGTTTGATCCGCAGTCCAAACTGTACAGATCTAACTGCGGTTTGGAACGCAGTCCAAGATGCGCGCTCCGAACTGTACGTGTGCAGGGCGCTAATGACAAAACTAATGACTTTCATTGTGTCACGTCTTTGTAAACAAATAGCTTATTTTGTCAGATGTGATTACAGAAACTATTCTGAGCAATTTTGAAGAAACTACAAACTATTTTGCAGGCGGCGTCATTTCAGTTGCGTCATCAATCCATACGTTAAGCAAGAAATTTGCGTTTCCATGTACCTTTGATGTGCAATTTTACACACAGTACACAAGTAACACTCAATAATTTGAAACCTTTTATTTATGTGCAACAGTACACAAGTAACACTCAATAATTTGAAACCTTTTATTTATTAATTCTTCAATTTTTGAGTGACACTTAACTCGAAGAGCACCTGAAGCCGCTAGTTCTGGCTGTCATCTATAGATCTTTGACAGTTGGTACAAACGTGTGGCCTTACGATCTCCCAAGTTAATAAGGGTCGGCTTCCAGTCAAACCAGATGCAGCTGAATATCAGTATTTTACATGGAGCGACTGCCTATCGGACCTCCACAATCCAGTAACTGGGTAATACGATACCTCATGGTGAGACTTGAGATTCTGACTAACAGTAACGACTGTCAAAGATCGTGCTTTCCGAGGCATGGAGGAAACACGCAATGACAGATGGTCACCCATCCACAGACCAACCTAGGCAAGCGCGGCTTTCAATTCGATGTTCTCCAAAAATCTCAACCATTTAAGCACCTAATTGCTATAACTGACTGTATATTATATGTAAAGTATGGAGTCAAATCCTTAGCGTAGGCGAAGAAACATTGAAAGTAGAAGTCATTATTATCCAAATGAAACAAGCTTCGTAGAACCTGAAAGTTTAAGTAAATGTAATTTTGAAACCTCAAAAGTTTCTTATGTGTGTTAACTTTTGGGTTCATAACTCATTGTTTTATAAAAATATTGACTTCTTAAGTATTTTCTACGCGTAAAAACTTTGATTTTCGCTTGCTCTTAGGTTTCTGTAGCAACAAGTGTAAAGGCACGGTTGGAGCAGTGGTTGAGTGATTGGACTGCTGCACAGCGTGTCGCGGGTTCGATCCCTGCACGGAACGAATATTTGTATGGCCTACAATTAGTTGTTCCGGGTTGTTTACTATGTATGTGAGTTTCTATGTTTGTAAACGTCCAACAACACAGAAGAAAGACCTAAAGTAAAAAAATATATAATAAAAATATATAAGTTCAATAGACAATACCTACTAGACAATAAGTCTGTCTCGGGGATATTTTGTCTGATCCTTTGAATAACTGGTTGTTCCAGTAGGGGAACGGTGTATAAGAAGAGTGTGATTTCCCATTATATCACATACTTAAGGTAAACATAACACCATACTAACGTAGCGCAAGCGCCAACAGGATGCCATTTATCAATGGCCGCTTGCAAATGACATCCTGTTGGTTCTTGTGCTACGTTAGTGTTGTATTAGGTATGCTTAAAAAATGTCCCCATTATACCTCGCGTCCCCGTCTTATAAACTGTTCCCCTACCTACATTATACAGTCATTACAAACATGCTAACGATGTGCCTTTTATGTCGTGTCATACCGCTCGTGCGGAACTCATCAAACCGTTTGTTCACTCTCCAAAATATGCAAAAATTATGTGATCGTAACTGATATACAAACACTATAAAACAACAATCTGTTAATTCCTTTGATTTCCAACATGCCATGTATTTTTAATCAATTAAATATTTGCTTTATTTCGAAAATACTATTCATTCACATTTAAATCGTGTTGAACTACAACACAACGCCAACAACGCAACAACACAATGCCTTTTGGTAAAATGAATTGACTACGTTATTCAATATTTCCCAGTTTTTTATTTATTTAAGGATCACTATTGACCACTATCCCGCTGATAAACGAAGAAAGGTAAACAAAAGAATTAAAGATATTTTCTCCTCATTGTTTATACTCGTAGAATTTATATCAGGTTGAAAAATTTTAAAAATAATAATCACAAACTGCCAGTCTTTGGCCCCGGATTGAAAAGATTGTCCATATCAGAATAAAAAATGGCTTCTGGTTGAATAGTAAATACCGGTGTATAACTTAAAGTAAAATTATTGTCTTTCTCTCTCTCTTTTCCCCTAGTAACGGCCCTAAAGCGCGCGAGTTTTGTACCCCATAGGAGGCACCCCTAACGTGTGGTCACTTAGTTTTTAAGCCCCAGTCTGGAGTCCTTACATTTAAGGCACACAATCTCCTCTAAGATGACTTGCAAGAAAAACCAGATGGCCCCGCCCCCGCCTCCGCTCATCACGAAGCCCACTACCTACCAGACTGACTCGTTCGAATACGCCAAAATTGAGCCGTCAATAGAAGCGAGAAGCTAGTGATTAAAACGTGCCTCACCGGCGAAGCTTTTTATTTGCGGCGCAGGTCAAACCTAGATACACTGTCGTCTTACTCTTGGCATTGTTCGAGAAACAGGGGGTTAACAAATAAGCTGACAGGGCTTCGTTATGAATATTTTCATTTGGAAATTGTGAGTTGGTTTTTATTTTGTTTGTTTGTTAGCGTTGGTGAATGTTCTGATGCTATGTAAGTTGGGAGAGAGAATTAGATAGAGTACACTTTAATACTCGTATAAGTAGAGTAGATGTACTTCATGTTTATGAGTCTTTCTATGATCTGTTAGTGCCAAATTGAATGTAGCCGTTGGTCGCACAAGATTCTTAGCACTTATTGATTGATTATACATTATACAGATAGTGTGTCTCCATACGTGGTGAGTATCGAATAACTAAAACCGTTTGTAAAATAATAATGGTCGATTCCATCTTCAAGATTATTATCATAGATGAGTAACCATCCATTAGATTCGTAGCTTCTTTCATGCGTCGTGAAGTGACGTAAGAACTTGGTCCCGACTGCAACTGTAAGATCTCTGTCATTTGTTGAAGTTAAAGGATGCCATGGAAACTTTGACAAGAAGTCTTACCTGGGGGTGTTTTAATTATAAGCCATTCACTGAATTGTGTGGGTCAGATTAGACTAGAAACCGATCTGAACTTAATTGATAAAAGGCGGATAAAAGGAGATGTGAGTGAAACATACGCAAATTAACCTCTGCCTTATCCATCGAGGATTGCAGGCAATATTATGCTATGTTAAAATACATACATGGTCGCGGGACTGTACAAATTACCGTGACCCCGGAACGTAAAGGGCTATTGAAGGACACCGTGGATTTAAGTCAGTACGAGTCTGACAGTCCCTCCCGCTCTGCCCTGGGTTGTAGGACTCATTTGATGATTCTATTATCCGTACCATCAATTACCTACAAACTCAGATCGATGTTTTTACATGTTCTGTGGGTGAATTCGCAAGGGCATTACTATTTGTATTATGTTATAAGAAAAATAATTAATTAATGATAAATGTGTATATGTTTCTATGTGTTATGTTTTAATATTTTACGTTGTTATTGATATTTTTTGCTGTGTTTCGTGTTTTAATTTTATTGTGTTATATACAATTTAATTACTCTGTAAGTTTAATTTTTCTAATTTTAGTTATTGTAAGTGTAATATAGTTTTTAGTTTAAATTCTGACCTGTCGCATTAGGACAAACTGCCCTGTAATGATAGGTTAAGTTGATGAATAAATAAATAAATAAATATATTTTACCACGAAAAAAAAAAGTTAAAATATATAACACTCCTTTTTTGGGTAGTTGTGTAATCGAACTCTATAAACTAACTATAAAAACAATGGTTTTTTTGAAGATATCGCTATCAGGGATAAGACCGCCATTGTACCCATAGAATTAAAGCCTTTGTCAAACAGACAGGCGTTGCGAATGCGAAGCGAGACGTTTTATTTGTAATGTATGGAATTGTTTGAATCCAGTCACATCGAAAACTGAAACGTTTAGGCCAGCCATGTTCACAAATTCCCAATGATACTTATGACTCCATAACAAACATTGCACCATTAATTCTCTTCAACCCCACAGCGTACAGGAAAAGAAAACACAGATTACTTCTGTCAAATACCCACTAGTACATTAACACCAGCAGATTACGCCGAGCAACTTTCGGCACAGCATCCCCAGAATGTTGTCGCCCAACTCGCGTTATTATCCGCACAACTATGCTGAAATTTGCACCAGTACCGTGCAAATTAGTGTTACAGGAATTTAGGGTGCCTAGAGTATTATTATGTTTGTGCAATTGTAGTTTCTATCTCCTGGGAGTTGTAGTTTTATTTGTATTTCTATTTGGATATCGATAGGGGTGTTATTCCATTAAAGTAATTTAATTGATGGCATGGTTGGTGCAGTGGCTGAGCCATCTACTGCTGCGTTACTGGGGCTTTGATCCCCACAAGAAACAAGTATTAAATTTTCTATAATCTACAAGTAGTTGTACCGGGTCTCGGTGTTTGTGAGTTTTTATGTCTGTAAACGTACCCACGACACAGGAGAAATTCCTAGTTTGTTGCAACGTTTTTTATTCTAAAAAAGAAAAAACATAATAGCGTTATGACACTAATCCCGCATCATCTGAGAAATATAGCTATAAACGAAAAAACCACCATTGAAATATAGAGCGAAGTCCTGCAAAACAGTTGTATTACGATTTTGGTGCACGATATAGTATTTGATCTATCTATATTACCAAGTCGCGGGACTGTACGAATAAATTAGAAAAACCGGCCAAGTGCGAGTCGGACTCGCGCACCGAGGGTTCCGTACAAACCTGCAAGGTCGACTGGAAGTACCCTTTAGGTTTTGATTCCCTTGCGAGTACTTGCGAGTTTCAAAATATGCAGCTTAAATTGCTGTTTCTTTTGATTGCGTTGACATAGAAGTTTGATTTTGTTACAGCTTAAAGGTATTATAGACCTGAGTATTTGGTATGAATTTCAATTTAATACCTCTACGCGTTTATGAGGAAATGGGTAGTAAGTTTAAAATTATTAAAAAATATATATTATGTGATATAACTAAAAATTTATGGTTTTCGTAATTTTTTCTTTATCTATGCTATAAGACGTTGCTTCGTAACAAATTTCAAGATTCTGAGTTCACGGGAAGCACCCTGTAGGTTTTGATTCCCTTGCAAGTGTCGAAAATTTGCGGCATAAACGGCTGTATCTTTTGATTGCGTTGGCTTAGAAGTTTGATTTTTTCACAGCTTCAAGGGACAGTAGACCTGAGTAATTGATATAAATTTCAGCTTCATACCTCCACGCGTTCCTGAGAAAAAGGGTCTTGACAGACGGACGGACAGACAGACGGACAACAAAGTGATCCTATAAGGGTTCCGTTTTTTTCCTTTTGAGGTACGGAACCCTAAAAAAGAAAACCCGGAACGTAAAGGGCTATTGAAGGACACCGTGGATTTTAGTCAGTACGAGTCTGACAGTCCCTCCCGCTCTGCCCTGGGTGGGAGGACTCATTTGATGATTTTACCACGATAAAAAAACTATATTAACAGACAACTTAACACTGATCTCGCCAGAAAAAGCTTTCTTTTTCAGTGATGAAGAAGAAAATTTCCACTCTGTAGCTTTTTCTAGTTTTTAGGGTGTTTGGTCCACCGTTAGTTCACCCATTAAGTCTTTATCTTAGCTTCGTAAAGATTGTCCGTTCCTTTTCAAACCTATCAACTTTAAAACCGTCGTAACTTTTACCTTATTAATTTCCGACACGATAGTTTCACATGTGAACTATTCATATCCTTAAAGCTTACCTGCTGCCGCCATCTTGGAAGCCAGACCATCAGCCCCCTTGCGAGTGAGCAGGAGCTCATTGGCCGCAGTTTTACGGCGCGTCATAAATCTAGCAGGGAAGTGTTGCGCGACATCGATCGTGTCGCGACACGCTGTAATGATGTATTGGATGCCGGGCTTGTGGGTGATACAGGTAAATGTATGGCTTGGAAAATGGGGAGAAGAACCATCTTTGCAAAGCTCTTTGGAGGGACAAATCATATTACGTCGCGTCACTCCGCCAATGTGGTCGGAATCGAAATCTAAATATTTTAAAGTTAATTTTTAAGGTAATTATATTATTTACGGTCCTTATACTTGCTAACAGACATTGCATATAGACGTTTAATATAATGTACAACGATATGGTGACAGGCCTGTTGTTCTAGTGGTTAGTGACCCTGACTGCTATGCAGGAGGTCGTGGGTTCGATTCCCACCCAGGACAAATGTTTGTGTGATGAGCACGATCATTTGTTCTGTGTCTGAGTGTAATTTGTATATAATATGTATGTATTTAGAAATATATAAGTATGTTTATCAGTCGTCTAGTAGCCATAACACAAGCTCTGCTTAAGCATGGGACTAGATGGCGTTGTGTGATAGTTGTGGAATATTTATTTATTAATATTCTTAGAACAATATAATATATAAACTGCTGTCTTCTTCAACCTAAAAGAACTGACTCAAGTAACCTAACCTACTTACCATAGTACATTCACAAAGGCTTTACAAAGTCCCGCACCTACACATAAAACACTTTATTCAGCACATCACAGAAATAAACCTCAAATACGTACTTAAGTGAGATATCTCTCCGACGTACCTACTCACGTGATAGAGCAAAAATAGTGGAAATATAGTAAAGTATTCCCTGCGCTCTATTACAACGGTTATCATAATGTGGCGGTGCTTCAGACGCAAGGAGATACGTATCTCGTACGTAACGAGAATCAATTATATGAGGGTAGTGCTACGGCTTCTAGGTATGTCGGTACATGCTGATGGAATCGGGACAGGATTAAGATCTGGGAGATAGATGTCTGTCGCAGAGTTTTGTCGCATTATTTGTGACGGTTTTGTGGGTTAATTTGGATAAATATCTCAGATTAAGGTGCTGCTGAAAACGTTATAAGTTTGATTGGCAATTATAAAAAAACACTTTCAGTGGTACATTATGTTTTTTTTATTGTACACATAAAATGTTAAAGTGCTACGAACACTGTAAAGCCTTTATCAAACAGACAGGCGTGGCGAATGCGAAGCGTAACGTTTTTATTTGTAATGTATGGAATTGTTTGAATCCAGTCACATAGAAATGCGAAAGCGATCCGATAGCGTGACCGAACTATTGGACTGACGTCTCGTATCGGTTCGTTATCGCTTCGGACTCGCCTGTCTGTTTGACAAAGGCATAAATCTAGTTTTCACCCTGCCGCCAACCATGCCGTCATCTACATTGTTACTAATAAATATGGAAGTGACACTTCCATATTTATTAGTAACAATGTAGATGACGGCATGGTTGGCGCAGTCACTGAGTGATCGACTGATGGGCAGGGTTCGATCTCCGCACGGAACAAACATTTGTAATATCTGCAATTTTTTACGGGTCTGGGTGTTTCTGTATTTGAGTTTCTATGTATGTAAACGCACCCACGATACACGATAGGGGCACAACGTTTTCTAAAACAATAAAAAGGATGTACAGTGGTAGACAGCACCATTGGCGCAGTGGCTGAGTGTACGACTGCTACTCAGCTTATCTCGGGTTCGATCCCCGTACGGAACAAATATTTTTTATGATCTGCAAGTAGTTGTTCCGGGTCTGGGTCTTTGTGTATGTAAGTTTCTATGTTTGTAAACGCACTCACGATACAGGAAAAATCGTAGTGTTCGCAACGTTAAAAAAATAATAGTAACATTTTTATTCTAATCTACGTGAGCCAAGAACATTCTGGAGAACGTCTACTTGTCTTTAAAGTTGAATTCAGATGTCATTATTTTTATAAGGCTAGTGGTTTTTGTAATTTTGTACATTTACAACGAATAGTTAATAGAGTGTACGTATGTAATTTTTTTTCAAGAATGGTACTTTCAACCCCCCCTCCCCCCTCCGCCACAACTCAAGAACTAGGGGTGGGTTTTTGATAATTATATTCAACTCCTAACTAGTCCAAACAAAGTTACGTAGTCTAAAATTGTCTTCCAAGAGTATCCCTCTATACCTTTGTTATTTGAGCATTTGTTGACTGTACTAAACTGGGCTAGCTCCCGTGTTCTTGGAAACACTCTCTCTAGTTTTCAAAATAGGAGTTTCAGGCTACCAGGAAACTTCGGCATCTTATAGCATGTTATTTCCACTAATGTTGATGATGTTTAATATCCAATCTGTCATATTCAAAGAAATAAATATAGACACATAATAGGTTGAGAAAGAGTCGTTTTCATCGTCCGCCCTTCCCCATGTTTGTTGGGGTCGGCTTCCATACATTACCTAGTTGCTTACAACAACATGGATACACCACCTATTAGATAGATCTTCACAATCACTCATCACAATATAACTTAATTTAGGACCCATTAATATTAGTAGTCATTTTTACCCGTGGTGCTAGGCAACAGGCCTTGTTTTGTTCTGTCTCCTGCTTGCATGGAGGGAAGTGGAAACATATTTTTTCCTACTCCTCCACTATTATTTTCTGATTAAATTTGTTGCAGGATCCAAGACAGGTAAATTCATTCTCCGGGACACGTCGAGCTTCATTGTCTCGGCGCTTTTCTGGTGGTTGCCACTGTTGATTCTGGCTTTCAGGAGTTGCAGTGGTTTGGGAATAGTGTGGTGGCTTTGTCCCAAAAAAAAATAACTTAATATTGAATTACAAAACCAGATAAGTAGCTCCAACTATCCATCGAAGTTAAAGTTAAAAAACACACATAAGCCATCATATCTCAAAGCTGGGCATCACGTAATACCCCAGGGCACTTCACACTGGGCCCAGCTACAATATAATCCTGTGTTTTACGCGAAATCAATAGGTCACGTTCGTAAAGATAAGACCGGCCGGCAATATCGCCGGACCCATGTCAGATACTACTCGATATTACGGCTCCGGAGCCGGTCGGCCGGGTTTACTCCCGTGCCGCTCGGCTCACGGCGCGTGACGGTGGGTGCTTCGCCCTTTTCCGCGACGATTGAAATAGACTGGTATAGGGTATTGAGGTATTTTATGGGGGGGGTACGATGGTGTATTGTTTTATTAGCTTTTTTTCGATTATATCTCTAAATTTTAATATTAGCGATTATCTTCTATCTCATCTGTATTTCCCGACAGCTATAACCTTGCGGTCTTCAAGTCAAGAGTGTACATTTTTATGCCACTCCTTTTTTTTGAATTGGAAAGTCGTCGTAATGAGTCGGAAAACTCAGAAGGAGATGACTGCTTCCTCTGGGCAGCAGTCATCTCTGGTCTGCCCTTTCACTCCGTACCATGGCCTCTAGGGCCAAACGCAAGGAATCACCGCCTTTCGCCTCCATGAAGATACGACGGTGAACCAGGCAAGCGAGGCAGACCTACAAACCGAGGTGAGGAAGCTCGGTGCCTTCCCAGCCACTCTTCAAAGCTGGCTGGCTCTCAAAGTCTTAGCGCCGCGATCGCAGCGCGCTCGATGTCGTTGAAGATATTTTGTTGAGGGTTAAAGGTGAACTTTCGTTTTTGATTTAGTGTCAAGAGTAAAGAAAACATGATAACATGATATTTGGACAAATTGTATCCTCAATTCCATGCTTTACTATGTACATATTCATAAGTTAACATAATAGGTTTTTTTTTTTTTTTTATCGTGGTAAAATCATCAAATGAGTCCCTCCCACCCAGGGCAGGGCGGGAGGGACTGTCAGACTTGTACTGACTAAAATCCACGGTGTCCTTCAATAGCCCTTTACGTACCGGGGTCACGGTAATCCCTTGGTCCCGCGACCAACATAATACCTGTAGAAATAATATGTAATCTTACTTTTAGCTCTTAATATTTTTAATTTTTATTCTTTATTACTAAGCATCGAAAAATTGTAACAATCTGTTTGTAAAACTATACCATATTTTAAAAGAGTAACCATGGAGTTTCTTGCCGGTTCTTCTCCATGGAATCGACCAACCCGAACCGAGCACCTGCTGTCGACGTTTTATAAGTGCCCTCATGGGCCTATGTGAAATAAAAACTTTTGATTTTGATTTTAATATTTATATTAAAGTGCTGATCACTTGAAATCAAGAGCTAAACAGTCTTGGTGACAAAGATCCTTTACGTCTCTACCTTAGGGCGAATTGAGGGTTCCATCAGATTCCTAAGCCATAAAAACTTCTAGTTATACTGAAGGAACAAAACAAAACCCCACAATTTAATAAATACTTATTTAAGTAAAATTCAAATCATCAAAAGTAAGTAATTATACCTACCTTCAAAATTAAATGTTAACAAAGTGTTTTTCGTCCCTTTTCCCAGAAACTTTCCAATTCCGATTGAGGCAAAAACCACAATCTGATTATATTTTTACAAAAGATTTATTTCTTCCTAAATTGTTGACTTAGTAGGTAGATTTTGTGGCTCAGTCCTGAACAAGAATAACGTCGCGAAATTCTGTGAATTGACGCCAACTTCCAACTGAAGCGGCGCCTAGGGATGATGTCTTAATAAAATTACCGTCCGACTCAAATTCCCTACAACTTAGCAGAAACATGGCTACCTTAGAATTTAGATGTGAATTATTTATCTTAACTTTAACTGTTACAGTTCATGGACAGAAAACTATGTTGGTTGTTTTAAATTTAATTTCAATTTAGTCGTGCCTACTCTAAAACTAGTATTCACTATCTATTTTTACACGACTACGGCAAAGCCAAAAGAAGGGTTATGATTTTGACCGGTATGTATGTATGTTTATGACTACTTATCATTACATGACAAATAAGGTGTCGTTAGAAGCGTCTCAGTTGTCCGCTAGTTATAGGGTTTATTATTTGTTTTAAATTTTCCATACTGCTGCAAACTAGTAAAACTAGACCGAATGTAGTCGTGACTAGTACAGGCATTGTCACTAGGGCGACCTAAAAGATCAGTTTGCTACTTTATTTCTGTTGAAATTTTCAAACCCTACCTATTTGATTACCTACTTTTCCTTTCACAGTAAAGAAAAAAAAGTTGTATTAATTTAAGTACCTATTCATAATATTACGTACCAAAGTAACTGTTTTTTTGTTCTACATAGGTGTTTCATCCCACAAGGAGACCTTTGTGACGTAATGGAAAATTTTATGGAACTGAAAAGAAGACTTCCCATCAAACATTTTAAACATTGGGTTTTCACAGAAAGCAGGTGAGTAGGCACGGCAACAAGAATCGAATAAAGCTGTAAATATTATGTTATGGAATATTACAACACCTAGTACTAGTTTTATTATCTTGTTAGGACTGTTCGATTTTTTATTAACCGAATTTAAATAAGTCTCAATTCGTCGTAATATTTTATTTCTTACTTATGTAGATATGTTCCCCGATTGTTCTTTTTTGTTTATTTGTAAGGTAAACTTCAAGGGAACTCTTCAATAAACAACAGCAAATGAATCTCGATTGCTGCTTTCGCATATCTATGCATTGATCAAGCAAATTATAAGACATAATATCACACTGTAACCACTTTTTTTTTAGCGTGGTAAAATCATCTAATGAGTCCTCCCACCCAGGGCAGGGCGGGAGGGACTATCAGACTTGTACTGACTAAAATCCAAGGTGTTCTTCAATAGCCTTTTACGTACCGGGGTCACGGTAATTCGTTAGTCCCGTGACCCCGGCAGGCTCTGGCCCTCTACAGGCCCCGTCACTATGCTGACACTCCTTGAGGCGCGCGTGGAACACAACGCGCCGTCGACCCGGGCATGGTCCATGGTCGGACAGCGAGTCGCCCATTACTCTTGCGACGTCCGACGCCGTGGGCGTCTACCACTGCGACACTGTAACCACTTAAGGTAATAAAAGATATTGATACGAGCAACAATATTAAGGGTTTGATAGAAAAAACATCTCAAAAGTACACAAGTATGAAAACAATAATATATGACAAAAATTTGGATAAAATATCGCAGCTAAACGAAAAAAAGTCCGAGGGCCTTGGAGTTTTTCGAACATTTAAATCCACATAAACAAAAGGCCACAAACTACGTAAAGTATATATCAATGACCATTGTATAATGAACAAAATGAAAGACCATGCTCTTAGTGCGTAACGTAATTATCTCGCTTCATATCCAGAAAGATAAGACCTCAATTAGGTCACCCAAAAAATGAACAAGTACCAGATGCGCATGAAATCTAAGAAGCCACCAAATTCCGAGTACTCCCAGTATTTTTTCATCAATCAATTGCTAAGCATTTATTTAATTTGCGAACACTCTAGCCTAATTCTATTACGGCTATGATGGATGGAGTCCACTGGCCGTCATGTGGAGTTTAGTAAACAAAGCATGGACGTGACCAGATATACAACGTTTGTTAGCCATGAACATTTTTTGACAGTTTGCTCGCCTAGTTTGTTGGTAGGCAATTTGTCATGTATTTTTGGTGGGTTTTCGGGAAAAAGAGCGTTTTGTTGTGTATTGCTACGTGATGTAAGGTTTGTTATAAGCATACAAATTTTTGGATTATGAAAAATCACGCCTAATATCTCAGATAAAGTATCTGAGATATTAGGCGTGATTTTTGACAGAGTTGTTTCTGTAATCTACACTTTTCGGATAGCTGGCCATACTGTTTCGAGCAACTGAATCTCTTGGCTGATATTTAGATGTTTTGACAGGCCTGTTGATCTAGTGGTTAGTGACCCTGACTGCTATGCCGGAGGTCGTGGGTTCGATTCCCACCCAGGACAAATGTTTGTGTGATGAGCACGATCATTTGTTCTGTGTCTGGGTGTAATTTATCTATAATATGTATGTATTTCGAAATATATAAGTATGTTTATCAGTTGTCTAGTACCCATAACACAAGCTCTGCTTAGCTTGGGACTAGATGGCGTTGTGTGATAGCTGTGGAAAAAAAATAGAAAAAAAAACGACGAGTTGCACTCTAGGAGTGCCGGCAGAAGTGAAAACTTGATTATTAACGTTGAGCATGTTTGATATTTTGGAATGGTTAGGGAATAATTTTGCACCAATTGCTTTATCAGTATAAAAGTACTATCATTTATGTGGTAGAATACAATATTCATTTATTGCGCTATCGTACACGGTCGAGGTCGACCTCGACCTCGACCTCGATTCGTGGCACGCTGTAACATAGACGAACATTCGCGCAAGCGCCCTGCGCCGCCTAAACGAAACAGTAGGCCCAGGCATACATTTTCGCCGCGCCGTAGAGAGGGGATAGCTGTCTACTCTCCATCCGTCCTACGCTTTTTCGATCAGGGTCACATGTCCTGACGCGAGTTTATCCGTCCTACGCTTTTTCGATCAGGGTCACGTGTCCTGACGCGAGTTTAAGATTTTATACCCATTACAGAAAAAGTGCTCAACGCCGCTAAAGAAGTTTTCACTTCAAAAAAAAAGATGTATCTGATCGTTCGACCTGGTAAAGGTGGGAAAGAGACAGAGCTATACAAGTCTTCTAGCGCTACCTCGTTCCCACACTGGAATAACTCTCGCTTTAAGACGTCGTGGTAGGTCACCAGGCCTTAATGTACTAATCGCAGCGAGCAATGAGCCGCTTATTGAACGTTGGCGCCTTATTTCTCAATGCTGACTACACGAATGCTCGCTGTGTAACACGTTATATTACGTCTCTTTACACCGGATAATAACCGACCTAAGATGCTATTTTTATGACACAAATAATACGTTTGGTGCATTATAGACTGGTATCCATACTATTAATAAATATTACGTCTATGTTTAACCCTATCTATAGTTCCAATAACAAATACATAAAAGTGCGTTGAATTGTAATCAAAAAAGTTCGCGTAAATGTTTCGTTAAACAAAACGAGTTTCACGTTAACGGGAACTGATAACATCTGCCTTTGAAATCACATCAAAATTTTAGTTAATAATTTGATTGAAATCAAACAATTGCAAAACTTTCGCTTCGTTACCACCGAGTTGTTGTAACTTCTGATTTATTCACAATTCATTTGTTGAATTTGAATTTTTGATTTATATAAAATACAATACGTTGATTTTTTTTAATGAACGAAAAGTTCATTCCAGAATGATGATCCATGACGGTAGCCTTTTTTTTTAACTGTTATTTAAATAGTATTCGGATTAATTCAGATCAATTGATAAATTGTTTACTCCATTCACAAATTGATCTCACAGTAAACTCATAATAATTTTCACATAACAAGGCATAGACGTACACAAATAACCTTTAAACCTCGTTTCCTGCAAATCAAAAGCCTTGCCAGCAATCTTTGAAAGCCACAAACAAAAGAACTAGGTCTAGTCGCCGGTGGCGCCCCTAGCGGCGGCGACAAAGACTAACAAGTTAATTTGCGCGCCGCTGCATCGCCATCAGATTACAGCGCTGTTATTAAATTAACTGAACATTATAGCGGCAAGAATCCTTAAAATACCGATAAATTAATTTCCTATTCTTGTAGGGGATTGTAGATAGTAGTGATTTATTACTCCCCTTTGTAGTGTGTGCGTTTAATGGTATTAAAGATTTAATCTTGCCTTTAATGGTATTGGAAGCTGCTATATTATATTTTATTGACTTTATTTTGTCGTATAACACACTGAAATCATTTCAACTTTAGAAAGCAAGAAACGCAGATTGTGTCTCAAGCCATTTTTAAGCTAGGTGAAGCAAAAAAGCCTGACCATACCTCAATAACTAAAGTCCATATTTTAAACCATGAGTCTTTAAGAGAGAAACAGGAAGATGCCACAAAAATATTATTATATGATACTAAAAATGAACAAACAAAAAATCCACAACTTTGAAAAAGCATTCGTATATATTTGTTTGCTATCGTCTTCAGGTGAGTCTAATCTATAGTCGAGAATTCCCTAAGCACGTCGTATGTATAGTCAGTCCTCAGGAGCCACGCTATCGCCTACATCCACTACTATAAATCGTACGGACATTGTTACGCCCCTATAGATAAGGCGCAAAACACAGATAACGCCGCCTGGATTGATCTTCAATGAGTGGAAATTCATTTATCTCGACTAAACCTTAAGTGAAGTGGTTGGCTAAAGGGATTTAGACTTTGTGTGTTCAGGGTAAAGTTGAAATTGGATTACAAGCTGAGTGCCAAGGGAGAGTTTAACGGGACGTTTTCCTAGAACGGATTTTTAGCAGCTCTTAAGAATGATTTTGTCAAATTCGATTTCTGATTTATTTTCGTAAGCGCAAGCTTTTCGTTTCTTTATTACTTTTATTTTAGGTGCTTTGACCTTTTATTCGATTCTAGTTTTACTCAATGTATCTTTTCTTACTTTGTTCACCACACTGAATCCATATCATTATTTACGCAGTAAACTTGTCAATAAGAATAATAACTCTAATATCTTTATATCTCCAACATAATCGCGTTAACAGAACCAGCCCCTAACCCAAGGAAGCACATAATTTGTGACCGCTATCGACACGAAGATAAAACCGTTCGATTCGGCACGACTTTAATTTCTTTCCCGACGATAAATGCTCTCCTGCGCACCTCTCTCTCACAATACATATGTGTGAAGGAGAGGGCGAACGCTTTGTAGACAAAGAAGTTTAGTTATTGGATCACGGCTAAGAGGTTGAATTGTGTTGTGTTTTTTGGGATAACTGTTGACTGAATCGTGGGATCGAAGGCGGTGTGTGGGAGGCTAACGTGATTATACGTCGACGAGTTCCGACGAATTTCGTCGTAGCTCTAGAAATATTACTGACGAACATTTCACTTTTGTTGGATTGAATTAATTTGTGTTTTTGCGACAAAATATTAACAACTACAACACATCGTGATATGTTTTGCTATATTATGGCGAGACCAACAGTCTTGAGAGTTGTAAGAAGTACGGTAAAATCGTTACCGTTGAAATTAATGGAGTGAGTCTTTGGCCCAGCAGTGGGATAAACAATACCTAACCTATTTTGATACCGAAAGAAAATGTAGGTAGTTGAATTTTTCTCCTTAGTCATTTCTCCAAGATATTTTCCCACTGACAAGTTGTTGATAATATCCTGGAAATTTAATTATGTGGGTAATTTCACAGAAAACATCTCTTATAGTCCAAAGTTCCCAAGCTCACAGAAGGGTCTAAAATAGTTTGAAAGACGAAATTTTCCCGAGAATTAAAGAGAAGCGTGTAACGTTCCGCAGCTCGTAAATTATAGGATTAGAGCCGTGGTTGGCGTGGTTGTGCCGGATCTGGTACTTTATACAATAGTAATACATCTTGTATGTACGGGTTAAAGTTGTTCATGTGGACTTAGGGCCTGTACTTTTTAAAATAATGGGAGGATTGTCGGAAGTAACGACATGAAGTGCAAAGCAATGACTTGATATCTCGTTCTTTGGTTTTTATTTTTCTTCTTTTCGTGTTGACTTAACCAGCAATACTACAGTTACAGCTACAAACTGTAGTTTTTCGTCCTTTAGGAATTTGGTTCTAATGGAGGCCATACACGTGGACGGCATAACCAACAGCAAGCTCTAGCGTCTATGTGTTAAAACTGTACAGTTATCGGTACTACATGTATCAGATAGTCTTGCGGTCGGTGCGTATATAAAATATGCGTGCACGGTTAAAACCATCATGCAAACCCTAACGTGTATGGCCTCCATAAGGATGTAGACTTGTTTAAGCTGTCAAAATAGCATCCCTAGATAATACCACTGCTGCTCCATTAAACGTACTCGTATCTTAGCAAATTGACGTACCTAAATCTCACGATTCACCATTTGAATAAATTCAAGTAAAATTGTCTAGCATGATCTGAGCAATTTATTAATAGTTCAGTAAATAAGGACAACAATTTTGAAACAAGCCCTGAATGTAAATACCTTGGTAATTCTTTTATGAAACCAACCCAGAATACAGCTCATTTTTTCTCTATGTGCCAGCCCTGGAAACGTTATATTAGTGCTGATTATGGTGGGTTTGTGAAAGTTCTCCAAAATTTACGTTCTAGGACGACACAATTTAGATTGCCATCGACACACTAAGAAGAATAACAAACAAATAGAACCATACACATTCACAATTGCTAAAATGATCAATATTACGCAGCACATAACACAAGTCCACATGCAGATATGCAATGTACACTTGCAGTAAGGAAGTGAGCACTTGAGCAGTAAACAAAGAGGCTTGCGGCCACTCGGGGCTGATTAAATCTGAAGTGACGCGGAGGAATGACCGCCCCACTGCGGAGGAGCATGGGATTTAGATGGGAAGCTGTCACACCGGACTGTAATGCGGGAATTCGGGTACATAAGTTATTTCCCAAGGGAGAAAAAAACTATAGGACGTCACGCTGTTACGATCTTAACGTTCTCTGTCCGGTTAGGATTGATAAATTTTCTTTAACTACTGGGAGGGGAGGGAGGGAAGGCCGAACCCTTGTAGGTTCTCCTAAACTAAGATGAAGGAAACTCAAAACATAAAATGGTTTTGTTAAATGACGAGTTAACGGAAAGTGATTGAAAAAACACTTGATAAAAACGTGACCGAAATTATTTGCACAACAAAAGTTATTGCCTGCATGTTACTTCCTGAAAATGTTATCTCTATATTTTCACGTCAAGTAAAAATAATAACGTGTTCTCCGTGTCCCACACGGCATTCAGCCACTTAAAATTCTTACCAGGAACAATAACAGCCTTCTGAAATGACACATTATATCTTCATTTTCAAAATTAACTTAACATCACGCCTACTGTCTCCAAAGGGAGAAACAGAAGTTTACCGTATTTTGATTATGATATGATTCCTCTAAGTGAAAGTGACTTAATGGATGAAAATCGACGTAGCGTACATTCCATATTATCTGTCCCTTTCTTTTTGGTCTATCCGTCTCCAAAAGATCACACCACACGTTGTGTTTCTCTTTGAAAAAGTTCTTGTTAAATCCCTAATTTGTACATTCTACAAAATCTTTCAATCTACCCATAGCACTAAAGCATCTAGGCAAATGATAATAAGCCACAGTCCGGTGTAACAGTATCCCAAGTCCATGTTTAATCTGGGGTTGGTACCTGCCGGGGTTTAATCTAGGCTACCTGCGGCGGCCGGAGATATGGCCTGCCACGCACCAGACGTCGGGGGCAGGCGGCGTCGGGCGGCGCGCTTAATGTCATCGTTGAGACTAACCACGGACGGATGAGGGAGCTACAGATCTATTTGGGAATTAGAACGGTTAGTGTTTCGGGATGATTACTTATGTGGATTTTATTTTGGTAATGTATTTTTGTATATTTTGAAACAGTAATATGTGAAAATCTTATGTTGATGAAAACTAGTAAAAATATATGGAATACGAAAACATGCCGCGCTGATGCCCAAGTAAAATGTGATGAAATATAGTGCTGTCAGCGCTGCCCTTCGTTTACTCTATGGTCATCTTTCATCTTTGGTGAACTATTTCCTCTCACTCTATTATTCTCTGTCTATACTCTACGAGGTTAAGCAATAAAAGCATGTACACGTCTAATTAATGGCCTTTAATTTAATATAATCATATCCTGATAATAATAGAAAACAAGCAATGCCACTGAAACTACTACTAAAAAACGGCATGACAATGAATTTCACAAAAAAGTTTCACATTACATAATATACAATACACAATTTCAACTACAGTTTGAGTAGTATATATAACAACAACATTTTCCACAGAACATGTTAATGTAAATAATTTGTAAAGTGATTATTTGATACAAGTTACCTAGTGGAAAACATTATTAAAAAACACCTCTATAATGGAAACGCGGAGGCTAAAAAAAGTCACATCTACATATAAACTTTACAAGAACAGGAAAAAAAGTTTTCAAAAACTTGTACGCTGAATTCCAAACATGTTGTCTGAACTGTAAGGTAGGAACTATGTTAAAATATGCAGAGCGTTATGCCGTAAGTTATAATAGTCGACTTAGGATGGCTCAGCACCCAGCAACCAGGGTTCAGAAGTCAGGGCGGGCGATAAGCTAACGACCCATCATTTCTTGCGCATCTGGAGGTCTTGCCTGTACCTGCGGAATTTAGAACATGTTTGGAGACTTGTATCTTGGAACCTGTGTGTTCAGGTGTACCCCTTTTTTGTTGGAGGTAACTATCAATATTATGAAAGATTTCTGATTTGATTTAGAGCTTGAACCCCTTTGGACCTACCCCTTCTAATAACAGATTGTAGGTGACCTTTTAGTGGATAAATTTTAATTAATCGGCAGGGTTTGTATACTTTACTAATACACTTTTGACTCGCGAAATCAACCTGCCTTCACTTCTGCATTGCAAAGTGTTCTCCTACATCTTTTAACATTTTGATATGTGTAGATTTCTCCCATAAATGTCTCGAGACTTCACAAAAAATCAACCAATCAAGGCCCCTCTCATCGATGAGGTCTTTTTGCACTCACTTCGTGACGATGCTCTCTATGTCTGTCCGTATGCCTTTCTGAAACACAAAAATAACCTATTCCATCAACAAAGTGATACACTCAGTCAGGATATCTTACAATATCCCCACAGCTTCATTTCCTCTACTTAGAGAGTTAGCAGTTAGCTCATAGACATACAGACGTAAATCTATTCACCGAAACTAAACCAACATCATTTAGTCGCGACGCTTTCAAACTCCTCGCCAAGTATCTGCACGTCTCCGGCTAAGTGCCGCAGATATCGTACTGAGTACACAATTAGTACTTGACTGCACCAGAAGTGACGTCACCCAACAAATACTTCCACCATTCGTGCTATCATAAATCTGCACACCTAAGACTAGGTGTTAGTTTAAATTGTCCTGTTTAAGACGCTCTATATCACTAACTTAAGTACCGTCTATGACACAGACGAAATTAGACTCTATCATTCAAATTCCAAAGTTGAATCTTGTTTGGAAGATGTTGTGACTGGGTAAGTTGAAGTACTTTAATGGATTCCAAATACATTAGTCTCTGTGCTTGCCTAGACGTACAAACGAAGTGAAAATAATTTATTAATACAACGCGATCATTAATCAGTATAAATGTTGGCAATGCAACTGCTTTCCATTCGGAATTTTAATAACTTGTTTAAAATTTATTATTGTTTCCATTCCGATCCGGTGGAAGAAAAATGTGTATACAAGTAGTGTTAGCTGTTTAAGATTCTGTGCGAGCTGGTCTGTGCTGCTAACAGTAAAGTACGTTATTCTGCTGTTTGCGGGACGTTCCACAAAATGAACAAAAAGAAAGCAAATGGTTAAGAATAACACAAACTGTATTGAAGGAGAACGTTTGAGATTAAAATGAAAAGACGGGATAAGACTTTTGTACTGGGAAAAAGAATTGACGGGTCACGGATGGGGGATTTTCAATATAGAACATTCACAATGAACGGTTAACACCGCAGTATGGTGGACACTGGACAGACACGTCATCATCATCATCTGCCAGCCTTTTCCCTACTATGTTGGGGTCGACTTTCAGTCTATCCGGTTTCAGATGAATGTCAGTAATGAACCTCATTTTTTTTAAGTTTTTGTAGTTTTAGGGTTATTTCTTGTTTATGTTTTCATATGTATAGTTATGGGCATTTTCATTTATATCCACATTTGTGCAAAATTTTTAAAGTTCTCTAAAGGCTTTCAAAGCAAAAGAATTAATTAATATAGCTACTACAGCAACAAAAATACGTATATTATATGTTGACATATATATCATAAGACGTGGGTTCAAGGATTCCGGCCACAAATTCCCAGAAGCGAGACCCTCGTCGGATTCTGCACTCGTCAGTCGTTTATAAGAAATAAGGTTTTTTTTTGTCAAAGCACAAAATATTAAAACGATTTAATATTAAGTGGGTAAGGAAATGCGTTTGGGATGTTTATTTTATGTGTATTAATTTTTCAGCAATAATTATATTACTTCAGAATTATTTGTGAATGTTTGTAGAGGTGGAATTAAGCAATAATTATATTACTTAATTAAATACAAAACATTCACATTTAATATTACTTATATTAAATGTGAATGTTTCTTTGGTTGGATATTACTCCTTCAGTTTTGATGTTTTCTTTGAACATGCTCTTCAGAGACTTGGTAAATTAATGTATTTAAACTTTCACTTTGTTTCTCACTTTATCGGCTATTTTATTGTAGGCTTTTTCATACAAAGTTGTTTTTTCTTCTTGTTTGTCTCAACGATTTGAATTGTATATACAAGTTTTTGTTTTAAATTTTAGTATAATAGTTTATTAAGTGCTTACAATCACAATTTAATGTAAAAATTTCATACATAATCTTGCCTTTTTTCCGTTAATTTAAGGCTAAAATCATCCACAAAAAAGACATTGCCATAAATCTCTTCTGACCACAAACCTATTAACTGCCCATAACAGAGAACCAAAAAAGCCATACTTCCTTGTAAGGGGCCTTCAAATTGCACAGTTAAAACACGGGTTAATGTAGCCACTACCACCCAGCCACTTGCCCCCAAGTGAGCCGGTCATTTGTGGCTACAAGCAATCCGAAAGGTGTTTGTTTCAAAAGGTGGACGCTGAGCAACTTTGCGCAGTAAGTCGAGTCACTTTAGTTCTCTGAAAATTTACTGCTTTTATGACTGCACTTGTAGAAGTTTCTGGACTTCATTTTGGTAAAATGTTATCTGTAGATAATGTAGTTGTCTTCTTGGTGTAGTAGTCGCGAGTACTAAAGCTGAGATTAAGGTCTGATTAAGTGTTATTGGGAGAGGCTTATGTCCAGCAATGGACTGCGATAGGCGTAGATTGATTGACTGGAATGTAATTGTGTTTTTTATTATCATAAAAAATCGTCAGTAGCTTGCCGAAATATGGATTTGGTAAAGTAGCTAAAAGTAAATACCTATGATCCATGATAAGTAAACATGTGTCCGAACTCTCTAATCAGATTTTAAAATAAACATTTACCTTCAAATAATTCGTCGTGAACCAGTCTGAAATCAAAACATACAACAAATGCAGCTCAAGTGACACCCTCACTCCTGATATTTAACGCTACAGCGACTCACCAATCCAAAAAGGTATTCCTAAACACGTAAATTATTTGCTCAAACCGTTGAAATTCTGTCGAGTTTATTTCGCACGAACAATTCCTTGTAAAATGTAAACTAGCGTAATTTGTTACCCTGGACTCGAGATCTGGACGCGTTGATTGCGAAACACCAATTTATTTATTGTCGTTGGCTTTATCCCCTGGATATATTGCCTCGGACGAATCAAGTCCTTGGGACAAGATACTCGAACCTTCGATCGAATACCGGCTTGGAATTAAAGGTTTCATTGGAAATTGCTCGTTAAAGCGGGCACAATTGGGTTATTCTTATTCTTACTGAAAAAACTGTTTCAAGCATTTTAAAGACCAAACTTACTCATAATATGCTAAAATTATTATGCAACAATGAAAGTATCACTTATCTATTCACAAAACAAATAAAAATAATTATGATGTTGTTAAGGTATAATATTAATAAATTAAAATACAATGAAAAGTCACGCGACGTGGCATGTGAGATGTATGTCATTTAGTAGTAAATTATTATTTGTACTTTAAACATCTCGTTTATACGTAAGATTTCAGTTTTATTAATTTTATGGAATGTCAACGAAGACTACTCCATTTATTTTTATATTGTGCTGTGATTTTTTTCCAATAAATACTACATTTGAAAATTGTGATCAATTTTTTTGTCACGGCCATGGCTCGTAACTCAATCGTGTGTAAAATCGGTATCATTTATGGTTTAATTCTGGCAACACTATTTTTTATTTTAGGCCTAGCAATACTATCAAACGTTAATCAGTTCTGTCAAGATGGTGGCTTAGAGTTTTTGTGAGAGTTATTTCTTCATACATTTATTGAGTTTGGTCGAACATAAGCGTCAAAACCGTGTTTACAATTTTCAATTAAAATATTTATATATATCTTTATATTTTGCATGTATTAATTAGTCGAGATGAGGCGTACTTACAGTGATTTAATCAACATTAAAGACCGAGCCGGTTTGAGGTTATGTGAACCACGATTCAAAATTGTCACAACCATAGGAGTCACAACCATAGTATATGATACCATGGTTGTGACAGTTAGTCATGGTCGTTACTTTTTTTACAGTTACTATTTTATAAATATATAAATATTAACTTAGTTAACTTTATATAAGTATTTAAAACAGCGTCGAGAAAAACGAAAATCTGAGAAAAAGATTAAAAAAAATAGTGGTTAAACACCGCGACAGCAACCGTGGCAGAGCTAAAACTATTTTTTTTTTATTGTGTTTTTCTACAATTTAAGCCCGGCAAACCTAATAAACGAAGTATTTGATATGTTTTCTAACGATTTGAAATAAAACTTACATAATAATTTCAAATCACTATATTTTTTTTTCCATGACACTAAAAATAAGAATAACCCAATTTCACGGCAATGTTTTGGAGAATTAATCGTGCTTAAAAATAGGTTCTCCAAAAAATAATGGCGTGAAAACAGTTTTGAAATGATTACATAAAAGGTAACAGTAAACAAAATTCACTCCTTATTATTTGATCCTGATAATACCGTCCTGTAAGATAATTACTGAACTCCACGTGGAGAAGCCGGCGTAAGCTGTTTATCAATAGTTAAACATAACACTAGCTGAGAAAGTTTGCCTTTGAAGCATTTCAGCGTTGCCCGAAATATAAATTACGATTACATATACGTTTGTGTAAAATTTTTCTATGAAACACATTGAGAGGTAAATAGCTGAGCTGTGCCGTAAAGACTTATTAAGAAGATAAAATAGAAAAAGAAACTTTCATAAAAAACAAAACAATATAAAACAGCTTTTTAGCGAAACGTGTCAAAAGTACATCTCAAAAATAAAACTCTTACATATTACTTCATGTTGACGATGATTAGTGAGGCGATCCAAAGGCTTCATTCATCATCATCATCATCTGCCTAGCCTTTTCCCAACTATATTGGGGTCGGCTTCCAGTCGAACCAGATGTAGGTGAATATCAGTATTTTACATGGAGCGACTGCCTGTCGGACCTCCACAACCCAATAACTGGGTAATACGATACCCCATGGTAAGACTGGTTGTCAGACTTTAGAGCTTCTGACTAACAGTAACAACTGTCAAAGATCTACAAATGACAACTGGGACCAACGGCTTCATTCAAAGCAATTGAATCCAAACACGACGCTTCCCTGTTGGGATTTCGTCGGTATCTAAAACACATAGAATTTTCCAAGTGAATGTCGCATTACCAGCGTGGTTTGTGAAAGAAGGCGGATTATTATCAATGGACCATGAAACTAAGCAGCTTACCTATACATCCAACTTAAGGACGGTCGTATTCGATTTGTTTCCGGATTGTTACATTCGCCATTTTACTTGTACCTAATTATCGCGGATTCTACCCGAGAAATTGAACGTGGTCAGCACATAAATGTGCACATAAATATGATACTGACAGCTCTTGAACGCGGTTTATATGGGGCTGATCACTGGTAGAATGATCAAGTATAGAATCTACGTAATAATGTGAGTTTACCAGAGCGTACGAACAATGCTGATCAAGCAACGCGATGAGTCAGTAGCCGTCTGAAAGCACACACACATCAAATCAGACACCGGCCTTGCACTGCCTACAAACAACCCCGTTAATTAACTAATTAAGTTCCCTCGTCTAAAACGCCATTCAACTAATCAAACGGCTGCAAACCTTTCAATATACACCAAAATACCTGACTATTACACGGTGCGAAAATAAAACGAGCACACTTCAATTTAGTCAGATGTCCCCGTGCGGTGTGCGGTGTAGCTGCAATAAAATAAAAATTTCAAATGAAACGGAGTACGTTTCAGTGTTTTCAACGAAAATGTTTCAATTTGAACGCACTCTCCTATCCTGCATTTAATGCATCCAAACTCTTCGCAGTTCCAGAGTGATGAATAGCTGCAACAAATTATTAAGTTTACACGTTGATGCACTGCTTCTCGCTTTGTTTGCAACGCGATTGTTTTATGCTGTGCCATCATTTTCATTTGTTTATTCTGTAATTGGATGCGGATGAAGTATTTAAGTTTGCTGACTAGTAAGAGTATGCGGCGCGGAATCTTTGCTGTTTTTCGTGGTGTAGATACGGGCAACCTGCCGACTGTAGTTTTTTTTTATGTCAGTTTTTTTAATAAATTGTTTGCTGGTTTTGAGAAAACTCCGTTGAATCCCTATTTTCTCTAAAAGCATGATAATTGTAAAAATAAACGTAACATAAATAAGTTTTCATACAAATAGCACATATTTAAATCCAGTACACTCCCACACATTTATTTTTTTTGTAAAGTCATCAAATGAGTCCTGCCACCCAGGGCAGAGCGAGAGGGACTATCAGACTCGTACTGACTAAAATCCACGGTGTCATTCAATAGCCCTTTACGTTCCGGGGTCACAGTAATTCGTGAGTCCCGCGACCATACACATAAACATAAATAAGCTCAATTTTACGCGTAAAATAACAGACGAAGACATCTTATTTAAGATTGCTCCTTTCAAATTTCAAATACAATTTTAAAACCCCACTTTTGAAGTATAACCCTGCACAATTTAAACGTAAGTGTTATATACGTGCTCATTCGGTTGAGTAAGCTCTTTAATTTGGCAGTGTTGGCAGGAGGAATCTGTGCTAATGAGTTGGGCCAGTAATTAGTCATTTATTCCGAGTCAGTCAGTTACCTTCGACTCGAGGGTAGGGAATATTTTCCACTGTTTAAGTACTGCCTCCCACTTTGCATACGATTTTCTCTGGCTGGAATAACATTGTTGAACACAATGTTAGACGTGTGTGTGCCGACATACAAGGTTTGTTGAACAAAGATCTAGTTTGTTTAACTATGAGTGATTTGAATTTAACGTTATTTGAGCACATATAATGATGAGGCGGCGCTGCTATGTAGTCAATTATTAGAAATGCTTAGCTTTCTTGTCTGTTGCCTCTCAAGGTCTAGTCTAGTCCCAGGTTTTAGTTTAATTATAAATTTTAAGCATAAAGAGAGATTGTTTTAACTAAACTTAATGTAATTAAATAGAATATTTGATTCTAATTTACCAATATATCGCGTTCTATGTTCCATATTGTATAAGATCCGAACTCTTGTGGCAGACATACACACAAAGAAATGTGACAATCACTAGCATAAGAAGTTTTTTTTTTATGTTATGGAAGTTCAACCGAACTGTTTTATTGTTTTATATTCTCAAAAGAAGAAGAAACAATGTATTATAATGTACCGTAACAAAAAGATTTCGATATTTTAAGGTGATCGGTAACTTTTTTTGATGTGTGTATATTGGAAATAAACCCTATATACAGAAAAGCCTACCATTTTGCGTTATTTTTTATACCCAGACAGAATCAAACTGTGGAACTTCCCTGGAGGTCTCTGTCGAGCCTACTGTAGGATCAGGTCAAGTCACGGTACATTGACTTTAGTAGTCCAAGCGTTAAGGGTAACAGGACCTCTGCGATGGACGACGGGATCTGTAAAGTTTTGTACAATTTGTGATTATTCTAATGTATCTTGCTGATCAAAATAACCACGAATTGGATAAACGAAATAGTGTTCAAAGAAGAGCACTATTTCCTGGTGGCCTAAAATGATAGCAAGTAGGCTGGATTGTGTGTTTGTAAACCACTGCTGCAAGGTTTCGGCTGAGCCTGTAAACTTGCAGCAGTGATGTCGTAATTTGTTTATGTTTTAATGTCTGGTTTTTGTCTCTTTAATTATTTTACTAACATAGTTTGTAAGTATATATTGTTACTAATACCATGAGTCTAGTTACTTGTAATAAAATGATTATTAAAGCGGGAGTTGTTCCGCTCAGGGAACGAGATGGCGCTAGATGACTTGTATAGCTCTATCTCTTTCCCACAGCCTAACTAATCACGCTTTAAGACGTCATAGTAGGTAGCATTCAAAAATTGTAACAATCTGTTTGTAAAAACATACCATATTTTAAAAGATTAACCATGGAGTTTCTTGGCGTTTCTTCTCCATGGAATCGACCAACCCGAACCGAGCACCTGCTGTAGACGTTTTATAAGTGCCCTCTTGGGCCTATGTGAAATAGAAACTTTTGTTTTTTTTTATTTTGATTTTGTCACCTGATTAAAATAAATCAAATCACCACGTCCAATGAACTTTCAATACTGAAAGCAATATAAATTAACAGGCAATTTTTATCGTTGCAGCACAGTTTCGAAATGGTGTCTATTGGAAAAACTAAATAACATCACTAGTGGGTGTCTATTGGAAAAACTAAATAACATCACTAGTGGGCACAACATTCTTTTCTACTTTATTCACACCCCTCAAAAATGGCGTGAAAAACTTGCAAGGCAGGCAACGTACAAGCGATACCTCTGATATTTCAGGCGTCTATTAGCTACGGTGACCGCTTTTCATCAGGCGGGTCGTATGCTTACTTGTCAACCTTTATACACCGATGCATATATTTCAATATTACGTCATTGTAGTTATTTTAACATTAAGCGGATATGAAACCACTTGAGAACAGATAAATATTACAAAAAAGGAAATATTTGAAAGCTAAAAATAATCGCGGGCATGCGAGGGGCGAGTAATGGGCGACTCGCTGTCCGACCAACGATCATGCCCGGGTCGACGGCGCGTTTTGTTCCACGCGCGCCTCAAAGAGTGTAGAGAGTGTCAGCATAATGACGCCCCCCCCCCCCCAGAGCCTGACGGGGTCGCGGGACTTACGAATTACCGTGACCCCGGAACGTAAAGGGCTATTGAAGGACACCGTGCATTTTAATCAGTACGAGTCTGACAGTCCCTCCCGCTCTGCCCTGGATAGGAGGACTCATTTGAAAATTTTACCAAGCTTAAAAAAAAGCTAAATAAAATATAACAAACATCAAATAACGCATACTCTGTCGATCGAAGAGCTGAATGGACCTTTTAACCGAAGCCACGATGCTGAAAGTGCACGCAAAAACTCACCTTCATGCCTAGGGCTGCACCGTAAAATGTCACACAGGAGGCCTATGAAACAAAAGTTAATAATGTTTGTGGTACAAACAAGACAGATTGGGGAGACTCCAGTGAGAAACTCCTGTCTTTCTTTAATAGATTTTCATTTAAAAATACGGTTCCACGAGTGGTTCGAAGACCCTACGACCGGTGACTTAACCACCCTTTCCACTGACCCACTACTGTTAATATCCCCGATACACAAAATTATCGTGTTAAAATGAAAATAATTAAAACAATAAAGGACATAATTTTTTGGGGCTTTTCTAGCAATACTTATAATTATTTTGTGTTTCTTGGCACTTTCAGAAATTAAAAAAAATGACGATAAATCTTCGAACTCGTATAACTTTGCCGAGAGCAGTCCTACAACTTTGTGCCATAGTAACTATTATCCAAATGACTAGTACTACCTATAGGTATCATTTTTTTCGTTGGCCGGCAGACTGACTTTCAGAAAAGGCCCAAAAAGGTATACTTGTTTCATTAAACGACGCATGCATTAGGGGAACAGTGTATAAAACGGGGACCCGAGGTATAATGGGGACATACGCTATTTAGGCATACTTAACACAACACTAACGTAGTGCAAGCGCCATCAGGACGTCATTTGCAAGCGGCCATTAACAAATGGCGTCCTGTTGGCGCTTGCGCTACATTAGTATTGTGTTAAGTTTGCTTTAAGTGTGTGATTTCCCATCATACCCCGCGTCCCTGTCTTATACACTGTTCACCCTAGGTGAAAAATAATAATGGTATTAATTATAAATAAATATAAATATTCCACAACTATCACACAACGCCATCTAGTCCCAAGCTAAGCAGAGCTTGTGTTATGGGTACTAGACAACTGATAAACATACTTATATATTTCTAAATACATACATATTATAGATAAATTACACCCAGACTCAGAACAAATGATCGTGCTCATCACACAAACATTTGTCCTGGGTGGGAATCGAACCCACGACCTCCGGCATAGCAGTCAGGATCACTAACCACTAGACCAACAGGCCTGTCCAATTGTATAATAATAATATGAAACAGAAGACAATTACTACAGTGACCACAAATAAAATAGGATAAGGGCAAGAATATGACGAGTCAGCCCTGCCACAGACATGCTCTTAAGGACAAGTTGAAAATCTTCAGTGGAAGAATGTTCGCGTACGGATTTGTCTTCCGACACAACCTTTATCGCCACATTTATTCATTTTCAAGACATTCTTGAATATTTTAAAGGAAAATTATTTAAAGTACCTCAGGGATTGAAGTACCCTTTACATTATCATACACTTAATATTTGCCACTTAACTACAGTATATGTAAATCTGTGCAGATGGATACAGAACAGGATACTATTCCTTTTGTTTAGATTAGAAGGCAGAAGAACTTTATTTATTCTTCTTTATGTACTTTGCTTCACACCGAGTTTCACAACGGGTGTGCTTGAAAATGAACATGGACAAGACGAAAATTATGTCAAATGCCAATGTTGTGCCCACCCCAGTCTCTGTTGGAAACTCGGTACTCGAAGTTGTTGACTCATATATCTACTTAGGACAAGTAGTCCAATTAGGTAGGTACAACTTCGAGAAAGAGGTCAACCGCCGAATCCAACTCAGTTGGGCAGCGTTTGATTGTTTGGAAACTACGCAATGTCTTTTCGTCCCACATACCTCAGTGCCTCAAGACGAAAGTCTTTAACCAATGTGTGTTACCAGTGATAACTTACGGCCGAAACGTGGTCTTTCACTATCGGCCTCATCTCAAAGCTCAAAGTCGCTCAACGAGCTATGGAGAGAGCTATGCTCGGTGTTTCTCTACGTGATCGAATCCGAAATGTGGAGATCTGTAGACGAACTAAAGTCACCGAAATAGCCCACCGGATTAGCAAGCTGAAGTGGCAATGGGCAGGCCATATTGCTCGCAGAGCAGATGGCCGATGGGGTCGAAAAGTACTAGAGTGGAGACCACGGACTAGCAAGCGTAGCGTAGGACGTCCACCAACAAGGTGGACAGACGGCCTTATAAAGGTCGCCGGAAGACGCTGGATGCAGGTCGCTTCCAACCGGTATATGTGGAGATCTAAAGGGGAGGCCTATGTTCAGCAGTGGACGTCCTATGGCTGAGATGATGATGATGTACTTTGCTTTGGTGTAAGAAGTAATATCCCAAAACTATGATTTAGATTTCTATTTTTTCAATCATGGAAACTAATACCTTTACCGATATGATACCGATTACGAGTGCTATATGATACGGTTCTTACGCAGACGAAGTCGCGGGCAGGAACTAATCCTTCAATATTTTTTATACAAATATTACAAATATTTAACTAGAAACGTTAAAAGCTCTTTCAAAATTCTACCCTATTCCTGATTAGTTGGGGTTGGCAACGAATCTAAACAGATGCCGCTAAATACCCCAGTTTGAGTTCTGAAAATATAACCAGCACCTGTAACTTTAGGAAATTAAATACGCTATACAACTGTAAAGTCACATCCACACGTCCGGGCGGCGATCGTCTGAATGGCCGGCCTGCTGTCAAACACAGACACATCGCCGTCGAAGAGGCTTTAATAATAATGAATTACCGTCGAACTAAACGACGGTACTCGACCCAGTTTTCCATATCATCCTCACAGAAAAACGTTCTTTGTAAACTAAGTTATAAGGTTGTTATTCGGTTGTATGATGAGTATTTTTAACCAATTGTCTTGGCTTGGAAGTTTTACTTGTTCCAGTTGTGCGTGAGGCTGACAGCGGTGTCACGATCTATGAAAGATGACTTGTACCTACTACGGACATCTTGGGCGGTTTTGTCTAGTAGATCCTTTAACACTGGACACAAGGACCAATATTTATTAAAGACCAGAGTACCCTGACCTGTTTTCTTTCGAGAATTTGGGAATTAGGTATGTACGAAAATATCTTGGAGTTGGTAAAAGTTTCGTTTTGGTTCCATTGTCACGTTAGTAGGTGAGATAAGTGTGGAATAACAAGTATGATGACGACTTCTTATAATAACTGAGGAATGATTTTATGGAGCTTACACGTTGCTGAAATGGAGTTTCACTAGTTACGACAGTCTAAGTACCTCTATGTTGAGATTAAGTTGTCGACTTAAGTGGAAAGACATTTTCATGTTTTTGTAGGCATCAAGCAGTGCCATGTTTACCATATTGGAGGGCCTGGATGGCAGGTACAGGAACTCGGGAACCCTAAGCATTGAGGGACACTGCTACATGCCCAAATAACCTTTTTTTTACGTGGTAAAACCTTCAAATGAGTCCTCCCACCCAGGGCAGAGCGAGAGGGACTGTCACACTCATACTGACTAAATCCACGATGTCATTCCATATCCCTTTACGTTCCGGGGTCACGGTAATTCGTACAGTCCTGCGACCGCCCAAATAACCTAATAAATATAATAATAAATTTCTACACTTATTTTGATTTTTTCAGACTTATTAATTACTTTCGTCAACAAGCTTGAAACACAAAAACCTTTTATAAACTGTGAGTAATTTTGTCTTTCTTTTTAAACAAATAAAACACGACACTTTCTTGTAGCTCTGTGTCTATTATAAGATCTGGAACAAGGATCACGTTCCCTAAATTACAAATTCCAGAACCCTTGTGTCTGCTTTAACGAAGCAATATAAATAATTTAGACAATATTTTGAAGTTATAAGTAGTTCTCACAGCGGCCTGTAAGTACGGTATAATGAGAAAATCGGAATCGTCCTACTTAAGTAAGTACATTAAGCTAGATTACATTAACTTTAACCTTTACTTAGATTAGTTTACTTTGGAAAGCTTGACGGAGCAACTTTGTCAAATTTTCTATTAGTTTTTAGGAGAATGTGTATGTTTCTGAACCAATATCTATTATCTCTAGAATTATTTTGGCTTAATGTTTTAAGTTAAGTAGGTTATCTTTTATCTATTATCAAAATCCAAACTAATATTATAAATGCGAAAGTAACTCTGTCTGTCTGTCCGTCTGTCTGTCTGTCTGTCTTTTCTTCACGCCTAAACTACTGAACCGATTTGTGTGAAATTTGGTACAGACATAGTTTGGAACTTGAGAAAGGACATAGGATAGTTTTCACTATTCCACGCGAACGAAGTCGCGGGCAAAAGCTAGTAAATAATAAATATTATTGGGGCATCAAATATATCAAGACGTATGTTAAAGTATCTGAAACTGCCGGGCGAATCTCTGCTGCCTTGAATAGTTGAGACGCTGCAGAATGAGCTCTGGCTTGATCTCATGGCGGTATGGAGGGTGAGACTGTCGCAACCGAGTTACGGGCACGCCGCAATCGCGGCAGTAAGACCCCTCTTTGAGAAGTCGTTGGATAGGCGCCACGGCGTCCTCACGTTCCGCCTGACGCAGGTCCTCACACGGGTGTTTCGAGAGGTTCCTGTGTCTGATTGATGACATGAAAAAAAAGTATCCGAAAATGAAATTCCTATTACTTGTTAAAAAAGTCTTACATCGATAAAAATAATGATGCCAATAATTATTACATCTTGTTAATATGTCAACTTTTGCTAAAAGGACACAAAGATGAAAGGACTAGTAACAGTGTTCTTAACAATTAGTATATCTCCAAGAAAACGAGATAACCGGGGTCTCAATTACCGCAGAGATGGAAGGCACGAGAAAAAAGCCTGAGTGCTAGTCATTTGGTACGAAAAATAATAAGTTGACTAAATAAACCTAGTTGGGGTGCTAAGACAGGAAACTTCCACGTGCGCCCGTGGACTGGAGTTCCCTCTCGGATACGTCCGGGGGGAAGACCAGTTTTTCGGCCCGGTGCACCCTGGGATGCGGGCAAAAACTCTTCCTTAGGCACTGCGTGCGGTTCCACCCAGGGCGGAAGGACTCATTTGATCATTTTGCCACCCTAAAAAAATAAAAATAAAATAAACCTATTTGACCTCATTTTCACCTCTATAGGTCTCTTATAGAAACTTACATTGTTCACAATACTACAATATATACGCATGAAAAGTGACTTAATATTCTTACTATTTTAGTATTAGAATTAAGTCAGACTTCTTTTAATTTATTCTCTGAAAAAAATTTTTTCAATTGACTACATAGTACACTGGAATAATTATACTTCATTGTATAGATGCCAGACATACATCAAGCTACCTCAATCTGACAAATTTCTGTAATATATTTTCAATTTTATCACAAAACAAGAAGGTTCACGTTCGATTGGGAAAATTTGACAGATTCGAGTAGGTTGATGTAATGACGTCTGTAAACAGAAATCGCTTTACAATATTTCTAATTCATTTGAATAGCATAATAAGGCTTTTATAAATACTAATTTTGTAAGTTGCCAATATACCTATGTATAATCAAGATTCCAAAATTGATAGGTATGTAATAATCAGATTACCTACCTATTCTGATACACAGACAATATAAGATAACCTGGTGGAGTATGGCCCACGATGGCTTGGCTTGTGTCGCATTACAAATACACGTGTCTTGTTCATATAATTATGTAACGACGTAATGAAATTACCGCCACTCTTTGATGGAGCTTTTACAGGAAAATTAGCGAAACATGATCAACAAAAATATCTACGAACAACAGACCACTTAGTGGGTATATACTCTTTGTTTTTAAAATCTAATTGAAAAAAAAAGAGGAGCTGCTAAAAAAGATCAACTAAATAAACCATTTTTCAAGTTGTACTGTTCAAAGAATAAATGTAAATTAAGTTAAAAAAAACTACAAAGCAACTAGAATAAAAATAAAAAAATATTTCCGCACGAATTCACTCGAAAAAATTACAATTTGAAGCATACCACCATCTATCTATATTTCAACTAACCCACACGTTGAGAAGATCGTGTTAAAATTATCATATTTTCACCCCACGAATGAATTTTAAAAGGGGAATTCAGCCAAGACAATTTTAATTAAGTCCCAGAGAGCTCATTATCTTTAGCGTCACCGCGCGGATGGGAGGAACAAGTTTTTTTTTTCAACAAAAACTTTTTATTTAAGATAGCGTTATCTAGAGCAAATGTACCAACTTATATCTAGTCGAGTTCAGTTTCTTGAATTCAATTTCACTTTTGTAACAAGTTGTAAGTGTTTTCAACTGTGGTGCCGCCGTTCAAATTATTTACTGTGCTGAGAATTGGGATTCCGGCTCGATGGGGATATTGGAATTGTGGACGGTGACTTCGAAGAACTGGCGAGTGTTATTTTCTTCTTAAGGTCTAAAAAGAAAAAAAGGTATATACCTTTTGAGGGTGAGATGGAATTAACTTCAGAAATTGTAACTGAACAAGAGAAGGTTTAGCAAAGTGTTTTTCCATTAGTCATTTCTCAGTAATCGTATTTGTACGCCTCTTGGCATAGCATACAAATTTAGAAACGTTGCCCCACACTAGGAATTTCTCCTCCTGTGTCATGGATGCTTTTATGCTGTGTCATGGATGCTTTTATAACCGAGAAACTCACATACTCAAACACCCAGACCCGGAACAACTACTTGCAGATGATACAAATATTTATTCCGTGCGGGGATCGAACCCGCGACACGCTGCGCAACAGTCGATCACTCAGCCAATGCGTAAACCGTGCCGTCTAAGATGATAATGATTATGAGAAACACCCCCGAGTCTAGATTTGCGCTAGGTAAAAATAGCAATAAGCTCATCCATAACTGATGCCTGTGGGTAGTTTATGTGTCCCGCACCCTTCGGGAAGAAGGAAGCATGGTATGACAGGCCTGTTGGTCTAGTGGTTAGTGACCCTGACTGCTATGCCGGAGGTCGTGGGTTCGATTCCCACCCAGGACATATGTTTGTGTGATGAGCATGATCATTTGTTCTGTGTCTGGGTGTAATTTATCTATAATATGTATGTATTTAGAAAATATATAAGTATGTTTATCAGTTGTCTAGTACCCATAACACAAGCTCTGCTTAGCTTGGGACTAGATGGCGTTGTGTGATAGTTGTGGAATATTTATAATTATTTAATATTATGGTCCTAATTCCAGACACGAAGAAAATATATTTATCGTATGTTTGTAAGGTTTAACTCATCATCAAATGTAATTGGGTGTAATTTATCTATAATATGTATGTATTTAGAAATATATAAGTATGTTTATCAGTTGTCTAGTACCCATAACACAAGCTCTGCTTAGCTTGGGACTAGATGGCGTTGTGTGACAATAGTGAAAAAACAAAAAAAAATCCATCCATGTATACTGCCCAAAAAGACCTGGATCTGGTTAGCAACTATCAGCATAATGACGTCACTGATATATCGCTAATCGAATATAGCAATATCAGTATATTGCTTTATTTATTAACCCGGTCGGGGAATGTAATATCACTGGTAGGGTATTTAATAAACAGAGTTCAAATATTTAGTATCATAGTTTCATTGCTACAGAGACATCCCAGATATTGAACCATTGTTTTATTTTTAAATACCTTTTTGTATCTGTGCCGAATTCTGCAACGGTAGATAATATTTTCTGTTCGAACCCGTAGGTACTTCAGAAAGATTAACTGAATTCCGACTCCCAATTATTGCAGTATCAAAACAGCCTCAAAATTTCGTAATTACTTAATTACGCCATACTACTCACCGACATTCACAACAAATAAATGAACCTGAATATACGAGTAAATACAAAAAAAAAAACTGCGTAACAAGTTTGTAAGAAAAAATTAAAATCTTTCAACAAGCCAATCTTTCAGTCAATCTGTACTGTTATTTTATGGTCTCTATCTAGATACTGCTACTAATTAACGAAAACTTAATACATTAAACATATCACAAGTAAATAGTACGAGTCTTGTGTGTTTTGTTCCGAATGGAATTTAACAAAAAAATAAACACAGGAACAAATGTATGATACAAATTCTAAAATAAAAACTGCAACAGTTCGATTTATACCTGAGAGCTTACCCCGCACATGCGATTTGAGCAGTGATTTATTTTTATAAATAGAAAGGGGATTATTTAAAACGTGTATTTTTTTAATTAAAAATCCGTTGTCGACGCAGTTATTTTATCCTCCTTGATTAAATTCCGTTAAACCACGTTTGACGGGTTAAAAGTATATAACGTTTTGCGTTTAAATTCAGGTTATTGTTTTAAACAGAGAGTTTCTGGCTTTTTATCATCATCATCATCAGCCTATATATGTTCCCACTGCTGGGAGAGTGGCCAAGTGGACCACGCAGACCCAGTGCGGGATAGTTGATGTCTTAGAATTTTTGGTTCTAGGACATGCCGATGTTTTCCTTCACCTTTAAAAGCAGTGGTGATGAAATAAGTTACACAAAGTAATGCGCCTTATGGTCGCGGGACTCATGAATTACCGTGACCCCGGTACGTAAAGGGCTATTGAAGGACACCGTGGATTTTAGTCAGTCAAGTCTGACAGTCCCTCCCGCCCTGCCCTGGGTGGAAGGACTCATTTGATGATTTTACCACGATGAAAAAAAAAATGCGTCTGGCGGGTTTCGAACCTTATCATCATCAGCCTACAAATATTCCCATTGCTGGGACACAGGCCTCCTCTCTGTGAGAGGAAATAATTTACCACGCGGACCCAGTGCGGGTTAATGGATGTCACATGTCTTCTAATTTTTGGTTCTAAGACATGCCGGTTTCCTCACGATGTTTTCCTTCACCTTTTTGAGAGCAGTGGTGATGAAATAAATAACACAAAGTAATGCGCCTGGTGGGGTTCGAACTTATCCTAACTAATATTATAAATGCGAAAGTAACTCTGTCTGTCTGTCTGTCTGTCTGTCTGTCTGTCTTTTCTTCACGCCTAAACTACTGAACCGATTTGTGTGAAATTTGGTACAGACATAGTTTGGAACTTGAGAAAGGACATAGGATAGTTTTTAACCGACTTCAAAAAAAGGAGGAGGTTATCAATTTTATGTTTGTTACCGCATTACGACCGACTGGGTGAACCGATTTTCATGATTCTTTTTTTGTTTGAAAGCTGGTGCTTCCCGTGGGACCACCATTGTCACCAAATCAGGATCTAATGTTTGGATCTTGGAGAAATCGAGGGCAACCCTCAAATTTTATAGGCCCACGCATCGTTTTCGTAAATCTTATGAAGTAATTTAAGTACTTGCGTATGGTAATCATCATCTTATGTAGCTGAGCTGATAATGGAATGTACAACTCCTTAAAGTAAGGAGTAGGCATTGACTGATTCATTGTTCGCATATCTCAGGAACTTCACGTCCGATTTAATTTTTTTTTTGTGCTAGGTTCGTTCAACTTAGGGAATACTGCAAGTTTCATCAAAATCGGTTCAGTAGTTTTTGAGATAGGGAATTTTATTAGCTTATTATGTACATGAGGAATGTTATTACCAGTGCTACGGTTTACGTACCGAGGCCACGGTAATTCATAAGTCCCGCGACCCCGGCAGGATTTGGCCCTCTAAAATAATGAGCACTTAGAAAGGAATTCAAATAATTCCAACCTCAAGAGATTGAATGGAAACTAATTTTGAAGTTAGAAATCTGGGATGTACGATGTGAAGTTACATAAAAAAAAATAAGTATTAAAAAAAATGTCACGTAACTTAACGAGGCAGACCAAATTCTACGCGAGCGAAGCCGCGGGCAAAAGCTAGTGACCTTATAAGTCGAAGCCAATGCTCTCTTGGTTTTTAGCTCAAATTATCACATTTTTAAGTATGATTGTTTTCTTACTATAAAAAGAAAAAAGTAATAAGTTGATAACAAACCTAATAAAAATGTTTTACTTTAAACACAAAATTCGTATTCAATTACAGAATCGACACAAAAAGAGCAGATAAAACCTATGAAGCTTCTATAAGTTAATTAATTCAACGCCAACTATGAAATTAACTGAAGTTACATAGTTTAACATAAATTAACCCACGAACAGACAAAAGGAACTCTATAATTATTAGAATGAGTATGTAAAATTCGGGTAGCAGACTGGTGGATGTCTAACAGTACTATCTACTGACGGAGGCCACTCGACCTTACGTGCTTCACCGCTACCATTGGTTAGAGGTACTGAGGTTAAAATTACCGATATGGTGTGAGTTTGAGCAAGCTCATTTTTTATAAAAAAGAAAATAGTAAGCGACAAAGTTAACAGGGAAGGTGACGCCATTTTGTGACAAAATTAACATTTAACAAAAAACACTTTTGGCAAATTCATCAACACACTTATCATCTTTATTACGTATCTTGGTAATGTTATTTAATCTGATTATTAATTGTTTTATATCATTAGAAAAACATGCGTGGTACAATATAGCGTCACGAAATCTTCATCCTATTTTTTTGCCGCAATGTATTTTGATATTGACTGTTTATTATATTCTAAATTAAGTTAGACAAGCCGCAGGAAATGTTTAGCTTACCATGATAATGAATCTATGAAATTTAATTATGTATGTGTATTTAAACTATATTTGTTTTCATTACATCTAAATTCTTTAATTATCTTATTCTTTTCATGCACCTGCCATGTTATTTCTCCATTGCCCTTGGATGTATGGTAGATGCCTCAGGCATTAAGTCCGCTATGTACCTTTTGTGTTGCATGAAGTTTTAAATAAATATATAAATCTTTTTTTTTTATCGTGGTAAAATCATCAAATGAGTCCTCCCACCCAGGGCAGGGCGGGAGGGACTGTCAGACTTGTACTGACTAAAATCCACGGTGTCCTTCACTAGCCCTTTACGTACCGGGGTCACGGTAATCCCTTGGTCCCGCGACCCCGGCAGGCTTCGGCCCTCTACAGGCCCCGTCACTATGCTGACACTCTGTGAGGCGCGCGTGAAACACAACGCGCCGTCGACCCGGGCATGGTCCATGGTCGGACAGCAAGTCGCCCATAACTCGCTGCCCGCATGCCCGCGCCTACGGTGGCCGGAGATAGTCTTGCGAAATATATAAATCTAGATTAAATAAAGCAGCGTTCATATTCGTTCATCTCTCTGAGGGGTCACTCTACAAAAATCAACAGATGAGTTTTATTTTACACACTTTAAAAACTCACTAGCTGACTTATGCGCTCCTAGTAGTTCCCCTAGGGCTCGGTAACTAAGTGGTCCTTTACGCACGAAGTGACACAATTAGGGTCAGTGTTCGTAACTCGGGTCCTGTAATGAGTCCTCCCTGATACACGGGGATCACTTGAATTTGTATCTGACCGCGGACCAGAGGACCGCGTACGAACTTGCTGGAACGACAGCTGTTGATAAAAAACAAAGGCCCCATTGATTGTAAAGACCTAATTTTCGACAGAACTTCAAGGTAAAATTTTATTAACATCTGGCTTTAATCTTTCAAAAGATAGACAGATTCTTACGTCTCTTCGTTTCATGGCTATGTATGTAATAAGCGGCTAGGCTATGTAGCAGCCAGGCACCTGAAACTAAAAAAATCTCGTTGTTAAATCAATATATGTCTAACTTTTCCCAACCTGGGAATCAAGGACTTCACTTAGAAGCAGCTCTAGCAAAATATTAAAGAGGCAACAGTGATTAAACAAAAATAAACACACGAGTTTATGATTGGTTGAAGCTTATTGAGCTTCGTGACTTTTTATGAATGAAATGCTTCAAAAATAACTTAGACATGTTTAGTAGTACTCAACATTAAAAAATTAACACACCTTAAAAATAAAACATCCTATTTTGATGTCAATGACCACCTGCCGTTAAAAAAGGCCACAACTTTTAAAATTTTCAAATTAAGACCACCAGAGCATCACCTCTTCACAGAATATCATTCGTCCATTGATGAAGTTGTACTAACCCTGAAGTGCATCTGAAAGGAGCCCCGCTTTACAGCCAGCTAGTGTGCACTCGCCTTTATGTCCGGTGGAGATAAATATTCATGTCGCACTTATAGCTGCCTTTATTAGGTCTCCATGTTGATGGGTTTAACTGCATCTGTCGTGGCTGTCATTATTGTGTTTACCTCTAAACTTGAGGTAAGAAACATGCCAAAAAGGCATATTTAACAAATGCAGTAACAATTTCCATAAGAAAACACTTACAACTTTGTGCAAAAACTACAACAATGCTCAAGATATTAAGCCCAATAAAGAAAATTTTAAATCCACAGTCAGTTCTTTTTACAAAAGTCACAAAAGATTTTAAAACACAATGCACCAAAGAAAATCATAAAATCCAATTCTTACGTTTTCAAATTAATCAAAAAATCCTTTCGTATCAATACTCGTACTAGTAGGTTTTACAACTAAAATCCGTCTGTCAATTAGTCTGAGTGAACTCAAAGAGTATTACAAAAGAGGTTTGTTGGGAACTTTTTAAAAAAGAAATGGAAAAAGTTCGCTCATTATAACAGGTTTAAGGACGGCCATTGAAAGGGGAGCGGCTTGTCCGAACTCTTCTGATTTACGAATGTAGAAGACAGATGTTTGTACAGCCTATAAATATTCGACCTTTCAAAATAATGTTCTTGAGGAAAATCTAACTCTCTAATCTTTAGAGAAAATTCTCTAAGGATTTTGTTTGATGAGGTAAAATCTTTACTCATTATTTTACCTTAAAAGTCATGAGTGTCATTTTACATGTATATTTAATTTAAACATTAAGATTTTCGTCTGAATTAACTTAAGCTTAACATAAGCTTAACTTATTCTAAGATAAGGTTATTAGAAATAGTGAACACACGGCTTTCAAGAACTTAATGAGCTAAAATAATAGCTATCGTAAAGACACGTAAAGCTGCTTAACAAAGTTTCTTATTTGGTAGAAGATATTGTTTTGCTATAATGATATATAGTGTAGAAACAACTCATCAGTATTTAGCAATCTTATTTGGCTTTATTTTATATAATACTAGTCGACTGACTTCGCCAATGATTTAGAAAAATCTGAGGTTACCTTGTAAGAATTCTAATTTGTTTGCAAACAGGAATAAAATGCTCTCAATTATGATCAAAATCTGTTTTATAATTTAGAACAAAAACTCTTTCACACAAAATGAAACGAAAACTAAATTAATATTTCTCTGCAATAAGTATCTCTTCCACGCACCAAATGTACAATTCATCACATAGGAAAGAAAATAAAAGTAAAACACAGTTAAACCATTTACAGTAGTACAACTAATCCTTAAAATAACTCCACCCAATAATTCAAGCTTCCGTTGTAAATCTAAACACTTAGCTGGGCTAGTCTTGGGGACTATCCGCCATCCCGTTGTCCCACCGTCCCGTCCCGCCGTCCCACCGTCCCACCGTCCCGCGATCCCGCCAGCAGTCAGGGGTATACCCACTAATCCCCACTCGCTATCTCAGTCTAGAAAAATAAGTTTAATTCCTTGATTAAGGCGACACATTCGTCTAGTGATGTTAGAACAGTGAGCTAGAATGTTAAAAAATTTAAAGGTTATTTGGCTTCATTTAGAACCGCGAGTATCAGTTCGGAGTCTGGATTTCTGTCCGTTTAAAAGCAATACGAGTATACTAGATCTCTATTACAAGGGAATTAAATCCAGAAATGTGGATGTCCTTATGTCCTACAGATACACCGTTAGACCTCTGCCCAATCCCTTCGAGTACAACAGTCATGATATTATCGCTATAAAAATGTTTTCATCAAAATTATATTTTCTCGATCCTAGTAAAAATGAAATATCAAGAAAGTATCAAACCACATCGTTAAAAAACAGAGACCAAGCCGCATCCATTCTTTGTTACCAACTGCTCCTTCGGTCCGAGTCAACAGTTAAACGCCCGGAGTTTCACATGAAGTTAATATATCCTCCGCTCTCAGTTCAGCCACTGGCCGGGCTAGCTAATAGATTAGTTCGGACTATGAGATCAAACTCGCTAAATTATTGCCACTAGTTCGTGTAAATGTGGATCTAAGCAATGTTCTGTAGCTAGTAAGGATCTTGTACAAGTACTATGTCTTTGATACCATTTGGGAAAATACTTCAGAAACAATCCTCTGATCCTTCAATTGCTACTTAGTAACAAGTTTCGAGTATTCTATTCAAGGACGGTCTCAAAATTAGGTACTTGAGAGAAGAAAAATATTAGAGAGATTCTAGAATATTTAATATATTTTTCAAAGAAATAAATAAACAATGTTAAAAAAATAAAGCCGTATCGTATGTACTAAAGTAAATATATCGCTATTTTCTCTCCATATTTACAAAAACTTAAAACAATATTATGGTCTGATAGGCTGTACTCATATTTCTGATGTGAGTTTACTTTGACTACAGAGAAAACCTGTTTTTGGGCGGTAGTTTATGAATCCTTATTTATTTGTACCTTATACGAATCTTATTGTGTGATACGCCTTGCAACAGCTAATCGCTCATCCACTATGCCAACCGTGCCGCGTCATATCTATACCAATATAATAAAACAGTTTGTTTGAATTTAAACTTCTGTTTTGAATTTAAATAGTATATTGTTGTCCTAGGGGTGAAAGTAACTTATTTAGTCGAGAGACGATCGAAAGACTAAATTAGTGTATAACCCGATGTGAACACTATTCTTTTCAAAACGAATACAAGGAAAGAAGTACATTGTTATCCAAGGGGTTAAAGTTACTTATTTAGCCCCAAGACGAGGTTGAGTAACGTAGTAAGGGTGCTAATAGTTCGAGGGACTAAATAAGTGATTCACCCGAGGCACACCCGAGCTAAACACTGTGTTTTTCATTACGAATACGAGGAGAGTAAAGATAAGAAAATTATTTTTTTTATTATTAGTTAAAGGAAAAATGGGCGTGGATCGGATTGTCGCTTTCTCGCTTATTTTGTTATTTTTAAGGGGTGAAAGTTACTTATTTAGTCCCTCGTACTATTAGCGCCCTCACCACGTTACGAGCGCCGAACCCCGTCTCGGAACGAAATAAGTAACTTTCACCCCTTCGATAACAATGTACTATTTTGCATTGGTTAGTCCATTTATCGACGAAAGTCGAGCAGCGAGGGTGAAACCACGAGCAACAATTACTTATCTATATATAATATAAATATAGTGACCACCGTTACCATCTTCTCTCCTATTACCAAACTTTACTGGCTATGTAGACCAGGTTAGGCTGTGGGAAAGAGACAGAGCTACACAAGTCGTATAGCGCCGTCTCGTTCCCTGAGCGGAACCATTCACGCTTTAAGACGTCGTGGTAGGCCACCGGGTCGTATTATGATGTCTTAAAACCAGGCTTGTTCCAGTGAGTGAACGAGGTGGTGCTAGACGACTTGTATAGCTCTGTCTCTTTCACTCACTGGAATAAGCCTGGTTTTAAGACGTCATAGTACGGCCGCAGTGCATGTTAAGGGTAACAAAAACTTGTCAATTACATGGAATGTTAACAGTGGGCGGGGCGTGGCCAGCGTGACGTATGCGGTGATTAGCGCCGACTGCGCTGGTCACTGAGATATGGCGCTGTAGCGCTGCTCAGCGCTTTTTGTGAGCGCTCGAGCTGATGGAAGGTTACGTGGAGTGTACTTTATTGCTAGAGTTTGTAGTAAGTGTTTAATGTCTAGTTTTATAATTATATAGGCTGAAGGTACAGTGTTTTTTTTCTTAACGTGGTAAAATCACCCTTCCACCCAGGACGGGACGGGAGGGACTGTCTGAAATCCACGGTAATTCAATAGCCCTTCACGTTCCAGGTTCACGGTTACCTGCAAAACAATCCCGCGAACCCGGAAGGAACATGGATTTTCGGTCCATAATTCTCATAGACAGTTCCTTCCAATCCACCCAGGTTTGTAGGATTGGCAGGCAGTCTAATACTAGTCTTAAAGTTGAAAGAAGACTTATTCCAGGTTTTCCTATAATTCTGGAAATGTAGCTAGGTCACAAAATGCTTCACAAAGATTACATTTCATTTTAATAACAACAAATAGGCACTCTAATACCACATTGACACAGTTAATTCATGATTTTCAACAACGAAAAAGTGCGTATGTTAACACAGAAAACATAGATTTATTTGAATACTAAATCTGAAAATAAACCAACAACAGCATAAAATGTACTCGAACACCATTTTTACTAGAAACTAGCTTCCGCCCGCGACTCCGTCCGCGCTGATGTCGGTCTTCGCGTGGATGGTTTATTTCCCCATTTTGGGTAACTCTGACAATGACATCTTATAAATATTACGGCGCTGAATCCACTGCGGGTAATGCAACGTGTGTTCGCGGTTCTACAGAACAACGTCTATGAATAACACTGAAAAATAAGATTGTTTTTCTACGTATTTTTCCAGGATAAAAAGTATCCTATGTTATGCCCAGGATAATAAGGAATAATTATACCAAGTTTCATCGAAATCAAACCGTTAGTTTTCACGTGGTGCCTGCACAAACAGACAGACAGACAGACAAAAAATTTTTATTTTTGGTATCGATCCAGCAACACCCCCCGCTATTTATTTTTTCAATATTTTCAATGTACAGAATTGACCCTTCTACAGATTTATTATATGTATAGAAGATAGATGATCACAGCGTTATATGCATTGTATATGTTTAACTAGATATGCAGCTCCAGCGGTAGGAAACAGCAACAATTTGGCTCGGAACACCTGGTGAAATCAATTTTCTGGTATGTGCACAATGCGGGGCCTTCCTACTGTATATTTTGATACACTCTTTTACGAACAAAATATAAAAAATCTATTTGTTTTTCACGCTTTAATTACGTCTAGTTGATTGAAAAATTAAATGCCCGGCAAATGTTTGATATGTTTTCGGAATTGTTAATTGTTTTAATCAATTGGGATTGGACACGAATTTTCAGCAATTAAATTCATCTGGTTGATAAAATATTGTGACATTGTGTAAGTATTTTCTAACTTCCATTTTACCCGGGACCTTTCTCTCTAATGGTAGTATATATTATAGTTAAAAATCGTTGCCCCTCACTAGGAATTTCTCCTGTGTCATGGGTGTATTTACAAACATACTCGTAGAAAGACACAAACATCCAGACCCGGAACAACTACTTGTAGGTCACACAAATATTTTTTCCATGCAGGGATCGAACCCGCGATATGTAACTCAGCAGTTGATCGCTCAATCACTGCGCCAGTCGTGCCTTTTACGTTCATCACCAGACTACCTCTTAACACATAATATAATAATAAATAGTTTATTGGTTTATACAGTACAGTCTTAAACAATTTTGTGATTGAACCCTCCTTTTAGGCAAACAGTGCCTGTGTTAGGGGAGTCCGCTCTTCCACAACAAAAAAGTGATACAAAAACAAAAACAGGACGCATAAATCTTATGGTAGATTATAAATTAACATTAACTAAGAATAAAGTTGAGAGTAATTTTGAGCTAAAGGAATTAAATTAAACAATGTGTGTGTGAGTGGGTGTAAGTATGAGTGTAAGTGAATGTGAGTGTAAGTGTATGTGAGTGATAATCTAAGCTGTACATGTGAATGATAAGAGAACATGATTGTGACAATGAAAATAATAATGAATTCATTGGTTCAGACACACTTTGATTTTGCAGCCGTACATTTGCTCACCCTCATCGAACGTATACTTTATGCTCACAATACTCCTCTCTATTTAACTTTGAAAAAAACGTCCATAAATTAAAAGGCCAATAGACTTTAACACAAACCTAGACGAAAAAAAACTCCAAAACGAAAACATTTTTCGTCAAAAAGTTAAAACAACAATTTTACAAGTACGTTTCTTCGGTCACTGACCTTTCGTCTTGGTATCTTTCACAACACATCAAAAATATGAAATAGACGAGAAATAATTTCTTTTACTCCTTCCTTATTGACACCCTTTTAGTCCTTTATCGGTCGAATGAACACTAAAGACGGCTCAAGGGCGACTATTGTTATCATATTATCATAGATGTATGGAAATATTCCACTGTTATTGTTTCTATATGTTTATGGATGACTGGAGCCTCAACAAGCCTCTAGGTATTTGTGAGGAATATGATACGCTTGTTATGACTTCGACTTGTTACGACTATAGGATATTACTTACATGTTCTGGGAGAACGTTCATACTGTTTTGTGTATTTATCACAAAACAGGATTGTTATTCATCAACAAGACTTGGCCCATCTTAAGTAATGTGAGACACTTATTCAAACAACATTGAAAAAAAAAGAAGTATTCATTTTGACAATTCAGTAATATTAATTGTGTTGAAACATTACAACTAATCGTTTTACCCAGTATCTGGTTTATGGAGGTTAGATAATAGGTAATCGCTCCATAAAAATACCGATTTTCACCTGCATTCGGTTCGATTAAAAGCCAACTCCAAAATTGACATAAAAAGAATAGCCTTTACACACATTTCCATATAGTCTATATAATCTGCAAATTCTATGAAATAACTGCATATAAAAAATAAAGTTCTCGTCTCGTTTTTCATAAACTGCAAAGACATGAATTGGGCCCATGTGGGCGCCAATACGCAAGCCACTTTAAACATAGTAATAATTTATTTCACGGCCAATCTATCATGTATGAAAGAAAATGTTAATCCAATCACATATTTCTACAAGTGAATGTCATTCGTCACATTAAAATTCAATAGTTTCACCCGTTCGGGGTAATGACGCAGAATATTTTTCACTGTTATGCATTCGTAACAACGCAACTGACTGGCACACGAAATAAGTTAGTAAAGAAGATTGGCTACCGATAATAATGAAGAATATAATGTAATAGCGATCATAATCACAGACACATTTTTCGTGACGAGGCAAGTGCAACGTGGTACCAAATGCCACATTCACGTTTAAAAACTGATGCCAGATACGTACGAGAACATGGTCGTGGACCGCCTGGATATGCAAGACTTATCCTAGGTTAGGCTAGAAATGACATCAACTGTGATCAACATCATCAACATGTTCTGTTCTGTCTAGTTTGTACTGGTGCTGTGATGGCAAGGTTGCTATGACAAATAGTCGCTCAAAGTGGCTTGGCAAGGGGATACTCTCGTGTGACATCAGAGCGGCAGGACACGGCCCTTCACACTCTCGAGTACTGTCCTGCTTAGACAATAATACGCTTATGCTTAACGTCCTTTGGTGCCCACCAAAGGACGTTAAGCATAAGCGTATTCGCGACTGGCATATCGAGTCGACATTCTGACCTATCTTCTTTGTTTGAATGTTACAATCGAGATCGTCCAAGATCAAAAGGTTAGCAGAATTGAGCGTCAATAAGTAATTTGTACAGTCAGACACATTGAGCATTATGTGCTCATCAATAAAGTTGACGCGACAATAAATTGAATGATAAATTACGTCAGATGAGATCTGTGAACCACTCTAATACTAAATTGATTTTCTAGGGCGAAGCTTAATTCGATTAACGAATAACAATATCGAATGTTGCGTGTGAGCGATATTAATCATTTCTTAATGTTATGTTCTCATTCTATAGTTCACCATAATTTAGAGGGTTATGTTCTTACTTCAAATTATTAAATTAATCATCAAATGATTCCTCTCGCCCTTGGTGAAGCGGACCACCGTGTTCTTCAATTGTCTTTTACGTTCCAGGTTCATGGTTACCTGTTTAGATATTTTAATGATGCTTATAGCAAAAAAAACAAATCAGATATGTACTTAAACCTCGCAATGCCTACTTTGTAACGCCAAAATACTTTCTTTACCTAACTTATCTTTTGCTATCCCTGTTTTTCAGAAGTTTATTTCTATAAAAACGTTCCAGATAACGTTTTTCTTTCAAAGTAAATTCTATAATGCAGATACCTATTATTCAGAATTTGTTTCGGCTTTACATTTAGAATATCCCAACAATATTTTCAAAGATATTATTATGTTATATTTTAAGGCGTAGTATCTTGTTCCTTCGAAGACTAACATTTTCCAGTGAATACGTTCTGAAATCCGTTGAAATACAGTTAAACGGCCCTCTGTACTCGTCTCTAGCTGGCAAGTAAAGCTGTGGACACAACTGTCTACGATTTTCACATTAGCTAGAGAAAGAGTGTGGAATTTTATGAGCGCCTATGTGAGCTTAACTTCTAGAAAATATACCTTCAGGTAGCTGGCACTGGTACAAGCATTTCGTGTAGTAGTTTCGTATGTGGAAAACTAGTACTTCTCTTAAGTACAACTGAGGACTTTCGTTACATTGAGAGGGGTTCACACTGCAGCCAGCAGATATTGATGGGATTGTCCACTTGTCCAGCCTGTACTAGACGCAAAACATACTGTACTTATCTATTAACTATCTTCGTTACTCAACCACATTGAAAAATTTCAAAATAAAAATAAAACTAATTTGTAACCTTCCCTTCACCACTCGTTGTCATAGCCAGAAAAACGCACTAAACGTCTTTTTTTTCTAGAGGAAACTTCTCTCCTAAAAACCAGTTGCACCTCGTGCACTCCCAGCCTTAAGTCCGGGCTTCGCATGCTTTTAACTGATTGCCGTCGTTTCGGACCGATAGCTTAGACTGCACGTACTTAGCTGTCCATGTAACTTTTCAATTTAACCGGTTAAGCAGCATCTTTGACTTGCTTTGCTAACTTGAAATGTAAGCTACTGGATTACGGAGATGTGTAGTTGGCTTTATACAGGAGATACCTTTGTATGTGGACTGGAGATTCGTGTTTGGTTTTCGAACTCCGTGAGGAAGAAGGTAATAAGAAATAATATATTTACTTTTGTAGAAATGACAATATGATAAGCAAATTATTTAAGTTTTTTGTTTTGCCCTTTCCATTTATTCTTTCTCCCCTTCACGGGGACATCCTCATGAGATGTTGGCTAGATGAGCGCGCCGCTGTCTGCAACGTGTTACCTTCGAAGACCACTGCTTCGAATAAACATAGCCTCAATACTAACCAGACCAGGTGATATAAAATGTGCCACCTGTTAAAAATAAAACACAGTACTTATTTCTTAAGTCGTAAAAAGAAAACTAAAAATACAATGTAACAAATGTTATAGGTATTGTCAAGCAGAAAACTTATCTACTCTACTCCTGAAGTCCTGACAAATGATAACTGCCGAACAAATTCCATTAGTGTTTGCGACAAACATCAATAATTCCAAGTGATCCGAGACACTCGTACGTCTAAACTATCGCGCAGTATCTTAATATCACGTCAAATAATACAATAGTGTCACTCGTTCCACTTGCCTTCCTTTTGACGTCCGTTCGACCGAGCAATTCGTTCATTGTTTCTTTTCATTCACTCACTCCCGGCCGTTGAATGAACGAGTCTGTTGAACGGGTCGGCTCAAAGACAACTCTTTTGTCGTTCGAGATGAAAAAGCTACGATTGGAAATGTCATTTTATGTTCTGCCCGTGTTAAAATGGAGTTTCTGCACTTTTTGTGAATGAAAGAAAGAATGCAATTGGCGTAAGAATGGGCGTTTAAGAAAGTCTTTAAATGCCAACAAGTTTGTTACAGGAATTTAATTTAATTATGTTACAGGAAATCATTTGCTTTCATTCTAGAAGCCGTTACTTAGATTTACGAGATTGCTGGAATACCGTGGATGCCAATCATAACGTTTTCGTTTGCCAATCATTGTATAGGACAGGTAAGTAGGTAGATTTTAGATTACGAGTACTTCTTCTATTTAGCGTGCGTTCAAGAAGTGTAGGAATCGACCTCTAAAAGTAGAAGAGATAAGACTAGTTATAAAAAGATTAGAAAGCAATAAATTAAATCTTTATAATTTATATTTTAAGAATTCCATTTGCCATAAACGAGTACCTGCTTTCAAATGTAAAGATTCGCTTCCGCATTCGGTTCCAATAAGGTTTTACAAGGTAACTACCTTGGTAATACCTTGGTACCTCGGCTTATATTTCAGCTATGCCCGACTTAGAGTCCGCGCCTCCAATTCTGACTATCGGAAAATTCGAGGAACAACATTTTTTTAATGCAATAGATGTAATGACATAGACACTAGCGCCGCGTCTAAAGGTGAGCGGTCCTAACTAATTAATTCCTGATCGTATGCTGTCCCCTAAACAGTCTTCGGCAAGGTTTTTTCTTTAACAACCTGTCTCCCTTTCATCCAACACAAAGAAAATATATTTTCTGTTCATTTCGACACATCAAAGAATAACTTTCACATTTTCCTTCCTTAGTAACAGACTATAGAGTATAGAACTCGCTACAAAATCGTGGGGAAGCTCCTGACTTTTGATTTTCGCCCGTTTTCGAGGATTAGGTGTCCGCGCAAAGTAAGCGATAGAACCGTTCAGTGGGTACGTGCCAGAGCCCATATCCCACGGCTGTAGGTTTTTAAACCTTTTTATACTTATCTCGGACTCGGAAAATACCCGGGTTTTTATTATAGGTTGCCTTCTTTCTTCAGTGGCGAAACGAAAATGGTGTGTGCTAGGATATAAGCTGCAGAAAATGTTACGTAATAGGTATTACTACAATATTAGGCCACAAAGAAGCTTCTCTCTAGTAAATATATCGTTAGATAGTCACTAAGACTATGCTTTCATTTTTCGCACTCTACAAAGTAGATACAGTCACGAAGATTTTTTCTAGTATAATAACTGGTTGTACTGGAAGATAAGACCTATTTTGTAAGAATATGCCTTCCTAAATACTCGACATCATCATTCTTCTGCCTTTGTCCAAATTCATTCCTGTTCCGCACAGCGCTTCTTACTCACTTCTCTATTACTCGTCATGACAACAGTCACCCGAATTCTATATTAAAGGGCGACTCGCTGTCCGACCATGGACCATGTCCGGGTCGACAGCGCGTTGTGTTCCACGCGCGCCTCAAAGAATTATGATTTAGTTATCTGTAGACATTTCTTACGGTCCGTACCTATATGATAGATACTTTATAACACGTATGTGTGTATTGTGTCTGTTGCGAGCGAACCCACAGAAAAACCATGTTATTTTTGCATCACCCATGAAAATATTTTACGGGAAAATTCAAATTACCCGAGGCTATTTTTACTGTTACTGATAAAAGCTGAAAAATATTCCGGATTTTTTCCTACTGGCACCCATAACCTTCGATAAATGTTTCTGGGTGATAGTAATGGATCCTAAATTCCTACTTATCTATGACAGTACTACTTTCCCGGTTAAGAATCTAATAATTTTTTCTCAAAAACTGAGAGTAGTATTAAACGAGGTAAAATTAAATTTTAATGTACTGAGACACTTATTAAAAAATGTCCAAAAAGTTTCTCGGACGTTCTTCTATAAAAATACTACTAGTTTCCAAATTCTGTATAACCGATCGACTCTTTAACAATTCAATAGTGTCTGTTAACATGTAGTTTAATTGAAATAAATCCAATTTGGCCAATATTTGAAACTTGTAGAACTTCTACTGTAATTATTATAATAATGCAAAACGCTTAGTAAATAAATGCAACTGAAATAAATGCTATAAGTTTAATTTCACTTATCGTTTTTGCTTCACGTAAAAAGTCAAATAGCATCAAGAATTTCCGAGCATAAGTCAATTTCAATTTGTGAGAACCATAACCAAAATTGCGAATGCAACTCTTTGGCAAAAGTGCAGTTAAACTCCAAATGAATGGGCCCGTTAATTTAATTTAATCGCTTTATTCAATTAATTGCTCACGGTGGCGCAAAAATACAATTTTGCTTTTATTTTTACAGGCTCCGGTGACTCTTGATGAGTCATTTACCTGCGGAATGAGCTACAAGTGAAGTTAATCGAATATAATGTCAAAGGATTGAAGCTTTAATGGCTGGTTCATGATTTAAATTAATGGTAATGAGAGGAATGTTTTGGAGTTCAGTGTACGTTAGCACAATTAGAAGCATAAACTTATTATCATATTATGAGCGTGCTTCTAGGACACTTGGTCGCTCTCTGTGGGAGTGAGCAGGGGGCTTTGGTCTGCGACGTCAGACCAAAGATGCGACGGTTTCTGTGTCATAAACTAAACAGAAATTTTAAATTGATGGACGAAAATATTCCTAGTTCCTTTTTTCATTTTCCAAACGATAAACGAAATAACTTCAGAACTTAGAGTCCCTTGCATAAAATCTACCTATTTGACAAAAAATTCTGACTTAACGATTTTTCGAAACAACAATAACTCGCTCTGACAGTCCCTCCCACCCAGGGCAGGGCGGGAGGGACTGTCAGACTTGTACTGACTAAAATCCTCGGTGTTCTTCACTAGCCCTTAACGTACCGGGGTCACGGTAATGGGTAAGTCCCGCGACCCACCCATCGAGCATTAAATTTTTCGAATATGTGAAAATTGGAAAACGAACAAATGGGATAAAGGACTTTCGGTAAAATAAATTTCGCGATTCTTAATAATAGATATTGTAATTCTTAGGTATTATGATGTTTAGAGTATTTGGATGTTCCCTCATTCAAGACCATATCATTACAGAAACCACACACATAAATATAATATTTTCCTCCCCCGTAATTGTAACAAGCAAATAAGGAGGACGGCTATAATTCAATAGCTGTCCTCCTTTCCTTTGGAATACCAATACCAACTCATTGGGAATTCTCAGAAAATTCTGTATTTCTTAATTATTTCCGCATAGACGACAAAAATGTTGGCGTTTAAAACCATAAAATAGATAGAGAAGAAACAGAAGGACTACTCCATACAGCTGGTACAAGATACCTAGATTTAGCTCACGTGTTATCGGAAAATGAACTTTATTAGTAAGTTCCTATTTATTTTTACAATCAGCATAACAAACATATGAAAAACTTTGTCCGAATTCCTCCTATATCGTGATTGCGTTTACAGAAAGAAATTCACATACATAAACACACAGATCTGGTACGACTTGCACATCATACAAATATTTAATTTTGCTCTGCCACTGCGTGAAACATCTTTCATACAGACTCGATTTGTCTTGGCCTTCTGCATTCATCTGTTTTGTATGATCAGCGCTGAACCCGAACGGGTCGGAGCCATAAAACGGGCCACGACTGACTGATGGCAGCTGCGAGGCTTTACGAGTGCACGAACGGGTCCGATCAAAATACTCCGCTCTTGAATTTCTAGTTTGGCCATTAAGTTTTTTTTTTTATCGTGGTAAAATCATCAAATGGGTCCTCCCACCCAGGGCAGAGCGGCAGGGACTGTCAGACTTGTACTGACTAAAATCTACGGTGTCCTTCAATAGCCCTTTACGTACTAGGGTCACGGTAATCCCTTGGTCCCGCGACCCCAGCAGGCTTTAGGCGACGCCGATAATGAGTTAAGCGACGCCAATAAAGAGTAGGACGACGCCAATAGTGAGTTGGGCGACGCTTATAATGAGTAGGGCGACGCCAATAATGAGTTGGGCGACGCTTATAATGAGTAGGGCGACGCCGATAATGAGTTGGGCGACGCCTATAATGAGTAGTGCGCCGCCAATAAAGAGTAGGGCGACGCCGATAATGAGTGGGCGACGCCTATAATGAGTAGGGCGACGCCTATAATGAGTAGGGCGACGCCTATAATGAGATGGGCGACGCCAACTATAAGTAAGGCGACGACAATAATAAGTAGGGCGACGCCTATAATGAGTAGGGCGACGCCTATAATAAGATGGGCGACGCCAATAATGTGTTGGGCGACGCTTATAATGAGTTGGGCGACGCTTATAATGAGTAGTGCGACGCTGATAATGATTAAGGCGACGCCTATAATGTGTATGGCGATGCCTATATTGAGTTAAGCGACGCCAATAATAAGTAGGGCGACGCCAATAATGAGTTGGGCGACGCTTATAATGAGTAGGGCGACGCTGATAATGAGTAGGGCGACGCCTATAGAGAGTTGGGCGACGCCTATTATGAGTAGGGCGACGCCTATAATGAGTTGGGCGACGCCTATAATGAGTAGGGCGACGCCAACTTTAAGTAGGACGACGCCTAAAATGAGTAGGGAGACGCCAATAATGAGTTGGGCGACGCCTATTATGAGTAGGGTGACGCCAATTATGAGTAGGGCGGCGCCAATAAAGAGTCGGGCGACGCCTTTAATGAGTAGTGCGACGCCAATAAAGAGTAGGGCGACGCCCATAATGAGTTGGGCGACGCTTATAATAAGTAGGGCGACGCCGATAATGAGTAGGGCGACGCCTATAATGAGTAGGGCGACGCCTATAATGAGTAGGGCGACGCCTATAATGAGTTGGGCGACGCTTATAATGAGTAGGGCGACGACGATAATGAGTTGGGCTACGCCTATAATGAGTAGGGCGACGCCTATAATGAGTAGTGCGACGCCAATAAAGAGTAGGGCGACGCCCATAATGAGTTGGGCGACGCTTATAATAAGTAGGGCTACGCCTATAATGAGTAGGGCGACGCCTATAATGAGTAGTGCGACGCCAATAAAGAGTAGGGCGACGCCCATAATGAGTTGGGCGACGCTTATAATAAGTAGGGCGACGCCGATAATGAGTAGGGCGACGCCTATAATGAGTAGGGCGACGCCTATAATGAGTAGGGCGACGCCCATAATGAGTTGGGCGACGCTTATAATAAGTAGGGCGACGCCGATAATGAGTAGGGCGACGCCTATAATGAGTAGGGCGACGCCTATAATGAGTAGGGCGACGCCTATAATGAGTTGGGCGACGCTTATAATGAGTAGGGCGACGACGATAATGAGTTGGGCTACGCCTATAATGAGTAGGGCGACGCCTATAATGAGTAGTGCGACGCCAATAAAGAGTAGGGCGACGCCCATAATGAGTTGGGCGACGCTTATAATAAGTAGGGCTACGCCTATAATGAGTAGGGCGACGCCTATAATGAGTAGTGCGACGCCAATAAAGAGTAGGGCGACGCCCATAATGAGTTGGGCGACGCTTATAATAAGTAGGGCGACGCCGATAATGAGTAGGGCGACGCCTATAATGAGTAGGGCGACGCCTATAATGAGTAGGGCGACGCCTATAATGAGATGGGCGACGCCAACTATAAGTAAGGCGACGACAATAATAAGTAGGGCGACGCCGATAATGAGTAGGGCGACGCCGATAATGAGTAGGGCGACGCCGATAATGAGTAGGGCGACGCCTATAATGAGTAGGGCGACGCCTATAATAAGATGGGCGACGCCAATAATGAGTTGGGCGACGCTTAAAATGAGTTGGGCGACGCTTATAATGAGTAGGGCGACGCCCATAATGAGTTGGGCGACGCTTATAATAAGTAGGGCGACGCCGATAATGAAAATGGCGACGCCAACTATGAGAAGGGCGACGCCAACTATAAGTAAGGCGACGCTTATAATGAGTTGGGCGACGCTTATAATGAGTAGGGCGACGCCCATAATGAGTTGGGCGACGCTTATAATAAGTAGGGCGACGCCGATAATGAGTAGGGCGACGCCTATAATGAGTAGGGCGACGCCTATAATGAGTAGGGCGACGCCTATAATGAGATGGGCGACGCCAACTATAAGTAAGGCGACGACAATAATAAGTAGGGCGACGCCGATAATGAGTAGGGCGACGGCGATAATGAGGAGGGCGACGCCATTAATGAGTTGGGCGACGCCGATAATGAGTAGGGCGACGCCAATAAAGAGTAGGGCGACGCCCATAATGAGTTGGGCGACGCTTATAATAAGTAGGGCGACGCCGATAATGAGTAGGGCGACGCCTATAATGAGTAGGGCGACGCCTATAATGAGTAGGGCGACGCCTATAATGAGATGGGCGACGCCAACTATAAGTAAGGCGACGACAATAATAAGTAGGGCGACGCCGATAATGAGTAGGGCGACGCTTATAATGAGTAGGGCGACGCCAATAATGAGTAGGGCGACGCCGATAATGAATATGGCGACACCAACTATGAGTAGGGCGACGCCAACTATAAGTAGGGCGACGCCAATAATGAGTAGGGCGACGCCGCTAATGAGTTGGGCGACGCTTATAATGAGTAGGGCGACGCCGATAATGAGTTGGGCGACGCTTATAATGAGTTGGGCGACGCTTATAATGAGTAGGGCGACGCCTATAATGAGTAGGGCGACGCCGATAACGATTAGGGCGACGCCTATAATGAGTAGGGCGACGCCTTTAATGAGTTGGGCGACGCTTATGATGAGTAGGGCGACGCTTATAATGAGTAGGGCGACGACGATAATGAGTTGGGCTACGCCTATAATGAGTAGGGCGACGCCTATAATGAGTAGTGCGACGCCAATAAAGAGTAGGGAGACGCCCATAATGAGTTGGGCGACGCTTATAATAAGTAGGGCGACGCCGATAATGAGTAGGGCGACGCCTATAATGAGTAGGGCGACGCCTATAATGAGTAGGGCGACGCCTATAATGAGATGGGCGACGCCAACTATAAGTAAGGCGACGACAGTAATGAGTAGGGCGACGCCGATAATGAGTAGGGCGACGCCGATAATGAGTAGGGCGACGCCGATAATGAGTAGGGCGACGCCTATAATGAGTAGGGCGACGCCTATAATGAGTTGGGCGACGCTTATAATGAGTAGGGCGACGACGATAATGAGTTGGGCTACGCCTATAATGAGTAGGGCGACGCCTATAATGAGTAGTGCGACGCCAATAAAGAGTAGGGCGACGCCCATAATGAGTTGGGCGATGCTTACAATAAGTAGGGCGACGCCGATAATGAGTAGGGCGACGCCTATAATGAGTAAGGCGACGCCTATAATGAGATGGGCGACGCCAACTATAAATAAGGCGACGACAGTAATGAGTAGGGCGACGCCGATAATGAGTAGGGCGACGCCGATAATGAGTAGGGCGACGCCGATAATGAGTAGGGCGACGCCTATAATGAGTAGGGCGACGCCTATAATGAGTTGGGCGACGCTTATAATGAGTAGGGCGACGACGATAATGAGTTGGGCTACGCCTATAATGAGTAGGGCGACGCCTATAATGAGTAGTGCGACGCCAATAAAGAGTAGGGCGACGCCCATAATAAGTTGGGCGACGCTTATAATAAGTAGGGCGACGCCGATAATGAGTAGGGCGACGCCTATAATGAGTAGGGCGACGCCTATAATGAGTAGGGCGACGCCTATAATGAGATGGGCGACGCCAACTATAAGTAAGGCGACGACAATAATAAGTAGGGCGACGCCGATAATGAGTAGGGCGACGCCGATAATGAGGAGGGCGACGCCATTAGTGAGTTGGGCGACGCCGATAATGAGTAGGGCGACGCCTATGATGAGTAGGGCGACGCCTATAATAAGATGGGCGACGCCAATAATGAGTTGGGCGACGCTTAAAATGAGTTGGGCGACGCTTATAATGAGTAGGGCGACGCCTATAATGAGATGGGCGACGCCAATAATGAGTTGGGCGACGCTTATAATGAGTAGGGCGACGCCGATAATGAGTAGGGCGACGCCTATTATGTGTAGTGCGACGCCGATAATCAGTTAAGCGACGCCAATAAGGTATATGGCGAAGGAATATTATGTGTAGTGCGACGCCGATAATCAGTTAAGCGACGCCGATAATGAATATGGCGACGCCAATAATGAGTAGGGCGACGCCTATAATGAGTAGGGCGACGCCTATAATGAGATGGCCCTACGGATCCGACGACGGATCGCCCTACTCATTATAAGCGTCGCCCAACTCATTATCGGCGTCGCCCTACTCATTATTGGCGTCGCCCTACTTATAGTTGGCGTCGCCCTACTCATAGTTGGCGTCGCCATATTCATTATCGGCGTCGCCCATCTCATTATAGGCGTCGCCCTTCTCATTATCGGCGTCGCCCTACTCATTATTGGCGTCGCCCTACTCATTATAAGCGTCGCCCAACTCATTATTGGCGTGGCCCAACTCACTATAGGCGTCGCCCTACTCATTATCGGCGTCGCCCTACTCATTATCGGCGTCGCCCCACTCATTATAGGCGTCGCCCTACTCATTATCGGCGTCGCCCTACTCATTATAGGCGTCGCCCTACTCATGATCGGCGTCGCCCATCTCATTATAGGCGTCGCCCTACTCATTATCGGCGTCGCCCTACTCATTATAGGCGTCGCCCTACTCATTATCGGCGTCGCCCTACTCATTATAAGCATCGCCCAACTCATTATAAGCGTCGCCCAACTCATTATCGGCGTCGCCCTACTCATTATAAGCGTCGCCCAACTCATTAGCGGCGTCGCCCTACTCATTATTGGCGTCGCCCTACTTATAGTTGGCGTCGCCCTACTCATAGTTGGTGTCGCCATATTCATTATCGGCGTCGCCCTACTCATTATTGGCGTCGCCCTACTCATTATAAGCGTCGCCCAACTCATTATCGGCGTCGCCCAACTCACTATTGGCGTCGCCCTACTTATAGTTGGCGTCGCCCTACTTATAGTTGGCGTCGCCCTACTTATAGTTGGCGTCGCCCTACTTATAGTTGGCGTCGCCCTACTTATAGTTGGCGTCGCCATATTCATTATCGGCGTCGCCCATCTCATTATAGGCGTCGCCCTACTCATTATCGGCGTCGCCCTACTCATTATAGGCGTCGCCCTACTGATGATCGGCGTCGCCCATCTCATTATAGGCGTCGCCCTACTCATTATCGGCGTCGCCCTACTCATTATAGGCGTCGCCCTACTCATTATTGGCGTCGCCCTACTCATTATCGGCGTCGCCCTAGTCATTATCGGCGCCGCCCTACTCATTATTGGCGTCGCCCTACTCATCATAAGCGTCGCCCAACTCATTATGGGCGTCGCCCAACTCATTATGGGCGTCGCCCTACTCATCATAAGCGTCGCCCAACTCATTAAAGGCGTCGCCCTACTCATTATAGGCGTCGCCCTACTCGTTATCGGCGTCGCCCTACTCATTATAGGCGTCGCCCTACTCATTATCGGCGTCGCCCTACTCATTATAAGCGTCGCCCAACTCATTATAAGCGTCGCCTTACTTATAGTTGGCGTCGCCCTTCTCATAGTTGGCGTCGCCATTTTCATTATCGGCGTCGCCCTACTTATTATAAGCGTCGCCCTACTCATTATAAGCGTCGCCCAACTCATTATTGGCGTCGCCCTACTCATTATCGGCGTCGCCCAACTCATTATCGGCGTCGCCCAACTCACTATAGGCGTCGCCCAACTTATCATCGGCGTCGCCCATGTCATTAAAGGCGTCGCCCTACTCATTATTGGCGTCGCCCTACTTATAGTTGGCGTCGCCCTACTCATAGTTGGCGTCGCCATATTCATTATCGGCATCGCCCATCTCATTATAGGCGTCGCCCTACTCATTATCGGCGTCGCCCTACTCATTATTGGCGTCACCCTACTCATTATCGGCGTCGCCCTACTCATTATCGGCGTCGCCCTACTCATTATCGGCGTCGCCCTACTCATTATAGGCGTCGCCCTACTCATTATAGGCGTCGCCCTACTCATTATCGGCGTCGCCCTACTCATTATAAGCGTCGCCCAACTCATTATTGGCGCCGCCCTACTCTTTATTGGCGTCTCACTATTCATTATAGGCGTCGCCCTACTCATCATAGGCGTCGCCCAACTAATTATAGGCGTCTAACTATAATGATTAGAGCGACGCAGATAATGAGTAGGGCGACGCCTATAATGAGTAGGGCGACGCCGATAATGAGTACGGCGACGCCGATCATGAGTAGGGCGACGCCTATAATGAGTAGGGCGACGCCGATAATGAGTAGGGCGACGCCTATAATGAGTTGGGCGACGCCGATAATGAGTAGGGCGACGCCGATAATGAGTAGGGCGACGCCGATAATGAGTAGGGTGACGCCAATAATGAGTAGGGCGACGCCGATAATGAGTAGGGCGACGCCGATAATGAGTAGGGCGACGCCTATAATTAGTTGGGCGACGCCGATATTGAATATGGCGACGCCAACTATGAGTAGGGCGACGCCAACTATAAGTAGGGCGACGCCAATAATGAGTAGGGCGACGCCTTTAATGAGATGGGCGACGCCGATAATAAGTTGGGCGACGCCTATAATGAGTTGGGCGACGCCGATAATGAGTAGAGCGATGGCTATAATGAGTAGTGCGACGCTGATAATGATTAAGGCGACGCCTATAATGTGTATGGCGATGCCTATATTGAGTTAAGCGACGCCAATAATAAGTAGGGCGACGCCAATAATGAGTTGGGCGACGCTTATAATGAGTAGGGCGACGCTGATAATGAGTAGGGCGACGCCTATAGAGAGTTGGGCGACGCCTATTATGAGTAGGGCGACGCCTATAATGAGTTGGGCGACGCCTATAATGAGTAGGGCGACGCCAACTTTAAGTAGGACGACGCCTAAAATGAGTAGGGAGACGCCAATAATGAGTTGGGCGACGCCTATTATGAGTAGGGTGACGCCAATTATGAGTAGGGCGGCGCCAATAAAGAGTCGGGCGACGCCTTTAATAAGTTGGGCGACGCCCATAATGAGTATGGCGACGCCTGTAATGAGTAGGGCGACGCCGATAATGAGTAGTTAGACGCCTATAATTAGTTGGGCGACGATTGTTGTACTAAAAGAAGATACGAGTATTACACGTATAATATGATAACTGGAGAAATTACTAGTGTGGGGCAATGTTTAAAAAATATAAATTACTCACTATAACACACTCAGATATTGCCAGTTTGTATTCAAGAGACAGCCAAAACACTAGGAAGTGTTAAATGCGAGACCTTTGAGGGACTGTCATATGTAAAAATTCATCTTCAAAAAGTGCTGATACATTAGCCAAATTTGAATAATTGACTTGATTTTTTGATTTTGTGATCGTTGCTGAGCTATTGAGAAATATCTCTTGAGAAATATCTCTTGAGAAATTCCTGTCATGAAAACCCAATAACACTTTGCTCGAACTGGGAATAAGACTGGAAACAAGACCTCAGCAGTAGCGCTTGCAACTGTTACGACAACGAAAGACCTAATAGATAGATTACTTCTCCCAAATGGGACACATCCCCTCCTTCTGCCTCCTTTGAAGCAGTCATGCTCGCGAAGGAGGAAGCGGGCCGTGTGAGGGAGAGGACAGCGTCCTCCCACCACCCCAGCCACAGTGCGCCACCGCAGGCGCGGGCATGCGGGCGGCGAGTAATGGGCAACTCACTGTCCGACCAAGGACCATGCCTGGGTCGTTGTGTTCCACGCGCGCCTCAAGGAGTGTCAGTAAAGATAACGGGGCCCTCCTCTACAGGGCCAAAACCTGCCGGGGTCACAGGACTTACGAATTACCGTGACCCCGGAACGTAAACGGCTATTGAAGGACACCGTGGATTTTAGTCAGTACGAGTGTGACAGTCCCTCCCGCTCTGCCCTGGTTGGGAGGACTCATTTGAAGATTTTACCATGATTAAAAAATGGGACACATCATCTGTTTGCACCTAAAAAGAAAGCAAAATAACGAAACCCATTGAAAGTTTGTAGAAACTAGAAAGAAAGTAACTTAACCTTCAAGGACGCAAGCAATGTTCTTATCACAACGCTAGCAAACAGATTGAGTGATCCTCTCAAAATCTCAACAAAAACTTCAGTTGAAATATTTTGAACTTTCCTTGAAAGAAAATCAAGATTTTTTTAACTTTGTCGTACACTGGATATTTCTCCTATGTCGTGGGTGCGTCTACAAACTCACATTCACAAACACCCAGGCCCGCAACAACTACCTACTTAATGGTCATACAAAAATTTGTTGTGTGCGGAGATCGATCCCGCTATACACTGCACAGCCGTCAAATAATATTATTACATAACAGGGACATGACTGTGTAATTGCACACACATAAAAACCCTATAAACGTATCAAACATAAATAACTCATGTGTCAAGAAAATCTTCTATTAGGCTGCTTATTCTTGGGGTGCTAAGACAGGAAACCTCCACGTGCGCCCGTGGACTGGAGTTCCCCTTCGGATACGTCCGGGGGGAAGACCAGTTTTTCGGGCCGGTGCACCCTGGGATGCGGGCAAAAACTCTTTTAGGCACTGTGTGCCTAAGGGGTCTCTTTGCCCGTATGCGAATAGCCTGTCGGGTGGATGCTCCAACGCGTGTCCCTCTGAACAGCAGAGGGCACAGCGGCGGAGCGGGCTTGCGGACGGTGAGTAATGGGTAAGCTCGCCGTCCGACCAAGGACCAAGCCCGGGTCGGTGGCGCGTCGTGTTTCACGCGTCACCGACGGGGCCCCTTACGGGGCCAAATGCCTGCTGGGGTCGCGGCTTTTTTCTTAATCCAGGATACCGCGGCCCCGGAACGTAAAGGGCATCCGAAGAAACACGGGTGGATTTTAGTCAGTAAGAGTCTGACAGTCCCTTCCGCCCCGCCCAGGGCGGGAGGACTCATTTGATGATTTTGCCACCCTAAAAAAAAAAAAAAAAAAAAAAATGAAGTGTCTAATTCAATGAGCGACAGCCCAGCAGAGCCGCCGCTGGGTGTCTTACAAAATTCCATTTCAAATAAAGTCATTACGCACGCCCGGAATCCCTTGGAAAACTGTGAATAATGACTGGGAATTATACTGTGTTTTATGCCCCCGCTCCACCGGGCCACAGCGGGGGAGTAGGCGAATGGAGACGGGCGGGGGGGCAACAGGCAAATTTTAACGAATTACTGGAAAGATTGGAGCTTTTGCCTGAAAGAATTGGTGTGTGAAATTAGATTGTTGGTTTGCGAAGATTCACATCAGTTTATTATAACAAAGAAATGGTGAGACGGGCCCGTGTCTTTGTAGAGTAGGCACCACACCTTAGCTGAACAAAGGTAGCTTGTTAGATTGTAATAAAACAGACACTTGTTTAGGGCGTACTCTTAGTAGATAGTCTTTTTTCATGCTATACAAAAAATATCGTACTAAAAAGGTGTATTTCTGAATGTTGTACGTACAGTCTGGGTCACGATATAGTTACACTCTTTGGAAGCATCTATTTTTAATTCCCGACGGAAAAAGAGTGGTGTTATAAGTTTGACGTGTGTCTGTCTGTCTGTGGCATCATAGAGCCCGAACGGATGAAGCGATTTCTATTTAGTTTTTTTTTTTTGTATTAAAGGTGACTTACGTGCGATTGTTTTCAGACATGTTTGATGAAAACCGGTTGAGCCGATTAAAAGTTGTGGGGGTGAAAGTGGGGAAGAATAACCGAATGTCTGCAAATACGAGTATACTCGAGTGGGGTCTCAAATGAAAGCACACCGAAAGGGAATATTGATGACTTGATGGTGAATGTTCTTAGCATCTTGTGATGAGAAAATTGGTGGTGGGAAAATTGGGGGCATGGAAACCCGATTGTCAAGTGGAGTGTCAATTACTACATATCAGTCTTTCCAATTCTGCTAAAGATGATTTGTCATGTGGGTTATTAAATAGTTTCCTTTGGTCGAGCTCACAAATTGCTACACCATCCAAGGTTTTTACTCTACTTAAGGCTACATAGGCTTGGCCTTTTGTGAAAGTACTTCTGCCTAAGTAAACCACAGCTTTTTCAACTGTCGTCCCTTGCAACTTATGTGCTGTAACCGTTCAACATAAAATTATATGTGATATCTAAGTATGTACCTATAAAACGATTTTATAAAAAAATTAATTCAAAATTTAAAAGATTGAGTTTTTTTTAATATTTTTACTTTTTAAAGGGAACTTGGTTTTTATTTCGGGAGTTTTTCGTTACTGGGGTAATCAATTAATGAAGTCCACGCACAATATTGCACAGTTTTTGTCATACCTACCAATAAAGACATTCAACATTATAAACACCGAATTCCAACACTTACCTAGGTCCCATGTTCATCACAATCAAAAATCTGCATTTGCGTCACGAACTTCTAATTAACAGCAACGACGCAACGCGACGCGACGGCAACCAAACAAAACACTCAAAAATCATAATCAACAAAATGCTCGCTCGAGTCACAAACGAACCAGCATTAAAAATATATATTCTTAATTACTTAATTTTTCCAACGTGGGGTATATTTGGGCTCAAAGTTATCAAGGAGAGCCGTTCTACCGTCAGAGGGAAGCTGCGTAATTATCAAATGAGATTTTTATCTCCCTGTTAATATCTTTAATTTAATCACTTTGGTATTCATGCTGTCCTGGTTGTGGGAGGTTTGAATCAGATGCGTTTTGTTCGATGTATATTAGACGTAGAAAGGAATTATTGTGCTGTTTTTCTAAATATTTAGTTTGTTTAGTTTTACGATGCTTTATAATAGTTTAGTTTAGTTTTATTTTAAAAATTAAATTAGTTTATACTTGAACTAGAAATTAAATTCGCGTTTTTTTTTCTTGTCGTGGCAATGTATTGTTTTGAATGGCTGCGTACCTTAGAAAACGAGATTTCCTCAAAGATTATGAGTAAGTCATGACGTTGCCCTGGAGGGGGTTCGCATCGGCGTCGGGAGGACGATGAAGTACCTGGGACTCGTCCTCGACAGCCGGTGGAACTTTAGGGAGCACTTCCTACGTTTGGCCCCGAAGCTGAATCTCAGCGGGCCAAACGCCTCCTGCCGGAGGCTGTACGCCGGTGTCGTGCGGTCCATGGCCCTCTACGGGGCCCCTGTGTGGGCCCTGAGCATTCGGACGCGACCACTAAATCTGGTCGCATGCCAGAGGGTCATGGCAATCCGAATGGTCCGAGGATACCGCACGATCGCCGGCGAATCGGCCAACCTCCTTGCCGGATTGCTGCCCTGGGATCTGGAGGCGACTGCCCTCCAGCGCGTCTACGAATGGCGCGTGGAGGCGCAGCGCCGGGGCGAATCCCCGCGCAGGTCCTCACCGGACATGGAAGTTTCGGGAGGTTCCTGTGTCTGATAAGGAAGGAGGAAACGCCTGGGTGTCACCACTGCGAGGATCGTCCGGAGGACACGGTGGAGCATACGGTGCAGGACTGCACCGCTTGGGCAGAGCACCGCCGTGTCCTCACGACGGCGATAGGCGGAGACCTCTCGCGCCCGGCATTGGTCAAGGCAATGCTGCGGGGCGAGACGGAGTGGGAAGCGGTCGCCTCCTTCTGCGAAGCAGTCATGCTCGCGAAGGAGGAGGCGTGCCGCGTGAGGGAGAGAACAGTGTCCTCCCTCCGACCCAGCCGCAGTGGTAGACGCCCACGGCGACGGACGTCGCCAGACGATCTCCGGCCACCGTAGGCGCGGGCATGCGGGCAGCGAGTAATGGGCGACTCGCTGCCCGACCATGGACCATGCCCGGGTCGACGGCGCGTTGTGTTCCACGCGCGCCTCAAGGAGTGTCAGCAAATTGACGGGGCCTGTAGAGGGCCAGAGCCTGCCGGGGTCGCGGGACTTACCCATCACCGTAACCCCGGTACGTAAAGGGCTCGTGAAGGACACCGTGGATTTTAGTCAGTACAAGTCTGACAGTCCCTCCCGCCCTGCCCTGGGTGGGAGGACTCATTTGATGATTTTACCACGCAAAAAGAAAAAAAAAAAAAAAGAAACGTTGCCCTTCGCTAGGAATTTCTTCCTTTTACATACATATTAACTCACATACACAAACACCAACTTTAATACAAACTAGGCACAACTAAATACTACCCTCTTTAATCTTCACATCCGTTCTCACGGTCTGAGAAATGGATGGGTGACTCAGATCAATATTTTAAACAATAAAATTACTTTTCATTCTAAAAATACTTGTCCCTGAGCCTAGTGATGGAGTAATTCGTGATGTTTGAATATTTACGATGTACTTCCATTCAGAATTAATTAAATTTACATTGAAGTACAAAATTCCAGGTATCTTATTTAAATAGTATTTTAACGTTCGTCCCAATTTTAGATATTGTTAATATAAATGGTTGTAATAAATATGAGAATATTTACCATAATAGCAGTATTTTATCCCACGGACAACTAGAATTTCTTGCAAAAATCTCAAATAGCAGAATTCAAAAATAGAAGACATCCAAAAGCTATAAATAAAACCAATACCTGCACACATAGAACGTTTTACACAAATAGTTGAGTCCTAGTAACAACAAATTCTTTGCAGAATCCAATATATGAGCCAGCGATATATCATGCGAAACATTATACATCACTTCGACTATTTTATCTGTTCCTATTCCGGACATCGTATGCAGAATAGTATTCCAGAAACTTTGCCTTGGAAACATACGAGGTGGTAGAAGATTATGGAAACAAGACAGGTGTTAGTTGATAATTTAAGTCGAACAGTCCAGATATTATTCAGTGGCCACTATAAATCTTACTTTAGTTATAAAGAAAATATTCCATTAGTCATCTCTAGTTGGTCACGGGACTGTTCGAATTACCGTGACCCCGGAACGTAAAGGGCTATTGAAGGACACCGTGGATTTTAGTCAGTACGAGTCTGACAGTCACTCCCGCTCTGCCCTGGGTGGGAGGACTCATTTGATGATTTCACCACGATAAAAAAAGCCACCTCTAGTTGGTTCTGATCGTGATCTGCCTGTTCACAAATTAGGTCTTGACTAATTTTCTAACACTTCTTTCCGAAGACACCTTATCCCCGAAGGGCATACTCTGCTCTCCCGCCTACTGCAAGGAAATTGCAATAAATACGATTGCTAAAATATGATGGCCAAAGCGACAATATAATGAGGAAATGCGCACCACAGAAGCCAATCAGCTGTTGCATGATCTGACGCCATTAATGCCGCTTTAAAAGTAAAAAGACTTGACCAATGTTTTTTTTTTAACACAATATTAATTTTTATTTTATTTTTAGTGTTCCACATAATGTTACTATTAAGTTGTGTAATTTAATTATTTGATCGTCGACGACAACTAAAAACGAGGACGAGAGAAAAATTTGATAAAGCTTTCTTATTAAACGTCCAGTTAATTCAAATTACTTTTTGACCAGAGCATAGGGCGATAATATAGTTAACAAATAATATAGGTAATTGTACATTTGCGAGAGCCTTTGAAAAAAAAAGCCTAACCCAATATGTATGTAGAAATTCAACCACAAAAACCAACAAGAAAAATCAATCGTCCCGAAAACCTCAGGAGCAATAAGTCCCGTATATTACCTTCCAGCGGACCCTTCTCAACTGCCTGTTATCAGTATATTTTCACCCGGCTACCGTGCAAGCCGCGGCCACTGCCTACCACCCATACCTAACTACTGCCAGGCAAAATACACCCCTTTCTCAAACACAAAAGGTTTACGTGAACTGTAAAAATAAGTTGGTAGATGCATAACAAGTCGGACCGAGGTTGCGAACAATTTACTGAGTCCATTCGTGGCGATCGCTGGTATTATGGTTCTGTTAGATTTTTACAAAATTTTCACCGGTTTTTATTGTTGTTTATTGTATGAAGTATGTGATAACCTTTGTAGCTAACGGCTGAATTATTGGTTCTTCTTTTTGTCGGCTAAAAGTAATTCGTGTTTCACTGAGAAATTTTCTAGGTACTGTTTTAGTCTGAAAAATTTCCACGCATCGATCTTGGACAAGTATTTTTCTCGGCCAAAACTCAAAGGGCACTGAAGGAAGAACGATGGAGAACAACAAAGATCGACGAATGGATCGAGGAAGAACAACAAAGTTTATATTAGTCAATCAAATCTGACAGTCCCTTGCGCGCCACACAGGGCAGGAATCTCATTCAAATTTGAGGTTTTACCACCCAGAACAACAACAACAAAAAATGCACATGATAGACTTTTAATCTGATATGCTCTGTTTTTCTTTCTATTAAAATTGCATTCCATCCATTTCATGATATATGATCGTTCTACACTTTGAAAAAAAGAAGTGTTTAGGTTTGGATATAAACAGACATCTGGAACAACCTTCCCGAATCTGCACCGCAACACCTTGTCCCCCTCATCTGCATATTATAGGACGTCTCAACCTACATTCACCGGAAACTAATATCCATTCATCCATCCGTTAACTTATTTCATCTCATTGTCTATCAATGAATTAAAAACTCCAACTTAAAATACTCTAAACTAAGCATCAATTAAGCGTTAATAAAGTTAAAAGTTAACAATTCGTAACACAATTGAGTCAGTTAAAACTACTAAGTTAATCTCCAGTTAGTCGTTGCTGGCTCTGGGCCAGGTAAACCACGGTAATCATTAGTAGTAATCTTTGTTTTGTTACATTTAAACTATTTTGTAGTAACTGAGTGGAAGTCGAGGGAATCGCGTTAAATTCTAATTATGGGCATTGTCTCTCAGAAAACTCAATGCACTTATTTCTTTTTGCATTATTCAGGAATATGCCTTTAATAGTTGATACCGTCTAACATAGGGTTCTACAAAAGCTTTCACACTCAAAAACTGATTTAACTTACATTTTACACTTGCATGGAAACCACTCGCCCGGATTTTCTTTTCACGATAAATTTTCGACTTAGAAGGTTTTTAATTACTGAACAGACCAAAGATCTACAATATAGACCTTCAACACCCTCCTACCTTCTTAATATCAGACCTCTAACCTCATCAAAGTCCCGCTAGTCTAATAATCAACTTACACCGACACCGCGAGATACATACACTAATTACTCCATCAGGGCAAAGTAAAACATCTTCCAAATAAAACCTATTAAAATTAGCATATGCCGCGTCCTCCACAGTAATTACATCATAGCTTTTAATTGCTTCCTAACCGTTTGCCGGCTTACTAATTAAATACAATTTTACAGAGAAATTGTGAGGAATACGAGATCCTGTCGGAATTGTCAGTCAGATGTAGCCTCTAGAAAATTGTGTACAACTTCACAAATGTCAAGAGACGGCTTGGGAAATTATTTATGATGGACTTGTTTTAAAATTGTTGATTTGCATGTTACTGAGTAAGGATTGACATTATTTGTGATCGAACCATTGAAATGCTGATGTAAATCAGCAGCACTTATCACTAACTTAAGAGACATGAAATGAATTCAATTGGATTTTCCCATTTGGGTGAGTGTTAAAAAACTCTAAAATATAGATCTTTGGAGGTTCTTGCCATCCATCATAACTAATGCCCCATTCTTCCCAGAATCAGTAAAACAGTGAGTCAGTAAGGTTACAGTAACAGAATACGATGGACCGTTCTCTTCTGCCGGGTATTGTGAAGTCGTAGCGACCGACGCTCGAAACTCACCCTGGACAAGTTCTCAACACCGGTGTATATTTATACGGATACTAGATGTACATTTCTCATTTATTTCATACATTACACTTAACAGTTTTAATGAAAACTAGGTTAAAATTGCTTTTTCTTCTGTCCTATTTAAAAAACAAAAATTGCATTGAATGTGTCTAACCCTACAAATATGTGTGAGCCAAGGGGAAATACGTGTTTCATGCCCGCGTACCTACATTTAAAAGTTGAAATTCAATTATAACTAGTTTTACCTCTATATTCAGTGTCACTTCCCACAGCACTACAGTTTTCTTCAGCTAAATGAGATTTTCCATCTGGAAAGTAATTATGCGCGATAATGACTTATTACATTAGTAGTGTCACTGAACGCAGTTCTAGATCGGGGTCAACTAGTTACAAACTCGCTACTGTCTAGCTGTCTTAATTCAGTTCTGCTATCGCAGCCGACCGCTGCGGCAACGCTGCGATTTGCCGACGATAAACTTGCGTTAAACTGTTGTTCACTAAAGTGGGACCGTTTAAAATTGAACTTTTTCAATTATTCCTCTTGTAGTTTATTGGATTCGATTCCAAGCTAGCAAGTTATTTGATTTGCAAGTTCCTGCAATGTCGTTGAAAACTTGTACAACTAGTTATGAAGAGAGATTGAGGAAAATTTCTAGAGATGCTGGGATTGTCTGCCAACAAAGACCTCATGACAAAAGTCAGTGGCAGCTGGAGAAAAGTGTTTTATACGTCACAAGCGGATCCGGGTCGTGTTTCTACTTAAGTATAAATGTATGTTTGAGATAGATTCGACATAAAATACCAAAATCACACAGTCTTACTATGTGTTTGAATATGTATTAAAGTCAAAATGTAAACAACAACGTTTTTACACCTTGTGCATATCGTGGCAAATTCATGAAATGAGTCCTCCCACCTAGGGCTGGACGGGAGGGACTGTCAGACAACATATGACAGTCGAGCAAGCACAGTATTTTATAAGCATTCAAGTCGACCTGTTTAGTTGGACCATGACTGGTAGGTTACCAATACTAGTTAACTTTCTCTGGATTTCGTCAATAATGTGGGACATAATCCACAAAACAAACTGTAAAACTGTCTAGTTTTTCCAACTATGCCACAAAACGTCTAGCTGCTTCTAAAAGTGTACAAAACAATATTTTCCGATATTAAAACTGTATTTCGAATCGAGTCTCAACAAAAATTCGATTTAGTAACTTTTGTAAAACGTGCCAAAGTTTAGCCAAGTTCCGAACTTGTCGCCATATCGTGGGTAGAATACACGCTCAGCTCGCTGCAGTTAATGTAAACTTTATTAAGACAGCATAAAGGCTAGTTTGGATTGCCACATACAAAAACACCCGTTATTATTAAGATATGATGAACATCAACGTAAATATTTAGTAAGTCGCTTTCTACGTTCCTTATTAATGTTTCTGTTGGTTTGAGATTATAATAATATTATAACAGTCAGGCAGACGTGAAAATTATGAATTATAAGCGATGAGCCGTAATGAACGCATCCACTTCTTTGCTTTTGCACATAAAATAAAGCTTCAAGGTATGCCTTCGATATAAGCAGCACGCAGCAGTTCGCCCCCATAGCGGAAAGCGGGGCACGCAGAGGGCGTATTTATAAATATTTTCCAAGGGATGCCTAGCCTCACGGGCATACGGGCGACGAGTAATGGGCGACCCGCTGTCCGACCATGGACCATGCCCGGGTCGACGGCGCGTTGTGTTCCACGCGCGCCTCATGTAGTGTCAGCATAGTGACGGGGCCCCCTGTAGAGGCCCAAAGCCTGCCGGGGTCGCGGGACTCACGAATTACCGTGACCCCGGTATGTAAAGGGCTATTGAAGGACACCGTTGATTTTAGTCAGTACGACTCTGACAGTCCCTCCCGCTCTGCCCTGGATGGGAGGACTCATGTGATAATTCTACCACGTAATAAAAAGGGGATGCCTAGCCTGCAGTGGTCTCCTAGAAGCGTTGGCCATCCTATCCCTTCAGTATGAACAGACGCTGGCGAACTGAACTATAGCAACTCTGTTCTCCGCTTCGAAATTCTTCATTCCATCAATGAGATCTCGTTGTGTCGTTTTTGAACTACTGAAGAGTTTTAAAAATTCTGGCATGGGCAACAAACTATTTTGCGGTGGTACGGAAAAAGGGGAGCTTCTATGACAGCCATGTCATGGCTATAACGAATTGGGTGGCTGATTGGCGTTACGATATACATACTTTTTTTTTATCGTGGTAAAATCATCAAATGAGTCCTCCCACCCAGGGCAGGGCAGGAGGGACTGTCAGACTTGTACTGACTAAAATCCACGGTGTCCTTCACAAGCCCTTTACGTACCGGGGTCACGGTAATGGGTAAGTCCCGCGACCCCGGCAGGCTTTGGCCCTCAACAGGCCCCGTCAATATGCTGACACTCTTTGAGGCGCGCGTGGAACACAACGCGCCGTCGACCCGGGCATGGTCCATGGTCGGACAGCAAGTCGCCCATTACTCGCTGCCCGCATGCCCGCGCCTACGGTGGCCGGAGATCGTCCTGTGACGTCCGACGCCGTGGGCGTCTACCACTGCGGCTGGGATGGAGGTAGGACGCTGTCCTCTCCCTCAGGCGGCCCGCCTCCTCCTTCCCGAGCATGACTGCTTCGCAGAAGGAGGCGACCGCTTCCCACTCCGTCTCGCCCCGCAGCATGGCCTCGACCAATGCCGGGCGCGAGAGGTCTCCGCCTATCGCCGTCGTGAGGACACGGCGGTGCTCTGCCCAAGCGGGGCAGTCCTGCACCGTATGCTCCACCGTGTCCTCCGGACGATCCTCGCAGTGGTGACACCCAGGCGTTTCTTCCCTCCCTATCAGACACAGGAACCTCCCGAAACTTCCGTGTCCGACGATATACATACTAAGATAAAATATGACGTAGATTAAGACCTAGATATTATAAGAAAGGGGAATGACAAGAATCGGCTCGATTCATGTTGTGTCCAACAGAATTTCTATATTAAAGATAATTCATTACATAAAACAATAAAACATAATAATGCGAGAATAATATGCAAAAACTCATTAATTTAATTAATCATTTAAAAGTTTATGTTAACGTTTTCTAACTAATTTTTTGTTCTTAGATAATTGTACGGTCCCGTTTCGCGCGAGTCCGACTCGCACTTTTTTTTTCACAGAACCCTAAAAAAAGAAACCAAATATCTTTCAAAATTATTGTTATAAAAACAACACTTTAAATACCTTTTCTCTACATCCAAATTCTGCTAGATTTATGTCGAATGCTCTCACAACATATTCGAAGAATAACTCCAAATAAAAACAAAATGGGCTGTTCCAGATAACCGTTTAAATCATAAATAGTAATATCTGGTGAATAGGGCCGTGTATCTACTAGATTATGTTAAATGGGTCGGCCAGTGTTTGAGATCATGATCCGGCCACTTATAAAACATAGTTCGGCTGTGAGCTCCATTTACCCAGTGTCCGCTGGTCACTCTAACCGGATCGGGCCGGTTAAATCCGGTAAGTGGGCCTCCGTGCTCGAATAAATCCCCATATTATTGTTATTGCCGGAGAGGATCCCTCGTTTGTATACGACCGTCTCGTGATGTACTGACCTGCTTTCTGATACGTGTACAATTTTTTCTTTATTTATTATAAGTTAGTTGGGTTGATAAAATGTGTGAATGAGAAACACCCAACAGTAACGTGCGTTAAAATGGAAAGTACTATGTACATCAGAGACCTTTTTTTTTTATCGTGGTAAAATCATCAAATGAGTCCTCCCACCCAGGGCAGGGCGGGAGGGACTGTCAGACTTGTACTGACTAAAATCCACGGTGTCGTTCACTAGCCCTTTACGTACCGGGGTTACGGTAATGGGAAAGTCCCGCGACCCCGGCAGGCTATGGCCCTCTACAGGCCCCGTCATTATGCTGACACTCCTTGAGGTGCGCGTGGTACACAACGCGCCGTCGACCCGGGCATGGTCCATGGTCGGACAGCGAGTCGCCCATTACTCGCCGCCCGCATGCCCGTGCCTACGGTGACATCAGAGACCTTAGCAAAGGAATTCTGCTATTAATTAGGTAATTAGGAATTTTATTTTATTTACAGCGTACCTGAAGTATTTACAGGTTCTAACAATTATTAATAATTATTCTAAAGTTCCCGTTTACTTCACGTCACAAACACGGGAGAAGTCATGCTAGGGCCTCTGTCGAATGAACCGATACTATGCAGTTTTTTTTTTTTGTTTGAAAGCTGAAATCATAGAGATGGTTATTAGCTATTATTTAAGAAGATCTGTTCAAGCGTTGTGTGGCCATCAGTTTATTTCCTACTTAGTTACTTTCACATACCCGTGTACTGTTACTCCATTGAAATGACTTCTACTCGTAGATACAAAAAAAATAACTTATAATTATTTTTCATTTTATTATTTCTGCCATTTATTACATTTTTTTTTTTCAGGGTTTTCTACCATTAATTTTCTATTTTATCTACTTGTAAATATTTTAATATATGCATTTAAAATGAATAAATTGAAATATTGGATTTCAAGCACGGATAAAATATATTGTCATTACAAAACCACAAATAGACTACAAGCTAGTCAGAAAAGAGCATGGTTCGTACAATTCAGCCGAACCAAACGCAAGAAAGGTAACACAGGACATACGTATTAATGTTTAAAAAATATTACACAAGTAATACTTACACCTTACACCTACACGTGAAAATTTAAGATATCGAATCCATTCTAAGATTGATGCAAATAATTTCAATTTATTTCTTTTTCTTTGCTTCTTCTTCCAATTTCTTTCTAAGTGACTCCGGCATCTGTGCAGGTGGAGGACGAGGCATCCTGGTATACACCTTGAAACCATCGTAGATAAACCATTGCAGGCCCGTGAGCGTGCCGATCATGAAGATACGCAGCGTCAAGCCGCCCCAGATACCCTTGAAGCCCACGTCTTTTAAAATGCCACCGATTGTGGAGCCAGGCTCCTTGTTCAACTTTGACACTAGCGTGTCCGCGGGATGTGACACTATCGCACACAGCACGCCTGCGATGTACCCCGCTGTGAACGTCAGCACGAGCTGCTCGCTCTTCGTACATTGTTCTCTAGGCTTCGGCGCCACGGTTTCGTACAACAGTTCCAGCACCTTTTCGAACGACGCGAACTTCATCATGGTGTAAGGGATCTGTCGGCCCCATAGTGGCGTTAGTCCTTTGTAGAAAGTCCCGAATCCTTCAGTGTTGAGCATGTGTGGCATGGCCTTTCTCATTTGCGACGTGTACCCGGGGGTGGTCTGAATCCGCACTTTAACAGCTTCCCACGGCGCCAAAAAGATATCGGCGCAAAACTCTGCAGACGCCGCCGCAGCAAGATACAGACCTGTTCTGTACAGATATGCGTTTTCCTCGCTTACCGCTTTGGCGTATCTATATTTAAAATATTCATAACCACAAAATTTGGCCGCTCCTTGCAGTGAATACCCGATAAATGTCGGCGCCCATCCTTTAACGAGGTTCGCGAGTCCGCCTTCCTGGTAGGAGACGCGAAACCCTGTTAAGATGGACTTGTACTTGGTGGGGTCCACCTGTATGCGACACTTGATCAGGTCGAGCGGCGTCACGAAGGTGTGTGTGGTGCCGCACGCCGCCATGCCGCCCGCCGCGCACAGGATGAAGAACTTGTTGCTATACATTTCACACGACACGTCCTCAGCCCCTTTGTCCTTTTTTCCAGCCATTGTGTTTGCTTATTTTATTTTTAGACAACAAAAACTTGTTCCGTACTCACTGCCTGTTTAGGCGTAATTTTTATGCAATTTACGAAAACTATCCATTTCGGTGAAATTATGGAAAAAATATACCTTCAATCAAAACTGTCAGTTTTCGAAGAGTGACATTTATTTAGTTAGTAGTTTTGCTGACAGCATAGAGAATAGAGGTACGTACAGTAGGGCTATCTTATATGAGGACTAGCTTATGCCAGCGGCTTCGTCCACGTGGAATTCGTTCATTATCCTAGGGGATTTTACCACACGTCAACCAAAAAGAACATTTTTCTGAAACCACATCGATATCGATCCAGTCAAACGCGAGATAATCGAAGACAAACATACAGGTGGAACTGAGTTCCTCCTTTTTTTATGAAGACGGTTAAAAAAGAACAAAATGGCATTAATGGAATTAATGCCGCTTTGTTACTACTTGTACTTTTTGCCAGTATGTTTTTTATGTCTTTAGTTACTGATAAATATATAATAACTTACTAATCTCATAATTGTTGACTGTTGCCCTGTCGTCCACGGTCAGGGTGAGGCAGCTAACGCGCTGCGACCATAGAGTTGCGACACGAATACGAACGACAGAAAATAACACGTACGATTTTCACACTCGACACAAAATCTCAATATCGCCTTTCACCCCATAGCGTGAAGGTTTCGGGTTCGAGGGACTGTCTCATTAGGCAACCGTGACCTTGGAACGTAAAGGGCTATTGATGGACACCGTGGATATTAGTCAGAACGAGTCTGACAGTCCCTCTCTGGGTGAGAGAACTCATTTGATGATATTACCACGATTAAAAAAAAACCGTGAAGGTTATAAGCTGAAAAAAGAGTACCTAATCTCGCTTTGTGTGAAGAAAAAAAAGTAATCGAATTAAAAATTTATTATTTCATTTTGTTCCACTTCGCCTTACAACTAAGTTAAAATAGTTCTTAAAATATTCTTCACTAAAATAACTAAATATTTTATATTAATTTTAATATTTGTATACACATATTTACAAACAAAACTATTGCATTGCCTTTTGTACTTTTTAGAGAAAGTTCAATAAGTGCCAAGGAATGATTTAAATGTATAAAAAATATATGACAAAAATGTGCAGTTCACTCACTGTAGAACTTAAATAAAATAAAAAATTATAACTTTAAAGTTCTTTTCCCTATTTTGCTCAAGGCCAGCAGTTCAATAATACCTACAGCATTTTTTTTTACCTTTAATGTAATTAGTAAAGAAGGGAAGTAATCTTCGGATAAACGCACTACGAATTAAAATTTAGCTAACAACCCTAAGACAGTAGGTAATTATATCGCGGATTGGACCGGAGATAGCCTACTTCCCGTCTTTATACTATGACATTGGCATTTAACAAACAAGAGTGCGGATAGCCACGTGCACATTTATCACTGTTACTTCAATAAATAAGTATATCTTTGAAATCAGTCGTTATAACAAATAAACTCGTAAGTTTTATAGGTTCAAAATACATGCCAATTTTTACAACACTTTGTACTTGTTCGAATTTAAATTATTTGACATTAGGATTACAAAAACAAGGAAAAGAGGCATTCAGTTAGAATAATTCTCACATGTTATTGGGAATAAACTTATTCATTCACTGACTTTTCATATCTATGGCAAGTTAGATGTGGTGTATTGTTAATATTACAAAATTATTGATTCTAGTTTCATAACAAACATCGATATTACGTCGATCAGTATAAACATCAACTAATTACGTATTATGCATTCAATCTCACAAAAAATATGTAATACTGCCGACGAGGCCGGCCCGGGCGCACGGTTCCGGACCGGCCCGATGGAAACATGCGGCAAATATTTTGTGGGGACGGCCATATTGGTAAAATTTTATGAATAAAACCTGATCAAAATAATCGCACTCACTGAATCGATCTTCGCATGAATATTAAAGTACAAGAATTCCGTCGACACATAATATTTAGTCACACATTATACAGAACCAGTCTATCATTTCAATTACTCATCAATTTCAATAGTAGTGAGACTTCTTCAATACATTCCAATCGGTCATCTTCAGCGATTAATGACGATTTAGAATAGTACATTGTTCACCGAGAGGAGAAAGTGACCGATGACCGTCGAGGGTGTCGTTTGAATCCCGAGCCGTAGGCGAGGGCTTTTAAACACCCGAGATCGGGACTCGCACTTTCTCTCGAGTGATACATAGTGCTTTATACTACACCTGTGTGGAAAGTACGGGGAGAAAACGCATCTGAGCGGGAGAGAAAGCGTTTTCTCCCCGCATATTTGTTCGATATGCAATGACTTACTTTCTACCGTAAATTTGATAAAGTATCAAGGTACTTTCCACGCAGGTGTAGTATAAAAGGACAATGAAACTTTCTGTACAACCCCGCAATAGCAATGATAATATCCGACTAATCCTACCAATATTACGAACGTGAATGTTTGGATGTATGGATTTTTAGTTAATAACCTGGATGTTAATCCATAACACTTGGGATTTTGTTTCCGTGGAATAATTTTCAAGTTGTAGCGGGTGAAACCGCTGGTAACAGAAAGTCCATAACTCCAAACCGACAACGAATTGAAAAAAACTCGCCATAATAAAAGTTGGTGCACTAGAAAAGACCATTCCAAAAAAGGGTTGTACCAAGTTCCATACATCTTTCAACTTTTATTATTTATATAATAATTGGCAGTTATTGAATGTTCTGGCAGTGTTATGGATGGAGTATGTTTACAAGTCTCACTACTGGACACTTACATCAACAGTTACAAAAAGCGCCTTGTCACCTGCCAAACAGAATATTCGTACATCAAAAAGCTTCCTTTGATGTTATGTGTACTTCGTTATGCCTTTATCTGTGTCTACATTTATGACATCTCAAGGAACCTGAGGCCGTTGTGATTTTGTACCGTTACTGTATACTCCCGACGGTACAGATAAATCGTTCAGGTCGTCAGTTTTACCGTAACTTTACACAATGCTAATGCAGTAACAGCCCTGCAATACGTGACCCCTGACTGCACAATTACATTGTCACTTAGGTAGTACCAGCATATAACTTGAGACGCGAAAATAAAAATTTTGAACTACGTTTAAAAAAGATTTTACAAGTGAATCAAGTTTTTCTAAGCAATCAGCGTCACCGTAATGTCTCCAGGTAAGCTGGTCCTCTAAAAATGTCTGTTGAAATGTATCAAATGTAGAAGCAGTGTTTGTGAAGCGCTTTCTGTACCCGGTGACGAGGCGGTGCGTCAGCGCTTGTGCGGCGCGACGCGCACCGACACGTACAGCCGCAGCGGCGCCGGCACGGCCGCCTGGCGCCGCGCGCGCCGCCGCCCGCCGCCCGCCACCGGCGGCGCCACGAACCGCGCCTCCAGCTCCAGCTGCCTCTCCATCACCACCTGGCAACAACGATTATGTAGCACATTACTAACAGAGTTGCCAGTAGGTTAAGTAATATTGCGACGTACTATTTTATATAGCGACGAGAATGGGAAACACACCGTTACATCCTTCTGAGAAACAGTCATGCTAGAGGAAAAGGAGGTGAAATGCTAGAGGGAGAGCATCCTCAGCTCTCAGCAAACTCACGACTGATTTTATTTTACTGCACTACTGTTTATTAATAATGTATTTCAACGCACCTGGCTCTTCAAATGCCTCCTTAACCTCAATGCCCAGGTGCCATCCCGCTTGGACAGCACGAAGTCTTTGTCGTGGTCTCCGTAGGCGATGCGGTAGTGAGGACGAGCGCCGCCCTCGGCCGGCACCAGCCGCAGCAGGGGCGCGCGGCCCCACGTCTGCTGGGGGGTGACCGTCACTACGATCAGCTCGGCTTCAGGCTCCAGCAGGGAGCGGCGACCTGTCGGAAAACCACGGTTCCAGTCAGTAATCATAATTTTCAAAACATACCAGAATCTTTTTAAAATGCTCACTAGCTGCTTTACATTGAAATGGGCGAAAAGTAACAAATAGTCTATCAAAAGGTCGTAAAAGTAACACAGTTTAAAATCACTTCAGTATTTCCGCTTATTGCAGTCTACTGCTGGACATAGGCCTCGTCCAAGATGCCCCACAGTGATCTCCCGCTTTTCTCATCCAATCACTGCGGGCTTCATTATTTTTTCTTTTTCTTTTGTATAAAACTTTGCCCCACACTAGGAATTTCTTCTGTGTCGTGGGTGCGTTTACAAACATAGAAACTCATATACACAAACACCCAGACCCGGAACAACTACTTGTACAAATATTTGTCCTGTGCGGGAATCGAATCCATGACACGCTGCGTGCCGTCAACATTCTTCAGTTCAACCGTCCGTCTTGCCGAGGGGGGGGGGTGCTTCACATTACGTTTATACCTATGCGCGGTCACCATTCGTGAACCTTCCACATTTCGTCAGTTCTGCGATATACATGACCGGCCTACTGTCGCTTCAGCTTGCTACAGTGTTGGTCAAAATCTGTCTTTTAATATTTTCTTAATCATTAGAATCATGTTTTAATACAAAAGGATATTCGAATACTTACGGCGGCTACGCCTCTTGCGTTTCCTGACGATCATTGTGCCATTAGCGAATACTATCGCCTCATCTGGAGCCCTTCGTCTTCTGCCGTTCACCTGAACAAATACGTTGATAAGTAATAGCCGTAATGTCAGCACTCCATAATCAGCGTATACAATTATTTTACACTAGCTTCCGCCCGCGACTCCGTCCGCGCGGATGTCGGTCTTCGCGTGGATGGTTTATTTCCCTATTTTGAGTAACTCTGACAATGACATCTTATAAATATTACGGCGCTGAATCCATTGCGGGTAATGCAACGTGTGTTCGCGGTTCTACAGAACAACGTCTATGAATAAAACTGAAAAATAAGATTTTTTTCAACGTATTTTTCCAGGATAAAAAGTATCCTATGTTATGCCCAGGATAATAAGGAATAATTATACCAAGTTTCATCGAAATCGAACCGTTAGTTTTCACGTGATGCCTGCACAAACAGACAGACAGACAGACAGACAAAAATTTTTTTTAATCATATATTTGGGTTTGGTATCGATCCAGCAACACCCCCCGCTATTTATTTTTTCAATATTTTCAATGTACAGAATTGACCCTTCTACAGATTTATTATATGTATAGATAAGCTTCTCTGTGAGTAGGGGTGTAATATAATCCACAAACGTGGGACCAGCAAGTGAATTTTAAGTACCTAGTTATTTCCAGTAAGGTAACTAACAACTTGGTAAAATATAACGAGTTATAGAGTTTGAAGACAAATTCTTCCCTGGAAAGTGAAAAAATAAACACTCTAACAACTTATGTTTTAATCATTAGAACTCGAAGCGGGGTATTTAACATACGAACTCCACGGATGTTCCGTAATCATTGATCATAGCGCTTGCACTTTATGTTCACTTGTGTAATGTATGCATGCCTTTTTTACAAACAGTTTTTGCAGCATATTTACCATCTTTTATATCCCTTAAGCTACAACAAATAAATAATTATGCCGAAATATGGGATCCTCAAAACAGATAACCTGGTTAACAAATAAGATTGTGAATAGCAAACTTCCCGTTTTAAGGTCTATTTATACTGTGAAAGTTACATTTTATGAATTGAAGCTTTTTCATGACCCCTTATCATAATCTTTAGGAGTTTCTGGTATACCTCCTACTGTTGGTCTTCGTCAACATACTTCACTTGACTTTGGTGTTAGTGATCTAACTGTAAATGAAGCCCAAACTAACCTTACAACTGAAGCAACCTTCAGTAGATATCAAGTCCTTATCTCCGCCGATCTTGTACTGATCCCTGACGGGGAAGACGGGCGCGTCTCCTATATCATCAGGTGGCAGGGCTCCGTCCAGCGCCGTGAGGCAGTGGCCAGCCCCCACCAGCTGGTAGCCGGCGGGGCAGCCGCACTGGTAGGACTCGCCGAAGGAGTTGCAGCCGTAGAGACAACTAGCGGTCGCGCAACCACCTGCCAACTATAGACAAATAATTATGAATGAACTTGGAAAAATTACAGAATTAATAAAAAAGATCTAGGTAATGGTAATCCCATCTATATCCATAAGACATGCCTCTTCCAAGAAATTGCTTTACCACAGATATGCTCCATACGTTTATGTAATTAGAATAAAAACAATTGGGAAAACGCGTACAAATATGAAATAAGACTTTTTTTACTTCATGGCTAGTTTGATTCTTCAGCAAACATTGCAAAATTTCCACTTCATTTTCCATCTTGCCCCGGAACATTGACTCTACAATTAGGTGATATAAGAAACTTTGCTTCTCTTCCACCTGTGCACCCGCTTACCTGAAGACACACAGCATGTCCGGCGTCCCAGCCGTAGCCCGCCGGACAGCCGCAGCGGTAGGCGCCACCCACCGCGAAGCACGGCGACGTGCCGCACGGCGCCGCGGAGCACGCGTCTTGTGGGACACACACGCCGCTTGACGACCGGGTTGTTCCTGGGTGAAGTATCCAGGTTAAGTTACGAAGTATTGGGATTCTTATCCTTACTAAGTAAGGCTGCAGTTATGTGATAAGTCACAGTCACAGTTTAGTGACAGTTGAACCTTATAATTACGCAGAGTGGTTGTTGTCAAACATTGTCAAATCGATAAAAGTTGGGCTACCAAAAAAAAAAATTAGGTAAATTATTCAACATTTTAGGAACTTAAATGTTAAGTTTTAATATGAAACAAACACCTTTTAACACAAATTTTATATTTAAAACTCTTAACATTGAAGACAACGCCATCTATTACTTCACCCCTGAATGACGTGTTAACCTCAAACCACTTTCAGACACGCAACGGCCGACAAAGTTTTTCAGTCGTCGGTCTTTAATTATATCTTGATACTCGTAGTTGTCAAAATCTCCTATCATAATTATTTCCTTTCATATTACATATAGTGACCAAGTGAAGTACCTATTTGCTTTAGAATCTACAAGAAAACTGCTAACAGTAGCTTTTAGATATTAGTAAAATGCTTTTTAACAAAACCACTCAAGACGGTATAAAAAGCTTTCATCATTAAATTCTGGAAAGTGCAGGTGGTTATGTAAGACATGCTCCACATCCTTTCCTGCCATCCATCCTGCATCCATCTGCACCTTCTAGGATAGAACCGTGCTGGTGTGTGTACATAATCTGCGTCCATCGACAAGCAAAAAAGACGAAGCTCTCATCAAAATCAAGCACTTAATGGAACTCGACATACCTGCAGGACAGTCACAGCGGTATCCTCCTGCATAGTTCCTGCAGGGTGACTGGCAGCGTCCATCGTCGCACTCGTCGCGGTCCATGCAGCGCGTGCCGCCCAGGTCCAGGCGGAAGCCGCGGGGGCACACGCAGCGGAACGACCCCAGCAGGTTCACACACTTGCCCGGCGGAGGACACAGACCTTCCTCGTGACACTCGTTCACGTCTGAGAAATGGGGCGATAATGTATTAACCGGACAGATCCAATGCAGTCGTCTGTAGTGTTCCTGCCACGCCTTTACGGAATAGCGAGTGGGGCGTCTATGCTTGGTGCTTGAGCCGTATGGCTCAAAGGGCCTTTTGATTAAGCTCTTTGTTTATACAAAAGGCTTAAACAAAAGGCCCTTTTTGTTTAAAATAAAAATTGAGCAGCGAGGTTTTACTACCCTCTATTTACCATAAGCCATCAACGAAGAATATCAATGAGAATTTCTCGACACCGAAAAAATTGTGAGAATATAAAAATCATTATCTTCCATATATTAGGGTTGGCTTTAGAACTATTAAGATTACTTATAATAATATGTAAGTAGTTAAATTGATAATTGAAACTCACCAACACACGCATCACCTCTCTTCTCATACCCGTCTTGACACGAGCACTCATAAGACCCCTCCGTGTTGCTGCAGATCTGCTGGCAAGTATGCGTGCCTCGTTCGCACTCATCCACGTCCCGACAGTTGGCGCCATCCTCGTCCACCTCGTAGCCAGTCCTGCAGAGGCACTCGTACGAGCCCTCCGTGTTCTTACAGAGCTGTTCGCAAGGTGGAGGCCGCACGCTGCACTCGTCCACATCCGCGCATACGTCGCCGGCTGCCTTGTAGCCACGTCCGCATACGCAGCGGAAACTAAGATAATAACGATGTTGGGGATTTTAGATATGCTTAGAGCGAGATTGGCAGAAATATATTTTTACTGGCAGCACTAGAACACACATTAATGATATTTAGTATTTTATAGATTAAACCATTAGTAGTACGCCCCTGGATAAGAAATTCTTGCATGCGGTTTCTAAATTAGAACAGGATTAGGGATCAACTAACTCCTACCTAAACATTGGTTTTAGGACTATTAATCAGCGTCATTCACAATATTATCACAAATAACAAAACTCTAAAGAGCAAAATATAAGTATATTTTTCCTTATACCTCCATCAAACCAAGAAAGCAACTGACCTTCCAATAGTATTAACACATCTGCCAGGCGCGCACAGTCCCGGCATGGCGGCGCACTCGTCCACATCAAACATATCTATTCCGTTTCCTCCGATGCCGTGGTTCTCGCCCGTTAGCCCAGGAATAAGCCCATTACCACCCGGACCCATGCCTCCCCCGCCCAGGTTGATAGGGGAGCACAGTTCCAGTCGTTCAGGAGTGCCTGGTTGTGGACACAGCTCGCACTCTGGACCCCAGGCGACACCAAGTGTACAGCAACATTGAGCTCTAGAAAATAAAAAAGAATTAGGAATTATTATTTCCAAATTATGACTTTATTCTGGACACGTACATTCTGAAAGCTTCTTATTTACTTGACGTATATGACTAATCTGTGTTTGGATTAGCAGCAACAGGTTAATAAAATATAAATAATGACTGTACACAAAACTTCAAAATGAGCAACTTACTTAGTAACGTGGGCAGGTGGGACGGGAGTCGACGCGATGGCTCTCGGCCACGGCTCCGGCATACAGCGACCCGCCATTAGAGACCTGTGGCACATGCCTGTGCGGTGATCTGAAATATTACAATCAAGAAAATCAACCAAAAATTACTCTTGACGATTTAGCAAGTGTAGGATTTCTTATCATAAATGGAGTCTATTTGACGTTACTTTATCGCTAACAGTAGCAAGAACCGTATCACAACGAGAATAAATTAATATGTCAGTAATTTTACCTGATAGAAATCTATTGCTTCTGTATAGGCTTCTGTCATTTTGAAAATCAGTTTTTTTTTTTATCGTAGTAAAATCATCAAATGAGTCCTCCCACCCAGGGCAGGGCGGGAGGGACTGTCAGACTTGCACTGACTAAAATCCACGGTGTCCTTCAATAGCCCTTTACGTACCGGGGTCACGGTAATTCGTTAGTCCCGCGACCCCGGCAGGCTTTGGCCCTCTACAGGCCCTGTCACTATGCTGACACTCTTTGAAGCGCGCGTGAAAAATCAGATATATAGACAAAAAAAGAAGGTAAATCTTGTTCCGCAAAGCATCGCCATAGTACTCACCAATACAAGCCATGCCATCGTCACTGGGCTGGTATCCGGCGTCACAATCACAAGCGAACCCTCCCTCAGTGTTGATGCAGACGCCGGGGGAGCAGCGGTCAGGGTCCTCCGAGCACTCGTCAATATCCTCACATGCATCCGGTGCGTCGTGTGCTGATGTTGTTCTTCTATAACCTGGGAAATGATGAAGAATTTAGAAGATGAAGAGGAAAAGTTTGACTTGCTGATTTGAACACTCATTAACGCAGATTGACGTGGTTGAAAACTTGTTGATGTCCATTCACAAATGAGCTTACTGATTTACAATAAAGGGATATGGCGACAAAAAAGTCACGAGAATACTGGCGAATACATAAAACCAACACAATAGACCAACTTGTTTTGTAGACATGTTTTTTTTTTTCGTTAATTAGTACAGATACCAGATGGTTGAAGCACAATATAAGCTCTCCATCGTATTACTTTTAAGAGACATAGCCCCCACCGGTCATTTACTGAAGATATTGGAGATATAGTCAAGAGGATCTAAAGTAGGATCTTACCTTCAGGACACTTGCAGATGTAAGAGCCGACTACATTCTCGCACGCATGCGGACACACTTTGTTGTCCTGAGCGCACTCGTCAATGTCCTTGCAGTGGACGCCGTCGGGGGCGACCGCGTACCCGTACGGACAGGTGCAGCGGAACGAACCCGCCGTGTTGTGGCAGCGGAACGTGCACATCGCCCGGCCTTCCGCACACTCGTCTATGTCCACACATGTCTGTAGCAAGAGTTGCAACTGAATGAATTAACAAAATCGACATACAAAAAATCTTCGGAGGACAATTTTAAAACAAGTATAGTCAATCAATCCAGTACAGCAGAGTTACCTAAGTAAATACATTGATCTGAGACGTCTGAGAAGTGTCTGCATTGCTAAATATACCAAGTTATAGTTCGGTCTAAATTTTTAAGCTCGTTTCTTACTATTTTTAACATGAGGATCCTAAGTATCACAACATTTACTGACAAAGAGTCGTATCTTTCTTGGAAGTACAGGGTTGATATTATGTTATATGTGTCTAGCCAAGTTATACCTGCTCAGGTCCTTGAGTGAATCCAAAGTTACATCTACACTCGTATCCTCCGGGGGTGTTGGTGCAGGTTCCGTTCCCGCAGATCCGGGGGTCCGCAGCGCACTCGTCCGCGTCCACACACGCGAGCCCCGTGGGGTCCAGCGTGTACCCGGGGGGACACTCACAGCGGAAGGACCCGTCTGTGTTGATGCAGCGACCTCCCTTGCACACGTCCGGACGGACCTTGCACTCGTCCAAGTCCTGGAGAAAAAATTAAAGTTTAAGACAAAAATAATTTTACGAAATGCTACAAAAACTGACTTCAAACTGAAGGAATTAATAAAAACGTGATAATAGACTTGCCTGAGTAAGGTTCGGTCGGCCCATTCCACCTTGACAAATTCGTAGGAATTCAGGAGAATCGGGAGCCGGACAGCGTTCACAATATCTACCCCAAGCAGCACCTGACGAGTAAAGAATACTTTTAAATAGACGTAGCACGATAAAATGTCCATTGAAACTGTTCCTTGGGTTCAATTGACCTGCCCACTTACTAAACTGATTGAGGCAGCAGACATGCTGGGCCTCAAACAATCTAAAGCATTATCGACAGGAAATTAAGAACTGATCCAACAGCTATAGCACGTTCGTACTTTTCCAAGAGTTAATGAGAAAAGTTAACAAAACAAGGACCATAGCCTGCTCATTTGATAAAGACCAGAATTGTATGAATGAGCGTTATCGTTGGTTACCTTCAGAACAGCAACACTCGGGTCTACCGAGCTGCAGAGGCCTGGCTCGGTGGCATCTGCCGGAGTCCCACTCGTCGTAACAGAGCTCTTTACGTTCGTCCACACAGATGGCTGCTGCCTTGTCGAACCGCCAGCCGGGAGGACAGTCGCAGACGTAACTGGATAGAAAAAAATGATATAAAAACATGCCCTAAGACAAACCGCATCATAGAAGAATAAGGAGAAGGTGGAGTAGCCTTATTCGTGAATTGGCATGAAGAATTCCTCCAATTTGTCTCTATGGTGTGCACCATAGAGACAAATTGGAGGAATGAGAAGAGACATTCACCCAATAGTGGAATAAAAGGAAATACGAAAAGAAAAGCAATATTCTTTTTGACTTTTTATAACAGCTATGTTTTTTTTAAATATATCCATTATGTCACCATCCAAATTTTTCGATGGGAGAAACAGTCAGCATTAAAGAAATGTTCAAAAGTAATTCATAAATACTAGGTTAATGAAATAAATTTAAATTTCCCAAAGATCAAGATGCATTAGATGTCTTTGTGTCTCGACTCGAGTATACCAGGGAACACCAGGATAGTTTCAACCAGTACAAGTCTAACAGACCCCTCCGCTCTCCTCAGGAATATACATAGTGGACTTACACCTGGAAAAAAAAAAGGTGTTAGAACTTACCCTCCATTAAAGTTCCTGCACTCTCCGCCAGCGCACACGTACTGTATCTCCTTGCACTCGTCGCGATCCACGCACCGTCTGCCCACCAGCCTCCAGCCTGCGCCGCATGAACATTCGTATCTGTGCGAAGCAAAGCAAGTTTTATAAAATCTAGTTGCAAACTTGTCAAAAGCAGACTTTATCATCATGATTAACATTTCATGTAGATTTACGCCGTAGGCCTTTGTCCAGCTATGGACGTGTTCCAACTCATTATGATTAGGCTGTATGGTCGTTGATATGACGGCATAGTTGGTCGCATATTTCTTCTTATTCTCATAAATTACACACAGACAAAGTATGTTTAGTGGGGCAAAGCCTAACACTTCAGATCACAAATTCCACGAACATATTGTTGTAAAAAAAAAGAGCCTACTCACCCTCCGTTAGTATTAGTACACGAGGGCGCGCCGTCCCGGCCGCACGGATGCGGCAGCTCGGAGCACTCGTCCACGTCGCGACAGTGGCGCGCGTCCGCCGTCAGCGCGTACCCCGGCGCGCACTCGCAGCGGAACGAGCCCACCGTGTTGCGACAGCGACCGTTACGGCACACCATGCCTCCTTCACGACACTCGTTTATGTCTGTGGACATAGACAACATCATCAGCAACAATTTTACCAACCTTATCGCAGTACCTTCCCAGCCTTCTCATCTTTTACGCTCTATATTCACCATTTCTTTGCTTTTCTTCCTCCTTCACGCCGATAGATACCCCGTTCATATTTGAACCTTGCTTCACGCCACATATTCCAAAGTACTCATAGAAGGTACGCTATGTGTAAAACAATACAATGGTGGGAACTATCAAATCGATCGCAGCGCGTGATGACACAGAGATGTTGTGAACTATCGGAAGACACCCGCGAAGTGCAGTACGTGTCAACTTTAATATGTGTATAAGGCTTTACGTCATGAAAAACCGAAACACAACTCACCGATACAATCATTATTGGCACCAGGTTTAAACCCTTCATCACAGTGGCACATGTAGGAGCCGGGCATGTTCTCGCACGTGCCGTTGCGACACATCGGTCGCGGTCGCGAGCACTCGTCCACGTCCCGGCAGACATTGTCGCGGAGAGTGTAGCCTGGTTTGCAGTCGCATCTAGAGACAAAGTATTTTGATAATTGCGAAGCCGTTTTTCATTTATACATTTTCTGAGAAATAGCACTTAGCACACAGCACCAATTTGATTAATGGACCTAAGCATACCCTTCATAGGTTTAGAGAGATACCGTTTATCGACATGTTTATTATAGGCTTTCACATTTCTAGGACTGTAAGGCAGTTGTAGAAAGCGCCTTTTGACCTTCGAAATCTTGAATTGTATAGGGCCGTCGCTATTAATGGCGGATATTAAATACAATTTTGTTAGTAACTTAAATAATATGCTAGGCTGTGAAAATGAGCAAAATGTCCACCCACCTGTACGATCCAATAGTGTTCCGACATTCACCGTGTTCACAGAGCCTCTCGTCAGCACACTCGTCCACATCCTCGCACTCGTCCAGCGAGGGCGTGAGTCGGTAACCGGGCGGACAACGGCACTCATACGCCCCCGGCAAGTTCACGCACTGCGCCAGCCCGCGGCATGGCGTGCGATGCAGCGCACACTCGTCGATGTCGCGACACAGGTGCGACGTGTTGTCGTGTTCGTAGCTATTAAGGGAAAAATATTAAATAAGATAGCAAAAGAAATGGATAAATCGCAAAACAATAAATTTATTCTTATTTATTGTCTTCTTCGCGTCAATAAAAACATTAAACTAGATTTTTCCAGTATTTTACAAGTTTCAAAGAATGGTTCATGGTGGCGAGCAGCAGTAGAGATCACTGTCAGCGGCCTTTAAAAAGTGTAGCACATGTTTTTGATGAAAATGTTTGGCTCTAAAAATCTTCCATTTATTAACGCTTACCTAAGCAATGAAAAAAATTCTTACCCATGATCACATCCACATTGGAAGCCAGTCGGCGTATCATGACAAGTACCAGGCTTGCACAGCTGAGGCATGATGTCACACTCGTTGATCGGCTTGGTCTCATTGGTCATAGGATTGATGTACTCTCCCGGCTTCTCCCCGCACAGGGCCATGTGCTCGTGGGAGCCCTTGTCGGGGCAGGGCTCGCAGGGCGCGCCCCACGCTTTGCCCACGGAGCAGCAGCACAGGTACTTGGTCTGAGGCACGCCGGCCGCGCCCGTGCAGCGCCCTGTGTCGGGCTCCCAGTCCATGTAGCACTGGCGTTGACGGACGTCCACACACTCCTCTGGAGATGAAACATGATACATGTAGGTAAATAAATAGAAGAATAACTTATTTAGTGAAAAAGAGCTTGCACCAGGCAATGAACCACTAGAAGGGGGTCTCGGAATAGCATCATCAGCCTGTCATGTGTGGAAATATGGCTAGGCCACAGGACTTCTATCTGTAGCAGTTATCTCTAATCCACCACGTTCGCCTAGGACAGGTTGATGGATGTTACATTTAGGCGAATTAGCGTCAAAAATAACTCTTAAACCAACCCATACTCACTTCCATTAGGCATAGCCACGTAACCCTCGGGACACAGACACACGTACGAGCCCTGCATGTTCCTGCAGATACCAGGGCCGCATATGTCGGGGCGGGCGCACTCGTCGATGTCCTCGCACCGCTGCTCGTCCGGCGTGAGCTGCCAGCCGTCGCCGCACGTGCACACGAACGAGCCGAACGTGTTGGTGCACGTGCCGTGCTCGCACAGCGCCGGGTGCTGCGCGCACTCGTCGATGTCAGCCAGGGTTACTACGTAGGATGGCTAAGAAGACCAAGTACAGATAAGTGTCGAATCAATTGTGTAAAATCAATTATGGAATCTCTGATCTCAAGCATTAAGGTTAATAAAGGAGACATCAAGGATGCAAAATGCCATACTTACAGGTTCAAGAACCGGCTGGTATCCTGGACCGCCAGGACAGAGCTGCCTGTACGCTTCTGAGCCAGGCTCAGGACAGAGGTCACAGTAGTTACCCCAAGCAGCACCTGTTATTAACCAAAATATCATGAACATCACCAAGTACGCATAGATATAAACAATAAAGCCTTTATTTTTGAGGGGGTTAATGTTAAAGTATCAAATGAGTCCTTCCACCCTGAGTGGACCGGAAAGAACTGTCAGATTCTTTCTAACTACAAATCCACCCTGTTCCTTCAAATGCCATTTGCGTTACAGGACGGTGATAAACTTTACAGACAGTTCCCGCAACCCCGGCAGGCCTTTAGCTCTATGGGGGCCCCGTCAGTTTGCTGACAGCTCCTTGAATCGCGCGTGGAACATTGTATGGTATGGCATGGTATTTGATTGTACGGCGAACTACCCATTACTCGCCGTCCGCAAGCCCAAACGATAAATCCTTAATTACTTAGAACTATCAATATTTTTTTTGACACAAGGCCACCATAACTTTTCCACTGCATTTCCTAATAACCAGAAAACTAAAGTAACTTACCAACGGAGCAGCAGCAGGCAGCCATGGTTCCATCTTCAGACAGTTCGTCACTATCGCGACAGTGCTCCGCTCCAGATTTCAGGTCCACCTTGCCGTAACAGCGTGCCTTTCTCGAATCTAAAGACATCATTAGTTATTTAAATATATCAACTGTTAAAAATGTTTCTAAAAAAAAAACTAAGCACGGTTTTTCATTATTAATTGGTTTATTAACAATCATATTCCTACTTTGCACCCAGCTTTGTTGGAGTCATGTTTCATTTTAACCAGAAGTAGTTTTATATCAGCGCTGAAATGACGGTTTGCCTTCACTGGATTTTCAACCTTATATTTTAGATCATAAAGTTGAAAATATATTACAAGCACGTCGTTGGTTTTTTAGAAAACAGCATAACCAAAATTTACTGTGACTGGCTATCTAACCTCTACAACAATGTTGCTGGGTACCTAACATTATAATCACAAAGCCCCACAATATAATAAATATCTTATGATGCACGTTAAATATTAAATGTTACCGTAACAAGCAGTGCCATCAGACACGAGCTCGTAGTTGGGCGGACAGCGACAGATGTAGGAGCCCTGCGTGTTGATGCACTGTCCGTACTGGCAGGACTGCGGCGACTTGCACTCGTCCACGTCTGTGCAGTTGAAGCCGGGCATCACTGGGAACAAAAAGTTAACAAAATAGTAGAGTTGTATATCTGCAAGAAACAGATACCCAGATGCATACGTTTGTGTGACGTTAAGTAAACTGGAACTTTGACGTTAACTTAATGGAAAAATTAGTTCCTCGTTGGTAGACTAGAGGAGCTATCTCATTTTCCGAATATGTATAATAAACGCCGTAAATAGTTCAAGAACGCTATAAGTAAAATACGGAAATCTTGTAAAAAAGCCTCTGATCAGCACTGAAATCATAATAATACGATGCAACCACGATAAGGGTGAAGCTGTAAAAGCGCCATATTGTGATGTCATGCACAGTTTTCTAACACTTCCACGCTCTTTAATAAACAGTAGTCAAATGAAAATAACGTTAACAAGGTTATTACGATAATTCATTTGTATAATAATGGGTCCAAGTTGCCGGTTGTTAGGGTTAATGAGAGAAGAATCTCCTCACTTTGCGCGCTGTGTCCAAGAGTACTTTTATTGTACTTTCTGCATCAAGCCCTTGAGCCAGCCGCGCAATGAGGTGGGCACCTTATTATTCATTTCTTAAGAGATCTTCTATTTTTACATAGAACAAAAAATTAAGTCATTAGGCATTAAGTCCGCCTATGTACATTTTGTGTTGCATGAAGTTTTAAATAAATATATCATTCTATATATAACTGAACCTAACCGGTAGGACAATTTGTACCTAATCTTCCCAGTATTAGGATCTAAAATACAACAAAGATGAAGCTACTTTTGTATATTCGGTATACTTACAATCATCAATGCTGTCGGACTGGTATCCCTTGTCGCAGATACACTTGAACATGCCGTACGTGTTCACGCAGCGACCGAACACACACACGTTGTCGAAAGTCGCGCACTCGTCCATATCTGTGAAATAAAATAGCAACTTAGAACTTTAAATAAATATGTTTAGAATATTTTACTCCATTGACCTACTTAGTTTTATATTGATATAGACATCTGTAATCTTTAAAGATTTTCTGGATTAGCCCTGCTACGCTCTATAAGAAATCTCATTACTGGACTTTACAATGTGCTCTTCGATGAGACGGCTTTGAGATCCTACAATCGTGAATGCACACCCTTTCTTAACCAGCTGACTAAAGAAGTGGGCCAGATCTCGCGGAAGATGTCAAATTGTTTTACAATGTTGCATCATCATCATCGTTGTCCTGCCCTTATACCGTTCTACTAGGGGTCGACGCAACACGTTTTCTTCTTCAATTCTCTCCTGTCAAATGTCACAGTAATATTCGGTGCTGCTAGTTACTGCAAGACACTTACCAAGACAGGACCTGCCATCAGGTGACTTGGTGAAGCCGACGTCACAGTCGCACTCGTATCCGCCGGGCGTGTTGGTGCAGTGGCCATTCTCGCACAAGGTCGGATCATTAGCGCACTCGTCGATGTCCACACAGGAGTAACTGCGCGAAAAGATAGATCGTAAATTAGTTTACATACCTGTTGAGGTCTTAAATTAATGAAAAGGGAAGACATGAAGATCAAAGAGTACAAATATGTAATCGTATTGACGAAAACCATAAAATAAGAAACCGGGCAAACTCTTTAATGTTTTAGTTGAAACAAATTGTCTGCTTATTGTTAAGCTAGATGATTGAATTGTATGAATCTAGAAATGGGTCTGAGATTATTCGCCGTTTCAAATGAGTAGCTTTTACAATTGAAGATAAAAAGAAGTGTAACAGAGAACTGTAATGTTCATCTCACTTACCCATCTCCCTTGTATCCAGTATCACAGAGACACATAAAGGATCCATCAGTGTTGGTACAAGTAGCGCGCGGATGACAGCCTCCGTTGTTGGTCAGACATTCGTCGATATCCTCGCATTCGGTACCATCACCTCGCCATCCATCGCGACAGCGGCATTGGAAGGATCCCTGACAGAAGTCGAATTGTATAAATTATTGCACAACTAATTCACGGATCTCTCTCATACCAAAGGCACTTAGATTAAGGGCTTTTAATGTGATTCTGAAAGTATTCTAAATGTCTTAATGACCTAAAGCACTAAAACCAATCTTTGCAATGACAAAAAATATTATGGATGACCCATGGACACCTCAATGTCCAGATATCCAAAGACTAAATCAAACAGCTTCTGCTAAAAATGAATATGTTGACTTACAGGTAAGTTAATACAGTCAGCAGCAGGGTGACAGTCGCAAGTGCCGAGCTCGCACTCATCATCATCAGTACAGGCGGGACCCTGCTCCGGCTTCACGCTGTAGCCGTCAGGACAGCGACAGACGAAGCTACCAATGGTGTTGTGACATTCACCAGCACCGCAAAGATCTGGTACCTGGAGAGAATGTTTAAATGATAATGGAGTCAGAGAGAAAGCTTAAAAATAAAGGAAACACACGAAGAAAGAAGAGCTTTTGTGAATTAATTCTTAACCTGAATTAATATCAAGATATTTTAAGGATAACCTTGAATTAAGTTATCTCTTGGTCTTCAAAACATACCTAATGTGCTTGATAACGAAAATCATGACTAGATCAAGAGAGAAAATATGACTATGCTTACATCAGCACACTCATCAATATCGTTACACGTTGGTTTGACACCATCGGGCGAAGGCAGGAGTCCATCAGCACAGGTACAAACATATGACCCTGGAGTATTCCTACACTCCCCACCGCCGCAAGGACGCGCTCCTCTTCCACATTCGTCGATGTCGCGACAAGTACGACCGTCGGCACGGAGATGCCAGCCATCCCTGATGAATAACAAAACGCAATGAAGATCTTTAACATTTTAGGATAGACGAAAAAGTAGACATGGTAACAGGCATTGTTGAGTTGCCAAGGATTCGATCAGTCATAGAGTTGAAACTCATTGCCGGAATGGGCTACTTCCATTTCATCTAACAGTAGATGCGTACTCAGGTCCTTCCCCACTCACCTACAAGTACAGTGATACGAGCCAGGCGTATTGACACACTCGTGCTGACATCTGGTGGGGTCCTCGGTACACTCGTCAATATCTTCACAGTGAGACTTAACAGTAGACTGTGCGTAACCCTCGTCACACACACACTGGTATGTGCCCATCAGATTCTCACAAGCGCCGTTACTGCAGATACCTGAGGAAATTAATAAGTGAAATGAACATAAAGTCCACTTAATTTTTCTTCAAGCTTTGCCAAAAATACTAGATAACGTATTTACGATGATGCAAATGTTCTTACCAGAAGTAATAGAACATTCATCCACATCCTTGCAGGACAGTCTATCGGGTGACAATTCCATGCCAGGCCCACACTCGCAGCGGAAAGATCCTGGAGTGTTGATGCAGCGACCACCACGACACAATCCTCTGGTTTCAGTACACTCGTCGATATCTGCGAAAAAAATATAAAAAATAAAATAGAAAGTTGTAACATGAACCAAAGAATATAGAAAACGAGCAAATAGAAGATGATACAGAAAAAATATTTTGGCAAATATGGTCCATAAAGTTAACTTACCGACACAAACTTTAGTGAAATCATCAGCCTTGTGTCCGGGATGACAGTGGCAGGTGAAGCTGCCTTCAGTGTTGCGACACTCTCCAGAACCACACACACCGTCTACAATCTCGCATTCGTTCACATCGACGCAGGTGTGGTTCTTTGAGTCCTGCGTAAAAATTAAAATAGTAGGTAGTTTAATTTTTTTTTCAGAGAAAAACAATTAAAAAAAAATTTAATGAAGATAATGCACATTTTACTTTAAAAATAAAGCCATAGTATCAAACACAAACCTTCTCGTAACCAGGGAAGCAGTCACAAGTGAAGGTCCCGACCAGATTCCTACAACGTCCATGCCCACACAATCCTGGGAAAGCCGCACACTCATTGACTTCCATCTGTCCGGGAATTACTCCAGGCCCAGGAACCTTATGCCAGTTGTCTCCAGTTATATTGCCCCAGTTATCTCCTCCACCTCCTTGACCCCAGTCGTAGTCACCACCAGATCCGTCACCACCACCTCCAATGCCACCACCATTGCCACCGCCGTGGCCGTCGCCTCCCCAGATGACGGTTCCATTGTCTAATACGGTTCCAGGACGGTCCCAGACGGTAGGGCCGTGAGGACCGGTTCCTTCAGCGATACAGAGATTGCGGTATGAGTCCGTTCCTGAAAAAATAAGAAAGTGTATATAGAAAGACGTTACTATATAGAAGAAGAGGCAGTAGAAATGCCTGGATGTAAAAAACTTACCCTTTTTAGGACAAGCCTCGCATCTGTGGTCTCCCCAAGCTTTTCCAAGAGAAGAACAGCAGCACACGGCTCTCAGGACTTCAATCTGTAGGGGGTTGGAGCAGCGTCCTCCGATGAAGTCAGTGTAGCAGTACTCACGACGTGTGTCCACGCAGCGGTTTCCTGTGAACCATTACGGATTATTTTTTTAAATATTTAGTTGAAGTAAGTGATTTAACTGGACTGAAGAAGAAAATGCTATCTGAAAACATTATATTCGTCTGCATACCAGTAGTATCAAGAGCAAGTCCTGGTGGACACTCGCATCTGTAAGAGCCGTCCGTGTTGACGCACGTGCCTCCGATACAGAGCTCGGAGTCCAGCTGACATTCGTCCACGTCACGACACGTCGCACCATCCAACTGTTAACAAAGTCATTACTTATCTATCTCGAAAAAGTATGAAGACTAAAAAACGTCGTAAATTTAAAATTTGTCATCATGTCTTTGCAGGTAAAGGTAAAGACCTTTCTCGTATTGAAATACATACCTTGGCGAAACCCTTAGGGCAGGGGCAGTGTTCAATCTCGCAGGGTTCACAGGGTGATCCCCAAGCCAAGCCCACGCTGCAGCAGCACTCCTGGCGCAGCAGTGGCCTGAGAGCAGCTGCCTCGCACTGACCATCAACTACGCGGCGCCAGCATGAACCACGTCGGTTGTCTAGAAGAAAGCACTTAATTATAAAGAAAACTAAATTCAAAGAGGTCAGTTATTATAGAATAGATTGAATTACTATTGCAGGCACAACATTAAATAAAATGAGCATAGTCATATCAATAGAGCTTGGAAGTTGTCAGAAGCTATCAAAATATTTGATGATCGTACCAATACAATGTTGTGCGGTGGCGTCAAGAACAAATCCGTTTTCACATTCACATTCGTAGCTGCCGTGTGAGTTGATACAGCGGCCGTTGTCGCAAGGGTTCGATTGTTCTAGAAAATAAAGTTAAATGTTAAACGAGGTGCAATAGACAATATGATGGGGACCAAAGAAGATTTTTTTTTAAAACAAATTGCTACAGTTCCATTTATTGTTACGTAAATAGCCTAGTATTCCCTAGGCTAACTTTTAGAACCAATAATTTCAAACGCAACTTAAAAGGCACAGGCTTTTTTAGAAATGATTGAACATGCCAATGTTTTGTTTAAACCCGACCCGATCCTAAAAAGAAAGTCAGATCCTTTAGAAAATCAAATTAGAAATCTCAGTTCCACAAATTAATAACATGATAAAATTAAGCAGTGCAATGAGATCGAATTGCGTGAAATTAATGTCCATTATAAAAATCAGTATCCATACAACGGATGGTTGGTGACCAAGCTCGGATGTTGGTCAAATGATGCTAGTCCATGGTTAGGATGCCCGATGGATGGAACATTATGATGTTTGGCTTGTCACACAAAGGTTGGTAACCTGTTCCGACGGGGATCCTAGGGGGAATGTCACCCCGATCGTATTCCTTGACGATGAAAAGAGTCTCACCCTCGCATTCGTCTATGTCTCGGCAGATTTGTTCATCTGGTTCGTATCTAGTTCCTGGTGGGCATACGCACGTGAAGCTTCCCAAAGTGTTGCGGCACTGACCGCCGGTACAGTACTGGAAAAAATATAATAACAAAGTATGTGATTTTTTATCAACTATGGTGTTACCATGCTTGGTAACTCTCCGCAAATATAGAGCTTAATTATTTTAAGTGCTTACGGATTGGTGCATATCACATTCATCGATATCCCTGCAGATACCATCGTCGTCGGGATGAAACCCAGGGTCGCAGATACACTTGTACCCCGGCTCTAAGTTCTCACAAGTACCGTGGGGACAGATACCAGGAATCATGGTACACTCGTTGATGTCGGTTCCTCCGTTATCCTTGCTCGAACCTTCGGGGCAGAGAATGTCGTATTCCTTGCTGCCACGTTCAGGACAGGGCTTGCAAGCGACACCCCAGCCTAGATGAAGACCTGAAATTCGATCAGTCACACATTTGTTAAATCAAATTCTTTGTTTAGTTACTCTAGCTTAGTTACTAGTTAATTTCAGTCAAATTTAGCTTATTTTATAATTTAAATTACCTTTACTAGAACTACAGCAACATTGAGATCTAGTGACTGGATTTTGTCCAGGCAATGTACAGTGTCCTTCCTCGTATTTCTCGTAACACAAGTCTTGAACCTCATCTGCAAATAAACATTATTTACGTAAAGCAAAAACCATCCCCAATATTCCACAATAATTATGTTTCCCAGAAACATTTATTAAATAACCATCCGACAACTAATAATAAACAGTACTGTTACTTTTTTCACTTACCAAGACAAGTCCTTCCATCATTGCTCAGGGAGAAACCAGGCAAACACTCGCATCTGAACGAGCCAGGCGTGTTGTGACAACGCCCGTTCCTGCAGACGCGTTGTTCAGAACACTCGTTGACGTCGATACATGCACCTCGGTCAGGCGTGGGTCGGTAACCAGCCTCGCAAACACATTGGAAGGATCCCTCGCTGTTCACACAGCGACCACCCTGAAATAAAATCAAACAAATACTTTCAATCGTCACGTTTAATAAGAAATCTCAGAAATCTCAAAATCTTAATAATTTTCGATTTTAAAGATGTGCTGTAAAAGTATTGTACGTAATTCAATACTTTTACAACACAAAAACCAGGTTGACAGTAGGAAAAGCTAAAACTAACCAGGCAAACGCTTTTATCAGCACACTCATCGATATCCGTACAGTAGCCACCGGCGGTGATCGAGAAGCCTGGTTCACACTCGCACTCGTAGGAGCCTGGTGTGTTGCGGCAACGACCACGGCGACAGACTCGTGGGTTGTCGCGACATTCGTCCACGTCGCGACAAGCATGACCTGTCTCTGTTGATTCGTAGCCGGGGTTGCAGACGCATTCGTATCTGATGATTGGCAAGAATTATAATTGTAACTCTTTCATGCTTTACATAACTTAGCTCAAGATGTACTTGAAATAGGACACAATTAAGGTTTTACGTTGCACTTACCCTCCATCACTATTTCTGCAAACTCCGTTCGTGCACATACCTCCGTGGGTCGATTCACATTCGTTTTTGTCACTGCATCGCAATCCTCCTTCTATCGGATCAAAACCAGGTGGGCACCTGACATATAGAATAAATTAAATTTTACATTCATACTCTATATTTAAAGATCTGAAAGGTCGCACAATGTCTTAACAAAACAAAAACCTTCTCTTACCTGCAGTCAAATCCACCTGGTCTGTTGATGCAAGAACCTCCTTTACAATATTCGAGAGCACATTCGTCGATGTCAATACATGTCGGGTTTCCATCTTGCACTACTGATTCAGCACCGTCCCAACAGTCACACTGGTACCTGGGTCGAAGATATAACTTATTGTTAGTATTAAAAACTTCTTCTTGAAGAGTTTATGATTCTTTTCAAATGAGTTTACTCTAGGGTGGCTATGCGAATAGTAGAGTAGTAGTAGCAAAGGTCAAGATTCATCAAATTGGACTATGTATTATTAGTTTTGCCCATACTATTTGATTACTGTAGTCCATTATTCCCATTAGTCAAGATTCTTCTCTACTTACAATTAACAAGGAAGGTACCCAGATAGTCCTTCCGGTGCCTTTTCAAGTTCCCATACAGTATTATTTGAATTTATTTAAAAACTCACCCTTTGTCCTTGTCCACACAAGTACCAAGTCCGCAGATACCATTCCTGAGCATACACTCATTGATCTTGGCTATCGCTGGTGGCTCGTACGAGCCTCCTCCCCCACCTTCTTCATCCCCGCCGCCGCCAGTTACGTTGCGACGCCAGTTCGGTGGTATCACACCGCCACCACAAAGATGCGTCCATTCAGCTGTAAATAAGATTCATTGTTAACCATTTAATCCGCTGATTTTTACTCACTTTATCAGGCATACATAAAAAAAGTTGACTTACTAGATCCTCTAGGAGGGCAAGGCGTGCACATATCTCCCCAAGCTCGTCCCATGTTGTATCCACAACAACAGTCGCGGTTGGACAGCGGCATCGGTAGCCGGTCAGCACATTCGCCAGTCTCGCTCATATACGTGAAACAACTGCCCACACGACCATCTGTATCAAACATGTAAAGAATTAACTGAAAAATAATAGTCATTTGTCTAAATCAATCTGAGAATCGTCAATTTTTCAACTTTAACTCGCCCTTCACCTGTTTCAGCTGCGAAGAAGTGGAACATCTAGTTAAAGATAGCAACTGGAACCTAATAATAAAAGTAATATGAATGAACAAACTTACCTATACAGAATTTCTTATCTGGACTGGGAATAAAGTGGGGGTTACACAGACAATAGTAATCGCCTTCTGTGTTTACACATTTGCCGTTCTGTAAAAGGAAAAATATTATAGTTGAACAATTTGAAAGCCCTGGTGAATCAACTGCCAACTGAAGTGAATCCCGGGAGGTGGGCCGTAATTCACTCGCGCCCATTGTATCGATTAACTAAACTGACAAAAATAATCGCATGACTTTCTCATCATTAAAACAATCGGCCCACGCGGGATTCATCTCCATCTGGCCAAACCTCATTTGTCATTTTTATTGTGTTGTGTCTATCTATCTATCTCTAGATAAAAACTATTACTTACGGGACAAATATCAGGATCCTCACACTCATCGATATCCTCACAGTTATTGGTCACTCTGTGTCGCCTCTGACCAGGTGGACACTCGCAGGAGAATGAACCGATGGAGTTGATACACCGACCTCCTTCACAGAGACCGGGGACTGCTGCACATTCGTCTATATCCTGGAGAAGGACAGAAGGTTTACCATTTCGATAAGAAATATTGACACAGAGCTAGAAAAACAAATAGAGAACAATATTAATTTGTGTTTTTCCAAACGCTAACTTACTTGAATGCCATTGAGGTTCTCAACCAGCAGAAAAAGAAAGAAAGAAAAGTGTTTATTGAGACTCGCACAGGAGGATTATTAAACAAAGGTACTACATAATAATACGCATACAGAAGAGGATAAACTAAAAACAGGGAATTTACAAAAATAAAAAAAACTCAAGCGGCAAACAGATTTATTTTTAAATTTACCATTATAATAAAACCAGAAAGGAAGTGAGTAATACAGAAATATGCCAGGTAAAAGAGTTTTTTTTTTATAACGTTGCCTCACAATAGGAATTTCTCCTGTATCGTGGACATGCTGCACCGATATCAAATAATTTAAAGCTTAGTTTCCCTTCGCTTACCTGACACTCCTTAGTAGCCAAATTTCTGAGATGTCCCTGAGGGCAGTCGAGGTCACCGCAACGTTCGCAGGGATGCCCCCAGGCGACACCAACAGTCGCACAACACAGCTGCTTCGTACACACTACGCCTTCCAGAGCCCCCGTGCATAGGGCTCCTCTGGTGTCCGTGTAACAAGGCCCTAGAAACGAAGACCAAGAAATGTGTAGCATTAACAATGCTGGACCTAAAGCTATGAATATTATGAATTTTAATTAAAAATATATTTACGCGGCAATTTTTTCTTGCTCGCAAGTCATCTTCACATTGTTTGACAACGCTTTATTTATTTATTTTTTTCTTTTTGAAAGAGTTTTATGCTGTGACTGGCAAGATAAAACCTTCGTGCTTCTAAATACACTTTTCGACTATACTCTTTTGAAAAAGCAATTTCTGGTTGTCGCCTTATTTTTGTTTCCTTGGATTCAAACTTACCAGTTCGTCTGTCGATCTCGCACCTCGTACCGGACAATCCGTGGAAACAAACACATCGGTCCGGGGCGATACATCGGCCACCGTGTAAACAGGGCTCCCGACAAATTGCTGAAAATTAGCAAACGTTTTCTTATTAGGTATTTCACAAATAATATGACATCAACAGGCTATTTTAGTAGATCAAGTGTCAAAAAGTTGAATTTTTGTTACACTTACGTTCAGTACAGAATTCTCCGCTCCAGCCGGGTGCGCAGGAGCAGGTACCGTTTGAACAAGTACCGCCGTTCATACAAATTCGACGACAGCCACCCGGCGTTCTTACTGCAAACAAGTTAAACGTAACGTTAACGAAAATGTCACTATCATATAATGGGCTTTAAAGTAGAATCATGTAGGCGTGTTTGAAAGAGAAAGAAATAGTCCCCAAAGAAATTAGGATATGAGTGAGACCATGATGATGATACTAAGGCGCCATGACTGTTCTTACCTGGATAGGGGTAACCTCCGCCGCCACCACACGATGGCGCTTCTACCCCTCCGGCACATCGACACATATTGGGAGCCACGCATGCGCCCGGAGAGCCGCAGTCAGGACGGCATAAAGCTGGAAATTATAACATCATATCTTTATTTTTCTAAGTGTAAAAAAAAGTGTAAGACACAGGTGCATAACACCCACATTTCGACAATTTGTTTAAATTCTGACAACTCTGTTGCCTCTTACTGAACACCAGTTCAAACTATAGGCTGCTACCGGGACATTTTAATAGAAACTATCATTAATGTTCTGTCCGATCTGGAAATCAGACCAGAGAAATGCCGCCCAATAAATTCTCTTTCTTAACGATACGTTCCCCTTGTCACAGGGTCAATAAGTGGGTATCGGTGTCAATAAAATATTAGGAAACATTCACAAATGAAACAGAATCACTAATTCTGTTAATAATGTTCACACTGGTCACGAATACGACGAAATATTTGAAGTTGATAGATATATAGTAAACGAGAGAGATATACTTACGGACTATACAAAGTAAGGAATTCGGCCGGGACGTCCATCCGGGACAGCAATGCGTGCTGTTACGAGATCGGCATACGTGAGGGCTGCAACATACGTAGACAACTTTTATAGTATGACAAACAAAATCTTATGATATTTATCAAATTTTGGGACAAGGTTATAAATATGATGAGTTTTTGGTAACAATATCACCAATAATTCTCCTCCTTCGCTAGCCGGACTAGTCTTTTTGTCAACGATTTTCGGTAACGCTTTGGCTTTTTAAGAGGTATCTTTTCTTTTCATTAGTCCTATTTTAATTTCCAAAATATATTTTTTGTCAGCTTTTATAAATTAAAGGCAAGACTTTTCTAACTAACTTTCCTTTTAACATTATTCTAAGTAACCATGAAACAAGAAATTATGACCTATATTTGATTCACCACAAATCTTAACGAGCTTCTGAGCAAAAACTACAAAATACTATTCTGTGGCAGGTAGGCCACCAAGAAGCTCATAAAATGTTACCTTCGTATCAACAATACAGATTTCAGCTGCTTTTGTATGTCAACTTAACGAAACACTCATTAAAGTCAGACAGGTGTTGTTTATCCCTGATTTATTATCTAAGTTATTGTAAACACGTTCACAGCTTCGACGTTTTATGGTAATTCGCAAGTTTTTCATATGCTACTGTTTGAATGTTTGTTATAATAGTGCTTTACAAACTTTGCATCTCAAAAACACGCCTTTTTCAAATGATTATACCCCTGTGTGGGGTATAATCATTTGGAAAAGGCGTGTTTTTTCTCACAAATTTTGCTAATAACTTGTTTAAAAAAACGTCATCGACCAAATCAAGTAAAAGTAGATACCCACTACCATACCACCAAGAACGCCTACTAAAGCACTTGGAACGCTCATTTTATCCGCAACCTGATAATTAAAGCTATAACCGATAATAAAAACAACTAACAATAGAAACAACAATTTAGAAGAAACAGTAGCTCTAATAAATGTCAAATTCATCGTCATTATTAATTAACACTAGCGAAAATGTCTTAGTAACAAATTACGCAACATTAATAAAAGGAGCTTATGAGCGATGATCCCAGTAGCCTTGCTCCTACGACCGTATCTAAGTTGTATCGAATAGATTCTCCCCGCTTGGTTAAACTAGACTAATTTGTTCAAGGGTCAGAGAGTATCGCGAGTCCTTACACTGAAAACCTTGTATCGAAATCGTGATTTAGTACAGTACTGCACTTAATTATTTATTATCACTGTTTTGCTAAATATTAACTTATCATTCAAGATCATTGCGGTTATTCAAACAATCGTTTCTTAATAAAATATTGATTCATATTTCACCTATACTTTTATCTTTGGTAATATTAATAAAGTCCGATAATATCATTCCGGATTTAGATAGAACATCATTCTTTCTTAAAGAATAATGTCATAATACGCACCGCTCATATCAAACAGGAATAATGATTCCAGATTTGCGTGTTCGCCATAGTGAGCCACTGTAACCTCATCGTTATGTCATAATATTATCATAGCAATACTAATATGAGCGCTGATATCCATTGATTAATAATTTATAAGCTTTGCACTGATAGACTTGTTTATCCATTGATCATCTTTAATCGCATTGTTAACCTCTGCAAATGTCATTAGCTGTTTCTGTAACTCCATTTCCATATTATGTGTTCCTTGTAGTTTATACTATGTCACAGCTGTCACTATTTTATTCAATGCTTCTAAACTATATTCTTTTAGATCTTCCATCATTTAGTTTTTCATCGTCCCCTTATCTTGAAAATTGATCGAATTCGCTTCAGTCACTGTCGTCATCCTTGCATTCGTTGATTGCATCCACGACCTTGGTACCTATACTCGCTTCGTCATAGCCTGCCCCAGTGAACTCTACGTTGGTTCCGCTATTGTCCTCTGCCCGACTCCCAAAATTATAAGCGTGAAAATCACCTACGCGCCGCCGCCCACGAAGGAGTACTACACATCATGTATTATGTTACTGGGCTCTGGTTAGCAATTTGTAGAAGAAAAAGTCGGTGCAAATGCAGAGTAACGAATACTCTGCATTTGCACCATATTGTATAATTACATACATATTTTCAATTCTAACTGCATTTTCGGGATTCGAGTCTTTAGAAGTTGAAAGCTTCACCTATTATTTCAAAAAATTTACCTCAAGGTGAGGACTACAGCCATATCGACTGTTAAACAGTGAGGCTTTTTGGACCTCTTAACGAGAGGTCCCAAACCTAACAAAAATGACAATTGTTTCTAGATTAAATCAAACATATTTATAATGCTACAGAGCGAATTCAGACCTCACACCTGCTCAGTCAGTAGCCAAGCTTACAACAACTGACGGTAAAGAATAAATGTATGTAAAACATGTACCGCTTAAAGATGGAAATAGCGCATACGATTATAAAACCGTACAGTGTGAAGCACCGAGATCTGTATCAAGGCGGCCGCCGCATGCGGCACACGTAGTACGGTTCCAAGGACCGGACGATGCACCTCCGATTAACTTGTATTTACATCACATTCTTTTACTTTGATCGTTAGCGCGATTGATTTTTCCGTTTTCAATATTTTATGGTGATTCAGAAGTTTGTATATAAGTTAATAGGGCTTTAACAGTAAATGTCAACTAGAAAATTAAATGAATGTACTTGAATGATGGATCACTTAGCGTTGCTTCTACACCTTTCAAAGCAAGACTTAATACCAAAGGACCAAAATGTTTTTAAAATTATGCAAAATGTATAATGGATTCTAAAAATTACGAGCACGCTTCTACTATTTATACTCTATTCATTTACACACAGGTTAAAAAAAAATGACAGGTTCGATGTTTTCATTAGTTCTGAAAGCTTTTCATGCTCATGGTTATAGCTCTCACAATAGCCAACATAACTGTCTCGTGTCTCTTCAGGCTCAAAGGTTTGCAGTAGGTTACTTGAGCATCAGACAAGAGGTAATAGTTTTCAACACGTTCGTTTTTACAAGCATTTTGCTAAGTAGCTTATGTCAATCGGATATAATAAGTATTTTGAATTTTCCGTCACAGTTATGGCTGACTGATTGATAGCTCGTCTAGTCCTCTTGTTCCAAATTACCGTTAGGTGCGGTTGGGAAAACATCATTATGGCTTCTCCCACTCTGAGTGAAGCGGAAAGCAGAGTCAGAACCTTTTTTTCTTTTTTTTTTACGTGGTAAAATCATCAAATGAGTCCTCCCATCCAGGGTAGAGCAGTAGGGACTGTCAGACTCGTAGGTACTGACTAAAATCCACGGTGTCACGGTGCACTTTGCGTTTTAGGGCCGCATTAACTCCCGCAACCCTGGTGTTTCAACTTACCCTACGAATTGGTTAGGTTTGCGCTCGGAGAGCGTGCGCGACGCACGCGGCCAGAGACGCGGCGAGCGCGTGGGCTGCGGAGCGCGCGCATCGCCCGCGGCGATGTGCACGCACGCGCACAGCACGGCCACTGCCGCCACGAGCCGCCACATTGTCATCTTGGAACCATCACCCTAGAACAAAGGAATGTAGAGCCTGTTTAAAAAAATGGGAAAAGGGATCAAAATCATCAAAGCTGCTTACTACGCTTTACCACAGGTTAACAAAAAAATACATAAAACTATGTTGTATGATGAGATACAATGGTTTAACGAAGAGAAGAGAGAGATAAAAAGAGGTCTCAACATTTTTTTTACCCTTTTTAACATTTTGATGCATGTTGTCAGATTCTCTGGTTGGTAAAAACGAGCATTCATATCCGAAAAATTGAAGAAGTCACAGTTGATTGTTTATAAACCTTTCTCATGTCCGGATCCTGGGTATTTTGAAATAAAATCTAATTAAACTATGTATTTTAAAAAGAACTAACTTTTCTATATTATTAACAAAAAAGAGTATGAATGAACATTCCTTATTAGTATTATCATAGATGACTTTATCAAGTTTTTCTATCGCTACGTAATACGAAACAAATACAAAAAGTAAGATAACTCCTAACACTGGATAACATATCTGCCAAACATAAGTTATTATTACATAATTATTAGCAATATTTAAAAATAAATAAATTATATAACGTATAATAAAACCACTAAAGTGTCAAGCCTTCAATACGGTAACCTTATAAAATCTTAATAAACAAACATTAATTGGGGCAAAGATTACGTGGTACACTGTTATCTGTAACTGCATTGATAAATTAAGTGTTTACACAATAAAGCACATTCTGATGTCAGTGCCAAAAACATTTTTAGATACATTTGTGCTATCTGTAAGCTCTGTAATAAATTGTTTAAAATCATTCAATTAACTGCTTAAAAAAAACGCAATATGATACATAAAGGATTTGCATTGGACATCAGTGGATGCGTAAATAACAACATAGGTCTTCCCGAATGAGATATTAATTTGTTTAATCACTGCCGTTTTAAAAACAATTTCAATGTCGAAGTTAACTTTGTTATCTAGAAACACGTACTTGAAATAAGATATAGAACATTAAATTCATTAAAAAAAAAATTAGCAATTGCAAAGTCTTTATTTTAAAATGCCAATTCAATTAACAGTACCGTACAAAGACTAGTAATCTGGAATAGAAATAGATAAAAAATAAAGTTAACTAAAATCAACTGAACTATTGTTTTGAAGACAATGTCAACTTATTATTGCTCCAACGTAAAAACATTAGAAAATATAGAAGAGAAGAAATCATCTACTTAATTTTCAGAAGCGGTAGGTGTTTTTGCGTAAGATCTTTATCAAAAATCAATACCAAAAATATTACAAGTTACAATACAAAACCTTTTTGAGGAGAAAAAGACAACACACTCAACAAAAGAGGAGCAAGCACCGCACACGTCACATAGATGGCGGGAGGAGCGGGAAGAATGAGAGGAGAGGGGAGGGATCAAGCAATCTGTGCCGAAATGATAACGAGGGCCGTCGACCGGGCACGCATCACAATCACAATCTGTTGCTATAATTAGTAAAAATTCTTCACCAGCTTTGTTTTACAAATGACGTCATTTATTAGTAAAAGCAACAACCTTACGCTAGTTGTGGACTAATTTGTAAAGTTACAATAACTTTACAATCTGTCGATGAATGAATGGGTGGCAAGTTACTAAGTGCATGTATTTTCCAGTGTTCTACATCTATTGATGCTTGCAAGAGAACCTTTTGTGGACAAATAGCCGGCTTTAACTACTAACACCGTTTCTTTATTGTGATCATTTGCTTTGTCAGTTATTATGAAACCATTATTTAAAAAAATTGGCCCTTAAATGCAAATAGAAACCAGAAAGGTTCCAGAAAGTTTCCAGACTTTGTTCCTTTTATCCGGATCGAGCCTCTTAAACTATTGCTCAACACGTGCAAACCCTGAATAATCCTTTAACAGACCAGATATTTTTTTTAATTCTTTGCTAATTTAGCTATGTCATCAATATTATGATCCCAGTTAGATACAAGATGGCATTATAGTGAGTGTACAGAGCGACTCAAAGTTGGGCGCCCATCAATGGCGTGAGTCATTCGGTGTGAATGCCGCCGCCCACGGCACCGTCTTCCTTACTTACTACATGGCCAATGCCGGCCACACGCTGGATATCAGCCTAATCAAATGTGACGAATTTTACGCGGCATTCGGATGTTGTTTATTAAAAAATATGTCAATAGGCACGAGTCGCAAAACAATTTTACTGTATTTCATCTATGCGCAGGAGTTCTATTTCCTAATGGATAAGCTCGCCCAATATTAGTTCTCATATCCCAAATAAAAGAAAACAAAAGTTGTGTTGTTTTGAATTAACAAACACAAATTATCATCTCTTAGTTATTAATATAATTTGGAAATTATATACTTACTAGTTGTTGCCAGCGGTTTCACCATCTACAACTCAAAAATCATCCCGCGGGAACATAAAATCGGGATAAAAAATATCCTCTATTAAACTAGGTTATAAACGACCAAATCCGTTTAGAGGTTTTTGGATGAAAGAGGAACAAACATCCGTCCATCCATAAACAAACTTTCATGTTTATAATATTAGTAGGATTCATAATACATCGGTATCACTTCTCAAACATCTAATTAACTACTATTTCAATTAAGCCCACAGTATGACATTACTCTCCGATTCGAACGCGCGTGATTTACCGATCCCTGATGAGTACCGTTACATGCTGACCCACATACACTCTCGTCAAATCAATCGTGTCCTAAGCAAACATGACTCTTTTCAACAGATCCTGAATGGACACAAATGAACTTTCACATCACATTGTGATTTAAATAAATATAACTCCGATAAGTGTGTGCATAGGGAAGATCTAATACTATTTGGATGATTGGTTCAAACAAATGGTTGATTAAGGAGTAGGTATGTAATAAAATGTTTGCAGAGTCAGGAGTCACTTGTGCTAAGTAGAATTTAAGATGTGAGAGAAAAATATTGAAAACTCAGACTTGTGATAAAAAGCTAAACAAAAGCAAAACTAAGAAACGTGCTAAAAAACAATATTATTTTACTGAGCTTCACACCACCTTTCACATCAGTCACATAAATTTAGATTCTTTTACAGATCATTATCACGACCATGTTGCTTCGTACAATTCAACTCACTAGATGAGAAACAGGTGTGGTCCTTCCTCTCCTAGACCACACACAGTTCCCATTGTGCAATTTCAAACTTACAGGTTCACACATTTCCCAGAATCTCGTCTGTTGCAATATTATTAGGTTCTCTTATTAGTATGGCCGATGTATGCTGATTCTGATCACAATTGGCTGTTAGCACCAATGTATGACAATGCACAACCGCACCTTGATATGCTAAATGGCGACTAAAGTTATGACCATCATTAATATCAATGGAGACAGAACTAATTCTGACCGATGACCGGGTTAAATACATGTTTTACTGCAGTTTGATTTATGCTGAGTTTCTGGCCCTTTTGCATATTTGAATACTTAGTCGAATTGTTTTGAGAGCTTATACTAAAGATTATATTCTCTCATCTATAAGATGATCCTTTTGCAATAGCTAAAAAAAACGTGATACAGCACTCCAACGCAACCTGTGCTTGTTAAAATACATGTCCAAGATATATGTCCATAAAATAAAAAAATCTCCATTCTCAGTTCGTTCGTTCAGTTTCAAATGACACAATTATTTACTTAGTGTAAGCCTTTGAAATGTTTACATATTAGGTATTATCCTTGATGAACTAATCAATCAACATTATTTTACCATCCATAAGACCTTTGTCCTTGTGGTTCAAATCAAAGCATCGGCCAATCAGTGTCAAGTGTCACGCAAATAGTGTGTACGGTCAACAAACGCAATGATCAACGATGATGCGTCTAACGCTACGGATACGTCGGCACGCGCTTAGATCAATATAGACGGACGAGAGGACCAATGTCTGAGTGACGGCGATTTTGATGAAGTAATTGATCACATTACGGTTGACGGTGACGGCTGAGATTGCATTTAAAATAGTTCAAGTTCTGAGGCAAATCTGGCTAGTGATCAGATTATAGACGGCAAATTAGGATAAGTAGCAAGTGACGGTACATAATGTGGAAACAAAAATGTCAGGTGTAACAAAAAAATGTGTAGAATTAATTTGTGTTACACAAAATCTTGCTTAAATAGAAAATGTTGATTTATGTTAGTAGCATTTTCACGGTTACTCCTTCATGATCGCTACCACCTCTGCTTTATAACCGTTCCTTAAAGGCGAGCGAGTGCCCCCAATTGAGGGGTTATTAACGCACGCCACTGACTGCGCCCGCGCCGACTTCTAACGATCCGATGCAACAAACAAACTCAACTGACGGCGATGCAGTTAGATTGTTTAAGTAAACTTGCTTGTATGAGCTTTGAAGTGTTGCTGGAACAGTTATTGATTAATTGAGAATTTCTTCAATGAACGATTTTATATTACTAGTTTTACTCGCGGTTCCCACGGGAACGACATTAATGTAGTCTATGACAATCAGAAATAGTATATAAGTTCTACTTCTAATGTTCTACTTCCAAATTACATTATTGACTTATTTATAATACGAGTATACAGAGTGATTACAAAGATAAATAATAAATAGAGTGGGACCCCGCATCCTTCCTTGTGAAACACTAAACTTACGACTTACTCGCGTCACCGCAAAAGGCCCTCAAAATCAATAATATAAAACACTGTGACTGATTCCAAGCAAACTGCGTAATCTGAAGCATTTAAGAGCATTAACAACTGTGATATACGGCGGTGCCTCAAAAGTAGAAGGCTTCAGTTGTGGCAAATCATGAAATATTCTGGTTGAGAGACCAATAAAGCTTAATAAATGAATCCTCTCTATTAGGCTTTATTGGCCTTATAAAGATGAGCAAGTTGACTTTAATAGGCGAATACTTAAGTTGCTTAAGATAATAAAAAACATAGTACCCATCACGAAAAAAATCATTGTCATCTTCGTCAAATACCTAAAACCATAGTCAAAAACCTTTAAAAGTTTTGTAACAGCTTATTTGTCGGCATTTTTTCTTCAAGAGGGTGGTCCCCGGTCGGTACAGAGCCTAGCCATTAATTAAAATACTTAATTATACCAGCTTCGAGAGAACAATCATTAATTATAACCCGTATGCTTTAATGGTAACTTTAGTTAATTGATTATACTAAATAATTTATTAGTTAGTTATGGAATGCGGTAATGGACATAATTATCCTTTTGGGCTCGATTAGTTATTGATCAAAATTATTATCTATGATTTTTAAGCTGGATTTGGAAGCCTCGAAATCCACGCACAGTTTGGTCCTACGTTCTGCAAGTGGCCTGTCGGAAAGGCAAAATAGATCACAGGAAACTGTAAGTTCTTTCTTTTACAACAGATACCATAACTGAAAGTAGTCGTAAAAATTAACATCAACTAACAACATCAATAATGGCGTCTTGTGTCCAAAACTATAAATAATTCTGAATGTTCACAATACAACATGATCGTTAGTCTTCTAACCATTCAGTGGGGTCAACAACCTCGCCTGCATGCAGACAGCTAGGCGCCAAAACATTTGACATTGAATCCAATGATTGATCGATCCATAATCGATGATCAATCGAATCACAAGATGTTACGCACTGCGTCTGCGCAGCTTTGAGTAACTGTTTCTGTGCTTAGCTTAAGTAGCTGTGATGTAATGTGCATTTAAATAGCTTTTAAGCTTATTATTGAATAAGAACCAGTACCTGTGTACTTACTAAATAAATAAAACCAAATGTCGCTAACCAAACGCTGTTATTTTACGTACAAATATTTCAGTTTTTTTTCAAACTAAATTATTCTTGAAAATTCAATTTTATGAAAAATTATTTAAACAATTCCGAAGTATACGTGATCTGGTAAAATAGTTCAGAGACAAATTAAATTGATTCAAAAATAAGTAGCCAAATTATTTAAATACATACAACCATACGTCTGTAGACAATGACAAATAGTGTAAATATTTAAAATAATACATTCCGTAATGAATTTTTAAAACTGTTTTATTCTACCTGTCTGGGTCTTCATTCAGCATGTATAGAACGATAATATAACCTTTGATAACAGTCTGGAAAATATTGGTGATTTCACTTAAACTTGTAAATTAAAACTCTCCTGCACGCGTAGCATGACCAATTCTATCTCTATTTTACCCAGAAAAGACAAAATTATTTTATAGTTATTTCTATGCAAATCGACAGTTTTTTTGCACAAGTAAGACACTATTAGTACACAATTGAAGAATAGTAACATTACTTTTCTATATTTTAAACATCTCCATGCTTAAAACGGTAAAAATCTTTCTACGTTCTATTATTTTGTCTTTTTTTCAATCGACAAAACCTGTTTCTATGGCCCCATGCTACGCGTGCTGGAGGACATATTCCTTCAACCTATTTCATAGGATCACAAAACAACACCAAAAAATCCAAAGACATGCGACGTCTGTCAATCCGCACTATGCCTACATAATGGACGCGTGGACATTAAAACCTCACAGAAAATGTGACCTATGTCGTCCCAGTAGTGGAAACATTGTACTTATTATGAAAATCACACACACACACACACATAAAACAATGACGAAAGGTAACACACAAAAGAAAAACCAACATTTCGCAACCAACCTTAAAAGAAAACACTATGGCACTAAAAACTAACACAAACTTGATAAGATTAACCTCATTATGTTGCAAAATAAGAGTTTAAACCACGAGAAGTATCAATCAAGTTGATTGATCGTCAGTTCGTAGGTAAACAGTGCGAACAACACCGACGGCACAACACTATTGGAACAAGAATGCGTGACACTAATCTTAATTAGAGCGCGTGGACTAATTAATTTAAGGTGTCTGAATTGTGTCGATGAAGCGGTTTGGTTCCATGTGTTTTGTGGCTTTGACCTGGATGGGGATGCAACTTGTTACGACATTATGATGAAAAAATCGTATGTAGAAGAATACAGGGTTTATGGAACGACTAAATGTGTTTCCATGAATTCAGTAGAGTCTACAAATATCACCAGTTTTCACATATTTCGTCTTCATGATAGCAATCTGGCAGTGAAATCCTATCAAATGATATTATTAATAAATATGCATGTAGTTAATACATTGTGATTGAAAAATTATATAATTAAAACTCAATCAGTGAAACATAAACAGAAATGAAAAAATTACCTCGAATTCACTTTTATCTCTGACAAACAACCACCACCCATTATAAAATCAAAACAATACACAAAACAGTATTCTATTTTAGGATGACAAGAGATTTTTACACAGAAAAAAGTTTTTTTCTTCTGTCCGATATCTGGAAGGTCCCCTGGGGTCATGTTCGGATAAGCTGTCTATCAGACCCATGACAGTTCCACGAATATGACGAAACTGACCCAATAAGGCTAGCTGCACCGATAAACAATTGGGTCAAGGCCATTTCTTTTAATGATTCATTCTAGAATCTACAAGTATTGGAAGTATCTACAATTCTACATAATGCACGATATTAAATGTATTAAAATCTGTAAAGGGTGGTCTCAGAATTTCGTCTTAAATCTTAATGAAATGCAGTGACCCAGTGTTTCATAAGGGTACACACTTGCTCAAAGAAGTATCTATTAGAAATATTCGCTAAAATCTTTCAATCTTAAATAGAACTTTATACATCATCATCAACATTCTCCTGCACTTCTCCAAATTTATTGTTGTCAAACATTTCAGCAAGCCAACCGACAATGCAAATCTAAACCACCGCCCGCAAATTAATTTGTTCGAAAAAAAATATTTTCTAATAATTCTTAAAAATCACTTATACTGTGACCTCTTAAATATTTATTCTCTAAGTATTATTAAATATTTTTTTATATTTGGAGCAGGAACTTAATAAAAACTCAGACGCCAATAAAATTGAATTTCGATATAAGTTTCAAACAGACATCAAATAAAATTAACAGAACCCACTTGACAATGATCTAAAAAGAGAACAAACATTTATTCATGTTGCAACAATAGAAGAAATTCCAAACAAATGCCAATCTCCGAAAGTTTAAAAAAAAAACGTGGAGATCCAAATCCCGGCTCATATATTATTATACTTTGTTTAGACATGCCATAGTTTCTGGTCAGACTTTTCCTCTTATCAAAAACAAAAAGACACATTTATACAAATATTTCGATTTGACTCAACGAAGTACGTAAATCTATTTTAATTCACCTGCCACTCCGCAGGTACTAGGGCAACATATAAACATGAAGGTTAAGCGCTTTCATTCAATTAACAGGCATTTTCCTCATTATACCAAGGAAATTTTATGACTTTCAAATATTATGAAGTCTTGTATTAGCTCGGGCACGCCGCAATCGCGGCGGTAAGACCCCTCTTTGAGGAGTGGCTGGATAGGCGTCACGGCGTCCTTACCTTCCGCATGACGCAGGTCCTCACCGGACGCGGAAGTTTCGGGAGGTTCCTGTGTCGGATAAGGAAGGAGGAAACGCCTGGGTGTCACCACTGCGAGGATCGTCCAGAGGACACGGTGGAGCATACGGTGCAGGACTGCCCCGCTTGGGCAGAGCACCGCCGTGTCCTCACGACGGCGATAGGCGGAGACCTCTCGCGCCCGCCATTGGCCGAGGCCATGCTGCGGGGCGAGACGGAGTGGGAAGCGGTCGCCTCCTTCTGCGAGGCAGTCATGCTCGCGAAGGAGGAGGCGTGCCGCGTGAGGGAGAGAACAGTGTCCTCCCTCCGACCCAGCCGCAGTGGTAGACGCCCACGGCGACGGACGTCGCCAGACGATCTCCAGCCACCGTAGGCACGGGCATGCGGGCAGCGAGTAATGGGCGACTCGCAGCCCGACCATGGACCATGCCCGGGTCGACGGCGCGTTGTGTTCCACGCGCGCCTCAAGGAGTGTCAGCAAATTGACGGGGCCTGTAGAGGGCCAGAGCCTGCCGGGGTCGCGGGACTTACCCATCACCGTAACCCCGGTACGTAAAGGGCTAGTGAAGGACACCGTGGATTTTAGTCAGTACAAGTCTGACAGTCCCTCTCGCCCTGCCCTGGGTGGGAGGACTCATTTGATGATTTTACCACGCAAAAATAAAAAAAAGTCTTGTATTATCTGAGCAATAAAGAATTATGAAAGAATGAGGAATTAAGTATTCAGAAAAATGTCTTTTGGTCTAATGGTTCTAAGGGGACTACAGTTCTGAATAAGTATTATTAAAATAACTGCATGGCAACAAAAAATAAGTACATAAGGCGTGAAATAGCCTCGATTAGTTTGTAGGGATTCACTTGAACGGCGTGTTCAATATCGATCATGCGATTATTTTATGATGCGAACTATTTGTTCTATATTTAGAAGTAGAACGAGACCACGGATTAGGATAAACAAACATTTATTAGGATTACTGGTAAAGTCTCTTGTAACTTACTGGCATTACTTGTAGAAGTAAGAACTGAATAGTAGACATTGTAAGGTATCCATGGTGACTAATTAGTAAATTAAGTTAATTTTTGACACGGGGTGCATTCCAAGTAATCTATGTTTAATTTAGTGTTCTTGTTTGAGACTATCCTGTATGAAACTGAAACTACTATAAACTGTGTCCTGAAAAATGTGCAAAATAAAATTATTAATAAGAGAAGATGGTATTCGCATAAAGATATATCTGACAATAGTGACCAGTTATCGTAATAGAGAGGAGGTGTAATAGAGAGGTGCACTTAACGAACTCATAAAACATTTGATAATAAATCAATCTTAAAAGAGTATTGCAGCTGCAGATCAATGTAATGAAATCTTCTTATAAATAAATCAATCCATGCCACTATCTAAATACCATCATCACCCTGATACTCTCAGTAACAGCCACGTAACGTTGTAAGCAATGGCTCCACATTACAAATCAGCCTATTTCGATCATAAAGAGGCCATTCATACGTCGACTAGGAAGCGCAGGCGCCGGTGGAACGGTGTACGTTTCAGGACGATCAAAGAGCCACTTAGTGAGGCACTCGCGAAATGGAGATAGCTCTCGAGAGCTTGTTTGGAAATAAATGTGTTGTTGTGTCAATATGGTGTTTGTGTCATAGAGGAGACCATAGAAACGATGTATAAATGAAGATGATATAGATATAAAGGCAGTGCATGGTGACATGAAGTGTAACGTTTTTTTTAAAGAAATAGGGTAGTGAGGAGAAGAATGCTTATGGCACCAAATTTAATAAAACATCACACCTTTAATAGACCCGGAGAGTTAAGTCCAGTTGTGTCTTACAAAACACCCACACTTCGCCAGTTAAAGAATCCCATTATATGTAATAGGGGATGAGCGCTTTACCATCACGAATCCCGACTCTGCTACTGAGAAATGGAAATCTTATGGAAAAACCCGCGACCACAAATAGGGATAATAAAATTTGCCAGTGCAAAAAACAAAAACAAAACAGAGGAAATAGATAATATGACATTGTATCAGAGATAAAGTTGAGGCTTTTGTCAAAAATAAATGATATTGAAGCTACAGAAAAGCTATGAAGTTTATTGTGCTATTAGACTCTGAAGATTAAGGTGACATAAAAGGATTCTGAATATATGAAAAATAGTACAACTACAAGATAATCCGCCAGAACCTACAACGTTCCCACATTTGGACCAAGACTTCCCTGTGATACTCCAATCAGTACATCTGGCATAATCGTAGTGTATTTAGCGATACTTGCATTGAATAAAAATACATGTGAATGCATTCAATTTAATATGGACATAAACAGTAATAAAGACATTAGTTGCAGAGTATTAACATGTAACATCGCAAATAGTGCGTGATGACAGATTGCTGGCCACGCCTGCATACATGCCGATGCAGTATGTAATCTATCGCGCTTAATTTACTCTAAGGACCAAAGCACACTTGAGAATCCACTTCAGAGAAGTTCGGTCCTGAAGAGCTGGGATGATTCGGAGTTTTCCATCAGCGTCCACTTATTCTTATTCTATATTCTTGCATATTCTTGTGGTGAAAGACTATACAACATTTTTTTAGATTTATGCTACATGCTGAAGCGCACTTACAAAATTATTGCGCGTAAATATAAATAATTCTAGCATTTTAATTTCGTACTGTAAGGTGTATTTTTTAAACAAGTAAACACTCATAGCAGAAACAATGTCAGTCGATGTTGGTCAATTTATTGTTCTCGATGCAGACGGATCAATAAATCTACAAGAGATAATTTCAAAGTTTTCAAACTTTGAAACGCTAAGTGGAACGAAAACTTCAAAATATTTTTGAGACAAAATCGTATAGAAACGCATAAATAACTATGTAAACAGACTATAACGTATTGTGTTTACATTTCAACCGCGAAAATGTATGCAATTTCAAAATTCTAACAAGTAGGTATATGATGTATCTTGATTCGGTATCTATGTTTTAAAAAATCTGCTTTGTTTTGATGTTGCAATCTGAATCTAAAAGTAAAATAGTAAGCCCAAAGTAATACATCCACTTTCAAATTCTACGAGTATTTTCAGAATTCTTTTGCAACTTCGCTTATGAAAACCTGAACAAAAAGTAGTTTAAATAATTATTACGATCTCTGATAAAAGATAACACACAAGTACGGTTTGTGCGTAGTTGTGGAATGCCTTAATTAAACAATAAGTCTTAAGTGTTGTTTCAAGTATTAATTTGGAAAACGTTAGGCAAGTCTGCAAGACAGTATCACAGAAGTAAAACTTATTTTCATTGAAATTTTATATTTTGCAATTGACAAGTTCGAAATATTTGTCAAGAAACGGTTGCCAAGTGTGCGCTACTTAACGACGTTCAGTAAAAATTAAAACTTAAACAAGATGACATCATCCATCCATAAAAGTTCACAGCAACATTAATCCACATTAGAAAATAACAAATCCGAAGAACCGATCACATGTGCTCCGAAATCTGACCAACTAATTAACAAATACGCTTCTCTTAATGGGAGTATTCCAAAAACAAACAAAATGGACGAAGACAAGCAAGACATATGTTAAAACTGTGTCATACAAGTTCAGTGCAGCTGTACAGACAGTTCTCATGAAGACACCACTTATCGTGCAATGTAGGTTACACTTATTGCAAAGGATTAAGACCTCACTTAAATTAGTCCTTAAGAAAATTAAACTTACCCATCACCGTAACCCCGGTACGTAAAGGGCTCGTGAAGGACACCGTGGATTTTAGTCAGTACAAGTCTGACAGTCCCTCCCGCCCTGCCCTGGGTGGGAGGACTCATTTGATGATTTTACCACGAAAAAAAAAAAAAAGGAAATTAAACTTGAAACAAAGTCTTATTTCCCAAACAAATATGAAAGTAGCGTTAACCATCAACATTTTTTTTTCTTATTTGATATGGATTTGCTCTTGCCAAAAATCTAGCTCAGAGGTCATCGATGAATTAGCTTAAGAAGAAGAAGCCTGTTGAATTCAACTATGTGTAGAGATTAAGAATGTTTGAGTTCAGAAAGACAGACGCAAGTAGAGAGTTCCATTCTTTTTCTGTGCACATGGTAAAAAAAAATGGATATTCATAGTGCGAATCGATGAAATAGCAATAACGAATGGATACCGTGCAGTGCCTCTAGATGTTAAGATGAGGTGCGATGAGATGGTGTGGAACTCTTGGGCACACTCACCGAAGTACAATCTGTACAAAACCAACAACCTTAGGACGATGAATTTGGTGACTAAAAACCAGCCAACTGCTGAAGATAATATTTGGAAATGATGGAGTTATCGGAAAACATCATTTAAAGAAAATTGTGACTTGTTGCTGAGGATAGACGACGTCGATATGGCAGGATGATATGGACTTGCACTTTGATGACTAGGCTATTCTTTTCGAAGTAGCACTCGAAAAGAGCATTTGGATGGATATGGGGGACAAACATTTCTCTATAGAGATATCACCGACTACATCAAGACATAAATCCAGAATTAACAAATTGATGATGACATAACATAAGTACAGAACTCGTAACGTTTTATCGCTGGCGACAATATCGTTTAAAGTGACAGATAAGTACTAGTTGTAATTCATAACGACGGGTTGTAAAATCGCGAACACAATGGGGAATTAGCTGTTAAATGTAGGGCCAATGCCGACCGGTCCCGGTACCCAGCTGAGATGCTATGCAAATGACAATCATTACACCTAAACACGTCGATCACAATGTATAATGCAGGATTGAGGTGTAAATTTACATTGACATTACAACACGTAAAAGGCCTGAAATCTGATGTCAGAGTGTTGGAGCTGCCAAAATTGCTGGACTAGCATTGTGATGCAAATGTTTCTTGGTCCAAGACCAATTTAAGTAAAGATAAACATGGACATAAAAACACTTTTAGTAAACACATGAACAGGCTCCTTCCCGGGAAGTTCACTTCGTCTCTGTCACTTTTTACCTAGACCAGAGTGAAGAGAAAAACCATCTCAATTAATAAAAAAAAAAAAACAAAACAATTAACTCAACATTTAGACATGGGGTAAACGTAAAAAACTTATAGACCGTGGTGACTGGAAGTTTCTTGCACAAATATATAAGAGAGCTAATAGGAAATAGCTGTTTTCTTCCTCAAAACAACGCCGCAATGGTCTTGGAAACCTGGCAAAACTTTACACAACAAGCGCTAAGTTATCAAAAGCTGTACTTTGAACAAAACAAAAGTCGTATCAAATAAGTATGACAGTAAAATGGAGAGCAATATTCCCACACAAGTGAATTTAGCGTCGGACGTGATATGCTCCCGCCGATTGCGCAAATCGGCTAGCCTTCGGCCGGTTCCTATTCTGATAAGGGACTCATCGCTGACCAACGTTTAACCCTGGCCCTATTAACTGAGGATGTAGGCACCACGCAGATTGTAATGGCAAAATTATGTTTTAACTGCGAAAGTCATCGTAACTCACTTAAAAAAGTTCGACGAAGATAGAATTTATTCTGGCCGCGCGAAGCCGAGCGAGCTTTTAGATTACTTGGACAAATAATTTAAAAGTTTTGCTGGAAAAAATGCGTAGACTGTAATTTAATTCATTTCTAATTCAAACGTTTTCTACTTTCTGTTAATATTATTGTATGCTTTTAAAAATAATCAGACCAAGTAAAAATGAATTAAATACGATTAAAGAAGATATTAAAATATAAAATATTTTTAATACACATTACGTAATACAATACCAATCTCTAGCTCTATTCAAGAGACAATAGGCGGCAAACACCCAGGATCCGTCCGTAACAAAATTAAATCAACATTATCCTGATGGAATTATTATCACAAATTACCATGCCACTGGATTCCTGTGGAGGGCAACCAGAATACTGTTCGATGTTCGAGAGTGGTTCGAGTGTTGATGATGATACGACCGGATGGATGATAAACGCGCACGGGTGCCCGCGCCGACCGAAAGGGAGGACCGACTCGATCCACGGCACGCTCCCGACTGACAACTAAAATTGCGAGCTTTATCATCGACCATACGCGCACGCGCACGTTTGCTCAACCACTTAGATCTGTGTGCTTCCGTTACGCTATTAGATTCATCTTTACCAAAATGTTTGTTGCTATACTTTGAACACTCGTAATTTGTGTACTTAATTAATTTCTCCTTCGAGGTGTATCTGAGCTTGAAAGCTCGACTTCGAAGCTCTTTTATAAATTATGTGATAAGATGTTTTCAGTGGCGTTGGACTGAGTCACGATAAGGTGAAGATAATGTACCAAATTAATTATTTGGAACATTGAAAAATAATAATTTTATTATGTCATTACATATTATTATCGTAACATTTATAGAGCATACGAGCACCACACTCGTAACTTTATTAGTGAACCCAAAATGATTTATTGCTTTCATATTTTTCCAATGGCTAAGTAATTTTTTATGATTAAATGATGAATTATTGCATACAATAAAATTTTATTCAGTCCTCAAATTGAAAGTTCATATTCACGAGAAATTATGCGAAAAAAAAATTACCATGCAATAAACTTTCGACACATTTTTCGTTATTGTAGTGTGATTTTTTTATTAGAACTACAAACAATTGCGCGGTCAGATCAAACAAATAAAAAAGAAAACTTACCGTAAAGGAAAAAAGTTCTCTGCAGTCACCCTAAAAATCTGTTAACCAGAAATTCCACTACCGACCAAATAAATTAGGTCATTACTCTGACTTATAACCCCACAATGTTGTTTACCGGCGCCAGCTAATCGTACACTGGAGTGCTCCTATGAAACCCCACTGTTCATTAAATGGTCTTAATTTACATAAAGGTTTAAACGAATTAGTGCTTAATGGCCGGTGATGCACATTCCCGATTACTTTAATTGTTTATACTTATGTTACTTTTTTTGTTAATAGGAGTTTGAAGTTCTAGAAAGGAATGGAACCTTCCCGAGAAACAGAACTTCGATTTCATTTGAAAGAAGAGTTGGAATAGGTGGTTTATATTGCAAATTGCAAAAAAATAGACATTTTTCATGACACTGGATGGGTTAACTACCAAACAATTAACTAACAAAACAATGCTGCTTATTACATAAAAATACAGAAACCAATGAAGCAACCATTAATATCCACAACATAGTCACTATAAACAAACGCTAATCTGCACAATTCTAATAGCTATAATAAAATGCTATGACCATTTAGGAATAGGTCTCAGCATATAAATAATTATGACTAACGAAACCGCAAAAAAATATCGTATAAGTAGTTTAAAAAGCAGTAACATCAAATATGTACACTTTGGGGTCAAAATTCAGTTATTGTATTTGGTACTAACTGTAAAATGTGGAAGTTGCGCGTGGGAAAATCTTATTTTATTGGCTTGGAAGATGGTGGGTCAGATTCTTACCGGCTGCAAAAGTCGCATGGTGATATTCAGTCAGCATATAATTTATGCTTATTTTTGCGATTAATCATCCCACCGCACTATCCCGAAACCAATGAAACCCTGAATCAACAGTGGCAACCACCAGAATTTAACTGTCTTGGATCCTGTAGAGAAAATAAGTGGTGGAGACAGAAAATACGTAGTTTCCGTCTCTCCGCATCAAACAGAAGACAGCGAACAAAACGAGGCCAAACGGCACAAAAGGACATTTGCAACGGGCATAAGCTCGGTTGCGGCGCAACACAGATAAAATTACTACTAATATTTACGGCCTTACGAGTCCTAAATTGTGAGCTGACTATATTTGAATACAATAATAGGTATAGCAAAAACGCTTAAACGCACGGATTGTTTAAGTTTCCACAAGGTCCATTTAGTCACTTTCCAACATAATTTTGCAAAATTCCACCAAAAATAAGACATCATTTAATGTGCTGATTGTTAATGTGACAAATTGCTGGTGAACTAAAAACACTCAACAAACTGTCGTTGACTTTTCGAATATGTAGGTACAGGTGCTCTACGAAATGTCTGCCACATTTCAATACTGAAAATAATAATTACCTCACTATCACCTAGCCCCCTGACGTCACTCCAATAAATACAGCATATAAATGATTACTCTTACCAAGAGTTGAACCCGCGAGACTTAATACACTAGCTCGTGATTTAGCTACTGAGCCTAACAAACCATAATCTTTTTAATAGCCCAACAGTCAACAGTAGCCAGTAACAAGTTGGTTTTAGGAACACATTCAAACAACTCAACGTCTCCTTGACTCCGCAAACATACATTATTACCGCAAGTTACTTCGACACTAGTTACTTAGTGCCTCTTTTGCATCTCGTTCGTATGTTAAATGCGAAGCTTCCCATAAAATGACTCTGACGTTGAATTTATTCTTGTTTCACTGATCGGTTACCAATTGGACCACCCGATTGATGTCGTCAGATGTTAGTTTATGTATGTCAATGCTATCGAGAAGCATTAGTTCTTAAGCAAACTATTTCTGAATTAATGGCGCATGAAGAAAACATTTCAGGTCCAAGGATATTCTCTTTTGGGAAACCTTCAATAAAATTTATTAAAACTTACACAAAAAAAAAATTAAATTTAACAGTTTACAAGCTTTAACGCAAAAGTTCAGTCTAATTACCTGTACCGTTCTCTAGGGAGAATGAGCGAGCAAGAAACTTGATGAACACACTTAACATGAAATCTGGCTAAGTTTACCAAAATCCTTGGAGGTTCGGTCACACTTTAGAGGTTCAAAGACTAACGTATGGAGACGTCTGCTGTTAAAGATCTTAACGATTGAAAACCCTAGCTTATCACTAAACATATGCACTCACAGCTTCCCATAACATCTGCTGCAGGCCTACTCAAAATCAAAATAAATTCACGTCCGGCCTTAAAATTTGGACAGTACGTACTGCTGTTTGTTACATCACTGTTGATAGACAACAATTACTCACATTTAACGTACTATTCATACCCATTATTAGTTTGACACGAGATTGATCGCTGCCTTTGATTTCTTCGCCGATACAACACCTCCATTTTAGTGTTTCTATTTGACCACACTCAATTTGGACAGCGTAGGCGTCGTTAGTTTGGTATAATGTTTGATGGTAGCTGATATTGTTGCGAAGAGCTGTTAACCAAATATAAGGTTGAATTTGTTTTTAGTGGTAGAATATTTAACATTAATCGTTCGTAAGTCACTGATTATGGTGATTATATTGTCAATGTGCACAACTAAACAATAGGGAAAAAGTATAAGTAGTCATTTTATTTTATTGGAACTAGGATAATAGAGGTAAACATGTAACGCACACCAATGTCCGCGGAATAAACTATTATGGAGAAATAAAACGGAACCACGCATCTACTGGAGGCAAATCAGGTTAGGAAGAAATCATAAATTATTGTGCAAGTAATTGAATAGCCATTCTTTTCAATTTTGTTTGAGGTACCTAGCGAAAATATAGCAAGATCAATAAAATGTGTGTTATATGTTTCCAAGAGAAGACGGAGAGGCGCCCTTACGCCAGCAGTGGTTCTCCACTTTACAGTGTAGAACAGCCGGGGCACGCGAGCCCCTCGCCTTAATACAATTCTGGGCACAATGTAACAAATTTTGTTGGTCATGTCAGAGCACTCTGTAACAAGTTGTTGTAGAAGTTGTTGTTACATATGCCATGCAGCATCAGAGCCATAAGTAAGGTGCGCCTGGATACCAAGCCTAGAAGTCTGTATTGTTTTGGCAGTTGTGCGTACGATAGTTTTGAACGATGGCATTTGTAGTGAATGGAGTGAGAGATTTTTTTTTTGGACTTATATTTATCATACAGAGGACTCCATATTGGAGCTGCGTATTCCAGTTGGGATCGTATTAAGGTTATATACAAGATTATAAACGTACGTACGAAACCATAAATACTATAGGCTTTTTTTAAGTACTCACAGATTTGCATTTCCCGTTTTAATAAATAAGCTATTCGCATAGAATTCTTCTTAATATTATTTTCATCGGCTTATTTTACAATAACATGAACTTTAGTGTAGTTAAGTAGTAGTGAACTGCAGTCAATCTCTATGAATGTTTTAAGCTGAACAAACAAGATACTTTAAATGAGAATCGTTCATTGAATGTTACAATTTATTTAATTCACATTAATTTATTTTATTACATGTATGAAGGTAAGAATGATGTCACATGGTCTTACACTTAAAATCTAGGTACCGCGAAGAATGACATCATTATATCCTTGTATTTATTTAATGACAATTTATTGTCTACATAATAAACGAGACCTCATCACCTCGGAAATCTAACGTTTCTTCAAAGCTGTTCTACGAGATCATTATTTTGGTCCTAAGTGGCGTTTAACTTTGGTTTTACTTATAACAAGAAGAAAGGTTTTCTGGCATATTTTAGATACTTCGAATTGTCGCACGTATTAAAGCTCTAAATAACAAGGGTAAAAGCTCCAACGATGCAAGAACAGTTGCTGAACTTGAGCATTTATGAAAGTATAATTCTGAAGACAACTTATACTTCTTCAAATCCCACCAGCTAAGTGCATTGGACAACTACCCCAATCACTGATTTCATAGCATGCGATTACAGAGCTTCTGAGCTGTTGACTTCGGAATGATAGGTATCATTCCAACAGTAGCTACGAAGCCATTCCCTAAACTATTTTACTATAAAGGTCCAACAGCTAATTCTATGACTTTGATAGACATATCATCGTTATCTTTTACAAAGCTATGCACCTCAAGTTCTAAACATTTCACACCACCTTTTACTCATTACTTCAGTTTACATCTTTTGTTTACCACATAAAAGTTTTCTTCACTTCCTTATCAATTTTTGTTTTCAAAAATATATCTTGTTTGGTCTTACTCATGGTGGCTGCGACCTTGAAGTGTGACCATGTGTTCTGGTACATAGTCTGCGTCATGTGTGATCATTGTTTTACTTAAATCTGGCCTTAAAGCTGTCTCACAGATTAGCGGCCGCTGGATTATAAAAGCCACTCAGCGATGTACACTTGTACAGTCAATCAAGATATGTGGTATTCACTGTGTGTGCGATGACAACGCTTCCTAGTGACCGCATTATTTCGGGACTTATAAGGTCTATCAATTCTTGGCAACTAGATATTTAGATAAACATTATCGGCTTGTTTTTCCTTAAAAAAATAATAAATCGTAAAAATGATCTTTATAAGGTTGTGGTGCTCATTAAACTTAACACATGTAGCTTCTGAGAATCCTGAGTTATTTTACATTGCGCTTTGATCAATTTGACTGGGTGTTCTCACCAGGGAATTCGCACATAATCTACTCTGGATTTTGTACTGTGCAGATTTCTAGCCCGTGGTCGTTCTTCTCCATAGAGATCTACGTTATGCAAAGAGCTAGCTGCAACTGCAACTTTTTCACTAACTGACACAGGTCACGGTGGAGCATACGGTGCAGGACTGCCCCGCTTGGGCCGAGCACCGCCGTGTCCTCACGACGGCGATAGGCGGAGACCTCTCGCGCCCGGCATTGGTCGAGGCCATGCTGCGGGGCGAGACGGAGTGGGAGGCGGTCGCCTCCTTCTGCGAAGCAGTCATGCTCGTGAAGGAGGAGGCGGGCCGCCTGAGGGAGAGGACAGCGTCCTCCCTCCACCCCAGCCGCAGTGGTAGACGCCCACGGCGTCGGACGTCGCAAGACTATCTCCGGCCACCGTAGGCGCGGGCATGCGGGCGGCGAGTAATGGGCGACTCGCTGTCCGACCATGGACCATGCCCGGGTAGACGGCGCGTTGTGTTCCACGCGCGCCTCAAAGAGTGTCAGCATAGAGACGGGGCCTGTAGAGGGCCAGAGCCTGCCGGGTCGCGGGACCAAGGGATTACCGTGACCCCGGTACGTAAAGGGCTAGTGAAGGACACCGTGGATTTTAGTCAGTACAAGTATGACAGTCCCTCCCGCCCTGCCCTGGCTGGGAGGACTCATTTGATGATTTTACCACGATAAAAATTATAGTTTAAAAAAACTAAAAAAACACGCTTTAATAGCAATCGAACTAAAAAGTAGAAAATAACTTTTAAGTATAAGAGAGTTTATGTTACTGCAACATAAAATCCAACAATCAATTATCATAATTAACTTAGAATAAGATTAATATAAATATTAAGATATTAACAAAAATTCAAATAAAGTGAAAAAGCGTGGGGTGCTTGATATCGAATGTAATGATCATTTTATTAGTTACTGTTTGCAATATCAAAATTATTATAAAATTTCATTGAGCACCCCACGCTTTTTCACTTTATTTGAATTTTTGTTAATATCTTAATATTTATATTAATCTTATTCTAAGTTAATTATGATAATTGATTGTTGGATTTTATGTTGCAGTAACATAAACTCTCTTATACTTAAAAGTTATTTTCTACTTTTTAGTTCGATTGCTATTAAAGCGTGTTTTTTTAGTTTTTTTAAACTATAATTTATTTTCTGAATTTTTAGTCTCAAGACGACAATAAAAGAAATAAAAAAATTAAAATACGCAAGCGCGGATGCGCGCGCACTATTTCGGTAGCAGTGACTAATTATAAAATTCGAAGATTGAGAACGGATGATCGCGCAGCAATCGTCAGCAGCGACCAATAAAGAAATTTGTCTTTTGAAAGTGGGAGAAGCCAGAGAGAGGAACAGGCCGTATGCAGCAGAGAGCCAATCGGCAGCAAAAGACAGAGAATGACATTTTCATCGGCGATATCATGCTCACTAATCTAAATATATTTTTTACTATCACTCCGCCGGCGACTTCGTCAGCGCGTGTTTCTAACTTCGAACCCGAAATATTATTGACGACAAACTGATTTTACAATGTTCTCCCGCTAGGGGTTGATTTTTGAAATATAGATAATTACGCATCCTTTATTCGATTGGGAAACTATTTATGCCAAGTTTTGGGTTTGTCGAAGCAAGCAGCCTTCACTTAAAACTTAATCACCCTTTTTCACCAACTTAGAGGGTGATTTTCGAAAGACCCAAAAACACATGTTTGATTATTTTTTATCGAATTTTTAAATACTGAGTTTAAAATTTATCGGTTAGCGCGTTATGATTTTCCCACACAAACTTTAACATCGTCTAGATTACCAAAGGAGGGTAACGAATAATTCCCATCTTTTTTATTTACTTTCACTCATATTCGTACCAAGTTTCAAGTTTATAAACCTAACGGATAAGATTTTACATACAAAGGTTTTTACCCCTTTTCACCCCCTTATAGGTAGATTTTCGCAAAATCCCTTCTGAGTGATCACCTACATAATGTATCGCACCTACCGTCCAAAATTCAGGTTCTACGTTAAGCCATTTTAGATCCTTCCCTTTAAACTTGAATACCCCTTTTCACTAACTTGAGGGGTGATTTTCGAAAAACCCAAAAACACGTGTTTAATTATTTTTGATCTAATTTATATATACTGAGTTTTAAATTCCTCAGTTAGCGCTTTATGATTTTCCCATACAAAATTTTAACATCGTCTAGGTTACCAATGGAGGGTAGTTTTAAAAAACTATTAATGTCCATCTTTTTTATTTACTTATACTCATATTCGTACTAAGTTTCAAGTGTATAAACCTAAGGAATAAGATTTTTCATACAAACATTTTCACCCCTTTTTCACCCCCTTAGAGGAGGATTTTAATATAAAATTTATGAGATTATTGTATTGTCATCGGCCCTTGACCCCTGTGCAAATTTTCAAGTTAATCAGACTGCTGGAAGTGGGTGAAAATGAAGTTAAAAGATTCCGTTACATACATACATACATACAGGTCAAGCTAATAAAAGCGTGTTAAAAAAATAAAAATAAAACTGACGCAGGTACTTTTTTTTTACAATTAAAAAGTTTTTGATTGAAACAAAAACTATTCGAGACAGATCTCTACAATACTCTATCTTATACAGGTATTGTACAACTAACAAGAGAAAACCGACCTCCTTTGGTAGTGATGTCAATCAAGGGTTAGGTTTCTCAGAAGCTAACTGTCCTAATGAGTGAGATGAATATTTCCATACCACACAGTTAGTTCGACTGTACTTACTGGAGCTATAAATAAAGTCTTAACTTTGACATAGTTAGCCGAGAACAGAATTTGTTTAGATTTATCGCTGATATTAGGTCATCAGTGCATTTATGAGATTTACGAGCTATGTTTATGTAATGTAGTCAGGATAAACACATTGGTATCTATGTAACGTCTATTTAATTAGATACTAACTATACTGAGTTATTGGTACACACGCCAGCACATCCAGCTACCACAATCTGTCAAAGTTCTTTATTATATATTCAACTTTATCACAAAATAAGAAGGTACACATTCAATTGGTAAAATTTGACAGATTATACAATGTGTGTACATACAATGCCTCGACATGTGGAGTTGCCATGTCCTAATTGGTAGCGCGTCTAGAGTCAAACGCGGGTTCGCAGCAAAATTTTTTCCGCGAAACAGTTTTACGATTTATTTATTATTATTAATTACACCGTTTATGCACCAGTAACAGTAATTAATTAATTAATCCAAAGAATTTTGTCAGATAGACAATGACTTTCACAAAAAAAGAAGATTTGGTGGAACGCGACGCAGGCGTTCATGCGTATTAATTAATATTTAAAACTACCTGTAGGCCATACAAATATTAATTTGTTCCGTTCGGGAATCGAGTTCAGCCACTTCACCAACTGTTTCGCTAACAGAACTCCACAAGGTTAATAAACTTCGGATTAACAGAAATACACAAAATACATAACATGTTGATACATTTATCTGAAAATTATGCATCTAAAAAAGGCTTTACGCGAATAAATAGATTAGGAACCGCCTTAAACATTTTGTTACGGAGGCGTTAAAATCAACAATAGCGTGTAGGCTCGACTAAATTAGTAGACAAATTATTTGACGGTATATGGATAGAACAGCCTGTGTTTGGAAATGTAATTGTCATTGAATTATATAGCCAACTTGATTGATGGATAGGATGTGGCTGTTTTAACGGTGGCGCTAAAATTTTGATTGGAGTACCATTTTTGGTGCGATATGGACTCATGCATTCATTGCTCTCTATTTAATTTAAAGGTTGTTTAAATTTAACATGGTGTTATTTCATTGACTTCGTGTAGGTACTAAGTTTTCAATGGAGTGACATTATTAGTATTCTGTCTTCTAACACCCAAACATCTTCACTTCCCAAAGAAAGATTTCGAATATTAGCCCATTTTGTTTTTTTTTTTCGTGGTAAAATCATCAAATGAGACCTCCCACCCAGGGCAGGGCGGGAGTTACTGTCAGACTTGTACTGACTAAAATCCACGGTGTCCTTCACTAGCCCTTTACGTACCGGGGTCACGGTAATTCGTAAGTCCCGCGACCAATATTAGCCCATACAATAATTTTAAGTATACTAGCGTTATAAAATGTTTACCAAAATATATAAATAGTTTGGTAAACAGTTTAATGAATGAGTGAATGAATTTAAAAAAAACAAAACATCATCATCACGCCTGAACCCCCGAATAGTAAGGCAGAGGTGTCTCGATAGTATGTTCATATTATCGTAGTTATGTTTAAACCCCATTTAATAGTGTCCCCAGACTGAGTGGCTGTATCATGGAAAAAACCCAGTAACACTTTGCATCAGGGAATCGACCCCCGGTACTCATGCTCAGCATTAATGCTCACGGCCTCTTTTTTCATTTTTTTCTTATTTTGGTAAAATCATCAAATGAGTCCTCCCACCCAGGGCAGAGCGGGAGACACTGTCAGACTCGAACTGACTAAAATCCACGGTGTCCTTCAATAGCCCTTTACGTTCCGGAGTCACGGTAATTCGTACAGTCTCTAGACCAAAGATGCAATTACTTAAGCTTTGACTTATAATTCTCAATTAACTAAAGGGTTCTCAGGGCTACCTATAGGATTTTCATATTCTTCTACGTTTCATCAAAATCTAATAGTCGAGAAGGACATTCACCTTCTGTAACATTGTGTTTATTTGTAACACATTACGCTACTTTGATAAAGCATTTTTTCAACTAACTCATGTTTAATTGTCTTAGTGAAAATGACACAAAAGTAATCTTGAATTTCGTTTCTAGTTGCCGCACGTACTAACAACAGACTTTATCAAACAAATAGTGTTTGGCGAATCCAGTCTTATTTGTGATTTTTTGTATTTTTTAAACAATTAGGTGACACACGGCCCACCTGATGGAAGACGGTCACCCCGTAGCGTATGAACGCCTGCAACACCAGAGGTATCGCCTGTAGTCCTTTTTTGTATCGTGGTAAAATCATCAAATGAGTCCTCCCACCCAGGGCAGGGTGGGAGGGACTGTCAAACTTCACTGACTATAATCCACGGTGTCCTTCAACATACGGGGGTCACGGTAATTCGTGAGTTCCGCGACCCCGGCAGGCTTTGGCCCTCTACAGGGGGCGTCACTGTGCTGACACTCCTTGAGGCGCGCGTGGAACACAACGCGCCGTCGACCCGGGCATGGTCCATGGTCGGACAGCGAGTCACCCATTACTCGCCGCCCGGTGGCCGGAGATCGTCTGCCGTTTGAAGAGCCATGTTGTAGCTCATTGAGAAAACCACGGAGGAAGTTCATTCCACAGCCTGATCCTTCTTGAGCCAAATTAGGATGTTCGCGACCATTTGGCTCTCAAGATTCATTTCTAGTAAATGAATTTATTTGTCATCATCATTGAAAGGTTTAAAGACTAATTATCTTGGTCCCTAGGAGTTTCCACCGCCTTATGTTGTTTAACCGTTCACGTTACCCAGTGTAGGTAGAGTCCATTACTTCCTTAACTATGATGTTTATTATTGTTTATTGTACGTTGCCCTCTATGAACTTTCATATTCTTATCATTTACCGTCATCTGCTAAGCCTTTTCCCAACTGTGCTGCGATCAGTTTCCAGTCTCACTGAATGCAATTCCTCAACCCCGTAAGTACTTACTGGGTAAATCAAAACCCATTTGTTGGAAATCGTTGTTATATTTGAAGCCACCTGTGATGACTGTCCCGAATTTACAAAAAGCTGCCGATGATGCTATCTGAAATACCCAGAAAAGCTTGGTAAGGAATGAAACGTCACCCATCAGTAGTTTGACCTCTAGGCAAGTACTGCTTAACCTTAACGATCGACCCCTGCAGCTCTTATTATCTAACAATCTATATAAATAAAATCCTGAAGATCTTCTGTAATTTTGTCAAGTGCATTCCACTCGGCATATTGAATGAAAAGCAACGTCATTGCGCGCACGCGCAGCACCCGTGCACCACCATATTCGTCTCCATTCGACACCAGCCAATGTTTACAATAAGCCACTGCCATAACACAAGAGATATTTGTTTAAGAGCAAGATAAAACGTACCAAACTAATACATTTGTTTTCAGACACTCATATTTCTACGGTTACGTACTAGATGAGGTATTCGCTCGTCATTTTATGGATTAACACGAGAATGGGAAGATAAGATTGCGAAATGTCTTGTTGCTATGTAAGAAAGTTAAAAAAACTTTGATTTTAATTTTAACTATAAGTAAATGAATTTTTGGTCAAAGGAGTTCAAATTTTTACCAACGCTTCGAGAACGAGTCATCAAACCTTGTGTAAGCTCCTACAGCGCTGTCCAATTATTTTAGGAATGAGGAGAATTTTTCTTTTCTATTCTATCATTATTTATTTTTAGCAACCTTGTTCCACCCGCTGCTGATGGTAGACCTCCCTCCCTCCTCCTGTGCTATAGTTTCCAGACAAACACAAGTATTAACCAGGTTTTCCTTCTTAACATTTTTTTTACTTGCTAATATAGTCAAATGAGTCTGACAGTCCCTCCCGTCCTGCCCAGGGTAGGAGCCCAGGGCAGAACGGCAGGGACTGTCAGACTTGTACTGACTAAATATCACGGTGTCCTTCAATAGCCCTTTATGTTCTGGGGCCACGGTTACTTAATAAAACAATCCCGCGACCCCAGAGACAGTCTCGAGACCCCGGGCTAGTCAATTCCTCTTCCAGTATGGAGAATTCTTAGAAAACTGATTTCTTCTGATTCAATTAAACAAGAAAGAACTGTTTGTACTATGAAAAGTAAACAGTATCACAAGACAGAAAACACTTGAACTGAAACAAAATAATGACAACATTATATCAGTCAAAATTATAATTATTATCAAACGTAAAACAAACAATGTCCCTCTGTTTGCTATACGCGAATACGTCCAAATTCCAGTCGTATGTAACTTGGACAGTTTGCGAATCACATTCCAGGCCAAGAATTAACAAATGACTCATCAGCTCTGATTAGGAGCTGTGGAGATTATACTTATGGGCTGCTATCTGATATTTGTCTTCAAATAATAAGTTTATGACAGTTACGTGAGCATTTTTACGCTTGCCGTTAATTCCGTAACAACAGAATCATATTTTTTCGGTACCTTCCAAGGTACAATAGGAGCACCTCGTACAAGGTCCAACACTCAAGCATAATCTACTGCTAGACTAGTCTTTGGCTCAAGTAAGACCACATCAGCCAATTCCTCCTTTTGCAACCAATATATCCCAACTATTTCCGAACGATTTTAGAATGTCGTCATTCTTTCATAAAATAATTGAATGCAGTTGTTAGGCAGAAAATAGGTACTATTCAACTGGTGCACTGTATTTACTTATATCTTTGTTTTTTCAGCTGGTAAGTACTTTAATGCATCGATAAGCTAAAAATACTTGCCGAATTAACTGAGTTACTTGAAATATCGGACACTTACTCATTCCCCAATTTACTATTAAAGACAGATGAAACAAATTCCCCATCATTCATCCATGTTCGGAACTACCGACCAACTTAGAAGGCTACTTACCCCAGATTGTTTGAATGCATCAGAGCGATCATTAACTAATTATAATTAGTGAGCACGTAACGCAGGTTGTTGTTATCTCGTGTTTGTGAACGCTATCTAATCTCTGTTTGCCGCAGCCTCCTTGCTAACCTGACCCAATTTCTGGACTTCGAATGTTTTCGAAGGCGTTGGAGGTATTTTCATGTGATTATAATTATGAGATTATTACTAGGTTTATTTTAGTTTTACTATCACGTTAAATATTTAGCTTACAATACTCCTAGTTCTCGGATACAGTACTCCCCTCTATGAGATGTTGTGGGACCAGATGCACCCAATACTGGTTGTTGGATTCCACAAGTCTTCGAATATTCCGCTTCTGGAGATTTTCTCAAGATGTATCATGATACATTTCCGATTTATGTTTCTACTTGCGGCACCACGGCGGTCCACACGGTCTGAACTGAATCTCGTATCGGACCAATTAGTTCAGCCAGGTTTCAGGCTAGCTAAAGTAGACACATCTTTCATGGGGTACTGCCTAAAATGTTACAATAAAATACCTCCTCACATAATAGAACTGAATGAAACAAAATTCAAATCATGTATAAAACGCACACTATGTAGGCAAGCATATTACAAGTTGGAGGATTATATTAATGATAAAAATGCTTGGCTCAATGCTGGTCCTGCTCCACAACAATAGGGGGAAAATTAATAATTAGGTAACACGCATAATTATTGAGGAAGCTGCAGAAGATTGTAAGACTATTATTACATTGTATCGATTCTATTTCTTAGTATTATATAATTTTATTGCACATGTGTGAGTACTATGTACTACTTATTAATTATTATTGACTCGATTTTGCCCTGGTGGTTGAGAGAATGTCATGCTCACTTAAATGTCTCGCTGATGGTGGCACGTGTGTCGGATCATTTAGCTCCCTCCAAAATGGTTGAGCTGAATGGTGCTGATACGTGTGTCATGTTCGTGAACGGGCGCTGTCAGTTGAGACTGGTCATCTCTTAGCTGCCACGGTTTATTTTAATTATTGATTATTTTGTTTCTGAATTGTTTTTTTTTTTGTATTTTACTGTGGGCACTTTTAACTTGCTACATCGTTCTCACATAATGTACCATCTAAAAATGAATGATGTAACAAAGGTTTTGTAATAATTTTGGCGATCTAAAAAGAGTGTCCATGGAGTTTCTTGCCCGTTCTTCTCCATAGAGATCTACTTCTTGGAACGGGCATCTACGGTACTTTCACAGTTTTTATGTCTTGTGACTGGGACTGTAGCACCATAATTTTGTAGTATTTAATTATATTTTTTATGTCTTTGACAATTCAAAAGTGCCTGTAACTGGTCTACTTGAAATAAATGCTTTTGATTTTGATTTTGTTTCTGACTGAAAAGACATAATTTTACTACACGTTGTTTCCAGGTGATTCGATGATTTTAAATCTTTAAGTCTACGGAAGTTTATCAGCAAATTCAGCTTTTATTCATAAAAAAATACAGTTTTAGATATATCTGCGAATCTAAGCAGAATTCGAAGTACCTAATTAATTCCGTAATTAATCCGAATTCACTTAAATGTCTTGAAGCAACTTACAATGTTCAAGATCCTGGGAATCCCATAGGCATACTGTATTGCGAAACCTCTAAAACGATATAAAACGGTACAAATTAATAGCGTCGGCCAATTTGCAGTTATCTCGGCAATACATTAACTTATTACGTTATCTACAACCTTGGCTGGTTTTTAACTATTGCTATGAGCGTTATCAAACATTTTATAACTATTAGCGGTTCATTTAAGACATTTGCGGAGATCTCTTCAAGAATATGAGACGGTATCAGTGGCCTTTTAATTATTATTGAAGGGTTTTCAAGTTCAACATCTTCAACGCCTTTTATAACGCCTACTTAGTCAAAGAATCAATTTCGCATCATCGAAGAATTCTATGATTAACATTACCAGTATTTCATCTGATGTTTTCCAACTTTAGCCCTATATTTGCAAGTTCCAATTAACCAAATCCCTATTTACTGATATTTTCACTAGTTAATTAACTATAAGGATTTATCACGTAGGACTGTAGGACTAAGGTACAAGACGTGGTATCTCTAAAATGGAGAGTAAGACACCTGGCAAAACGTACCTAGTGATGATAAATAGAGCAAAGTCCTAACAGGATGTTTTCTGAGAGATTTCAGGAGTTGCATTAGCAGACTATCGGCCAGAAGGGGAAGGGTGGGTGGATAGATGATAGGACGGGGGAATAAAGATTACGGAGGATCTAGGGAAGGTACACACGGACTAGGGAGCATGGTACAAAAGAAAGGAAGTATATATTCAGTGGGAAGAAGTCTTTTAATGATGATTTGGACTATTTCTAGGCTGCAACGATTAGGTTATGACATGAACATTATCGTCTACTAATGTTTCAAAGAAAACAAGACCTACCTTAGTCATTCTTGTTAAATAGTGATAGATTATCAAATAGAACAAAAGCTTAGCACTTACGTCACCTTACTTGAGCGTGTATGCAAATAAAATAGGTTATTGATCAGCCGTCAATAAAATAAATGTTATATCGATTTACCTTTTTTAATACAGTTAGCATTTTTCTTAAATTATGCTTCTTATCCTCGTGAACAAATAATACGCCTTAGCCTTCTTGAATCACTCTTTATTAGTGAAACCGCAGAAATATTCGTTCTGTGGTTTTCAAGTCTATCGTGAGCAGACTGACAGACAGACGCGGCGGACGACCCTGTTTTATATTACGTATTGATGATTTATTTGCTGCCTAGTTTTACTATGAGTAATTGCTACCATCTGGCAATGGTGGTAAGCACTGCTGCTTTGCATGCGGTCCCTACAATCGGACAAAGATTGCTTCACCAGGAATTCTCTGTAGTATACCGAAGTCTGAATTCGTGCCGTGTGCATTACAAAAAGCACTTTAAAACTGGAATAAATGTACATATCTTCAAACAAAACTAGCTAATTTCAACAGTCAAAGTGTAAGTCAGTCGTAAAGCAAAATCAAACAGTTCAAATCGTGACTTTCGGCCCCAAATTAACAGTGTCAAGAGCTCACGCCCAAGACTGGGCAAAGATAGGGAAAAATAGCGTGAATTATTTCTGTTTCAGTAGCTTATATCAACATATCAAGAAACTAGATTGCTCAACGATGTAATAGCAAATCTGCAAACAGTAGGGCGCGTTATGTAATGTAAAGTAAAACAGTACGGTCGGCACTCGTAGTTCTGTCAGATAATATTTGTTTTATGTTAAACACGATGCGAGTATCTCGTACTAGGTACCTAGAATATGTGAGGAGCACTGCGTGACATCATACTCTGAAGCAGACTTCGGTTCGTCGCCGGATAAATAAACAAAACAGCGAAATATTAATTACTGCTCGGAATATTCAGAAACGATTAAAAGTTTCAGGGTTATCCAAGAATTCTTGAACACTAGCCGCTGCCAGTGGCTTCGCCCGCGTGTTTCTTGACATTTATCCTTTGGGAACTATTGTATTCTATGTGTTATTCCAGATTATAAACCTATAACAGAGCCAAATTTCACCAACATCCGTTATGCCGTTCTGACGTGATCGAGTAACATACATCATCCATCCTAACTTTCGTATCATTCCTTAAATTCCTTCGCTGTGTAGTTTTTATCTTGCAAATATGTACCTATGACATTTTATGAAAGACTTAAAATTTCAGTTTAGCTACACATGCCTCTGTAGTACCATTAGATAGAATTTTAGCAAACGCAAATTCTAAGACTGTTTGTCTACCTACTTATGTGAATTTAAAATATTTGTAAACGCACCCCAGGCCTGTATACAGGAGAAATTTAATAGAGAGGGACCGTTTTAAAAAAAAACTTTATAAGACAGATTCAAAAATAAGCTGTGGTACACCCGAAATTCCTTTCAAGCATACTTAGTTCGAAGCCTGTGAATCCTCAAGATTTGGCAGAAAATGTACATGTAGAGAGAGATAGATTACTCTATGTGACCATACTATCTAGCCAGTTGGTGCAAAATGTTTCTAGAATTTCACAATAAGACATACTTAGGTAATCCTGAAAATAATGAAACTGTAATAAATACGTTATACAAGACTTGCTTATCACCGATGCACACCACCCGAGATAACTCACACAATTGGTATGCGACCTCATACTGTGTTTGCGCTGTTATGCACCGAACATTGTGCAAATATTTTCGCATTTTTTGGCCCACATTACGTTTGCAAACACTGCCACTGTGCAATATGGTGGAGGCAAGCTATATCTCTGTTTGTTCCTTCTTGTCATTAATTAGGTGGATCGTTTTTTGACAGATAAAGTCTACTTTAGTCTAGTCTTTTCTATTCAAAATTGTGATTGCATTTCACTAAGAACAAGGCAGGTGAGAGTTTTTTTTGTGGGAATATCATCAAACCACCAACACACTCTGGTTGGAAAGGACTGTCAGACTCAAGATTGACTAGAAAATATCCTGATCCTTCAATTTCATTTCAATTCAATCCCTTTGCGTTCCAGAGTCGCGGTAACACTTTCGGTAGCAACGTGTTGGAAAACCATTGGCGTAGTTTCTAGAAAAACTTGAAACAGCTAGTGCTCTCTTTTCAAATCAGTTATTGTTTTGAACAATTACAAAATAAATATACTGGCAACTGATTTCAGGATAAATACATGTTCTGTTTTGAAAAATAATGTAAAAAGTTCCGTTAATTTCGAAATAATAAAGTGAAAATAGTGGGCCTTTTCTTGCCAAGGTAGCAAAATAGGAAAAATAATCTAAGTTAACCAAACACCATAGTAAAAAAAAAACCTGCTCGTTATTTTTAACTATCAGCTTAACCTGGTCACGTCTGGTTTCCAGGTCAGTTGCGCCACGTTGGGCCACGCGGCGCCACTATCTGCCACTGATAAATTGACGTTATACTTCATTCAATCTCTGATTATGCTCCCAAATCTTCCAGTTTGTTTGCCTTATCATAGGAACAGCCTTTAGACCTTAATTAGGGCTATTTGTCTAATTTTGTATAGAGAGTGTAAGCTGAAAATAATCTTTGGAGTCACGAATAAAGCTTCAGGCACCTCAGCAGATATACAACCAATGCCTTGAATATCTTTGCTTCGCTTCCAATGAGAAATAAATGAAGGGTCAGCTTATTCAGGCACTGACGAGTGAAGTTGTCTGAGTACACTGCCGTCTACTTAGTACTAGGTGGGGATGCCCAGTGGTATAGGCAATAGGCTCATCACTTTGTGTAATTTATTTCATCAGCACTGCACTGCTCTCAAAACGGTGAAGGAAAACATTGTGAGCAAACCGGCCTATCTCCTAGAACCAAAAATTCGAAGGCATGAGACATCTACCAACCCACACTGGGCCCACATGGTGCATTATGGCCGACTATCTCTCATAAAAAGGAGGCCTGTATCCAAAAGGTGGAAACATTATAGGCTGATGACGATGATAACTTAACCAGAGTGACTTTATAAAAGCAAAACATGAGGAAAGAAACATAAGCATAATTTAACCTGACACTAAAGATTGCAACATAATGCCAGCCACGTGCCCCATAACTTAGAGCCATCGCCCGATGACAGGCTACAAAAACTAGTGGCAGTAACAATCTCGCTAGTTAACATTGTATGCAGTGCAATAATGAAGATTGGCTGCCATCACGACCATCGGACACTCGCCCCCGCGGAAATGTTGATGCACCTGGAGACTAGTGTTCACATGCGGAGGGACCTGTTTTCAATAAGTCACAATTTTCCATAGAAACAGTGATTATTAATTAATTTTAAGAACAACAATAGTACAAACATTAGACATTTATATAATAAAAGTACATGGGTTATGGTTTATATGCTTATATCTACTACAGTAAAAAAAGGTGTACCACTTCTTATCAGTGTTTGCAGTCAATTAAGACAACAAAATATGATCCTAATCCGGGGTATTCATTCTAATTCTAGTTACATTTTATGATAGGTAACGTAAAAGTGTAGATCTTGGTTGTAGACTCTCCCGCTTTCAGACATTTTCAACATGCGGAAAGCAATTGGCCAGCACAGGACAAAAATACAATGAAAATGTCGAATTTTCGACAATGCTAATGATACTCTATAATCAGCCTACCTGCGTAGTCTATACATATAATAAATCTGTAGAAGGGTCAATTCTGTACATTGAAAATATTGAAAAAATAAATAGCGGGGGGTGTTGCTGGATCGATACCAAACCCAAATATATGATTAAAAAATTTTTTGTCTGTCTGTCTGTCTGTTTGTACAGGCATCACGTGGAAACTAACGGTTCGATTTCGATGAAACTTGGTATAATTATTCCTTATTATCCTGGGCATAACATAGGATACTTTTTATCCTGAAAAAATACGTAGAAAAAAAATCTTATTTTTCAGTTTTATTCATAGACGTTGTTCTGTAGAACCGCGAACACACGTTGCATTACCCGCAGTGGATTCAGCGCCGTAATATTTATAAGATGACATTGTCAGAGTTACTCAAAATGGGGAAATAAACCATCCACGCGAAGACCGACATCCGCGCGGACGGAGTCGCGGGCGGAAGCTAGTACTTAATAAATATCTTGCAAAAGTTCCAGGTAAGGTAGAATTTCTTCAGAAGTGAGTAAAATGTTCCAACAGTGTCCTGTCCCTACATTTCCTTTTCAAGTGGCAGCCCTACTGACGACGGAGCGTAACTTATCAGCCTGATGCTCTACTAATTTTACAATTTACCATGCTCCACAATTTGCTATACTTACACCTACGTCAGGATAAAAATATGTGATGGTTATGTCACTTGATATCTACTCGTCTTGGAAGCACTTAATGGAGTCCTTGAGGTATTCGCAATGGAGAAAAAAGAAATCATAGGTACCTAGAACTATGATAAATGGGTAAGTTTTGATATGATCACGAAAGATCTGTCGTTACCGAACAGACAAGTAAGGAATGTACTTTTTTTTATTGGCTGCTTCAAAAAACAACATTGGTAGTTGAGCTGGATGTCGATGAAATTCGTTGTCTTGGGCTTGAAAAATCACGAAACATCAACACATACTTGAACACATTCTATTTATTGCTCATAATAATTACTCAGGCGCTTGTTCTGAAAATTATTAATGTGTTATTCTCGTTATTCTGAGTTTCTAACATTGGCCTAGTACAGGCTGGTGGCTGATGACATAATGTCTAATGTAGGATAGGTAACTAGAAATATTAATATCAAGTTAATTTCAAACGAAATGGCGATAATCCTGTGGTTTGAGTCACGGCTAGAAACCACGACAAAAACTAACCATTATTATGAATTTGCTTGCATATCATAAGTTTATAACAATGTACAATATAAACAATGTGAAACCACATTATAATTTTATTTATTACAATGTGATAATTAATATAAGAATCATATTAATTTATTCATCGGAGAAAATATAGCCAAGTTAACTTACCTTCTTGTAATTAATAAACATTATGCTGCTAAACATAATGACTGCTCCACACATTAAAGGCATATTGGATTACTCATTGGAAGATTCTCCGACCTACTTTACAACTCTTCACGAATCAAAACAAATAAATCAAATAATTGGAGTGCACACAGTCTTGACTCGACTGGCCCAGTTACTGTGCACTTTGCCCATCCTAGACCTCAATAGGTGATACCTGACTATCCGATCAACGCTAATGATGATGGAGCAGGCCTGCAACTGGGATAATCTAGACGCCCACCACTTTGTCATAGTTAGTTTTATAAATACTTAATGTACCTGTTTTTGGCAACTTAATTAATTCAACGGTCAAACTCAAAAAGTATTAAGGTATTTTTTAGTTGGTTAAATAATCAATTGAGTCTTCTCGCTCTGGGTGGATCGGAAGGGGCTGTCCGTGTCTTATAAGCCGTTGTTGTCCCAATGCTGGGCAAAAGGCCTGCCCCATATCCTTCGAAGTGCTCTTTTCTAGTGAAACTTCGGACCAGCCATCAAGGTGCAAGTCTAGATCATTCCGCCTCTTTTTGGGCCGGCCTCACGTCGTTCATGCTCAGACAGCCTGGGCAATTTTTTTCCCAGGCGACTATTATGCATGCGGATTACGTGACTATTACATCAGACACTTACTGACTAAAATAAATCCTGTTCCTTCAGTAGCCCTAAATAGTATGCATGAGATGTCCATCAAAATTGGGCACGTTTTATTATAAGAATTTCCCAGTAACAGCTTAGGGCCTGGAGTCTACGCGGTTGATGTAAATTGGCTCGCTACATAACATTTGAAGGGATCAAAAGACTTGCTCGAAAGTTGTAAATTGCCATGGGGCCAATAAAGAAAGAAAGAGTTTACCTCCGATTTTCAGAAAAATCTGAGTCGTCCCGTGTACATTAAAGACGCCTTTATTTAATCCCCGAATTAGGACAGAAACACTTTCAGGTGAAACTACGTTTTCTTCTACATTTTAGCATCAATTTCAATAGTTTCGATAAGTTATATGGTCGAAGGTCGTTATGGAAAGGCTGGCGTTTATTCGTGACGTTTCCTCAGAATTTTCCGACCTTAACGCATCCTACGGCTAAAGCAGACGGGACAAATCATGATCAAAACATACTTCTACCTGACAACGTTTCAAGGTTTCACACCAACACTGCATTCCTGAGCCAATTACAGAGAAGCATATGCCCCACACGGCTCGGTTGCGATTATTCCGCAAGTTCCACAAATAACGCAACGGTGTGGGAACGCGCTATCTTGATTGGACCAATCAGCTGCTGATCTCAGATAAATGTATCAATCAGTCCGAACACGCAGAGGATGAGGCTGACGTCATGGCACTCTTGGAAGAATGTACCTTGTGCACATGCAGATCATTTTAAATCGTGTATAATGATACACGATGGACTAAGGACATCTCTAAGAGCTTTAAGATTATCTTAAATTGACGATAGAAAGAAAGAAGGAAAGTGTTTTTTTTTTACATATAAAAACCGGCCAAGAGCGAGTCGAACTCGCACTTGGCCGGTTAAAAAAAAAATGTCTGCGTATAGGAAAGCCTCTTAAATATTTATTTTAGTAATAGGGTCCCGTTTTACCCTTCGGATACGAAGCCCTAAAAATGAGTGATTACCTCAGAATCGCGAACGTAAAATTGAAATGCACCAACAAAACGTTTACTTAGATGGCATCTTGTTCGATGATCTCGAACACTACACGTCGTGATTGAAATGAGTGACAATGGTCACAATCATCGCTTGGGTTTATTAAAAGAGGCCGTCTTTTATTAAAGAAAACAAATTAGATAGTTAAGAAAATATGTATTTCACATACTTGTAGTAAATCTATTTGATAGCAAATAAATTATGGAGTTTGGTTCGATTGAAGCTTAATTGGCTACACATCACAGAAAACTTATACTTATTAAAACTTATGCTTATATCAGAGGCCTTGCCACAAGTTTTCCGTATTTAGTCGTACAGCCTAATTGAAGTATTATAACATTAAGTGTATTGAAAATGAAAAAGCTCCTCTTCAACTTCAGTCTCCGTTTACTTTACGGCACAAAAACGTGAAACTCAGTAGGCCCAAAGAGTCCGTCTTCATATCAAAACAACATCAGAAGAAATTTAACAGTTAGGTACAGACGCCATCACATCAACTTACCTCAATCTGTCAAATTTCTTTAATAGATTTTCAACCTTATCACAATAGTGGAAGGTTAATGTTCTATCCGTAAAATTTGACAGATTTAGGTAGGTTGGCCTGCTGGCGTCTGTACCATAATGATACAAAATTCCAGCATTTTCAAACCTATCTCCTATTATACAGAATGTAGATGGCGGGGTGGAAGGGACCAAGCTTTGTTATCCTGTTCCATCCATGCGGAGTCGATGAAACAAGTTTTCCCATCTACCCCATTGACGGGGCAGGCAGCGGGGTGGATGAAACCATGCAACCTGTAAGTTCTTTTATCTACTATCATGCTATTAATCCTCTATAAAAGAACCTATAACAATTAGCTTATTGCCAACATTAAAACACTCAATGATATAATGATCATTATATCATCCAAACGCGTGTTATAATGAATTTCAAAAAAAGAACATTCTCATGCAATGACATTTTCACCACCAGATCGCTAAAATTTTGAAAAAAGAACAACTCGTCTTATCGTGTTATATCCCGCCATTCTTTCACTCGAATATGGTATGCGATGCGAATATGGTATGTTATGAGAATCTTTTATAGAGGATTCACAGCATGATTGTAGATAAAGTCTTGTATGCAACCGTTATAATTAGGTATTAAAACACTCATGTGATACTATTATCACACTCGGCTACGCCTCGTGTGATAAACCCACATTCGTGTTTTAATACCCCTGATTATACAACTGTTGCATAAATAACTATTACTGAATGATTACGTAAAAGTATAAGCTGAACAGAGTTTTAAAGCTTTTTTTTGAAAGAGAAATTCGATAACCGAATTTGAACTTCGACGATCTGATTCGGTATACACCATAAGCACTTATCATCTTGGTCGCAGGACTCACTAATTACCGTGACCCCGTAACATAAAGGGCTATTGAAGGACACCGTGGATTTTAGTCAGTACGAGTCTGACAGTCCCTCCCGCTCTGTCCCCGAGTGGGAGGACTCATTTGATGATTTCACCATGATAAAAAAAAGCACTTATCAACCGGGCCATCGCCATCCTTACGGTCAGACACATCTGCGGAACGTATCGCGCCGAATGTTCAGTTGAAAACGCTCGCAGAGTTTTTCAAGTTCCCTATATGATACATCAGAACGCGACGTAATTTCGGCTGATGTGTTATGGGAAACCCAATCGAAAATTAAATTTTCTCTTTCCATTAATAACGTCTTAAGATGAGGTCATTCGAATATAAAAAAAAACAGTATTTGTTTAAACTTAAATCAGATACGTTGTATAATAAAGTTGTCAGGCATAAACTTTACGTCACATTAATGCGACGTTCACGCGGCGTATTTACACGACTACAATGTAAACTCTAGAGGTAGTTACAAATCATTAAAATAGAATCTTTAACGTCTATGAAACACTTATTCAATCATTTTTTATGCAGTCTCTTTTCAATTGGCCAAACCCTTTAAGCTCTAAAAAAAATTCAGCATTTTTAGGTCGGAACCTACACATACTCCTGGTCTTTAGAACAGGACAATTACATAAAGACGTTCTTCTCAAGACTTTAAACCTGGACCCAGTCTACAAGTTTCGCCGCAATACTTTAAGATCCGGCTTATGGTCTTAAGACTGGAGACGCATGAAATGTAAATTATCTGTACAATTAAGTGGTTTTTTAATTACAAATCTTAAATCTAATCTTCATATGCAAAGAACATACATTCAGAATGTTTATCTGTGCAATTTTATTTCTAAGCAAGTTTTTTCATTAGGTTGTAAAATCTTCATGGGGGTCTTTCGCCCTCCCTGGAGTGGAAGGAACTGTCATACTTGACTAACTAAAAATCTGCGTATTCCTTCAGTTGCCCTTTGCATTTCAGGGCAGCGGCGCACTCTTAAGATAGTCCCGCGACTGCAAAATGCGTCATTGGCGTCAGTGGCGCATTCAAGGTAGCGAGTGTCACGTGTCACCCACCCCACCCCAGCCGGGTGCCACTATTTTTTTAGTAACAATAAAAGGTACGTGTTTATTAAAATATCTTCTATAAAATAATGTATCTTAACTACTATCACTCATGCAATAATAGCAGCCTTTTAACGTTCAAATCTTAATTAAACATTAAGTACATATTACTGAAATTCACTCTAGTCTTTAGACTGAATTAGGAAGATCTTTTCATACACTTGTTTGTCCATAGGAATTACTAAAAACTATCACTACTTTCCACTTCACGTACCACACCTTAATCTTATCTTCACAAATGGCATTTAAAATGTCAGTTATGTATCCTATATATTATCATCAACAACCTTATGACGATTTTTACAAAATCGAATATTTAATTTTAATCCTTATTCCTAAATAATTATGATTCAAATGAACCAAAGCATCGGTTTTTACAGTTCCATCTATACTGCGTACACAGAGGTAATTGATTAAGTCTATATCAATGATTGGCTCCACCTTGTTTGTATTGCTTTGGACATTTTGCAACACGATTTTTTGGATGTGCTAGCTCCTTGTCCCACTTCTGATATTTGACAGAGGGTTCGTCGGGTTAACTCGTCGCTTGAACCACCTCTGACGTGTTTACAGACACTTTTTTTTTATTCACCCGCACCTTTTTCACTTCTGAAATTTTGTCAGTCGATTTATTGGGTTTAGTAGGCCCTCGTTCCAATTCCGAAATGTTGACAGATTCATCAGATTTACCCGGCCATTGCTCGACTTCTGATATTTTGACTGACGTTATATCGTATTTACCCGCACTTTGATCCGCTGGAGACATTTTGACAGACTATTTATCGGACTTACCCGCCTCTAGCTCCTTCTCTACCTTTCGGAGAAACATTTAATTGAATTCCCTCTCCGAATCTAAACGCCGCTGTCATTGAGGCTTTAGTAAATTCAGTGCGTTACCTCGATAAGAGTAGGCTTTGAATTCTCCAATCTTTTGCCCATCTATGTATAGGTATTGTCTGAAACAGATGTCACAGAAGAAAGCAGGGTCGAAGGGAACTCGACTGCAACCTACTACGATCCATTTCGCGGGGAATTCGGCACAAGTCGTGCAGTATACTGTTTGGTTCTGAGCTACGGCAGTGGAGCATGGGTAGTTGTAGAGGCGTAGGGGATCCCTGGGGTTTAAGAGGCGAATTTCGGAGAATAGGAACACATGTTCGCAGTGGCCTTGATGAACGTACACCTGGTGGGAGAAAATACGTGTTTAATCATTAGAGCATTTGAAAATATCCTAAAATATGGAGTGTTTATGAGAATGTACAATGTTACAATCCTACAATCCCATTTACTAGTCTAGCACATCTTAAAGGACGATGCTGTCTACTCATAGACTGGAGACAAAAATATCTAACTTATTCTTAACCTCCCACATGTTCACTACACTAGTTCCATATCTAGGCTGGAAACCCCAACTTTTCAGCTCACCACTATCATCAACCTGACTATACAGTCATCATAGGGTCACGTCTCGCCCAATTACAAATAGATTCCCTTTACTTAAGTCTTCTTAACCCCTCCCGTACTACAAGCATGATGTTCAACCTACACCTACCTCAGGATACCCCAGCTTCAGCGTGAGTTCCTCCAACCGGACAGCACACATGTCCTTCTTCGGGAACACTCCGATCTCCTTCTTGCGCGCCCACTCGCGGATGGGCGCGCTGTAGTCCACACACCCCTCCCGCGTGTCCACGTAGAACACGTTGTTGATGAACAGGAAGCCCGACGGGAACACATCCTGGAGAGTTTAAAGGCGAGTCAATATTTTGTAACTAGATAATAAATAGATCACTAAAGCATGACGGTACGGCTGGTGCAGTGTCACAGGTTCGATTCTCGCGTGGAACAAATATTTGTATGATCTACAAGCAGTTCTTTTAATGCACCCACGATACAGGAGAAATACTGTTTTTTTTTAGCATAGTAAAATCCTCCTCCTTAGTCCTAACACCCAGGGCAGAGCGGGAGGGATTGTCAAACTCGTACTGACTAAAATCCACGGTGTCCTTCAATAGCCCTTTACGTTCCGGGGTCACGGTACTTCGTACAGAGAAATACTTAGGGTAAAGTTTTAAAAATAATTTTAAAAAAAACATTCAAGTTGCTGTGAGACCTGCCGGGGTCGCGGGACTCACAAATTACCGTAACCCCGGTACATAAAGGGCTATTAAAGGACACCGTGGATTTTAGTCAGTACAAGTCTGACAGGACTCATTTGATGATATTACAACGAAAAAAAAAAAGCTGCTGTGAGAAGAAACTCAAAAGTCACACAGCATCTTCCTCAAAAATACTACTTTATTACTTCACCTACCTTAGCCTTAGTACTGGGCAGCAAATCGGGATGGTTAGACACGTCGACTCGCATGTCGAAGTCGTTGTGGCACACGAAACGATCGCGCAAGTCCGACAGCTTGTTGCGACCCGTCAGCATTATATCGCAGCAGAATACTGAGTGGCGGGTGCGAGTCTGGAGAATGACAGATAAATAAATAAATATTCCACAACTATCACACAACGCCATCTAGTCCCAAGCTAAGCAGAGCTTGTGTTATGGGTACTAGACAACTAATAAACATACTTATATATTTCTAAATACATACATATTATAGATAAATTACATCCAGATAGGACTGATACAAGGTTTCATTAGCTGGAGAAAAGTTTCTTTTTCTAGCGTGCATCAAGCAAATTTATAAATGCCGAATTTGCCCCCAGATGCTAGCGCCCGGGACACGTGGCCCGCCATCCCTCCCCTGGATCCGGTCCATCACCAGGACCAGATCCAGGGGAGGGATGTTTAGCGTTTTAAAACTTAATTTTTAGTATTGAGACTAAAAACAACAGCCGCCTGGTGAACCTTCAAGATGAAGACGCGCTTGCCGAGGTTAATCTATGGATGGGTGACCATCGCGAGAAAATTGTATTCGGCCCAAGGCAAAATTTCAAGTTATTCAAACTTCTGGAAAATAAAGTTCAAATTACCCATTACAAACATAGACATATCCATATATAACTAGTTGCAGATCAAGCTATTAAAAAGGCTATCAACCACACCAACAAAGGCTACTTTACTCACAAATCTATCCTTGGACTGACTGTAAATATATGGTCTGTAGACCCTCACTCGGTACAATATATCTCTGCCTGGCTCCAGATCCACGTCAGGATTTTCCTCAGTAGGCTTCAGAGGTGGCATTTGATATTCCTGCAAGTATTCCACAATCCAATACATTATTAATAGTAAATATAAGTCCAGGAAATGTACAGATAGTCAGTTATGTCAACTTTAATTTGCTTTACAAATGATTGTGAACAGAAGAAATACCTTGAACAATTATTGAGTGTTAATATTTAATGTTTGATAGTACTGCCCTGAATGAATCTGCCAAAGAATGCAGTAATCGACATTTTTGAGATTTTCATTTTTTTCCAGAAATGGCATCCCAAGAGGTTCATGTACATGAAAAAAATATATTTTCATAAAAAAATTCACTCTAAGTATGTTTTTTATGTAATGATTTTCGCCGTCAGATGATATGAAATATGTTTTTTGCGTTTATCTCGTAACCGCCATTTTGCGATTACTGCATTCTTAGTTATGACGGCAGAGTACTCGAAATGAAATCAGAATTCAAAGGTATTGAAATCTTATCTGAAATCGAATTGGCTTTAGTTAAGAAAAAAATATTTGTATTTCCACAAAAGACTTTGAGCATCTTACCACTTGTGTAAATGGTAGGGTCCGAACTCCTCTGTACTTCAGCTTCTTAGTAAAATGCCCTTTGGTGTCCTTCTCTATACGCTGCTGGTTCTTTTTGAGGATACAGAGGTCTGGTTTAGCACTATTATCCGGAGAATCAAGGTTATCTACAGTTTTTCCATTTATGACTCCCATGACTGGGACGTTGGTCTCCATCACCATTTCATTTCCTGATTTTAATTGTTCTGGACTGAAATTAATACATTGTTTATGAAGATTTGCTTTCTGGACTAAAATTATTTGCTTGACATATAAAAATAAATTCATAAGTAATCTAGCTCACCTGCAATACTCCTCTAGCTGTTGAAATTCATAATCAGTCAAGCCACAACCAACAAACTCTCTAATTTTACTTGAAAAGTATTCTTTTAAGTTATTACTGTCCTGAGGTTTCCCATGTATGGGTAGGTAATCAAAAACCTTTGGCAAATTCTTTGTTATTATTGGCGCTGTTACCAAAGTGCCTTTAGCTTTGTACATTTGAGGCCCAGAGTCTTCAGTAAACAGCTGAACCTTAGCTCGCTGGACAATGGCTGGCATTATTCCTTCATCTACAGATGTTGTAAGTTGTCTTGGCTCACAATCCATGTCTGTTTCTTCAGGTAGCCCATTATCTTGTATTGTTTCATCAATTTTTGAAGATTCAGCTATGTGAATAACTTGCGACTCAATGGAGTCATTTGAATCATGCTTTTCATTTTTTGATCTTTCTTGGACTGCTTCATCAACATTTGTAATATCAGCTATGAGGTTTTTTTGTGGTTCAATGCCGTTATTTGAATCATTAACTTCAATTGTGGATTTTTCTTGATCATCAAGTATGTGAAGGTTGTATATATTAGTAGCATTTGAAATATTAATTTCATTTGTTGGTACATCCATATTAACATCCAAAACCTCATTTGATAAAATGTCTGGAACAACATCTTCAACTAGTATAGTCTTATCAGGCTTCACATCATCATCCTCATCATCATCACATGGCATGATTTCAACAATTACTTCATGCATGACATATTTATTTTTAGTCTCTTCATCTTCACCTGCAAGTATTTAAATGAAATAAAAATTAATGTAGGTAGATATAAAATGGAAATATCGTTTAGAAAGATCCTACAGAGAGCTAGGACCGTTACTTGATAAATAAATATAAAAAAATCATAGATAAATATCAGAAAAGCTAACATTCCATAAGTCATGCATCTACTGATGCACGTTGATGGTACGAAAAAAAATACCTTTTGCCTCCGACCCCAACTCATCGTTTTCATGGGCAATTAATATTATACCTTTTAGTACCTCCCCATTCCCCTCATCAATGTTTTCGCTTTTCAAAGCCTCCGGTAAATCTTCCGCAGACATTTTGATTTCAGAATTCACATGACTCCTCAAAAATAATTGGGGCTGCTGATCCACACAAAATTATTCCTGAAATCCGTACTGATATTCTTGATTCTTTATTTTTATCAAATCAACACAAAACAAGCGTGACAAAAATACAGACATGACATTGACAGTGACAGCCCGACCGCTGACACTTTTTTTGTGTTGTTTCTGGCATGGCTTCAAGGCTTTTATGCCAACAGCTATCATAAACAAAGTCGCGTTTCCAAAGCTGGGAGCAAACTATCGTACGCGTCTGTCGGGCGCGGCTGAGAGATGTGGCTAATTGATATGTAGCTAGTACATTTAATACTACACTGTGTAAACTATCGATCGTAAGCCGCAGACGTGACCTTAGGTGTCTACTAATTGAACTAATCGGCCGGCTGAATATTTGTGTGTACTGTACTCACTGTTAAGCCTACTGTACTCACTGTTAAGAACTACTGTACTCACTGTTAAGCCACGCTCTCAGCCGCGACTAACGGACGCGTCCAATAATTTATTCTCAACTTTATACAAGTTACTTGTTTGTTTACAAGTAATGTTAGTGCTTCTAATTTGGTTATCGTATTGTTTAAAGTTTTTGTTAGTCTAAGGGCCAGTTTCACCGGTTACGTATAAAGTCTCTGATAGCCTATTAGGAACTAATCTGCCAGATAAACTACAACTTTTGGTTTCACAGGTGTCGGATAGCGATATCTGGTAGATAAAGTATTGGTTAAGTTATCAGCTGGATCAAGTGGCTGTTAAGGAAGTTATCATCTACATTATAGTACATTTCAAGTGGAGAAACTTTGTTATTGCATTTTAGGCGGTCATCTACTAGGTAACCGTGACCCCAGAACGTATAGGGCTATTGAAGGAACACCCTGGATTTCAGTCAGTACGAGTCTGAACAATTCCTCCAGTCCCGCCCCGGGCATAACGCGGCCCCCCTCTAGAGGGCCAAAGCTTGCCGCGGGACTTACCGAATTACCGTGACCCTGGAACGCAAAGGGCTATTGAACGACACCGTGGATTTTAGTCAGTACGAGTCTGGGGGATTCCCCAATTTTTTTTTTTAAGTGTACACAAAAATAAAAGCAACTCCAAAAACACGTTCAAAATCATAGTAGATATACAAAATGTCATACAAGCAAATCCACAATAAAAATAAGACGAGACTTATGTAAAATCGAATTTTACTCACTAAAAAGGTAAAAATATAAAAACTAAACTTTAATGATAAACTTTCACAGTTCGAAACAAACAAACTCTGTCAAAGACAAAACGTTTCATTTCTATAAGCACATTTCGAATTAAAACATGTCGTTAATCATAGGCATCTTACTAATTACAGTCTATAATGTTAAAATAATATCACAAAATGTTAAAAAAGTTGAAAAATTATTTCATTGATTAAGTTTTTAAAATTGTTTTCAAATGAAAATATTTAACGTAGTAGTATCGAAACGCAAAAAAGCGACGTTGCCGTTCCGCTTGTTATTAAGTGGCCAGCAAGTGGCCGGTAACTATCTGCCAGATAAATTATCAGGAAGTTTGACGGTGAAACAGAAAAAAGTTACAACCAGCCTCTAAGTGGTAGATAATATTAACTATCAGATAACTAACCGACACTTTATCAGTAACCGGTGAAACTGGCCCTAAGTTTAGTTTAAGGTCTTATCTGACGCATTAGGGTAAACCCTTTAATGATAGAATAAGTTTTGATAAGTAAATAAATAAAATAATAAATAAGTTACTTGTTTACAAGTTGCAAATTGTATGCAACTTGAACAAACCTACGTACAAATTACAAGTAAGTAGATAGTTTTAATTTGTCTGTTTTATACAATTCCAGCAACTTGTAAACAAAAGTGCTTGCCTAAAGGAAACGCGTCTTAAGACCCTGTTCGGTGGACGTTATAAAAGAAACTGTGTGGAAATATTCCATAAACAATTTATTAATAAATTTATTAATAGCAATGAGAAAATAAGAGAAACTGTAAACACCCATTCCCACGAGCGCTTTTTTTAAGGGCGTTAAAAAGGGCCGAGATAGAACAAAATTCCCATGTGCCCGCTTTTTGCAAACTGATATATGGTGTTTTTTGGTTTCGCGAGTCCCACCTTGCAGTTGGCTGTGCTCAGTTCTTCGAGCATAGTCTGTAGCTTTAGAGCTGTGGGGGCAAAAAGAAATATGTTGCAGGCAAAACGGAGGTTTGGAAGCCTCTTATTGCCGACTGAATATCTCCTCTAGAGTACTAGTAAAGAGCTTTGGAGAGAGCAGCTCGCCATTTTATGGATCCATATTTGATATTTTATAAACCAAACGAATTGTAAATTATTATAAATATGACACAGATTGTACAGTTCGAAATAATTCTTACGTAAACCGGAGTTGTTTGCTGATGTCGTATGTGCCTGCTTGTCATGTTAATGTCACTGTCAATGTCATTTAATTTCCAAGTTGTGTTTTAACTCTGTCACAACAAATAGGGATTGTTTAAACAATTATAATTTAACTTAAAGAATATCTCGCAAAATGCTGACTTTGTGGAATTTGTTTGAGGCATCATTGCTTTGCCTTAACGCAGTCTGCGTTTTGCACGAAGAAAGATTTATGCAAAAGAGTAAGTTCACAACTTAACCTTTTGTCTTGACTATTTAGTTGTTAGTACTTAGTCCTATTAATAGGCCTTGTTACTTAATTGCGACATTTACTTTCTTTTAGTGGGCTGGGGATCTCACAATCAGAACCAAGGATTTGAAGATCAATCGACAGTCAAGTTCCAAATTTTAAACTTAGTCCGATCTATTAGAACAGTCACCAGAAGTAAGTACACAAAATACAAGCTCTTTATTTCTAATGTATAACCAAACTACAAATTCTGTAATTATGTTTATAAATTTTTGTCATATTTTAGTAAGTTCAGAAAGTTTGGGTGTATAGTAGTCTGAGCCTATCATTATTTTTGCCCTATCTTTTATGACAGAATAATGTTAAAATGGGTCAAATAATGCTGGCCATTGACTGTACTCGTAACTAGCGTGTTTTTATGACCAGCTATATGAATGTGGATGAGGCAAAAGGAGTTAATGTATTTCATTAATGAAGTTTTATAAATGGAACATATCAGTGATAAACTGATTTTTTGTTTACCACAATAATCACACCACTATAATAATTCTTCTGTTTTTCAGTTCCATTAATCATCCTGAATATACTTACAATAATATTTAAATTACTACTGGGATAAAATGAGAAAATTGGTATTCAGGTTCATAATAAGAAAACTACCAGCAATGATGGAGAACATTCAATGTGGAAATATTTGAGATAACACAAGAATTGTCAAGTCAATAAATGTTGTTAACTCTTTTTATTACCTTTACTTTTAATAAAAAATATAATTAACTACTATTTTATTTAAACCAACATGTCAAGTAATAGAATTAGTAAATAAAAAACTAGTGTTTTGTATTCAGAATTAACAATATTCTGTAAACAGTATAACAGGCGTGTAGCACAGCATCAATAATTGCAAATCTATATAACCCAGCTGATAGATACACAACACGATTGGATTATATACCACTACAATTCATTACTTTTGGGTCTGGGTGTTTGTGTATGTGTGTTCGACTAAGATCCATGGTGTCCTTCAATTCCGGGGTCCCTGTTACCTGACATGACAGTCCTGCGAGCCCGGCAGGCTTTGACCCTCTCAGGCTGCAGTTCCAATGAGCCAGAGCAGAGAGTGATTCACCAATCACATGGCTCGAAATCCACATCTCTTCTCCACTCAAGACATGTGATTGGTGAATCGGTCTAAGCTCTGCCTCAGTGGAACTGCAGCCTAAGAGGGCCCCTCTCGTCATATTGCTGATAGCTCTTTGAGGCGTGCGTGAAACACGACGCGCCGTCGACCCGGGAAAGGTAAGCCGTCGGCATGCACGCATCTTCGGTGGCCTGAAATCGCTTCACGACATCCGTTGCCGTGGGCGTCTTCCGCGGCGGCTGGGTTGTGAGGTGAATGCTGTCCTGTCAATCACGACGCCCGCCTCCTCCTTCGCTAGCATGATTGCTTCGCAAAAGTTGGCGACCGCTTCCCACTCCATTTCGCCCCGCAACAAGGCCTCGATCAGTGCTGGGTGTCGCGCACCCAGCATTGATCGAGGCCTTGCCGGTCTTGCTGGTCGCCGCCGCCTATCGCCTCCGTTATGACAAGTCGGTGCTTTACCCAAGAAAGGCACCGTCCACCGTGTCCTCCAGGCGATCCCCGTAATGGTGACACCAGGCATCTTCCCGCCCAATCAGACACAGGAACTTCCCGAAACACCCTTTTTCGGTGAGGACCTGTGTCAGATAGAAGGTGAGGACGCCGTGGCGCCTCTCCAGCCACAGCTCAAAGAGGTGTCTTATCGTCGCGGTTGCGGCGTGTCCGACAACCTAGCCGTTCAAATCGCATGCAAATTTTTTTGAGTATGCGGTCGTGAACTCTCCTATATTTTGAAAATCTTACTGAATATTTTTATTTCCATTATTTTATGTAAACCTATTGTTTTAAATCTAGAATATAAAAAATAATAGTGAGCTATAATCGTAATTCTGATGGGACTCTGATTTATTAACGAGAGGAAAACTTTAAACAAGATATTCATGATTTTATTTTAAATGTTCTCTGCTTTTTGTTGTTATTCTATTAGTGATAGAAGTGCTTTTTAGAAGAAAAAAAACATCCGAACTACGAACGCAGCTTCATGAATTTCCGCTCTATAATGTTTATGGCAGTATGTGTGGCTAGTTTAGAGCTAATTACTGTAAATTTGGGAATATTGCTTATCACATTCAAAACTATTTCAAAACTATTTTAAATTATTAAAGTTCAAGCTATTCCCGTGAAATGTATACCCAAATTAAAATTCAACAATTTGTATTTTTAATTTTTCTCAAATTTATTTGGTTGACTTCGTTGACTTTCATAAATGGTTCAATCAAAATCACCTAGAAATTAACTTTCCGTTATATTTTGCAAACAGTATTCAAAGGACGGAATTGATTTTAATTAGTTGAAGCGTAGCTTCACTTAATAAATAATAATATTTTTTTCAAAACATGAGCAATGAGCTAAATACGGGTAGTTTATTTTCTCTCTCTGGCAGCACCGATCGATAAATTTGGCGGCCATATTTTATCAGAGACAAACAAAACGCCGGTCTTTTCCGCTCTGAAGCGTCTGTTGTTTCGACGCGGAAAATTGGTAAATGATGGCAGCAAATAATTATTTTGGGTTTACTCATGGAGGAACCCAATACGGGTAAGTTGGATTGCGTATTATTGATAAAATCCATGTGATAATGAATTTAATAAATGTACCATGAAAGAATTGTGATGGATGTGCCTTGTGCTCATGTTTGTCCTAATCAAAATGGCGTCTGAAATGTATTGATCGTAGGATTTTGAGAGTGAAATGTGTTTTTTTGCGTGTAATGTGAGGTTTGTGTTATTTTAGTGCGGCAACGGCTAGCGCAGCGTATGGTGGGCAGACAGGGTACGCCGTAGCGCCGGCTGCGACAGCGGCTACGTACGGCACCCAACGTGCGGCTGCTACGGGCTACGACACGGCATATCAGGCAGCAGCGGCCACGCAAGGTGCGTAAATTCCTCCAAACCCTAAGAAAATCTTGTCAAAACACATTTTGTTTACAAAATATACAACCTTGCGAACATTTTCAATGTATCTCCTTAGTGACACGACTGTCCGTAAAATCGATAATACCGTGACATGATTTGCCAATTGAATTAGTGTTAAATGGCTACTGAATATGACATGACATAGAGTGTGGACAGCCAGTGTATTGTTGGTAACAGTTTCCTGTCAGTGACCTGTGATTCATTGAGCGTCTACTAACTCGCATGCCTAACTGTATATCTCCATGGATGGCTGACTAAGCTCAATTTAATGTAGATAAAAAATCAACTAGTAAGATTGTACCATTACTCTGTTGAATTTGATATTAGTCTATTAGTGGAAACAGTCAATCACACATTATTCATTAACGTTTTAAACTTGTTCTTTATTGTCTGCATTCTGATTTATCTGCCAATAAGCTTTGTGCTATTCCTTCAATCGTTTGACATTCAAATATTCATTCTGTTTACAGATAGGTCTCCACTCTTGCTTGTAACAATTAAAATCATTTGTTACACTAGGGCTGTTAGTGTGACCCAGACTAGAAATGTGTTTAATTAGAACTTTAGATGTTTATACAAACTTATCTTTAAAGACATCCAAATGTGGCCCGGCTATTAATGACAAAATGACTGTCTTTTAAAATATATTTAATACAAATTTTATTTATCGTTTTGAACACCACAGTTGCATATAGACAACAAGCCAAAAAGTGCTCACTGTCGCAACTACACAACAGTCTTATAAATGTGAATAAAATAAGATAAAAGAAATAATAAACTCTACCTACTACCTCTACCCATTACAACGCTCCATTGTGAGCTCTGACAGCTGTCAAATCAGACAGTTTGCTTGTCAACATTTTTTGGTGTTAACTGCCAAGTGGGGAGCAGTCCCCGTAAGGTAAGAACTTTTGACAGTTATGACAGTTTTGGGGAATAAACTCTCCATTGGGGTTTTAAGGGAAATATTCACAGTAAGGGATCATTTTTTCTTTTTTATAAATTATGTTTTCGGGAACAAAACTTCCTATTGGTGTTGTAATGGCTACTGTCCAATGAAAAACACAAATCCAGAATGCTGCTGAGAAATTCTTAATGGAAAAACCAGCAATACTGCCTGTTTTGGGACCTCATGCTCAGTCACACGTAGACCAAAAACTGTCCATTAACAGAATATGCCCCATTTATCACTAACCTCTCATCTACCTAACATACACGCCAGTTACTAACCCACAACTCATGACATGATACTAGTACTGGTAACAGGTGTGGTTTTACCAGCAGCGGCTCACGCGCACGCTCACGCTGCGGCGGCGGCGGCGTCGGCTTACGACGCTAGCAAGTCTGCGTACTACCAGCAGGCTGCCGCGGCCTACCCTGCGGCGGCCCCGCCCCAGCCGCAGCCCACCTACGACGCTACGGCCGCTAAACCAGCTTATTCTACACCTGCTACTTACGCCCAGGTGAGTTCACAACTTTATGCATTTTTTGTGTTGTAGCAACTCGTGTACAGACTGGGAAATAGATTACAGGCACCAATTTTGTAACTGAAAAATTCCTTCATGTCCTTGTTTTCCTGTGTTCCTTCAGTCATGAGCTTATTGCACTCAGTGCATCATGTCTCGCTAGGACATAGATATGACTAATAAAGAGTGACTTTTATGGTTTGAATGTTTTAAGTCCACCATCAATAATTAAGGATATTTAGTTTCTTTGCTAAACACTATTTCCAGACAATATATGTAGTATATTTCCCTTTTTAAATCAGATAAGAGCACGCAATTTATGTTATCAACCTTACTGTGAAACTCTATAAAACTGAGAAACTGTGCAAATAATGGACTATTTGTCTGCCAGACAGTATATTGGTTTTTCATCTGGATAAAATCCACCGTTTTTTGTAAATTGTTTGCAGACAAATTGTTCAGGGCTTATTGTATAAAATGCTTATAGTCGTTGTAGTTACTTTGTATATAGTATTTTTGCCTTTTGTGACACATCTACTTTACCAAAATCATTGTACATTGGCCACACAATTGTAAATAAAAAATTATCATAATAATTGTTAGCGCTCTGTACCTGTTTTCATTTCACATTTTGTTAAAAATGTTAGTTGACTGCAAGTAAATGTGTTGCATGTATTTTATGTTTTGTGACATACTTTACCCATTATGTTGATTATGGAACTCTTCTACCTTATGCATGGTATGACACACGCATCAGTGTATGTTTTTATATTTTCAAAGCATGTGATGTGTTTCGCTGTCAAAGCCTCTCCAAATATCTCATTCTTCTTCTCAATTTGGGAAATTTCTGACCATGTCTGTCCCGAAATACATCTACATGTCCAGATGATCACACCACATACGCCGCGCTCGCTCTCTACGGAAATACCCTACAGGCGTCCAGTGAGTGACAATCATCATCTTATAAAGTGGTTGACTAACCATCAGGCTAGCCTTTTCCAAACTATAACCATTTAAACCCCACTTGAGCAACCCAGTTACTGAGGGATATTGGCATTACAAGGTTAGACTGATTGTTAGACTTGGGCTTCTGACAGCCCAAATGGTGTTGTTTGTGTATGGTAACTGGAACTATGTAATGAACGTCTCCATCCCAGCACAAGTACAGGCATAAGCTGTTCTAATGAAACTCAAACAGAGAACCCCAAGATAGGGCTTTTTTATAAAATGCTAATAAGCCTGCCTGAACCAGCTACCTTCCAATAAATTCCTATATATGTTAATCATAGTATGCCCACTTTCAGTGATCCCCGACAAGAAATGCCATATCATGACAGTATTGAAATTCAGCATTGCCATGACATGGCATTAATTTAGGTATTGATTAGTTGTAGAGAAAACGGGCAGTAGTAAATTAGTCTCAGATCTTAGTCTTCAGTAGTAAGTTTCAATCAATAAAATCATTTTCTTTCTGACTAACGGTAAGAATTTAAATATTTTAGATCAACATTTTTTTATTATCATTCATAGTTATTGTTAAAACAACAAATTAAACCAATAATGAGAGCACCTGTTAGTTACCACTAACATAAAAAGCCAGTTCTCTAGAAGCTTACAAACTAATGAAACAATCCTTTTAACATGTTTGGTCCATCAGATTTAATTTTATCTACTGGATTTATTGATCTGGAAGTCATCATTAAAATCTTTAAAAAAAAATTAACTTTGGGTGTTTGCCAGTTTACATTAACGAATGTGGGAGTTCTTATTTCTTTCAATAGGTATTTGTGGTCATTTTACAACTAGAAAATTTTAGATATTCTTAAAAGTATGATAATATAGATATTTTTAGGAACTACCATTCTATTCATAGCACCATGACAGCTTTTGTAAATAATTTGACGTTCTTGTTTCATCTATCATTGGAATCTTAGTTTTAAGAGTATTACCTTATTTATGAGTCAAACTTTCCCACTATAAACTTGTACACATAAACATACAATGTAGTTGATAGATTGAGTTGTTACCGGGCCCAAAGCCTTGCTATTGTTTGGTCAAAGCAGAAATGTTTCAAACTTGAGCACGCTGTCGCGGCGTGAATCAATTGTCGATTGATATGAAGAGGCGACACATGATCAAGTTAATTTGTGTGTTGTTGAGCTAATCGATAGTCAATTGATTTATAAGAGGAATCTACTATCTTAGTATCAACACACTGCCATGATGTCTTTTAAGAATTCTTGTCAGTTATTTTCGATATTAATTGCTTGCCCCTGAAGAAATAACTAACATATAAGCATGTTCCTTATGATATGATGATGTGTCTTTATTAATTTCAAAGAGTACCTCATAAAAAAATCTTTTCCTCTTTGAATTTATAGTCACACACAGTCTCTCTCCCTCAGTAGTCACTGTAGATATATTGGTTACAAAAGGTTTCTATTCTTTTACCCCATGGATCACAAATACACTTGGGAGCAAATAAATCAAGTCACTTCCTTGCTTCAGGCATTAATGCTAATATTTTTTAGTATTATTGAACATATCGATTCGAAAATATATCACCTAAATACTTATTTAATAGGCTTTACAAAAAGGGTAGTGAGTTGTAAAATTTTCATTTTAAATCAATTTTAAGGGTACACTAAAATTAACGCATTTATGTTCTATCATGAATCAATAAGGTTGTTACTCAATAATTTACCAATTTAAAGCTTATTCAATAAGCTAGCGGGCCATGTTTCGCAATCATGTGTTCCTTATTACTAAAAATATTAACTTTATTGCGTGAAACAAGGAGTCTCGATTTGTCTGCTCCCAAGTATAGATGACAAACCAAATTTTATCTAGCACGCCAAGAAGGACCATGGTTTTATTTAGTGCTCATCATTTGGTTTGTCATCAATTCGAGTCTTCAGACTAATAACTAACATGTAACTGTGTTACATTATTACTCTGAGGGCTATCAATTTCACTTATTAAAATATTTGTTTTTTTTGTACTACATGCTTGAAAGAATCGTATAATGTCTGTTTGAAGTCCAATACCATGTACCAGGGCGGCGCCCGCGGGGGTGGCGGCGGCGCCAAGGCGGCGTACGGCGGCGTGTACACCGCCACCACGGCCGCCACGTCCTACCCCACGCAGGCCTACTCCGCCACGCCCGCGCAGCCCGCCAAACGTCAGTATATACACGTCAACATAGGTATTGTACTCTTTGTACTACGCGACACCTAGGGACTGCGGTCTATTTACTAATCAAACATTTCAATAAAAAAAGAAAAACATTTACCATAATCAGTATAAAAAGACTAAAACATATCACATCTCATGATCTTACCGCACTCCCTCGCTGTCGTGTACTGTACTTGTTTGTGTATCTTAACCATGGAGCAGTGAACAAATGGAGTGCTTACTATCAAAAGACACTATTTGTCTATTATTCTGGTAATATAGCAAATTATTGCAGAAGTAGTGCACGTTCACACGTCATTCATTCCATTTGCTTATCACTTTGTGTCCTCAGCCTCTGAAAAAAAAAGACAATCTATTAAGCTGTTTACATCGTCATCAGCCATCAATTTCGTTGTATTCTGTAGTAAAATAGTTGCTATATGTTGCACTAACTTTTGTATTAGACTTTAGACGTGTTTAGAATAGAGCTCAGTAAATTGTCTGTTTTATACAAGACATAATAGCAAATGACTATATTATTTTTATTTATACAATCCAAGCACTAGTTGGATTAAAAAGGCGTAATTCTCTTATTATGCAGATGTGAATGTAGGACTAGCTAGTAGCAGTGGAATGTAGTACTTGGTCAAACATACAAAGTAGCGGAGTATATGTTCTGTGCGGGTATTACAGTTTCACTGCCCTCCCACGCTGTCGCCCACTCTAGAATATTTAGTAAAACATCGATGAAGTAGGACAAAATTGAGAACTTATTTGTAGGTAAAGTTAAAACTAAGATTTTCAATACAAGTTATGAATTCTTAGTAAAAAACTAATGGGCTTTGTTTCAATTACCTACACTGTTTTGTTCTTATCCGCTTTTATTGTTAGATCCACATGAACTGTTTATGTGATAAAAGCCTGCTTAAATCTTCTGTAATATGTAGCTTGTCATGAATGTATGTTTGGGTATAGTAGATACTGGCAATTTTCTTTATCTACTTTTAAAAATACTTCTTTACCTTAATTTTCCTAAAAAAAATGGTACAATACTAACACACTTGTACTCCCTCACAGAGCCAACCAACAGAGGCAACACTGCGTATGACACAGCTCTCTACAACGCAGCTACTATGTACGTGGCTCAGCAGAACAAGACCACTAGTGGAACGTAAGTGATGCACAATGACAAACATATTGAAACATATAATAATTCGAGTATACTGACTACAAACCAATGTCCTGCAAGCATTCAACTATGTATGATATTGAATTTTAAGAAGTATGAAATATTTTCTTAAGAGTTACCAGTCCTGAGAGGCTTGTGTCTTAACCTTTTAAGCGCTTGGCTAAATATCAGTTGCCGTGCCCCTAGCGCCCGGCTACGAATCGTGCTTTCCTCTTCTCCTCTCTTTCTGCTCCTTTTAAGCTCCGATATGTAAAATATCATGGTGTACTATAAAAAGTATTCTATCTGTCTATCTACATAAATAGAGAGATATAGATTAGATGCAATAAAATCGAAGAAAACAACAAAAATCGTGAATATTCTCTGTCGGATAAATACGACACGGGCAACAGGGGCACGGAAATGTTTGTCGTATATACAGGGTGTCCCAAAACTCAACGTCAAGCCGAAACGGGGTGACAGGATTGATCATAACCATCACGAGAAAAATCTGAAAAAAAATCTATCCCATGCAGTTTGAAAATTATGGGCATTTTAAGAAAAACCTAGAAATTTGATCAAACTGTACCATTTTTCGGTTATTGTGGTTATTCTTTTTTATTTTTGTTCATTTGAACTTTGGAAACGTAATCCTAAATAACATTTCTAGAATCTCAATAAAAAATAATGACACAATTGCCTCAAGTTTCCGAGAATTGAGACTATTTGTAAAACTACGAATTTAAAATTTTCAAGATTCGTCGACTTTGACAGGCCCTCCTATAAAAAAAATGTACTAGAGTGCCTTGGCAAGTGGCATTAAAAGTTGGCGCATTTAATCTGAATTCTAAAATGGTACAATACTTGTTAGTTCCATACAATAGGAAAGAGTAAAAAAATTAAAACCTCAAGTAACCCGATTTTTGCTATCACATTTTACTCAGTTAAAATGTTTTTAATTCGCACAAGCTCTAGGTAGGTTCTTAATTTTAAGACAAAATTATGAGAGAGATGGATAATGGGTATGTTTGCCATGAGTGAGCGAGACAGATAGTGACGCCACGCATTGAGACGGAGATGCGTCGTTTAAACGAGTGCGAATGAAACAGATAGATGCTATGGCATCTATCTGTTTCATTCGCACTAGTTTCAGCCAAGCAAATGGCTACGCTACCAGTCCGACACCAACCAGTTAGTACGTTTCGCTCATTCGTCTACTGCGCACGTTCGTATTCGCTTGTGTTGATTTAGTACTGACAACTTTGGCTTCTCTTTTTGGACTTGAATCTTTGTAAATTGGACTTGTTGATAACATACCGGCAACTTTGGCTTCTCTCTGGACTTTTGTGTTGGCATCCTTTTTATCTACCATGCCTACGCGCTACACTTCACAAGAATATGCGAACATGCACCTCATTTATGGGGAATGCAGATGCAACGCAAGTGCCGCCGCTAGACTTTATCGTGAAAGATATCCAAATTTAGAGCGCTACCCGGATCACCGAGTGTTTGTTAATGTGCACCGTTCACTCACAGAGGGCGGCCATTTCCCGAATCAAATACAGGCTGGAGGTAGACCTGTGTTTCCTTTCCAGGAAGAAGTATTGCAAGAGGTCGCAGGTGACCGAAGTATTTCCGTACGTGGAATTGAAGAAAGAACGGGAATACCCAAAAGCACTGCTCATCGTATTTTACAAAGAAACGAAATGCATCCGTTTCACGTACAACGAGTTCAAAGTCTTCTACCTCGAGATTATCAGGAAAGGATTTCTTTTTGTAGAACAATGCTACAGAGGCATAATGAGAATCCCCAATTCATCCAAAAAATTCTCTGGTCCGATGAATCGACATTTAAAAAAGATGGTTACATGAACTTGCACAATTATCACGAGTGGCATGTGGAGAATCCACATTTAATGCGAGAAGATAGATCCCAGTATCGTTTTAAAGTAAACCTGTGGACCGGAATTTTAAACGGTAAAATTATTGGGCCTATTGAACTGCCTGAGAACTTGAATGGAACTAATTACCTACATTTTTTAAGAGAAGATTTACCAACCCTGTTAGAGGACGTACCACTAGCAGATCTTCGCGACATGTGGTTTCAACAAGATGGCTGCCCAGCGCATTTCGCAGTGCAAGTAAGAGATTTCCTTGACCAGGAATATCCGGGAAGGTGGATTGGACGTTCAGGCACTATCTCGTGGCCCGCCCGTTCACCAGATTTAAATCCCCTGGATTTTTTCTATTGGGGAGTTCTCAAAGAAAAAGTTTACTCAAAGCCCATTGAGAACGTAGCCGACCTGCGTGAATGCATTTCTCAAGCAGCTGAGGCGATCAACTCTCGAAGATATGCCCGACTTATAAGTAGATCTTTTTTAAGAAGATGTAGGGCTTGTATTGAGGCTGATGGTAAACAATTTGAACATTTATTGTAATAAAAAATGTTATTTCTCCATCTGACTTTTATTCCAACAAACCTAATTATTTTACAAATTTTACTAACTTTTTTTCACTTTGATAAAAGTGGCGTCACTATCTGTCTCGCTCACTCATGGCAAACATACCCATTATCCATCTCTCTCATAATTTTGTCTTAAAATTAAGAACCTACCTAGAGCTTGTGCGAATTAAAAACATTTTAACTGAGTAAAATGTGATAGCAAAAATCGGGATACTTGAGGTTTTAATTTTTTTACTCTTTTCTATTGTATGGAACTAACAAGTATTGTACCATTTTAGAATTCTGATTAAATGCGCCAACTTTTAATGCCACTTGCCAAGGCACTCTAGTACATTTTTTTTATAGGAGGGCCTGTCAAAGTCGACGAATCTTGAAAATTTTAAATTCGTAGTTTTACAAATAGTCTCAATTCTCGGAAACTTGAGGCAATTGTGTCATTATTTTTTATTGAGATTCTAGAAATGTTATTTAGGATTACGTTTCCAAAGTTCAAATGAACAAAAATAAAAAAGAATAACCACAATAACCGAAAAATGGTACAGTTTGATCAAATTTCTAGGTTTTTCTTAAAATGCCCATAATTTTCAAACTGCATGGGATAGATTTTTTTTCAGATTTTTCTCGTGATGGTTATGATCAATCCTGTCACCCCGTTTCGGCTTGACGTTGAGTTTTGGGACACCCTGTATACGACTCTGGCGGTTAAAGGGTTAATTTGTCATACGTCACTCTGGACGTCAAGTCGAAGTCATGTGGAGTTGAATCTAGCAGCAATGACACATTAACCAGAAAATCTGTGTGTGTGTTTACCACATGGAGCAAAATAATCATAATTTAACACCTGTTATGGAGCGTACCTAAATCTCTCATCTGCCAGATATTTTTGTCTTATGTAATAGGAGGCAGGCCCATTGCCATCAACCAAACAAAATACCAGACTCAGGCTTGTATTTTAGGATTTCTGATGGAAAAACGAATAGCATTTTGTCAGGCCCCAGAACCTTGCCTGGTGAATAATGCTCAGAAGCTTGCAGTCACAAGAGCAACAGGAGGCCGAGGGATTGAATATTAATATTGGTTATTTTTTGGATAATTAGAAGCAGCTGGAAGAACTACCAAAAGACAGGAATGGGCGCGGGCCAGACTCGCCGACCTAAGCCTCCGCCCAAGGCGCAACAACTGCATTACTGCGATGTGTGCCGCATCTCGTGCGCCGGTCCACAGGTAACAAAATGCTTTGTAAACATGTGATTACGTGTATGTACACGTCAATTTAACATGACGTAGCAAGTAAGTTAATCAGAATATTTACCGTTGAAGTAAATTAATCAGAATATTCAAGCATTGATTTTATCTGTTCGAGATCGAACCCCATATGTTTCCTACCAATATTATTTGTGTCAATTCCAAGTTTACATCTTTGCGAATCTTGGCAAGTTGTTGAATTATTTTCATAAAACGCAAATTAAATTTTTCTTAATAAAGCTTGCAGATAAACATTAAAGCAGGGCTATTCTTCGTTCCGCCTTGGAATATGTTTGCGCGGCCGATGTGAGCAGATATAATTCAACGAACTCGTGTTGGTTAGAAATAGAAACATCAGTCAAGGTTGTTGACATTTTCTTTATTAATAGAAATGTTTCAAGAAAAATTTTTTCACCTCAAGGACAACATGTTTCTAATATAATATAGTAATCTCGATAGTAATCGATTAAATAAGAAGAAATAAAATGAAGTTTATGTTTTAGGTTATGTTAGTTGCACTGAGCAATCAAATCAACCTTTTGAAAGTTAAAGGCAAAATACTGATAATTAGCGACTTCGAGGGCAAGACTTATCATCACCAGACACGTTTATTCATGGTTATGCTTTTTGCAACCACATACATATCACTGTTATATCACGTCTGGAATTAGACTGTGTTTGTGTGACAACTTATTAATTTATTGTTACACAATTAGACGCGATTTACTGAAGCATGGCTGTTATCTAGCTGATATAACTTTAGAAATTAATGACATCGCGTCAGATTCGAGAGCCATTATTAGTAGCAAGTAGCATTTTTATAATACCTTGATTATGGATTATTGACGATTATGCATAGATTTTAAGTCTTAAGGAATTATTGGGTTAGTTTTCGTTCATCGAGAACGTATATTTATTGAAGTGTTACGTGAGAATAATTTCGATCAAATCGAAATCTCACTCAATTTAGCCTCGGTTTGATTACTCGATCTGTTCGATGGGACGGGGGCGTAATGGAAAACATTCGTAATGCAGACGTACAAGGAGCACTTGGAGGGCCAGAAGCACAAGAAGAAGGAGGCGGCCGTGAAGCTGGCGGCGGCGGGCGCGAGCGCGGCGGCGGGGCGGGGCGCGGGCGGCGGCGCGCTGCGCTGCGAGCTGTGTGACGTCACGTGCACGGGCGCAGACGCGTACGCGGCGCACGTGCGCGGCATCAAGCACCAGAAGGTCGTCAAGCTGCACACCATGCTGGGCAAGCCCATCCCCTCCAACGAGCCCACCAAGATCGGACAAGGTATGTGTCCACGACATGCGAGGCGGCCGGTTACATTACCATTCGTCCTTATAAAGCTTTCTACTTCTTCCCAGATAACATTTTTTTTTCTAATTATTTAATGTTGCATAATGTCAACTTTGCCAATGTCTTGTTACTATACCAAATTATAAAATAACGCATTCGCAATGACAAAGTGCCCCAAAATGCCACAAAGACTTCGTTCAAGGACACGCGGCGCCTCGAGCAGGTTGAAGTAGGTCGTCTGAGACAAACATACGATGAAGTAGAACGTTCAAGGAAAAGTGGCAACAATTGACGAGACGCCGAGCAATCTGCACCGCACGACACGCCGCGTGTCTTTCAACGAGGCCTTAGCATAATGTCGCACTATCAAAATAACACATTCTCAAAATAAAACATTCTTAGTCGAGATAGATAGGTTAAGTCGATAATAGGAGGCCTGCTCGGCGGGGTTCCTATTACTGGATAATTTAAAAATAACCTTAGTGGAAGTTACTATTTCTGAAGTGACATTTCCAAAATTTGACATGCGGAAATAGCTTTGTTAATGTTTCGTTTTGTCATGTGGTGTTTTGAGAATATGACATCTTGCGAAACTCCAGTAGATCAATTTGTTAATGTGGCATGCCCCTAATCCCTTGTAGCCACACTCTGCTTCATGTTATGCATTTTATACCCTACACCATAAAGCTTGTCTTATTATTTGTATAGACGTTTTACCTCTTGCCTTTCCTGCTTTCCTTTCCTAATATATAATTATATTAAAATTTAAATATAAAATCTTACATTCGTTTTACAGCAAAATATATTTTTGTTATTCACTGACATTCACCAATAATGTTTGGGTTTCTTTGTTTTAAAACTTTTCTGACTCCTTTATATTAATTTATTTTTATATCTTTTAAAATAATGATGAACTTATTTTATGAAGCAGTCATATATTCCAGTACAACTAGATGAAATCCTTTTCCCCTATTCATGATAACCAGCTGTCTGTCAGTTGAAGTTATCTCTGCTGCTGTAGGAACATGTTAAATGTTGTATATCAGATATGCTCTCCAAGTACTTCGTCAGTCGTACGGAGAACATATTTGCTGATGCCCCGCATCTGTGCTGACACCCGCATCGCCACAACGCCATATCTGTATAAAGCGCGCGTCTACTTGGCAGTTAGAATTGCAAATAGTCAAATTTTCTCAGCGTTAACCATTTCGGCACCCAGTACAGATATGTGGAGTGTGTTATATGGGCCTTTTTTATAACCGTACACGATTATTTGAACAAAACATAAGACTAAACCAAAAATGTAATTAAAAAGAATAATACATGTAGAAAAGGCCCAAAAAAGTCCTTGTCAAAACAAATCAACAATCAAAACTCTTGGCTAACGAGTAACAAGAGAAAATTCGACTTTTCCGATCTATCAGCCAAAAAGACGGTGGCAGGGACGCCGAAGATTGCATTCGTAGCGTCCGGCGGGCTCAGTACCGTCGCGGGTACATCAACCAAAGACCCAAATCCTGCCCAAGGAGAGAAAGATAAGGACGGCGAGGACAAGGACGAGGACGGAGACAACGAGCCCGAGGTGCAGCCCGTGGGACAGGACTACATCGAGGAGATCCGCGGCGACGACGGCAAGGCGCTGAGCTTCAACTGCAAGCTGTGCGACTGCAAGTTCAACGACCCCAACGCCAAGGAGATGCACATGAAGGGCCGGCGCCATCGCCTGCAGTACAAGAAGAAGGTATGTTACTACAACTTACAGGTATACACTTTGCAGGCTTCGCGTTGTTTATACACCAAAGGTAATGCAATGCGACGCGTGGTTATCCAATGATTACTTAGTAAAAGGTTTGAGATGTGCGTGAGCCTGGCGGTCGCTCGCGATCGCCAAGAGATCCGCGCATCAAATGATTACAACTTGCCTATGAGGATATAATACTTTTACGAGTACTATTAACAGGCTCTATATTCAGTATAATGTCACCTGTGTGTGTTGTGTCGCAGGTCCAGCCGGACCTGGAGGTGAAGGTGAAGCCGTCGATGCACCAGCGCAAGCTCGCGGAGGCCAAGGCGCAGCGGATGATGGTACGTGACGAGATGTGGGCGCGACGACGCATGCATGATGTACGTATACATACGTTGGTGTGCTTTACATGTATTTGTCAGACGTCTGCTTACGCATGATTACTCACAGTTCTTGTGTACAACGTGAACTGTACTAAGTGAAAATCTGCAAACAATAAGATCGTATTATCTTATTGTAAACAAGAACATCGACAGAAACGATGCTGAAATATCATGGCTGGGTACAGTACTTAGTGTTGATGTTAGTTGTGTTGAACTGATAGCAGTGCCTGTGGTGTAGATATTGCATGTTTTAAAACCACTACATGCTCTGCTGTCTAATTTTGCTTGGGATTCGTGTTATTGACTCCAAAGATGTATAGAGCTTATTTTGTAACTATACAGTCACGAGCACTAATATGTGTACATTTTGCGACTAGCGACGTTTTAAAAATAAATCTTATTTTTTGTAGGTTGGGAGTATTGTTGTGGTGATTTCAAAGTTAAAAACTTATTCTAATAAAAAGAAATGATAATACAGGGTCTTTCTTTTAAATTGGTCAAAAGGGATCCAAAAGAGATACGAGAAAACTTTCTTGTTTTTTTTACATGAAAGTAAATCAAACAACATAATAAAAGAAACGATAATTTTATGAAAAAACCATTTTGCTATATTTGACCAACTTCCGCCGTCCCGATTTTTTTCCCGATACAATGGAGTGATCCTTACACGAAACAGAGAAATAATTGGCCATTTTCACTCATTATTATGGACAACTCATACTTGACCAAAAAAATAAATACGCCAAAATTCTCAACATCATAAAAGAGCTTAAGGTTTCTAAGAAAGTTTTCCTGCCTCTCTTATGGATGGCAATTTCTACCTTTTGGCCAATTTAAAAGAAAGACCCTGTATATTTGGATAAAATAATATACTAGACCATATTAGTGCTACAGACTATACTCAAGCAACCATAATTATGATAGACCTTGAGTTGAAATTATAATATCGTTGTTCTGCAGGGAATGGAAGAGGAGGAGCGAATGTACTGGGAGGGCGGCATGGAGCCCTGGTGGGGCCGCGGACCTGTGCCGCCGCCCATGCATCACCACCATCATGTCAGTGCACTATCCAATGTTTTGGACAAGTTTCTCTTTGTTCCAGTGATTTTAGCCTCGCGGCCAAGTCGACCTGACATAGCACAGTAGGATGTTTTGATCCACTGTTGGCCTGTGTTCCAGCGGTGGGAATATGATAAGCTGTTTTTGCAAAGTTGTACCGTCAGACTGTTGTGATCAGGAAGCATTAATATCAGAAGTATGTCTTGTGTGCAGGGCATGGGCATGCCGTACGGGCCGGTGGGTCGTCGGCCGGAGACGTCGGACGACCGACACGTGCTGGCCAAGCACGCGGACATCTACCCGGCCGACGCGCAGCTGCAGGACATCCAGCGCTGTGTGTCGCACACCGAGCGCGCGCTCAAGTCGCTGTCCGACGCACTCGCCGACCAGGCCAAGCCGAAGGTACTCCACATTATCAATCATTCATTCGTTCACACCATGTACGGAAGTAGAACTGAAAATGCTAATTCATTAATTTATTGAATGAATAAGAATATCACATTAAAAAAAATAAAACAATAGATGCTACGAGTATTATTTGACTGATTGACGAAACAAAATTCTGAAATTTTTGTAATACACAAATCAATGTACATAATGTCATCTTAACTAACTTGTTGTAATCGCTTCAACAGAGTGCGGGCAAAGCTATCAAAACTGAAGACCAGAAAGGAGATAAACCTGAAGGAAAGGAAGATGGTCGTGATAATCAATTGTGAGTAAATGATGCTGCTTTATGATCATTATATTCATGTATTTTGTTTTAGATTGCACTTTTGGTTCATTTTTGTTTGCACATTCATTATGTTTGCATACATTTTGTACAGTTTTAAACGGAGATTGAATAGAAATCAAAAAAGGGATGAACCAATGGAAGTTGACGTGGATCCATCGTAAGTTTAGATGCAAACATTGTAAATCATTGTTAGAAGTTGAATGTAGCTAGTGTAGGTAGGTGGCACTCGAATATGCAATTTGAGGTAATGTTAGAAAATGTACTTACTTGTTGTATTGAATGTATTAGTAATGTAGTAACTACGAAGCGATTTAAACCGCGTCTGCTGTGTTGTTTGGGCTGCTGTTTCCGTTTAGTGTAGTTACGTAGTCGCCACGGTTACAAAACAGTCAAAAGCCTGAAAGTGTCCTGAAAAGGCCACTAGAATACTATAGAGAGGCAATGTCCGAGCGCGCTTTGAAATCGCTCCGTGGATTCTTAGTCGTAATGTTTTCTAGTTAGAACGATTCAGTAGGGCTCCATGTCGTATGGCTAAAATACTTTGAGCAGGGACCGTATCTGTGAGAAAGTGTCGACCTGTACTGTGCCGCAGGTTCTCGTTCGTGGCGGAGGGCGAGGCTGGCGCGGGCGCGGAGGCCCCTCGCTCGCTGAAGGGCGTGATGCGCGTGGGGCTGCTGGCCAAGGGGCTGCTGCTGAAGGGAGACCGCGACGTGCGCCTGGTGGTGCTGTGCCACGACCGACCCACCATCACGCTGCTCAAGCGGGTGGCGCAGGACCTGCCCGCGCACCTGGCCAAGGTCAAGGTGAGTGTGGCCCGAGGGCAGCGTAAGATCCCGGTTTTTGTTGCATCGTGTTTTTATTGAATTAATCGATAAAGTCTACAATTCTGAGGATTAGAGTAAAACTCCGAGTTCGCTGAGACTTGTACTTTTTTTTTAATGTCAAAGTTTCGGAATATCCGAGTTTTGAAAAACGAAAAAAAAGATCATTATAATTTAAAGGAAGTACTTATTCCAGAATTTATTTATTCATCGAAAAAAAGTATAATAGCCGACCCTTTCACCAATTCCTGTTGCTTTATGAATGGGTCAAGAAATATTTTTTTTCTCATTTTCCGTTTTCATTTTTTTATTCATATAATCCGCCGTAGTAGGTGGTCATTCCTACATCAAAAAATTGCTGATACTTTCTATTATGGGTAGTATTTTTTCCAAAACCTAACTCGTTGGATTCCAGGAGTTATTGAAAATTTTACATTTTTCTTAGGGTTGTCACTTTCAAGTATCCGAAAAAAAAAAAACCAACAAAAAGAATATTTTATCGGAAGAAAAAGAAGGTGTTTTAAATACTTTCTAATAACTAATATACAGGGTGTCCCAAAACTCAACGTCAAGCCGAAACGGGGTGACAGGATTGATCATAACCATCACGAGAAAAATCTGAAAAAAAATCTATCCCATGCAGTTTGAAAATTATGGGCATTTTAAGAAAAACCTAGAAATGTGATCAAACTGTACCATTTTTCGGTTATTGTGGTTATTCTTTTTTATTTTTGTTCATTTGAACTTTGGAAACGTAATCCTTAATAACATTTCTAGAATCCCAATAAAAAATAATGACACAATTGCCTCAAGTTTCCGAGAATTGAGACTATTTGTTAAACTACGAATTTAAAATTTTCTAGATTCGTCGACTTTGACAGGCCCTCCTATAAAAAAAATGTACTAGAGTGCCTTGGCAAGTGGCATTAAAAGTTGGCGCATTTAATCAGAATTCTAAAATGGTACAATACTTGTTAGTTCCATACAATAGAAAAGAGTAAAAAAATTAAAACCTCAAGTAACCCGAATTTTGCTATCACATTTTACTCAGTTAAAATGTTTTTAATTCGCACAAGCTGTAGGTAGGTTCTTAATTTTAAGACAAAATGATGAGAGAGATGGATAATGGGTATGTTTGTCATGAGTGAGCGAGACAGATAGTGACGCCACTTTTACCAAAGTGAAAAAAAGTTAGTAAAATAATTAGGTTTGTTGGACTAAAAGTCAGATAGAGAAAAAACATTTTTATTACAATAAATGTTCAAATTGTTTACCATCAGCCTCAATACAAGCCCTACATCTTCTTAAAAAAGATCTACTTATAAGTCGGGCATATCTTCGAGAGTTGATCGCCTCAGCTGCTTGAGAAATGCGTTCACGCAGGTCGGCTACGTGATCAATGGGCTTTGAGTAAACTTTTTCTTTGAGAACTCCCCAATAGAAAAAATCCAGGGGATTTAAATCTGGTGAACGGGCGGGCCACAAGATAGTGCCTGAACGTCCAATCCACCTTCCCGGATATTCCTGGTCAAGGAAATCTCTTACTTGCACTGCGAAATGCGTACCCATACATACCCATTATCCATCTCTCTCATCATTTTGTCTTAAAATTAAGAACCTACCTAGAGCTTGTGCGAATTAAAAACATTTTAACTGAGTAAAACGTGATAGCAAAAATCGGGTTACTTGAGGTTTTAATTTTTTCTCTCTTTTCTATTGTATGGAACTAACAAGTATTGTACCATTTTAGAATTCTGATTAAATACGCCAACTTTTAATGCCACTTGCCAAGGCACTCTAGTACATTTTTTTTATAGGAGGGCCTGTCAAAGTCGACGAATCTTGAAAATTTTAAATTCGTAGTTTAACAAATAGTCTCAATTCTCGGAAACTTGAGGCAATTGTGTCATTATTTTTTATTGGGATTCTAGAAATGTTATTAAGGATTACGTTTCCAAAGTTCAAATGAACAAAAATAAAAAAGAATAACCACAATAACCGAAAAATGGTACAGTTTGATCAAATTTCTAGGTTTTTCTTAAAATGCCCATAATTTTCAAACTGCATGGGATAGATTTTTTTTCAGATTTTTCTCGTGATGGTTATGATCAATCCTGTCACCCCGTTTCGGCTTGACGTTGAGTTTTGGGACACCCTGTATATTTGGCTGTTCGAAAGGAAAATGTATATGAATTTTTAAAATATTATGGCCTAACCGAACTAAAATTCATCTTCATTGTTAGCTACAATTAATTCAACATGCGAATAATCATCGATGACTAGATTTTCTTCATTAACAGGTCTCAACAAAGTCAATGCGGCTGGTGGCAATGGGATTTTTTTAGCCTTTTTTTTTCTCTCTAAGAGGTTGTAATCAGAGATAATTGGATCCGATGAGACTAAAGCTCTGTGAAAAAGGTCAGACATAGTTGCTTAACGAGATTTTTTTCTGGTATGGTGCTCTCTGTCAAACCTCCAAAATTTGTTGCGTGACTCAGCCGCTTGTTCACAGAGCATGCCAATAGGTAAATTTGATTTTTCTATAATTTTCGACACATGTATTAAAATTTTGTGAAGTGTGACAGTCATAGGATGCCATCCATACTTCGCAACATATTTGTATGCCAACTCTTTGCAAAAAAATGCGAATTTTTCAGGGTCAATTGGCAGGTTGCTAGACAAAACTGTTGAAATAACAAATAATCCATCTAATAGCCACTGGTCTATGTTCAAAATGTTTGCATGAGTTCCTCGGTTTCTATCAGAAAGAGCAGTGCGTGCAGTGTTTCCGTCGTTAGTGGTCCTTGAAGTTGGATGGACAACATCTATCAAAAGTCCCATTTCTTCTCTGATTTTAGCCTGGATTATTTCTTTACGGTCCTTAACTAATCGGCTCTCTTCTGACCTTTGACCTTCTCTTTGATCTTGAACAGACTGTTTCTCCAAAGTAATTAATTCTTTCGTTTCTTTTTTATACTGCAAGTGTAACGGTCTACAGTAACGAAAAGATGACGGTGCAGGTATTACCCAAATAACATTATTGTCGTCTTTAATTACAACCTGCAATGGCGTAAATGTCGTCGCAAAAAGGCTATTTTCGTCACTTTCTGCATCTGAGAATGACTGTTTATAAAACGATTGCCCAGTGCTTCCATCAAAGCCCCAGTTACCCCTCAAAATGAAATCTACTGCTTGAATGCTTTTTGTGGTGCAATAGTTGATGATGACTTCATCACATAATTTAATCACTTGAGTGAAAGTGTGGTTTATTAAACTTTGAAGAGGCACAGATGCTTCTCTTTCAGACACCTGAACCTGGTCTGAATAACAGGTTTTTTTAGCCTCTTGAATTTTATAATACGAGGGGTATGCATCAAATCCGCGTCTTTTAAGATCTAATCGAATTGCACTGTATGTTTCGACGGACATATTTCTGTCAGTTATCATAGCTAGTGCTTCGACAGGTGTGTATGGTTCTGGAGAAGTCTGAACTTTTTTCAGAATTTCTGTTGAAGCAGTCTCAGATTCTAGACATAGTAATAAAAGTGTTTCTAAATCTTTAGATGATGAATGTGGCAGATTTTGTCCTCCGATTTTAATAGATCGTACAAACGCTTGTATTTTCTGGACATTTGGTTCGTTGTCTAAGGCTTCCGAAAGTTTCCGCTTACCTCCTGGATTTCGGAGAAAATAGAAATTCATTATTGGAAAATGATGCTGATGAAGTTTCGTCATTAACAGGGACTGATATCAAATAACCAATAAAAAATCATATCTCTTAACCCATTCATACTAAAGTAACAGGAATTGGTGGAAGGGTCGGCTATTTTACCTTTTTTCGATAGAATAAATAAATTCTGGAATAAGTACTTCCGTTAAATTATGTTTTTTTTTTAGTTTTTCAAAACTGATATTCCGAAACTTTGTTTTTTTTTTTTTTAAAGTACAATTCTTAGCGAACCCGGAGTTTTAGTCTAATCCTCAGAATTGTAGACTCTATCGATTAATTCAACAAAAACCGGGATCATGCTGCAGTAGAGAGTCTGACCCGTGTGTCCCTAGGGCGGCGAGGAGCCCAAGTACAAGGTGGAGCTGCTGCCGGCCGAGGGCGCGGTGTGCGTGTCGGACGGCGCGGTGTCGGTGCTGGTGAGCCTGACGTCGGCCGTGATGCGCGAGCCCGCAGGTCAGTGTCTCGCGGTGTCTCAGCGATGTTCGACGCCGCCAATTTCACACACACACCTCTGTACTATCACTTCTGATCGCTCCTGGCTCTTTACATGTTCTAGACAAAACTTAGCGCGCTGACGATACTAAGACGGACGAGTGGAAATTGGTAGTCGAAATCGTCACTTTATACTCCAACGAACGGAGGACCGATCAGCTCAGAACAAACTATCTACAATTATAGATTATGGTATCTTTATATTTTATATTCTTTGTATTATGTATTTTACTGAGTATTTTTTTGTTTTACATCTCTGTGTGATGGAAAAAGATAATTTGTTCAAAGTTTACCGCCCGGCGCCTATCGCGTCGGGCACTGTGTTGAATGCTTATTTTTAGGTGTGAGTAGGTAAGATGCGGCGAGAAGAAAAGGATTTTTGATCATCTTTTACGATATATTACGTGCGTTGACTCCGCACGGGTATATCACTCTACTGAAACGGAGCAAACATTTCATTGTATATCTATCCTATATATTTATTATTTTCTTTATTTAAGATTCTATATCATACCCTATTGATTAATTAGGCCTAATAATGTTGTGAAACTCGTCCTTTGCGAATAAAAATACCTTGACACGTTTTGTAAGATCCGTAGATTCTCTGTACTGCCTGTTACGATTATTTACCGATCAGCGCACGACGCATGTCTGTATGTTCGGCGCTACGTCGGGATGCGACTCGCTGTCGCATGGTCTCACCCGGTCGTAGCGCGTGTCCCGATACTGTACTGTTAGGGCTACTCATGTTTGCCCCGTTTTTGTCGATGTTTTGATGGTCAAACACCCTTTGTGTTGTTGTCGCTAGACGGTGGCGACATAAAGCGAGACGACAAGGATGTGCTACCGCGGCAGAAGTGTTTGGACGCGTTGGCCGCCCTTCGGCACGCCAAGTGGTTCCAGGTACATCGCCAGACATTATAAACGTGTGCGCACTCCACCCTACTCATTCACTATTAGCCAGACCCAAATGACTGACTCGATATATCTTTGCTACTTATTCCCGAGTCACAACCTAATGAGCTTTATATTTTATAGTTTTCAATGCGGGAGTGCGCACGTATTTTTTAGTCACATGTTTATTTATTTTCTTAATAATCTAAAGTAGTAGTCTTTTATGTTAAATTCGAGTCCATGCGAACTCCCATGAACATGTGGCTACAAGTGCTTACTGTGTGTGCGCAAGCTGCGTTTCCCCGCACTCTGTAGCCACCGGTGGGAGGGTACACGCGAACAGGAAACGCAGTTTCTGTGAAGTGACGTCACGCGGCGGGCGATGGCCCGTCGGCGCGGCGCGCTCTGACGTGCGAGTGTTGTGTAGGCTAGGGCCGCCACGCTGCAGTCCTGCGTCATCATCATCCGCATCATGCGCGACCTGTGCCGCCGCATCCCCAACTGGACGCCGCTCAACCCTTATGTGAGTATTTATACACACCATTTCAATTTTAGCGATGTATCATACGATGCACACGTTATTGCAAAAGTTTACTACCTCATACGACGTACGTTGTCGCGACTGCTCCACCAGCTAGCTCCGGAGCTTGTAGTATTGAGATACTCCGACACGGGCAGGTCTGGTTCCTATACACCCTGAACACAGAGATAGAAGCCCCGCAGCGGGGCTTCGTCGACATAGTTCAATTTGATAACTGATATTTATTTTGCAAGTTGATTGTTAAAAAACACTTACACGTCTAATAATATTTTAATGCTAGATGTGGCCGGTGTTTCGTACCTGACTACTCTGAAGAAACATCCAAAACAAACTCAAAGGTCATTGTCTGTTTTAAAGTTCAGACATTATACTGAACAGTATAGCTATATGAGAAACCATGCAAGTGTCTGAAATGGTCTTTTAAGGAAATTATCACACAGATTTGAGTGGACCTAACCAGTCAGTGCAAGCATTGGTCAGTTATTGTGTAGCTCAACTCATAACCAGAGGTCGGAATTAGGTAGAGTTATTTTAGTACTTGCTTCGAAATATTGATATTAATATGGATCTTCCCGGGATTTCTATAATAATAATAAAAACATCAGAGATACATAAGACAAATAAATTGTGTAAAAGTAAATATGTTTTTAAATTATAAAAAACGGGATTTTTCTGCTATTTAAAAATAATTTTGGCATATCCACTTTATTATTTCGCTGTATGAAATCAGTGTAAGTACTAATAACTACCTAATTCCGACCTATGCTCATAACTCGAGGAGCTCAACGTAACGACAAACAATATCAAAGACAAGAAATTGGGTAGGCCGCATAGTACTCAAATCGTCAGACAATAAATAAAAAAATAACAATAGGCCACATTGGTCCCCACATTCAGAAAAAAAACACAAAATGTAAGAAAATAAAATAATAAGATATTATAGAAAATGCAATCATCACAGTAAAAAACTTAGCGACAACGTACGACGCAATGATAAACTTTCGCAGTAATGGATGTACATCGCAGTAAAGAACTATCGGAATAGTGAAAGTCACGATATAGTAATAAATGAACTTCGCAACTCTGATTAACCCTCACATATACATTTATTTTTTCTTTTACTACATCAAACTTAACTGAAAAAAAAACTCGTAGAAAGAACCGTCACAGCATGCAACCTGTGAACTGCATCAGATTATCTATTATTGGACATGATGAGACTTGATGACGAGTCGTAAAGTGCTCGTTATGTGTGGTGAGCTAGCGACAGTATCGAGTTATTCGAAGCTCCGCGAAGTTCGCCACTGGATGTACACTTCATGACGATTTGGCACTCTGATCCTTACGTATCATGTTAAAATTAAAATACACGAGCAAGCACTTCTTACGTTAGCTGAACACAAACACGTAGCTGGTGCTACTTCGTTTAACAAGTGTTTAGTTTCAATAGGGTAGTTCACTGCATAAATAAATTGAATATTTGTATAATCCGACAAGAGTTATTTAAATCAATGGATATTGACAAAGATGAAACGCTTTGAAATTCGAGAGTGGGGGCTTGTGACATCATAACGCCTGTAAAATTAAACCAACCGAGTGATGTTTTGTGTGTTTTTAGAAGCGTTCTATCTTCAATTTTGGTTTATGTAAAAAACGTGGGTCGAATATTTTTAGGTAAAATAGCCTATTACATTGAAATCAGCATCGCGCATGATTGGATCTATCTTATAAGAGAAGAAAGACACCTTTCGTCTCTTCTACGTAAGGTGAATCTTACACCATAGCCAAGAGTTAACGTTGACGCTAACAGCATACTTCCTACACTGATTGTTCCGTCTAGTTCGTTCGTTGTGTTGACTCTGATGTATGCCTAGGCGATGGAGCTGCTGGTGTCGGGCGTGATGCAGTCGGCCGGCGCCGCGCTGTCGCCGGGAGAGGCACTGCGTCGCGTCATGGAGGCGGCGGCAGGAGGCCTGCTGCTGGAGCACGGGCCCGGCCTGCGGGACCCCTGCGAGAAGGAGCTCAACGTACGTATACACACGACTGTCGGCAGGAGGCCTGCTGCTGGAGCACGGGCCCGGCCTGCGGGACCCCTGCGAGAAGGAGCTCAACGTACGTATACACACGACTGTCGGCAGGAGGCCTGCTGCTGGAGCACGGGCCCGGCCTGCGGGACCCCTGCGAGAAGGAGCTCAACGTACGTATACACACGACTGTCGGCAGGAGGCCTGCTGCTGGAGCACGGGCCCGGCCTGCGGGACCCCTGCGAGAAGGAGCTCAACGTACGTATACACACGACTGTCGGCAGGAGGCCTGCTGCTGGAGCACGGGCCCGGCCTGCGGGACCCCTGCGAGAAGGAGCTCAACGTACGTATACACACGACTGTCGGCAGGAGGCCTGCTGCTGGAGCACGGGCCCGGCCTGCGGGACCCCTGCGAGAAGGAGCTCAACGTACGTATACACACGACTGTCGGCAGGAGGCCTGCTGCTGGAGCACGGGCCCGGCCTGCGGGACCCCTGCGAGAAGGAGCTCAACGTACGTATACACACGACTGTCGGCAGGAGGCCTGCTGCTGGAGCACGGGCCCGGCCTGCGGGACCCCTGCGAGAAGGAGCTCAACGTACGTATACACACGACTGTCGGCAGGAGGCCTGCTGCTGGAGCACGGGCCCGGCCTGCGGGACCCCTGCGAGAAGGAGCTCAACGTACGTATACACACGACTGTCGGCAGGAGGCCTGCTGCTGGAGCACGGGCCCGGCCTGCGGGACCCCTGCGAGAAGGAGCTCAACGTACGTATACACACGACTGTCGGCAGGAGGCCTGCTGCTGGAGCACGGGCCCGGCCTGCGGGACCCCTGCGAGAAGGAGCTCAACGTACGTATACACACGACTGTCGGCAGGAGGCCTGCTGCTGGAGCACGGGCCCGGCCTGCGGGACCCCTGCGAGAAGGAGCTCAACGTACGTATACACACGACTGTCGGCAGGAGGCCTGCTGCTGGAGCACGGGCCCGGCCTGCGGGACCCCTGCGAGAAGGAGCTCAACGTACGTATACACACGACTGTCGGCAGGAGGCCTGCTGCTGGAGCACGGGCCCGGCCTGCGGGACCCCTGCGAGAAGGAGCTCAACGTACGTATACACACGACTGTCGGCAGGAGGCCTGCTGCTGGAGCACGGGCCCGGCCTGCGGGACCCCTGCGAGAAGGAGCTCAACGTACGTATACACACGACTGTCGGCAGGAGGCCTGCTGCTGGAGCACGGGCCCGGCCTGCGGGACCCCTGCGAGAAGGAGCTCAACGTACGTATACACACGACTGTCGGCAGGAGGCCTGCTGCTGGAGCACGGGCCCGGCCTGCGGGACCCCTGCGAGAAGGAGCTCAACGTACGTATACACACGACTGTCGGCAGGAGGCCTGCTGCTGGAGCACGGGCCCGGCCTGCGGGACCCCTGCGAGAAGGAGCTCAACGTACGTATACACACGACTGTCGGCAGGAGGCCTGCTGCTGGAGCACGGGCCCGGCCTGCGGGACCCCTGCGAGAAGGAGCTCAACGTACGTATACACACGACTGTCGGCAGGAGGCCTGCTGCTGGAGCACGGGCCCGGCCTGCGGGACCCCTGCGAGAAGGAGCTCAACGTACGTATACACACGACTGTCGGCAGGAGGCCTGCTGCTGGAGCACGGGCCCGGCCTGCGGGACCCCTGCGAGAAGGAGCTCAACGTACGTATACACACGACTGTCGGCAGGAGGCCTGCTGCTGGAGCACGGGCCCGGCCTGCGGGACCCCTGCGAGAAGGAGCTCAACGTACGTATACACACGACTGTCGGCCGGCGAGGTGCCGCGCTCGACATGGAGGTGGCGGTGGTTAATACAATACCCATTGGTAAGATGAGTTAAAAGACTTTCGGGCCTTAGACAAGCTATAACTTTCAAAGTTCATTTGGGAGCTAGGACAACATGCTTTCCAAGGCCAAGAAGAAACCATCATTCACTTAGCACTATCATGAAAATATTTACAAACTTAAAAATGAAAAATAACAAAGCATTTAATTTTGACATGATGAGACTTGATGACGAGTCGTAGAGCGCTCAATGTGTGCGATAAGCTAGCGACAGTGTCGAGTTATTCGACGCTCCGCCAACTTCTTCGCTATTTGAGCACTTCAAGACGATATGGCACTCTGATCCAACAATTATTAAAAATGGGCATAGCATGCACTAAATAAATTATTTTTATTCACATACATATACAATTTGTACATTTACAGGATGCTCTGGGTAACCTGCCACCCCAGAAACGTGAAGATCTGACTGCCTCTGCACAACAATTCCTGAGACAGATTGCTTTTAGGCAAATACATAAGGTAAACACCTACATTATTTTGTTTTAAAGAAAATACTCATTTAAATTACGGTTTTAGTTGATCATATTTTGGTTCGTATGTCTGGCTTTTCTGTTTTTCTCATGTGATAATATTTATGTTACGTAGGTACTGGACATGGAACCGCTTCCCAAGCTGAAGCATACGACAGGTGCGTGGAAGTTCCCGCGCAAGCGCAGGCGATCCAACACTGACACTGAGACTGACACACCCAATGGTACGTATGCACGGCCTGACGCCGACTGTACTTGAGTGAAAGCAATCCAAAAGACACTAAAATCTCGTGATGATCAGTCTTTTAACACGTTCAACACCATGTCGGACAATGCTGGGCGACACCGGCAGCGAAGCTGCGCGGGTCATGCTACGTAAAATAATGCATTGTATTGTTGACCAACAGAAAAGACTACGTAACCCAGTCAAGGTCGGACACTATTGTCCGCCACGGCCTGGACAGAACACAATAGTGTCGCCCAACATTGTCCGACATGGCCTGAATGAAAATTTATCATATTATTCCGTGGCATTGAATGTGAAGTTTATGTATAGGTATTTCGAATATAAGGACGAGGTAATAATGGTCCCAATTGTGAAGTTATGTTATGTGGGTTTGGCAGCTAATAGCAGATGCGTATGAAATTTCAGATTCGTTAAGTTGTAAAACTCAGTATTTTAATATTGTTGAAGGTTGTCTGATTGGGTTCTTGTAATTTTATTGTTTTATATAACGGATGCTTTTTTATTTTTAATGAATTTAAGTAATTGTTATCGGGGTCGCGAGACTTACGAATTACCGTGACCCCGGTAGGCAAAGGGCTAGTGAAGGCCACCGTGGATTTTAATCAATACGAGTCTGACAGTATGGGTGGGAGGACTCATTTGATGATGATTTTACAACGCTAAAAAAAAGAATATATAATTTAGCAATAGAATAGGCAAAGTAGCTCCGCCCTACCCAGCTCCGCTCCGCTTCAGTGGAAAGACCTATCTCTTCACAGCTCAGCTCTGCTCCGCACCGCTCCACTCCGCTTCAGTGGAACCACAGCCTAAAACATTAATTAATATTACCTCCTACCAAGATTATAAATACATAAATTAGTATTTGTTTATTTCTCTTTCAAAGACAAATTAATTTGGACATGATGAGACTTGATGACGAGTCGTAAAGCGTTTGTCATGCGCAGTGAGCTAGCGACAGCGTCGAGTTGTTCGACACTCCGCGAAGCTCGCCGTCGGATGAGCACTTTATGACGATATGGCACTCTGATCTTGAAATATGTAAAAGGCTAAAGTCGCCACGTTGGCAAAAATTATTCACAGAAATGTAGACTCAGTAGTTTTGAAAAACACCCTACATAAAAAATAATACAAGGTCAAATTAACCCGGCGAGCATGAGGTGAAAAAAAGTTACTTCAAGAATGAGGCAGGGTCTGACATACCCTTATCTTAATGTACCGTAATATAGTTATTTTTATTATTATTTTAATTTTGTTGATTTTATTTTGTAAAATAATGAAATATTTAATGGAGTTAAATGAAAGAAGTTCTTTATAAAATAATAATGATTTATTTATTCATATTTATTTTATACTATGTAATTTTAGGAACAAAGTATAAAGTTTTACAAAAATTAAGAATTCAACAAAATTATTATTCTTTGGAATGTAAATCAACTTAAAACTAAAAGATAATGAGATCCACCTCGTAAAAAAACTAATTAAGTATTTTTTTTAAATTGAAATATGATTAATCAGCACTGTTGAGATCAGCACAATTTTCGCAAATAAATTTTGCGTGTTCCAAACATATGGGCTTGCCACAAGCATTGCAGGAATGTTTAGTTTTTCTGTCCTTCTTATATGGACAATCCTGGCATCTGACATATCGTCCGGGTGGAATTGTAGGTCTAGGTGAGGGCTCACCGAGCTGCTCTTCGATTCGCTGGTGGATGTACCTTGGAATATTTTTTTTAGTTTTTCGTGAATGTAGGTGTTCGTAAATCATTGATAAACCCAAATTACGAATGAATTCTGTTCTTTTGGTCGTAACGTTTTTGTTTGCTCGATATATAATGCAAGCATTGATAGCTGCCATGTTTAAAATACCATAGAACAAAGTCATAGGCCACCGTTTACTGTTGCGACTAACGTTATAATTAGCGCTCAATTCGTCAACCACGTCAACGCCAGCTTTGGTTGAATTATAAAATGTTATCATTTCAGGTTTTTGTTTCTCACCTGTAGATTCATCTATTGAATTATTATGATGCATAGTGGACATAACAAGAACCACCTTGTTTTTCTTTGGCGCATAGGAAACAAGTGTAATATCTTTCTGAAATCCAAAGAGTGAACTGTTAGGTTGCCTGTTAGTTCTAATGAAAGATTCAGGAATCTGTCTCTTGTTCTTTCTTACAGTTCCAACCGACGTAAGGCGATGCTCCTTTAGTAGATGGAGCATTAGCTCATATCCAGTGAACCAATTATCAAATGTTATGTTTCGGTGTGAACCAGAAACTATTTGAATGAGTCTGTCCACTACCTCAAAGGGTTTATTACTGACTGCATATGGTCCTGACGGTTGTTTGCCTGCGTACACTTCCAAATTCAAAACATAAAAGCTTTTTGCATCGACTAAAGCTAAAATTTTTAAGCCGTATTTAGCTGGCTTGTTTGGGATATAGACGCGGAACAGGCATCGACCTCTAAATGCTAGTAACATCTCGTCGATAGTCAGAAACTCACTTGGAGAGTACGCATTTTGACAGCGTTGAACGAACTGATCAAAAATGCTTCGGAAGGCTGCCATATTATCAATTTGTTTACGCTGCTCTCTTGTGGCTTTGTTATCGAAACGTACAGAATTTTGAAGAAACTCGAATCTCTGCAGTGACATGGTGGTACGAAATATATCAACGCCAGTTCCATCAGTTCGCCAAAGATCTTTCAAATTTTGACGATTAGATTTGATGAGGCCAGCTAAGTACAGTAAGCCAATAAATGCTTTCAACTCAGGTAAAGTGGTTTCCTGCATGTAAGAAGAAGCATTACTATTAGAATTATTTGCTGCACTTTTAATTTGTCTTTGGCGAATTTTCGAATTAGTGTGGATCAAGATTTCTTGAAGCATTTCTGGAGTCACGAAAATATTCCAGCATTCAAACTCTGTAGAAGCATCTTTTCCAATGTCCTTTACTCGAGCATGCTCGGTTACGATGTTTTCGGAACGAAGTCTCACGTTTGGACGCTGACAATTTTTATACCACTTGGTACCATCTTTAGATTTATAAAAAGGTCCACTTATTTGCCTAGAAGCTAATACTCTCTGCCTTAGTAGTGACAATGGTAAATCGTCCTCGGGGTCGTTACCTGATTGAGCTGTAGTAAATAATACAGCTTCTTCCTCCCTGGAGTTGGATGAAACATCAACTGAATCGTCACCTTCTTGCTCCGTATCAGAATTCACTTCATGTTCACTACAATGATCAGTTTCTTGTTCTGAACTGGATTCTCCAGAAGAATCAGTTGCTACCTCTTCCAACATAGCACGAATCTGTTCCTCTTGACTTTCAATATCCATTTTGGTCAAAAACTAAAAAAATATATAAAAAAAATGTTCAATAAATGAACGAATAACAAATTCATATAGTAAAATAATAAAGAAATAACAAAAATCTAAAAACAACGAACAAAAAGCAACAATTCTGAAATTAATTGAACAAAAAAACTAATAAAACAGTTAAAATTCATTATTAAATGTTTACGTAAAATAAATACGTCAAAAATGAGGCAGGGTATAACATACCCGAGACAAGTTTGTACACGTATAACTTCGCCGATGCCTCGCGCCACACTGCGATCACGCCACTACCCCGTCCCGCACGCCCCTACCTTCAGCTACTGACCGATCTAGTGTCGCCAGACGAGGATTTTAGAATATACAGTATTTTAAAATTTTAACAGGGTATGAAATACCCTGGATCATGCTCGCCGGGTTAAATAAGCTACGCTAATTGCGCTCATTGACCTCAATCAAATTATTTTCATGTTAGAGGTCCGTGATACTATTTCTAAATGTTACAACCTAACCACAAAAAGATAAATGTCTGTGGAACTGTCAACGTCAACAGGGCATTTCACGTTGATATAAGGGTCGCTTTGCAGATCTTTTGTCCAGAGAATTTTCATAAACTACTTACCGTCCGTTTATTAATGTAAGAAAACCGATACAATATTTGTAATAATTATAGTTGTATTTTATTTATTTTAGGCGAAGGCAAGGTGGTTAAGACAGAAGAAAAGATGGACGCGTCGGAGATCCCAGCTAAGAAGTAACGCTCGAGCTCGCCGCGTCGCCTGCCGCCGCCTCCTGCAGCTGGCTGGACACACCTCAGTAGTTACCCCGAGGTGTCCCTTCGCTTTTCGGAGCCGGGGTTTATTCCACCTTCAGTAACCGTGCCTTCGGGAGTACTAGTAAGCTGCCCGCACCCTATATCTTTACCCATGCTCTCTCACGGTAAATTCCAGCCTGTCTCGGTACGATGCAGTACCGACGATCCTGCTACGGCTGCTCTAGGCCAGAAAAACAAACGAAACCATCCATAACAAAGCTGCGAGAGAGGAGCGGCGTCGTCATATAACATCTAGACGAGAGCGAGGCGCGTCACCCTATTTTCTATATTAGTTATTACGTGCAAATCTATCCGATAATTTTGTATTAACTGTGTATGAGTTACACAAAATTTATTTTTTGGTCACACGAACTCGTGGTCATGATCTGTCCAAAATATTCTAGTACATTTAAAAAATGCCGCGGTTTACAGTAGTGTTTTTAAATTAGTTAGGGTTTAGACTATTCTATATATAATGTAAGTAGTGTTAGCGTACATGAAGAGACAGGGATACTCGGATTGACAAGATACTGATCGCTGTGAAGGAATTGTCATAAAGATGATTGCGATTAGAGTAAATGAATCTGCTGCGGACTTGCGATACTCAGATAATATAATTAGAAACATTACATGTTGGAGCTCTTCATCTTCCTAACTGAGTCGCGAGGTCGCCGCTCCGCAGGCAGTTGCGACGAGTGTAGGGTTACAGTATTTGACTTTATTTCATATTTAGTTCCTCACCGGTCCAGCCTCGCTGGCACGGGTACGTTCTTCTGCGATGAAGCAGTTTATTTTTAATATACGATTACCCTATATTTATTAGTTGAGTAAGGTGTATATTTTTCGTGTATGTATTTTTATGCCGTCTCTAAAGACGGCGATATGTCAAAGTATACATAGTGTAATACCCAAGAATTGGTGTAAAGAATCTGCTTAGTCCTGTCTTTATTGGAATCGAAAATATCGTGTGGTACTTCATTTTACTTATATTTCATGTAGAAAACAAAGTAGTTTCTGGTGTAGCCATTAAGGTATATCATAAGATTACTACTGCATCTGACGTTGTATGTGATTTATACGTTTTTAAAACATCATTGAAAATTAAATAACTATTGCCTATTGTAAACCAGGGTGAATAGAAACCCAGTGGTCAAGACAACCTTGAATGGAGTTTTAATGTTCAATTATTATGGAGACTACTTCTTGGTAACAAAAAATCATTGTAATTTATGTCAAAATCCCTTGTAGGTTTTGTTTTATTAACAGCTGCGTGTCTATTTACCCAGTTTTACCTGGTTTTAAAAAATCCATGTTACATTTGAAGTTTGTTGCAGTACCGAGGGTAATGTTAGTGAGCAATGATACACAAATCAGTGTGTTGTCAAGGTACCAGCATTATACCTACAACAATTGATGTCTAAAATTCATTGCACCAGATTATATTTAAAATTGGGTGTGATGTCCCTAATATATTGTTTATTTATAAATAGGGTTATATTTTGTGACCCATTAACATTAGATAGATTTTAATAAATAATTCATTTCGTACTAGATACTGTGAAACTGAAACCTTTTTATGTTATTCTTTAACTGTACTTTGGGAGATTATGATTCATGTCAATAAAGATAATGATGAAAGTTATATTTTTATTTTATTTCGCGCAATGTTACCCGACGTCTTTTGCAGGATCTACAGGACCCAGGGTTCCCTTCGACAGTGTGACTTAGCCCCCATCACGGAGTCGCAAAAAAACAAACGCATTTAACCTTGTAATAAACCATAACGCCTCACCAGGCCTGGCTCACTCCGCGGTGTAGGTATAAAACTGCAAGTACTAGCGGGGGCCACTTCGTAGATGCCATTTAGTCGGTTGCCGCGCGCCGCCCACTACGCACGCGCTTACTTAATAATATTTAAGTTTGGTGTTTGGTTGTATTTACGCATAAGTTTAAAAAAATATATATATGATGAAGAAAAGAAAATACTGCATAACGTTTGGTTGTTTAAATAATGACAGTGATAGGAGCCTCACGTTTCACACACTACCGCGTGATTTCGAAAGGTAAGGAAAAAAGTGAATATTTATCTATGTAGTACATATTTAATAATGATCAAAAAACTATCTACCTGCTTGTGTTGTGCCGGCTAGTAATCATGATCAGTATGATTAGGTAGGTTACAAATTTGGCCTACAAGACGACCAAGATAAATAAAATAGACGAATATCAAACCTGACATCACTCTCACTCACCTAAGCTGAATACGTAGGTAGGTCGAATTATGATCGGTAGAAAGTAGGAAGATGTTTACGTTATTGTTTAGACACGTTCAAACTCAGAAAATGGCTACACTACGCATTCAAGGTCAGCGATCGTATTTCTCTTCGCGACTTTTTTTACCTACTTACCTACAAAGACACGCAACACGGGGCCTGTGACAATGAAATGAATGAAATGATAAGGACTAGTTACCTATTTTGCCGTAAACGATAACAATCGATCTTTAAAGTTATGACTACAACTTGGCCAGAACGGATTGAAACGGAACTAATCTTTTTGTTTCTGACAACGTTTTAAAATCTTTGATATTTGATGTAAACAAAGACCGCAGGTTTGTTAGATTTATTATTGTGCCACAAAACTAACGTAATAAGAGAAAAAAAAATAAGGAGGTAATGAGGAGTGATATATATTTATGTTAATTAATAATGTAATTAAACAATGCATAAAATACGTATTCCTACCTAACTGTGCCCAAACTCGCGAGTCGCAACCCTATTGAGCTTGACCGACAGTAACCTTTTAATGTCGTTGGCGTCAGATAAACTAAAATGAACTCTCGCGCGTCACTATTCAGTTCAATTTTGCTTGTTCACGGGAAGTTTAGGCTATTATAAAAATAGGTGGGTGATGCGGGTGCAAGTAAAAATGGACTCTATTCTTTCGTACATAGATTTTACATTTGTTTGTTTTCTTTTTGGGAGTAACACTTCTGTACCTTTAGGTACTATTATGTATTCTGTGGCCTCACATAATGCATTAGCAACCTTCCGCGCCGACCACCGTGTGACGTCATCACGTTCAGTTCAGGCCCTGCGCAGACGACAAACTATCCGTGACGCACTTTTTAGTCTGTGAAAATAGAACTATGCAATTATATGCAGTAACGCACACGACGCGCAAAAAAACCGGCGCACAAAAAATCAACGTGTGTTCGCGGTTCTACAGAACAACGTCTATGAATAAAACTGAAAAATAAGATTTTTTTTTCTACGTATTTTTCCGGGATAAAAAGTATCCTATTTTATGCCCAGGATAATAAGGTATAATTATACCAAGTTTCATCGAAATCGAACCGTTAGTTTTCACGTGATGCCTGCACATACAGACAGACAGACAAACAGGGGGGCGAAACAGCCGCGAATCGCATCGAGAAAAGATGGTACGGCCGTGCCCGTTTTGCTCGAGACTTGGCTGGGGCACTGCCGACAAAAAATTTTTTAATCACATATTTGGTATCGATCCAGCAACACCCCCCGCTATTTATTTTTTCAATGTACAGAATTGACCCTTCTACAGATTTATTATATGTATAGATGTGCTGTTTATACCAAGAAAAGAGTTGTAAAACTAAAATTGACATATAATTTATTGCTTCAATTAATTGCATGCAGCAAGCGAGAAACTTGTCGGTCATTGGCATTGAGTATCAATGAGCCTTTAGAGTGGGTCGTTATAATAAAACATACGAATTTGGCAGTTGTATATATTTAACTATTACAGAATATTTCTTTACAATAATTTCTTTGTACAATATGGAGATAAAAATCTGCTTGTGTTCAATAAAATAAAATGCAACACAAGACCAAAATTGTCAAAAACGTGACAAAATATATATCTTTACAAAAAAAGAGGCCATTGAGAGGCAAAAATATATTACATGGTCACATTATACAGATAATTACAATAGTATACAATTCAATACAATGTCGATACATAATAAACTAATTCATAATTAAACCAACAGTGAGACGAGGCTCAATGTAAAAACAAGATTGAATAATTGGAGACGAACAATTTGCATTTTATTCCTTTGAACAACAAATAAGTAAAGGGAAAATTAAGTACGTTAAGATATTTTGTAGGTACAGTAATTTGGAATTTTATAACTCAATTTCAACTGATTTTATATACTAGGGCAAAGCGATAATTTTGGTTCAAAATACTGCCAAGGAGATCAAAATATAACCATCTTAAAACTGATAATTTCTATTAAATATATAAGAAACTGCCAATCCTTACATTTATAGGACGTTAAAATGGCAGTGATGGTTTTACAACAATGATCCAGATATAGCCCGTAAGTATAACAATATTGTGTATTTGTGTCGAGATGGCAGGACACGGATATAAGCCACGCCGGGAGAATTGCTTCAAGAGACACGGCAGCCTAGTTAAGTGAAATCATTAAAACTTGTGTGGACAAGTAACATGAAGATAATTTTCTTCATCACAAAGGCCAGTTTCCACAAATCTCAAATGTTGTTATTCCATACTTCCAATAACTCAAGTCAGGACGACGAAGTTGTACAACCGTTGCCTAATTGATAACGATTACAGAGCAATGAGTGACATTACTATTATAAAACGCCGGCCTTTTATACATCGGTTAAAACCTTTTACACTGGGACTGGCAACAACAAGGAACTCTCTCAAGACCTTAAATTATTGGAAGTTGTCATTTGTATCTGTTACATGAGATTTATTGACCTAATCTTTATTTTTAATAATTGTTTGGTGTTATTTGAAAACAACCCTAGTTTTTTTTTGGTACTTTTTATATTTGGATAAAATTTATAAATATTATAAATATATACACATAGATTTGACAATCTGTTTAAAAAACAGTTTATTAAGAGGCAGATGGAAGCCAACTAAAACATGCGATAAAATTTGAAATAGTCAAATAAAATGAATTTTTTCTCTGAATTTTACACTTTTTTTGTTTTTTTTTTATTTTTTTCAAGTTTTATGTTTTTTTTTGTTTTTATCTTTTATTTTTTTGGAAGTTCATTTTTATATGTTTTTTTGTTCTTTCAATTGAGTGTCGAATTTTTTTATAACTTTTCAAAAAATTAAACTGTATTGAGAGACACTTTTCTTTATAACTCTAATCAGTTTTCTTATATATGTAACTTGTTTTTAAAAATTATTTATTGTACTTTAATTATTCAGCGCGGCCAAGTGCCTCTTATGTAAAATCTTTATAAAACTTATACATAACGCGATATAAAATGCCAGGCGTTTTAATATTACATCAAATAGTGTCAGTGCTTCGGGCTATGAGGGACAACGTCCAGATGGTGAAACTCGACTAATAAAATTACAAAACAAAACTTAACAATTTCTAGTCTAGATTAATTCTAGTGGCTAGTTATTGTAAACTTAACGAAACAATAATTGCGAGGCATCGATGAAAACATATCGGTAGATGCCGGACTCTTAACCAGAACGATTAACTACATTATGTGATCTAACGACTAATTTAATGCACTAAAATTATTTCCAAATAAACTGTAGAAATATATGTATATACTTTGATAAACAACAGAATTTCGATTCGAGTTCATGCGTAAAAAGCTGTAAATCTGTGGTCTAGTAAAAAAAGTTGAATTTTATATTGTCAGTTCATGATGACGTGGTGATCAGTGACGTCATAGTTCATAAGGTACAGAATTCCTTGCTCGTGTTCCTCATATTATACAATCTTTGTATTACTTTAAAGATATGCATTGTTAGTATCCTCACATATAATAATAGGAATTCTGATAATCAAAAACAACGTAGGAGCACAAGAATGTACCAAAATATTATTTTACACATTTCTATTCATTTTACGCGTGAAAAATGACAATAGTAACATGGTAAAAATAATTTTGGCGCGGTCTTACAGTCACGATATTTGCTCATTATTATTTTTAATTAATAGCACAACATATCAATTTAAAGTTTTCTCAATTTGAGAAAACTGATAAATTAACATGTCGTATCAAGTAAATTATTTAAGAGGATTATCTAGCGAGGAAAGATTATAGAAGGCGTATAATATTAATTTGACAAGACTTGGAAATATTCGTTGGACGTATGTGTATATTATTTTAGTCAAACGATGTTGAAGTTCGACGTGCCCTTATATTAACAGTCAAACAAAACAATGTGTAAATATACTTTATAAAACTTGTATGTGTTCTTATACGGAAGCCTTCAATAATCTTATGGTATCTAGCAACTGTTACATTACATCGTATATAAAGCGTAGCCCAGCGCCAAATATAAGGCAACACAATCATTTAGCACCATTATTTAAGTTTTACGCATTCATCTTACTTGCAAACGAATCGATCATGACATGCGCGTCTACCGCCGATCCTGGCGGCAATGAGCGACTGACGACTCAAATGATGTTCTCGAGGGCGGTCGGAAGCTTACAACTAATATCCGCTATGGAGTGGAGACATATTTAACCCGACGGTCCTCTTGTGATATCACCTGAGACGCGGTCGTGAGCGCGTCCGGTCCGTTGATCAAAGCGTAAGGGTAACTCACACCAAAAGAGCGGCGAAGGGCAACGAAGCGGAGCGCAGTTTCAGTGTCATATGAATTTAAACTTTATTTTCATTAAAATAATATTTATTATCGCACTCATACTCGAACGAGTCGCGAGGATGCCCGCGGATCACTGAAACTGCGCTCCGCTTCGTTGCCCTTCGCCGCTCTTTTGGTGTGAGTTGAGCCTAAGTAACGTTGTGGTCATTGAGCTGCAACCATTGCATCGGAGCGTAACAACTAATTGTAGCACCTTCAAACAATTACTTCAACAACAACTCTGTACACGTACACAATATAATTTTCTTTCATATTATCACAGGGAATTTCTCATCTCCCATCGTACGCTCTCCCACATATAACGTCGCGCGGTGGGACCTGGCTCCCTCCGCGCAAAGCATGCATATCATTATATTATATCATTCTATATAATATATATTTTTTTGTCATTTACCCTTTCCTCATCACAAAAATACTATTTACATAAAAATCATACACGACCCTAAAATGAATATTTATGGTTTTTTTTTTAATTTCTTACTATTTACACGTATTAAATAACTTATAAATAAACAATAATAAATATTTAAAAACGAATAGGACGCCTTTTGTCGAGGCAGCGTAACGACTTGTTGCGACGGTCGCTTCAGTCACAGAAATGAAACAGACTTTATCGACTAGTGAACAACGACTCTACTACACTGACTACGAGAGTCTTGGGTTCAGTCTTGTTGACAATCATGTGCTAGAGCATGCCCGCAGGCTACAGCTAATTTAGGAACAGCTACAACATACACGATCCACGACACACCCGCACAGGCCTCGTGTCAGCGACGCACTAACATTGAGGACAGGAACACATTTTGAATACAGTCTACAACAAAGAAATCTTGTATAGCAGTTTGTGATTAGGGCTCAAAGTTGTCTACTTTCCTCTGGTGCGGACTGTAAACAATACTATGTGGGGTAATTATACAAAGTATATTATTTACGCAATTTAGTGTTTGCAGATGTTTATCAATTACAACTACCTACTTGATATTGTCCGCAATCGAGTATGTTGAGCGGTTGTCCTTTATCCGAACATAAGTTTGGAGGTATAATTTTTATTGTAACAACAAAAACATATAGTATATATTTTCACTTAACTTTGGTCCGAATTGAGCACTGAGTTTATAATAGAAGGCTATTATGAAGTTGGCTAAAGAAATAATAACACTGTGTGAAAAATTATTGAACTAATTTTTCACTATAAAATAATAAAACATAACTTTAAAGTATTAGAGATCTGTGCGCGGGCAAATGAAAATGGCAAAAGCTGCATGCTCGCTTTTGTACATTCTCTTTACGAATTGCCCGGAACTTTGGTATATCAGTGCTCGATTTCTGCCAGAATGTAGTACATAGCTCCTTATTGACATGGAAGGCACTCATCTGGCAACATGGCGTTTCAAAGCAGCAACCGGTTGTTAGTTACAATAAAAATTACATCTCAAAACGAAGCGAAATACTAATAAATACAACATGGCACTATGGAATGTAAACATATAATTTTCATAGTGGCACATTTATAGTTTTTATAATATAAATACTCAACTGTTGTTAAATTTTCATATTATTATTAACATGGATAAATGTGCGTGGGCAGTTGACACCAGCAACAAAAAATGTTTTGACGCAAATTTCCTACAACAAACTGGTTTGAAAACTACTAATTTCCAACTGTAAAATTATATTTTTCGGGCAGTGAAATCAATGAAAAGTAATTGAGCAAGGCAAATAAGGGATGTGATGGCTTTGCTATTGTCAGGAATCGCTTTCAGAAAGCTTATGTTATCGGCATGCCAAGTGCTGGCGGTGTCAACCACTCAAAGATCCCGCTGTGGAAGTCTGTGACTGCCGCCGGTGTCGCACGTAACAACACTACACTAAGGTCAGTCGCGCCATCATCGCGGCCAGGCGTGCTGCAGGCTGCGGCCGGCCGCGAGGCGCGCGGCGCTGTCCCGGAAGGTGCTGACGATCTTGTCGAAGGAGTCGGGGTCGTACACCGAGCGGGCCGTGTTGGTGAGGTCGAAGGGCTCCTCCACACACAGCAGCTTCCACTGGTGCGGGTCGTTCTTGTGCGCGCGCGCAGCCCGGCACACGCCCACGGGCACGCGCGCGCCCGCACGCACCGAGATCGCCATCTTGTCGTAGCTGCAATACGGACCACGTTATTGTTCAAACTTTCAGAGAACCATCAGTTTCTTCACCAGTTATATGGTAGTCAGACAAATCGATAGTCTGTAGTGATCCACAAATCAGTAGGTGGTCAACCAATAGTGGCAGTCTCCAATAGCGAGAGAATCGCGGCGATATTATCGATTAGCAATATTATTATTAATTAATTGTAAATCCACTTCACGTATCACAGCTTGTTTTTCTGCAAAATCTTAATAAAATGTATACATACGGGAAGTCCGCGTAGTAGCGCAGCATGTGCAGGAACAGCTCGGCCAGCGTGGTGCGGTTGTGCTGGCGCCGCGTGTCTCCGCCGGCCTCGCAGGCGCGCGGCAGGATGGGAGGAGACGTGCCGCCTGAGGGACGGGGCCAGAGAACATTGGAACAACTATTAGAAAGAAAACTTAAAGCTTCGGTCACACACGGCAGCTAATCGCTGCGAGTATTCACTGTGTGTGGCAGGGTATTCGCAATGAATAGACACCACGTTTCAAATTGAGCATGTTGAATTTTACTTTGTGACCGAGGCTCAAGACTGACGCGGATTTCCGCTACATTTTAAAATTGTCCGTCACTGGAAACACTGACACAGACCGCTCGGCTTCGGCATATACTCAGAATTTTCGCGTATAGACATGTGAAATCAAACACGTGACTAAAAAAGCTAGGAATATAAGTTCTGTTAATGGATGGAGTGGAAGACCAAAATAAAGTGTGAATGAATAAAAATAGCAGTAAAAATGAAAAATTGTCTCGTATGACCTCATCTGATCAATTGATAGAGCTAAATCATCACGTAAAGTAGCCTTTTCAAGCAAAGGATTATGGTTTTGGTCCTAATGTTAAACAACCAGTTGTATCGTTGTATAGGTTATTTAAGTGTATACTCACATTGTAGGAAGTGTATGACCATGAGTGTGAGCGAGTACGAGGAGAGTGTGCTGTGTCTCGCGTCGTTGATGTCGTGCGCCTGCGCCCACAGCTTCGTTAGCGCCACCAGCGGACGGACGCGCCAGTCCACTGCGGAAACAAACATGGCGGTTAAAAAGAAATCATCTTTGTGATATTTTATGTCGTAAAGTTATGGAAAAACATAATATTAATATTTGATTATACCTTACTCAATGCAATTTGAGTGATTTGGGTGACCAACCAACTAGAAGTGAAAATCGTCCTTATTACTACGATATAAAGTTGCCAATATAAAATGGTCGATTGTCACTTTGGGATGAAGAATGTTTATCACTTTTAGTTGGTCGGCGTTGAATCGCATCATGAGTCAGGGCATTGACTCGCGAGATATGATTATCATATAATATACCACATTTCGCATACTTTATTTTAAAACGAGGTATCACTCCGGCTCCTCAGCTATCATTGATAGTAGCGTGATGTTTTATAGCATATAGCCTTCGTCGATAAATGAACCATACAACACATTTTTTATTAAATTTCTAACTAGTAATTCCTGAGATTAGCGCGTTCATCCAACCAAACCAATAAACAAATGTTTTCAGCTTTATAATACTAGAATAGATTGCACTTGTGTGAAGCCAGGGAGATTCGCTAGGATATCATAAAAAGATCAGAGTGCCATATCGTCATGAAGTGCTCATCCGACAATGAACTTCGCGGAGTGTCGAACAACTCGACGCTGTCGCTAGCTCACTGCGCATGACAAACGCTTTACGACTCGTCATCAAGTCTCATCATTTCTTAATATTAGCTAAAAATTATTCGCGTATTGGAATCTGTTTTAAAACCAAAAGAAAGATAGTTATACTTATGTTATTACCCAATCATGAAACAAATATACGTCATGTACGTAACAAAGGTCTTATCTGTTCGGAAAAGTGCAATTCAACACAATTAAGTGCAATAAGAAGTTAGGGGAAAAACCGATTTATATCCAATACATTTTAGAAAAATCAATATTCTTGTTCAGGGCCCAGGTGACCAAACCATTGATTTTTAACCTTTTGACCGCCAGTGTCATGTATAGATGACAAGCCAAAAAGTGCTCAGCACGCCACAGTCGCGCGTCGCGACTACACGAAAGACTTAAACGTCAATATATGTAGCTTATTAAAATATCTCTAAATTCACTACTGTTTTTTATGTACTTATGTATTTATTATGCTTAGCTTGGCGCTGAGAGCACGTTCTTGTTTTTTTGACGTGGCGGTCAAAGGGTTAAAGAAAAACACGCTTTATTACACTTTCATTTAAATATGATGCAGTATTTAATGACTGACAGTATTTAACTGATTGTTTATTATTTATAGTTGCAAAAATTTTATCTTTGACCAAGTGCTTCGCTTTAAATCACACAGCTAACAAAAACTAAAAAATGGCTACCATTCAGGAGGGGTTGGGTTTCGAACCCACATTTAGAATATTTTATTGACAAAATTGAGCAAGGTGGAGAAACCTTTATCTTTGTACAAACCGAAAACGGACATATTGTATAATTACCCTGCAGTGTAGCATTATTTTATTAGATTTTAAAATATTTCCATGCAGTTCCATTTACTACAATTTTCCTTTAGAAGCACCTTGCTTATTGGGAGGAATCAATATCCTCTCAAAATACAGGCATACTTTACCCAATTTGGATTGAAAGAATTCTTGTAAATGTATAGTAAAGCTGAGTAATCTTCACCATATCAGAATAGTCACTTACGTCTTGAATAGCAGTGCAGCAGGTTGGTGTTCCTGATGCCGACGACATTGTTACAGTTGAGGTCCACCTGCAGGCCGTTGCGCGAGTCGCGGAACTTCAGGATCGGCACCTTCGCCTGGATCAGCTCCGCGTCTTGACATAGAACAGTGGGTGAAATAAGCATGTTATTACATTAATTCATTATGATACTTGGAACTCTAAACTTTAACGGTATTCCACAATTAGTAGTTAGGTAGTGGCTAAGTGGAAAGTGAAACGTGATAAACACTAAGTTCCAGTTTTTATCTGAAAGTTCTAATCATCGTTGGCCTGATTCTACAATAGGCTGGGGAGAAAATCATGCATATTGTGTCAATGGATGTGTAGACCCTTAAAAACGGACGGATTTTCTCTTTCAGATCAACATGTTCTTGACTCAAAATTGTGCCATTTTCCAAAATTTTGTGTGACATTTTGTATCAAGCGATTGATTAAATTCCGTACTACGATTGAAGACCTGAAGAAAATTTGAGGTATTACATTGTTTTAAAATTTTAATGCAATTTGATGTTGACATTGACACTAGCGTTGCGTCATAAGGACTTCCATGGTGGTGCGGACTGTACATTTGATAACTATTTCTTTGAAATGTAATACTCACTAGGATCGAAGCTCCGGATATAGCTAAGTATATAATTGAGGTGCAGCAGGGCGTGCGCGCGCGGCTCCAGTTCGTCCACCGGCCGCACGTACAGACACAGGTCCATGTCGGACGAGTCCAGCCCGAAGCCCGACATCGTGGACCCCACCACGTAGAGACCGTAGCGAGGGAATATTGTCTGTGGAGACAAACAATTGTGGTAAAACCTGCTGGTTTAAAGAGATTTCTGTGAGACACTGTCTATGTGATTTTGTCGCTGGTTCGTCGTTCGTTGTGATAGGTTAGGGCTTCGTGCGACAAATATCACCTTCTGTAAAGATGAAACCACTCATCTCGTAGTTGGCTGTGCAATATTTATGGCCGATACGGTACTGGGGAGTTTCAAACCTTAAAAAAGTTGTAAGGGGTAAAAGTTTAGAGACTTGTAGTTTACCTACAAATAGAGAGCATTTTGTACCTACGCCATTTTAAAATTATTCAATGCAACTTAATTCCTTTCCAAGAAAAATAATCTGTTGAAAACTCCTTTCGAATGTTGTCCTTTATAACGTTTGAATAGCTCAGAAGGGCCTTTGAGGATCTAGGGGATCGCGAGACATTCGCATAACCAACATATCGCACTTTTAGAATAGAAGTGGCGTAATCCAAAATTCCAGTTTTTTTGGGAAAATGTTATTTATTAATTCAATACCGAGGGACGCGGGGAAAGAGCGTGATTTGAAAGAGACGGAAACAGTGCGTTTTTCCGTTTCTGGGCTGGACGAGGCGGTTCCTTTTTAATAAGCTAATAGAATAGATGTTTATAAGTCGTTCGATGCATAAAAGTCATTTTCTTAAAATTTTTAGTTAGGCCATTTTAATTCTAAAGGTGCGATATCGCAGTGGTAGACGCCCACGGCGTCGGACGTCGCAGGACGATCTCCGCCCACCGTAGGCGCGGGCATGCGGGCAGCGAGTAATGGGCGACTCGCTGTCCGACCATGGACCATGCCCGGGTCGACGGCGCGTTGTGTTCCACGCGCGCCTCAAAGAGTGTCAGCATAATGACGGGGCCTGTAGAGGGCCAAAGCCTGCTGGGGTCGCGGGACCAAGGGATTACCGTGACCCTAGTACGTAAAGGGCTATTGAAGGACACCGTGGATTTTAGTCAGTACAAGTCTGACAGTCCCTCCCGCCCTGCCCTGGGTGGGAGGACTCATTTGATGATTTTACCAAGAAAAAAAAAAAAGGTGCGGTATATTGATAACTAACCTTAATTGTGATGAAAAGATATCTCCAAAGGTTCATTTTCTTTCTGAAGGTCTCTTCTGTTTGCTGTGACTTTATAAATTTGTCCCAAATCTCTTGTGACAATGTGTCCCATTTTGAACCTAGAAATATTGCTCTTGTTTTAAAACACCGTTTTTGAATGCTGTTATAATAAAAAAACATTGATACCCAAAACTTGCGAAGCTATTGTTGCTTACATGATATTTATGGGACATTTAAAATAGTAAGCGATTTTTCCTATGCTGAACTAAATAGCCTTGAACCCACAGAGTTATTGTTCTTGTCAACACCATAATAAAATATCCCTCAAAAACATCTACCATGTTTACAGCTGACATATTATAAATATACTTCATTTGCATTTATTCGTCTGTACATAACATTTGTGTAAACAATAAGGTGTGGTTATATTTGCTATTAAGTAAGTTATTTCATTTTATTATTAGAAAATAACATACATTTAAGTTTATTTGTTATTCTGATGCCTTGCTTTTCTGACACCAATGATCTACACAGCAATGAGACTCTTCCGAAAAATGTAATCACTCCCCCGCCAAGTTTCAAGCATTTAAGTCAAGAGTAAGAATTTCAACCGACTTTTGCCAAGTGTCACTATGATAGATAACTGTAGACAATTTATTCTTCCGTCAAGTTTTGAAGACTAGTTCCTTTCACGACAAGTGTCAGCTACCTTCTTCTGCCTTTATAGTGCCATGGTATTTCGGCGCGTCACAATACGTCATTCACAGATCCTTGTCTCGTGGCAATATCAACTACGCAAATAATGATGCAGCATGAGTCTAGGACAGATCACTATTCTCCAACTGTATGGACAAATATGAATAACTTACCATTTAATAAGTCGTCGGGCGTGAACTTGACCTGGAACGGGTAGGATCCATTCAGGTACCTCTCAGGCGCAATGCGGCGCTGCGGGCGCGCGTCCCGGCCCCGGCGGCCGCGCCACTCCCGCACCTGCCCGAACCCTCCCGTATAGTGACCGTTCGATGTACGTTCTGTGTTGCGGGATGACTCTTCTCCTGTTAGCGGAAAACAATCACATACATGCCGTTTATTATTATCAAACGTAACGAAAAGGAAGGTGGAAGGAATATTATGGGTACCGTGGTTTTATTTACATAATCCATCTTTAATTCTGAGTTTAAATTTCGTCGGTGTATAGGCGCCACCAGGATACAAAAAAGATGCAATACTCCAATCTTCGGAAGAATGTATCCAGCATGTGGATTTGCTCGTGCAGTTTTATGCTTGCCGACTTTAGACTGGTGGTGATGACAATATACGTAATTGCACAAAGAGAACCCCTGCCTGGTTAAGTGCTAACGATAACTGCAAGTTCTAACAGATTTTTATAAGGAAACGAGGTGTATTAATCAAAATAACAGGTTACTATGAGTCAACGCATAATTGAATTATAAGAAATAGGATAACCTAATTACGTGGTGACTGGCACTGTCTGGTTAAACCCTGATTATGAATAGTTTGGCGAATTACCGTCAGTAGTTGAAACATGCAATCGTTCTGCGAGACAGTTACTGCTGGCAATTTTTGACACTTGAAACACACTTGCTTCTTGCATTTTCTTGTCGATTAATGGGTATGGAACTTTCCAGAGTTCCTTTTTTGTTTTCGTACAGCTTAATTTATGTTTTATCGGATCCTCTAATCATGATCATTTTACATGATAATGCAGCAAAGGAAACCGACCCTTGTGTCGACTCGTTTCGAGTGAAATGCTAATGACTAATAAATGAATTACAACTGTCTCCAGTACTTACAGTCATGCAAATGAGTAGTTGCTGATAAACAACACCTAACAAAAGTACGTGCGATGTATTATCTTGACGCTGATGCATTATCTTGGTTTGACACTTAAAGTTATTCGTAACAATGAACTATAGTCAATAGATAGAAAATATGATTGACATTTTAATATCAAAACGCGATGGTTGAAATCGTTCCAACTTTTAAAGGTCCGGGAATTTCAGGACACAAGGGGTCCCCCTACTCAGGAAATCAGAACACATAATAATATCGCATATTTCCTACAGGATGATTTGATTTACTTTCGGTGTCCATGGCAACTCCCTTGCCACAATCATACGAGTGCGACCATACGTTTCTGATGGCAACTGCTGATATTGGCAGGTTGGCGTTAATTAATTGAGATACTATCGTGTTTACAAATAATTGTTACAGCTTTTATCAGTTCGCGATTGAAAACAATATTACGTTTTAGTTAGTTGTTACAGCCAAAATACACTTCAATAGCCCTTTCAATCAAAATTCGAAGTTTTACCTAACTAATATTCAAACTATCGGGTGAATACCCGATAGTTTGAATATTATATACAAATCCAATTATGGCGTTTTGCGACTTTTTCTCACGAGATGGTAGGTATATTACAACTTCCGTGCACTAACAACCACACAAATATGAATGTATTGAAAGCAGAAAAGCTTTGCACATTCGGAAGAAAAACTCCCCTACATACTTTATCATTAGGGAGAAGCTGTCACGACTTGTGGTTCTACAAAACGTGTATACAAAGTAAATAAGTTCGTATTAACAGATTTAATTAGTTCGCGTACGGTCAAAAACGTCTTAGCAACGGCAATAAATGAACAAACGTTAGTTAAGTGGCGATAATTCTATTAGCCACGGAATTTTCAACAGGTGTTAAGTTTCTAGCTAAAGCAGTGCACTTACTCGTTATAAAAATAGAAATTAAAATTGAATATTAAGATTCGTTATGCACGACCAGTTCGATTAGTTATGGATTATTTTTTACAAGGAAACATAATAAATAATAGGAATTATTGCAATTTTCTCTGTTAAAATATAAGCATTTCGCTGCCTATCAGTAACAAAGCCATGTCTTAACTCTGTTATCAGTAACTAATGTATTGCACTATAAAAGTTGTTAAATTCCTTTTGCCATACCATGCTATGTGCAATGTCGGTATTTCTTGATTACCTTCTAATGGCAATGATACGCCCATTTCTGCACAAGACATCTAAGCAAGACCGCACAGCAGATAACAGCAGTTCGGTTCAATTAATATTAGTTTGAGCGTGATTAGCAACTTCTTCATTTAAGTGCTACACAAGTGTATTTCTCACGGCACTGCAGCTCAGCTAGCTTAGCTTCAACTTGCATCGCGGCCCCCTTCATGCATTGACGAATTGCAGTTTCATCATTAATGCGCACAATTCTAGAATATTTGCCATGACAACATTATTTCACTACTTGTGCAATTTCTGTGTCATACCAGGTATTGCATCCTGGGAGTAATCGTTTTAAAATAGTCTTACTCTATTGAATACGTAATTTTATGATGCCTATTTTTAGAGCAGATCCAAGTCGTGCATTATGTTCAGTCCTTGTAAAAGTTTTGTTGTCGAGTTGATCGTTATCTTATACGAAGTTCGATTTGGTGTTCAATTCAACCTTGACCGACAGTTCCTACGGGTCAAAGCCTTTTTGGGATTTTATGCGTGTCTGCCAAGTTCGAGAAACTTTCTGTAATACACAACTACGAAGCTTCAAGAAGAATAAGTCCTAAAAGTTGTTGTTCAAAGAGGGACTTAGGTTCCGGCATCCGACATAATTCGGAAGCCTGGTTTTTCAATATGAGAATAATATCTAGACATCGGGGGCGCCCACTGTACCATCTGGAGAGTCCAATTCTTAGTCGCGAATCACACGGCATGACGACCGATGTTTGGATTTTTATGCTAATTTGGAAATTCAACGGGCGATCTGTTGTCTGAAAGCGGATACATTGCCGCTGTTATGTGGGTCGTCAAGCCATCTAATGATTAATTCTCGTTCTATTTACTAACGAGATCAGCTGAATTCTAGCCGTAGGAACGTTATAACGTGTCTAGCACTTTTTATATCTCACCATCTTACGTAAAATTTTATTGCCTCAAGTAATACGCAGTTGTACTCCGTCAAGTGTATTCGATAAAACAATGTATAATTTTTCTATTAAGATAACTTATGTTTTCAAAATAAAACGTGTGTTTCGAATAGCGTTTTAAATACCAGTGATACATAATAGGACATGTAGTATTTCTTTAAGTGGTGTATTGTTAGAAATTAGAATACCATAACGTCATAGGATAGAAAAGGTGTTTGTTAAACTCCGCGTGTCTTCAGAATTTGCGCGTCACTGCGCCAGTCGGTCATGAGAGCAAATGGGGCGGGATAAACTGACTGTGCGCTATTTTTCTATTTTCTTCGCCTCATATCAGTGTAAACACGCTTCAGGAGAGAATCGTACCGATCTATTTACTTATCTCTGGCGTTCTCAAGGATAAATCATTTAGATATTATTTACAATGTTATCTAATATTCAAAGTTAACGTCACGTTAAGACGCGACACATTCCATCGTCACCTTTATGTTGATGGTATAAAGCATAAAATGATAGCGTTGAATTAAAAGTATTCCAAACATCTAAATATATCGCAGCAGAAAATGTGTCTACAATGGGATTTTATTCTGGGCCACTAATGTATAGGATAACACGTGTGGCGCTGTAAACAGGAGTGCCAAACAATTATGGCATACTTTCTTTTAACGTCATTTGTTTACTTTTTTTTCTACTTCATTTTAAAGGAATTGATATTATGGCAGACATTGTAAATTGGGTGTTGTCGCGTACTTTGGGAGAGGCTTACGAAGTCGTGACCGCTTAGATACGCGAAGCTGCCGATTCAAAACATTTAAAAGGAATCTACTAGCGTTGTTATCACATCACGTTTTTAGTTAGTAACAAAACTGCGCATTTATGGAGGCGCCAGGAAATTGAGAAATAAGATTAAAAATAAAATGTTAGGACACGTGAGAATTCGCGTGTTGGAACTAATTAGCACTACTGGCACACTTTTGTGGAGGATAGTCATTTTGTTGGTGAATGTACTGTTACTATGCTGGTTGCACTATATATCTTATGTTCAATGTCTAATCAACATAAAATATGGTTTAGCAAGTTCAAATTAGATTCTGCTAAGTTGACCTACCTATATTATCAAGGTATACCAGCTTCATATTTGTACATTACTGTGATAATTGAATCAGAGGCTAAAGACAAAAGCTGAATTTGTTTGGATTGGAATTTTCAGATTTGTTATTGAGAATTCATAATTCCAATAGGAAATACAGCTGATCAGGCAGTAACACCAATAAATTGTAACAACTATGGCATCAATGATATGATAGTATCACTCAATAATAAGCCCTATTTGTAGCATAGGTACACATTACATAGACATACATACATACATCTTGTCTGAGATATTAAATGATCAATGTTTTTAGTTGCTATGCTGTCAATACACACTAATATCATGAATAATCAAAAATTTATTATTTTTTTGAACTAAACTATGTCTACCCTCAACAAATTTAAAAACCAAATACCTCCTACCGCAACTAATTTAAACTGTGAAATTATGTAGAACTGTTAAAATAAACTTTGTTACCATGGCAATATAAGTTAATAAAAAATGTTTTTTACAAAATCAGAAAGTACCTTTTATAATAGTAGTGCTGAACAGTTTCCTTTTTAACGGGTTCATCAAATAATTTATGAAAATGATTATTTACACTCGCATAAGTCTATTTGCAGAAGTTTTACCTTGAGCTACTGCTAGCACATTTTACATTTCACATAATTTATCATTCTTTCAAATCTTCCTCAAACATCACTACTGTCCTTTGGATATTAACACAATTTAATGTGAGGGTGACATAAAATATAGAAAATGGTTATGTGGGCTCACTATTCAAAGTTGATATTTGAATGAGTTGGTGATTTTGTTATGAAATAAGCAAAATATTCTGAAAATTATGCACAACTTTCTGGTAATAAAGTTAAAGGAGTCTTACCTTTTTCTCCCGACTTGTTAGAGCCGGAAGCGTTACTCGAGAGGCTGGAGTCATCAGAGTCGTAACCGAAGGCTGTGTTGTCCCCCGCAGCTTTGGCGTTGGGGTGGCGTTCGCGGCGCGGCTGCCAGCGGCGCGGCGTTGCATGGCCGGCCGGCGAGCCCGCCAGGCTTGGCAGCCCGTCCAGCGGATAGGGCCGCGCCGTGCGCTCCTGCCCGCCCATCATGAACATCTGCCCCGGCCCTCCAAAGGCTGCGCTCCCATGATACATCATCGGTGCGCCCTCGTTCATGCTCACCGCTATACCCTGCCGGCATTCCAGGATACAACTATGACTGAGGTTCACGAACACCGGCGAAATTTTAGAATAAAATTTTTAGCATACCGACCTGTATTTCGACCGTTAAATCCGATGGCGTCCGGCGTGGCGGGCGACTATTGCGTCATAGTAGGCGTAGTAAATTAATTAGAGTATGGTGCGACGTCGAAATCTAGTGATTCTATTTATCTTGAGTACGCCGAAATTCGAGACGATCGTCAAGTGGGACGTTCTTTCCAATTTGATAGCTTCCGGCCTTCAATTGTATCGATAATAACGTGTCGCTTGACTCCCACTGTGTGAAAAAAACTAGATATAATTATTTCGACGCCGGTAATAATAAATCTACCCACGAATTATGGCAAATCTGTAAAATCTAATGAGGAAGATCCGCCATGACTTTAGGGAGCAACACTAGCGACATCTGACGGATGTGAGTGAAGTAGTACACGTGATTTTACTTTTTTCTACTTCAAATTCCGAAGTTCCTTTTTAGGCCAGTGATTGAAATTAAATATTTTCAGTGGCTAATTATCACCATGTTAAGAATAAATAACTGCCATTGTTAAAGCGTTTGCAAAACACAGCTGAAAATGAAATTCTAAATCACATGACATTCTTTTCAATTAATTTTTTTCGCTTAGCAATAATTTGATGACATTGACGTTACTGTCCTCGTTTCAGTACCGAAATATAATATTTTAAGCCTTTTTAAGTTGAGTCCTTGTTTCTCATACGATTAGTGTATGATGCTGTTACATTTATCAGACTGAATGTACAAAGTATTTATTTTTTGTGCAATTTGACATGACATTACGATTTGCCAGACACACGTAAAAATAATAAAATTACGTACAAAAATAATCTTATTCCCCGTTAGAAATTGGTGACAGTGATAATGGAAAACATTTTGGAATTTGAGCAATTAATGGACCGATTATAAAATATATTTAGCCTGTGATGACGTTGAATGGGGACTATGTAACCTTAAAAGTGTTAAAAGAAACAAACTTTGCTTTCTCATTGTTTGATAATCATCGTTATCTCGGTGGCACAGTGCGTTGATATGTCACATTTCGGGGATTTTATGGACGGTGTGCCCGTTAAAATATCGGAGAAGTATAAGAGACCGCTAAGGTACGACTTACCATATTCTGTAAACGAATGTGCAATAAGAGCTCAGAATGTTGTCGACAGCGCTAATTATTCTTGTACGTTTGAGAAAAACGTCCTTGCTAAACTCAAGGAGCTTAGGAATGCGAAAGAGACGAAGAAGAACGAGAGGCGGCACCGTCTACAGTTGCTACAAGAGGCGGAACAGAAGAGACTCGATGCGATAGCCGCCGCCGAAGACGAGGAGCGCCTGAAGCAGCTCAGCGTGTCCGAGGTGTCTTACCCCAGCACTGACGACATCAGCCCCCTGTCTGCCGACGAGAAAGCCGATAAAAACTGTGATAACATTGCTAAAGTAGATAAAACATCAGAATATGCTGATGTGGCCACACATATTAACTACCCTACCACTAGTATTGCAACCGAGTCTCAACTAAACATACTGCAGCCCACACTAGTGAAGGCATATCAACAGGAGAACAGCTTGCTTGATGACCCTGATCCACTGCAGAATTTGAAGTTAAATACAAAGATATCTAGAATAGTGCATAACCCTAACATAGACACACTAACATTCAGAGATTTTGAGAATGATACATCAAGTCCATTTGATAATGTGGAGCTAAAGACTATTAATGATATGGAACTTCTGGCACAAGTGCTACAAGATCAGAATGAGTCAGCTACTAGTAGTCACCCCCCATCAAATTTTGTTCCAGAACATGGGTACACTGTGCCTAACTGTGCATCTCAACAACATATTGATGGTGTCACATATTTGCCAGCAACATACCTAGAACAACCCATGCAAAATACAAATATGATGTATGGTTCTCCACAGCATTACCCTATCTCAAATGGCTACTACATCCCCACAGATAATGATGCTGCCAACATGTATATGCAAAATTACCAATATTACATGCCCCCTAACCCATACCCTTCTGTAGAACAATATTATGGTGGCCATTTACCAACTACATCAGGAGAGATGGTTGCTTTGCCAAATGGATCTGCATCATACATTCCACAGCCTTACTATTTCCAGTATCCTCATGTTCCTGTGACATATCAGCCCAGCAATGCTCCAGAACCTTACCAAATGCCTGTTCAGAATGAGAACATGGATCCAAATCAAGTAGCTGCAGGACAACAGGCTATAGTTAAATCACGTTCTAGAAGTGTGCCAGATATTGTCAGGGAATTGAATGAGGAGTTGGCTAAGCTGCGGATGAGTGAGAGGTCCTATAATGTTAGTCCAGCTCCAAAACCACATGCTTCTCAAGTACCAGTGCCTGCTTCAAGTGATAGAAAGGAAGAGAAGAGGAGTAGGAGGAAATCAGAGCAACTGCCAAATCCTTTTGAGAAGTTGTCTCCAAAGTTGCAGGAGATGTGTCGAAAGATTCATGGAATGGGTTTTCCTCTGGACAGGGTAGCAAGGGTGTGTACACTTGTAGGTGATAATGATAAGAAGGTGAGTGTTGCATAGTCTAATATTATATTGTTTTTTTTTTAATCAATTAATATTGACAAATGATATAATCATATAAAAACTTGGGTGAGAGGCTTGTAACATCCAAACTATTAAAAAGTATACCTAGAAGTAAAGTCTTGTGAATTTTAAAAGTATTGTATCTTTGTAATTTTAATGAACATAATTTTGGTTTAACAAATGATAAAATATAGGTCAAATATTTAGTTGAAAATTTATTTGAAGGATCATTATGCATTTTTTTAGATATAACATAAAAAATCCTTTTTGTCTACAGAATTCATAAAGTACCTTGCAATTTCTAGAGACTAAAGTAACATATTTTACCAGACAATATAAACTTTTAACCTTCGTAATAAGGAGTTTAAAAATCTGCCTGTACCTGTCCACTGCACAGTAAAACATGTGACACAGAGTTGTACCTTGAATTCAATGCCAATTAAACTACCATTGAGGTCATATTACTTGATGATTAATTTGATCTTATGTGATATGTATTTTTTTATGCCCAAGTTTCATGTGAATTGTGTTTGTAAATGTTCTGCGTATTGCAGTTTCAATTCCCGCACAGTACAAATATTTTTGAGATCTTCGGATTTTTATACGGGTCTGGGTTTAAATGTCTGTAAAGCTCACCCACAATTTAGAAGAAATTCCGAGTGTGGAGCTGTTTTTTAGGGTTCCGTAGTTAACTAGGAACCCTTATAGTTTCGCCATGTCTGTCTGTCTGTCTGTCCGTCCTCGCTTAATCTCTGTGACCGTTAGCACTAGAAAGCTGAAATTTGGTACCAATATGTATATCAATCACGCCGACAAAGTGCAAAAATAAAAATTGGAAAAAAATGTTTTTTTAGGGTAGCCCCCCTATATGTAAAATAGAAAGTGTTTTTTTTTTAATTTCAACCCTAACGTGTGATATATCGTTGGATAGGTATTTAAAAATGAATAGGGGTTTACTAAGATCATTTTTTGATGATGTCAATCGTTTCGGAAATAATCGCTCCTAAAGTCAAAAACAATGTGTCCCCCCCCCTCTAACTTTTGAACCATAAGTTTAGAAAATATGAAAAAAATCTGGAAAGTAGAACTTTATAAGGACTTTCTAGGAAAATTATTTTGAACTTGATGGAAAGAACAGTTTTTGTGCAAAAAAAACAAGAAGGTGGTACAAAATTCCTGGACTAAGTTTGTAGTATAATCAATTATTTAATCATATATACAAGCATTTTTTTTAACTTCGTTTACGTATTTCATTATTCTGAACGTATCTTCTTTCAAACAAAAAAGAATTATTGAAATCGGTTCGCGCATTCCAAAGTTATCAAACGCATAAAATGTTAAGGTAAAAACCAGTTCATAAATGGTTCGATAGATGGCGTTGCGTCAAAGTTCAAAATGTCAACGTAACAAATAACCTTTTTTTAACACACAAGTTTAAAAAAAGGCTATTTGTTAACACTTATTGTAACGGACGGGAAACTACGGAACCCTACACTGAGCGTGGCCTGACACGCTCTTGGCCGGTTTTTTTTTAAAGAACAAAATTACCTTTAAAAATAACCGCAGAAATTACAAGATGCCAGTCGTCAGTAGGTGGTGTCTTATTTGATATTTGTACAGCTTAGGGCTTTAATAAAAATATTATAATTTTTATAATAATTAAAAACATGATAACATTACTACACTGTAATCTGAACTCTATGTCCATACTTAAACAACTATTTTCAGGTCTTTCCCAATGTTATTTTCATTTTTGAGGCTTCCAGTTGAAATTTTAATTAAGCGCCTACAGTTCCAGTAGTTGGTTATGTATAATAACCTAATTATGTAGCTTATTTGGAGCCTGATAACGACGTTTACATAAACACATTAGTGGCTGGTGACGTTGCTAGTCAAATAATATCGAAACATGCGATTTTTCTCATTATGCCTTAACAATAAAGATTATAATTGCATGTATCTTAAAGATAAGTTCCAGACTGTAACAAATTGTTATGAGGATGTAGAGAAATTCATCAATTCTTGGATGAATGTTTTAATGCTAGTCATAACTATGTAGTAAGACCATTAAGGCATTAGGCGGAGGTAGGGAAGTGGTGCGCAGCGCTGAGTTATGCAGCTCCCAGGCTTCATTTTATTTTGCTACTCATGTTGTTTCTTGCACCTACAAAGACCAAACCTATTTAGGTCAAGGTCGTCACGCTATCTTCACACTACATTTAAATAACCCGTTCTCTTTTTCAAATTCCAGGTGATCGAAGGTCTATTAATAATGGGCGACCTCATGGACCTCGGCTTCCCAGAAGGCAGGGTGTCCGCGGCGTTGGCCAAGCACGAATTTAACCGGGACAAAGCTTTGGACGATTTAGTACCGTAACGGAGTAAGGAAAGCTCGGAATAATACGTAAGAAGACTCCAAAAGTCGTAAGGAAAATGATTTTTGTAGGCGGAAAAGACAAGGAAATACTCCTTAATAGAGTCAGGTTGTGGCTGATGAAAAATGGCGTCTAAGCAAGGATTTGGAACTGGCAAAGATCCTATTCAAATTAACAGTTGGAGAACGAAAAAGTTAAGACTTTCAGGGCCAATGTTAACCTGTATAGTGCATGGGATTTATTTTTTTCCGACCATGCACTGACACCGTTGCAAGCGACTGTTTTGAGAGGGTGGTGTTTGTGGGTTAAGGAATGTATTTGAATATTACTTAATCTTTTCGTTCTGCTACTGTGAGAACTTAGAACTGAACCAGAAGCTTATGAATAAAATTACGGTAAGCGTATGAATCTAGTATTGTTGGCCAGTGAAGCAACTTGGGTCGCTCTGTATGAGCTTTATGACCTTGCAATAAAAGACACATTCGAATGACGCGAGTCGACATCGAGCAATTGCGGTGATATGTGTTCTTCTAGAGCCGATTTGTGTCGTTAAGTATGGTCACTCCAATAAAGTGTTGCGCCGTGATTTTTTGATGCATTTGATTATTTCGTAGTTTGGAAGGTAATATAGAATCTGTAGATACTGATATAAGTGTTAGTCGATGTCTACTAACGAGCAAACTTGCCGCTATTTTAATAATTTAATTTTGTTATTTGCTTCGATGTATTGAAACTTTAAGAAATGTTTTTAATTCCTTTCTGTTAGGTAAGTCACTATTGCACACTAAATAATATTAATAAAACTTCCCAACATATAAGAAGATAGTAATTATTCTGAATTACTTTCTCAATCTATGGACATGAAAATGAAGAAAATATTTTTCTATAAATCGACGCTTTATGGAACGTTTTGAAGACGACTGTGCAGCGCATGCGACGATGTTGGGGCGATTTGCGGTCGCCCTTAAAATAGTATCTATAAGTTAACTTAGAATCCTTTTTTGTCGATGTATCGACAATTTTAAACTCATGTTGATAAATTAAAACACTTCTGCTGTACCTTGATGTTTTCAAGTAGTAAGTAGTTGTTATACAGCAGTTTCCGGGTATTTGATCAGATGCGCTTAGCATTTCTAAGTCATCGAGATTGGATATAGGTGCAGGTAAAACTTGTATAAAGAAACCGGAAAATCTGCCAATATTCAACCTATAGTAGTATATATGGGTTTATTTTGCCTGCACGTGTGCGTTACCCCAACAAGAAAGTATCTCCTAGAGTTATATGAGTAGAACGTATAGTTTGTGCCTTATCTGCTGTAAATGTGCCCCCACATAAAAAATGTGTGCCCCCTGTCGTTTCGAAAAAAAAACGAAAAAACGATTCTTGCTGGGGTAACGTTTTTCTAGCAGGAAAATTCTAAACGAATGATCGGAGAGAGAAAAACTGTGCATGGCCAGATAGCTTATATGTGTGCCAAAATGTGCCCCCAAAAATAAAATCTGTGCCCCTTCAGATTTTCGAGATATTGCATTTCCTGCTGGAGTAACGTTTTGATGAATAGTATATCTCAAAAACCATTGCATGTGCCCCTGTAAAATAAACATACGCGAGTAGCTCTTAATGTGTGCCCCTTTGTGCCCCAATTAGATTTTAGAAAATATTTATAGTTTTCAAGTTATCGCGGTTTTATAAAAACCCGAAAAAACATCGCAGCGCCTAAATGAGACAAGGCATAACTTCGCTGAAAACTGTATTCGGTCCTTCTTGACGCTAATAATAACCATACAAAGTTTCAAAAATGTTCATGCATGCGTTTTTGAATAATCTTGCTAAAAGTAAAAACGATGGTGTCATAACTTTGACGGCAAAATACAAGGAACTGGCACAATCCCAGATGTGTAGGTGTAAACCAAAATCTTGTGCCTTTAGTCAAAAATATATGGTGAAAATATTGAGCTTCAAATGTTACGCATTAAGTAAATATAAACAAAAAACCAAAATATGTAAACAACGGCTGGTTATCCGACCAAATCTGAATGACTACTAAAAAGCGACGGATTCATACATATCGATGACCTTCTTTACTTTACTCACTAACCGGTTCACACGTGTTGTGCCTGAGTACACTGAAGTAGAAAAGTAATAACTAATAAAGTTGTTATTAGATTATATTGTAATAGCTGTTTCTATGACCTTACACATGATTAAGTACATTTATAAGAGCCATTTTCAAATAAAATGTACATGTGACTAACATGCTCAAAATTTAAATAATAATGACTACACAACGTGCAAATAATTTCTAATATTTATAGGTAGGAAATTTGATCTGTGATTTGATGCAATAATTACTTTAAGAATTAAAATTAAGGGAATAAAAATAATAATTTCCACATCAACAAGCTGTTTCTTTTATATAGGCACAAGGTGCATTTAATATATTTTTTAATTAGCCCTCAAAACTTTTGGACGCGACTGTACGGACAACAGCTTAGGTATAATACGTCCAGTAAAGAAGGTCCTCGTTAAGTATGAATCCGTCGCTTTTTAGTAGTCATTCAGATTTGGTCGGATAACCAGCCGTTGTTTACATATTTTGGTTTTTTGTTTATATTTACTCAATGCGTAACATTTGAAGCTCAATATTTTCACCATATATTTTTGACTAAAGGCACAAGATTTTGGTTTACACCTACACATCTGGGATTGTGCCAGTTCCTTGTATTTTGCCGTCAAAGTTATGACACCATCGTTTTTACTTTTAGCAAGATTATTCAAAAACGCATGCATGAACATTTTTGAAACTTTATATGGTTATTATTAGCGTCAAGAAGGACCGAATACAGTTTTCAGCGAAGTTATGCCTTGTCTCATTTAGGCGCTGCGATGTTTTTTTCGGGTTTTCATAAAACCGCGATAACTTGAAAACTATAAATATTTTCTAAAATCTAATTGGGGCACAAAGGGGCACACATTAAGAGCTACTCGCGTATGTTTATTCTACAGGGGCACATGCAATGGTTTTTGAGATATACTATTCATCAAAACGTTACTCCAGCAGGAAATGCAATATCTCGAAAATCTGAAGGGGCACAGATTTTATTTTTGGGGGCACATTTTGGCACACATATAAGCTATCTGGCCATGCACAGTTTTTCTCTCTCCGATCATTCGTTTAGAATTTTCCTGCTAGAAAAACGTTACCCCCAGCAAGAATCGTTTTTTTTCGATTTTTTTTCGAAACGACAGGGGGCACACATTTTTTATGTGGGGGCACATTTACAGCAGATAAGGCACAAACTATACGTTCTACTCATATAACTCTAGGAGATACTTTCTTGTTGGGGTAACGCACACTGCCTGCACCGACCGGTACCGATCCGTACCAACCTGACTGTACCGACAGCCTGCTTTTTTATAAAAGCACTTTAAACGTCCACTTTTTCTACGCAATCGGACATTGCTATTGTCACTGTGCTAAGTAAAATACCCTTATATTAATAATATACAAGACCGGCTACTATCATAAATGTATTGTAGAAACTGACCTAAACCAGGTTTATATTCTGTTGTTGTTAATATAAGTGCTGCTTCAGAATTTGATTTTAGTTATTTTTATGTCTGCACCATTGTTTAATACAACACAACTCAAACTATCAATATACTTAATTATGACTTTAGTTCTTCATTGGGTCTACAGATGTCGCTTAATAATTATAAGCCGCTTTAGAGCTTATAAATATAGTATAATGTTATAAGTCCGTCAGTTGGATTATCAAAAAATGTTAGACTAGTATTTTTTTTTACACAAACTAAAATTTACAGTAGATAATGTCGTGGTATCATATTTATTATGTGCTTCTTGACGTCACGAGTTGGGCGACTCACTGTCCGACCATGGACCATGCCCGGGTCGACGGCGCGTTGTGTTCCACGCGCGCCTCAAAGAGTGTCAGCATAGTGACGGGGCCTGTAGAGGGCCAAAGCCTGCTGGGGTCGCGGGACCAAGGGATTACCGTGACCCTAGTACGTAAAGGGCTATTGAAGGACACCGTGGATTTTAGTCAGTACAAGTCTGACAGTCCCTCCCGCCCTGCCCTGGGTGGGAGGACTCATTTGATGATTTTACCACGATAAAAAAAAAAAAAATTATTACTGTAGAAAAGGCAATAACGTAATTTTATAACGTAATTTGTAACAAAAACGGCCGTTTATGTTTTGAATGCACGATTTAGCTAAACAGCTATATTTCAAGTGTTGACAATGTGTTATAAAATTACGTTATTGCCTTTTCTACAGTAATAATAGACCACATTTTGTATTTTTGATTCTATTTACGAGTTATGACATTTTTTCGATTGGCGGCGCTAGTGGACTGTAAGAGGCCTCTTAAATTTAAATGTCTTGATAGCCAAATGTGATTCAGTCTCCTACTTTGATAGTGCATGCGTTGTAATTCTGTAGGTTATTTGAAATTTCGAGGTTCTTGCAATTTTCATTGAACATTTATGGAAATTAAAATCAATTTTGTAACTAATTGTGTCTAGGTTATCAACAAATTGTTGGCAATTAACTGTTTTACGACCTTTCTTTAAATGGCTTATGCAAAAAACATGTATTTCATTTTGAACTTTATTTTATAGGGGTTAGAGTTGTGTCTTCAATAGATGTAGCTTTTATTTTTGCGCGGAGGTCGCACGTTTCATTATAAAGCTACGTCTACATAATAGAGCTTGCATAATGTTGGGATACGTTGCCGAAACGTATCCTTAATCGAATACAAATAAAATCTTACTCTGTTTTAATAGAATCTTAAAGCTACAGGTCAAATTCGTTTGTATGTACAAGTAATCTCCAGAACTAATGACACAATAAAAAAATGAAAATAGGCTGAAAATTATATTTTTGTAATGCATGTTGGCCGAAATATAACAATTTTGCATTAGCAAGTCGGAAAAAGTAAAAGCGCAGGCGGAAAATGGGATACGATATGGCTAACCATATGTATCATGTATCCCATTTCCCGCCTGCGCTTGGGCAAACGAAGTCGCGGGTAGAAGTTAGTACATAGTTTTATACGGAAGTACAGGTGCCTACAACAATTAAACGTTTATCACGATTGTTCTTGTACTTCTTATCAAATCTTTTAACCTATTAATTTGATGGCCAAAATAACGGAAATGTTTAGTTTTCATAATATAACGGAAATGTTCTATTTTATTTTGTTGGACATACCATTAAGATATCTGATTTTGTTTTGATTAATTGGTTACATCGATTTTCTATTAAAACTTACACATAATACTATGATTATTGATAAAGATCTGAAATATAACACTTTTGATGGTCATCTTTGATTAAACGATTAGATTATTGAAGGGGTTAGAAAGTGAAATAATGGAATATGAAAATTGATAACACTTTTTTTTTTTTTTTTTTTTTTATCGTGGTAAAATCATCAAATGAGTCCTCCCACCCAGGGCAGGGCGGGAGGGACTGTCAGACTTGTACTGACTAAAATCCACGGTGTCCTTCAATAGCCCTTTACGTACCGGGGTCACGGTAATCCCTTGGTCCCGCGACCCCGGCAGGCTTTGGCCCTCTACAGGTCCCGTCACTATGCTGACACTCTTTGAGGCGCGCGTGGAACACAACGCGCCGTCGACCCGGGCATGGTCCATGGTCGGACAGCGAGTCGCCCATTACTCGTTGCCCGCATGCCCGCGCCTACGGTGGCCGGAGATCGTCTTGCGACGTCCGACGCCGTGGGCGTCTACCGCTGCGGCTGGGGTGGAGGGAGGACGCTGTCCTCTCCCTCAGGCGGCCCGCCTCCTCCTTCACGAGCATGACTGCTTCGCAGAAGGAGGCGACCGCCTCCCACTCCGTCTCGCCCCGCAGCATGGCCTCGACCAATGCCGGGCGCGAGAGGTCTCCGCCTATCGCCGTCGTAAGGACACGGCGGTGCTCTGCCCAAGCGGGGCAGTCCTGCACCGTATGCTCCACCGTGTCCTCCGGACGATCCTCGCAGTGGTGACACCCAGGCGTTTCTTCCCTCCCTATCAGACACAGGAACCTCCCGAAACTTCCGTGTCCGGTGAGGACCTGCGTCATGCGGTAGGTGAGGACGCCGTGACGCCTATCCAGCCACTCCTCAAAGAGGGGTCTTACCGCCGCGATTGCGGCGTGCCCGGACCTCGGTTGCGACAGTCGCTCCCTCCGTACTGCCCTGAGATCACGCCGGAGCTCTTCCCGCCGCGCCTCGACTTGTCGAGGCAGCGGGGATTCGCCCCGACGCCGCGCCTCCACGCGCCACTCATAGACGCGCTGGAGGGCAGTCGCCTCCAGATCCCAGGGCAGCAATCCGGCAAGGAGGTTGGCCGATTCGCCGGCGATCGTGCGGTATCCCCGGATCATCCGGATGGCCATGACCCTCTGGCATGCGACCAGCTTGAGTGGTCGCGTCCGGATGCTTAGGGCCCACACGGGGGCCCCGTAGAGGGCCATGGACCGCACGACACCGGCGTACAGCCTCCGGCAGGAGGCATTTGGCCCGCCGAGATTGGGCAGGAGTCGCTTGAGAGCGGCTGCTGCCCGGTTCAGCCTTGGGGCCAAATGCAGGAAGTGCTCCCTGAAGTTCCACCGGCTGTCGAGGACGAGTCCCAGGTACTTCATCGTCCTCCCGACGCCGATGCGAACCCCCTCCACCGTTATTTGGGACTCTGAACGTGGCGCATTCAGACGACCATGAAAACACATGGCCTCCGTCTTGTGCAGCGCCACGTCGAGTCCCAACTGCCGGATCCTATCAGCGACTGTCGCTACCGCCTGCGTCGCCACGTCGGCCGCCGCCTGGTGCGACTCTCCCTTCGCCAGGACGAGCGTGTTGTCGGCGTAACAAATTACGCCGACGCCGTCAGGGAGGTCGCCGCGCAGCACCCAGTCGTAACCGATGTTCCACAGGAGCGGCCCCAAGACCGATCCCTGTGGAACACCGCACGAAATTGATAACACTACGTTATCTTTCTGTCTTGAAAAGTAGAGAAATGATTGTATCTAGAATCTTAGATGCATCCTTACATGAACTAGGTATGTTTCAAAAAATAATATGACGTTGTTCCACATCAAAGTTCGCCATTATCAGGATAAAACTGTATGTACAGACGCCAGCACATCAACCTAACCTATCTGTCAAATTCTTTCAATAGATTATATCTCTATTACAAAAGTAAAACGTCCATTTCGATTGGGAAAATTTGACAGAATTGAAAGTTAAATTTGACAGTCTGTACATACCATCACAAAACCTATGCATTTATGAATACCGAAGATAATAACATTAATGAAAATTATTCCTATGATTGACTTCTTTTTCTTGTAATCACAGATTTTTTATATATTCATGGAATATTTGAACGGTTTACTAGTGATAATGGAAACTGCGCCAATGTGTTTAAATACCTGCTACTTTCCAAATTAACGAACAAAGTATGAGAAATAAGTCAACAGCGTGTACCAGAAAGGTGTGGTACAAATTTAACCATTGAGCTGGACGACTTTGTCTATGGGACCAAGATCGTAGCCGTAAAAAAAACAGCATTCTCTATGGTATAGCTGAGTCAAAAATCACTTTAACAGAATCACAATATGGATTGCGATATAGATAATAGTGAATCGCCCATCTATGACAATTTTTCGAATTTAATTGCATGAATATTGTATTCCTATTTGGATTCTGCTATAGTGGATTTCTTAGTGCCTCTGGTTAACGTTTTTGACATTGATCTCATAGATAAAGTTGTCTTTCGCTGGAAATTAATATGTAAACTATCTCGGATGTATTTTATTAATGTCCGATTTTGCCTATCCGAGTCTTTAGTGTCCAATCAGAAGCAGCCGTCAAAAACATAGGACCTTGGTTTGGATTGAGATTGAATATTAATTTCGATCGTGATTTAATAGTCTTTCTACATCACATCCTCATATAACCGTATCTTTTCAATACGCGCTGTGTCATAACTTTAAATGCGATTGACCGCCATTTTCAGCCACGTTCGAGTTTCAAAGTACTGAAAACATTATGAGTTGTATTTTTAATTATTACTATGTTTATATTGTAAATATCACATGTGCAATTTTATTACCTATATTTACCCGATTGCTTAAAGAGGATTGTATATTTATTAATTTCTTCACCACAATCACGACTTAATAACTTGAATATTTTAGCAAAGCGTTTATGATAAAACTGTTGTGGTCGATTATCTATAGGGTAATACATTTTTTATTAAAAGTGTGCTATGGAGGTACTGAATTAACAATAGAATTTATTGAAAATCGAATCATGTAATTGCTCGTTTTTTTTTCGAACGATGTCGAGAAGCAAAACATACCTTTCCGAATATCATACAGGGAAATAAGAATTTAAAGGCGCGATTTATTCGTTTTTCTGTCAGTTGAAACTGTTTTTAAATAATATGTGGTGTTACTGCTCAGATCTAAGTTAATAACTTAAGTAGACCTTACAAATATGTTTATATCTCACTCGGCACGCACTGTTAAGAATAAATTTGTGTTCTCATGCAAAATTCTTCACTAATTTTGTTTTTTATTCTCAAGTAAAAAACTTTTTTATTATTTAATTCCGATCTTAATTTGAAGAGTTTTGTATGAAAATATATCTCGCGGATCACAATAAAGCTTATAATATATTATTTTTGTATGTAGATAATAAAAATACTCTAGTGTAATATAAATTGAGTGAATATAAGTACCTTAATTCTGGGGCCACACTGCCGGGAAATACCTTTCTGCGCCTGCATTTCCCGTCAGTGTGGCTCCCGCATGAGGGTGAATGCATTGAGGTGAAGGGGGCGGGTGACAAAAAAGACCATTAGTAGAAATAATGGTAGATCACGTGGTCCTTTCTTTGGCCCCTGTCCTTCGTCTCAATGAGTTACCCATGGAACTGTTTGTTTCAAACGAGGTTTTTATTTATTTGTAGTATAAAGAATGTTACTAGTAGTAAATTGTAAGTGAAAGCTTCGGTAGAATGAATGGAGATTTTATACATTACAGCTTCACAAACGAAATGTATAAATAAAAATTGTTATTTTCAACTTCTTGTTTCATTACTGAACTGGAAACCTTTTGATTGTACAGATACCAGTAGGTCAACCTACCCCAATCTGTCTTTTACCAATGGAACATTTACCTTCCACTATTGTGATAAGGTTCAAAATCTGTTAAAGAAATTTGAGAGATTGAGGCTGGTTGATGTGCTGACGTCTTGAGATAAAGTTAATTGTTATTATCTAATGTTTATTTGGATTTTAAAATCAAGATTATTACAATTTGAGACTATTTATTACTGGCCTCGCAGCCTCGGTATAAAACCTTGTGGTACTCCATAGTTTTATCTCTTAATGATGTTTTCGTATAGTTTGTCGTCTACGGGTAATTTACCAAAATTCACATAATTACTTATTCCGTATGCTCCCCACACAGCAAACCACGGTTGTATAGGGGGAACATGTAGAAGAACTTAATAATTTGTAATTATTCGGCATTCATTTCATTATCTTCCACAATTAACTATGCTCCAGGCTTTTGCCGGGACTGTTGAGTACGACGTCTCGGATTCGACTAAAGTCGTCGGGAAAAGTTTTACTTAATTGTTTTTCTAGCAAGAATTTCTCAGTAGCAGCTGGATTTTTGCCCAGTTGGTTGATGGCAAGACTCGCTCCTTATTAAAGGAGGTTAAACATGACCAAAGAAATGTGGATCTACTATTAGGAACACCTCTGCCTAAGCCTTTGGAGATTACAGGCGTGATGGCATGTTCAGTGCTGTTAGCATTGAAGTAAAATAAATCAGTCAAATCTCCAAGAAGTCCAATTTTCTTGAAAAAAATGTTACATGAGTCTTGTAATAACATTGTTATAGTCTGAAGGAGAAAAAAAATACAGTAGAAGGATACATAGGTAATCTGTGAGTTGTTACCATAATATCCTACCTATATATAATATCCAAATAAGTATAGAACTGTATTTCATTAATTTGAATCATGTGGAAATGGAAGTCAGATACTCCGTGCTGCATCAATTGGCAATTAGGTCTTCAATCATCAAACGGATAGTTAAAATGCTTTATGGACATAGCGAAATTAAAATAGAGAAACCGCTACCGCCCAATGCGACAATTCAACGACCATTGTTCTTTAAAACATGACCCGAATAAACTAGTGCTTGTCTTCCATCAGACGCGTGATTAATTAAAATAGTCGCCAACTCAGACGTCTTGCTACCGAACAGCAAAAAACACAGGAAGGGATTTTATACAAACTATAGTGCCGACAGACAGAACCCACTGCAAAATAATGATCTTCAACAAGTCAACACCACATCTGGTTTAAATTTTCTTACAATCTCTGAGCATTTTGATACTCCAAAACAACCTTTAGCACCTTGTGATAAGAGTGCGTTATCAATATGGTTTTTTGGTTACATTGTTCCATTTTGCGTAATAGGTCAATGCCAAGATTGTGATTAATGAATGCGAGCACGCATGCGGTTGTTTAAACACCGGCTGCGTGTTTTTATACCGTGTAGGTTAAGTTGATGTGCCAGATAACTCACCCGGTCGCCGGTAAAAATGATGTAGAACAGTTTGCAGTTTTCATATCGATAGAATAACCTAGTGATCGAATTCAATTACAAATAAATGGATAAACAACATTTCCTACGTTAATTAAATACGTTTAACCAAAATTTGCAACACGGTTGAAAGTTTCAAGGGCGTTTAGCATAAAATAATGAATTTCGACACCTCCATTAAGTGAATTTGTTACAGCATACTGCTATGTAAAGTAAGTCTGCTTCCTGCGGTTTTGCGTAGTTCCCGGACTTTCGCAAATAGGTCATAAAATGTAGTTTCCGCGAGCCAGTGACCCACCAGACAATGGGCGACCACCGCATTGTCTATTGTCATCACCGGCCAGACATGCCGCGATGAATGGGGCAAGTTCATTCCGATCCGGCCCACATTAGCCGTCCGAGGGAGATGCAGGTACAGCGATTCCACGAGCGCGATAGAGTAAAGCGATCTCAGGTCTGCGCGGACACTCGGAATTACCGCTGCTTGAGTTTTGTTTTGGAACGGTCCAGTTGCTTGGCAGGCGGCGCACGAGTCGAACTGTTCCCACGCGCGATACGATTAGCTCGGCGCGGTGTAACGTAACATGAACGGGTCGCATTTCTATACGCGCCGCGCCTCGCCGCGCTTGCACCTCCGATAACATCTGCGAAACCGATATTTAGGCCAGCGATATCGTGATAGGGTTCGAATTCGTGCGCGACATTTCGCCGGCACCGCGCGGCCATGTGATCGCTCCCCAACCGATGGGAGCGAAAATCGAACAAAAAAGCCGCCTGCTAATGTCTACCCCTCCCGGCCGCTACAAAAAAGGGATAAAAAGGTTATTCCTGGAATGCACACATGTGGACGCCGGGTAAAAGTGGGTGCTCGTATTGAATCCGCAGTGTTACCACGATGCCTCGGAGGAGCAGGTGGATGCATCTGGCGGCGGGCGTCGCGCTCGGTGTCACTTTCGGGATATTTCTCAAATTGTGTCTAAGGACTTCATCACGGACGACTATAGAAGCATGTCCAGAATCGGCCAAAACGTTTGCAGATCCCGACCCTATCGCCCTGATAGGTTTGTTGCCAAACGAGACTGTTCACAACTCGAACAGGACATTAGTGTTCGTGGGTGTTATGACAGCTGAACAATATTTAGGTTCGCGAGCGAAAGCAGTGTACGAAACTTGGAGCCAGGACCTGCCTGGTCGGATCGCGTTTTTCAGTTCGGAAGTGTCGCGGGCGCCGGGATTACCTTTGGTTCCCTTGCGTAATGTGGACGACAGTTATCCTCCGCAGAAGAAATCGTTCTTGATGTTGCTGTATATGTATGAGAAATATGGGGATAGGTTTGAGTGGTTCATGCGTGCGGACGACGACGTGTATGTGAGGGGAGATAAGTTGGAGGAGTTTTTGCGTTCGGTGGACAGTAGGAAGCCTCAGTTTATTGGGCAGGCTGGTCGTGGGACGAGCGATGAGAGGGATGCGCTGGCTCTGGACTACAATGAGAACTTTTGTATGGGTGGTCCGGGAGTGTTGTTCTCGCGAGAGACATTGAAGAGGGTGGCGCCACACGTGAAGTACTGCCTGAAGCACCTGTACACCACACACGAGGACGTGGAGCTGGGGCGCTGTGTCGCCAAGTTTGCTGGAGTATCGTGCACGTGGAGTTATGACGTGAGTAATTGTTAACCAACTTTAGTAAACAAGTGACAAATGACATTTCCTACGATTTGATCTGTTACGAAAGATAATATTTTTGGAACATAAATACTGTGAATTATCAAGCGTGTTACGATATCCTGAGTTATATCGTTATCGTATGATCCTAATTGATACGTGGATGTATAATAACAACGTTCGCATTATGTGTAAACTCGCTCGTGTCAGCATTTTAGCTAATGTCGATGTTTTTGTAGTCGGTTTACTTATTCAATACCGTGTAATTGATCAATATTTGAACTGTCAAAACGATCTTAGTCCACCAATCGATATCAGGTTTTTAAGTGGTATATTTTTTGTGAGTTATTTTAACATGTAAAATAAATTAGAGAATGGTGGATAAGGACGACGTAATAATAAGCTTTTTATGTTAATTCACAAGTCACACATGCCTGCGATGGTCATTTAAATTGTGTCTGAATAGGTAAATGGGCTTTATTTAATTTTACGACAAATGACACGACATTCTTAACTTTGAAAGGAATTGCACCGGCAGATCCTTTAGACGCTTTCCAACATAAAATGGTCAGTTTCCTTATTGAACAGGAACTGGGAGAGCTTGATTAGTATCCAGTTTTATTGCCAAGACTGAAGGAATAAATCGATTTACATGGCTCAAAAGTAATTATTCAGCAATTCAATGAGCGTAAACTATTCTTATTCTTAGTGACCAGTATTTTTTCAGTTATTGGATCACTGACCTCAGCTACTTAGGCTGTTTGGCAGTTGCCTTTACGATATTTTTTACAGACATTAAAAAATGTTGTTTGGCATTTATTTTTTTGCTATTTTCCACTCAGCTATTTTTGGTCTATTGTGTGGTGGTCGCGGGACTTTTCCATTACCGTGACCCCGGTACGTAAAGGGCTAGTGAAGGACACCGTGGATTTTAGTCAGTACAAGTCTGACAGTCTCTCCCGCCCTTCCCTGGGTGGGAGGACTCATTTGGTGATTTTACCACGATAAAAAAAAAAAGGTGTATCAGGTGAAGTAAAAATATTACAACTTAAGTACTATAAATAAATTACTGTTGCGAAACGTAAGGAATTAATATTCATGCCTAATTTCTGCCTAGTTGTGTTTTTATACTTTGACTAGGTACGAGTATGTGCCTACATGTACCTAAATAATGCTATTATATTCTAAGGAGGCGATTTTGCAACATGTGTCATCGGTATTCACTATAATTACATGGGTTTTTAAAAATATTTGGTTAAATTACAATAAAAGCTGTCCCGTTTAAAGTCTGAGAAAAATTATGAGATTGATTAAATCAACTAAGATTAATTATCCTTTAGTCGGGTAACTAATAAATGACCCCGATTTATATCGATTTAATAACCTACAGCAATAAAGTGATAAGCGGTCACCAATTATTTTTATAGGAAGGAAATATTAAAACATAGTTTTAATGAGGGCTGTCGCGTTTGGATTCGCCGCTAGAGGCGCTAGTGTTGTGTGAGGTCTTCGAAATTGCAAATGCCACCGTTTTTGTGTGGGCTACACGGGTTCCTTTTCCTTTCACATTAATGAATTTGTGGCTAATATAAATTACAGGTTAATAAGTGAGACAGTTTTATCCTTTGGAAAATTACGTTTTTTTTCGAACAAAACGGGTTTGCGCAACACTGCGGCGTACTTGATATTTCTGTTGAGATATTAAATATAGTATGATTACAATCTTAACTTGGTTTTGACGCACATGGCAGTCAGCTATAGGTACTTCAATACCTTACTCAGTGGCACCAACTAGTGAGCCACAAAGTTCATAGGCATGGTTTGTGGTTGAAACTAAACCGGAATTCGAAAATTCCAAAAGAATCGGAAAAGGTGATTGATATTTTGTTATTCGTTCATTTACTGCAGTACTTAGTTAGTCAACCTCAACTACCAATTGTAGCAACGACTGCATTGTTTCAGGATTAACCTACATCACATCCCACCAAAACCACACACAGATCAGATCGACCACTGTAGGCATAGACGTCAGCAGGTCACCCTACCCAAATCTGTCAAATTTTATCAATCGAATATTAACCTTCTACTATTCTGCCGTCATAACTAAGAATGCAGTAATCGCAAAATGGCGGTTACGAGATAAACGCAAAAAACATATTTCATATCATCTGACGGCGAAAATCATTACATAAAAAACATACTTAGAGTGAATTTTTTTATAAAAATATATTTTTTTCATGTACATGAACCTCTTGGGATGCCATTTCTGGAAAAAAATGAAAATCTCAAAAATGTCGATTACTGCATTCTTTGTTATCAGGGCAGTATTGTGATATGGTTGAAAACCTATTAAAGTAATTTGTCAGATTGAGGTCGGTTGATGTGCTGGCCTCTGTACTTAATACATGAAGAGGTATTTTTTGATTCTCAAAATTCACTTTCTTCACTTTTTTCATTTATTTTAAGATTAAAACATCTAAATTATATACGAAGACAAAATACGGTATTTTGTGTAGGAAAAAAAAACTTGTAAAAAATCTCTGCATTGATGTGAAAAGCGCCCGAAGGCTGATAGCGTTGCCATTTGCCACATTGGACAAAAATACTGACACTTCGTAAAAAAAAAACCAGATTAAAAGGGTAATGTGTAGACTTTTAGATGTAGTAATTGTTTCTTATCCGACTACTCTATGAAGAAACACCTTAAAAATATCAAAGGCAAGAAAGATCTGTTCAAGTCTGATCACTACTTGATAAGATTCTTTGAAAAACAAGAAAAAAAAACAGGTACCTACTACGTATATTTAATGAACGTTAGTGCGTAAAACGCAATAATATGAACCGTTACATTTGCTCTTGTTTCCACGGCTTGAGTTAGTTCGACCAGTTGCATGGCAGAATGAAAGTGTTACAATTACTTAATGTTTGCCTCGTGGCTCTTCAAGTGTTTGTTTATGTATTTTCTTTATGTCTCCTTTATGTGAATGTATATTTTGATGTAGTTTTTTTTAATCTTCACCAAGCAACCTTGACAAATTTGTCAATAGTGGGTTGACGAGGCTCTGGTCTCCTTTGAGCTATTTTGCAGTGATTTAACCCAAAGGGTGGCAAACAAACTGACAGTCAGTCAGCCAGAACGATGATGTAAAAGTCGCAACTGTATTAAATTAAGAAAGGCTACTGAAAGCGTTTATCATTGTCCAAACTATAGTTGAAAGAAGTTATGGAAATACGAAACGCATTGGCAAATGCTTATAACAGACCCAAGACATTTGACAGACTTCAAAGCGCGACTAGGTGGCCTACAATGCGAGAGTAATTCCAGTGTGGGAAAGAGACAGAGCTATACAAATCGTCTAGCGCCACCTCATTTCCACAGTGGAATTACTCTCGCTGTAAGATGTGCTAGGCCACCAGATGGTCCATATTCTAGCTCTTGGCTGTCTATTTTCACCGAGTTTTTATATGTCATTGCGGCCCATCTTATCGTCTAGTTTTGCTGTGTCTCCTTCTAAAGCAATGTAGTTTTTTTCTTATTAATAATTCGGATCTGCGATGTCCGGTCCTTTGATCCTTGCTTATTGAGTTTCGGCACGTACGAAATGACGACAGAGACTGTACAGTCTCTGTCGTCATTTCAATCATGTTGAAAACCAGAAGATGCCCCATTTTATCATGCAATATGTTTCTTCTATATTTATAATCCTCTGGTCGCGGGACTCACGAATTACCGCGACACCGGAACGAAAAGGGCTATTGAAGGACACTGGATTTATAATCCTCTGGTTCTCGCTTTTTTAAACTACCTGATGATAACCGTTGGAGAGAAAAGATGAGTTAAGGAAACCGGCAAATTCTAGAACCGAAAATTCAAAAACATGTGTTGTTACAACCCACTACTTTCGTGTTGGGGAGAACTATGTTTCAGCAGCTGAAGGGCTTGATAATGCTATACCAAAGATTTATAGCTATTAAGTACCTACTTCGAAAGACATTAAGTACTTCCGACTAACAAATATTAGAAAGTACCACAAATTCATAAAGATCTTGGGTCTACTCAGGTTTTTTTTACAGAGGCAACCTGCGTCCCAGCGACCAACGTGTTGTGTGAACTGCACAAACGTTGAACTAAAGCAAAAAAAAACATCTTCAAAGTACGTAATGTGTTTAAACAGAAGTGGAACAAATCCATATCTCTACACAACATGCTGTTAACGCTTTTAATTTATAAACACGTAGGCCTTTCTGTAGACTTGTGAGCGGAACCAGAAGTTACTTATTTTTAGTTTTCTTTTTTTATAAACAGTTCCCAGTTTCCATTCTCAGGTGGACCAATTTTCTTTGACTGTTGCCCTGCCCGTGTCGTGTTTAGTCTATGGTTGTTGATGTTACTGTTGGCTTTTTGGTTCTATCTAAATTTTGATGTTGTTTTCATGGTGAATGTTGCTAAGTTCGAAGTTCTATATGTATCATTTCCTTAAAGCCACTCCATCGTAAAACTTTTTCTGCTTCAAACTAGAGAAATTTAAAAAAAAATGACGACACTATTCTGATACACGCTGTGTACTAGGTCGTAGTTTGACTTATCATATATGTTAGTACCGAGTAGTAAGCACTACGATTACCTACGTCGTTACTACACAATGCCAAGTGTGAGTAATTCCAGGGCTAAAGATCAAGCCATTATCTAGTATTAGGCTAATTATTCGTATTAAGGTTCATTCTCGCGACACTTCACTCCTTTATCACTATTGTTTGGCAGGTACAATGACGTGCAATAAAATGACACGCTAAGTTACGAATGAATTGTGGAAATCAATGTAACGTGTTTTATCTTTGAAGATAATTGAAAAAGAAAAATATATGATACGCAGGCCACCTCTCTGTAAGAAGGATTGGGCCGTAATCCACCACGCGGGCCCGTTATGGGTGTGTCACGTCTTCGAATTCTTGGTCCTAGGACCTCACTATGTTTTCCATCACTGTTTTGAGAGCAGTGGTTATGAAATAAATTACACAAAGTAATAGGCCTGCCTAGTTTTATCGATATTTTAACGCTTGCAAAGTGTTTTAAAAAAGGCCACAGCAATTAATCAGCAATTATTGCCATAAATCCCCCTTCACAACCTAGACTAAACTTCCACTTAATTCTAATCGTCTCGGCTGTAAGTTCAAGGTAAAGTTGTTTATTTTAACTCGAGTACAAGTTTGCAAGAGGCCTTAGAAAAAATATTCGCTTGAAAATGATGGAGCTTGATTTATTGACGATCGAACGAACTTCATAAAATTCCAGTTTAGTTTTTTTTTGTGAAGTGGTTCGATCTAAATGTGTTTTGAAATTGAAAGTTGGCTATAGATTTTATGATGCGTAAAAATGTTTGAACAATTTATTTTTTTGTTGTGCCGGTTATATCTTGCCGTACGATTATTTCTAGACTTCTAAAATCATAATTCTTGGCAGTCTTACTCTGTTCCACCCACTGCTGAGCATAGACCACCATGTCTATGCTTCCTTCGTCATCATTATCATCTACCAAAAGATGTTCATTGCTGAAAAGAAGTACGCCACCACGTCGAACTAAAATCCACCACTTACATACATCGGTTGCTCGCGATTCTCATGATGTCGTAAGTTCACCTATTGGGAGACCTGCGTACATATTTCCATGATCTCTCTCAATCAATTCCTACTCGCTATCTTCTGATTACCATCCACAAATTCGTCCGTTAATGTGTTGATAGACACTTGAATCTTCTACTGAATAAACTTGCAAGCATCATGACTGGAATCATGAACAAAGTTAAACCACAGTTAGACTACATTAGTATGATAATGACAAAGAGTCATGTCATGAATTTGTCTCAATTAAATTAAGTGGCCACATTAGACGCTACGGTAAAACAGTGCAAGAAACGGTTCACACTGAAGTTATCTGCATAACATGATTTTCACGTTATGGATAAAGCAAAACTTACCTAGGATTTGCTTTATCAGTCCTTGCAATTGAGTCTACTGATTAGAAACAAAGTTGCTATGCGACGTGACTAATGATATAGTAACAAAAAAAATATCCCGTGTATAAACAGTGTCCATATTTTCCGTTTTGACTAACATAAAAATGAATTTTAGCTTGACCAATCCTTAATGTTAAAACAATAAATGACTTAGTGACTAAACATATATAGCTATATTTGAGTATGCAACTCCCTAAAAGCAAACTGATTTTGGCTCTGAATCAGATAAAGGTGTATTAGCATGTAGCACCTTGTGTGTTACACCAACATTATTTCTTTGCAAATTGTCTGATACAATCTTGTTGAACTATAAAGATCGAGCCAATCTATCTATATATATAAAAGGAGAACTGACTGACTGACATATCAACGTACAGCCGAAACTACTAGGGCTAGGAATGTGAAATTTTGCACACGGCTTCCTATTATAATGTAGGGGAGCACTAAGAAGGGGTTTTTGGAAATTTAACCTTTAAGGGGGTGAAAAGGGGAAATTATGATAGTACGTAACCCACGCGGACGAAGTCGCGGGAAAAGTGCTAGTTTGTCATAAATATGGAACTTAAACCCAATTCGGAAAAGGAGGACCTTCTCGTAATAGCTGTTTGAAAAGATGTATGTGAAAATAGATAAGGCAGGCATAATAAAACATGTATGGGTTGAGTAGAGCATGACACATTATAGAAGGAAGTAAACAATATGATTACAGCTGATGAAGTACCTAGAAGAACCACTACGAATTATGATAACTAATATGCAATACCACCTACGAAGATTCCTTCAAAGATTCCTAATTTAGATTTTGCATAACGTAGTTCGATGTACCCACTGTTAGTATTAGTAGCTGTTTTAAATTAATTTGTATTCAAAACATTGTTACGTGATTTACACCGCATGCATGTCTTTAAAACTGATGCAGTTCGTTATTTCGATTAACACGACTACTAACGTTTTCAATGTGACTATTCTATTAGTTTCGATAAATGTTACCACTTTTTAATTACTTTCTGTTTCATCGACTAAACATTTAATAATATTGAGGAGAATTTTCTTCTTCATTTATCGATTATTTGACTTCTTCCTCCTCCGTTTGCCGGAAATTCACGAAGTGAGTCATTAGGAATATTGCTAAGTGGCTGTTTTAGACCCACTGCACTTTTTACCCATTTATTTACACACTTTAAGTACTTGAATCTTTTTGCCTCTAATTAACTGGCTTGTTGTCTTATTTTACATATCCATTTCAATTACTGTAATTAACTATCCCTAAGGAACGGAAGAAACAATTGCATACAAAAACAGCACCATTTACTTCAATGCATATTCAAGTTAACACAGAACCGACACAGGTTATATTTGTAATGGCATATTATAGTAACCATCCCGGCACTCGGTGGTGCAATGGCAACCGGTTTTTGAAACCGCCAACAGTTTTTGCGACCACGTGATGTCTTGAGATACGACTGGGCATAGATTAGCGTCATTTGTGACGTAGAAACGACACTATTAAGGCTGATTGATATTTATTGAGACTTGTGTATGAGTGATGATAGCAAAAGAAGATTAATCATGCAGCGTTTGTATGCTGTGCATTGAATTGATTGCTGGTTTAGCTTTTTCTCTTCCACCTTGTTTTTGACATATGTTTGCGTTACTTCTGGGCAATGAGCCATCATCTTGATCATTCTCCTGATTTTTCTTTCATACTTTTCTATAACTCGCAATTTTAGCAGTCTCCTGATTTCTAGTCATATCATTCTTCACACACTCCATCAATGGGTAATAACCCTTTAACCTATTTAAGAACTTTCTTAACTGGAGGAGACTGCTAAAATTGCGAGTCACAATTAGAACGTAATGACTTCATTACAATCTGACGTAAAACCTAAAATTACTGTAGAAATTAAGCACAATGGTGCAGTAACTTCCTAAAACATTGATTTAGCTAACCAAACACGTCACGCTCGTAAGCTAGATAAGATAGCCTGGATCTCTGCAACACTGCAACAGTTGTTATCACACAATCAGTCTGGTTAATAACTGGGCGTGAAAGTGAGAGTTGGCAGATTTTGATACAAGGACTTATTAGAAATGGGTTAATCTTGTGAATGATGGGCCTCGATGGCTTAAGAGGATGAAAGCTCTGATTTATGTACCTACATATCGACGTACTCAAACATAATTTTAATGTTTTATTTATGTACGCGTGCTTCTATCTTTTGGAGCGTTGAAATTAGCTCGGTCAACATCGGTCATCCTATTGAGAATCTTATCTATACATACCTGTTTATTAATACGTAAACCAAAAACTTTCTACCTACCCCTTTTCACGAAAATAACACGAACAGTCGAGTATGAATGTTTGGCACAGTTAACTTTTTTATAGAGAAGGAGATGCAGAAAGCAATTCTTTTTAATACTATGATGAATTACGGTTGAACTTTAGACTATTTGGGCGATCACAAGTTCATTTTTATTGTCAGAATGATTTCACCCTGTTGATTTGTGCTCAATATTCTCTTTTTAACCGACTTCCAAAAGCAGGAGGTTATCAATTCGGATGTTTATATATTATTATTATTTTTTTTTTTATGTTTGTTAGCGCATAACTCCGTCGCTTACCAACCAATTTCTTCTCAAATGGTCACATGAAAATTTTATCGAAATCGGACTAGTTGTTTTTGAAAAATCAACAAAAACCTAAAAAATTATTAACAGTGTACAAGGATTTGAGGTTTCTGGTCCGATTTCGATAATTCTTTTTTTGTTCAATACTGTATACCTGTCGTTTGGTCCCATCAAATTTTCATTTAGTTTGTTTCAGTAGTTTTTATTCTTAAAATGATTTTGTAGGTTATTTTAAACTTTTTTGTGGTTGTTATTGAAGTCGCTTACGATGTTTCGTTATTCATGTAATGCTTTATTTTGTCGAACCTACGCTACTATTTCTATCCTCTTTACGTACTCTTCCTTCTCCACAGAATAGATAAAACCCTTCATAAAACATGATAGATTGCGTTCAGCATCAATCATTACAGCTGTTACGAAACAAGCCGTCTTTCGACTAATTATAACATTCTCACAGTAGGCTCTAGAAACAGATGCTGCTCATAATTTTGCGAACTAATTAGCAACCACGTGCTACGATTACTATGCCTAATTGTCTACACATTCGGCCTTGTTGCTGCTTCAGCCGTCTCAGGAATTAAACTGTAATCAAATCTGTACTAAAATTTATTTTTATGCCTGTGCTGTGGTATCTTATCTCTAGGTGACGTTGTTAAGGCCATCTGCTAGTGCTAATGAAAATTTTATAAATGTGATAATGCGTGTGAGTGCATGATACCTACATGGTTCAGAGTATGTTTGTGTCGTCGGCTTTATTATTAATTTATAGTCTGGGAATTCTATTTATATCAAATAGTGCCATAATAATCTTTTCGAAACTATTATTGACTGTGATGTTACTTTAAAGATATCTAGGATTTCTTGCACCGAGTTTGTTTCATTTCGCCGATTAGGAAGCAGGCGGCAGTGTTGAATGACTATTACCTGTGTTTCTGAAATTTTCCTTAAAACGATTTTGTAAGCTCGTAACATCAATAGATTTAATGTAAACAAAATACTTTTTCACAGTTCTGCTACATTTCGAATTCAATGCCATTAAAATCTGAGACAAAATTATTATGCAAGTGAATATGAAGAACTTCATTGTATAAGAACTCATTTCTGTTAGTTTTTATAACATCTTTATCAAAGGTAGCGACCAAATAAATGTGTTCGATAAAAATTATCATTTTTGTAACAGACTTAGCACTAGTTTGATACGCGAACGATGTCGACGAAGTTTAGCAATAAAAATGATAATAAATGACCTGAAGGTACACTGTACACGTACAGACGTATTCGTGCTTTGCATAAAGTAATGAATATTAAACAAGTTTCTGGAAAAATAAATAATTAAGTGTCTGCAGAGGATGTGAGAAAGCAAAAAGATCTAAGAAAAACAGTTTCTATACCGCCGTTTACTTTTGTAAGTGAATGCAATATTTGCAAAAGATAATACTTAGTACAAATGCATTATGCATTTAAAGCAATACTTTGAGTTACTGCAAGTTTCATTGAACTTGCATACTTGGGAGTTAGATTTTTTGGATGCTGACCTTTTGTAATTTTGAATAAAATTACTATGAAGCCCCTTTAGTATAGTTACAATTTCAAAATCACCAGCTACCGATATCCATACTGCAAACAACATGCAATTTGATCGCCGGATTCCGATCTTATCTTTGATATTATTCGATACATTCGGGGCTTCATACAGGTACCTCTAACCAGTTTCATAATCTGGTTCCTCATACAAATCTCACTGATTCCTCCATAAGAAGCTCTATGTCCAGCAGTCGATGATATTAGCTTGGTATTTGATAGGAAGATGATGCGGAAACATTCTCAAACTATCGTAAGGGCGGAGTTGTTTCGATATCGGTGCGTGTACGCAGCTCTTATCACGAGGTTCTCCGGCTATCTCGTAAAGGGTTACGAGAGCTTGCGAAATACATAAAGATATAGTCAGGGTTACTGCTTATGCAAATGATTTGAGTTGAATCTTCATAATTTTGCAATGGGTCTGTTTGCTTAATCATTCGAGGTTCTTCTTTTCAAGCGAGTTTTTTTGAGAATTTTGCATATTTGCAAAATGTTTTCGTCGAACTGGATTTCTGTTTGCAGATCTTTTATTTCTTTGAAAATAAGATTAGTAATTTCAATAGCACTTTGTTTCAAGTTAATGCTTATTCTAACTTTTCTATTCTACTATAGTTAGTTCTTCAACAGTAAGGCCTTTGTAAGTACATTTGAATTTGTCTCATGCTATTACAAAATTGATATTCGGTCCTCAACTTGATAATGACGTAGGTGACAGCCCTGTGTCTAGCTTTGTCTGCATATCCAGAGATACGAGTACAATATTTAGTTATATTCGTGCCTGTATTTACAATAGTCATCGTTGATGTTTATGAAGGCAGTGTTTTAGTAAGCTGCCAAGGACGGGCTAACGGCCTCTATCGAAAGCGTATTGTATTGATGATATCATTGACTTGTTGTTAATAATATCGCGATTTTCATCTCTACGAGTCTGATTGACCAATATTGCATAATGCATAATTCGCCTATATCATATGTTGATGACAAATATTCAATAATTCGTCAAAATTATGTCTGTGTCAGTATTCTAGTTCACCGCAAACAAAAAGAAGTCAAGCTGTGGATGATAAATGATGATGATAGATATTTTTATTGTAACAATTTCGGTTTTTACGATTTGCATCTATGGCAGATAAAAAAATAAGACGAACATGCTAAAGGTTTTGATACGATGAATTAAAAAAAAAAAACAGCCCAATGCTTACTTTAACAATTAATCTGCAATTTGCTGCATTAAAAACTAGAAGTGACAATCAGTTAACATGTAATAAACATTAGTATCACAAGATCGTTGTCCAATACGTATCCTGTGACGTCACTTGTCACGGACATGACGTAAATACTGAATACAACGTCTAGCGTCATGTTGAATAATCATAGGAACATTATTGTGACAAAATGTGGTGACGAAATGATAAAGTATTTGTGACATTGAACTAGAATTTAAACGTATGAATAAAAATATTTATATTGTGGTATCATAGATGTGTTATTGTCGTAACAACACCTAAGCTTGACACAGATTTGACTATTGTTTACTTTTTTAATAAATTGATTGTAGATAGTAAATCAAAATAAAGTTAAGGTCCGGCTGTCGCTATAAAAACTGCTAATAATACAGCTTTGTTTCTAATAATTTTGGAAAGACTTGGAAAGATAGCTGTTCATGCAACTGAAGAATAACGTATTTGGGCGTTTCAGTTGATTATCTTCGGTCTACGTTTCAATTTCTGAAAAACGGAATTTTACGCTAGATACGGCTTGGATGTTCGTTGAATCTGCTTTATTCATGTCATGCTGTCTATTGCCGAATACAATTTTTATTTTGCAAACATTTTTATGAACTACATACAATTTTATCTGCAACCTCACTATAACTTGGTTATCAGTTCTGTAGGTGAACAGTTAAACAAATACAGACAGATGTGTGAGTCACAACGTGATCGTGGAGTAATATCTCAGGACAGTGAACTGGCGGACACAGCGGATTACAACCGCGAATTGTAATAAATTAACGAAGATAATAATAGTTATGTGTTTATTTATAAATAGGTCGTGTTGTCCGACGAATAGGTCGGAGTTAGGTTGGTATTCCCCGTCGGATTCTCCGTAGCTAATTTCTTGGCGTTGCGTTATTTCTGATGAGATAAATTTAAGTCTATTTTCCGCAGTCTTCGTTATCGCTGTCGTGTTACCCAGTTACTGGGCGGTGGAGGTCAGATAGACTGTCGACTATGTTTGTGATACTTTAGTTAGTAGTTAGGGAAGAGGTTAGACAGATGATGATATTCAGGGTTGGAAAAAAAAAACAGTTTTTTCATTTATTTTATTAATCAAACAGTTCAAATTGTTTTAAACATGTGTTTTTTTTTTGTTTTTGAATTATTTAAAATTAGTTCGAGCTATAGTTCAACGAAGATGGCGAGCTGATTTGGACCGCTTCATGAAGGACTGGACCACGGTCGCAGAAAGCCGTGAGAAGTGGAAAGAGTGGAGGGAGGCCTTTGCCCAGCAGTGGGACACTATGGGCTGATATAATAATAATAATAATATAGTTCAACGTCTAAACTTATAAATAAATTATATGTCTCGTTTCTAGACTACATCATTTTAAATTCGCCGTTTGTTTAAATATATTTGCAAATAATGATAAGTATTATTACATTACAATGTCAAAAAAAGTTCAAAAATATGACATAGATAATGTATACTAGTAGTATACACATTATTTATTTAGCTCAAAATCTTCTAATGTCCTACCTGTGGTGCCATCCAACAATGACGCACTCGTGCATAAAAGATTTACAATTCTGATTTACTGGAAAAAAATATTCCCCGGTAGGAATTATCGAGAAACGCAGACGGCAAGAGTTCCGGTCTTTAGCTACGGACAGTCAACCGAACGTCTGATGTAATACTTCAACCTTGAGCTGGTCAGAATAATGAGACCAGCTTCATTATCACCTTGCTTTTATCTTATTTTACTTGTGATCCCAACTTGTTTTCTTCTCCCATACTCGACTGCCAGACTTTCATAGTACACCTCCAGAATTCATCCATATTTTTTTCGGTTTTCTTTGAACACTCCATCCATCTACATAGCCAAGCGTTTACTGATTGTATTTCCCACTGACATACGGCTTACTGCACATCGTCTGTAGTAACTAAATGTTCTTCATATGGCAGTGGCTCATCACAGATGTCACCTGCCCTTCGTCTGCTGTCCGATAGTGAAAAAGGCTTTGAGAAATAATAATGAAGATGCAATTTATACGAACACGAATTGACAATAAAAATATTTAATTATGTAGAATAATGTTTAGTCATCACATCGGCCTTCTCTTTCGCTGGTATTATGTACGGTCGTGAGCCAATATTTAACTACTATTATCACGATTCCTAAACGCTATGATGATTGCAATATCCATAAAATAGCATAATCTCACAGTTGCCCTTCAATACAACCAATGATTGGACAAGGACTATCTATTTTTGACCAGAAGAACCGTTTTAGCTTTTTTTTTTGTGTTGGCAAGTCTGTAATCTCCTCTAATTGACTCATCCAATGTGCAGATTTTTTACGAGCTCGGTAATTCACAAAAATATGCACTTAATTGTTACCTGCATTATAAAACAGTGTTCAATAAAATATGGAATGCGAGCCGTGTTTCATAAACAATGTTGGCATTCTCACAGTTTATGTGTCAATGTTGCCAGTTTGTGGCCTGAAATATTCCAGTTTTAAGTGAGTAATTAGTGGAGTTTCTAATTAGTGAAGTTTTCATGATTTGATTTCCAATGCGACAATATTACGTCTATAGGGTGTATGGAATCTATTTTAAAATAACCCTCCTTCTGGCGCAGTCGGGTAATAAATAAGTTAGTTTTTGTCGAAATGATACTCATGTTGCATTTTATTGAAAACAAGAACATCAAATGTTTTTTGAATGCAGGGTTTGGAATATAACCAAGATTCGCACTTTCATCACGACGAAGAAAGAATTTTCGTAAACAAATGGTATGAACTAAATATTTTCAAGTAAAATGCCAGATAGCGTGCCGGGGTCGCGTACCGTGTCACCGGAACGTAAAAGGCTATTGAAGGACACCGTGGATTTTAGTCAGTACGAGTCTGACAGTCCCTCCCGCTGTGCCCTGGGTGGGAGGACTCATTTGATGATTTTACCACGATAAAAAATAAAAGTACAATGCCAGATTTTACAGTAACGTGTGTACCAAAGTGACCGTACATAGATCACCAAGGCAGTGACGTTAGGTTGCATAATGTTTGTGAAGGAAATTAGAGTGACAACTCAGACGTCACGACTTTACCAGTAATGTTACATTTAAAGTAATTGTTACTTTGAGTGCTGGTGAAAAATACTTCGACAAACATGCAGTACGCTGAGAAGTATTACTTGTTATCTTATATGTATTTAATTAAGTCACAGTTATTTTTATAATACGGTAGGAGACTAAATAATTGATAACGTAGGGGAAATTAATTACAGGAAAGACTTGTGGTAAAACTAGTACTAAGGAAACAGAAAATACTTGTTCCTGCAACTGGTCTGGTCTTTGGCAAGAAAGAAGTCTTAATAAGTGCTTCTCAATTCAAATCTGATTTGCTCTTGAGCGTTTCGCAATATTAAACAACACTCCCTTGATGCCTGGATTTTTTAATGCCTGGATTAGTAATAACGTAGATTTTTTTTCCAACAGCATTAAAATATTTTCGCATTCATTCTGATAACGTTTTAGAACAGAGTTATTATATCAAATTCAAAGGTTTTTTTATTGATTGGATTGCCTGATCCTCACCGTCCAAAGTTCGTTAAACTTTGCTAAAGTATATCCATAAAATATTAATTAAGTCTTATCCAAAGACCGACCCCCTTAACAAGGTTACTATAAGTTGTAAAATGTTGCCTGCACAAAAAATAATTCAGTAATTAATATGCGAGGAACAGGTTCTTTTTTACGATACATTGGACACCACTTATTATTTTATAAGCAAGTTAAGATGTACATTACTTTGTTGTAAGTATACCCTTTGACGTACCGCAAAAAATATTTTTTACTGGAAGAACTTGTCTTCATTATTTATCAGATATTCACTCAGGTAATAATCATTAATCAGGCATTAACATTCGCCATCGATATAAGTAACTATTAGTAAAATCATTAGTTTGTAAACGAAAGTCATAATTTGATGTTTTATGATATTTAGTAAATAGCTGATGGACCATTTTACATAGAAATTGACACAATCATAATACGATCTTTGGAAGAAACTGCTGAGATGAGTAATAATAGAGAAGTACAAATGGAGAAGGAGAAAGGAGAAGACATACGACGCGACGTAAGGTTTTGGGATAAGATGAATGAATAATGTAATGACTGATGGATCGGTATTCTTCATAATCATTGGTGATTTTCTAGTCTGATAACACTTTGATCTACACACTCAATTCCTCAAAATAAAAACATTTATTTCAAGAAGGCCAGTTATAAGCACTGTTTTGCTGTCAGAAGACATAAAAATACTACAAAATTGTGGTGCTATAGTCCCAGTCACACGATATAATAACTGTGAAAGTACTGTACATGATTCTATCAAATTACTGATGAACGACAACAACATTTTCTTAGTTTGATAATACTTTAGACATGCTTTAAGGGTTTATAAATTATGCATCATCTGCATTGGCCAATCATCGCTCACTACACGACTATAAAAACCAGCATTAGTGCCAGTCATGTCAACATGTAAGCTTTAACAAAGCTATCATTTAGAGACAAGTTCATTTTGTTTTTGTTTATAAAAGTTGTCTTGATAGACACGGAGTAGTGAGCAAAGAGAAACTACATTGTAAGGTAGAACTTGTGAAAAGGTGGGATTCCTACAGTGGCGGCCCATTGGTAAGAGCTTGACATGACGAGCACCTATTTAAGGTTGTTAGTTGGTAAACAATTAATTTAATTATTGATCGGTCACTGGGATCCTAATTGTTCATTATATGCCATTGCGCATAGATATTGGTGGAGTATTTGATGAAACCTCAGGACTGTAAGCATTAGGATCTTTGCTCTGTGACACGTGTTAATAGAATATTATATACTAAAAAATGCCCCCTTTTTTAGGGTTCCGTAGTTAACTAGGAACCCTTATAGTTTCGCCATGTCTGTCTGTCTGTCTGTCTGTCCGTCCTCGCTTAATCTCTGTGACCGTTAGCACTAGAAAGCTGAAATTTGGTACCAATATGTATATCAATCACGCCGACAAAGTGCAAAAATAAAAATTGGAAAAAAATGTTTTTTTAGGGTAGCCCCCCTATATGTAAAATAGAAAGTGATTTTTTTTTTAATTTCAACCCTAACGTGTGATATATCGTTGGATAGGTATTTAAAAATGAATAGGGGTTTACTAAGATCATTTTTTGATGATGTCAATAGTTTCGGAAATAATCGCTCCTAAAGTCAAAAACAATGTGTCCCCCCCCCTCTAACTTTTGAACCATAAGTTTAGAAAATATGAAAAAAATCTGGAAAGTAGAACTTTATAAGGACTTTCTAGGAAAATTATTTTGAACTTGATGGAAAGAACAGTTTTTGTGCAAAAAAAACAAGAAGGTGGTACAAAATTCCTGGACTAAGTTTGTAGTATAATCAATTATTTAAGTTTAAAAAAAGGCTATTTGTTAACACTTATTGTAACGGACGGGAAACTACGGAACCCTACACTGAGCGTGGCCTGACACGCTCTTGGCCGGTTTTTATCGTGGTAAAATCATCAAATGAGTCCTCCCACCCAGGGCAGGGCGGGAGGGACTGTCAGACTTGTACTGACTAAAATCCACGGTGTACTTCAATAGCCCTTTACGTACCGGGGTCACGGTAATTAGTTAGTCCCGCGACCAATTGGCGAAACTTTAAGAAAGAGTTGAATTCATAGATACAAACTTGTGCATTCCATTCGATGACTAATCTGTAACTATGAATGAAAATATGTAGCGTGTAGGACTGCCTTTGAAGCTTACTATTTTAAAATCATTATAATTATAGTCTCATAATGTTATGCGAATAACTTGCTTGCGTCGAAAATTGCTGTAAATATATTGTAGGCCAGTGTGTAATGGTATGTGCAGACAATTATTGTTATAGGTAAAACTTAATATTATGTTGACGCAACGAAATAATTGCTGAGTTGTGTGTAACCCAGTATAGATATACTGGGTTACCCAGACTGGGTAATACTTTTGTTTTATATTTCGATACTTTCCCTGAGAATTTATAACTCGGTATGGTGCTTCGTCCCTGGACAATGCCGCTTTCCAACTTGCTTGTCACTTGTAACTAAGCTCAACTTTTGGCCTTTCTTGCTTAAGAGGTAATTTGTCACTTTAGCTAACCTTAATACCATCTTCATCGTCTGCCTTAAGAGTTTTGTTTTTCGTCTTAAAAAAAACTTGTCACCCAACTTAGTATTTGTAATGCGACGTGGGCGCTTTTACAGACATTAATTAAACTTACATACACATACAGACAGGCCCGGAATAACTGCTTATAAGTTATAAAAAACAAATCTGTGCATACTATAACATAATCTAACTGTTGAGACAAAGGTCACCTCTCTTAGAGAGAGAGTTTGCGTTTTCTTCCATGCAGGTGCAGTGCGTGTTGGTAGATGTCACATGTCTTCGAATTTTTGGTTCTATCTAGGACATTATCGATTTTAGACCGGGCCGTTACCACTAAGTTACCAGTCCTCCATATATAAAACGGGCATAACTCTTCCATTCTGTAAAAGAGGGTTACAGAATCAGATAGTATCTGTAAAAGATCTCATTAAAATGAAAAAACCCGTTTTTGAAAGCTGATAAGCTGAATACAATGCTAAAAGTTTTGTATTTCGGAACTATACTTAACTTTGTATTGGTGGTATCTTTCCGAAATCTGACAAAAAAATAATAAGAAAAAGTTAAATCAGATATGATTTGAAACGAAAGTTATGTAAAAACAATTTAATGGTATCTTTCTTTGTGTACAAAACGTCCCGGGGGTGTATTTGTTTAAGTTTTATCTATAGTTACTGCTTCATTAATAAAAATCCCTAATGACACTTTATTTTATATCTGAGTATCCACGAATCAAAAACAAAAATTGTATACTCACGCTACACTGATTTCCTACGCACAGCATTGAGCAGAACTGACTAAATGCATGTTTAAAGTACAAGTATTATAGTTCAGTGAATTATTTAAAATTACTGAGACCGTAACGTACCGTGAGCATGGTAATGTTGCTTAAGTGAGCCGGTGAGATATTGCGAGGGGAAGATAATCACTAGTCACCCGTAGTTAACTCGCTTAATTTGCGAGTTAATAGATTTAAAATGTGTACTAGGAGTGCATTCAGATGTAGAATTGCACTTTTCTCTGCCATATCATATTTCACAATGTTCATCCATCGCTTACCTATTTGGTCTCCCTCTACTCATAGTCTCCACATTCATACTCAAAATGTTTGCAAATGGCATTGTCCTTATTCCTAATAGACTACAGATGAAAGTCCAAGATTATGTCTAAGAATGAATCATCTGCTTTACTTCTACCGTTGGCATATATTGTTTTTTGTTGTTTCCGATCAAATATCAATTAGCTGTCTCTTCGTGCGAATTACCTCCCTAAAATTGTCAGATAACGTCGACCGTGACCTCAGATTCGGTGGTCCGTTCGTTCTGCCCCACCGCGCTGTGACTCAAAGTGGGTGCACAACTCAAACAATTGCGTATTAAGATGTTGAATGTGATTTATGCTTCCTATGTCTAGATTGAATGGTTTAGAGTTTAGTTTGACTGCTCCAGTGTCTTGAGGAAAATGAGATTTCTGCTTCACATCGAGTCTCATTTTGAGTATGAATTGTCCAAATAGCAATAGCAAAGCTACACATTATCTTATAAATACTCAGTCCGGTTGTCTTTTATCTTTCTGAACATGTTAAACACAATTAGAGGATGTCAAAATAAATGTTCCCCAGATGCCATCAATAAGCTGTAAGCCCATATAGGCAGGACTGTTGAGGCGACTGCCCGAATTTTAAACCTCCGATGGACGAAATCCCGAAAGTTGAAACGCCGAAAGGTTGTTTGGTCGAAACTTCAAAATCCCGAAAGTTCATTTGCCCAGAAGACGGAGGGGCGCCTTGACCATCTCATGAATTGGAGAGAAGCACAACTTCAAGAGGAGTAGAAAGAATAGGGTAAACACAGTTCTCCTAATGAAAAAGAAGACTATATTATATTTCATTTTCTTTCTTCTTCTTGCGATGGAACCACACCTTAAGCCGTTTATTTTGGCGATGACATTGATGACGCTGGCTCGCTCTTGCTATGTATACTTTGACGGTTGTAGACTACTTTGCGACTGGTTACTATACATTCTAATGATTCCATTCATTAGCCAGAACAAGCGGGGATTAGCGTGACAACTTATTGTTCTTCAATTAGGCGGTCGTAACGGAAGTCCTGTCGTGTCTCGTTAAATTTTGGAGACATTGTCATGATTACCACGCCTGGATAACGCAAAATCATGTTTTTATTTCATTAGAGCTCATTCCAGTGATGAAATAAACGCGATCAGCATATCTGTGGCGGTTTAAGAGTGTCAATAATAACTAGATTTAACCAAAAACCATTTACATTACAATATCCGCATTTTGAAAAACGGAAGTTACAAAACGCTAATAGTTACTGATTTCAGCATATTTTTTTTTAGTTCCGTAAGGATTTCCTTTTGTACAAAGCCTGACAAGTACCGTCCTTTATAAAATAAAATTTTCTTTGTTTGTGAATTAGTTTCAACAATTATATTGTTTCCTGCCGTTCTATATGTAGAACGCACTTTCTAATTCATTGCAACAATTTCATAATCGTCAGTTACATTGTTATGCGCATCGGTAACGATATTTCCGATTCAACATTATATATAAAATATGTCTATATGTCTATCTATCTTTACAGTTTCATGGCTTACTCGTAGTTTATCTCTAAATCAACACAAGTCTCTTGATGTGGTCGCGGGACTTACGAATTACCGTGACCCTGGAACGTTAGGGCTATTGAAGGAAACCGTGGATTTTAGTCAGCACGAGTCTGGCAGTCCCTCCCGCTCTGCCCTGGGTGGGAGGACTCATTGATGATTTTACCACGATAAAAAAAACAAAGTCTCCTGATGTGCCTATCTAATGTACGATTGGACATGTTACGTTTTCGAATTTTTGGTCTTTTGGTTTCTTATTCATAAGTTAAGTTTTAATTTAGCAGTGAATTGAAAAATCGATAAACTACGTCCTAATTATAGTATCAGTGACCATGTCATTTTAATAAAGTTCTTAAATAACTAAAAAAGCAAGGCTAAGAAAGCAACTGTTAAGTGTGTTTATGTATACATACTTAACAGATATAACAACTTAACACTAACAACATCTTTATGTCGTAGCAATAATGGTGATTTTCGAAATGATACAGCAGCTGTAATAATCCGTTATCAGTATCACCAATGTTAATTGTTAGCAGCTACATCCTTTTAGCATTCCCTTCGTATCCTCGCAATTGTTCAACGCTATCAGTTGATCTTTGTAGGATAACCAACAATGGGCCAACGACCTCTACTGTAAAATTCCGCTGGGAAATTGAATAATGATATTACTCAGGGCTGGAACCGTGTCGTCTCCATTTATCGTAATGCCCGTTATAAGTATGCAACAACTAAGACACGGTTAGCGTAGTGGCTGAGCGATCGACTGCGGCGTTGTGTGTCACATCTTCAATTCCCATACTAAAAAAATCGAAAGCGGGGTATTCACTAGACGGACATTCCCGCGGGCAGTTTGTCCGGGCATATCTCTCGCCACAATACACAAACTAATAAGTTTATTGTATAGATATGTGCCCGCGCAGTTAAAAGGAGATCGCAAAGGGCTACAGACTAAATGCGGCGGTTCTACACAAGCAAACATTGCTCAGACCTATAGTTGAGAGGTCCGAATGGCATATTTGCAGACTAGCCCGCGGGCATAACCGAGAAGTGAGTTCCCAGTTTTAGTATGGCTAGGTACAGGTAGTTATTCTGGGTTTATTTATTGTGAATTTAAATGTTTGTAAACGGGCTTACGATACAGAAGAAAGTTCCACAGAGCAAAATATGAATGAGCCTTGAGCACGCTTTCAAAAGATATCTTCATCAATGAACTCTTTTTCTTCTCTTTGATTAGACGTGATCAGTGATCATGGACTATTCCAATGAGCATCCTTAATGTCCTTCAATTACATGTGATGAGCCGTAAAAGAATAAGGCAGTGGATAGACTGTATGCTTGTAAAGCCAGTGGTTGGTAGTGCTTCTTCTCAGTTATTCCTATCGGTTTGCTTCTTAAATTTGTTTTAGATATCCAGTAGGATTATCACAATCTTGATTTCTAGAAGTCTGAATCACCGATAGTTTAATATGTTTCAAACACAAGACTAGTTGGCAGACTGACCGCAACAGATCAACGTCCTGAGCTAGTTGAGTCTGTGTTGTAACGCAACGTGGCGTGATTCAGTGTTATCTTACTTATACATACGGCGGTGTAATCAACACTAATTGGTACGTTTGGGGAATTTGGGAAGGGAAGTTTAAGTAAGCCATTCAACTTCCGCATGTGACGGTCTCATCCGTCATCATCACTTGCCTGGCCTTTTGCTCAACTATCTTAGACTCATTTTCGAATCGTATACGATAAAGAGGTTTGCAACGCAAAATATTATACGTATCCTTGACGATGTTGACTAGGAGTTTGAACATGATTAAACGTGATTATGTTAATTCACACTTCCAAAAGAAAATTGCCCTCTCAATTCTTCGTATTTTGACGATGATTTTTAAAGGGATAGACATAGGTAAGATTTTTGATAGCTTATTGTATATATTTACTCAGGTCCTATCATGTTGATATAACAAGTCCTTCTATTCTTGTAAATTCCACGGAACTCAAGCTTATGCCATTCAGGAAGGAGCAAAGCCAAAGACCTAGTCTACTAATTCTATAAACCGAACATACAATGACGGTCACTCTTGCATATTTAGAATTTCCAAGAAGCAAACTTTAGACGTCATCACTTATCGTCATCAGGCACCAATTTCATATTTGTGGTCGAAAAACCCAAGTCCAGGCCCAATTAATATAGATTTATCCACAGAGTAGCACCTTCTCGATGATTCACAATTATCATGTCTCCAGTACAATTGGATCAATGTCCTCAAATAGACTAGACTGTGTCGAAACCCTGCGGTGACGCGATTGTGGTGTTATCTTACAAACACGAGTATGCAATCGAGTCGAATCAGCGGCTTATTTGTTGACTGAAGACTTTCGTTGATGTGGAGTAAACTAATGTGTTTTAAGTAACACCTTCTTGTTGATTCACATTCATTACTTCGCTAGTTCGAAAAGATCTATGGCCTCAAATAGTCTAGTCTGTGTCAAAACTACGCGGTGGCGCGATGATATGTTATCTTACAAACACGAGTTTGTAATCAAACCGAATCGGCATGTTTGTTACACACTTATATGTTGAGTGATTTTTATATCAAATGGTCAAGCTAATGATGTAAAAGCAATAAAAGAAAATAAAGACAAGTTTAAACGAAAGGAAAAGATGGAGCAAATGATAATAATTGAAATAATAACAACAAGTATCAAACAAAACATCAACAAGTATCAACTTACCTAGCTCAACATACAAGCAGTGTTAAACAACAGTAGCCAATAAAAAATATAGTCATAAAAACTACAAAGAAATACAAAAGCTACAAATTACGCATGTGTTCAAACAAGATTTCAGCTTCATTTCTTAGCAGTTCTCACATTCTATTTTCGTCTCCTTAAGTTCACAACTGGAGGTTGTCAAGTGACAATAGACCGAACACGTGGACTTACATGGCTTTGTTCGTACCTACTGAATTAATGCATATTATAAATAAATAAATAAATTTTAGAGAACAGAAAAAAACAGTGAAAACAGTGTTATCTGGATGAAGCTATGCTGAATAAGTATTTCGGTATCGTTGAAAAAAATCATCTTGATGGTAAATCAATTTCTAGATTTTTTTAAGTATGACATAAACGGTCTAATTTCACCCACTGCCGATGAACTACATATCTCACAAAATTTCACTACGTGATACCCGGCCCATGCTGTATTTGTCAATGAAAATGTTGATGAAATTTTACTTATTAGGTCAGATGACGTAAATATAAACGGATAACAGTTGAGGGATAAACAGAATGAAAACTATCTAGCTACTAGACTACTATTGATATCAAAAGACTAGGAAAACTGGATTCTCAAGTAGAATAGCGGCATTGCCAATTGCTATTACGATAGCACTAAAAGATACGTAAAGATCAAATGTCTCTATAGTATTTTGCTAAGTGAGGACAAAGGTAGACAAGGGATTGGAATTCCGTAGGGTACCAATCATACCGTGCTCATAGTATCATACTTGTGAAGTTTACGTCTAGTATAATTTATTGACTGTTATGTCAATTTTAACTGACTTTGAAGGAAATTATTTGCCTTTTTACTATGATTTTTACTACTTTCATTGGGAACATTTAATTGTTTTTTAGGAATTACATGTCTTGAAATTGATGATTGTTTTTCTACTTTACGACGTTTCTTCTTTGCAAGAAAAGCTCTTCTAAAAATACTTACAGCTTTTTAACAATAATATCCTTTATAAGTTCTCCAAATTATTTACAGTACAAGTCAGTAACGATGAATGAGTTTGTAAGTCACAAATAAGAAAGCAGTAACAACATTTACTATAGTTAATTGAGCAACAACAAAAGCAACAATAACACATAGAAATGTTTACATAATTACGAACACTAAAACTTATCCCGTAGCAAGCACATTGCATCATATAAAAGACGACATTCATGGTCTATTGTTCGTAGATCCTTGCGTCATTGCTAATGAATTGGCCATAACTCCTTATACTTAGTTCTGTGAGGCGTTTACGAGTTGACATTTCAAGTTATGACGGAGATTCTAGGATCTTTGTGGAGTTCCAGTGGAGATTGAGCTGTTGTTTGAGGATAAAAGGTGTGGAAGGAATGACAATAACGTAAAATAACTGTTTAGGTCTAACTGTAAGAATGATTGAATTAACGGTACAGGGGTAGTAAAGGACTTGTAAAATGGTACTGTACAATGATGAGTACAATGGAAGATTGGATCTTACAAGGGCACCATTAATTTTCTACAATATCATCTTTCACGTTTTATGTTTTATTATTTGCTTGGTCACTCTTAGTCCACGTAAAATGTAGTAAAAACATGAGTTACTCTTTTTAATGACATAAAAAAGAAACATGTAAGTTTCGCTATGGAGTTTATTGCATCGTATTTTTTAATTTTATGACGGGTGCTTCCAAAAGACTCTTGTTTTTACCCGACTGCGCCAGAAGGAGAGTTATGTTTTTAACACGCTTTTTAACACGCTTTTATTAACACGCTTTTATTAGCTTGTTATTAGCTTGACCTGTATGTATGTATGTATGTATGTATGTATGTATGTAACGGAATCTTTTAACTTCATTTTCACCCACTTCCAGCAGTCTGATTAACTTGAAAATTTGCACAGGGGTCAAGGGCCGATGACAATACAATTATCTCATAAATTTTATATTAAAATCCTCCTCTAAGGGGGTGAAAAGGGGTGAAAAAGTTTGTATGAAAAATCTTATTCCTTAGGTTTATACACTTGAAACTTAGTACGAAATATGAGTATAAGTAAATAAAAAAGATGGACATTAATAGTTTTTTAAAACTACCCTCCATTGGTAACCTAGACGATGTTAAAGTTTGTATGGGAAAATCATAAAGCGCTAACTGATGAATTTAAAACTCAGTATATATAAATTATATCAAAAATAATTAAGCACGTGTTTTTGGGTTTTTCGAAAATCACCCCTCAAGTTAGTGAAAAGGGGTATTCAAGTTTAAAGGGAAGGATCTAAAGTCGCTAAACGTAGAACCTGAATTTTGGACGGTAGGTGCTATTCATTATGTAGGTGATCACCACAGAAATCTTAATAATAAGGCAAGTGATCACTAAGAAGGGATTTTGCGAAAATCTACCTATAAAGGGGGTGAAAAGGGGTAAAAACCTTTGTATGTAAAATCTTATCCGTTAGGTTTATAAACTTGAAACTTGGTACGAATATGAGTAAAAGTAAATAAAATTAAAAAGATGGGAATTATTCGTTTTTTAAAACTACCCTCCTTTGGTAATCCAGATGATGTTAAAGTTTGTGTGGGAAAATCATAACGCGCTAACCGATAAATTTTAAACTCAGTATATAAAAATTAGATAAAAAATAATCCAACACGTGTTTTTGGGGTTTTCGAAAATCATCCTCTAAGTTGGTAAAAAGGGTGATTAAGTTTTAAGGGAAGGCTGCTTGCTTCAACAAACCCAAAACTTGGCATAAAAAGTTTCTCAATCGAATAAAGGATGCGTAATTATCTATATTTCAAAAATCAACCCCTAGCGGGAGAACATTGTAAAATCAGTTTGTCTTCAATAATATTTCGGGTTCGAAGTTAGAAACACGCGCTGACGAAGCCGCGGCCGGAGTGCTAGTAAAAAATATATTTAGATTGGTGAGCATGTTAACGCCGATGACAATGTCATTCTTTGTCTTTTGCTGCCGATTGGCCCTCTGCTACATACGGCCTTTTCCTCTCTCTGGCTTCTCCCACTTTCAAAAGACAAATTTCCTTATTGGTCGCTGCTGACGATTGCTGCGCGATCATCCGTTCTCAATCCTCGAATTTTATAATAGGTCACAGGTACCGAAATAGTGCACGCGCATCCGCGCTTGCGTCTTTTAATTTCTTTATTTCTTTTATTGTCGTCTTGAGACTAAAAATTCAGAAAATAAATTATAGTTTAAAAAAACTAAAAAAACACGCTTTAATAGCAATCGAACTAAAAAGTAGAAAATAATTTTTAAGTATAAGAGAGTTTGTGTTACTGCAAAATAAAATCCAACAATCAATTATCATAATTAATTTAGAATAAGATTAATATAAATATTAAGATGTTAACAAAAATTCAAATAAAGTGAAAAAGCGTGGGGTGCTCAATGATATTTTTATAATAATTCTGATATTGCAAACAGTAACTAATAAAATGATCATCACATGCGATATCAAGCACCCCACTTCAAAATCGAAATGCATTCATAAATCACTTTATTTACATAAAGTGATTTATGAATGCATTTCGATGATTGTCCCTAATAAGAGACCTACTTTCAGAAACATTTGCAACATAACAGGTTGGCCAATATAAGCTGAGATTGCATGATGGCCTGCTTCATAGTACAAAATGTCAACGTAGTGTGAATTTAGTTCACCTTTTCCCCGTAGACCTAGTTATAATGGTCGTGTATGTGTTTATGAACATTTGTCATCATTGTTCTTTCGCTTCTCACGGTGCAGTGGGAGTTAAAGCAACTGGATTGGCTTCAATATTATGTTTTCGATTTACTTTATTATTCTTAATTTTCTTAGTGAGAATAAATTGCAGTACTAACAATTTGCAAAGCTAGTACATGATGACTCTTCGATAATTTTGTAACAAGGCATTACTAAATTGCATGTGTCGTAAAATCATAAGGATTTTTGTATCTACGAGTATGTACTCTTGTAATCCTCGTTAAAGTATTCCATTTTTCCTCAACTGCTTCTATAGGATTTACATAAGCTTTTTATTTCTCAATAAATTTTAAATTTTTCATTGCCAATAATGCTGTAGTTCCAGTTTTACCCGCCGGAACAAATAACTTGGTGGCACTATACTAAGGAATATAATATCCAGATTTGCAATATCGAAGATTATTTAGGTAGGTGAGTACCCTTTATTATTTCAAAGGAAGTTCACGAACCTGTCTAAATTGACAATGCAAAGGTCAATTTCATTCTCATAAAAAACGAAATTGACCCTCACAGGACCAGGATGGTGAAGAACCATAAAATTTCAATTACTGCCCACCTTCCTGCTTAAAACATAAAAGATGGGCAGTTGTATTTCAAACTAACCACTTGATTGTAACGCACTGGTTGGACTGGGCAAACCGCTGTTAGTGGTCTTTACCGATAAAAAAGCAACGTTCATAGAATAGGGACACTTAATTTACATCATGTCGCCAAATTCTATTAAGATTTCTATCGAGATGCTAACGGAAAAACTATGAACACTAAGGATTTGTGGGGTGTGTTTACTACTGTAGCTTTTGGAAACTTCGATGAAGACATACGTCATGCAGATGCAGTTACATTTTGGGATGTTGTACCAACTGCCGATTATATTTTCTTCCCTACTAATATCAATAGCTGTTTTCCTTTCAATTGATCGTTTTGTGGTTTTCATGTTCCAACAAAAATTTCCAGTGTTTCCGCGCGATTAATTTAAGATTATTTAAAGATGGCGTGCAATGTCCTGATCGCGTGCACCCAGAAAAACACAGTGTTTATGTCCATTCTTGGTCATAATAAGTACGTTACGGTTAGCAGTGCAAAAAGTTAATAACATACTCTTAATAATAATCCCGGTGTCCAGCCGCCTTTGGCGCCAAAAAAGTTTACTTAGCGCTCCTTGCTTCGTCATGTGGTCTAATTGCAGAGTTCGTTGAACCGATTATTTATGTTATTTTATTTAAACAGTTTCAATTTAATGGTTTTTGTAGACAATTGACCATTGAGACAATCAGCGTTTGTTGATTTATCTGCGTTGATATTTTAATGCTAAAAGCCTGACCTTTTAGGATTACCGGGAGGGACTGTCAGACTTGACTGACTAAAATCCACGGTGTCCTTCAATAGCCCTTTACATACCGGGGTTTACGGGGTTACGGGGTTACGGTAATTTCAGAGTCCCGCGCCCCGGCAGGCTTTGGCCCTCTACAGGCCCCGTCACTATGCTGACACTCCTTGAGGCGCGCGTGGAACCCAACGCGCCGTCGACCCGGGTATGGTCCACGGTCGGACAGCGAGTCGCCCGTTACTCGCCGCCCGAGGTATAATTTGGAACTGACTGCTCGACCTCCGATAAGATCTGAATTACCAATGTACATTGCACTGTTACCATCTCGGGTCAACAGGCAATCTTTTCGTGTTGTTAAGTCACTACGTTGCGGATCTTCTTATTTTTATGCACTTTGTCTGCTTAATACCTTAGTTCTACGAGTATGATTGCAAATTAAATGGCTTCTCTTTTATTGCTGAGACCAGTACGTACAAAGCGTTTTGTCATTACTTTTATTGTACATACAGCTAAGGAATGGAATTCCTTGTTGGGGTCTGTATTTGATGACACCTATAACCTTAGGATCTGCAAGTCAAGAGTGAATAGGTTACTTCTAGGCAAGCGTGCTTCACCGTCGACCACACCTTCACTTAACATCAGGTTAGATAGTGGTCAAACGACGATCTTATCATTTAATAAAAAAGACGACACTGGTGAAGTCTATTAATAAGTACTATAAAACTGCTGCGTTTGCGCACTAAATATCACCAGTTGGTGTTGCATTACCTCGATTCGATGTTTATCACGACAGACAAGCAATATGTATAGGTGTATTTAAGTGTGGTTTTCTAACTTTGTTCTTCTTCTTAGGAACATTGCAAAATAAACAAAAATCAACGTTTTGCCTTGGGATTTCAATACAACAGTATATTATGCAAACATATATTATAATGTATATCTTTTTTTTTACATTTATGGACCTACAGCGGGCTATCTATTTTTATCAAGACTTACAAACAAATAAAGGTTAGGTAACTAACTTTGTTTGAGGAACACCCAAAAAAAACTCTTTTCCTTGGTTTTGCAAAAGTTCATTATTTTTACTCTTTTCTCATTTTGGATTCTTACAAGGATACCTCCCAAAAGGCCATACGGCATGATTAATTTCCTGATGTAGGTAATCCCGGGGATTCGTAACCGGTGGTCTAAAGGTCCATTATAATTAAAATAATGTTGTTCTACCGTCTGCTATTACATTAGCAAGATTATGTAATTCTGCCCTAATTGAAGATAATCTAGCAGCTATAATGAAGGGATTCCAGGCAAAGCTATTATGGTTATAGCATAATTTAATTCTACCAAAAGTCTATGGTGAAAAGTCAAGTTTAATTAAAATGAAGACATATTATGTGAGTTCAATAGACAAAATATATGTCAAAATGCATGGAGATTGATGTTCTTTAAATTATTCTGTTAAAAGATCATTGAATTGGGGCTCTAGATTCATTTTAGGTTATTATCTAGTTGTCTGGGCTCATCTAGTGGACTAGTCATTCAATTTAAATGGCGAAACGAACAAACTCGCAATTCTATTCAATTAAATAAGCTAACAGAAAGGCCTTTGGCCTGTAAATTTGGATCTGCACTTGAAAGTAATTGCGTATTTATCCATTTGATTTGATGGCTTCATCATTATTTATTGTTATTTGTTGAATATATTCTTGTTTAATTGGGTTTGGCACAGTATGTCTTCTTCTATGATGATGATGACGTGTTCCGTCCGATTTCGGCTGTAGTGGTCGCTCATGTGCTTGCTTGTAGCTTATGTACCTGATCTTCTTTTTGACGATCTTCACATTCATTGCGAGGATCACCTTCTGCTCTAGTCTATCAGCCGACATCTCAGCAGTCACCCTTTTTCTAGACATATTATCTTTTATTTTTTTCTTTAGAGGTACCGTTTTTAAATAGACACTTGTTGAGAATATTCAAGTGTTTACTCATAAATCTTGTTGTTTTGTCAAATGGCGGGTCGCTGGTACTAAATGATTAGTCATTTATTTTACTTAAGTAAATAAAGATTTTTTTAATTAGTCTATTACCGTAATTGGCAATGCAATATTCCTATCATCCGGGGAACAGGATGGCTCATCGTACCTACCGACATAGGTACCGGTCAATGTATCTTGATGTAAGGAAAAGCAATTCCGACTAATAATGCCAAGCCACCGGCATCAGCCGATAGAGGCCAATGACCGCTGCCTGTCAAGTTTGCCAAACTGCCAGAGTACCAGATTGCTTGCCACTTGCACGATTTGAAAATCGAAAGTGACTTTAATATTTTTTTAAAGGTTGCATAGATATTTTTTTTTAATTTTAAAAATATCTATGACGATGACGTTTGTATAGTTTCTGGTTTATTATTTTATTTTTATTACATTTTATGATACAGTCAGCCTTGAAATTAGTTAGGTAGTAGGTACAAACGACGAGGAAAATGTGTAAACTGTAGTGTAGATTTTATCGCTGTGTTTTCATATTTTATTGAAGTTATGCTGCAAGATAATAAGCTTCAAGTGTTGGGAACAGATGGAGGGAACGTTATTTGCGATACTACTATTAGAATAGTCTTATCTACTTAAAAACTATCAGAATGTCCACTGCTTTGCAGGGTAGCAGGCCTTCTACTAATATGTTAGTCTTAGTAAACAGACCACACAGACATTAAAAAAAATCTTAAGGTCAAAAAAGAAAAAAGCAAATGGTAAAGGTAAGGCTAAAAAATTGTGCCGCGAATCCTACCTTGTGCCAATCCAATCAACTTACATAAACGGGTTGTTATAAAAGCAGGAATTGCATGTATTACAAACTTCCTTTCGAACCAATCGGGTAACTACGGCAAAATGTGAAATATGCGATAGAAGGGACGTATTACTAACTAGCTTTTGCCCGCGACTCCGTCCGCGCGGATGTCGGTCTTCGCGTGGTTGGTTTATTTCTCCATTTTGAGTAACTCTGACAATGACATCTTGTAAATATTACGGCGCTGAATCCACTGCGGGTAATGCAACGTGTGTTCGCGGTTCTACAGAACAATGTCTATGAAAAAAACTGAAAAATAAGATTTTTTTTCTACATATTTTTCCCCGCTATTTATTTTTTCAATATTTTCAATGTACAGAATTGACCCTTCTACAGATTTATTATATGTATAGATGTGATTTAAAAAATTTAGATCCTCCAACGCAGTTGTAAAATGGTAACATTTTTATATTTTTTCCAAAATGGCTCTCAAGTTTAAGCCATAAGTGCTGCTGGATAAGAACCGTTAATTAAAAACAACTGGTCTTAAATATTTTCGGATAATAAAGCTCCCTTCATGCGGCCATCAACCCGCAAATTGAAATAAAGGACCAAAAAATATTTTGATGAGTATCTTGTTGCATAAAACGACCAATTACTGGAGGGTAGTAATTTTGAAGGACCAGGAGATCTAAAAAAACCGGTGTCTTGTTTGTCGGTACGAATTCGGAGAATTTAGAGACGGGGGGACTTTAATCAATGCGCATGTGTTATGGATCATATGCTCAACATAATGTATAGGTACATTTATTTGTGATGGACATTGCTGGGTATCGATAAAGGATTGTGGGTTTTTCGATGCAATTTGAAAAAGATTCGGTTTTATCGTAATTTCTTAGTATTTTTGAAAGTTTAAGCTATATTTTATATAATGTAAGCTTTCAGCTTTGCGGTTTTGAACTTTTAATGATGGGTGCAGAAAAAAGTGTTGAAGTTGTTCGAGACAGCACCTTACGACTTTTTTTCTAGGATAGATATATTTGCTTCTCACGTTATAAATAAGAACGCTGTATCTAGCATACCAAATTAGCAAAAAATATTGTAGGTTATTCGTAACAAGGAGTTGACAGTCTACAGAATGCTCGCAATTCCCAAAAAAAAGTGTCAGTGTCATAGATATCCAGTTATCAGCTTAAATTACTTTTTTAATACGTCTAAAGTACTGTAATAGTCACTTAATTACCATACTTACACATTCATAGTTACTTACTCGGTTTGTGGTGTTGTAGCTGCAAAAATACCATCAGATTTACCGTTACCAGTCCTCTTTACCAACAGGTCCAGCGGCTAAACATTACGACAAACATTTAGGCTTGGGGAATACTGTACTTTACATTTTTACTTACAATAGTTCAAGTGTGGCTAATACAAATATTGGTCACACTTTAACCTCTTTAGTACATCCAACATTGGTTGTAAATGATTCCACAGTCGATTACCAATATCAGTAAGTAATTAAACACACATAGAGGCGATACCGTAAAAGTTGCGAAATATTTCACACTACTGTAGGTCATTCGATACAAAAACCGATTTTTTACGAAGTAAAATTCGTCACAGTTTGTCCAATAATAAAACGTAAGAGAAGTTATTGAAATCCATTTCAAAGTTATGTTATTTTAAGATGTCCGCAGAAGATGAAAAATAACTCAAATCTCACTTATTTCCAAAGCATGGATACTCGTTATCACGTATTGTGGACGACGAAGTATATTCCTCTAGACGCGCGGACGAGTCAATGAGCCCCAAATAATAATTAAATCACGATGTGATCAGACTACTTTTTCTGTCAACGCAAAAAGTGTCGATAAAAACCCGGTAGTAGGTACTGTTGACAGTGTGTTTGCATTCGCTTTAACAGTACCTTATTCAATATCCGTTTCGAAGCGCAAAAACTCTTCGGATACCTTTTTACTGTGATGGATCTGCCGAGAGAAAAAAAAGACAATTATAAGACACTGATACATGTAAGTGGAAAAGATTTACAAGAAAATAAATAATCAAATGACAAAAAGTGGTACCTAATTATTAATTCTGGAAAAATTAGCACCTGTGACATTTGTTTAGCTGTTGCTGCAAAAGTTGCTACTATGCTATTAAAATTCAAAGTTTTTGTAAAGTGATTTATGTCTGTATGTGTGTCGTTTGTCACACCTTTATTTTTTATTTTCATTTATAAATAGACTTCTATAGTCATTTTTTTTTTGAAGAATATCATATTCTGGCAGCTACAGAACTGGTTGTCTATACAGGCAAAAACCACATAGGTTGCCCTGTAAGTTGCTAAGTCGAAAAGAACATTTATTTGCACAAGTATAAGGCCAGGCTCTGGTTCTGAATTTATGTCGCGGTGACTTTTTGTCACCCAGTCGTTATGTTATCAAAATTTGCCGACCGCTAAGAACCATAATCAGCGCACTCTACTGCATACTACTCGACGCGACGATGGGAAAAAAGTCATGGCGACAAAAAGTCACCAGCCTTAGATAAAGTGTACAATTTTTGTGCATTTGTAACCGGTTTGTTAGCACAGATTAAATCACAAATGATTGCTGGCTCACCCGGTATAGTTAAGAGTCATGTAAATCTCGTTTTAGCATTATCGCTCACTCCAAGTCTCCTGATTTTATGTGCCACACCTCAGTCAAACAGGTTCCTTCTCTGAAGGAGTTTCTCTGCAAATACACCCACGGTAAGCAAAGTATCGTTGGACATGCCGATCAGGTGTCTGAGCCTTGTGTAGGCGATAGGGCTAGGTCCCATCGTCGGCGTCGGCGAGGATGCGAATTGAATACGCGGATATTAAACTTTGTTTAGATATCGATACCCAGCATGTTTCTTGAGTCGTTTATCTTCCTGTCCATTCCAGCCATTCTACTTGTGGGTCGCGCAACACGTTTTCTTCATCTATTCACCCCTGTCAGACGTCCCGCCATCATTTACTCCAATTTCTTCCACACTATTCCTTACACAATCCATCCATTTTTTCTTTAGTTATCCCAAAATAAAATGGGAAAAGGAAAAGTAGACCTCTCTCTCAGCTACACATTCAAAAATAAATTATATCGATCGCTCGATTCGCTTTACGCTAATCGCCCGCGATAGGGAAGGATCTCAAAAGTGTTAGCTTTATTCAGAATTTTTTGAATATATTGAAGTTCCTTAAGATCACTCAGACTTAAAATTAGGTACACTTATCTGTTTAAATTTTTTAAGTAATTACGAACTCGTCCAATTCGCTAAATGACTAGTCACAGATAATACGGGAGAGCAAAGTCCCTACTTAAATGATTCAACTTTATCGATAATGGCCGAGCAATTTGCAAGAAAGGTCACCGAGTCTGGATCAAATGTCTTGTGTTTAATAGAAAACAAATCAATATTCCTCTCGGTTACTTTGTGCAGCGGTTACACAATGTCAAATGTTTTAGTTTCAATTACTGTAACGGAAGATTTTCTGTACCTTGCATTTGTGATATTATTTTTATATATGTTGCGTATAATATTCAATTTTAAATTTAAATTTTAGACGGCACGTTTGGCGCAGTGGCTGAGAAATTGGACTTCTGCGCTATGTGTCGCGGGTTCGATTCCCGCACGGAACAAATATTTGTATGATCTGCAAGTAGTTGTTCCGGGTGTTTTTGTATGTGAGTTTCTATGTTTGTAAACGCACCCACGATACAGGAGAAATTCCTAGTGTGGGGCAATTTTCTTAAAAAAAAAAGAAAAAGAAAAGAAAAAGAATTTTAATAAAAATATGTGGACTGTAAACCACCACACGGGCCCAGTGCGAGTGTGTAATGTCAAATGCCTTCGAATTTTTAGTTCCAGGACATGCCGGTTTCTTCACCGTTTTGAGAGCAAGCTCAGGCCACCACTGCAATGTTATTATTCCTTTTTATTTTTATAATAAAATATACTCTCGTCTGAAACTCTGGAATGTGTTCGATTTCATGTTTGATTGACATTTAAAATTAATTTGTGTCGGTTTCAAAGCGTTGCGTTCTTAATATGCATCGAGTTTTGAACAGAATTATTGTAAAACGAGTTTGCAGATATTTGGATTTTTCTGCACAAGTTCTTGGATAAAGTATTACGTTAAAAATTCTAAATATTCGCATTAACGACTGGGTCGTGAATTGCAAAGACTTTTTTTTGCGGAACAAAAAATTCGACTGAAAGCTAAGCGTCTGCAGTAATTATTGGGTTAATGCCGGTCATTAAGCTTAAAAATGGGATATTTACCATGTTTATTATTTGTTTTAAATATATCTCGTTTTAAATCTTAATAATACTATTAGTGACTATGTCAGTCAAAAACTTTATATTATCAAAACAATTATAGTCAAAGCCCATTATATTATTTATTGGATTAAACGTATCTTAATTAATAGTTGTAAATAGATAACCCACTTAAATAAAATATGTGTTTTTATGTAACGGAACTATGTTGTAGCACTTACTTTTATTGTTTAGATCGATTATCGATCGTCCGTAGTCTGATTTTGTGATATTTTTACAAGTCTATTAAAAGTGTTTAGTGTTACATCTTAATCACAAGTAACGCACTTCGTAGGTAAAACTAACATTTAAACACGCGTCGTTTGTGACTCTAATTGTTTTTTACTTTTTCTAGAACCTAGAGAGAATGATAATTTGATATATTGGGTAAGGTCAGTCTATGCTTTGCAATACGTTTTCTTCTTCCATACTTCCCTGTCAGACGTCACAGCGCCATTTACTTTTGTTTCCTTCATATAATTCTACACACAATCTAGCCATCTTTTTTTGGCCTTCCTTTCCTCTCCATCTATAGCATTATTTCCATGTCTTAGCCTAATTATTTTCAAAGTGTGTATTTCTTCACTAGAATAAATTTTATAACCGACTTCAAAAAAAGGAGGAGGTTATCAATTCGACTGTATTTTTTTTTTGTTACCGCATAATGAACCGATTGGGTGAACCGATTTTAATGATTCTTTTTTTGTTTGAAAGCTGATGCTTCCCGTGTGATCCCATTGTCACCAAGTCAGGATCTGATGATTGGATCTTGGAGAAATCGAGGGCAACCCTCAAATTTTATAGGCCCACCCATCGTTTTTCGCAAATCTTATGCAGTAATTTAAGTACTTGCGTATGGTAATCATCATCTTATGTAGCTGAGCTGATGATGGAAGGTACAACTCCTTAACAGTAAGGAGTAGGCATCGACTGATTCATTGTTCGCATATCTCCGGAACTACACGTCCGATTTAAATAATTCTTTTTTTTGTGCTAGGTATCGTTCAACTTAGGGAGTGCTGCAAGTTTCATCAAAATTGGTTCAGTAGTTTTTGAGATAGGGAATTTTATTAGCTTATTGTGTACATGAGTGATGTTATCACCAGTGCTACGGATTAAAAAATTCTAGTGCAGAAGAAAATTATGTATTTGGCAAGAATTTGGGTTGAATATTTAAACTAAAAAGAGTAAAATAAAAAACTTTTTCAAAAAAAATGTAACTGCCTTCAAAAAGAACCACAAAAAAGGGTAAAATAACCTACAAAATAACTTTTATTTAGGAAGTCGGTGGCAAAAAAAAAACAATGAAATAAAAAAAAAAAACAAAGCCGACTCCCAAAATAAAAGTTATTTTGTAGGTTATTTTACCCTTTTTTGTGGTTCTTTTTGAAGGCGGTTACATTTTTTTTGAAAAAGTTTTTCGATAGTTTATTTATGCTCTATCCCGATATTTATCTACATTTTTGAGTATTCTATCATCGTTATCGCCAACAGAATGACAACCCAGGTCACACGTCCGCGACTTCTTGTCCTACACATTTTATTCCGGCTCTTTTAATTCCAATTAAGTAGACGTAAATTTCCTTTGAAAGGCCTGTAATTTATTAGGCACATGTGAATCATATCAGCCTGGTATTCCTTACCACAGAACATATAACTTTATATGTTCTGTGTTCCTTACCACAGAAACATGTGTTAGAATAAACTCAATGTTTTCCTTAAAACCTTTCCAGAAACGTGATTTTGCGGTGAACGCTAAACCAGACCTTTTATTTTTATACGCACACAGAATCCCACTGAAATTCTTTTGTATGTAAATCCTCTGCTTCGTAAGAGCTAAAGGTGGTAAACTAGGTACTTTGGAGTGTTAATGGGCAATGATTCAGCAGTTTCCTATTTCTGGGTAATTTTAGTTCACATGGTTCTCGACGGTGCCACGGAAGTTTTGTGGCTATCTTTGGGTGAACTACCTGTGTTTCTTATTTTACCTGTTTCTCAAGGAGGGACTGATTTGCTTATCCTGGTAGCAGTGGGAATCAAATAAAACTTACGCCTTGTTTAAAAAACTTGTGTCTCAATCTTGTAATAAAATGTAAGGAGGTCCCTTTCTCTTCCCTGACCGCCGGTATCTTGGCCCCTGTTCCCGTTACCGATGGGCCACTATTATTTATATTTTTAAATGTTTTTTTAATTCTTACTTTGTAAAAATATTTAAAAATGTTAATAATAAGTTGGGAAAAATTATTAAAAGAAAATATAATAATAATAAATCGTTTATTTTATAAAAAGGAAATATTAACAATTAAAATAGAGCACAGTTGCTTATTTGCCTGAACTAGGTTGAACCTGTGTGTCAGACTATGCAGTACAATATTTTTCATTTTAAAGTAGTAAATAAATGATTAGTGTAAAGTACTAAAATAAAACATATTACATAACATAAAAGTAAAAGGTAAAAACAGCGTGTTAGCGGATTATTTGCCGACCAACAGTAAATCTTCAGTCTGCACATATGCAATATTGCGCAAGAACGCAATAATATAGTAACATAGACCTTTTACATATAAATAATACATGTCTAACACTTGTTTGTGATTTAATAAACGTTCTTGACGATATAAAATATCACGTTTAGAATAGGTATGAAATTCTTCTTCTTGTAGTGTTCCTTCCTCTTGTGAGAATTTGTTTTCATTTAAAAGTTCTGTGAAATGAAAAATTCGATTAGGAGTACCTAAACCTGCGACAGTCCGGTTCTGCACCTGTGCCAAGGGAGGTACCGTGGTAGCTCGGTTGGAAAGAGCATTCGTCGTACAGAATCTGGGGGTCGCAGGTTTAGGTTCTGCTTGCAATTCGCAACACAAGCGTTAATGCTTATAAATATTTGTCTTCTTTTTTAAAAAAATTGCTATGGATGAGTGTTTAAGACTTGATAAATCACCGATTAGGACACTTGTTATGCTCCAAGTGCGTAAGTAAAGCACTCAGCGCACAGTCATTAGCTTAATAGCCACTGCCACTTGAAGTAATCTACTTATGAGTCTTCTTCTTTCAAGTATTACGGACTTACTTCGACATGACCAAAATATTATCAAACATTTTTGTATTTTGTCTATATTATAACTTCATGAAGAGTCAATGTCAAAATTATTTATTTTCGTTAAATGTACACTAAATTGGTAAAGATGAAATGTTAGTGCAATAACACATTACGCTATAAAAACGGCACCCATGGATGCACCTCTTAAATGAATACGGACTTAGATATTATAGGAAGAAGTTGAATAAAGTGGTATCAATTGCAATGCTATTCTACTTGACAGTTTAACAATATCCACCATTCCATTTCAGTTCCTTCAAATCCTTCGTATTACGATCAAAAGTGTATTATGCAAATAATGCGCTACTTTATAGGGCTTTTCTGTGCTGTCATAGATACTTAAATTCAAATCACTCATTTCCTCATCTCTAAACCAGACATGCGATTCCTCAAACTATGTCAGTTCTTCGCCAAGGACTGTAATCGGGAAGCAAAGACGGTCAGATCCGTCTAGCTCCTCTAAGATTGACGTATCCTCGCGTGCCTGCCTCAATTACACGGCAGGGGTTCAAATGGGTGCTTCCTTTTGCCCGTTGTTCTTTCATTGTCCGTCGTTATAAATTGGCGCCGACAGCTTAACTACAGATGTCGACGTGACCGCCTTTTGACATGCAGATTTCTTATGAGGTCAGAGGATTTTTTTATTGAATGATATCGCCTTCATGTAGGATCATATCTTAATGTGTAACTTACGCGCCCTGAGCAATAACGATCTAGAATTTTTCTAAAAATTGATTGGATTTGTAATCGGAAAAAATACAAATCCGTATTTCTATTCCTTAATTAGAGGAAGAATTAAAAAAAAAAATGTTACCTTTCGAAAAAAGAGGAACTTTTGTGGAAAAAAAAGTTTTTTGATCTAGCTGTTAATTCTCTGCGATCTCTGACCATCTATTTTTAATAAGTAGTTATACGTGTTGATTCAAGAGCCAAAATTGTCCTCAATTTTCAAGTTTGCTGTAATGGCAATGACTGAAATGTCATTGACTTTTCGATGGTTGATGTCATCATCGATCCTAAACAAATGTACATTTCTGTTCCATCTCAGCTTTATCAAGTGCTAAGTGTATTTAACTTGGGAAGCAAAGCTAAGTTTAAACTCCTCATCAAGTCATTACTTTTATACAGTTCTGCTGTTTTCATTTGGAAGCTTTTTATTTTATACTTTCACATCATCAAGCCTAAACCTTTACATGGTCTGACTTGCAGTTTGCATTTACGATATCTTGTGCAAATAAGGTGCGCCTTAAGCATCTACTAAGTACTTTGTATGTCTCTTATCAGATGGGCACCTAAGTTAAATTAACACGAATTACAGCTTAAGTTGTTATATTTATTGTTATATCATCAACAATGTTTCTCAGATTAGCTGAATTTATAGTATTTAGTACAAATATTACCATAGTCTTCATTCTCTTGCCCCTATTACAAGTTATTTACAGTCGACGCAGCATGTTCTTCTTCTTTAGTACTTTAAGTGTAGTCGTTAATTACCTCTTTATTCGGCATATCAGCTGTCATATAGTCCATCAATTGTTCTATTTCTATTTTTATAGCATTCTTACTCAAAGTTATCCTAACGTATTTCTTTTTTATTCCTTCGTCTCTTTAGTTAATCCTACTTCATCAAATTCTTTGTCTTTTTTCAGTAGGTATACTTAACTTCACAACAAGTACATTAACCCTTGTCAAAATCTTTATTAGCTCCAGTATAAATCGATCACGGTTTCAGCATTAGGTCTTACTCGAAATAAATCACTGATTTTATTACAAGTCGTCCAACAAATCCTCCATTGTGGCTACATTTGTATTCTGCTGATAGCTTGTTACTAAACTTTTCACACGGAAATTCTTTTCTCAGTCGTGGTTGAGTCAATTGTAGTGCACTTGGTATGCTGCGTGGTCCATATAGGAATCTGTATGTTAAGTGATCAAAGTAAATATACAAGGACCTGATAGTTATGTTAATGTTTTCTCACAATTTTGCTTTTTAGTAGTCCTGGATGTGAAAATCTGGTCAGAATGATGCTTGGGAGTAGTTTAAATGATAATGCCAACTGTTTAAAAAATTTGCCATTAATGCGTTGCTGGGTCGAATGAAATTAAGGATTTTGGTTTTAATCTCTCAGGAATTTCTATGAAAATCACAATTAAAGATTAGTATTTGACAAGATTATAATAAACAGGAGGACGATACTGGTTATCCGTTTACCATTAACGCATTACTCTACTACTCCATAAACAGCTCTTAAAATATACAAACAAGTATATATCGTGACCCTCGCATCACGTAGGTATTCGTATTAAAGATAATCAAGTACTAACTGTACATAGAAAGAACACTATGAATTTGATTAACACCGCATTCTGCACATATGAAGTTATCGATAGATAAGATAGTGATAATCAAGGATGCGACTGATTTTCGATTGACTCTGACGGACTGATCGGAAACGAAAGGTGAGATAACTGTTCACAAGCATGTTAGTTATTGTTAAAACGTCATGTTTTAACATGATGGAAGACTATTTGATGTTGAATTTAATGTCAATACTTAAGAAGATGTAAGTTGAGTCATCGATAGATCCACAAAATTTGAGAGTTTTTTTTACAAACAGTGGGAGATTTCATTGAACGTGATTTATAGAATACCTAATAAGTAAAGTAGTAAATGCTCAAGGGTGTTATAAATTTAAACTCAATACATAATGAAATCCTGCTTCCCACTATGGAAATTAATGGAATCGCTTTCGTGACATCATTTTGTAAACAAAGATTTTATTCACTAAAATAACAATTAAATCTTTGTTCAAAAAGGATTTGGATTCAGATTTAGTCCAACAGTAGATGATAAATGACGATGTAGCTGTAGCGCAGATGTTATTATTACAGACATTTTGGAGTAATTTACTAAGCCCATGAATCTGTAAGCAACACGGACAAATTGCGATCAAGCTTAATAAAAACAAGTAGGTACAGATGTAGTTTTTTCAGACTACTAATTATCCAAATGTTGACAGTTGTTTTAGTCTAGCAGTCGAACCATGTGCAGACTACAAAAGGAAAACGTGCACGATTAACGAATAATAGATCGTTGGCGATTAGTAGCTAACACTGATTCATATCTGTCTAACACAATTAATTGATACGATCGAAGTTAAAATGAATGGTGACAAATAAACATTTGAAAGTCATAAGGAAAAACATTGAGATCTAAAAAAATGACAAGAGAACAAAGGATTGATTAATTTATAGTAATATTATAAGGCGGTAGATTGAGAGTTTTGATGAAGATGCTTATCTGGAAGTTCTGAAACCTTTCACTGTCAGGAAGAACGCGAATAAAACCCTAGGTAGAAGAAAATAAGTAATAAATATGATGCTATGATATAGGTAATGATCTATGGTCAGATAATAGAGATGACACCAAGAGGTAGCTCTTGGTTTCGTCTTATGTCGTAGATTAGATTCATGACATTTTTATAAAAAAAATCTACTTAGATAACGTTAACTCGGGCACAGCTATCAGTAATATTGGAGATAAAGATCTGTTACAATAGTTTCACTATCTAGAAATAGGAAGTGACGAAGTACTGATAAGAGTGATGTTTATAATCTGTATGAGTAGTATAGGGTAGTGGATGAGCTTAACAAAACCGAAAGTAAGAAATAAACTAAACATAGAGATTTTCACATTTCACCAGTTATGTGAGAAATAAACTTTGCAAATCAATTACAAAGAATGAAATATTAAATATTTATTTTCAGTATTATCACATTTGTTTTAAAGCCGTTTTGTGTACAGCTCAAGTAAACAATTCTATTGGCATCAGCAGAAGAGTTCTTTTAAAATTTTACGCCTGAAATTCCGTCAATGTCGTATTTTTTACCCGTTGCGAAATAGCGAACCAGACGATAACAAGGGGTAGCGCAGCTGACTGTTTTGCATGTACCGGACGTTTAAGACTTACAAGTATCATCATTGTGCCTTCTAAATACACCCCTATGAAGGAAACTGGTACTCTCTATTGTATCTTTACAGCTCACATTCTTTTTACAAAGCCCCCATGATTTGGCGAGACGAAATGATTCTCAAATAAGGTCATTGGAGGACAATGCTCGTAGTTACAGTCTCAAACCAGATCGCATCTGTGTGCAGAAATGCGTCATTCTACAAACGATTTTATTGGTTATAAAACAGTTTTTATTAAGTAAATTGATGGATAGTGTACCGTTTTGTTAGTTTAAGAGGTCGTTTAACTGTTGTCGCAATTGTTAAATGTTCATCGAAAGTATTCGACAGCGGTGTTATTTATTTGGTTTTGGCAATTTCTTTATCGAGTTTAAAGTGATCTGGCATTGGGGATGTGTGATTCATGTTGGACATTGACTCTTACAGTGTTTCATTATTATCATAACTACAGACATTATCTGCCAAATATAGGCTTCATAAGTTTCCTATCTCATTTTCATTTCTAATATCTTAATTTATCTGCATCGAATTATTTTAATTCTTATCTCCATAAAAAGATTGTTGCGAATGATTGTTGCTGGAAGGTCAAGGACAAGGTGTTATGGTGCAAATTGTAAGACTGTGATAGGTTCAGTTTATTTATTGATCTCTCTCGAATGTTTTAGTTGTTTTTATTATGAGTTACACGTGTAGACACAATTTTATATGTCACGTTTCATGTCGATTTTATGTGTCATGTTCACGTTGATTTTCAAAATAATCGATTATATAAATCTAATATCAATTGGTAATTCCTACAAACGAACCATATCAAATGTCCATTCGCTTCGTCTTTCGCATTCTCGTTAAAAACTCATATCTTAAGTCTCAACATCAACATGTATAGCATAAGATATAGGGCATAAGGACCGGTTGTTGCAGCGAGAAAGCACGCCAACTTCACTCGTTTTTATCTCAACAAGATTCTATTAGCAAGTGCATTAGTGAAGTTGATGGGGACGGGAATTTTCTACTAAGATTGATGATTAGTTCCTAATGTTTGTAAAAGGGTGTCGTGGAAAGAGCTTCTTTTTATTGTCTGCTGTCTTTTATGAATTAGGTTATCAAGTTGTGCTTCGGCATTTTCAAAGTTGACTTGGAAACCTTTCCATTGAATAGGGTCTCTGTTGATCACATGTTACAGCCTGGATGGAGGGTCAATTGATCAGTTAGGCAAATTAACATTTTGCTACATAATTGTCTACGCTTTTCGTATATTCAGTTTACCGTGATCTTTCTCAGTAGGTACGCATACTTTTTGATTTAATCAACTACACAATTTTTTTTGTTAAGATAAAGGCAGTCGTTGATCCCGTGTCGTCGCAATCAAGGGTTCATTGTATTAATTCCGAGTACCTAACAAGCCAATTAATGGGTCAACTGGATTACTCCACATTACAAGACTTCTATCGCGCCGAATCTCCGAGAGTTCACAAGTAATTGTTTTCATCCAGACAATCAATTTTGTTAATTGTATGATGTCACTTGTTTCAAAGAACTGGAGAAAGGGTTATTTATGTCTTTTCGCATTTGTAGAAAATAATAAACGAGTATTTAAGTGTATGGTCGCGAAAAAAGAAACAGAGGGTAGACATTTGGCCAGTTGACAATTACAAATATTGTAATCAAGAGTCAAGAGAGATGATATTGGACATCAATTTAACGATGATGGAAACGTCTGAAAATGTCGCACGGGCCTAACCTATCGACGAGAAGTCAATCTTAATAAATAAAAGCAATTGTCAGTTGATTGGACTTTCTGAATATTTTTTAAGAGTGTAATGTCTGAATTATCACCACAGCTTGACTTTCCTAAAGAAGCAGTAGCAGCATTATCATAACTAAAAATCTAGACAATAAAACAGTTACTCCCAAAGAAAGTGGGTGCTATGACAAAGGCCGACAAAGACTGATGTCCGTATTTACACACAATGCTTTGACAAAAACTAGTCGCGTCGAGCCTCGTCCGCTTGCTTGAGAATTCAATTTTTGCTTGATTATGTTTTGATTCGTGTGCTGAATTCCATATTCGTCGATTGCAAAAACGTTTGTTTGTTTTTGTGTGGTCTTTGACTAAAAATAGAATCGTTATTTAATCATGATAATTGAGGGTTTCAATCACGTAGATATCAAAGTTATTTTAAACAAAATTTACTGCTTCATTTGTGTTTTATACTATTTTCATGCGATTGTTTTTTTACCTCAAGATTTTTTGGAAGACTAAAGGCAATGTTGACCAATTATTTGATTCACCATATATGCAGTTTCATCTACAAAGTGTGAGACACGTTTCTCAGTTGTTTCTTAACTCAATCGTAAGACTTTCACTATTTTTCACTCACACAACCCACAAGTTTTACGGGTTCTACCTACAAACCTTTGTAAATAAAGAGTATTCCAACGAAATACAGTTCAGTTACTTATTTCCATCTAGTATTAACCTAATTTATTTGGTCTTTCATCATTCTTCTGTAACATTTCTAACATTAAAACAAAGTTATCTGTTAGACACACAAACTCTGTTATAAACTCAAAAAACGAGACCCAATGTTTAATCGAGAATCTACCGCATTAATACGTTTAATTCAATTATTATAACTGTCGGATTGTTGTTTTCAGCGCACTTTCACTCGGCGCTGTCAGCAATTTGTTCCAGTAGTACGAGTATATCTCCTTGGTTGAAGACACTTTCGTCTTAGTTTTATTAAATAGTTGGGATATTTTGATGGTGGTATCTATATGCATAATTATACATACTGTACATTGTAAGTACATTATTTATCTAGTTAATGCCTTCATAATATGTATATTCATAGCAGTTCAAGTCCCTTTTGCACAGCACTACTTTCTCATTACCGAGAAATGGGCCTCCGTTCTCTACGAAGGAGGTAACGTAATAGACCACGTGTGTCTGATGGAGGTTGGTAGCTATCACATATCTTGGATTTTTGGTTTAACATAGGCTTCAACTTTGTCACGATGTTTTCCCTCTTTCTGGCACATAGGTCTCCGTTCTGTGCGAGGGAATAGTCATATGGACCAATTCGACTCGATGGAGGTCGGGGGATGTTATATATTTTGGATTTTTGGTTCTACGAGTACATAGGCTTGGGCCATTTCGACACCATGTTTCACTTCACTCTTTGTATAGTAATATGAACTAAATAGTATTTAAGGTCACATTTTTTAGTCTTGACATACTGTCATGTCTAGATTTAGGCAGCAGGCAGACTAAACAAGTTCTTTGTATGCATGGTGGCACAGATGTGGTGTTGCGTAGATACCGACATATTTTTAGGTGATGATGAAGCGATGATAACTAATTTTTTTGCCATCGTCCGGCTGGGTATATCATTCCTCTGACATTTATTTTTAAATGCAATTGTAAGGACATCATAAAAGGATTTAATAAATTTATTGAAATGGTTCTCATTTTAAAATGACGTCTTTACATCACTGGCGTTTGATTGGGTTCATCAGCCGTTCCTGAGGTATATGATGTCTTAATCAACTTGTGCGCATTTCGCGGGATGATACTAACGAGATTTTGCATACGTGACCAAAAACATGTACCAATGCATGGTTCAAATTATGTCAGAAATAATTAATTTTATAATTCGTCTTGTCTAACTTCATTTGCTTTTCGGACTTAGAGTAGTAAAACGAAAATTAAAATGATTTACCAAAAGAACTCGTTTCCCCATAATTTTGATATATTTACTTTGAGATTTATTCATATGTATAACATTAATTTGTATAATAATATGCTCGTGAGAATCTTATAGATTAATTTTATGATTTAATTGTTCTTTTGTTTTACGCTGGGCTTCAGGATTGTTATAAAATTGTAAATCACCTGTTACGTAAGCTACATAAAATTTAACTGAATCAATAACGTTTAAAATAAACGTAGGTCCATTCACAACCCCCGCATCGCTCGCTGTTTCCAAGCTGTCAGCGCCTTTCAAATACCAGTGTAGAAGGTAAGATTAACTCACAAAATCTAGGTCATTGTACTCTTAGGCACAAAACAGACACCTTTAACCCTTTGACCGCCACGTCAAAAAAACAAGAACGTGCTCTCAGCGCCAAGCTAAGCATAATAAATACATAAGTACATAAAAAACAGTAGTGAATTTAGAGATATTTTAATAAGCTACATATATTGACGTTTAAAAGTCTTTCGTGTAGTCGCGACGCGCGACTGTGGCGTGCTGAGCACTTTTTGGCTTGTCATCTATACATGACACTGGCGGTCAAAAGGTTAAACATTTTTCCTATATTGAAAAACCATTGAGTTTTCAAATACCTTATAATTTTTTTTCTGAAGTCTAATTGCTTGACGTAATAACGCTCCAAGGATTTTTGTACTGTTATGTTAGTAAATATTTTGAGTATGTACATTTACTTTAGGTATTTATTTTTTGAGCTGGCAATGTGAGAGATATTATTATGCAGTGTAGATTTTTGCAATATTTGCTCCAGGAAGTGGTTTGTTTGAATTTGTTATGCTATGCATTGATGATTTAGGAGATTTATGTTTTCGTAATAAAACTGATTACATTATGTGCTCTGCCGTAAATGCATGATAGCTCAGATACATATCGAAGAAGTTTAAATACTTTCTGGCTTTTGTAAAATATCTTTGAATTTATAAAGAACACACAGAGTAATTTATTTAATACATTTAATAAAGCTTTAAATGCCACTAAACACTAAATTAAATGATCCTTTCATTCTGCCTCCTCACAGAGCCGCAGACATTTTAACATTATCGTCTTCCATTCATCAGCAAACAAGTCCAATCCAGGGTTGGTCTCCGCGAGCGCGTTGAGCATTGTCAGCATACGTGGTATAGAGGAGATGGATCAGGCCACAGTGCGACAAAATGGGACATTAAATAATTTAATGTCCAATTCCAGTAACTTATACTTGTTAGAAACGACAACGGCAAATACATTTTATTACTAATTGAAACGCCCGAATTTCCAACGTGTGACTGCATAAGGGATCCCAACTGTCAACTTGAATAAAGGTCCATTTACACGCTGCAAGAAATAACATGCGAGCTGCAAGTTTGACTACATTTCGGACTTAATGGACAATGAATTCAGTTGATCAAACTTGCAATCACTTTCTTTGAGGCTATAATATTGACCGTTACAATATTTCTGTAAATTCAGTTGATCAAAAAAAAAATACCACAACGTAAACTTGCATGCAACTTGCATGCAACTTGCTTGCAATTTCTTGCATCGTCTATTGAGGCTTAACGGTCAACATTTCTGTGGGATATTTGCCTGCGGGCAGTCGTGAGGCTGAATTACTGCTGCATATCAATTCCTGGTTCATCTGGACGATTTATGTCGATGTTTATAGCTTGGGTATTGGTAAAGGGGATATAGTTAACTGTTATTCTGTTTTATAGTTGTTCTGTCAATAGTGTTACGTGAAAATTGACATTCGTCCTTCGAAAGGAGATGGATAAATAAAGTTTATTCTAGGTGTGTTATAATTCGGGCAGGCCGCAATGGCGGCGGTAAGACCTCTCTTTGAGGAGTAACTGGATAGGCTTCACGGCGTCCTGACGTAGGTCCTTACCGGACACGGAAGTTTTGGGAGGCACCTGTGTCGGATGAGGAAGGAAGAAAAGCGATTTTACCACACGCTTAAAAAATGTGTGTTATAACTTTATCGAGTGTATTCTTTATTTTGGTAGGAAATTTCGCCAATTTTTTTTGCTTGTAACTGCATGAACTATTATATGCGTCATTTAAAAATGAGTACCCGTTGCTAGCGTCTGTTTGAAAAATATTAGAACTAAAAGGCGCGTGTAGATTTTTTTGACAGAGCATCTGCTCAGTTTTAGCGGATGCCCGCCCTACACTGCGCAGACGCCATCGCCAGCACGTTAACCTATTCCAATCTGTCTAAATTCTTTGAAACTAAAAACCAGATATCTAAAGGTTATTGACATTGGGCTGTAACAATGGAATTTTCTGCTTGCGAAACTGATAGGGTTAATAGATTTCCATTTTTATTACAAAAGAAGAAGGTTCATGTTTGATTGGGATACTAGTTTTTGTAATTCGATTCGAACCCTGACTGGTAAGTAACTCAATGAACATTTTTTGTAGCTGTGTAGACTACCCAGAGAGTCGACCATAAATTCTGAACTTACATTATTGAGTACCTTCCTTAATAGACTTTTCCTACTTTTGTCAGCCCCTCATTTGATGATTTTACCACTATAAAAAATTTAAATTATTTTTTTTTGTCCTCCCGTATAATATTGCATGTAGACTTCCTTAAATCTCTAATATAGTTTGATTACTTTAAATACTACACTTAAATCAAATAACCAATCCTAACGTATATCGAAAAATAGAGGCACCGTTATCGCCGCTGCTAAATCCATATTTGTGTTAATTAATTCCTCTACAACACTACTATCGTGGTTATCGATATTGCTGCACTCCCCTCTGTGGGTCAGAGCAGTTTATTATTACAGTAGGTAGGCTGTTATCGCTCACAAACTACTGACGTGACGTGCTGATAAGATTTTTTTGGCAGCCACGTGGAATATAACTAAGGCATTAGCAGATTTCCGTATTTTACTCACAGCGTATTTGAAGTATTTACGGCGTTTATCATATGGAAAATGAAAAAGCGCCTCTAGTGTACGAAAAAGGACATAATTTTCAGTCAAAGTTCCGATAAAACGTGAAAAATCGTGCTAGGACCTCGCATCTTTAACGATCACATTTTTTGTAACATAAAATATAAACTAAGTATTTTATGGTTATGTATTTGTGTTATCATTATCACCCTGTTCGGTTATCTTCATCTAAATATTTTTATCTTTATTCATCGCTGCTAAATGTGGGATCTGTGGCATATTAAAATACCATTTAAAGGTTCGGACACCGATATTGATTCTTACTTCAGTATTTTCATAAATAATAACAGAATACATAATGTGTTATTAACCCTATGGGTTTTACAGAACTTGAATTTGATTCCCGGCTACATTGTTTTAAAATTTCTTTCGGAAACCCAATTGTCTTGTAAAAAAGATATTAACGTAATTCTACTGGCAAATCATTTTAATAGAAGGGTCTAGAATATTACAATGTTTACAGAAATACAAACATAACTAAATATTTAAACTACTCGATTATTTCTTGATTGATCGATTATTTCATGACTTCAACACGGTCTGATTGAACTGCGACAATTATTAAAAGATAATTATTATAGACATCGTTATAAAGTTAGAGTACATTAAATTAGTTTACGGGTTATCAAGGGACACGGTCTTTAACCCGTTACTGTAGGTTTAATCGGTTAATGTAAAAGGCTTAGATATAAAGTAATTAAGACGGTTTATTTTACTGTTAGATTTTCAGGTCATTTTAACATTAAATCGATACAGAACTGATTTTTCTAGGTTGTTACAGTTTAAACAATTATTGGCTGCATCATTATAGCTAAGCAGTGATGAGATTTCTTAGAGCGCATAGCATCGGGCACGCCGCAATCGCGGCGGTAAGACCCCTCTTTGAGGAGTGGCTGCATAGGCGTCACGGCGTCCTTACCTACCGCATGACGCAGGTCCTCACCGGACACGGAATTTTCGGGAGGTACCTGTGTCTGACAAGGAGGGAAGAAACGCCTGGGTGTCACCACTGCGAGGATCGTCCGGAGGACACGGTGGCGCATACGGTGCAGGACTGCCCCGCTTGGGCAGAGCATCTATCAGTACATGTTTCTTTATACCTATTAGCTATAGCTCTGAAGTTAGATGTTTCCTCAAAAATAAAGAACTGACGGATCTATTAGTCATTTGTTTTGTACTCTCTTGTTCCACGAACTGAATTATTTGTTTTTCAATTATAATAGATAAGATGAATTGCAGATATGCAGGGCTTTGAGGTGCCTTCAAACTGGTGTATTCATAATAATATTGAATAGTTGGAAGAGTTATGGAGTACGCCGGAAACCATATATTTCCTCTTTGCAGTGAAAAAATTGCCCGTTTGGCGCAGTGCCTGAACGATTGCATCATGCGCTGATTGTCATGGGTTCGATTCCTGCACAAAACACATAATCCTTTATGTGGCTATAAGTTGATGATGTTCCGGGTCTTGTTATTTGTGTATGTGAGTTTCAGTATTTTTAAATGCACCTACGATACAGAAGAAATTAAAAGTGTTAGTATACAGTAAATAATGATTTGCGGGAAATCTCCGAGACTAGACAACACTATACGTGAACACTTAATAAAGTCTACAACGCGTTGTGGTCTTTTCCACTACGGCACATTAATGAGCTAGCTGGCAAAAAATGAGCGTCCCAAAGGTAACGGAAAATTTCTGTTGTGGATTTCATTCATCATACCAACTAAACCACAAATCGTTTTGGTAGATAATTAAAAACTATGGTGCAATGAATCATGAAATTAAGATGAGTTCTGAAGTGGAAGAGTGATGAGAGATGGAGAAAACTTGTAGGACAAAGGCTTAGGGAAAGGCCAAGAGTCTTAAAAGTGGTCGCGAGATTTATGATTTACCGTGACTCCGGTACGTAAAGGGCTATTGAAGGATACCGTGGATTTTAGTCAGTGCGTGTCTGACAGTCCCTTCCGCTCTGCCCTGGGTGGGAGGACTCATTTAATGATTTTACCACGTTAACAAAAAAAGTGTCTTTAAAGTAGTCCAGGGTCTTGCGGACGGCGAGTAACGGGTAGCTTGCCGTCCGGTGTAGAACCAGGCTTGAAAAGACAGCGTGTCGTGTTTCAGCTGTCAGCAAACTGAATGGGCCTGTCAGGGTCGCAGGATTTTCAAAGGAACATAGGGGATTTTTAGAGATTTTTCACTAAGATTCTGACAGTACTTTCCGCTCCACCCGAGGCGCAGGCGGGAGGACTCGTTTGAGGACTTTACCACCCTAAAAGGAAACTTAGACAGACTGACACTCTTCAGCTACCAAAGAGCTTGAGTTGTTGCTACTTCTAACTAAAACTTATAAGCTTTGAAATAGAAAATCATTTGTCTAGGTAACTGTCATCTCTGTCTGAGTCATCATAATTCGCAACATGTCATAATCAGAGCGGACCAGCAAGCTTGGTTTTAAGACGTCATAATACGGCCCGTATTATGACGTCTTAAAACCAAGCTTGTCCCAGTGAGTGAACGAGGTGGCGCTAGACGACTTATATAGCTCTGTCTCTTTCACTCACTGGAACAAGGTCATAAGTTTTTAGCTAAGCCGAGATTCAAATAGTATTTTCAAAGATACTCAAAACAATTGCAGGTATACAGTTAGTCGGTCAATTTGCTTAACAGATTATCCCGCCAACACAAGGCTGTTTAGCGGTTACCTTTACCTCAGACATTCGACGTTCTCAAGGCCTGAAGAATTGATTTTTAGAATTTCCAAGGTTTGTTATTGTGTGTTTTCTTGTCCATTTTATTCAAACAGATCGTAAATTGCGAACTTACCAATAAATAAATAAATATTCCACAACTATCACACAACGCCATCTAGTCCCAAGCTAAGCAGAGCTTGTGTTATGGGTACTAGACAACTGATAAACATACTTATATATTTCTAAATACATACATATTATAGATAAATTACACCCAGACACAGAACAAATGATCGTGCTCATCACACAAACATTTGTTTTTGGTGGGAATCGAACCCACGACCTCCGGCATAGCAGTCAGGGTCACTAACCACTAGACCAACAGGCCTATGTTTTTATATTTCTCTATCTCTTTGATTACTCCCTGGTGGCATAATGTACATAACTTGTTCATAAAATGACATCAATATTTATTCAGACTTTTAGTAAAATGCGTCATTTATGGCTAGACATGTTTTAGGGTGCCTTTAACAGATTTTCAACTTAAGTTTCTAGAGCATAAACTACATACTTCTAAAATCTACTCGTAATAAAGACAAGCTTTAGTTTCGTGGAAGACCTTGACTAGGACCTCATTTTCGGCAGACCTTTAGACTTTCATTATCACTTAAATAATCGAATTCAATATTTATGAGTCTCCTTTCGTTTTCTAGATGCAAACCATTCTACACCACAACGGTAGCGGCAACCTGGCATACACCGGCAGACTGAAGAACAGGGAGGTGCACCGAGCTATCACACTCCATCCTGTGAAGGACCACCGGCAGATGTACAGGATACATAGCTATTTTAAGGTCAGTAGCTTAACATCGTGAAGGCAAAACAAAAAAAAAATATCAATACAGGTATTCTATTAGCATTATTTGTGGTGGGACCGCTATTTTAATCGCAATTGTACTACTTTTTATACTCTTGAACTCAATACCATGGCCCTGGATTTCAAGGAGCAGGCTTCTTCGGGGTAAACTCGCTCCATCGTAGGCTTAGTCTCAGTCTCCTTTGACCTAGTCTAGAGTCAAGAGCAAACCCATCTCAAAAAAAAGAGTAACTGAAGAAACAGGGTGTGTTTTTTAATCTCTTCCTCTCCACCCAGGGCGGGAGGATACACTTTTTACCCGACTACGGCAAAAGGAAGCCAAAAGGAGGGTTATGATTTTGACCGGTATATATGTATGTATGCACGTATTAGCCAATAAAGATTGTGTGAAACAACCGCAGGTGGCACACGACCACGGCTATTACTTAAAAAATTCTGTAACACGGATTGTTCTTGTTTTTATACTTTTCAATGCGCGATTTTTTCGTAGTCGGGTTTTAGTTATTTTTAACTTATTTTTTATTAACACAACTTCTTGGAAAAAAAATCATTTTCATGCAAATAAAGATATTCTAGTATATTTTACACTCCCTAAAAAAAGATAACCCATGAACTTTATGATCGCAGTTGGTTGCAATTCCGACTGGATGGAGATGGCTCTGCTGAATCATATTTAGTTACAATTACTTGAAAGCACTGCGCAGAATTTGTGCAAAGTGCCACTATACCAAAACCAATACGTGCCATAGACGAAAACTTGTAATATAGTCATTTCAACAAATAAAACTTGTAATATCACGAGCGTTTTGGTCGTGAAACATTCAACTTCTTTAACAGTAATTGTTTGTTTACACAGCCGTTGTAATTTATCAAATAAAATAAATAAACATTATCACAGATTACATATACATACATTTTCTACCAGTGATTGACAGGTTTTGGGCTGGCTCAATCGTTACTCATACAAACGAAAGCTTATTCTTCAAAGATTTACCACTAACATAATAATGTCGGCTGTTACTGTAACAGATTTAGTACAAAGTGTTTAAAAACAATACGTTTCCTGAAGTTCGACGTTCCCGACATTGTATCCACGTGTTTCGTTATTTAGTTTTAGTGTTTATTTTAACCGCTTTCCTAGTAATTGTTTGAAGATGATTTAGTTGTTCCTTTATTGTTTGCTTCAGTTCGTTTTCAAATTTCTTGCTGCATATTCAATTACTCTTTTATTTATTATGATTTCTACTCTCTTCGATTTTGCAACACACTGAGAATTGTAACTACTTCTTTCTTTCTTTTATTACTATTTTGATCAACTATATAAATTATATATTTTGAAGATTCTAATTGTGCCAGGTCAAACCTTTATTATTTGTTAGACATGTTGTGATAAAATTATTATTAGAATTTTCTTCAGAATTTCATCTAGATCTTTGTTCTTAAGTAATGTCTTCAGTGTTGGTAGTTAGTCCAGGGCAAAGGATATCCATAAAGATATATATTCAGAACCTGAGGATTGCCCAGAAGCTATGATCCGAAAAATCCAGTTCTCCAACTGCCTTGATCTTTGATTGTTTGTGTTGTTTCCTCATAATTACACTTTGACACTGAGGTGAGGTTTTGTCAACAATAAATAGTAACTAATACTATGATGTCAGACGGCGTCAAGTTTGTCAGGTTGTTTGTCCATGAAAATAGTAAATTTGACGTAATTCGGAAGTACGATAACAAACTTAACGATAAGTAGTTTATAATTAAGAATAATATTTTGATTGCTGGTAGTATACACTTATCAGTGTTAAGCTATAGGTCAAGCTCCAAAGAACTTGACCCCATGGTTAAGTTAATTTTATAGGTATTCAAGCGTGATTTGTAAGAATTTGTTGTATTTTACGTCATAATTGTACGAGTGTTAGTGAAGTTAAGACTTTGGTCCGATAATTTTGACAATGTCAAAGACAATAAAAATCACGGAGTCCTACAGGGTACATTTGAAACCTTTTTTATCGAAGCAAACCTAAACTCCATATAAAAAATAAAAACTAACAGTCTTGAAGTATAAATTGTTTAAAGGTACATTTTTTGAAATCTGTGTGGTAGGATATTTTACGAAATTGATTGATTACTAACTTCCTCCCTTTAACGAACAAGTAACCGTTTGGAAGAAGGTATTTGTTGTAACTTCATAGGGCGATGGAACCAGATCTATGTGGAAGCCATAAATCTGCGTATGTACATCAAGCAACCTGCCTTTGATCTTTTACGTTCATCTAAACGTGAGAGTATGAATGTTACCAGCCTTAAAATGCTATTGATATTGCTCAGATTGCCTGTATTTCAAATAGACATTATCATTAATGAATACCTATATTTTTTGCAGTCAGTGAGTTCAATTCTTCTAGAATATTATCAATTCTAGTATCAATCAAATGCAAGCTTGCAAAAAGGCGAACACTAGGTACATCGTAGTTCATTTTCAAGGTACCTCGAAGGTCGTTTAATGTACGAGTTCTGTGTTTTTTAGCTTCATCATCATCATCACATCAGCCCGGAATCACCCACTGCTGGGTATAGGCCTCCCCCATTTTATGCCATATCTCTCGGTTCTGTGCGTGGTTAGCTTACCACTGTCAATAGATAATCAAGCTGTACTTTTACATTCTTCTTCAATTACTGAAGATTAATTTGCATATGTTTGTTCCTGTCTTTTACGAAGAGGAACTGCTCAGCAGCATTCGTGATGGTCTCCTAGTGAATGTCTCGCATCTAAATCTATTTTCATCGACAAACATTTCGCTTCTCTATTTGAGGTTGTTTCTAGCTTGTTTAATTAATACTCTCAATCGTAGGGATGACCAGAGTTGATTTATTTTTAGCGATACCCACTTCGTTATTGTTTATGAGACTTTGATTATTACACAGATGAGTTGCGCGCCATTTTTTTTTATCTTTTATTCTGGTTCAGCCGTAAACTGTGAGTTTAATGGTCTGGAATTTACAACAGGATGCTGACTTTATTGTGATTATTTCTTAGAATTTCGATGCAGCTGGAGAGGTTCTCAGGTGGGTGGTGGGTATGTTAGATTGGTGGAGGAATCTGGCTTGAGGTCTGGTCTGGTCAGAAAATAAACGCGCTGTATAGTGTCACGTGATATACCATGTTACAAGATGTGTGTTCGTGGTTTCATATGATCATTTATTTTGTTTAATAATAAAGAAAGACTTCGCGTTTAAAATGTTTCGTCTAAATTAAATCTTCGTAATAGTTTTCGTTGACAGCTTTTACATGTTAAGTTAAACAACGGTTCTTTAAAATAATGATGTGCGTCTACGGTAAAGGTGAAACTAGGTACCTGCATAATAATGTAAGGTGCATTCAGGAAATTCTTCACTCCTAAACGCTATAGCTTTAAGTCAAATTGGTTATCCTGGCCGTGTGTAGTGAGCAGCATATTTACTTGACGATAACCGAGTATGTTATAAGCGTTTGTCAAACAGACAGGCGTGACGAATGCGAAGCGAGGCGTTTATATTTTTATTGTATGGAATTGTTTGAATCCAGTCACATGGAAAAGCGAAAGCGATCCGATAGCGTGACAGAACCATCGGACTGACGTCTCGTATCGGTTCGTTATCGCTTCGGACTCGCCTGTCTGTTTGACAAAGGCAATAATGAGAGAAAATAATCTCATTTTGAGCTCCACTGAATTCAGGTGTCACACACAAGCAGACATTTTTTTTTTAATTTTATGGATAAACAATTGAACTGTTTTGTATGTGTACACTTACTGCGAAGGTTAATAAAGATTTTGAATTATTTCTAATTGAAATACAATTATAAATATTTATCTATATGCTGTTGGATAACGAATGTAAATAAGATAACGAGAGTGCAACAAACGCATTAACATTTAAATAACTCATTATCAAAATTGTTATCACCAGAAGTTTTAGCAAATCTGTGTTCTTTGTTAGTGTAGTTGAGGTTTGGGTACGAGTATCAGTCATCAGGTTATGGCAATGACCTTTGTGTCTATATATCCATAGACTACCTACCTAATCAACCTTATTTGTCCTTGTCATGCCTTAAAATGGCTTAAATGAAATAATTTTTGTTGATAGGAAGTCTCAAATGAAATCTTTCTTTTTATTCGACTTGAAAAAACCTTTTGGTGTTAATTATGCTACCTCTGCACTCTGAGAACACAACAGGCATCTGATATGTTTTAAAATTATATTGATTAAATTAGTTCAGGTCTTCAAGTGTCAATTTAGTAAGTACGCATGCATTAGAACACTCATTGCTACCGCACCAGTTTGAACTCACCACTTTGTGTACGTCGGGCGAGGTGTTTACCTCTGAGCCATCACGACTTAGTTAAGGATATCGGATACTTTTTATCCCAACAGTATAGACTATTCCAGATCCAGGTGAAATTATGGTCACGAGGAAATAGAAATTAAACATAGTTTTTGTTTGTAGTTTTACTGGAGGTAGGTTGATGTGCTGGCGTCTGTATATATCTAATTTGCCGATATTTTAAACACAGTAGAGTGATAATAAAATGTCAGAGGCTATGGGTGACCACCTTCATGTAGTTATCGCCATTTTGTTTCTTAATTTAGAAGTTCAAAAATATACATTTTGGAATGAGCAAAGATATCTCTTTGCTCATTTGATATCAGTCTTGTTTGATCTTCGTTCTTCTATTTTCTTTATTGGCTAAAATTTCGGAAAATGGACGTCAACACTGCGTTTTCCTACTGCTTCGGACGTTGGTATCTCTAAAGCCTTTGTCAAACAGACAGGCGTGGCGAATGCGAAGCGAGGCATTTTTATTTGTAATGTATGGAATTGTTTGAATCCAGTCACATAGAAAAGCGAAAGCGATCCGATAGCGTGACAGAACTATTGGACTGATGTCTCATATCGGTTCGTTATCGTTTCGGACTCGCCTGTCTGTTTGACAAAGGCATAACTGTTGAAGTGAAGTATAATAATAACAGCTAGCTGTTGCCTGCAGCTACGGTCACTTCTCCAAAAGAAGTGACCTATAAACATTTTGGGACCCCATAGACAGTTATAGGGGATTTTGATAAATTTTATTAACCTCACTCTACCCTCTCTAATTCCAGAACCTTCGTATCCAAGAACTTCGAGAGCGTTCCCTGGACCTGCACCGAGACATAGCCTCAGCCATGCGGGAGCTGGATGTGCCCGAGGAGCTGGTGGCCGACTACAAGCTGCAGGACGACGTGCCACTGTTTCCAGCCAAGATCGGGGAGCCGGACTACTTGGGGAACAATAAGATATTGGGTAAGATACCACTGTATCACATCACTGTCGGAGTCCGGCGCTAAACTGTTTCTTCTGTGTTCTGTTGGACCGTAGGAGTTCCACTTTCTTCTGGATTAGCTCGCTCCATCAAAAGCCTTTTCTTAATCGTGGTAAAATCATCAAATGAGTCCCCCCACCCAGAGAGGAACTGTCTGACTAAATTCCACGGTGATCCTTCAATAGTCTTTTACGTTCCAGGGTCACGGTTATCTGATGAGACAGTTCGTCGACCCTCCATCAAAAGTCTCATCTTCACTTCTTAGCTAGATTGAAGCTAAGAGCACACGCGCCACTCAACACTGCAGACAATTGCTCAGATACTGTGCCCATTTGGCACAGTGTCATATTGTCTATTGCCTGTAACAAGTTGAAGGAACTGACAGTTTCCCAGTAGGGTCGAGCTCAAACGTAACTATTATACATAGCACTTTGCCCGCGACTTCGTCCGCGTGGGTTACGTACTTTCCTATTTCCCCCTTTTAACCCCCTTAAAGGTTAAATTTCCAAAAACCCCTTCTTAGTGCTCCCCTACATTATAATAGGAAGCCGTGTGCAAAATTTCACATTCCTAGCCCCAGTAGTTTCGGCTGTACGTTGATATGTCAGTCAGTCAGTTCTCCTTTTATATATATAGATTTCATAACAATATTTCATCACCACCTTTGTTAACCTTAAGGAAATCATAGTGAGGAATTTTTGTTTATGCACTACTTTTTCTAATTCCTTTTGAAACCCTAATTGTTGGATTTTGAGGGTTTCATAGCGACGTTTATTTAGGTGTTGTTTAGTGCTCGATTACTGAAAATGGGCAACAGCTACGCCTTAAACTATTTCTTTTCCATTTTCTAGGGTAACATAAAAAATCAGAACCCTTATTTTTATAGTTCCATTTTAACTAATATTGTTTTAATTCTCATTCTAGGAGCTCCCATAGACTTGAACCGCTACAAAGCAAACACGGTGGACGAAATAGTAACGTTCGACTTCATCAGCAAGTCCCTCTACTCAGCCAGCCACTCCAACCCTAAGCGGCGGATAGAAGGACCACTTAAAGAAGCCCTCGATGATGTTATTAGAGAGGTAAATACAAAGTAAGAAACTGTAAATATGCCACAAGTGCACACAATATAAGAGCGAAAAAACGAAAAAATACCTACTACTAAAAATATAAATATTAGAAACTAAACAAGAAATACTGTGTGACTCACGGTATACGTATGTATAGATGAGAGTAAAAAGGAATATTTCATACTAGCTGGTGCCCGCGACGTCGACGACAGCACCAAAAATACGTACGAAAAAATTCACTGCTCGTTCCCCTTAGGTGATAGTTCTTAATAATATTCGCGCCAAATTTGAAGTGAATCCATGCAGTTATTTTTGAGTTTATCTCGGACATACAAACAGACGAAAATACTAAAAACTATATTTTTGGCTTCGGTATGGATTGTAAATCACACCCCACCATTTTATTATATTACGAGTATGTATAGATAGGTAATCTTAGAAATATAAATTTTAATTAGAATTCTGCCCCTTTCTGACAATCAAAAAATCGATTTCAGTTTTTAAATTTCCAAAACACAATGATTGAATACGAAATGGTTCCATCGCACCAATAATCAACTTATAACTAACTTCTATCGGGTACAGGCCTTTTCAGTCGTCTGCCATTTAACTCAAAATTCACTTGGAACTCAGCTGCTATCATGAAACTCTGCGAAGGTTGAAAAAAGAAATGTTTGATTTCTTAGAAAACGTTTAACGCTGATCTTTGTCAATATTGCTACTATCCACGATTTAACAGAAGATCACTTTCGTTAACTTATACTAATCCAAAATCTTCAATATTCCAGGTAATGGAGATAATAAACGCGCCATCCCGGCAGCGCGGCCGAGTCATAGACTTCAACGAACTTCTCTACGGCTACACACGCCTGCAGCCGCTGCACGGCGCTGATCATGTGCTGGACTTACTGCTGAAGTACAGGAGGTACAGAGGACGGAAGATGACCGCAGCTGTCAGGAGGCATGCCTATCTGCAGCAAAGTTTTACTAGTGAGTTTATTGTGTGAAGATTTCATAGAAATAGTCATCAGTTTTGATAATTAAAGATAAGATCAAAATCAAAATCAGAAGTAATTTATTCAAATTAGGCTGATTTATCAGCACTTTTTGAAGGTCAATTTTTACATAAGACAGTCCCTCAAAGCGTCCCCCCTTCGACACTTCCTAGTGTTTTGGCTGGGAAGAAGAAGTGGCGGAACAAACTCCGCAGCAACACATCTGTCTGTACGGTTAGAGGAACCAAGATTGTATACAATTTAATAGAACATTCACATTATACATCAATCCGAAATTACATCCCAACCTTGTAATTTCGGATTGATGTATAATGTGTTGTAAGTTTTAATACAAGAGGTATTTAACTACTAATCAATGTATTCAGCAACTCCCTGTTTTTAGTGCATTACATTAAGCGCTACTCTAAATGATTTTGTGTTTCCCAGCAATAATAATTTTGCAGTATTATATGGTTTGATGTACAGAATCCTTGGTTGACAGGCTTGTAAACGAACCGTTTAAACCCTGAACCTTCCTAAATTAATATACATTTTAAATGTTTCAGGCATGGAGATCAGAGAACTTCCAATGGGAGACCCACCTCCTTTTGAAGATCCAGAAATATTAGACAAGTCTGATGCCAACATGAACCCAGTCGATTACGAAGACTTCGATGAATCCAAACAGCAGCCAGATGGTTTTCTTGATAAATTGAACGTCAGAGAAGCACTCGAGAGTGGACTAATGAAGTTACAGAACTTACCTAATGTATTAAAATGGGGTGATGACAGCTCAGAATACTCAGTTTACGACAGGCGAATACATTTCATACTACCTCTATCTGGTAGACAACAAACCTTCGGAAGATTCATGAGGAATTATGAAGACATCGTCCTGAAGACGAATGAAGCTGTGTCATTGATAGTCGTAGTATACCTAGATACTAATAGTCCCTTAGACTATAAAAGCACAGAGGATTTAGTAAATTATTATATTAATATGTACGGCAAAGACATTAGGCTCGTAATGATGGGCACGGAAACTTTTTCGAGAGGTGCCGCTCTGACCGAAGGTTTAAAGCTCTGTTCAAGTGACGATCTAGTTTTCTTCATCGATGTCGATATGATGTTCAATTTCGATACTCTAAGGAGAATAAGGATACACACTATCAAATATCATCAAGTATATTTCCCAGTAGTATTTAGTGAGTACAATAATGAAGTGGTCAATGGTGCCGACTACAATACACTCTTAGGTGATACGGTTGTTGATGAACCTAATCCAGAAGAAATGGAAGGGGACGAGCCAGAGGAAGAAGAACCTAAAACAGAAAAAGAATTGATAAACTTAAAGTACAGTAAAGGAATTAGAAATGAACTTGGTTACTTCAGACAATACGGTTTTGGTATTCTAGCTATGTATAAATGCGACTTTGACCGCGTCGGAGGTTTTGATTTGAAAATCAAAGGCTGGGGAATGGAAGATGTTCAGATGTTCGAAACGTTAATCAAATCTAATTTATCCGTATTCAGAGCTGCTGATGACAGCCTCATACATATATTCCATTCTGTTGCCTGTGATAAGACTTTGGAAAAGCCACAATTTTTGATGTGTCTTGGAACAAAAGCATCTACGTATGGTAGCGAAAAGCAGATGATTTACTATATGATTAATCATCCTGAAGTGTTGTGGCCTGAAGAGAATCCGGAAGAAGAAGCGAAGAAGATAGATGAACAGAAAAAAGCAGAAGCAGAAAAGAAAGCGGCGGAGCAGAAAATTGAAGCTGAGAAAAAAGCTAAAGCTGAAGCGGATATGAAAGCATCAGCTGAAAAGAAAGCTGAGGCAGACAAGAAGGCATCGGCGGAAAAAAAGGCTGAAGAGGAAAAGAAGGCCTCTGCAGAGAAGAAAGCGGAATCAGAGAAAAAGGCTGAGGCAGAAAAGAAGCCCGCAGCTGAACAAACTGGAGAAGAGAAACCGGTTTCAGCTGAAAAGAAATCAGGTGAAGAGAAAAAAGGTGCTAGATAGTACAGGGTAAATATGAACCATATTCGGTGCAAGTGAACTAAGTAATTAATTAATGATTTGTATAAATATGAGTACGAATTCTAGTATTTTTAACGTTGTTGTTGTCCTTTTCTGTACATATTTAGTTAGGAAAGGGAGTCCGCGTTCGAAGTAAGATATAAATTATAAGAGATTTTATAATTTTTGTCTTGAATAAGAATTTTAGGTGTAACGAAGTATTGACGCAAAATAAAAACTGCAAATTCGATATCGAACGATAAAATCACTTCTTTACTATTTAATGTGATTTAGTATTAGGAAAGAATACTTGTGAAATAAGAGATTTCTTGCAGCTGTTACAGCTAAGTAAGTGTTGCTGCCACTTTTATCTTGCGTCAAATTATCCTTGTATATTTTATCCCGATAATTCCATAACTGTAATGATGCATTTAATTCTATTTTATTTTGTACTCTTTTATTAATTTATTTATTATGGTTCGACTTTATTGAAATCTAAAGTGTTATTCCTTATTATTATACTTCTTCAGTAAAATATATTGCAACCCTAAAATAAATAAATATTTATACGAAAAATACAAGCCTCGCTGTCCATTGTATTAGGTACGTATTTGTTGTAACATATATCTTTAAATGCAGTTAAAATATAAAATTGTACAGTTGTTTCCTAAACCTGTCTAATGTGTCAGTACCTCATTTAATCTAAATTCCGAGATTAACTATTTTTAAGCTTTTTATGTCCTGAGGAATTCATAAAACGAATTCCAATGCCAGTTTTTTTTGTTTAATCATACGTAGCTATACCGTCATTTATTTTGTAAAAAGTGATTGTATCTTCCGGTGGGCAAAGGACTTTAAATTTTTTAATTGTTATTTTAAATTATGTTGTTCCTATTAAAACAAATTATAACATTATTTTTAATATAACGAATAACTTCATTTTTATACAAAATTATTCTTCTTTTTTATTTGTAACTTATATTGGAATTTGAGAAACCTAATTTAGTCCATTTACGGTAATTTATTATACCTATCATTTAGGTATTTTTCTAAATGAACATACTTTTTATAAATTGACAGACTTAACTATTGAAATAAAATACCTTGCCCAGAAGATTTGGCAGAAAGTATGTTTTTTAAATTATACTAGGCTTGCTTTTAAAATTCCTTTTATGGCCTGCTTGTTTTATAAACTAAGGCTGACAGATGTCATCTGTGAGCTCAGTTTCACATTTTTTTAAATATCAATCGTTCAGAAACCGGCTTTAAGTCCGACTTTTAAAAGCATAATAATATTTATTTATAGTTTTACGGACTTTAAAGGCACTACCAATGGTTCAAATAAAATCTAATATAAGATATCTTTTGTAAAATATTTTCTTTTGATCATCTACTGTCCATGTCATGCAGAATACTCGTAACTTTGGTTGTGAAGCTTATTTATCAAAACTATAAGAATAAGCTCAGGTTCGGAATAGGCAATAGCACTTAAAGGCAATTTTACTTACTTTACTATTTTTTAGGAGAAACATTGTGTTCGATGCCAGGTTTTATTTAACCATATTTTTATGAGAAATAAGTATTGAAAAACACTTTATTGATGCCAGCACATCAAACTACCTGAATCTGTCATATTTCTTTAATAGATTTCCAACCTTATCACAATAACGGAAGGTTAATATTCGATCGGTAAAATCGCTAGATGACGTTGGAATTGAGAAAGTGGTAATTATCTGCATTTTCGATTATGTTATGATTATATTAAAGTAAGCTGCTGGATTGATTTAAAGCCGTTTTATAAATACAAAAATATTTGAGTGTGGCCCAGATTTATAAAGCAAACTTAGTCTTAAGCTCAAGCTTAGCCAAATCACGCTTCATGCGAAAATATACTTTTTTTGGTATAAAGTTAAGTTGCATATTCTAACAAGCGACTTAACTGTACCGTTATAAGCTTTATTTTCGGACGAAGCGTGACTGAGTTAAGAATAACTTTGCTCCCTAGATTTGGACTTTAGAACCTGAACCGGCATCATCGTATATCGTCTTCGTCTTGAAACCCAGTGCTCTATCATAATACGTAAAACTAAGTATTATTTTATAATAAATGTAAATAATCATGTAAATTGTTATTATTGTGCTCACTAAGTGCCAATCTCTAGTAAATAAGTAGAACAATGAAAGAAACAAAACATCATTATGTTTATTTTAAAATTATTTCGTATATTGATATAAAAATTATAACAAAATTGAAATTACATTGTGATTTTAAAGTGATGAAATTAATTGAAATAAAATGGAAAATAAATATATTTTGTGATGAATTATTGTAGTTTTTTTTTATCCATAGAATTATTTGCATAGTTATTAATATTTCTAAGGCGGAGGCACATCTGCTAGAAGATGGATCCAGTTTACTGTTGGTTGTTAGACAGACAGTCGAACTTTGAGCTACTTGACTGCATGTAGTTAATACCTTTATGCCAGATCTAGGCAGTTCTGATGAAAGAAATATAGATAAAATAAGTGTAAGGGAGACTTCCTTTCTTGCTCTCATTTGATCCCATGTTCGGATGAAGCAAAACTGAGTTCAGTCTAATTTTCAAAGAGGCAAAGGATCTCAGCTTTCTCTGTGGTTTGTCGTATTAACGAAGAATAATAAATCTTTACAAACATAAAATGACATCTAGTCAAGTTATCCCCATTCCTTTCCTCAGAAGTTCTAGCACAACTTTTTACTTTTTACGTAATGTAATTTCATGGGCACGCCGCAATCGCGGCGGTAAGACCCCTCTTTGAGGAGTGGCTGGATAGGCGTCACGGCGTCCTTACCTTCCGCATGACGCAGGTCCTCACTGGACGCGGAAGTTTCGGGAGGTTCCTGTGTCTGATAGGGAGGGAAGAAACGCCTGGGTGTCACCACTGCGAGGATCGTCCGGACGACACGGTGGAGCATACGGTGCAGTTCTGCCCCGCTTGGGCAGAGCACCGCCGTTTCCTCACGTCGGCGATAGGCGGAGACCTCTCGCGCCCGGCATTGGTCGAGGCCATGCTGCGGGGCGAGACGGAGTGGGAAGCGGTCGCCTCCTTCTGCGAAGCAGTCATGCTCGTGAAGGAGGAGGCGGGCCGCCTGAGGGAGAGGACAGCGTCCTCCCTCCACCCCAGCCACAGTGGTAGACGCCCACGGCGTCGGACGTCGCAGGACGGTCTCCGGCCACCGTAGGCGCGGGCATGCGGGCAGCGAGTAATGGGCGACTTGCTGTCCGACCGTGGACCATGCCCGGGTCGACGGCGCGTTGTGTTCCACGCGCGCCTCAAAGAGTGTCAGCATATTGACGGGGCCTGTAGAGGGCCAAAGCCTGCCGGGGTCGCGGGACTTACCCATTACCGTGACCCCGGTACGTAAAGGGCTCGTGAAGGACACCGTGGATTTTAGTCAGTACAAGTCTGACAGTCCCTCCCGCCCTGCCCTGGGTGGGAGGACTCATTTGATGATTTTACCACGCAAAAAAAAAAATGTAATTTCATGGAAAAAATAGTTCTTCGTTCTTTTTTTTTGTGAATGGCATCTCGCAGGTCAACCTAGAAGAGGTTGTGGGCTGCTTAACCAGATTCTGTGGATGCCTTAAATTACTCTAAGGCCTCCAGCCAGGGGAGTTCTTCGTTCGTTCACTAAAGGCACTTTTATATTCCATACAATACATGCCGTATACTTCAAGTACGCTGTACGGTAAAATGCGGATAACTTGTGATAAGGCCTCAGACTTGCCTATTTTACACACGAAGGCAGTAGTGAAGTGGTTCAATACTTGTCAAAGCAATCGTTTGGCAATTTTCTAAACATGAATGTTGAAGTTACTCTCAAACTCTAGTGGTACTCGAGAATACGTAGTTTCTACCAGTAAATCATGTATGCCAACAGCAGCAAGGCTTTAGAAAGTCCAATGATTATTGTATGTCAGACTTATTTAAAATTTGAGGATGCTTATCTATAGATGCATTTTTTTTTCTTTTTTTTTAAAAAAAACGTTGTCCCACACTAGGAATTTCTCCTGTATCGTGGGTGCGTTTACAAACATATAAACTCACATACACAAACGCCCAGACCCGGAACAACTAATTGCAGATCATACAAATATTTGTTCCGTGCGGGGATCGAACCCGCGACACATAGCGCAGCAGTCTGACTGCTCAGACACTGCGCCAAACGTGCCCTCAAATTTTATTTGACGGCACGTTTGGCATTGGAATTACAAAATTGTGCTGCTTTCAAAACTGTAGAGGAAGATATCATGAGGAAACCGACATGTTCTACACAGCATGTGATATCCACCATCCCGCACTAGACGTGTCCCATAAGTGTCTGTCTGTGTCCTATTTAAGGTAATTAGATAGACTAACTATGTGATTGTATGAATAACCAATTAGGTACCTAAACAAATGGTTATTTCTCACTTGGTTCTTCAAAATAAAACCCATCATTATATTTTTATAAAGTTTGTATAATAATTGCTCTGATAGTCACAATCTATATATATAAAAATGCTATGTTGGTTTGAGTACGCTTCAAAAACTCAAAAAGTTCCGTTCAAGGATTGTTTTTAACTATTTTTTGCATCAATCACATATCCGCTACCGCGAAAAAACAGTTTTTTTTTTGTGCCACAGCGAAGCGTGGCAGGGTACAGCTAGTTAAATATAAATATCAACTAGACGACATTGCTGACAAAATTTTGGTTATATACGTGCTCACACTATTGTAGTTCAGCTCGTAATATTGTCATCCATCGTAAATGTTACCAACATGAAACCTAAATTACGTTGCCCTCACACTATAAAACCAAAAATGGTAACAACGACCGATTATGTACTACCTAGATACAAATTGTTACGTCTGACGCCCGCCTTATATCATTAATCACTTCATTTGTAAATAAATTGATCATGTAGTACTCGACACTCATTACCTGTCTTTTGCCACACTTTTGATGCCAATCTAAGGAGAACTATGTTATCAACCTGACACATAATGCACCACAGCCTACATAAAAAGATAATCACACGGGATGATTGATAACTGTTCCATAGTCTTCATTGTGCAAGTTTAGACCTCAGCTCTCTTCGTAGAGGCGGCGTTGTTGTCACAAATGAAATCATGTTTGTGATTCCTAAATGTCTTTGTCAAACAGACAGGGAAAAGCGAAGCGAGTCCGAAGCGATACCGAACCGAAGCGAGACGTCAGTCCGTTAGTTCTGTCACGCTATTGGATCGCTTTCGCTTTTCTATGTGACTGAATTCAAACAATTCCATACATTACAAATAAAAACGGAAACATTTGGATACTCTTTCCTAAGATACAGACAGATTTTCTGCCTAGTTTAGGAAAGGGAATCCTATGACCCATTTTATGTATTGTACTGGTTCTATTGTACCATCTAATTATATAAGAAACAGTGTATACCATGTACAAACTACTTATTTAAATAAATAAAATTATTAAATTATTATTATCGTCACGCCTGTCTGTTTGACAAAGGCTAAAGAGTTAAGTAGAAGTCGTAGTACCTAATAGTACATCCGTAGTTTGGCAGTTTCACGGCACTGTTGGTGCATTAGTTGAGAGATCGACTACTGCTTGTTGCGGGTTTGATCCTCCCACGTAATAAAAATTTGTGAGATCTAAAAGTTGTTGTTCCTGGTTTGGGCATTTGTGTTTGAATATGATACAGGAGAAATTCCTAGTGTGAGGTAACGTCATATTTTGGAAATGAAGAATGGAAGAAAAATAAGTACTACGTTGACTCTACAACATATTGTGTGACGTTAACGACCTCTATTCACAATCGAACTCATTGGTTTTAAATTAAAATCTTCGCTCAACACCGTTTGAATTTCGAACGTGATATTTAGAACCACTATTTCGTCTTTACGCTGCCAGCGTTAAAATTCCATGCTCTATGGTAGATTGTGATAGATCGTGCGATGTATGGAAAATGAGAAGCTTACATAAAACACGTTCAATGAATTCTGTAGGCAAATAAAGAATCGATTTCTCTTTAATATTAATCCCGTGGTTTGTGTTGTTGTCTATTTCTGTTGCTTTTACTTCGGTTTATTCAGTAGTGTTTTACAAATACCGTTCATATAACTGATTTGTTGCGGATTATTTTCTATTATAACTTTTGTCTTTGCATCACAATTATTATTAAATTAGTTGTAAATCAATGAAAGTTATACTGTTTTTTTTTTGGTAAAATCATAAAATTAGTCCTCCCACCCAGGGCAGGGCGGGAGAGACTGTCAGACTTGTACTGACTAAAATCCACGGTGTCCTTCAATAGCCCTTTACGTACGGGGGACGTCACGGTAATTCGTTAGTCCCGCGACCAAAGTTATAATGATGGCAAAATATTACAACACGGAATTTACATTATAGTATATGTGCTCATAGATAACTTTGCCTAGCCTGTTTCTAATGTTGGGATCGGCTTCCGGTCTAACTGGATACGGTTGAATACCAGTATTTTACATGGAGCGACTGCTTTTCTGACCGCCTCATCCTAATTAGTGCTGGGCAATACGATACCTCATAGTAAGTCTTTCCGGTCACTGACTACCTATACATCCACTAATTTAGCTTGTTGCTCCTTATCATCCTCGCTTACGGCTCGGCTGACAATTCCGCCTCGAATGCAATAACAAACTTTCCTGTATCGAATAGTACAGACGCTAGCACATCAACCTAGCTCAATCGGTCAAATTTCTTTAATAGATTTTCAACCTTGTCACAATAATGGAAGGTTAATATTCGATTTGTTATATTTGACAGATTTGGGTAGGTTGACCTGCTGGGGTCTGTACTACCTATTTCTGTAAATTAATTTTCAATAATATTTAGTATCATTATTTTCTTTTAAAGTTATTTTCATTTCATATGACTATTGTTTATTTAAGAACACAGCTTCACCCTTTATATGGTCCCGTTAATTTTGTTAACCACAATCTTTGGTCCTATTTCTCATTAGCAGTGCAGTATGTAGGATCTTAATTTCTCTAAGTTGCATCATAACTCTTTAGTTTAGCAAACTTTCGCATCCGGTCTTTAGTGAAGGCTAATTGAATTTAAGAAGTGTAATGGAAATACTGTGTTTAGATATTTACTTAGTCAATTAACATGTGCTCAATACGTTCTGTCCAATCTTTAACGTGAAAGTATTATCGAACATCAAAAATATTTGTTTTGACAAATTCCGCACATTCTAATTGAACAGGAAAATTATTAGTAAACCATGATTTTTATAAGGAGCGTTGATTCCGTAAGCACGTTTCTTTAAAGCCTATGTCAAACAGACAGGCGTCGCGAATGCGAAGCGTGACATTTTTATTTGTAATGTATGGAATTGTTTGAATCCAATCACATAGAACAGCGAAAGCGATCCGATAGCGTGACAGAACTATCGGACTGACGTCTCGCTTCGGTTCGGTATCGCTACAGAAACGCTTCGCTTTCGCCAGTCTGTTTGACAAAGGCATAAAAGAGCACCTCCTCCTTGCGGTACACCTTTTTTTTTATATGTTTCTAATGTTTCCGGCATGGCTTCAATGCCTTTATGCCAGTTGCGGTACTCCCAGGGCTCTGTTACCACAGGCTACCTGTAACATGCGGTGAAGGCTGAGCGAGCCACGAAAAAAAAAGACTTGCGGTGCTAGGCTTCACCAGAGTCCTCTGAGAGCCAGACCATCAGAGTCCGGCGCCAAACAGTTTTTACTGTATTTTGTCGTTAACCAGAATCATCATCATCGGCCTATAATGTGCCCTAATGGCCTATGAGAGGGAGTGAGCCATGTTATATAATATAACATTCTTTCCTATATGCTTGTATACTTGTATTATTTACCTATACTATATTAATATTGTTTACTTCATTTATCTTTTACTCTTTGAACCCTATTTTAGTAATGATCTATGTAATGTATTATTGTTATCTAATGTACCTCATTTAGCTTAAGACTATTTACTATTCTCACTGTATCAAAGGTTGTCATTAGCTTATTAGTTAATTACTGATAATTTAAGTTCTTATTTACTTTTCCCATCAATTTCTCCATATAAATACGAGTCCTTAATTTTAAGTTAGTTAGTTCTATTTCGACATTCCATTGTAAAACTTATATCCATTATCTAATAAAATAATATTTTATATTTAAAGTCGTTTTTACCGCTATCACATAACAAATTTGGCGCAGTCGGTAGGATCGCGTGTGCATAAGACGAAGTTAAAACGTGTAAATTCCAAACGGTCAAAATCGCCTAGTGAAGAAGCACGGTAGCTGAAGGCTTTCGAACAACTTCGCCGGACCTTCGAATGATGAAGCTCAGCAGCGCGACCAGTATTTTACTGTTATGGTAAGTGGCCTAAAACGTACATATTGCTCTACTACCTCCATATCTCTCTATTCCTCATTAGTTATCCAATCCTATTTCCTTAAATCTTATCCACTATATTCAATACTTTCAACCTTATAAAAAACCCTAAATCACGATGCCAGACAACAAAGTATTTTCTAGCTCAGAGTTAGACATAGGAACTCTCTTAAAACTAATTCCTGATTTTGACACCTCACAAAATTCTCAAGTATATCGATTCATTCGGTCGTGTGACTCCGCATTCGAACTTGCGAATATACATCAAAAAACAGTTATTTTAACATACGCGTTAAATAAACTAACTGGACCAGGTTCATCAGATGTCCATGCTAAACAATTTTTTAAATGGTGCGACCTTAAACAATTTCTTATCCAAAAATTCTCGCAAACTAAAACACTTGCTCATTTAAATCTAGAATTACAATCTTACTTCCAAAAGCCTCAAGAAGGCATCACCGAATTCTTCCTTCGAGTCGATTTGTGTAGAAGTAAAATTCTAGAAAAGTTATCGGCGGAAATCACAGATTCCACGTTAGAGGGTCGCAAAGCCACCACCGAAGAGACGGCCCTCAACGTCTTTGTTAATGGGTTAAATTCGGACATAGGGATGATGCTTCGTGTTCGTTCTTTTACGAACCTATCGGATGCGGGAAATTTCGCAATCCAAGAGGAAAAAATAAGAAACATGAATAAAGCTAGACAGACTTTACATAACATCCCTAGTAGTAGTCAGACTAAAACATCAAATCAACCGATGCAACCAAGACCGAGTTCGCAATTTAAAAATTCTCTCAAACAATGCAATTATTGTAAGAAACCGGGTCACCTGATTTCAGAATGCCGAAAAAGGGAGTATAATAATAGTCAAAGAAGTCAACACCCACAAAATCAACGCGCAGTAGTTCCTTCCGCAAAAATTAATAATTTAAACTCAGAAGCGGCCGAGGTGTTGGACAAGTCTTCGGAAACCGCTTCAGTCCACTCTTACAATGTCCAAACAGCGGTACCAAATCTAGAAGCACTACAACTGTAAATTCTACCAACTTCGAAAAACACACTTCCCTCTATCCAGTCCATCGGGGACAATTTCGTGACGCTAGCACTCAAACTCTAGCCACACCCACAGAAGAAGTATCAATTCAAACTCAATCAAATCCTAAATCTCTTTCTAACTCTAAGCCTAAATCTAAGTCTAAATCCAAATCTAAATCGATGTCAAACTCAAATCTTAAATCTATGTCGAACTCATATTCTAAATCTATTTCAAACTCAAATGCTAAATCTATGTCAAACTCAAATCCAAAATCTTTGTCAAACTCAAATTCTAAATCTATGTCAAACTCAAAATCTATGTATACTGAATCTATTACTATTTCTACGCTAAACGTACCTCCAGAAAATCTACTACATTGCCAATTTCACATTGAAGGTAAACCGGTAACATTACTCATCGATACAGGAGCCGCTATATCCGTCCTTAACAAGGAACATATTGGTAGTGCCCCTCTAGACCAATCGTGCGTCGTATCAATTGTAGGTATATCGGGTAACCAATCTTCTATTCAAAGCTTCGGAAAAGCTCAAATATCTCTAGATCATTTCCCAAAATTTAATTTTCATATAGCAAACCTCAATATTCAAGCAGACGGTATCTTGGGCAATGACTTCATGAGTAAGTTCAATGTCAATATCTATGTACAATCAAAAATTATGCGTATACGAGATCGCAGTTACAAATTATTTCATATTGAAGAGAAACCAACAGAATCCGTAGATAACAAACAGTACATTGGCCAACGAACCGAAACTGTTATCACATGCTATACTAGTGATATTCAAAATGGACCCGCCTTAATCGAAAAACAAACCATTTGCGATGATGTTACTATTCCTAACGCCTTAGTCACAGTAAAAGATAACAAATTCTTAATTACCTGTGTAAATTCCGGTAACAATGATAAACTTGTGCTAACACCTAAAGTCCATGCATTTGAACTAGTTACAATTGAATCTTCGAATAAAATCCCAATAAACTCAACAAACAAACAAACGTTAACGGATAATCGAAACAAAGTAGACAAACTCATTCGCAGAGATCACCTCAATGAAGAAGAAAATCAATCTTTGAGTAAAATTATCATGGAATTCTCAGACATCTTCATCACAGAAAACGAACCCTTGACATTCACAAATCACACCAAACACACAATCCCTACTACATCAGACACACCGATTAATACAAAAACTTATCGATTTCCGTATGTGCATCAACAAGAAGTGAAATCTCAAGTCGAAAAGATGCTAGATCAAAATATTATTCAGCCAAGTTCATCTCCTTGGAGTAGCCCTATTTGGGTTGTCCCCAAGAAACTAGACGCGTCAGGGAAACAGAAATGGCGTATAGTCATCGATTATCGCAAACTTAACGATATCACTATAGGAGACAGTTATCCTTTGCCCAACATAACCGATATTCTAGACAAACTGGGCCATTCAATTTATTTCACTACCTTAGATCTTGCCTCGGGATTCCACCAAATTGAACTTGACTCTAAAGATATCCCAAAAACAGCTTTCAACACACCATACGGACATTATGAGTTCCTTAGAATGCCATTTGGTCTGAAAAACGCACCTGCAACGTTTCAACGTGCTATGGACAGTGTTCTCCAAGGCTTACAAGGTGAACGTTGTTTTGTCTACCTAGATGATATAGTAGTATTCGCATCAAGTCTCCAAGAACACGAACAGAAACTTACCGAAGTCTTTAACCGACTTAGAAAGAACGGTCTTAAAGTCCAACCAGATAAGTGTGAATTTATGCGGAAAGAAGTAGCTTATTTGGGACATATTATTTCTAGCGACGGTGTGAAACCAAATCCAGACAAAGTTAGAGCAGTTAGAGAATTTCCAGTTCCTAAATCGTGCAAAGATATAAAATCATTTTTAGGCCTTGCAGGCTATTACCGAAGGTTCATTCCAAATTTCAGTAAAATCACGAAACCACTAACAGGACTCTTGAAAAAGGACGTTCCATTCGTATGGGAAAGTAATCAACAACAAGCGTTTGATACCTGTAAGAACATTCTTACGACGACCCCTCTTTTACAATATCCTGATTTCAGCAAAGAATTTATTCTAACCACCGATGCCTCTATTCATGCAATAGGAGCAATTCTCTCCCAAGGTCCAATCGGCAAAGACTTGCCAATAGCGTATGCTTCACGAACTCTAAATAAAGCAGAATCGAATTATTCTACCATTGAGCGCGAATTATTAGCCATCGTGTGGGCGGTAAAACACTTCCGGCCATACTTATTTGGACGAAAGTTCAAAATTGTCACAGACCATAAGCCTTTGACATGGTTATTTTCTATTAAAGATCCCGGCAGTCGTCTAGTTCGTTGGAGACTAAAATTGGAAGAATACGATTACGACATCGTTTATAAAGCTGGCAAAGCTAACACTAATGCGGACGCTCTTTCTCGTCCACCTATAATGAATTCTAATATTATCGATCTGACACAAGACGACTCTACCTCTATCGAATCCGACGATTACCTTCAACTAAATTTCGAACATTACTTATCCTTAAAATCATCAGACCATTTATGCATCAACAATCCCCGTTTAAAAATCTCTGCTAATCAACTACTAGATCAACGACATAAAAACATTTATATTCCAACATCTTGCAATCATCATGATCACAACAACCTCTATAATGAAGCCATATCATCATGTTCACAAGTAGAATCTTACTTAAGAAAAACAAATTCACTTTATGATGTAGACCTATTAGTTTCGGACAAAAAACAAAACCTATATTTCAGTTATACTAGACCTAATCACTTTGATCCTTGGGACAGTGAAAGTTATTTTAAATCCCTCTTATCTTGCCTTCAGAAACATAAATTGAATATACTCTATGTTCCCGACCTTAAAAATGATCATACTTGTAAATTACTACCTAACGAACAACAGCGTATTACAGCGTACCTGGCTGAAGCTTATGATTGTGAAATTCATATCTGTGAAAATAGAGTAAAATACCCTACTGCAGAGGAAATCCCAAATATATTAAAAACCTATCATGACGAACCAATTTCTGGACATCGTGGTATAATTGAAACGCAGAGAAAAATCCGCGACGAGTTTTTCTGGAAAGGGATGACTAATGACATCAAAAATTATATTGACTCCTGTCTTGTATGCCAACGTAATAAAATACAGCGAAAAAACTTTCAAGCTCCTATGATAATTACATCACAATCAACTGAACCATTCGAACGAGTGTCTATGGACCTTGTCTCTTATTCAGACATCAGCGACAACAACAATAAATATGTTTTAACTCTTCAAGATGACCTAACTCGATTCGTACAAGCCTATCCTATTCCCGATAAAGAAGCCGTAACTGTGGCTAAAGAATTAATTTATTTTTGTCAACATTACGGTGTCCCTAAAAGATTTCATTCCGATCAAGGCACCGAATTCATGAATAACGTTTTAAAACAATTAACAAAATTCCTCGGTTCTAATCATACTTTCAATACTGCATACCATCCTCAAACAAATGGCGCCCTTGAAAGGTTCCATGCTACCTTACGCGATCACATTCGAATGTATCACAGTCGTCGTCTTAAAAACTGGGATAAAATAATACCTTTTGCCATCATGTGTCATAATACCTCAGTTAATAGTTCCACTAATTACACACCTCACGAGTTATTATTTGGTTATAAACCACGTCCATTCTATAATATTAAAACTATTCCCGACTACACAGCCTGTGATTATCTAAAAGATTTAAACGAACGGTTAAGAATTGCTCGAGACTCAGCTCTTAAAAACTTACAAGCTATGAAAGAAAAAGCTAAAGATCGATATGATAGTCAGATTAAAAACTTCACGCAGTATCACGTAGGCAGTAAAGTCATGTTAAGGATTCCTAACCCAAATAATTTGGACCCTAAATGGGAAGGTCCTTACCAAGTTATACGTGTTGGTTTCAATCATAACTACGTAATTCAGAAAGCCAATCGTAACCAACTTGTGCATGCAAACAGGCTCAGACCATACCATTTGCATGAAACCTTAGTTTAGTAATAATATTTTTCTTATATTAGTATAATTAATTTAATCTTAAATTTAGACTCTAGTTTTGATTTTACTCTTACAGGGTCAGCTGTACAACGGCTCAATCCTCTAATCCCTATAACTTTTACAATATTATGCAAAACCCTTACATTAGTTTCGTAATCTGCTCAATTCTAAAATTATTTTTATACATTCTTCTCTACAAGTCCTATATCTATATTAAGAATTACATTATAAGTAAACATAAGGTCAAGTTGCAATTTAACCAAAATCAAATTCTATCGCTTTCAGGGCAACCACGGGAATCGTTGCCAATCTAACTCAACCGCTGCCTACACATGCCGGATTATTTTATAAAGAAGAAGGCTCTATCTCCGTATCTGATGACTCATGGAAACTTATCGTTTACCGTGATCTTAAACCACTATTTATCGCTCATGAATCCTTAAAACGTTTAGCCTCTAGATTCGAACAATTTTATGTAAAGTACCCCGCTTTTCCTAATGTTCTCTCCACTAAATCGTATCTTAAGACTAACCTCGATAAAATAGACAATAGACTTTCTGAACTAAATATTTACTTAGGTAAGAACTCTAGACAGAAAAGAGAACTTTTAGATGGACTCAGTTCCTTGTTGAAATACCTCATTGGTACTCCAGATGCCAAAGATGCGAAACATTACGACGAATGTATTAATATGCTTGAGAAACGTGAACTCGATCTTACTTCTTTAATGCAGAAACAAATTCAAATAACGTCTAGCACTATTAAAAATTTCAACGAAACGATATTTAAAATCTCTTATGATGAACAAGTCATCAACGAAAACATTGATCGTTTAAATCAATATCTTAATAGCACCTCTAAAACTATTTTCGATTTAAAAGTTACGGAAGAAATTTCATCAATCTCAATTTTAATACTAGAATCGGTTACCAATCTCGAAAACGAGATTGATGATTGCCTTTCGAGTATTTTGTTTGCCAAATCAAACATAATTCATCACTCGATCATTTCCCTTAATAAACTCTATCAAAATCTTCTATTATCCAACCATGCTAGATCTAATAAACAACTAGTTAGCCCTGTTACTATAGATAATATTAATAAAATCTTAGATTCATCTCAACTCTCTGCCTATGTTTACTCAAATAGATTAGTTTATATATTAGATTTCCCACTCATTAAACCTGAATCCTTAAAACTATACCATATCTATTCAATCCCTATCCAACATCCCAATTCCTCACTCTATACCACCATCCTACCAGAGCATAAGTATTTGGCCACAAACCCTAGCGGTGAACACTACGTATCCACGAGCTCATTGGACAACTGCAAGACATACGCTGAAAGAAGAAGCGTGTGCCGAGATATCATCGTCTACAACTCTGATACACGACCTGTTTGTGAGCTACAAATCCTACTCAGTGTCTCAAACGACATCCCAAGCATCTGTACAACTACAACCTTCGCTGCACAAATCAACACATTCCAACGCTTGGAAAACAACAGATGGCTCTACATCCTCAGCAACGCAACACAGTGCATCCTTCAATGTAACAATCAAGTCTCGCATCACAATATCTACGGTTCAGGAATTATTACCCTCGAAGAAAACTGCAAACTTCACACTGGATACAGTACTCTATCAGCACACCAAAGCAGAGAAGACAACGTCACATTTCCTATTATAGTTCCTGACATCAGAACTGAAGATTGTTTCGACGAAACTGAAGATCATCATTTTCCAAACCTTCTGCCTATCTCAATCAACGAAACACCATTGGACTCACTCAACAATCTCAAACATCAACTAGATAAACATAACGAGGACATCCAGAAGATAAAAGAGAAACCTTTCATCCAACGACATCAGAATAGATTTTCTTGGTTCTACTTCACATCAGGAACCCTCATGTTATTATTTTTAATGTATAAATTATTCAGAAGATGTCTAAAATTTACAAATACTTTTGGTTGCAATAATGATGACAACCACTGCATCCAGATCTTCAACAACTGCTTCGGAAGAACATCACGACGACACCATCGATCAACACATCTCGTCCAGAACATCCCGATGACCACGTTGAACCAGACCACAACATCATGTATTTCCGAAGATGACAGCGACGACAATTCCTCCACTCCAAAAAGATTCGGCGCTAACGCCCAATCTTTATTCTAGGTGGGGAGGTGTTATATAATATAACATTCTTTCCTATATGCTTGTATACTTGTATTATTTACCTATACTATATTAATATTGTTTACTTCATTTATCTTTTACTCTTTGAACCCTATTTTAGTAATGATCTATGTAATGTATTATTGTTATCTAATGTACCTCATTTAGCTTAAGACTATTTACTATTCTCACTGTATCAAAGGTTGTCATTAGCTTATTAGTTAATTACTGATAATTTAAGTTCTTATTTACTTTTCCCATCAATTTCTCCATATAAATACGAGTCCTTAATTTTAAGTTAGTTAGTTCTATTTCGACATTCCATTGTAAAACTTATATCCATTATCTAATAAAATAATATTTTATATTTAAAGTCGTTTTTACCGCTATCACATAACAGCCATAATACACCACCTGGGGTTCGTAGATATCATCAAGATGTCTTCGAATTTTTGGTTTTAGGACATGCCAGAGAGTACACAGAACAGTCGGTGAGAATGGACTAAGCCTACCCTATTCAATTATGTCAAATTAAAGAGGTCAGAAGCGTGAGAGAGGCAAGCATTCTAGTTGCATTGTCTTTTTCTATGTACTATGATATTATTTTACAGAAAAGAGATAGTCAACACTTTTCGCAATTTTCTAAAGAGTTTTTGAAGGCACGGTTGATGCAGTGGCTGAGCCATCGACTGCTGCGCAACGTCTCGCGGGTTCGATCCCCGCACGGAACAAATATTTGTAACTGGGTTATAAAAAAAAGCTCATAAAAACAGATCATTGCTAAAACTTTTCCAAAACGAAGATTTAAAATTCATCTCGAAACCCAAAATCTAACAAACAAACGTAGTATGTCGCAACAGCATCAGTAATTAGCAATTAAATAAACAATGGTTGCACGCAACACCCAGAGGCAGAATCTTGCCATCAGCGACGCGGGCGTTGCAAAAGGAATGCGATTACATTGCGTACGAGCTGCTTAGAAATGTGCAGGCGCAGATTATTGTAAGACATCTTGGTAGATGTGTAATGTCGTTTTATTGAGAGGTCAATATTTGATATCTAAAAGAGGTTGTATAGTAAATCGCCAAGTATTGTATGAAGTCAAGTTATTCTAAATTAATTATGTGTTATTAAGGAGATTGCTCTGCCATTTCTTCTCTCCGCATACTGGGAAGTGGACGTTTTCGGGACAGTTTTACACAATTTAGAAATTCCAAAGTGTGAGCACTTTGGAGTTTCTAAATTGCGTAAAACCGCTGTTTAATTTGAACGAATCTTTTCAATTACCAAAGGATTACGTGAAGTGTCTAACGACCATTTAATCTGTGTTCGTTGTTAAGATGTGATGCTAACACGGAATGAAAGATCAATGGCACGTTTTAAAAATATTCATTCAGCTTATAATGCTCCTACAGCTGGGACACACTTCCTCTCTTGGTACCTCGCAGGGCCAATGGATTTGTAGATGTCACAATGTCTTTTTCGTTGTAGAACATGCCGGTTTCCGAACAAAAAAGAACAGAAAAGTTTTCCTTCACCCTTTTGAGTGCAGTGGTGATGAAATAATTACCCAAAGTAATACTCCTGGCCGAGCTCAAATCTACTATCAACTCGTTAGTCTGGGCCGTTATCACTTGGTTGCAACTGCTAGGCGAAGGTTATTTTTTAATTGTGTTTAGTAACAGCCCGAAGTCCAGCTTCCTGGATGTATGGATGAATCATCACCATTTTCTCAACAGATCCTTAGAGAAAGTGAAATTATATAAATCTTATTAACTAGGGATCACTTAGTATTCTAGGTGTCAATTTGTGAGCCCGCCATTTTGTGTGACATCACCGATCATAGTTTCTGAGAATTTTACTACTACAGCATGTACGGAATATGTTATTGCCGTACAATGTTCTCTTTCGTCAGTCACACTCATGGTTTATGCATCTTAGTGTAGATTTAGATACGTTTTGCATGATTTTACTTGACGAGTGGCCACATTGTAAGAAGAAGCAGTTGTGAAGGTATGCAATGCAAACTGGAACGTGTAAGCAAGATGAGGCATAATATGTTATAGTAGTAAAATATAGGTCTTGTTATTTGTAAGCATAAGCAATATTTTATGAGCGTGTAGTACTCATAAAATGAACAGCTATCACTGTGGGATCAAACATGAAATATCAACAAAAAAAACTGCTGTTCCAAATGTCTCATAACTTTAAAAGATGTAGCCAAGGACAACTGTTGATCTTTTTTACATTTTCTGAGATAGTCTCGGAGTAAATTTGCTCATACTCGATGTATCTATTTTACACGTAAAGTATTACCCTCAATCGCAGTGGTAGACGCCCACGACGACGGACGTCGCAAGGCGATCTCCGGCCACCGTAGGCGCGGGCATGCGGGCGGCGAGTAATGGGTGACTCGCGGCCCGACCATGGACCATGTCGGGTCGACGGCGACAACGCGTTGTATTCCACGCGCGCCTCAAGGAGTGTCAGCATAGTGACAGGGCCTGTAGAGGGGAGGGCCAAAGCCTGCCGGGGTCACTCGCAAATTACCGTAACCCCGGTACGTAAAGGGCTATTGAAGGACACCGTGGATTTAAGTCAGTACAAGTCTGACCGTAGCTCCCGCCCTGCCCTGGGTGGGAGGACTCATTTGATGATTTTACCACGAAAAAAAAAAACAGTAGATATTACCCTCAATTGAACAATCAACCTATATAGGGTGGTCTTAAAGAGTCGGACACAAGAGCAACTCCCCTCTGGCTTTCTGTTAAAAAGTATTTAGAAGAATAACCTTATAAACTCTTTCTTTTTACCTGGGTACTCAGTACAAAGCAATTTATTAGACATAATAATAACGAAAGGCGACAGAAGCGCCAGTCATCTATGAAGCAAACCAATCACTTCAATACTGACGAGGCACCATCTTTCAGGAAGCCTAGAATTTTCATTGACCCGAATGACATCGCGCGTTAGTTTCGCAACATCATCATACATGTCTGGCCGCAGTCGCCGTTGGCTGATGACCATTGTCTTCTTACTCGCATTGGATGACGTAATTTTATGTAACGTGAATTACGCCCGCAATTTTAGTGAGATTAGTCGTGGGATCGTGGAGTTTCTCAACTATTGATGGTACTCGCCCGATTGGGATCACGTTTGCTACAAGAACAGAGGTTTCCATTGAGATGTCATCACTAACGACTTTATGTTGCCCTGGTGTGTCCAATGTGGGCATAGAATGTTTCCAAATATAATCTGTTACATAATGTGTTTGTTTACCTTTTGTAATTGTTACATCACACGATTCTTCATATGTTTCACGAAAGTGTAATGAAATCTAAACTTTCAGTTCAAATTGAAAATCTGCATAAAATTGTTGTGAAGAAGTTCACCTCTGCATAACCGTATCGTTGAGCATTTGTTTTACTAACTTCTGCATCTGTGGTAACATTCTGGTTCTACAGTCAGTTGACCTTTAACCCTATAGGACCTGTAGCCCGTCCATTAAATTGGCTGTGTTGAAAACCTAGTATTGAACAGGTGCTTATTATGCTATAATTTAAATATTAGGAAACGTAATATAAAGTGTCCATTATATAGCGTTAAGTACCCTTCACTTTGGCAATCTTCACGGTAAATAACCCATGATATATTTCGACAGGTTTAGAATCTTATCATTACATTACTATTTTGTTGGTAACGCGATCAGACCTTGCCAATCCCTTAAACAGAATTTACGTCATAATTAACTGTGTCTTGACCAGAGGGCATAGACTGACTAAATGATAATCGCTTTCAAAGAGTTTCGTCTACAATGACTCAATAGTTTTCCTTTTAAATATAATCGTTATCGCTGACTACTGTCACTCTATCTAAGTCTTTAGGTCTTCCTACTTTCATATTATTACAACTTCTATTTTTTCATCCACTATTACTAATAAAAGCTTTTTTCGCCACCTTGTGTCAAGATTCGAGTGTTGAGAAAAGTTGTGGTTTCCATTTAATTGCCTAGTCTGTTAGTGCTATATCTGTGCTTGTGACCTTGCTTGATCTTTGGCTTACCATACACACCTTTCTCGTAAACTTTAAGTTTCAATGTATTATGCATTTAAATTCTAATAATTTCGGAAAGGCCGTCTTACGATGCCATCTAAAGACCTGTGGTCATCTCATGATGAAACACGATAATGCCAAGTATTGAACATTTTCCTTTGATTTTGTAAATTGAACTATCACGATTCGTATAAGATGGCACGATGGTACATTAATAGACGTTTTGTAATGTTATTTTAGTGCTGTTTCGTGGATCGCTTTATTTGTTGTGGTCAATTTGCAAGTAGCGCTAGCCATTATCTAATGTTTTTGAGTATGTTTTGCAAGAATGTGGGGTTTCTAGTGTTTTGATTGCGATGTACTGATTTTCTCTTGCATATTTGTACATGTTTGCTTTGGTAATCCACAAGCTATGTAGTTGTATTGTAGTTTAGAAAAAAAAAATATTTACGGTGTCAAAATGTATTTATTTTCTCTCTTTTTTTGTAAAATAAAAACATAAACTTAATAATACAATAAGCTAACCTTACGATAAACTTTATACAAGATGTGATCCGAGCCCAGCGGCTAGCCACTTCACTCTTTGTAGCCGAACTTGTCATCTGTCTATCTGTCAGTTTGACAAATGACAGATATCAAAATCGTCTAACAGTGACTGGTTAGCCGCTGGGACATGTTCACCCGTGTGCGTGCACAGTCGCAAGCGTTGGCCAGAGGCGGTGACAAGGGCCAGGCCGACATCACCTACATTGTACGTGATCACCGACCGATTGGAATACACATTCGAGCGTCTCGGGGATGTTGCGAGGACGCCCGAATAACGTCGACCATCCGAACTTTATGTGACTACGGCATTTAGACGTCCTTCTGCTCCATTTTAAATGTTTGATGTTGTTGCTCGTCTAAATGTACTTGACAAGTTCGGAAAAATTAGTTAGTTTAGTAAGGAGCGCCGTAGCTTCCGGAGGGGATGGCCGCAGGGTAGCCGCCACCGCTGGATGACTGCTGTTCGTATTGGGCGACCTGGATGGCCTGACGAACTCCCTCAAGCACGACTCCGACAACGCGGGCAGATGGGACGCCGTAGCTGGTGGATGGGGCTCCGTAGGAGGAAGAGGGCACGCCGTATGAGGAGGAGGGGGCTCCACCGTGTCCACCGTGTCCACCGCGACCGCCGCCGGAGTTAGCTTCTTCCCTGAGGAGGATGCCACGGATCTGCTCGAGGAGCTGAGGGTCGACGTTCTGTCCTTCGGAGGTCTGGTAGCCAGTTGCGACGGCCTGGTACCCGCCGCCGCCACCGCCGCCGCTGCTGAAGTGGCCACCACCACCGCCGCCGGAGGGACGGTTGTAGTTGTAGCCACCGGGGGCTTCGGCGTTGGCGACCGCCACCAACGCGAGGGCTATGCACTGTGGAAAATAAATTTTATTAGTTTCATGTCTAGAGTTCAAAATCGACTAATAAAATATGCTGAAAGAAGTGACAAGTGCGTGTATGCTAGCTGATAACTATGGCGGTAACAAAATATTGTTTTGGCGTAATTTGGTTTTAGGTAGGTCAGTTTGTTTTAGGATTTTTTTACATAATACAAAAGATAAGGTATTGTTTCAGTCGTGTACCAAATCATCCTTTTATCTGTCCTGACTTAGTCACGCATTCAACTTAGTGTGGCCTTAATAGACGGTTAGGCTCTGTCTGTCTACCTTACAGTTTTTGAGCATTTTGTTTTTGCTTACTGTTTGCCCTTTCATTTGCGCCCGCGCATCAAAAGGTGCGCAAATAATTAAATGTTACATCACCCAGACATATGGCACTCACAGTTAGTTCTTGAGTTAATTGGATGTGAAGTGCTTTTGAATGTATAGTTATGTTTATGTAATGTTTTTTTATGAAGATGTGAATTTCGGGCCGTGACGTTTAATGGTAATGCGCATGTTTATATTTGGAACTTTATGCCTTTGTCAAACAGACAGGCGAAAGCGAAGCGTTTCCGAAGCGATACCGAACCGCAGCGAGACGTCAGTCCGATAATTCTGTCACGCTATCGGATCGCTTTCGCTTTTCTGTGACTGGATTCAAACAATTCCATACATTACAAATAAAAACGTCACGCTTCGCATTCGTTGCGCCTGTCTGTTTGACAAAGGCTTTATAGTTTTGATAAGTTATAGGAAAAACTGTTAAGTAAGTGTCTAGAAACCCGTACTGGCTAACTTTTAACAGATTTTTTAAGACACGAAAGTCCATAATATTGTTTGATCAAAATACTGTTTGGAGTAATTGCTCAAAGTTATCTCATCATCAACAAGACAAAAACATAACTACTTGAATAATAAATTGTTCAACATCAAGCCATAACAATACAATTTAATTACCAACTTGACATAGGCAACAAAAAAAAAGATTGATTATAATCTTTTAGTTGTGAACTACGAACAATAGTTTAACAGAGAAAGTGAGGTCAAATGATAAGCAAAGGTAGCGTTACATCACAAGCTATGCTATACTTGGGCGATTTATGTGAGAACATGAACTTTGACTTGCGAACAGGAAGACGCAATGGTTCGATTTATGAGTTTCGTGTTTACCTTTCGCTAAGGATTAGAGGTTTTGATTCAACTACCTTAGGTTATGGTTACGCAAGGGCTATTGCATCTGCAAGGCGTTGAGCGTGAGAATTAATATTTATGGCCGAGACTGGCTATTGTAATTGTTTTATTTGTAAATCCTTGAATAACAAGCTTATAATTTTATTAATATTGGTCAAAGGCCGCTTTTGTACTACAAGAAGTGAACTACAAAATGTCTGACAGTTTTTGGTTTAAACTTGCTTTTAGTGTGACCTCACCCTAATTGACTATTTATTAGACGAAATTCATTGCAAGAAATAAACGTCACATTTACAAGGAGTAGGAAACTATCATTGTGCAATATAATGTTTGTATGCGCAAGAGTGGATTTCTTTACAAAAGCCGCATCGTGAGCGCGGAAGATGCGCAGGTCATGTCATAATGACCATCTCATCTCGGTATGCTTTCTAATGTTAGATTGTAGGCGATGTGCTAAAATTTCCAAGTCGTTTTACTTAAAATAGCTCTTATGTTTATTTGAGTAAGTTAGGCATTTTTCACATTCATTTGTTTTTATATTGATTATGAAAGGAACATCAAAATTTTGTTCCTTTTTTAAATCTAGCTTTCAAACCGGCCGTCATTTGTTTTGGGAGCAAATTCTCATCTTCATAGCTCATTACATCCAGATCTCTCTAGCTGATATTGTCTATGACATGCTCCATTACGTCACTAGATGTCGCTGCTTCCACCGGAAGGCACGGAGGCGCCATTACCGAAAGCTTTCGACTCTGATCACAATCGTGCTTGCTGACATAATGACTTGATATCTTATGGACTCAAATTATGGGGCTCATGTTACATAGCTGATGGATTTATTTGTCCCTGTAATCGTTGTTGTGAACATTAGCATATGGATTTTATTGGTAGGTATATGAGAGGTGTTTTGATAAAGCAGATAGATCTGTCAGTCTTTGATAATAATTGGCAATTTAAGCTTTGTACGTAATTCAAAGGGTCTTTTAAGAATTATTCTGTTGTTATTTAGGTAGTAATTTTCTCAATGTTTACCAGACTTTTTGTCAAATTGTCTTCGAGTAATTATAAATCCTATACAAATCTGTGTAGTCAACGCATTATGGTTAGGACTGGCACAAAATAATACTTAATGAACTAAAAGAAATCAGCGATATTGTCATTGAAATCAACTGTCAATTCAAACTGTCAGATTTCTATAGCTTTTGCTCATAAAGACCACAAAGTAAGTTTACGATTCTATTGTGAATAACTTTAATATATTTAATACAACATTATCATTCAAATGGACATTGCTAGACCTTTCATATTTACAAAGTTAAGACCGTAAAATTAAAAGAAGATTTATAAAATAGTAAAAGTGTTTGCGTAAAATCCAAGATGGCGGGTCTTGATTTCTTTATTAAAATTTTAATGCAAAGATTAACATGTTAAGAGTATTATAAGTAATTGAGGTGGTCTACATAGTGTTAAATATTTAAATTGTGAACGAATGCAAAGAGTTTGTGATAGTGACCACAGAAGCAAATTGTTTTGGCTTTCTCTATTAAATGCTTTGTCTGTATTTTAATAGACAGTCATTTAGGTATCTACCGCCGGAGAATGTAAAATAATCTCATTAACAGTGATGAGTATGTAATAATTATAAAAATTACGGTTTTCGATAAAATTTGAAGGCAGATAATTCTACGACTGGAGTTTGTAACCTCGATCAAAATGAAGAGAAGTTTTTATTTGTATTTTCTCTTCTTACTTTGAAAATCGATAAAAATAAAATAGCTATCGACTAAGATAATTCAATTGGTCCTATGAGTTCAAAATGTAACCTGCTTTGTTTAAAAACAAGGAAATATAACTGTCACATTTGAAAATCGAACCGCGTTCGGGTGTATATCTCGAACACATGCTACAATCCTGATTAGAATTAAATCAGTTGCACCATGGGGATTGTGTTAGAATATTGAATAAGAAGACCGTAATAGTGTCAAACGAGCCTATAAGGCCTGGTCAGCTAGTGATGTACCCACTTTGCATTTATTTAAGGACAGTTACGGTTTATGTTCATTGAAATTGATCTTTTATGGGTAATAAAGATGGCTAAGAATTTTAATCGTGCGAAACTTGCCGTTTTACTTGGGTTTTATAACGTTCATGTAAACACTTAAGTTATCGACTATTGTTCTCTCTTTTAATCGTCTTAAAGAATGTAAATTAAGCTTGTTAACAAATATTTGTGGCCAAGTGAAATAAAATTAAAATTATGACAGTCTATTAAGTTTCGGACAATGTCGCAAGCAATGTAACTAATCAACTTTGAATAAATTAAAATCTAACAAAGTTTATAAAGTGAATCACAATATTTTTTTTAGTTAATACTTTTAAAACGCCATTTATTATGCATACTATGCAAATAACAGTATGTGCATAAGTACTTTTAGGATTTCTCTTTGATATAATGCATAGATAGTAGAGAAATTGTAAAAAGAATTTCTAGTTAGACGTAAATTGTTTTGGTTAGAGTAGATTTGAAGTGATATGTTGCAACTTTCCAAAAATACGAAGTACTGGATTGGAATGGTTTTTTCCAAATGAACAGTACAAAAAAAAAATCTTTCATTCTCTCTTCTAACACGGACACTTATTTTAAACTTAACCACTATTCAAAAATGTATACCCTATGTCCTTTTATTAGCTGATCAAAAAGGTCGTAAATCGCTCGATTACATTACAACGGCGAGTCAGTAGCTGTTTGACATTTGACCCGCACTCGACTCCTTGCGTCATACCGACGTAGTGTAATGCACGCGTGAAATATTACCGTTGCACAGGGCTAGCACTATTTATGTGTTTTAATTAATGTGCAATATTATACGTGCGGCTAAATTGGGAATTGAGTAAATTGTGGGAAGCTTTAAGGTATTGAGAATTGCTGACGTTTGGCGAGAAATTTTCTTTGAACGGATCTTCTGTAGCTGTTCAGATTTTGACCATAGACCAGACCATAAGCTGACTTAAGGTAAAAATTTGTTTTGTTAGAAAGTATTTTGGAGAAAACTATTCTACTTGTTATCTAAGTCAACAAACCCAATTTTCATTACTGATGGGAAAATTCTATTCTTATACAGTCTCAAAGAACTACGGTATTCTAATGAGAGTAACTAAAGTTATGTGACAAAAACCGTAAAGTCAAACACAATGGCGGAAAACGTGTGAAATCATTTAAAATGTATGCGTTTTGACATTTGAATGGCGCTTCGTTCTGCTTCAAGATTTATTATATCGATTTTTAGATAATTGTTTGGGAAAATAGTGAAGTAACTCACTTTGTTTAGGTTTTGGCAAAAAGGTTAGAGGTTAAATTTTTCTACCGGTTATTATAATGCTATTGTTAGAAAGAATATTGAGGTTGTCTATTTTTAATTTTGCGTGATGCTAAGCGGTTATGGTCTGACCGACGAAAGTCAAAGTAAATACGTAATTTGCAATGTAAATTAACGAAACATATGCATAATATTGGTGGTTGCTTTCAGTGTTAGGGTTTTACTAGTAATTTGATAAGTTAAAATTAGTGAAGTTACAAGAGTACTTTCATTTGCTATGAACCGTTGAATAGCGATCCTTTTTGATAAAACCATTATGACTAATCGATGCATTCTGTAGCGAAGGTTAAAAAAAGCTATCGAGATCAGATTACGATCGTGTTTTTAATGCAAACAACATACACGTTCCTATGCGGGCTGAGAAAGGTCCTAAGTGGCAAATCTTTGCATTCTTGGCTCTATCAGAATGCAATAAAGTTGCAGTAGGAGGCAGCTTCTTTCACAGGTGTTTATTTCAATTGATGTGAAGTACTGCACTTACGGCCACTGTTTTGATTAATGGATGCTAGCTAAAAATGGTTACACATTTGTCTAAAACCACGATCGTATTCCAAATTCGAATCAGCGGTAAGGTTCAGAAATCAACAAGAGTGCATAAGGTTGAATCACATTCCAAAAAAAGAAAACAGACAACGAACACACACGATTCCCGATGCACTATTTTGATTTCGGAACGACACGGCACTTGTCACTTTGGTTTTATTTCTTTTCACTAAAACAGGCACTGCACTGGACTTACCGCTACGAAGGCTTTCATGATGTTTAGTGATGGGTCACTTCGGAACGTAGCGAAGTAATGTGATGATGTTGGATGGTGTCTGGTGATATATAGTAAAGTACGGCCGCGGTGGGGCGGAGAAAGGATAGCTTAGGTTGTGTAAGCACGGGAGATGCTACCATCCGAATAGGAAGTTTCGGTTAATTGGAGGGCATCATGCGATTTTTTTTAGACTTTATTTTCTATGACTGAACGTCGAGGTCAAGGGTTTTGAGTGTCTCTTTGATTTTGGAATTAACACTCTAAGATTAGATAGATTTGCGATGTTTTGATCAAATCGTTTGACCTTAGACACGGATTTGTTGTTGCTTAGTAACTGTAATTTGCTTCTTCGTATGTGTAATTTAATTTTGCATATTCAATTTTAATATCTTTGATTCTCTATATCGAATTCATATTTCAGGAACGTTGATGATCTCTTGGACTTATAGAGGAATAGTACTTGAGTAATGTTTAGGTAGCCTATCCGATCCCCTTTGGAATCCAATCAATATATACTTAATACACGTATGTACCAGTTGATAAACTACATGACTTTTATTTAGATGGCAGTTGAACATCTATACATATAATAAATCTGTAGAAGGGTCAATTCTGTACATTGAAAATATTGAAAAAATAAATAGCGGGTGTTGTTGCTGGATCGATACCAAACCCAAATATGTGATTAAAAAAATTTTTGTCTGTCTGTCTGTCTGTCTGTCTGTATATGCAGGCATCACGTGAAAACTAACGGTTCGATTTCGATGAAACTTGGTATAATTATACCTTATTATCCTGGGCATACAATTGAATACTTTTTATCCTGGAAAAATACGTAGAAAAAAAATCTTATTTTTCAGTTTTATTCATAGACGTTGTTCTGTAGAACCGCGAATCTCCTTAATTATTATAAGCTTAGCCGTATTTGGGTCCAATAGATATTTATAAGATGTCATTTTCAGAGTTACTCAAAATCGAGAAATAAACCATCCACGCGAAGACAGACATACGCGCGGACGGAGTCGCGGGCGGAAGCTAGTTTGACATAAAATAACTAGTCTTTTGAAATAACCAAATACTAGCAACACTATTCTCTACTCTAAAAATGGCCCTTTCGAACTGGGAACAGTATTTCATGAATGGCAAATAAACAACCAGTGCGGCGTAGGACGTCCACCTACAAGGAGGACAGACCATCTGATGGTGGCTACAGGAACGTAATGGATGCAAGCCGGCCTATTGGAGATCTCTATGGGCCTATGTTCAGCAGTGGGTGTAATTTGTTTTTTTCGTGGTAAAATCATCAGATGATTTCTCCCACCCAGGGCAGGGTGAGAGGGACTGTCAGACTCGTACTGACTAAAATCCTCGGTGTCCTTCACTAGCCCTTTACGTACCGGGGTCACGGTAATTCGTAAGTCCCGCGACCCCGGCAGGCTTTGGCCCTCTACAGGCCCCGTCTCTATGCTGACACTCCTTGAGGCGCGCGTGGATCACAACGCGCTGTCTACCCGGGCATGGTCCATGGTCGGACAGCGAGTCGCCCGTTACTCGCCGCCCGCATGCCCACCCCTACGGTGGCCGGAGATCGTCTTGCGACGTCAGTCGTAGCCGTAGTAGCCGTAGGCGTCTACCAGCAGTGGGTTTCCTACGGCTGATTTACGATAATGATGAACAACTAAACAACATAACAACTGTTTCAATATTTGAAACGGTCGTACTACAAAATGATAATCATCTATTGAACACTTGTCTAAAAAAAGTGTAACTGCAAAACGACCCATATATCAACGTGAAATGCCATTTTGCAGTTGACAGTTCTTTTAGTCAAGTGGTCAACCGATGTTTATTTTTTTTTTTTTTTAGTAAGACGGTGTATGTTTGACTGCGTTAAAACACGTAAACTATCAGAGGTGCCAACTGAAACTAGAAACCTATGTAAATAATAAGCAAACAAACATTGTTCTAAAGTAAATAGGAAAAAGCTGTTTCCATTTTCACAGTGAGTCAGTGGCAGGTATTGTTTACAAAGTAGATTATGTAATTCAAGTGTTAATTGTTAGACAAAGATACAATACACAAGTCATTAAAACTTCGTGTGACATCGTAAATGGTACGATGGGGGATATTTTTAGAATCGTGATTTAAGTACTAGCTTAAGTCCGCGGTTTCCTTTGTAGGGAGCTGTTTCTTGGGATAAAAAGAAGTCCTAATGTCAATACAGGTTATAATGTTACCTGTGCGAAATCTATTCAGTCGTTTTTGCGCAAAATTGTAAAACATTTATGCTCACAAATCGGATTTATAATCGTAGTAAGAACACATAAAATGATTATTTCTTAAGTTTACGTTGAGTTACTGTTCTCTAATGAAATTATAATTATCATGTGTAAATGTCACTGTAAATTAATACATCATGTTTTATTTATTTTTTAGTTAGTTAGTGTCTATACTCGTATATGGTCTGAACAAAATATTTCACAGAAAATTGTCATCAATAGAAGCAAATAAATTATTTGATTTTTCTCAGTAATTAGCCACTGTCTAGATCCGTGGTAAATCAAGGCCAGGCCCTGATCAGAGTGAATAAAATCACCTGATCTGGTCCTATTTAGAGTTCTGGAAGAACTTTTTGGAAGCTCACTTCAGTAATCAATATAAAATTATGAGAAATACCCACCCCAGGTTATAGCCCACCCCAGGGCCGTAAGTGTTTAGATGATGATGATGGCAAAAATCTTGCCCTATAAAAAATAAATAAATAAATATTCCACAGCTATCACACAACGCCATCTAGTCCCAAGCTAAGCATAGCTTGTGTTATGGGTACTAGACAACTGATGAATATACTTATATATTTCTAAATACATACATATTATAGATAATAATATTACATGGGTGTTAAACCTAATTGATGGGTGCACCAATTGGTTCACACCCCTGCATAACCTTTCGGAGTTTACAGGCGTGATATCATAACTAATATTATAAAGGCGAAAGTAAGTTTGGTTATAACCTTTACATGCCTAAACCATTGAACCGATCATCCTGGAACGCAAATACATTGTAAGTAACTTTCATCCCGAAAAAAAAGTTTTGTTCCCGAGGAAAATCACAATAACCTTCATAAGATAATAATAGATGGCGCTATGTGTACCGTCCAAAACTGTAACATTCTAAAGTAGGTCGCGGGACTTACGAATTACCGTGACCCCGGTACGTAAAGGGCTAGTGAAGGACACCATGGATTTTGGTCAGTACGAGTCTGACAGTCCCTCCCGCCGCGCTCCGGGTGGGAGGACCGATTGATTATTTTACCACGATAAAAAAAAAACATTCTAAAGTAGCCCGAGAGAGGCCATGAAGAGCTATTTATGTTTAAATCTTCACTCGACATCATAAATCATACGAATAAAAGATATTTTTAGCTCCGTGATTCAACGGTTGTTCCTTTTTACCTTTAATTCTGTTTAGATTATGCTAATTGATTAGCTCGTAGGTCGGTAATGAGAGCTGTTGAAGACCTTGTTTAGCCATATAAGTTAATAAACCTACTGCAGGATCTTCATTCATTCGTCAAGGTGTTAAGCTATGTTGGTTGCCTACGACTTAGACAGACTAAGGTTGATTGGGGCTAAATCGTTTTCAATAATATATATACACTTTTAAGGATGCTTAAAACATAGTATTTTACAATCAAGCAATGCAGGCGCGAGAGGTCGCAGCCTATCGCCTCCGTGAAGACACAGTAATTCTTTTCAAATTGCCCAAGCGGAGTAGATGCCACCATATGCTCCACGGTGTCCTACACACACAGAACACAGTATACATACAGTGGTGACACCTGGTTGTAACTATTAAGAAATCTGTACCCGGGCGTTTCTTCCCGCCCGATCCGACATGAGAACGTCCCGAAACATCCGTGTCCGGTAAGGACCTGCGTCAGACGGAAGGTGATACTCCTCAAAGAACTCCTCAAAGAAGGGTATTACCACCGCGATAGGGGTGTGCCCGTAGTAGTGTCCTGCCCTGCCTTCGATCAGGTGCAATTTGACATTGCATTAGTAGTACCAATTTGTTTTGTTGTTGTTCAAATGACAGCGATTTAAAAAAAAAACATTATTATTTTTAAATACTGAAACAGGGTTTAAATGTATGTAAAAAAAAATAGCATGTTAATGAGTTGAGCCAAAAATTAAGAATTTTGATTCAAGACTTCAAAAGTCTTTAATAAATCAAACCATTCATAATTTTTTTTTCTTTCCTGATTCAGTATTACATTGTTTTTTTTTTAGAAACTCGCACTATCGTCGACATTGTCACCTCTGACCTAGGCTAGAGTCAAGAGCATCTATATATATGTATATAAATGTTATGTTGGTTTGTGTACGCTTCAAAAACTCAAGTTCTGCACCGATTGAGCTGAAATTTTAGCATGATATATGATCCGCATCAATGATTGTTTTTATCTACTTTTTGCATCAGTCACATATCCGCGACCGCGTTACGTACGTGGCAGGGTACAGGTAGTATATAATATTAATTATAAAATGGTAGGAAACTGTACATTTTTTAACAAGTTTTTATCAGTTTTAAAAGAATACTTGGGGTGTGATCTACAATCGATACCGAAGCCAAAAATATAGTTTTAATACTTGTTGTCTATTTGTCTGTATGTATATCCGGGTTAAACTCAAAAAGTACAGTACGGATTTAGTTCACGTTAGGCACGAATATTATTAAGAAGTCTAGTCAACATATAGGCTACTTATTATCACGTTATCACCAACGGGGAATGAGCTGTTAGCGTTCACACAGACGACGTCGCGGGCAGCAGCTAGTTTCAAATAAGGAACAAGTTTTCGATCATAATAACATAGATACCCGCAACGTATTTCGCATATATGTTTTTCGTTGAGTTTCTAATGATTTTCGTTCTATTCCACTATACGACTGATTAAATACTGTATTATACGCTTACACGAGTAAGGTTATGTATAAGAAATATGAGAAATTGCTCAAATATTCCAAATAAGCGACATTGAAAAGTGATTTATAAAGGTATTTTGTACATTTAATAATTCTGACGACATTCATGCAAATGACTGGATTTAAATAATCAAATTACTTTTTGCGAAACAATGACGACGACCTGTGGAACAAAACAACGCAGTGATCTTGACCTAGTTCGAGGTCAAGGACATGTTTTTAGATTAACTTTCTTTTTATTACTACCTATCGTCCAACACCGGTAGTAAAAACCGGACTATAATCTAGTCTGTGCCCCTTTAGCATACAGACGATTCGAGATATAAAAAGGATTTATGGGTTAAACCGGTTATGGAAAGCTCGCAGAAGTTTTTTTTTAAAATAATGAGAATTTATTTCAGCGACTGATACCTGGTGGTAGTTTCGTAAAGATTAAAATTGTATGTATAAATCAAAGCACGCCCAGGGCCACATACCATAATAAGGCTACTTTAGCAGAATAAACTTGTATTAGGATATAACTTATACCTCGTCACTGGAAAGGCAAAAGTACTAAAACGCCAAAATACCTAAAATGCGTTTTTTATATGGCCGAGTTTGCTTTTTTTTTCACCATACATAGGTCTCTGAGCATAATTTAAGAAGTTATTAGCGCTTTAGCAGTAGCTTTCTTTTGTCGATATGTCTATTTTACTTACCTAAACAAAATTTCAAGATTTTTTATGTTACTGTCGGTTAGTTTTATTTCCTTTCTGCTATGTGCCCGTCGAACTATGATTAGCAACCTAAAGTGCGTCATACAGTTAATTTTTATCGTTTTAGTATTATTTACTGTCTGAAATTGGTAACGAAAAGTTTGCTTAGGAAATTTGCCTTACGTAAGAATTGATAGACGAAAGCGCTCAGTACTTTTTGTCCGCAAATTGTGATAAATTGACGGGAAAGATATACATTTAGGATCATACGTTCGCAACGTTGCGCAAAGCCATCGGCGCTTCAGTCGCGGGACTCACGAATTACCATGACCCCGGTACGTAAAGAGCTATTGAAGTACACCGTGGATTTTAGTCAGTACGAGTCTGACAGTCCCTCCCGCTCTGCCCTGGGTGGGAGGACTCATGTGATGATTTTAACACGTAAAAAAAAAGTGCTAAATCTTCCGCAAAACCTAACTTGCTGAAACTCGTCAAGTCTCCTTACGAAACGATTTGTGATGACTCCCGTAAACAGCTAAGGGACGTGGTTCAGGAGTGTTTCAGTCTCAGTTTCAACCCCTTTCTGGAGAAACAGAATCACAACACTCTCGTTCCACGTTTGGGAATCTCCTTGTGTACAAAACAGAGTTGAATATCTTCTGAAGTTCCCGAAGTCTTCTATCTCAACTAAGATCTCCGGCTTAGAGGTTACGGTTTGGCCATTAGATGTTTTAAGCTTCGTCAGATCCAAGCGTATCAGTTAATGGATTAATACTTTAGCAACTCTATTTTCCTCTCTTGGCTTTTTCAACACGGTGTGTGTTGTCGGCTTAGAGGTCACGTCGCACCAACATGCTTGTATTTAACTGTCGCTTATCTGACGGCGTAGCTTACGTATCCTTTCTTCTGATATCCTTAAGCCTGGCCGTCTCAGCCAAGAGTTTAAACTTCGCTCGTACGTTGCAGTTGGCAAAATTTCACACCCCCTTCCCTGAGAATTCCCAGGACTTGGAGAGCCTCGTCAACATCCTCGTGATTTTCAACACACTTACTTTCCGCTACATTAAGACTCTTATCGTTACACTACGCTGTGCTAAACGACACTAACCTACTTTACTACTACCATACAAAAAGTTGTCCTGCTATTCGGGACAGAGACAAATCCAACAAATCAAAGGTCATCAAAATAAGTCCAGAGATTGAATATTATAATTGCTAATTAAGCTGACTTTATTCTTATTTTTGTGAAGTTAATACAAGTACTAGAGAAGAAACTAAGAATAATTAAGTTTAAAATAAACCTAATTTAACTAACCTTTTAATTACTTCCTAGTGTTTAAAGTCAATAATTACGTTTAAGTTATAATAACTAAATCTATATCATTCTGTAAAGCATATTAGTTGTTTTTTATTCATAAATTTCAATGGACGTTGGTGATTAATATTTATGCTTTACGGTATCTGAATAAATGTTTATGAAGATAAGTGTTTTTGACTTACGTAGTTCTCAAAGCATTTGTACTAAAGCACTACACACGACACTATTTTCGGAAATAAAACAGTAACAGGTAATAATTATGTCTATTTTACCTTCCACTATTGTGATGAGGTTAAAAATCTATTAAAGAAATATGACAGATCGAGGTAGGTTGATGTCTGGCGTTGCTCAAGCAGACATAAGTGGCATATAGATGGCTGAAGTCTATCTATGGGCAGCGACCAGCAGCTACTAGGCACAGCAGCACGCAGGCGCAGGCGTCATTGAAATTACGCCTGCGTAGCGAATAGTAAAGATTTATTCGGAATGAAAAAGACTTCACTCCTATCGTGGTCGCATCGTCCTGGTGGTTGGACATCCCTCCGGTGCGTACAAAGCGTTTTGCCAGTACTTTTATTGTGCGCACAGCTAAGGAGTGGAATTCCCTGCTGGCATCTGTATTTCCCGACAGCTATAACCATGGGGTCTCCAAATGAAGAGGAGAAGAACAGGTTACTTCTAGGCAAGTGTGCTACACCGTCGACCACATCTTCGTTTACCATCAGGCGAGATAGTGGTCAAATGCAAACCTATAATTTAAAGAAAAAAAAAAACGTGTTCTACGTGCTCCTCAAAGAGCTCAGCAATCTGACAGCTCTTTGAGGCTTTGGACCTCGTCTGTTTTCCTGTTTTCTGATCACATTTTATTGGATAAGTTTTAAGTTAATTTTTTCTTTCATAGTTTTGGTAGACTTACGATTGTAGCATAGTTGCAGTTTTATTGTGTATAATTATGCTGTGATTTTCATTCCGTGTTTTTGTAAAGCTGTAGCTCAGTGGATTAAGGATAGTAAAAAAAATCAGTTCACGGGAAAATAAATTTATTTTCTCCTTTCTTAAATAAATAAATAAATAATAAAACTAGTAACAGGAACTTAATAGTAAAATAAGTTAGCAATAAATTAAGTTTTAACAATAATTTACTAAGGAGCACCGTAGCTGCCTGAGGGGATGATGGCTAAAGTGTGCCCTGGAAAATTGCTGCCGGTCAACCCAGATGACTTCTGGTGGAACTGAGCGATATGGATTGACTGTTTGACTCCTTCTAATTGGACTCCAATAACACGGCCATGTCGTGGGACACCGTAGGCAGAAGATGGTGCGCCGTAGGTTGTGGATGACGCTCTAGCTTCGTCGTGGAATAAAATAGTGCGGATTCGATCAAGGAGTTGAGGGTCAACGTGCAGACCTTCAGAGGTCTGGGAGCCGACGGAAACTTTTGAGTACCCACCGAAGTTTCTGCTTATGAAGCTGCGTCCACCGGCGCCGTTGTTGCCATGGCTACCGGAACCTCTATTGTGGCCTCGAAAACTGCCAACAACTGCCCCGATTCCAGCTTGATTTTCTATGTTTCCAGCATTCCCGTCGTAATCATGGGAATTGCCAACACCGAAACCTCCGTTACCACCTTGGTTGCCGACGTTACCAGCGTTCTCATAGTAGCCTTGGAAACTGCCGCTACCAAACCCTCCAATTGGACCTTGGTCGATGACGTCGCCAGCGTTTGCGTTGTAGCCTTGGAATCCTTCGCCTCCGTGACCGCCTTGATTGTTTAAGCTACCAAAGTTCGCGTTGTTGTCTTGAAAATTGCTGGCATGGTTGCGGCCGCTACCAAAAGCTCCAATAAGGAACTGGACATTTCCGTCACCGATATCTCCATTGCTGCCATGGTTGGCAAAGTGAGCAGCGTTTGCGTTGTGGGCTTGGAAACTGTCGTCAGCAGTACCTACATTACCAATTGGTGTACCATAACTATTTAATAGGCTCAATCCACCAGCACCTCCAATAGGTCCTGGAAAGCTTGAAGCACCAGCACCCCTGTTGGCATCTCGGTTGTTATTCCAAACTTGGAAGCTATTACTACCAGCAGCTCCTCTGTTGTCAGTGTCACCTTGGTTATTGAATGCGCTGGTGGATGGAGCATCGTAGGAACCAGCGCCTGCATTCCCAACTGGGAGACTGAACCCACCAGCACTTCCAATGAGTCCTGGGAGGCTTGAGATATCAGCAACTCCGTTGCCACCTTGGTTCTTAGTCAGACCTTGGAAGTTATTACCACCAGCAGCTCCTCTTTTGTCACCTCGGTTGCTAAATTTGCTGACGGATGAAGCACCGTAGCTACCTGTGCCTGCATTGCCAATTGGGAGACTGTTGCTACCAGCGCCTCCAATGGGTCCTGGGAAACTTGAGATAACGGCATCACTGTTGCTACTTTGGAAGTTATTATCACCAGAAGCTCCTCTATTGTCACCTTGGTTGCTTAATGCGCTGGCAGATAGAGCACCATTGCTACCTGCGCCTGCTTGACTAGCTGGGAGATTGATGCGACCAGAGGCACCACCTCCGATGGGTCCTGGAAGGTTTGAAAGATCAGCTCCGACATTAGGGTTCCAACGTTGGAAGTTGCTGCCACCCGCTCCTCCGCCGCCACCTTGGTTATTTGAACGGCCAGAACCACTGCTGGTTGATGGGCCGTAGTTGTTGACCGGAGCACCAAAGGTACTTCCTCCTCCAATGGGTCCTGGTAGGTTGAAAGCATTGCCACCACCGTCTTGATTGCCACCAGTACTAGAGCCCCTGTAGCTGCTGCCTCCTCCACTACTGGCTCCACTATTAACTGGGTTGTAGAAAGCAGAGACTCCATTGCTACCGCCGCCGGGGCTGAAGCGTCTATTTCGAGAACCACCTTCGACGCCGGAGACAGGAAGGTAGCTGAAGCTACTCATGCCACGGGTGGGTGCCACCAACGCGATGAATATACACTGCGGAAAATAGACGGTATCATTTTTTGGTGAAAAGAGTGACAAAAATTTTTTTTAACTGTATTTTTGATCTTTGGTCAAACAGTTAGTACCTACGAGTATCATAAACGGAATAGATAGGTACATTACTTTTCATTTCCAGTAGGTAATTCATCTAATTACTTAAAAAAACCAATTGCACTAGTAATACTTTAGGTAGGCAATTAATGTTTTATTAAATTACACAGATACAACACGGATAAAATTTTGAAAGGGATTTTTTAACACTTAATTAATGTGATAGGTTACCAAAAACTGCTCTAATTTATTGACTGAATAATACTTCATTACCATTAAAATTTAGTTATTAATTCCCTTTCAGTCTTGTGTCGATTCACCTCAGCGCAAGAAAAAAAGAAATGATACTGTAAGTTACTACTTTTTACGAAAGTTTGACATAGTTTAAGTGTATATATAGTTATAGTTATAGTTATATGGAGGATTGCAGAAAAATTATAAAAGAGGCCATTTTAAAAATACATGAAATTAATAAAATTCAACACAAAACACACGACTGTTAGGAATATCAAATATCGTACTGAAGTTAAACATCGTTTAAAGAGGTTATAAGTATTTAAATATAGAACCTTATTAACGTCCAAACTTTTAAATACGTAATGGTGAATTTTGGCCACTGACGGCATTGACTACTTGTCATTTGATTAATTTTACCATGACAACGGAGTTAGTATAAATTAATTTTTAAATAACTTAACATTACACTCGCACTCAACATATTGCGTAATACTGAGATACGCTGTAATGTACCTAATGCACACATTACAGCATAACTTGGTAAATTGTAATGTTGTTTTTGGCTATACAGCTAAAAAATGCAAGTCAAATAAAATCAGCAAAGTATGCAAAAGAAATAAGACAAAAGGTTTTAGGTAAAATTATTAATAAATAAAAATATACCAAACGCGATTCGGAAAAAAAAAACAGAAATGAATATGACAAGAGACAGTTTAGCATTAGAGAAAGTATGACTAGCTTCGTCAGCCTGCCCGCAGCTACAACGTGTCAAGAGATACTTCGGCCATATTGCCCGTAGAGGTACCAATACCAACAATATTGAACAGCTACTATTATTCACTACTAGCTTCCGCCCGCGACTCCGACCGCGCGGATGTCGGTCTTCGCGTGGATGGTTTATTTCCCCATTTTGATAACTCTGACAATGACATCTTATAAATATTACGGCGCTGAATCCACTGCGGGTAATGCAACGTGTGTTCGCGGTTCTACAGAACAACGTCTATGAATAAAACTGAAAAATAAGATTTTTTTTCTACGTATTTTTCCACGATAAAAAGTATCCTATGTTATGCCCAGGATAATAAGGAATAATTATACCAAGTTTCATCGAAATCGAACCGTTAGTTTTCACGTGATGCCTGCACAAACAGACAGACAGACAGACAGACAGACAAAAATTTTTTTAATCATATATTTGGATTTGGTATCGATCCAGCAACACCCTCCGCTATTTATTTTTTCAATATTTTCAATGTACAGAATTGACCCTTCTACAGATTTATTATATAGTATAGATATAGATATAGATTAGCTGTTAGGAACGTACGAAAGTAAGTTGTTGTAACTGGTAGGAAAGGTAAGAAGGCAAAGCACTTAGAGATAATCAGATCAATCTGTAGAATAACTAAATCCACATGCCTAGCAGCACTGCACTTCATCAAGCCACTGACCGCAAAAGATGGAGAAAATATAACATCAATAGTGAGAGAACGATTGAGAAAAATATGGTAAATTGATGGTGTTTTTATTTTTATAATCTCCAATTCCTAAAAAATAAATTTGCAAACAGTTCTCCATAATATATGACGGTAACAGCCATAGAGACGCTACTGATTTCTAACCATGGCTACCCATGAGGCTACCAAAGACAGTATTCCTTTCCACTTGACACCGAAATTCTTGTAAATTGAAGTTTGTGCTCCAAAAACTTTTACTACTTATTATCAGTACTTTCATCCATGCAGCTGAAATCTATTCAATGCTGGACATAGGCCTTCCTCAGTAGCTGCAAAAACCACCAGTTCGCGATTCTCATATAGCGGATTTCTGTGGGACCGTCAACAGGCCCTTGGTACACCTAATATATCCTACCAACATTGGGCCTTTCACTCTTCGCACTTCCTATACTTATTATCACAATCCTTGATGCACCATGCAGCACTAGACTCGCGAAATATTACAACCTTTTGTTTTTCACAGAGAATGGTCATGGAACCAAATAATTGTTAATACGGTTATGCACTTTTAAATTTCGGGAAAACACAACACTTAAACCGTCACTTGTTTTTGTTGAACACTGCACTGGACTTACCAGTAAAAGAATCTTCATGATGTTTTGTGATAGATCGAAGCTAAGTATTGATTGTGATGATCTTGGATAGCGCACCGTGATATATACCAAAATTCTAGATAGAAAGGAGATCGTCAGAAACCTGATTTTTCAAAAAATATGCATCTGACTTTCTATTACACAATATCTTAAAAATGCAAATGATATTATGTGCTTTCATATAATATATATTATTTTCTTTACGACAAATAATTATTTATTTTTTCGTGTGATTATGTAACTCTGCAACACTATCATCATATTATCATCTTTGGTATTTGCTTTAATTAAACCACCTGGGGGCATTCAACAGGACTCTGACATGGCTTTATCCTATTAATGATTACACGTATTATAGTCCAGGTTTCTTCACAATGATTTCCTTCACCGATGTGTAACAAGTAAATATATGCATATGTATATATCCAAGTAAATCTTAGTAAGTAGGTACATTTATGAACTGAAAAAAAAAACACATTTGAACTAGACCGGATTTGAACTCTCAACCTCTTGCATGAGAGATGAGAGAGAATAAGAATAGAAATAGAATGCACATTTTTTTTAGGCTGGTAAAATCATTAAATGAGTCCTTCAACACAGGGCAGGGCAGGAGTGACTGTTAGACTTGTACGGACTAAAAGTCCACGGTGTCCTTCAACAGCCCTTTACGTTCCGGGGTCACGGTAATTGGTTAGTCCCGCGACCATAAAAGCTATACCTACAGTTACACTCTGTGTTTACATAATAATTAATACAACACATAAAAACACTAAAATATTTGAAAGCAATAAGTTAGGTCTTAAACTGGTTTAGTTAAAATAAAAGTCGTTACCACCATAAAAATCTATCACCATAAATTATATTACTGAAGGCACAGCAATTCTAGTATAGAAAATTTAGAATTCAACTGACTCTTATTCATATTAGTTTTTAAGATGATCAGTCCTTGCAAATGGAGGAATAGTCTCGTTCAATAAATTGCAATTTAATAAAAAAAGGAAAATTTATAAAAATCAAATCGGCAAGATAAAATTTATTTTGATAAAATCTACTAATGAACGAATGTGAATAATAGAGGTAGAATAGAATAGAATACACTTTATTATGCACACCTTATAAATTATTGGTAAGGAGTATATCTTATACATAGGGTGACACACGGTGAGGTACACATTAATTTAATAGCTATAAACTGTGTAGGTATGATTTAGCAGTTCAACATTACACGCCCCACTCATATCTCACGAGTAACGGTAGTATTTACTGAGTTGCGCTGTAATGCGCTCATTACAGCACAACTTGGTATTATGCTACCGCTGTATATGATTGTTAGGTATACTGTATGAGCATCAGCGCTTGAATAGTAGATTCGAATCCTAGCTTTAATTCAAATTCAGAGGGCCTTTTACTTAATTTGCCTAATTTCATCACTACTGCTCTCAGTATAAAGGAATAAAAATACCAAAAATAATAGAGTTAAAATTATGATGGAAAAAACGAAAATAGCATAATATCTTTACCTCGTTTTGAGTCTGCATCATAAGTAACTAAAACGTAAAAGATTTTATAAAAGAATTTTCGTCTCTTGACGGAGCCTGATGCCTCAGTTGTGGGAATATTTACGTAAACGTGTTAGCTCAGTATTTTACCTGGGTTGTTGTAAATTCGCCACAAAATTAATTCTCCACGAAATAAAGTATTGATCCTGTTTTCCTAGTACTTTATTTATTTTATTTTATTTTTATTAAAAAAAAAGCTTTGCCCCACACCAGGAATTTCTCCTGTGTCGTGGGTGCGTTTACAAACATATTAACTCACACACACAAACGCCCAGACAGATAGCGACAGATATTTGCTCTGTGCGGGAATCGAACCCGCAACAAAAAGAAATGGGGTGAATTTACAATAATCAAAATTAAATTTAAAAAAAAACAAAAAACTTTGGCTAATTTATACATACTTTTTTTCGTGGGGTATTAATTTTGTGGCATATTTACAACAACCCTTTTACCTGGGTTAGATAGATTACCAAAAGTATATTGATACTGTCTTAAAAGGGGTCAGCTTCCTTGGAACGAAAAGGGCAACTGAAAGAGCAAGGCGGGATGAATGATTGATATTTTCGTGCAACTTGAGTGAATTCGCAAGAGTTTTGTCGAATTTTGTTTCTTAGGCCTCATTTAGACGATGCAAGAAATTGCATGCGAGCAGCGTTACACTCCGGACTATGGAGGGGCAAAAAATTCAGTTGGTTAAACAAATACCGCAATGTAGTCAAACTTGCATGCAAGTTCTCGCCTTGTCTAAATGAGGCCTTACATTTAATGTTGTTTGTTTGTTGTTGTTTAACAAGTCATTTTTAAAGTTTTATTTTTATATTATGTACCTAAGTTATTTTTTTTTTTGTGTGTTTGTTTTTTTTTGTTTTCAAACCAGTACTGTATTGGGTCTGCTTGTAAAGATAGTGTGTGTTTATTAATAAATGAATAAATAAATAAAATAATTTTACAAAAACCATCAAAACGATACTATCATTATGTTCATTTTATGAAACAACTAGCTGTTTCCCGTGATTTCACCCCCGCTGGTTAGCTGCTATTGGTCGAATAACCGTTTCTGTACACCTTAAAACCTATTTGTATATCATAGTGATTCAATAGTTTAGGCATGAAAATCTAACGAACAAACAGACTTACTTTCGCATCTATAATATTATATAAAATAAGGAAGTAATATTCTAGTTTAAAAGGAAGTTTTAGTATTTAAATAAATTCAATAATGTTAACTACCTACTTAATTATAAATATCTACTTTACATTGTGCAGTTTATAAGACTTGTTTTCACAGAAACAATATGTTACTTTTACTTTCATGTTGTTTATATTGATTTCAAAACTTGATAAATAGCATAGCATCATATTGAAGATGCAGAAGGTACTGGCAGGAACATAATTATTATATATATATATATATATATTCATTTCTTCATAGGTAATGTTGTAAATTATAGAGGATTTTCATTTAAGTTGGTCAACAGGGAGAAATACGAAAACTGTCTTAGGGACCTTTAGCTCTTTTTTAACCGACTTCAAAATTCAGAACCAGATTCGGCTGGTATTTTTTATGTTTGTACACCGATTACTCTAAGGTTTCTGGTCTGATTTGTGTGTTTCTTTTTTTATCTACCTGCCATTTGGTTCCATAAATAAAATCATTTAAAGTCCATTTAGTTTGGTTCAGTAGTTTTTATTTTTGAGCATTTTTCGCTTATTGTGTACTTGGATGATGTTATTACCAGTGTCACTAATATGATATACTAGCTGTTGCCAGCGGTTTCACCCGCCACAACTTGAAAACTATCCACGGGAAAATCGGATAAAGGCTATCCTATGTGTTTATCCAGATGATAAACTATCTGTGTACCAAATTTCATCCAAATCCGTTCAATAGTTTTTGTGTGGAAGAGTAACAAACATCCATCCTCACAAACTTTCGCATTTATAATATTAGTAGGAAGGACATGGTAGCAGTAGTACGTGGACCGGGTCGCTGGTTATATATTATAATGTACCTAATATTATTTTTGAAGAGGGTAGTCTATTCTTTGAGGAGTGACCGTAGTATCCTTTTCTTCCGCTTGATGCAGGTTCTCATCTTTTGATTTGTTAGTTCGAGAGGTTCCATTACGGATTCGACGGCAGGGAACGCTCGTGTGTCACCATTGTGTGAAACCGCCCGATGGACGTCGTACGCACCGTGCGAAGGCGAGTGCGGCGCGTGGGTTATTTCGTCTGTGATTTTTTCAGGTTAGAAGTATAATTAAATGATTGAATCCATTTCTTTATTCATTTTATGTTTTACCTGGTTTTTATGCAGCGCGTTTGTCTTATCAGATACAGATACCGTGACCCCGGAACCCTAGAGTTATTGAAGGACACCGTGGGCACAGATTACATTCGTAGGTTTTCGTCCTGGGAGGACACATTAGATGGTAAATTATCATTATGGACAAGTAAAAAAAAGGTTGGTTTCTTTAGAGTTGGTTGATGTGTAGTTAAGTGTTTAATATATTGTAGACATGTATTGCTACATATATGTATTGTCGTCCTAACGATGCAAAATTTGTTCATTTATTTTAATGGCCGATTTTGTTACAGCCTTTTTTAATTTGTACCAAAGCACTACTAACATGATGTTTAAAAATGTTTAAATGTATATTGTAGTATAGTAAGAAGTGTGATAGTACACCTGTTAGTAGCTTTCTTCCCGTGTTTATTCCAAATATGGATTAGGGTAAATAAAAATAATTGTTCACGGGGAAAATACATTTATTTTCTCCTATCTTAAATAAATAAATAAAACAAAAAAGAAACTTAACAGTAAATAAATTAATAAATTAAATTAACAATAAGTTACGATTACTTATGAGGAGCACCGTACTTGCCCGAGGGAGTGATGGCCAAGGTGCTTTCAGGGATATCAGGACCAGTCAAGCCAGATGAGAACTGGTGGAACTGAGCTATTTGGATAGACTGATCGATTCCTTCTATTAGGATTCCAACGACCCGTCCAGATCCTGGGACACCGTAGGCAAATGAAGGTTCGTAGTTAGTGGGTTGGTTATTAACTTCTTCTTTGTATAGGATGGTACGGATTTGATGAAGGAGTTCAGGATCAACGTTTCGCCCTTCAGATGTCTGGAAGCCGACGGGTATTTCTATATAACCACCGGAGTTTCTATCTATGATGCTGGATTCAGCGGCGATGGGGTCATCTATGCTTCTGCTGCTCTTGTTGCTGCTGCTACCGGAATCTTTAATAAAGCCTTGGATATTGGTACCATTGCCGCCTCCGTTGCCCACTTGGTAGCCTCTGTTGCCATCTTGGTTGGCGATGTTACCACCGCTCGCGTAAGATCTTTGGAAACTACCACCTTGACTGCTGGCGCCACCAGAACCTCCACTGAAGGCTAGGGAATTACCACCACCGAAGCCTCCGTTACGACCTCCTTTGCCTCCGTTGCCACCTTGGTTGCTAGACCATTCTTGGATGCTAATACCAGCAGATCCTCCGTTGCCACCTTGGTTGCCGAGGTTGCTAGCGTGCGTATAGTAACTTTGTAAATTTCCACCTTGGTTATGAGCGCCAGCAGACCCTCCACTGAAGCTTTGGAAACTGCCACCACCCACGCCTCCGTTATTGCCTTGATTGCCGATGTTTCCACCGCTCGCTTCAGATTTTTGGAAATAATTAACTTGGTTGCTGGCGCTACCAATACCTCCACCTAAGCCTAGGAAATTGCTGTCAATGAAGCCTCCGTTGCCAACTTGTTTTTCTCTGTTGTAAACTTGGTTTCCTCCGTTCCCAACTTGGTTGCTAGACCATCCTTGATTATTGTCACTAGCAGCTTCTCTGTTCCCATCTTGATTGTTTAACGTGCTGACAGCACGGTAGCTACCTGAGCCTGCATTGCCAACTGGAAGATTTAATCCATCAGTATAACTACCTCCAATTGGTCCTGGAAGGCCGGAATTTGCAGCGCCATTGTTACCAACTTGGTCGTTAGACCAACTTTGGAAGTTACTACCTTGATTGGTTAATGTGCTGACAGATGAAGCACCGTAGGAACCTGCGCCTGCATTGCCAATTGGCAGATTTAATCCATCAGTATAACTACCTCCAATTGGTCCTGGAAGACCGGAATTTGCAGCGCCATTGTTACCAACTTGGTCGTTAGACCAACTTTGGAAGTTACTACCTTGATTGGTTAATGTGCTGACAGATGAAGCACCGTAGAAACCTGCGCCTGCATTGCTAACTGGCAGATTTAATCCATCAGTATAACTACCTCCAATTGGTCCTGGAAGGCCGGAATTTGCAGCGCCATTGTTACCAACTTGGTCGTTAGACCAACTTTGGAAGTTACTACCTTGATTGGTTAACGTTTTGACAGAAGCACCGTAGGAACCTGCGCCTGCACTGCCAACTGAGAGGCCGAAGCCAGAGGCACCTAGTCCGATAGATCCTGGAAGGTTTGAAGCTACGGGACCAGCTATAGGGATCCAGCCTTGAAAGCTGCTATCACTTGTACCTCCTCGTCCGACTTGGTTGTTCAAACGGTTAAAAGCTCCGCCAGTTGGTGGGCCATAGTTACTGACAGGAGCATTAATACTTCCAATGGGTCCTGGGAGGTTAAAGACATTGGCGTTTCCGCCACCTTGGTTGCTACCTGCCCCTCCGCCTCCTCCGCTACTTGCTCCACTATTGGCTGGGATGTAGAAACCAGAGATTCCACCGCTGCCACCGCCATAACCGTTGAGAATGTTTCGCAGACAGTTTTTGACGTCGAAGACATGATGGTAGTTGCTCGTCTTGGCGTGACTGAAGTGGAAACTGGTGCACGCTACCAGCATAAGGGAGATACACTGCGGAAAAATAAATTTTTATCAGTTTTATTTAAAATGATTATTTAAAGACAAAAGAGAACCGTCATGTTTTATAGCTAAAAAAAACGAGCTAAAAATTACGAGTGTGTAACTATAAAATACGTGTTTTTAACTAGTTTTTATTAATTGCTTTGTCAAATAATTTATTGAAAAAGAAATTAAAGTGACGTTGAAATAATTTAGTGCACTTGCAATACTTAAATCAAAAGTATCAATTAATTACTGGCACTTCGCAGTTAAATACACACTTGATGCATAAGTCACAACATTTAAGGTAATAATGATTGTTGTTCTTGATTGATTTTAAGATATATTATTGTAAAGAAAAAACAGAGACAAGGAAAACTTAATGGGTTTATATAACTTGTCGAACTACTTTTATTCGTACACAGCTCTATATTAATAATTTTCCTGTCTTTAAATTTTTCCCTCACACACCAAACACTGAAATCCTTGAAAGATGAAAATGGTCCTACTTATTATCCTATATTACTATCGTTTAGGCAGCCGAAAATGTTCACTGGACGCAGACAATCAGTTACATCCTTTCATCAGGTCTTTGATCCACTTCAGGGATCTTATAAGTACCAAGCCCTTCACTCTTTGCACTTCTTGTAAGTGATGAATATCACAATCTTCCACCATTCAACACTGCCTATTTCGGCCTATTTCCTTCACAATTATGAGCCCACACAATAGAATTGAAAAGCCGATCATAATCACTTTTTAATTTCGGAAGTACACGACACTCAGACATCACTTGTTTTTATGTTTTCACTAGAATTAGCACCACACTGGACTTACCCATACAATTATCCTCATGATGCTTAGTGATGGACCGAAGCGATGAATTGATGTGATGATCTCGGATCGCGCCCGGATATATATTGTAAAATGTCTAGATAGAAAGGAGATGGACAAAACCAGTTTATTTTCAAAAAAATATGCGTCCCACTGCCTATTATACAATAGTATATAATATATTATATCAAACTGCTAATGATGTTTTGTGCTTTTATGGCACTTTTTGATTTCTCTATGACATAATCAAAGGAGTGCACTAAATTGATAGCTTTACGGATCCATTTCCGGTAAGACACACCCTGCTTGCGTTATGCAGATTTTGTTATTTATTTACTTTATAGAACACAATATACAGTAGAACATTTCAAAGCGCTGAGGTAGTGCTTAAAGTGGTATTATCAAAAGCACATGTACCGGATATGAGAATTATAAAACCAAAGTCAATTGTAAGGAATGTCACCATATCTATAGAAGACTGCCCGATCTTGGAGGATACATCTAGAAGACACTTACGTTAATTAAGATCGATTATTGCAATTTTATGGAAGAAAAGAAAGATTCTGATAACTTTAGAGAAGCTCAAGCCAGATGGATTAGATTCGTTTTTAAAGTTATCCAAAATATGCATTTTAGAAATCACTAATGCAAGAAAATGCATTTAGATATTACATTGTGACTTCAAACTTACAAGTGAGTTTCAGTAGCGCGATATTGTTTACGCTTGACTACTACCAACCAGTAGCATGTATCAAGTTGCGCTGTAATGAGCGCATTACAGCGCAACTCAATAATAATAATTGTGCTTCCGCTGCATATGATGACTATTATATTTATGACTGTGATATTTTATGAGCCTTGGTGCCTGTTATTTACGGAAAAATGTTTTTAAATATCTACAGAAGACTATTTTAAGTAACGAAAATGTAATAAGTATTAACACATAAACTTTTAATATTAGTAATTTATCTTCATTTTGTGATCTGCATCGAAATATAAGGCTTTTTTATTTTCAATTGACTTACAAAAAAGGAGCAAATTCTCCCAGTCATCGTCATTTGCAAGCGGCCATTTGTTAATGGCCGCTTGCAAATGACGTCCTGATGGCGCTTGCGCTACGCTAGTGTTGTGGTAAGTGTGCCTAAAGATTGTATGTCCCCATTATTGTCTTATACACTGATCCCCTAGATCAGACACATATTGATCGGTGCTGGAATCGATGTCAATATCCGATCCATTACAACTAGTCTGTAAAGTCTTTCTTTTCATTTAATAGCGGAACAAATCAATAATGATTTGAGTCCGAATTATGAATATCTTATCTAACTAGATTATCATCTGATTCCAATTCATTTATTGACATCAATTTTATTATGTTGTTTTAAAGGCTCCGTTTGAATTCATTAGAATGTAACATCTGACTTCAAAAGGAAGTTTCTTAGTATTCAAATTAATTCAGTATCATTTCCAACTTTGGTCTACCTACTAAGTATTGTATAAATGATATGCATCTAAACTAGTTTTGATTTGTAGAAAAAATAACATGTTCATTTTTACTTTCATTTGGATTATGAAACGCGTCACATGATATAGCATCACGCTTGTAGTCTTCGAAAGAAGTCGGCAGAGATGTATAAATATACTTCATCATCTTTATTTGCCTTGGTTTCATAATTATATTTGGGTTGCTCATTAGGTGGAAAAACAAAGGAATGATTTTTTTGGAATGTTTATAATTATGATGAGATTTTTTTTCAGGTGTACACTGATTACTGTTACGCTTAGGCGGTCACTTTAGAAGAATCATGATATGAACTGTCATTTTATCGCAATTATGTCTGAAACTTCATACAAATATTTGTTCCGTGCGGGGATCGAACCCGCGACACGCTGCACAGCAGTCGATCGCTCAGCACAGTCATGTCTTCTAATTTCTAGGACATGCTGGGTTCTTCATGATGTTTCGTTATAATTACAGAATGTTACAACTAATGTAATCTGGGCGTGTCCTGCTGCTGAAAGAGAAACAGGAGCCTCCCGAAACAACTGCGTCCGGTTACCTACATCTGGTAGAAGATGAGGATGTCGCGGCGTCTCACCAGTCACACCTCAAAGAAGGGACTTACTGCTGCGGTTGTGACGACCAGCGCTGGGTTGTGATATTCGCTCTTGTCACCATAGAGTTCCCCTTTTACTCTACGCCACAAAAACGTGAAAAGTCATGCTCTGCCTCTGGGCCCCTGGGCTGTCATTGATCACATCGCCCTTGCATATCCGAAGAAATGTAGGTATGTGTATAACACGACTCTACACTGCAGTCAATAGTATTACATACCAACGTCTGACTAAACAGCGATTATCCCACATTCATTAGTTAATTAGTGCACGTCTTCACGTACTTTTCAAGAGAAAACGCACAGACGGAGAGGATTCATTGCAACTTGTGCAATAGAACGAGTACGTTCTCTTAGACGTGGTGATCGCTAATTAGTGCGACCACCTGGACATAAATATGCGATGTGAGGAGTGCGTCGAGTTGCGTCTGATGTGCGCCGAGGTCGTGGCGACAGGGGTATTACTATCTAAGCACAAAACCCGTAGCTTTGGCTAAAGTTTCGTGGGTTCCCTAATGTTTATCACTTGTCTTAAGATAATGGTTCCAACTAAAATTTGGTGATAACATTGGACAGTCCTGACTCCCGGTGTGATGACAGAACTTAGGATTCAAAACGAAAGTTTCGAGTCACTTTCGTACGGGCGCGAAGAGAGTAGCCTGGCTAGAATTAAATACTTCGTGACTTAGTTAAAGAGGTTATTCCTTGAAAGATGGGTAGCAGCTATAAATTATACGCTTTGTTGTACGATTTTAAACTCTTACGAGCACATCAAAATGAGTGAAAATAAGAAATATTTATTTATGTAGTTATGTAGGAAAAAAAGTATTTTAACTTTAGTAATTATTCTAGCATATTGATAAGGTTTTTGTTTACTTATCAAATCGCCCTAAATGACATCCAACCCCACAAACCCAGTCTAGACTGCTCTCTGTTGCCTAGTTCCAAAGGGCAGATGAGCCATGCTTTAAACAACGACGGAAGACAGATTCAGAAATCTGAAATTACATTTTTTCATTATTTGAGGAACTTGACTATATAGTTATTTAGAATAATCAGTCAGTGATTCCGATTGTTCATGGAGACTACATTCACTATGGAACGTATTCAACATGTCCGTCTGCGACTATAATCCAACTTTTACCAAGAAATAAGGACCACTTAGAGCGGTATTCATTTAAGGCTGCATTTGGGAACTTGTCAAACCTATTCAACGAGTTTTAGGCTCAGACGAGACGAGAGGAAATAAATATGTGTTGAAAACCACATTCAAATTCTTAGTAATACTACAATGCGAAAGTAAGTTTGTTTGTTGCCCACCTCTTCCCACCTAAACCATTGAGCCGATCAGGATGATCGGCATCATCATCTTCCTGTCCCTATCCCATTTCGCTTGGAGTATTCTTCTTCCATTCTCCCCTATCAGACTTCGCAGTAGCAGTAGCATTTACTCTCATATCATATAATTTTTCTTTCATATCATTCCTTAAACAAACGATTTATCTTTTCTTTACATTCCTCTTCTTTTCCATTTTTATACGTACACACAAACAAAAAGTTAGCGATCACTTTGAAAAATCGAAATCTTTTTGTTACGGTACATTATAACTATTATGATTTCTTCTCCTTTTTAGAACCTTTATTTAAAAATATGGATTTAGAATATAAAACAATAAAATTGTTCAATTGTTTTTCTATAAAAAAAAAATATCAGCTTCTGTTAGTGTTAACGAGGTCAGGTGTACAGAAACCGATACTGTTCCCGAGAAAAATAACAATAGCAATAATATAATTGATAAACGCGAGAGCAGCCGCAGGCAATAGCTAATTCTGTTGAATACCTACATGTCTCGATCGTTTCCGCTTGGACATGGTGGAAAAGGTCGAGAAGAGAGAAGAGGAAGTGAAGGGAAGAATATTTGTTTAGAAATGATTTTTTACACTCAGCGACCAAGAGCGGCGGCGTGCGGTAGTCTGCCTCTCGTGTTAGATCGTGCGTGAGTGCTTGCTCTGGTTAAGCCAGCTTCACTTCTGTGGATACATTTTAGCTCAAAAAGCATATTTGCACTTCCATAGGTTATAGAGATCGCATGCATTCAGATCGGATCGCCGGAACAGACTGTTAGTAAAGGCTCTTAAGCACCTCACCACTTCGCCCATCCTCACACGATTCTTTTTTGTTGGATCCGCACCTTATCCATAACGTATCAAAAGCTGTCTTTTGTGAGTCTTTATCTGATAGCTGAACTGTGTCTACAGTTACAGAACGTCTGTTGAGGCATCCGTATTGTTAGATTTCGGCAAATATAAAAGCAAATAAGCAGGATTTGGTTAAAGTACACAAAAATGTGCTATTTCTATTATTTACTTTTGTGTGAATCTCGTACTTCTTACGTAACTATTAACTTAATTTGTTGACGAAGACTTTTATTAGCATTTATTCAATCAACATCTTGGTTTATTTGAGATCCTATTAGATCCTCTAAATTGTACGCACTTTCCTAGAATTATGTAGTTATGTACATTTTTTATCAACTTAAGTAAGTTGTTGGTATGTAGTGGACCTTCTTAATGGATTTCATTAAAATGACAACAATTTTGTTGCTAATCAACCAGTGATGTCAATCTACTGCGTTACACTGCTGGACATACGTATTCTACGCATGTCAAATTGCACCAAAGCCTTTGCTTAAATTCCTTGGTTCTTCAGTTTCCGCTGTAGATCTAGATTAAATTATATGATTTAGGTACTTTTCTTACATTCCCTCTTCCTCATTTACTGTTTGGTAATTAAAAGACTACGGTAACTTTGTTCTACCCAGTGCCTTAACTAACCTTTTACGTGCACAACGCTTTGACTGCGCCATGGTCTGGCTAATTGTGGGTTTGGTCTAGCCACTTCTGCACCCCTTCAGGAACTGCCTGTGCCCAAACACCGCACACCCCTACTTTCGGACAAGTTCCACCTCAATTGGATTTTTTTTGGAGGACAGGATCTACATTCCTCTCTGTACCCCAAAACATGCAGCCAAAGTGAGATGCGCTGCGATCCACGAAGCAATAGAAGTTGTGTAATAGACCAAAAACTGTGGAGTAACCTGCCAGAAATGACGAAAACGAAAAAGGTTATCACGAACGCAAACTAGGATGCCATTGCCCTTTGCTACGAGTATTTGGTGCACAATGACAGCTAACTAAAAGATATTGGAGTAGCATTGACCATCTTGACATAATAGGATGAACACCATTTTATTCTACAGTTTAAAAAACTACAAGGACCAATAAATCGATATAGAAGGAGCTATTTATAATCCTAACAGGTTTGGACATTGACCTAGTCTAGATCAAGGTCGAAGTATCGAAAACTCGATTATTTGCATAATGTATGCCAAGTTCAGTACAACCAATATTTCAAAAGTGAATCGCCGATAGTTGGCATAGACATTGCATTGTTTTTGCAGAACTCAAGTGATGTAACCGATTTAAATTTACTTTCTCTGTGAGGTTTACTTGTGTGTTAATCTCTATAATGATAAGAGATGTTTCGGGAGATAAATGCTGCAGTCTTCCCAAGAAACTGAAACTATTTACTTCAAAAGAATACTTCCAAGGTACCACAATCTCCGAAGGGAGTTCCATTCTTCTTATAAAAGGACTTTTAAACAATGTGAGAAGAGATCTTGATGAGTTTCAATTGTTTTGACTGGAGGGTTACTGCCAACTACGCTGATCCTGCGGATAACTCAGCTTTAGTGGATGTGTAATTCATTTGTGGCGTGATAGCGTGTGTGTTCAAGATTGCTTCTATTTTATTATAACTACTTACCACGTATCTATATGTGTGCACTAAGGATTGCAATAAAGATAAATAAAATGAAATTGACATTTGTAGTCATGGACTAATGGTACGTGATACGGTTATAAATATACGAGTATATAGACCTGGCAACTAAATTGTTGGGCCATAACGGCCGTTGGGCTAACGTCACAGGGTCATCAGTCACCACACCACCCAAGAAGCCTTTAACAATGAACATCGGAGTTGAAAAGAATATTTATTACTTACTTTAAAACAGAATACAGATTTTAAAAATAGATAGTTTTTTTAGCGTGGTAAAATCATCGAAGGAGTCCTCCCACCCAGGGCAGAGCGGGAGGGACCGACTGTCAAACTTGTACTGACAAAAATCCGCGGTGTCCTTAAATAGCCCTTTACGTTCCGGGTTCACGGTAATTTGTAAGTCCCGCGACCCCTGCAGGCTTTGGCCCCCTAATTTCGACGTAACTACGTGACTAGCATAACTGATTCGCAGAAGGAGGCGACTGCTTTCCACTCCGTGTAGCAGCATGCAGCATGGCCTCGACCAATGCCGGGCGCGAAAGGTCTCCACCTATCGCCGTCGTGAGGACATGGCGGAGCTCTGCCCAAGCGGGGCGATCCTGCACCGTATGCTCCACCGTGTCCTCCGGACGATCCTCGCAGTGGTGACACCCAGGCGTTTCTTCCCTCCTCATCAGACACAGGTACCTCCCGAAACTTCCGTGTCCGGTGAGGACCTAATAAGATACATACTTAAAAATACTTTAATATTATTAATTAATGTTTTCTTCGGAACACAATATCAAAGGGGTCATGTGAATATTATTAAAATCATTACTTTATTTAAATAATATTAAAATGCGACAATTGAGGTTAATCAAGCTATACATTTTACAATGCACACTATTAAGACATAATTAAATAAGTTTATAGTGAAAATAAACGATGACTCATCGTTATTGCATTCAAGTTTTGAGCTAGGAAAAAGTTGGTCAACAAGATTTTGAGGTCTGTTTTCACGAATTGATAGATCTTTTTTACTTTTTCTGAATAATTTGGTATACTTAACTCATTTTCGACAAAATCGGACTTATACCCTTTTTCACAAGAGGCACAGATATATTGTAGCCTTTTTTTACGTGGTAAAATCACCCAGGGCATTGCGGGAGGGACTGTCAGACTCGTACTGACTAAAATCCACGGAGTCCTTCAATAGCTCTTTACGTACCGGGTTCACGGTAATTCGTGAGTCCCGCGACCCCGGCAGACTTTGACTCTCTACTGCCTCGTCACTGTGCTGACACTCCTTGAGGCGCGCGTGGAACACAACGCGCCGTCGACCCAGATATATTGTAGCCTAAGGTCTGACTTGGTTAGTTTTCATATAAGAATTGTACAGGGTTACTAGTTAACCTAGGTTCTTTAGGGGGTTATAGTAGACATCACTCTTGACTTATTAATTAATAGGGGAACCCCTATTCCAATCCTTACCGTTTTTAAGTTATTAGACTTTTGATTGTTTTCAAACACCTCTACGTCATAAACTGGTTATTGTAAGAATTTTACGACGTTTAGGACGCTAAAGTGACATTTTTTTAATAGCTCATGAACAACTCATTCTATTAAAATCGATACATTTGATTTTGAAAATTACTCACACCTTGGGATATAAATGGCTGTAAAGTTCAAATATCTTTTTTTTTATACAATAAACCACTTTTTGAAGTGAAAACTTCTTTAGCGGCGTTGTGCACTTTTTTGGAATGGGTAAAAATGTTAAACTCGCGTCAGGACACGTGACCTGATCGAAAATTCGTAAGACGGCGCAGGGCGCTTGCGCGAATGTTCGTGTGTGTTTATTACTATTCAAGTTTTCACTTCTGCCGGCACTCCCAGAGTGCAACCCGTTTTTTATTAGTAGTAGTAGTAGTAGTAATAGAGTGGGTGAGATCCACCTAGCGGTCTACCCCAGGTTTCGACTACCTGTAACCTGCGGTGAGGGCTGAGCATTGACGGTGGTAGGTCTCGCAAGTGTCCTCTGGCTAACGACCAACATTCTGTCGGAGTCTGCCGCCACATAATTTTTAGTGTGTTCCCAGGATGCATCACCATCTGATGATGAATGATGTAAGAAAAGTTCTGTAATAATTTTGGCGATTGAAAAAGAGTGTCCATGGAGTTTCTTGCTCATTCTTCTCCATAGAGATCTACGCTTTGGAATGAACACCTACAGTCCTTTCACAGTTTTTATGTCTTGTGACTGGGACTGTAGCACCATAACTATTTTTGTACTAGTTTCATTTTATGTCTTTTGGCAATTCAAAAGTGCCTGTAATTGGCCTAGTTAATATAATTATTTGATTTATTTTGCACAGGAGTATCAGTTCCTTCTGCTTGAGGTCGCTTCATCTTAAGCCTCATCTTTGCTGCTGCAAACCCATTTAAAATAAACGCAGGCTTATGCTTAGTATCAAATTCAATCAACCAAAAGCAAGAAATAACATTATAATAATGTACCCTAACTATTAGCTGAATAAGCGAGTGTGTGACCATCCCACGGCGTCATTATCAATTGCAGAAGTACAAATGGTTGCAGAGCGACGTAAACGCCTCGTTATTTCTATTGTCCGAGTATGGTAGCAGGAAGTTCAGGTAATTACTGCTATATTATTCGCTTTTCCTTTTCAGAATTATTAATTACTTGCCTTGTTCATGCGGATGAGCCGAAACGAGCATGTTAGGTCATGGAAGCAGGTGGGGTTCTTAAAGTTCCTGCTTGATCATATGGGAAAAGTCGTGCATCTGTTTTCACGTGATTGAGTAACTAACATCCATCTCATCATACCTAGCTATAAAAGGATAAGGTTTTTAAGCTTGTGGAGCGAATATCGTACGAAACACATTTAAATGTCTTTAAACGCATCCGCGATACAGGAGCAATTTATTGTAACACTGTCTCAGGATTAGAATTCATTCGCATTTTGTTTTTGCAAGCTGCATCTGTTGGTACATCACATTCCGATTAACAGGCTACTGTTATAGTCTAGTGTACTATTAGGAATTCAGGACAGTCTTCTTCTGTCACTGGTGAATATTAATCCACAGAATGCAATCTCAAAGTTCTGCTAAAATCGTGCAAGCTTAGGTAATAGTCAGGGTCACATACAAACCGTTAGAATAAATATTACGATCACGTATTAGAGATATTGAAATTATCGTCTTATTATTTACTTTGAGGTCAATTAGTTGCTTAAGGTCAAAGTGAGAATGAGAGAGCTTGCATTATTTTTGATATTTCATAATTTTTAGGTTTGTTTTTGGTGCAAGTTAAAAGCTGTTGGAATACCAAATTAGGTCTTTATGTACTTTGTGCACGTGGTTCAATATTTTTTGTAAATATTTTACTTTAATTTTAGTTTTTAAATGTAGTATTTTAAGTTTTAATTTAGTATCTTTTGTAAATATTTAGATTTAGTTATGTATATGTAATTTAAGAATATTTAAGTAATATTGTTATTACACTTTTATAAATAAACACAAAAAATTATTTGAGGGATTCAATATTTTTCGTACTAAATTGTTTGTTTACTTTCAAGTTTTTATTATATCGATATACAAAACCTTTTACTTTTTTTTTATTTAACCTACAATGTAAACAAACACAGTTAAATGTATTCTTAAATAAATCCTTAGTAACCACAGATATGACGACTACGCAAATAACTAAATTAGTTTGTTGACAAGCCAACCTTACGAATGGTAAGTGAAAGGAGGAAAAAAATGGACTTATGGTCATGTCAGTTCATCCGTAAGTTGCGTATTGATCATTATAAGGTACTGTTGTGGGGTGTCTATTATTAAGTTTGTAGGCGGGGTCTTTTAAATTAATTAAAGCGTGTTTTTTGGAGGAACACATGTTACGAAATGAAGACTAAAATACTGAGAAATTTTCGCATTTTAGTTGAGTATTCAATTTTGAAATCATTAGAAGAAAAAATTGCTGACTTTTTGAATCCAAAAATGCTGGTTTACTGCTGATGAATAAAAAGCTTCTTTCTCAGTTCAGAAACCACATTTGTGAAAACTTTAACTCAGTTACAGGTTCCGAAGCTACTGTAAGTTAAGGTATCAATTAAAGCGGTTGTCTTAAATACATTTATCACGAGGAAACTAACTTCACTTCTTTCTTCTTGCTATGTGTGTGTTAGAAAACTGCTAAAAAACTGCGTGTTTTTTCCGTAGGCCTTAGTGTGCAATTACAGTGGCGCGGGGCGGGCAGCGGGAGCGGGTGGCGGGTCACGAAACAGACTGGATTACCGCTCACCCGCCCCGCCCGCACTTGGTGCACCTTAGTCAAAAACTATGTGTTTGCGTTAGCCGCCAGCGGATCCCGTTGCCCGCCCTGCTGCCACTGTAATTGCACATTTAGATTACATACGTCAAAAACGTTAACTATTCACTTTAAACTTAAATATTCTCAAGGGTTTTTCGAAATAATTCAAGCTTTTTTGAAACGCTAATCTCTCCTAAAATATACCACACATCAAAATACACACTTATTTTGCACTCCATTGCAAAAGATGGGCTTGATTTCAAAGATTCGGTGCGATTAACTTTTCTTTTTACACACTTTTGACATTTGCACCGTTATACAATGGTCAAGCGTAAGCCGTCAAGTCATAGGTCAGGTGTTATTGAAATTATATTGTTTTCGCAGAGATTTTTCCTTCTCCCACTTTCTTTGTGTGATTATGTGGCTACTCTCCGGTGCGAGAGTTAATGAAAATCGCCTCTGGGTGGCACTGACTTAATATTGACATAGTGTAATACAGCATCTTCCCGACCGTTAAAATCATAGATACAAGCGCGACTGGTGAACGTGAGGTCCTGGATTCGATTGCATTACCTAGCGATTTCTATTAGAACAGGCCGCAATGAGGAAGTAAACAATGAAATATCCCGGTTATTTGGAAAGGTCGTTAACCTGTTTGTCCTGCTCTCCCACATTGATCTCCCATCGAAATATGACAGTGAGGAAACAGAGAGTACATTCTTTACATATTCGTCTTTCACCAGGTATCTAAAACAGATGTTCCTATTTGATCATAAAGCGCGCAGATCAGCGCAGCAAGTGAGCATAAAATCACGAAAAAAAAACCGCAATCCACCACCAATTTGGCTCAATTATATGCAAATATCTAGCTCTGCAATACAGCAAAATAAACGCCATCAGAATATCTATCGCCTAAACAGTTATTTTTTCTCCACATGCATATTGAATACAAAATATATTACGACATGACCTTCAGTTGATCAGGGCCGGTCGTTTTTAGAAACGCCCGATGCATAGGACGCACAGTGGCATGTCTATTGTGCCGTAACATGTCGACTAATGAATTTGTAATGATTTCTGTGACCTTAGTACTGTAGATTTAGAACTTTAGATGTACTAGATTTGAAGTTCGTGTGGTAAATGGTAATTGTTGTTTTGTGAGCCGGATGCTGCTGTCAATTTGGCTCATAAAGTCAAAAGTGTAGCTCTTATAAGAATTGGGGACAATGCGCAGTTTATTTAGCTACTAGGTTCGATCTCCAGGGGCTAATAAGTGCGTGAAAGAAAGGATGTTTCAAATATCACTATCCCTTTTTTTCCTCAGATACTGAAATTTTATTGGCTGATTATTAGATTGAGATTGTTGGATAAGAAAGGTAATCGAAGGACAAAGAGAGTATGACAAACATCTTCCAAATCATACTGCTTTCTTTAATTTTTTGATTGGTCAGTTTTTTTAGGAAGCTTTTCTTTTCTATTTTTTTTTCTTCTTTAAAACAGTATTGAATGGAAAAGTCAAGAACGTATGCGAACAACAATCCCCTAGATTCTTTTGAATCGTTTTGAACAAATATGAACGCTTTGGCAAGATCTACATGATGATTTAAAAAAAGCTCATAAATGAGTTTCCTTAATTCTGAAAACGTTAAATAATTTATAAGTTAAAAAGTTTTTCAGGCTTATTTTATGTTTTAAAGTTTGGAATTTATTTACACTTTACATTATACTACATAATACATAAAGAAAATCACAAAAAAATTAAATAAAAATTACTTATAAATTTGATAATCTAAAAGAATAAAGCTAATTATGTTTTTCATGTTTAAAGTACTTATATAGTTTCCCCACTATTTCAGTTGTCTAATGCAGTGTTCCGCAAACTTTTTGTGTTCAAGGTACACCTAGGAAAACGAAAAAAAAATGAGGTACACCACAAATTAAAAAACAGGTTTTAAGTAATATTAATCAACTTTTATTATTAATCAACAAACTTAAACTTTAAATTTCAGAAATGGTATTTAATTCGAAACATGAGACTGTTTAATTGAGCATAGACGGTCAAAATTTTTCTTACTAAAAATAATTTTATAAGATAACATTATTTATTTTAACGGTTATTTATTTTATTTATTTATTTATAGTGTCAACAATAATGACATTAGTACATTAAATTACACGTGTTAATATTATGAAATATCACATACATATTTGAATGTGCATTTTTACGAAATAAAAATGTCATTCCTTGACATTTGATAAAATGAAATAATAGTATGATAGTAATAATAGTATGTAATCTAGGAATTTCTCCTGTTGTATTTGCATCTCACATATATAAAAAGCCACAACCGGGACAGTTATCTAGAGGTCACACAAATGTTATGTTCCATGAGGGAATGAATCCCAAGACAACGAGCAGCAGTCGATTGTTCAGACACTGCACCAATTATACCATCTTGTATTTACGTGAGTTACTCAATATGAACCACACGTATAAAAAGTTGTGTGTAACCTATAAGGTGCCAAAGGACCACTATACACAGAATTCGTACATGATTAGAGCAAGCCGTGAGTACAATGCGACAGGTTGTCGATATCGACATTTTTAATATAAGTGTGCCTAAATTAAAATATACTCTCTGCAACCACTTCTTCAAAATCCCCTAACCTACCGATGTATTTTGTCAAATTGTGTTCTTCTATTTTCTTGTAATATTTTGTACTAACCCTTACTACTGCTTTTTTAGTTTTAACTTTTTTCAGTTTTATGTGTTAGATTAGAAATCCTTTTCCCAACAATGTTGGGTTCAGCTTCTTCTCTAACCGGATGCAGCCGAATATCAGTATTCTAGCGAATGCTTATTTGACCTCCACACCTAGTAACTGAGTTATATACGATACCCCTTGGTAAGACGGTTCGAGTTTTGATTAATAGTAACAACTGTCAGGCCCGAGGCGTCCACCAAAGCGGAGACGAGAGGAGACGAGAAGAGATGTGCTGCGAAGCTGGCAGGTAATTTCCACCAAACCCGAGAGGAGATGCGTAGCGGAGAGGAGCTGTGAGATGTACGAGATCGAAATTAGTCAAGTGCTGTCAAGTTAAGCGCGTGCGGCGCCGCCTAGCCATCCGAATGTACTACCTACACATCTCCGTTCTGCCGCGCCGCTCGTTCGCTTGCGGCACAAAATTCTATAGAAAAATGAGACATCTCCTCTTCTTTCCGCTTGATCCATTTTCACCGCAGCTAAGAGCAGAGGAGATGTGGAAATAATAAAAACTCCTCTTGTCTCCTCTCCTCTCCGCTTTGGTGGACGCTGCGCCTCATAGGAGCAAAAAGACACTCGGGCAACGGCTGTACGTGCTTTCCGACTCTATGGTCCATACCATGAAGTAAACTTAATCTGAAATATGGTCATTGGTCACCCATCCTCAGACCAACCTCGTGATTATTAATAGTAAAAATGTAACGAAGCTTCGACTATTCAATTAACCTCCTTTTCAATATCGCTAAAAGTAGTTGCAATAATAATAATAATACAACTTAATAATTAAATAGCTGTTATTAATGTAAAGTGCATTCTACAGGTCATATTAACACACGATACAATATTCGTATTAATGTCGTAATCAAATAAGTTGGAATTAATTTTAATCATATTTTACTGTTTCTGTTACAATAGAGTTGAGTAATCAAGCGTTGCGGAGTTCTTAATAGCGGTGGTCCGAGGAAGGTTCTGTTAGAAATTGAATTAAGTTTTATATTCTTTTGGTTAATTAATTTAGAAAATAAAACACACATAATCAAATTGTCTTTAACACCTCAATGTAAGTTTTTTAAGGGAATAAAGCAAAATATTGTTATTGATTGACACCTGACGTTTTAGGACATTCATGTCGTTCATTATACATAATATTGTAAGTGTCCTCTATCACACAGTGTAAAACAAAGTCGCTTTCCGCTGTCTGTCTGTCTGTCCCTATGTATGCTTTGATCTTTAAAACTACGCAATGGATTTTGATACGGTTTTTTTATAGTCGCTAGTTTAAAATAACTTTCGATGTGCACCACGATACTGATCAAAACACAAAATGGTTACACATCCTCCATGCAAAAATCTTCAAACCCCATTATCTGGAACCTGCTTAAATTGTAAGTTTTTTTTTGTCTATAATTTGTGTGACAAATAGAAATAAATAAGTATTCCACATGACATGATTTCCGAACAATTCCTCTCTCTTTAGGTAAAGTCATCATTTGAAGACAGCCAAGCGACACACTGGCAATATAAAGCAATCACATATCAGGTGCAAATATGTAACTCAAGTGATGACACGAAGAGCATCTCAGATAGCAATATGGCGCCTCTAAATGCGTTTGTAACTAAAGACTGCGCGGGCGCACTTCCTTGATGACGTCACCCGGACTAAATGACTAGTGGCTAGTGCGGGTCAAGCGATGGGTTAAGTGATGTTGCCATAACTTGATGGGATGTCTTGCCTTGTGATTGCTGCTTTTAAACCCCTTCCACATTGTAGAGGACGTGTGGAGCGCTGTTTAATAAAATACGAATCCGCTACAGATACTATTGTGTAGTCCTCTTCACCGTTTGGCTACGTCGACTAATCTCAGCGGAGATTAGCCATCGGCGCAGGAGATAGTGCACATGTGTGTGCGCACTTACAGGTGCACTCTCTGTTCCTTTACTCTCATAATCCGATGGGACGTCTAGCTGACACGATCGAAGAGTTTCAGGTGTCGGATCAAGGGCTTAATGTACGTTCTGAGGCACAGACAACTTCCAAACTCCGATCTGTTACTGAGAAGCTGTCGCAGTAGTGAATGTAGCAAAAAAGTTCTGGTGGTGTCCGGTTTTCGGGAAACGTAATGTGGGACAACACCCAGTTTAAAGACCGATAATGCGGTAGGCAGAGGACAGGGGTTGGGGTACAATTTGGTAACTTGGAACCTTAGGCCTATGGGTAGCGAGTTGATTGACTGAGTTGATAAGATGTCCATATGGTTGTTTTATCGTGGAAAAATCATCAAATGAGTCCTCCCACCCAGGGCAGAGCGGGAGGGACTGTCAGACTCGTATTGACTAAAATCTACGGTGTCCTTCAATAGCCCTTTACGTTCAGGGGTCACGGTAATTCGTAAGTTCCGCGAAGTTTAAATGACAGAGTCCTCACAGTCTTCATCATCCTCATCATCATTATGTCCATAACTGAACATTGAGTTACAGTAGGAAACTTATGAGTCTTTTTCCTTAGTATTTAATTGGGACTGTGTGTATAATTGCTGGGTCCGGAATAGTGGGCAAAAAGCTAAGAATAAAGGAATAATAACCACATAGCCAAAATAATAGGTGCTCGTGGTATTCAACGAATTTTCACAACGACTTGTGAAGTGGATACATCAGTCCAGAACATAAAAGCGCAAAATGCACTGTCTTGCACTTTCATTGACAGACAGATGTTATTCTTCTAATACGTATTGCAAACACACTTACTGTTACTTCTATGTATATTTTGCAAACATTTTGAAATTATTCAAGTACGAATCGATACTTACCGCAAAAATATTGTTGTTTTAAATTATCGACTTATTACAATGTCAGAAATCATACGTTTTGTGTACATAAATATGTCTGCGACCTTTTTGTGGTTTTAGCCGGCATACCCGGCTAACTTCGTACCGCCTCAAAAATTGTTGTTATCATGTTTACCTTTGTAACCTTCCTTGGACTTCCAAAAATAATTCAAAACCAAAATTAGCGAAATCGGTTCGGTAGTTCTCGAATTTTAGAGAGACTAACGAACAACAATTGATTTTTATATAATAGATGTTAATTTGCTTTGCTTTTAAAAACACAACTCAAAAACACAAATGCTAAGACCCGAAACAACTACTTGTAGAGATCATACAAATATTTGATAAGAATCAAACCTGCGACATAGCGCAGCAGTCCAATCGCTTAGCCACTGCACCAACCATGTCGTCAACTTACCGTAGATTAACTTGGAGAGAGACTCTACTTACTTCACCCAAGTCGTTCTGAATCTGGCTGATTCTAAATTTGAATTTTAATATTTGTAAACGCACCTGGGTGGTTTTCAAAAAAAATGTTCGTTGCGTAATGGAATTCCACCCAGAAAGAAAAGAAAAATATTGAAATTCAACAAGTTATCGGCTAACGAGTTATATTATGTTTTAAAAAATAATAAAATTTAATATGATATGTTTCTAATTAAACGAGAAATATATATTTTAAGGAAGGATGGTAACTAAAAAGTTCCGTTACGTCACAAAGTTTAGATTGCTATTAAAACTCAATGGTAAATGAAATAAAATTACTTTTAATTATAATATATTCTAACAAGAAAAGTCTTCAAAATCACAAACTTATAATTAGTTATTTAAGTAAAATCAACATTTTTTCTACGAAAACTATTCCTCTACGTTACTTTATGGCACGTTTCATTGCACAGTCAAGCCTCTACTTTGGCACTTTTCTATAAAATATGTTATATAAAATTATGTTTCATAAAACTTTTAAATAATATTATTATAAACAATTTAAATCACAGTATTAATCATATGAGAATTATTTTTAAATTAAATCTAAATATCACCATGAAAGTAGGACAAGTGACGCTAATAGAACAAATCGTCACGTTTAGGAATTATAAGGCACAGTTTACATTACTTAGAATTAATCAATTTTAAAACATACATCTACAATCAAGAAAAGTCATTAAAAACACTCTAAAATAACATTTTGAGGAATTCTTAAGTAACGTGACATTTTTGTTCCCTCCATCGCTTTCGTCTGGCATCTTTTTCTTCTTCAGTTAGTTCGTTTATCTTCTTAAAATGCTTCTTCAGTCTTTTGAGTTCCTTTTTTTATGAAGTTCGTGCTTTACTGGATCCTGTTTTATTTTTTCCCTGTATCTTTTAGACCGCTCCGCTGCCGTCAACACCATAATCTGGTAAAAAATTTTTGTCTAAAGCTGCATAATTTACATTTTGATTATCGAAAATAATGATTATTACAAAAATCTGTAATTATTCGATCGATTAAATTATTTAAATTAAACCTTAATGCTTTACTCAATTACTTTTCACTAAAAATAATTAATCAATCTCTCAACAATTTAAAAACATTTTTTTTTATGTTAAACCTGTTTTGATTGTAAAAACTATATTGACGTGTGTAAACCATGCTTTAAAATTCCACTACGTCACATTTGGTGTTCCACCAGTACAATACGTAGCGTAATGGACGTGACGTATGATGGCTTCACAAAAACAAACTCAAGAAATCAACAGTTCGAAAGCAATTTAAGGAAATGTTCCACTTAATTCGAATTAAAGACACTTTTTTCTAATAAGCTATGAAAAGTTATAAGTCAAAAAAACATTACTTACATGATAAAATCAAGTTCGTAGTGGAAAATGCGAACAGGACTCCGTGACGCCCGACCGCTCACTCTCGCTTTTAGACAAAACTGCTGTCATTTAACAAATATGGCGGACATTTGCGTTCTAAAATGTTGTCAGCACTAATAAAATTCTCTTAGTTTATTCAATTTTCTACTCAAAATCAATAAATTAGCGTAGCGTATATGGAATTTTCCATCAACGTTATTTTGAGGGACAAGATAAAACGTGTTTTTTAAATAATTTTGTACTCTAGCACCTTATGAATTAAGTTTATTATTCAATTTAGATCATATAATCCTGCCAAATTACATAAAATTACTGAACAAAAGGTCGGATAACAGTGATATTTTACGTTCGGAACTTTACAAATCCTGCGTGGGACACGTCAAAAATCATCTTTCATCTTCCTGATAATGATTAATTTAATCAATATTACAGAGATTTTCGTACTTCTGAATATGTTAATAGTAAATTTCGAACATATTTTGTCGTTTTCTTATTAAAACACTGCGTTTTAACTGCATTTGCCTGAAGAATAGAGGCTTAAAGTCGTAGGACACGCAATTTTCTGATGAACATTTTTTTTGAAAAAGACCCACCTACGATCGAGGGGAAATTCAAAAATGGGCGTTTAGAAATCTTTTTAGTTACAAGTGGATGGCATTAACAATCGTGACTGCGCTCAGATTTCTATTTTTATGATTATAATAAAAATATGTAAATTTAGAAACGAATTGTTATTTTATTAACATTTAATATTATAAAAACAAATTTCATATTTTTTGTGTTCTTTTTTTCAAATTTTGGCTTTTTGTTTAATTGCTTAGGTTTTAAAAGTAAAACTAACATCGTAAGAATCTCAAAAGTAAACAAGATTAGAGTGCGAAGAACTGGCTGCCCAATATAAAACCAAAACAGCTTTTTATCGTGGTAAAATCATCAAATGAGTCCTCCCACCCAGGGAAGGGCGGGTGGGACTGTCAGACTTGATTGGCTAAAATCCACGGTTTCCTTCAATAACCCTTTACGTACCGGGGTCACGGTAATTTGTGATTCCCGCAACCCCGGCAGGCAACCAAAACAGCTTAAAACTATGATTATTCCATAGCCAGGATAATTTTTCGGAAGCCTCCATAAAACAACCATCCTTGATAAAAAAATTGTACATTGTTGATTCACAAACATTGTTGATTGGACTAAACAGCTTGAAAGAAGCCTTTTGAGTTAGTCTCTGAAATAATTAATGAGTGGCTTCGTTACTTTTAGGGTAGCGAGCAACATGATGAACTGCCATAATCTTTTACGGATTGACTAAAAAATATTGGATTGACATACGGTTTATTAAATGTGGGTTAACTAAAAGCTGGTGCCACTGCCATCATCTTTAACGGATTGACTAAAAAATATTGGATTGACATACGGTTTATTAAATGTGGGTTAACTACAAGCAGGTGTATCTCTCCCTAATCCTTCTGAAATTATATTCCTTTATCTTCTAATCAATAGGTACTAATCTACTTACTAATGTTATATAGCTGAAGAGTTTGTTTGGTTAAACGTGCTGATCTCAAGAACTACTGGTTCGAATTGAAAATATATTAAAACTAGCTTTTGCCTGCGACTTCGTTCGCGTGGAATAGTGAAAACTATCCTGTCCTTTCTCAAGTTCCAAACTATATCTGTACCAAATTTCACACAAATCGGTTCAGTAGTTTAGGCGTGAAGAAAAGACAGACAGAGTTACTTTCGCATTTATAATATTAGTTTGGATTATTGTGTTTGAAAGCCCGTTTATCAAGGAATGATATTACGCTAAGTCACATCACGCTGGTCGCGGGACTCACGAATTACCGTGACCCCGGTACGTAAAGGGCTATTGAAGGACACCGTGGATTTTAGTCAGTCAAGTCTGACCGTCCCTCCCGCCCTGCCCTGGGTGGGAGGACTCATCTGATGATTTTACCATGATAAAAAAAAGAAGTAACATCACTCTACGACCAATAAGAGCCGAGCAGCGTTTGAATCAGCAAGTATTATATTTAACGTAGTATTTATTTATAAGAGCTGATTGAAAGGTTGATGACAGTCAATGTCGCAATTCAGCTGGTTAAGTAAATGTTCAAATTACCCTTGTAACTGATCACCTTGGATTACTTTTAAACCTACGTGGGAACAGTAGAATGTTACATTATTATTCTCTGTCCTTTTCTACTTTACCTAGATGATTTACGCTGGGAATCAATAAAGTATCTCCAATTTGTTTAATCTAAGTGTCTCGGTCGCAATCTTCATCTCGCTCTTTGTTTGTAACCAATCAACAATCGGATTTGCGTATATGATTCTTATAAATGTCCAAACAGATGCAGACGTTAAAGAAAATGGATCAGGATTTTCGTGTTAATTTCGGGTGACTGTTCAGAGGATCAGTAGGTTTGCGGGCACTTTTATATTTATGAAGAATCACCTGCTCTTGGGTAGAGGCCTACCTCTTCTTCTAGCATACTTTTTTGGTCCTGTGCATCCCTCATCCAACTGTCTCTTGCGTAGGAAAGTATCTTTTAGAACAAAAAATTGAAACACATGTCGTCACGTCTTTCCGAAACGCACAGTACTACAACTTGCAGAAAGTAGGTCTGTGTCAAATTAGTTTAGGTAATTAACGATATGACTAAGTATGGCTTTTCCCTCAAGTCGAAAGTTATCCCTCTGGATCGTAATATATAAATAATTTGCGTTCAGACATTTTTGTGCGTAAGAGTAACAAACATCCATCCTCACAAACTTTGGATTACCTTCAAACGGAGCGAATGTGGACGCAGTTGTGAATCGGGACAAAACTTTAACAGGGATTTTAATATTGGAGATGGAGAAGAAATTAGAAAAAAAATAGTAGTTATGAGTCAAATTATCAAACGAAAGCTTCAACTACCTTTGAACCCGGCTGATTAACCCGGCCCACTACAACATCAAAAGTTAACACAATTCAAAGTATTAGGTCCTATTAACATAAATGAATATAATCAAATTAACAATATTTTCTCCAATTCCAATGTGACGGTCACCCACTGAGAATTTGTAAACAATATCTTGAAGATGTGGTAATGTTATAGGCGGAAGCGCGAGCGCGGGTCTTCCACAAATATTTATTATAATCTCTGAAAACTCCAAAAGGCTGAGTCGCGTAATTTCGGTCCTAGAAATTCTGCTGGGCCGTCTGGCAAACGGGTACAATTTATTCAGTCGCTATCCTGCGTTTGTAGTGTGCATTACCGTTAAAGGTGTAGTGTTTTTACGAAGAATCTATGGAAGACACAGAAGATGATGCCAGAAAATGAAGCTGGGTTAATCCAGTAGTGGAAGACTGGTGCTTGGACAGTTCCTTACCTTATATGAGTGGTTACCGGAATATATGTGTGAGTCGGCAGACGCCTCATTTTGCGTCGTGGTGTGGATATGAAAAAACAGTAACCGAATGCACCAGAAATTACATGACTCAAAACTCAACAATTTACGCACTTTTGGCTTCAGCCAACAGAAATGTTGTCAACTTTTTTTTTGCGTGGTAAAATCATCAAATGAGTCCTCCCACCCAGGGCGAGAGGGACTGTCAGACTTGTACTGACTAAAATCCACGGTGTCCTTCACTAGCCCTTTACGTACCGGGGTTACGGTGATGGTTAAGTCCCGCGACCCCGGCAGACTCTGGCCCTCTACAGGCCCCGTCAATTTGCTGACGCTCCTCAAGAGTTGTGTTCCAAGTTGTGTACGTTGACGGCGCGTTGTGTTCCAAGCGCGCCTCAAGAGGCGCGCGTGGAACACAACGCGCCGTCGTCGACCCGGGCATGCTCCATGGTCGGGCTGCGAGTCGCCCATTACTCGCTGCCCGCATGCCCGCGCCTACGGTGGCCGGAGATCGTCTGGCGACGTCCGTTGCCGTGGGCGTCTACCACTGCGGCTGGGTCGGAGGGAGGACACTGTTCTCTCCCTCACGAGGCACGCCTCCTCCTTCGCGAGCATGACTGCTTCGCAGAAGGAGGCGACCGCTTCCCACTCCGTCTCGCCCCGCAGCATGGCCTCGACCAATGCCGGGCGCGAGAGGTCTCCGCCTATCGCCGTCGTGAGGACACGGCGGTGCTCTGCCCAAGCGGGGCAGTCCTGCACCGTATGCTCCACCGTGTCCTCCGGACGGTCCTCGCAGTGGTGACACCCAGGCGTTTTCTCCTTCCTTATCCGACACAGGAACCTCCCGAAACTTCCGTGTCCGGTGAGGACCTGCGTCATGCGGAAGGTAAGGACGCCGTGACGCCTATCCAGCCACTCCTCAAAGAGGGGTCTTACCGCCGCGATTGCGGCGTGCCCAAATGTTGTCACCTTTCAAAAAAATTGTAGTAAACTTTAAAAAAAAATTATGAAGTCAAAATCACTCATTGCCCAGCCACTTATTCACACATCGCTTCCAATTCAATCACCACTCATTGACGCATCCTTTCCTGAAGGCTTGAAAAATTACAGTTCTATCTTGATCACGATCTTTGTTTGTAACCAATCAACGATCGAATTTGCCTATTCGAGTCTTAAACATGTCCAAAACAAAGCAATAGCCTCTCCTCCCCTGAGATCCCACCAGCCTTCTCCTGTAGACGATCTCTCATCTAGCACGCCACCCACTTGGTACCCTGCTGGGTGGGAACAGATACTTCTCAGATTTTTCGATTAACTTGTCGAGATGCATTTTATATTTTGGGACTCTTCATATTTCGATCTTTGTAAATTTTATGGGTTTTTGTGATAAATAGGCGAATTAGAATCAAAACGATTTTCTTTATTATTGTTCAAGAAAACTAGTACTCTACTACAACTGCTACTACATGATATATGTATCTATTGATTTTAAAGATAAACATCAATATTTTAACTGGAAATGACTTAGCCTATAAACCTCATATAATCTTGAATCATCCTCACATAATCCTTGATCTTGTTACACATTTTACTTCATTTAACTTAACCGTTTAAGAGCAAACAACTTTTTTTAATCACTTCTTATGCGCCATGTACACAACCATGAGGGTTATCATTGCATTACACTGAATCTTTTTCATCAGGTTCAAAAAGGAGGTTTTCAATCGATTAAATGTTCCTTTTTCATCATTTGTTTTTAAGTGTAGAAGCTCTTTGTCTTCATCTTCTATCACATCTATAATTCTACAGAGAAAAAAGAGTTTGATTGTAATCTAAGGTAAGACTCCAAACTTACAGACATATTATCTATATTATCTAATGACAGTTAAAATAATCTAATTAATCGTTTTAAGTAAGTACTGCTGATTAGAACATCAAAATTGACGTGAAAACGTCTGGATCTCAATTACTGATTTTATTTGACTCTCTTCAGTATTCTTTTGGTTTGTTAATACTTCTTGCAATGGCCGAATTATTTCTAGTTTAAGTCCCTCCTTTCTATCAGAACAACATCCAAGCGTCTCTTATTAGTTGCTTGTTGTCCCGTTGAGAGCTGCTGCTGCTCATGCTGCCTATTGATCTTGATCTTCCTCAACAATTTTAACACTCCCATTTGGAAATCTATAGTTTCATCGTCGTCAAATTGTTCTAGTGATGGCAGAACTGCTTTGAAGAATGAAAGATGACGGTTGGAAATTTCAGGGTCCTGATTTGAAGACGGATCCACGTGGACCGTATTTACATCTGTTAAATTTATGTCGGTGTGTACGGATACTGTCGGTTCAAGTTCTTGATTTGATGTAGGATCCATGTTGACCGTATCTGTACCTGTTGCATGTATAGGTACTGCCGTTTCGGGTTCCTGATTTGAATTCGGATCCATGTTGACCGAATTTGTATCGATTGAATGTATGCCAGCGTGTACAGGTGATGTCGATTCATTTTCAGCAGTTGCAGTTTCTACTGCCATACCGTCATTATTTTCAGAAATTTCCGATTTCTCTTTGGTCTGTGATTCAACTTCCTGGTTTTCTACGTTGTTAGCTGTAACTTGGCTTTCTGCCTCATTTCGTGATACTGTTACTTGCTCATTTTGTGGTATTGTTTCCTCCAGGAATTTTAGTTTCTTGCTGTGTATGTAAGTCTTTGGTTTATCAGAGTCTGTATCATTTTGTGTTTGGATCATTGCATTAGATCGATAGTAATTGTCTCTAATGTGATTCCATCTCTTCATGATTAGTTTACCTGTGAAATAAAGAAATTGATCGGATTAGTTATACTAAAGAGAGGCGCTGAAGTTTTTACTGGGTAATTTTACCCACTCAAGACAGGGCCCAGGGTCCCACAATATTTAGAGGCCTCGAGTTCATGTAAACACTACAAGAAACAGCTCCCAAATTTATTTTTACTACCATTCCCTTGATTTTGTGTGCCCTGCAGTAAATCAATAGCTACGTATGTTTTTGCATGAACGAATAAAAGTTGTATGGATAGCAAATTATATCCCACATGGGTTATAGTTCCAAAGAACACAGGGCCTCTAACATGTTTAAAAGGGCCATAAATCATGAAGTCTGAATAACATAAATATAGAAATGGAACTAAATATAAACGCGTGAACATGTACTATATCGAAGTAACCTAAAAAGACTGTAAATTATGACGAATGTAAATTATGAAGACATACTAAAACCTAAAAAAACAAAGACACTGCTTTTTCCAAAAAAATAACTGCCAGCAAACCTGCGAAAGGAACAGTAAAGAAACATTTTGAAAAAAAAAGAACCGACTTCAAAAACAAAAAAGTAAAATAACTTTTTTTTTCGAAAGTCGGTGGCTATGTTTAATTTTTATTTTATTGACTTTTGAAGTCGGTTCTTTTTTTACTCTATTTTAGTTCAGATATTCAACAACAATCGCGGACAAAAATACAACTTACTACTAAAACTTTATCCAAAATCACACAAATCGCATCAAAATAGGTTCAGCCAAACGCGAGATAATCGCGGACAAATATACAATCGACTTTGAAAATCTACAATCTAAGTTTAGCAAAAACGGATCCATGCGAGCAACGTCACGGGCAATCATTAGCGTTATATACTAAAACCTCCAGAATGTAATGAACACTTTTCTGAAAACCGCATCAAAATCGATTCAGCCAAACGCGAGATAATCGCGTACAAAGAAACATATATACAAACATACCGGTCGAACTGAGAACCTACTTTATATTTTTAAGCCGGTTAAAAAAAAGAAATATAGACAATAGCGAGAAGCTTACCTATCTAATAAAAAAAAGAAAACCTACTAATTTTTAAATACAGACAGTGTACAGATTGTTGCCGAGAAGCTGAATGTGCACTAAGCCGTTTTAGAAGTAAATGACAAAATAATAATAAAAACGTACCAAAAGATTTTCTTGTTTTCCGCTCCCATGTTTTATACTCTGGGTTGAGGATCCGGGCGATTTGTACCCAAGCTGCTTTTACAGCCGTGCGATTCTTGAAAAGTTTATTATTTCTGTCCCACAGTACGGGCTTCCTTTTTACTAATGCAATTAATAAACCATTGTCTATAGCTGCCTTGTCGCCCATTTTGTTTTTGGAAAGGCGTGCACTCTTGCCAACAAATGTTTCGGTACTGCTCGTGTTCGTTTGGTTCTCATTCGCCAATGCCGAGGGATAAGTATATGGCTATCTCTTTTACTCGGCCTTTATCGAACGGCGCAGAACAAGGGTCGCGCATGGGGTGGCGTCGGTCACATGACGTCAATGCAATATATTGATCGGTTGCGTTCATGCGATTTAATTCGCTACTATTTATTTAACAAACATAATGAAGTTTTAATTTTGGTTACCTAAACCGAAGAAACGTGAATAATTATAAAAGTTAAAGTAACAAAAATGAAAAAACAGGAACAAAGTCATTCTTTTGTCCATCATTCATCTTACAGTAGTTCAGCAAACATCCGCGCTGCGGTGTCGATGTCAGCAGAGCAATCAACATTGCATGTGCTCCAAACGTCCCCATGTGAGACGTAATTTCTAACAATTTGTGAATTCACAAATCAGACTTGCCAAACACTTTTCTAGTGGGAAAGTTCCATCAGTTGAGCCGTTGGTTCGGGGCAATCAGACTCCCTTTGTGTAAATAATAAAGACATGAAATACCTTTCACTTGCTTCTGGCAACGATCGTGTCCAAAACCAAAACTAGATTTTTGTTTGGCAATTGCAATATTTTTTTTTTTATTGAACGACACTTAAATCTGTTTTAAAGAGCCGTTCCAGTATTACGTAAGCAGATTTATTACAATTATTTACCCCCCCGTCCCCCTTGTCAGCAAAAGTAAGCAAAGCACTTACCCCCTCCCCCCATGCTTACGTAAACATTTTTCAATTTATGTATTACTTACATATGCATTATTTGCGAGAATCCCCGAAAATGCGTTTCGTTTTCAACCAAAGACAATGTGAGGGTTGCCATTCGTGTAAAAAAGTAAATAACTACCGATGACGATTACATCATCTAGACTCCCCCCCCGCCCCCCATAGTGCTTACGTAATACTTGGACGGCCCCAAAGGCTAACAAGGCCTTTAAAACTGGCCTTTAAAATTCACTTTTTTATTTATATATTTAGGTATATTTTATTTATTTCTGTAAAAAATGGGTGGGGTAAGAATCCCAGGAATGTTTTTAAAATTTTATCAAGAAAAAGGGCGTGAGAATTCTCTTAAGGGGTTCCAATAAATTGAAGAAAAAATTATTAACATGGGTTATACTTAAGTGAGCTAGCTGAACATAGGCCTCCCCCTTAGACCGCCACGCCGAACGACAATTCGCCACTTGCATCCATCGGTTCCCCGCAACTATCACAATGTCGTCGGTCCGTCTAGAGGCCTGCCTACGCTGCATCGGTCGATAAATTGTAATTATACTTACCTACTCGGCAAATAAAACCATTGCTTTACCCGCTTACTCGTGCAATATGATCTGACCCTTACCGGCACAAGGCTATGACCAGAGACACGCAGAGCATCCCGCTCACTTTTCAACTTGTAACGTAAATATTTAGATGATTACAATATGCATAGAGGTTAAGTTATTAATAACTGTTAGAGTAATTTGTGCTGTTATATTGAGCGTGGTGTTGGGTAATGATCTGATGCTCAATGTGGGTTGAAAGTTATTTTGGAACCTCTTCGCAATACAGCGTTAGCCGTTTGCACCATGCTTTGAGTTAGCTTCTTTTTCGCCAGCACACATCTGCCTAACCTTTTCCTAACTATGTTGGGGTCTTTCAGCCGAGCCGGATGTAGCTGAATATCAGAATATTCCATGGTGCAACTGCCTATCTAACCTCCACAACCTACTAATTGCGTTATATAATAACCCTTGATAAGACTGGTGGTCAGACTTTCGAGCTTCTGAATAGCAGTAACGACTGTTAAAGATTTGCAAATGACAGCCGAGATCAACGGCGACGTGCTTTCTGAAGCACGGTGGAAGCTTGCTTTGGTAAATATACCTAAGAATCTGACAGTCCCTTCCGCTCCACTCAGGGGACGTATTATGACGTGAAAGTCAATCAAGTCAAATCAATGTCAAAGTCAATCGTCAGTCGCCAGTTTTAACAAATGGGAATAGACGTTCTGACCTTCTGGTATCGGTAAATTTCTTGGAATTGTAATATCATCAAATGAGTGCCCAGGGCACTTATTTGATGATGATTATGATTTGACTTGATTGACTTTCACATTTGACTGGGAATTTATTTGCTCGACATCATTAACCCCATTGCATTATTCTCATAACTGGACCGCACCAGGGAAGATTGGCCTACGTGGACACATAACACTCCTCTGTCCATATCTGAATAATTTTGTATTGGCTGGAGTAAAAGTATGCTCCAGCCAATACAAAATTATTAATATTTATATAGCTTAATAGGTATGAATAGCCAAGTTAATAACGTCATTGCTATCCTGTATATACGGGTAATGGTACATAATGATCTGATGGATATTACTTATGTAATATCTCTCTCACCTATGTACTATTGACGAACTTTGAACCCTGTTTGTCATTTAGGGCCAGTTGCTTGATCGATAGTTAAACTGACTTGATAAAATCCTATTCATTTTTTAACAAATGGTTAAAAAATAGATAGGATTATTCGATTAATTAAACTATGATTAAGCCGATGCTTACAGAGCTTTACCTATTGCGTTCGGAACAAAACAATTTTGATGAAATTGGATTTTCACTTAATAAAACCAAGATTAAGCAAACTTAAAACGTAGATCTATATCTTTTTCAAAGATATTATGAAATGAAAGGACCATTATTGGGGAACTTATATAATTCTTTATTTTCTATTCTATGTCATAGTAGTCAATTTATTGTCTCTTAAATCGCAAAAATGTTGACGAGGTAAGACACATCTAAGGATTTAAAATTTAGTTTACTTATAAATCTTTGACTTTTTTTTAAATAAATAACTGAAAATTTTTCATTTCGTTCATGCTTTTCTGGTTAAATTGTAATTTGGTGTATTCTTTTGTCCGTCATATCTGTGTTTTCATTTATCCATTAGCATCAGATATGAGAGCAGATATGTAAATTTAAATAAAAAAATAATGTTGTTTAATTTATTATTTAAAGATAATTACTATCCATTTTTTAGTCATGCACCTTGGTTAAATGGAAATGTTTACAAAGAAAATTGTTTATCATTTAAATTTCCATAAAATCAATGCTAGAATATTGTAACAAACAAATATTGAGCAATTTAATTAAAAAAATAACTAACGTAAATAAATAACTTTATGGAATCGAGTCAGGTCAAGGCTCTGAACCTGTTTGCGATGTTAACCTTACTAACGAGTGTTTTGATTTTGTAGATGATTTACGATGAGTTTAGCCAACGAAATTGAACTTTATGGACATATAATAAAGTGCGTTTATGGATTGCCAGTGTTGTCAGTGCTCAATTGCGCATAGACACAAAGAAAGAACTGAGCAATGCTAGCACGCAATTAGAGACTTTTTAGAAAGAGAGAAAGTGTATAGTGTCTCCACAAGGTATATATTTCCTGCAACTTGACATTTGGGTAGGGAAGGCTCATTTTTTATGTCTATGTGATTGCTAAAAAAATTGACAGTGACAGCATGAACTGGTTGCGTTTTATTCATTGAACCAGGCCATGGAACAAACTAACATTGTACCTACAACGTTCGTACGTTTTGTTTCATTATAATAATATTTTAGCTACTTATGGAGTTATAGCTAAAATATTATTATAATGAAACCCCAGCCGCAGTGGTAGACGCCCACGGCGACAGACGTCGGCAGATGATCTCCGGCCACCGTAGGCGCGGACATGCGGGCAGCGAGTAAAGGGCAACTCGCTGTCCGACCATGGACCCCGGGTCGACGGCGCGTTGTGTTCCACGCGCGCCTCAAAGAGTGTCAGCAAAATGACGGGGCCTCTAGAGGGCCAAACCCTGTCGGAGTCGCGGGACTCACGAATTAGCGTGACCCTGGTACGTAAAGGGCTATTGAAGGACACCGTAGATTTTAGTCAGTACGAGTCTGACAGTCCCTCCCGCTGCCCTGTGTGGGAGGACTCATTTGATGATTTTACGACGATAAAAAAAGCTGGGCCTAGTAAAATTTTCATCTAGACGACGACGCCGACGATCAATGTAAACCTCCTCTCTGGTTCATGTTGTGTATTTAGGGAAGAATCTTATTAAAACAAGCAAATCACAAAACTCATGTAATGGCTGACAATCAAAAGCAATGTGTCACTCGTTCACAATTTACCATAAACAAATCATACCATAAACCAACACTACATTCCTCCAACAATATTTAAAAGTACATATTTTAACATTTATAATTTAATGTTTTCCTGGTGCTCCTTATCGGATACCGGCGGACTTCAGGTTCTTGAGAGTCTGCGTCAACAAACTCATCATCAGAGACCGTCCCCTCTTCCCTATCAGAAACCTGTCCCGGTGATGACATAACCGGTTCTGATACAAAACCAGCTTCGTTTGACTGACCGATCTCCTCAGGGAAACCACCACCCAACACACTGAAATCATCATCATCCGGTTCAAATGATGAGTTCCCTTTGTAAGGCAATAATTGGTCGATATGTTTCTTTACAGTTACATTTTCGCCTAGAATATACACAGAAAACATTCGTGACCCTAAACATTCATTTACTGTACCCTGCTTCCAAATATGTTTAGTACCGTTATTAAAATATTGCTTTACTAAAACTTTGTCACCAACAGAGAAAAACACATTTCGTTTCCCACCAAAATGTTTACATTGATTCATTTGTGCTTTTGTGACGTTAGCTTTGGCCACGGATGACGAGGATGGTGAAATCTCTTGTGAAGGAAATCTTAATAAATCGAGTCTGCACCGCAGAGGACGTCCAAACATCAACTGCGCTGGAGAAAATCCAGTAGTCAAATGAATTGAATTCCTATAATCGAACAAGAATTTATTTAAAACTTTCACCAATCCTTTTTGTGTGACGTCTTTGTTTAGAATAGCTTTTAAACCATTTTTTACTGTTTTGACACTGTTCTCTGCCTGTCCATTGGACATAGCATGATAGGGCGCACCTGTCAAGTGTTGTACACCGTTTAACCGACAAAAGGTATCAAATTCGTTTGAACAGAAGTTTGTAGCATTGTCCGTAACCAAAGTTCGCACTAAACCAAATCTGCTAAACATCTCGCAAAGTTTACTAATAATAGATTCACTATCCGTTTTTTGCATTATGAAACATTCCACCCATTTAGAGTGAGCGTCTACAGCAATTAAAAACTGTTTCCCCCCTAACAAAAACATATCTAAGTGCACGCGCTCCCAGACGCGTTTTGGGTATGGCCACGGAGCTAACGGCACTTTAGGTGGGTTATTACGCAGCGTGTTACAAACACTACAGGAACCTATTTTCTCTTCAATATGTTTGTCGATGCCAGGCCACCACATACGCATTCTAGCTTCCGCTTTGGTTTTGACTACTCCAAAATGAGAATTATGCAGCTCATTTAGCAGTCTTTCACGAAAACGTGAAGGAATCACGATTTTATGACCTCGTAATATACATTCATTCTCCACGGCCAGATCCAAACGACATAAATAAAATGGACGTAAATCCTGACTAGTCACTTTAGTAGGCCAACCATTCTTTATAAATCCTATTACTTTTTGCAGAACTTTATCGCGGTTTGTTTCAATCCTGATGTCACTCAAGGTTAAGGGTAGTAAAACAGAGTCACTTATAAAATTAATATACCTTGAGAGATCCATGTCCTGAGCCACTTCGAGCTCATTTGATTGAATAGGCACCGAGCGCGATAAAAAATCAGCAACGTTTTCCTCACTCTTTACATATTCGATAGTGAAATTATAGGCAGATAAAAATAAAGCATAACGTTGTAATCTGTTAGCTGCCAAAACGGGCACACCTTTTTCTTTCCCGAAAATGGAAAGTAGCGGTTTATGATCCGTTCTTAATACAAATGGCACTGTACGGCCATATAAATAATGATTGAATTTCTTAATCCCGAATACAATTGACGTGGCTTCTTTCTGAATTTGTGCATAGTTTAGTTCGGATTTTAACAACGTACGCGAGGCATAGGCAACCACGCGTTCAGAACCGTCGGGCTGCTTCTGCGCCAAGACTGCACCGAGGCCGGCCGGGCCGGCGTCGCAAGTCACGACTGTCGGATATTCCGGATGGTAATGGGCCAACACGCGATCAGAAGACAGCTCTTTCTTAATTTTATAAAAAGCTTCTGCTTGATCTTTACCCCACTCCCATTCCATGTCTTTTTTTAACAGCTTGTTTGGAGGACTAAGAACCGATGATGTATTCGGAACAAAACAGCGATAATAATTCACCATCCCTAAAAATGACTTTAATTCATTGACGTTCTTAGGAGGATCGCACTTAACGATAGCTTCGATTTTACGGTTAGATTTATGCAATCCTTTCCTATCAATAACGTAACCAAGATATTCCACCGAACTTTTGAAAAATTCGCATTTATCGTTTTTTAATCTCAACCCTGCGTCTAATAATCTTTTCAACACGAGCTCCAATCTATCTGTATGTTGCGACTTATTAGGAGCAGTAACTAATATGTCATCTAAATAAATACATACACCGTCAATATCGCCTAATAATTGTTCCATAGTACGTTGAAATATAAAAGGAGCGTTAGCTAAACCAAACACGAGGCGCGTGTATCTATATAACCCTCTATGAGTATTAATACAACACCATTTCTTTGAGTCATCATCGAGTTCTAATTGTAGATAAGCCAATTTCAAATCTAGCTTGCTGAATTCTACTCCATCATGAAGTTTGGCAAACAAATCTTCGATCCGAGGAAGAGTATAATTGTCTAAATATAACGCTTTATTTAACGTTACCGAAAAATCTCCGCAAATTCGGATATTTCCGTCGGAACGTAAAACTGGAACTATTGGCGTTGCGACATCAGAATGATCAACTTTTTCGATAATACCTGCTGCCAATAATCTATCCAATTCCTGCTCAATTTTTGGCTTTAAAGCTAGAGGCACGGGGCGTGGCCTGAAAAACTTCAACTGTACGTCGGGTTTTATTTTCAAACTTACCTTATACTTATTGAACTTGCCCAACTCATCAGAAAATAATGTTGAAAATTTCTTTAATAACCTTTCCCCCGTGTTATCCAGTACCACATTGTTACAGTTTAAACTACACAAATGTATACCAAACAAACTCATAAAGTCTCGACCTAAAAGAGGCAAACGTTTCTCATTAGTTTTGATAACGAAAAAAGAAATTAGTTTTGTGCGGCCTTCGTAGGTTATAGACAATGACAAACAACCTAATGGTGCAATTTTTTCTCCTGTATAGAAGTTAAAAACCTCCTCACATGGTTGTAAACGATATTTACTATTGTTCGCAGCCCCGAACAGCTGCTCAAATAAAATAAACGGTAAAACGGAGACAGCACTGCCACAATCAATTTCACATAAGATATTCCTGTTATCTAACATGACATTACGTGAAAAGGGCTGATCCTTTATAGCGTTTTTAATATTGAATAAATTATAAATACCTCCGTCATCAACATCATCGTCACCCGTTTCCAAAAAATGGCTATCACGTATCTTAGCTTTGCACATCCTTTTCAGGTGACCTTTTTTATGACATTTCTGACAGGTAGAATTAGCAAAACGGCACTTTTCCGTCGAGTGATTTTTGTACCCACACACTTCACAACTCTTAGACACTCGCGAATTATTATCGTAAGAAGAAGAACCGTTCGGCCGCTGCAGTGCGAAGACCGGCTCCGCAGAGATCCCGCCAGCCGTGCCGGCTGCTACAACGCCTGCTCGCGCAACATGCAACGCGGCGCGCGCACACCGCACGCTCTGCGCCATCTCCAATGCCTTATTAAATGTGAGGGTTTCAATGCTTTCTGCGAACAATTTTTCCTTTTCCTTGGTATTTTCTAACCCTAAAACGAACTTGTCGCGTAAAGCCGTATCTAACTCAGACTTGAAACCACAGAACTGTGCCAAATTGCGCACTCGCGCCGCCCATTCCGCTAGATCTTCCCCAGGACGTTGTTCCGCCTTATAAAAATTGTACCTTTCAGCGAACGTACTCTTTTTTGCTTGAAAATGGACGTTCAATTTCTCTAACAAGTTTTATAGTCAACGTTGTCCAAGTTTTCGGGAAAAACTACATCTCTTGCGACGCGGTAAGTATCTTCCACCAACGCAGTGAGCAGAAGAGCTCGTCTTCTAATTCCAGTCTTATCGGTGTCGTCTCCAATGTCGTTCGCCGTACAGTACTGGATAAAACGACTCCTGAAAATGCTCCACTCCTGCATGCGGTGATCAAATGAGAGATTGCCACCAAACGCCATATTAAATGATTTTGCTTGCTCCGCCGTGGTCATTGAACACACAAAAACTAGTGTCCAGACAATAATAACACACGTGAATAACTACTCGTCGCCAATTGTTGTGTATTTAGGGAAGAATCTTATTAAAACAAGCAAATCACAAAACTCATGTAATGGCTGACAATCAAAAGCAATGTGTCACTCGTTCACAATTTACCATAAACAAATCATACCATAAACCAACACTACAGTTCAATAATAAACTTGGTATACACTACACTATACTTTGTGTCGTAAGTAACCCGTTAGTGTGTTGCATTTAAATTGTGTTAAATACTCACAGTTTCTGAGAAATATTGTTAGAGTGGTGTGGCGCCTCTTGCTTCATATTATAATTAAGTGATTTGCATATAGAAAACTGTACTTTATGCATTACATGATTACTATGTGTATTTATTATGATTTCGTTTTATATCAAAACAATAGCTACCACAAACTACACACGGAGGCGACTGCTGAAAAGACGAGATATAGAGAATTATGGAAGAAGCGATGTGTAGAAGCAGTGGTGTGCCAGTGGTAACGGCTTCGACATACGAATGGTAGGTCGTGGGTCCGAACCCAGCCAGGTGCATTACTTTGTGTAATTTAATTAATCACCACTGCACTCAAACGGTGAAGGAAAACATCGTGAGGAAACCATGCATGTTCTTTTTTTTTTACGTGGTAAAATCATCTTATGAGTCCTCCCACCCAGGGAAGAGCGGGAGGGACTGTCAGACTCGTACTGACTAAAAGCCCTTTACGTACCGGGGTCACGGTAATTCGTGAGTCCCGCGCCCACCATGCATGTTCTAGAACTAAGAACTCGTTAGACATGTCGTGGCATCCGTGGTGGATTATGGCCCACTCCTTCTCACACAGAGGATGCCTGTGATCCAGCAGTGGGAAGATTAATAGGCTGATGATGATAATAGAAGAAGAAGATGCTACGCTGACTCCAAATGTATTCCAAATAAGTGCAGGTGTAGAAAATGAGGAATAACCATGTACTCGAAAGATTTAGAATAAAAAAGTGTCTTGTATGAACGACTCCTGCGCAGTATTTCGCGGGTTCGAATATTTATATGACCTACAAGTAGTGTGTTTCTATGTTTGAAAACGCACTCACGAGACAGGAGAAAAGAGATTTTAGTGTGGAGCACCTTAAAACAATGTAATGGAAACAGCAGAATGTATTGTCTTGAAAATTTTTAGACTACGTACTCACTGTTTTTCATGGGACACTTACACAAAGGAAGTACACGTTTCGTTCGATTTGGCTGGTGACTAGCCGCAAATCGACCGTCTTAATGACAATTACGTACAATTGCGCACGCTCCGCACGCTCAACCTCATAGCGAGTGAGACTGACTTATTCTACTGTTCTCTGAGTGAATTCACAAGGAATGCTTTGTTTGTGATTAGTTATAAGTAAGTTAGGATTAAATAGTTCGCATTTATCGCATTGGGTCATCCTGTAATGGTAAATGTAAATCATTAAACAATTAAATAATTAAATAAATAAACAATTGGACTAGTTTTTCACTAGGGTAAATCCGGGATAGATGCCGCAGCTGGATAGTTGCCCCATTTTCTAAAAACCTAACTTCGCAAAATCGCAACACAGCGTTAATAGTCTAAACCGAGAGCGCGTGCGCCCCATGCTCAGTGCCCCGCAGACCATCGCACGGGATTGATGTGTTTAGCTCGTGCGTGCGATTATCTCCGCGACGAACACGACGAATGCTTCAAAGTTTCAAACGTAAGTATTTACTGTTACGTATCTTTTTTATGTAGTAATAAATTCTGTTTTATTTTTTTATATACATATATTGGTTAATTAACTATATATCTACTTATTAATAATTACCCTTTTGTATTTAGTTAATTCAAAAAATAAAAGGGCATCTATCCATAACAAAAAGGATAGTCGCCCCAATTTTTTGCAGTATAGATGCCCTTAGGGGCATCTATCCCCCATAATACTATACATTATATGATAGCATATTTTTAAAATTACTTTTTTTTTATTTTGATATAATTCTTATTGCGTTTTCATATAGATCTCTACTGATGGTTTGTAATGTTCTTTGGGGCTGTATACCATCATAGTGTTGAAAATATATTTCAAGTATTATGTTGTTTAATGAATGTGTATTTTTGTTTGTTTCTACTAATCACAGTTGAACCATGCCACGAAGATATAAAAGAAAGGAAGGAGTACGACCTCGAATAGTTTCTTGGACTACAGAGGCATTACAAAACGCTTTTGATGAAATGGACAAGAATATCATGGGGATAAACAAAATATCCCGACAATTCGGAATTCCGTCCAGAACATTACGGAGACGTTATGCTGCTAAAAACAAAACAAAATTAACATTGGGTTAGTAAGTACATATATGAATGTAAGCGGGCACTTAAAAAGTGTAGATCGGTATTTTTTTCCTACACTGAATGTGTTAAAATATAGGTAGATATAGGAAGATAACAAATATAATATAAATAATAGTAGTTTGTTCCGCTTCTACTAAATAGATAATTTATTGCAGCCTATCTATTTTCTAAACATTTTCTTTAATTTTCATTTTAATTGCTTTAGGAAAACATCCTATCTTCGGTTTTGAAAATGAGAAGAGGCTAGTAAAGCATATTTTGAAGCTTGGAGAAGCAGGATTTCCTCCAGACAGACGATCCATACGAATGCTAGCCTACCAATTTGCCGAAAAGCTGAAGTTAAAACATAAATTTGACCATGAAAGCCAAATGGCTGGAAATGAATGGTGCAAAAGTTTTATTGAACGAAATCCAGAGCTGGCTATCAGACAAGCTGAGGGTTTATCTGTGGCTAGAGCTAAAGGTCTTAGTAGAGAAGAAGTGAATAATTTTTATGAACTTTTGGCCAAAGTCATGATAGATAATGGCCTTTCAGATAAACCGGAAAGAATATTTAATATGGACGAATCAGGTATTCAGTTGAACAATAAACCCGGAAAAGTTATCGCCAAGAAAGGCGCAAAGGTCGTTAATTCAGTCACATCTGCGGAGAAAGGTGAAACCATGACAATAATTGCCTGTTGCAATGCGATTGGTAATTTTCTTCCACCGGCAGTCATAATAAAAGGTGTGAATAAAAAGACAGAATTTGAAGATGGACTTCCACCGGGCTCAAAAGTTTATATGAATAAAAAGTCCGCATATATTAATACTGAGATTTTTTATAAATGGCTAACGGAACACTTCATTCCCCTCAAACCGCAGGGTAAAGTTCTACTTATTTTAGATGGACACTCATCACATTCAACTGCACCAGACATGCTACAAGCTGCAGCTGACAACGACATAATTTTATTATGTTTGCCTAGTCACACAACTTCAGTTCTGCAGCCTTTAGACAGATCGGTATTTGGACCTCTGAAAACATATTTCAACCATGAAACTAATCAGTTCATGCGCATGCATCCAAACAAAAAGATCAGCCGTTACAATGCTGGAGCGCTTATACGCAATGCTTGGCTTCGCGCTACTACACCTGCAAACGCTCTTGGTGGCTTTAGAGGTAGCGGAATTTATCCACTTGATCCGAATGCTTTACCAGATACAACATTTATAATATCAGATATTGGGTTGAGCAGACAAAATGCGGGCGAATCTCGTGGACCTGATGAAGGTGATCCTCAAACATCAAGAATCCTGCCTCAGACGTCTTCTTTGTCATATCATCATCCAGAGCTGGACAATACAAGTGAAACTGTGGAACTATGTGTGCCTGTCGAAGCTGAAAGGAGAGCACAAACACCCCTACCACAGACGTCTTCATCGACATGTTGTCAACTTAATCCCGTTAATGAAAGAGAAAATATTACTGGATTAGACCAAAATAAGACACCACCGAATTCGATACTGGCTTCAGTCCATAGGGAATCTCCGAGTATTTTGATTGATCCTGAAGTTTTAGAAGATATAAGCATTGTTGATATTGGTGACGATACAATTGAACAGTTTCTAGCTGGCATAGAAGAAAAGGAAACGCCTTCAAAAATTCTGGTCCAAGCATCGCCAATACCTCAAATACCCTTGACTATGGCTAAGAGGACCAAGCAATCAGCAGATATTCTAAATTCAAAAGAAAAAATAAAAGAAAAGAAGAATATGGCTGAGAAGAAGAATAAACGAGTTAAACCTAAATTAGACAAAAGTAATAAGACTGAGACTACCAAAGAAAAACGAAAATTTAAGAGTACAAATAAAAAAACTAAAGAAGGTAGTGATAAAGAAAATGATACAACAGATAGTGATAGTGAAGAAACACCCACAACAACATACTATAAAACTAGAGGGAAAAAAACTCAAGGTTTGCCTGTAAAGAAAACAAAGAGGGATAACCAAGAAAGCCCAAAAGATACAGACGATAACTATTATTGCATAGAATGCTTTGATAGCTATCAACACACGAAGTCAAAATCTGATTGGATTCGGTGCATATCGTGCCAGAAGTGGCTGCACGAAATTTGTACACTTTTTAGAAATTATTGCTCAAGATGTGGCAAACTGAAAGCCCTTTCTAATTCGACCTAAACTAAGGACAACATTTAATTATGTTGATTTTTTAATTTCGTTAAATTTTGAAAATTTTAGATATTAGCTTTTTATTAAGAATTTTAAATATTATTTTTAATATTACCTTGCTTGTCTGCTTACGCACATTAAAATTTAGATTTTTTTTCTTAAAAAAATGTTAATAAGTTTAATTATTTTTAAGGATACCATTATAAAAATTACCTAAATAGTACAAATAAAACATATCAAAACTATGTATTATACTTATTTCAATCTATAGGGCGTCTATCCTACATCACAGGCATCTATCCTCCTCAGTATTTTCATAGTGAGGCATCTATACATATGGGTAGGCATCTATCCTCAAAAAAATGAGTTTTCAAAAATTCAATTTATGCAGAATCTGTTATTGTTAAATCAACAAAAACGAGTCGTATTGCTAGTACAAAGATCAAACTTTTAATATTCATGGAAATTCTTTATGAAAAACGTACAGTTTGAAAATTAGAAAGCCTTTTCAAAAAGTGGGGCAACTATCCCGGTTTTACCCTACTCGTACTAATTTTTGCAAGCGATGCGACTGGTGATTATAGCCACACGACTAGTCGCCAGGCAAAACGACCCGTGTAAATGCTCCATTAGCTTTACTTTGACGATAAACCAAAAGCTTCCAACACTATTTTGACCATTTGCACATTCACGTAATATCATTACCGTAAGGTTCGAGTTCCGGGTCGTGCGTGTGTTCGCTTACGACCTAGGTCTTAGGTCAACATAGGCACACTAAGAAGATACCTACATTTATTGGTATATTTTATTTGTTGCGTCATCTTTTCATATCTACCTTTTCCTGTAGACATAACTCTGCTGAACCTGCTTGGAATTATGAGCGTGATGTTATGTATGAAAGGCGTATGTAAACATGCGATTCGATCATTCGATTTATTTTAACGCCATCTAGTCCCAAGCTAAGCAGGGCTTGTGTTATGGGTACTAGACAACTGATAAACATACTTATATAGTCTTCTTCTTCTTATCGTGTGGTTGATGAACAACCTGGTGTCAGAGTTTAAACCGCCCGTAGGCCTCTGACATGGCTTCACACACCGTTGAAAAATCTCTCAGGTGTGCTGGTTTCCTCACGATGTTTTCCTTCACCGTTTTTAGCAAGTGATAATTAATTTATAATACGCACATGAATTCTAAAAGACATTGGTGCGTGCCGGGGTTCGAACCTGCAACCTTTGACTTGGCAGTCCAACGGTCGTACCACTCGGCTATCACTGCTTTTACTTATATAGTTTCTAAATACATACATATTATAGATAAATTACACCCGATTTACGGGCGGAAAAGAGTACTGTCTCTCTCTTGGTGGAAACGCAAACCTATTTTATGAGAACGAATACTGCTCCGCTTAGCTATTTCCAGCTCATTTCTGTTTCACCTTGGAAACTGGATTTAGGGGGTAAATGCCACCAAGGTCGACGCGACGCTACAGCGACAGCGCGTTATGTACCACGCGCGCGTCAGAGCTGTCTGTAATCCGACACTGCCCCAAAGAGGGCCAAAGCCTGTCGAGGTCGCTGGAGTGTCTAAACAGGTAACTGTGGCCCTGAAACGTAAAGGACTATTTTAGAAACGCCGTGGTTTTTAGTCAGTACGTGTCTGACAGTCTCTTCCAGAATCATTTATTAGATATATTTAAATTAAAAAAAAAGGCATCAATTCCTTCTTTCTGTATACTCGTACTTAATGTACATTATAATATCTACAATGGCCGCCAGTCCCTCACCTAATGTAGACAGTGACGGTCACTATTGATGATTATAATCAACTCTATCAAGCCACCGCCGCGGGCTAAAAAGAAACTCAACTTTATTTTCACATCTAACTGTTCAAATTAGTTTGACCTGAGGCAGAGACTGTGATAATTTTTGTATCATCATACTGTCTGGGTTATGAGACTGGTAAAAACAAATAGTAATTAGAAAGAATAGAAATTATGAATCATTTAATTTTAATCATTTATTTGGGGCAGATGTGATGTTTAATATAGACCGGCCAAACGCGAGTTACACTCGCGCACGACGGGTGGGATAAAAAGGGCAGAAAAAATAAATTTCTGTTGTATGGGAGCCCTTTAATATTTATTTTAATCTCTTTTTTTTAGGTATATTGCTGTTAGTGGTAATAATAATCTGTATAAATTTCAACTGTCTAAGTATCATGGGTCGACGGCGCGTTGTGTTCCACGCGCGCCTCAAAGAGTTTCAGCAAAAATGACGGGCGGGCTTCAGAGGGCCAAAGCCTGTCGGGGTCGCAGGACTTATGATATACCGTGACCCCGGTACGAAAAGGGCTATTGAAGGACACCTTGGATTTTAGTCAGTACGAGTCTGACAGTGCCTCCCGCTCTGCCCTGGGTGGGAGGACTCATTTGATGATTTTAAAACGTTAAAAAAAAAAGCAAAAAATATCATGGTTCATTAGATACAGCCTGGTAACAGATGGACAGATGGGTACGGAACCCTAAAATTTACACGCATTTATTTATTGATTATTATACATTTAGATCAGCGTTAAAATTTTTTGAATTTCAATTCTCAAGTCCATTTAAAAAAAAAATTTTGGATGAGAATTGCAGTTCACATAATACATCTACTTACCAAGTTTCAACAGGATAGCTCGTGAAAAGTGGTTGTGACATACGTACGGACAGACAGACATGACGAATCTATAAGGGTTCCGTTTTTTGCCAATTGGCTACGGAACCCTAAAAATAAAAATCTGCATTTTTGAGAAATTCACTTTTTTAATATAATTGAATTTATTATAATTGTTTGTTTCATCTAGTGATATTTTTTGCTTTGTTTCCTTCCTAAAAATAGTTTACTATTTAAGCGCATTTTGACGCTTATATCAAGACAAATACACCTTTTATGGAGTAACGTCGATACGACGACGCGACGATCGCCTTCTGAATAATAGTGATCATGTAAATAACCATTTGTTCTTTATTGCCGTCGAGAGATAATGTTACAAGTTGGTAAAGATTATGACAGACAGAAGTTCGTAAAACATTATAATCGCTCGTCATAAAAAGCCGAAAGAATCTCATATACTTACTAATTAAAATTAATTATTTTAATTACGCCATTTACAACGTGATACTTCTCATCAGACTTTCCATCACGACTCTATTAAACGCTGTTTATATTATAAATTCATAAATAAACTGTTATAAGAACTAAGTTCGCCAATTTGCTATTAATTAAAATCTATGGATGTGCTATACTGTGTTGCGAAATACTATTTAACTATTTTAGACCTTGTGACACGTAGGCGATACGACTAAATATTACGCTGACGATTTCATTTTCAATCTTAATGTACTAGCTAAGAGAGATGCATGAGTGATGAGATTTCCAACCATTGTAATGTAAGATCGCGGGACTAACGAATTAACGTGACCCCGGAACGTAAAGGGCTATTGAAGGACACCGTGGATTTTAGTCAGTACAAGTCTGACAGTCCCTCCTGCCCTGCCCTGGGTGGGAGGACTCTTTGATGAATACCCCAATGTAAACTGGATGACTAACTACTGTAAGAAATGACGGACGGGGTCTGATGGACGTACAAAAGCAAAAAGTAAGTCAGAAGAATGAGTAGGCCAATTTCCAGTTAAGAATGATTTTTTACTGACATGATTATGATGAACGATGAAGGAATTGTGGGTTTGTACCAATATTCAATTTTTAAATCGATAATGCCTATGAAAATAGTTTGAAAACATTTGCACAGTCAGGTCAGTCGTCATGATTGAACTTCTTACGAGCCATAATTTGACCTTATTCAACTAGGTACTTTGTAGTCGGCTTCTAGTGTAATGGGATAAAGCCAAATATCGACAACAATCAATGTACCTTCTGAAGTGTTCTTGAAGACTAACTGTGTAATCAGATACGAGCTAATAAATATTATCACTGTTATTTATTTATTTATGTATACATAGGAAAATATTTTAAAAGGAAAAAAAGTACAAAGGCCCTGCTTAATTCTAAAAGAAATATCTTCCTTATTTTCACCTTATAAATCGTGTAGTGTAAAGGTGTTGTAGAAATGTTAATAGATGCTGCACTGCGCGTGATTGCCGTTTTAAGTCACAAGTAGTACACGTCTACAGCCTATCGAGTATTTTGGTTTGGTTTAAGTCATGAACTTTTCGTTAATTTTAACCTTTTTAACCTTTTTTTTGCGGTTTCCTTTTTTAAGAAGACGGATTCGAGGATTGGATGGATAGCCCTCTGTCATGCGACCAGCGTTGCATATGATCGCGTCCGCATATTCAGGGCTCACACGGGGGCCCCGTAGAGGGCCATGGGCCGCACGACACCGGCGTACAGCATCCGGCAGGAGGCGTTTGGCCCGCTAAGATAGGGTAGGAGTCGTCTGAGGGCGGCTGTTGCCCAGTTCAGCTTTGGGGCCAAACGCAGGAAATGCTCCCTGAAGTTCCACCGGATGTCGAGAACGAGTTCCAGGTACTTCATAATCCTCCCGACGCCGATGCGAACCCCTCTCACCGTCATGTGGCAATCTGCCCGTGGCGCGTTCAGACGGATCTGAAAACACATGGCCTCTGTTTTGTGCAGCGCCACGTCGAATCCCAACTGCCTCTTCCAAACGTCATAACGCTTGTAAAATTATACCAAACGAGTGATATTTTGTGATTTTCAGAACCGTTTTATCTTCGTAAATTTTCGTTTATGTTTAACAAAAGATAAAATAGGGATCAAACGGGGAAAATATTTTTTGGTAATCTAGTTTTCGGACTTTTTTTTAGTAAAATAGCTTATTGCACTAACACTTATCTCTTGTAATTTGGTCGGACATGAGAAGAGAAGATTGTGATATATGATGAGGCCTTCTATTGGCATACCTTTCATTTTTACAATAACGCAAGTAAAAGGCTATAAAAGCAAATGTAAACTTCTAAACGATTTGCATTCGAACGCAGTTTGTACGAGTGGAAGTTTTACACAACTTATGTAACTTACTTTTAAACCGACTTAAAAAAGAAGGAGGTTATAATTTCGGAGGTTTAAATTTTTTTATATGTTTGATGATCCCATGAAAATTTTATCGAAACCAGACTAGCGGCTTTTGAAAAATCAACAAATACCTAAAAATTTATCAATATTGTCTTGACCGATTACTCCGAGGTTTCTGGTCCGATTTCAATGATTCTGTTTTATTCGATGCAGTATACTTGCCATTTGGTCCCATAAAATGTTCATTTGGTTTGGTTGAGTAGTTTTTATTTTATGAGCATTTTATTCTGCTCATTGTTTAGATGGGCGATGTTGTTACGGATTACAGAATTCTAGTGCATATGTAAGAAAATTATAAATACTACTAATTATTATTATTTTACAATAATTTCCTTGGGTTGGTTTCGATTAAAGAGAAGTGGCAAAAAAGTCAATGATTTAAAAAACAAATTTCCGACTTCTTTATTTAAACTTTTTTGTGGTTGTTTTTGAAGTCGGACTAGGTTCTTTTTTTAAAGTTTTATTTTATTTTAGTGATTACCTCATTGGTTGAATCGTAAGGTAGAAAGCTAGTGCCAGCGAAATAACTAGTATCAATATGATCTGTTGAAATTGAAGTTTTAAACTGTATTTGAAGCTGAAAAGTATGCCATTTGATTTTTGTTTTGGCACAGACGCGAACCGCAACATCTTATTTGTGGTACGACTGTTAAGGAGCACAGCAACCTAAGAAAACACTTGTACATAGTAAATAAGTACTTAGAAAGTAAGGCATTGTATAGACGTAAGATTTATAAAACCTTTTAAGTTACTAAGTATTTGTTACCCCTCCCTTAGTTCTGTAACGTAGAGTTTAGATTTAGACATTGATATTTTGATAGTGTTTTGTGTGTTTGTAATAGTATATAAGAACAGTGTAAAATACCACGGCGAAAAATACCACGGCGACAAATATAACGTGGTGTTTTTCTAAACAAAAGAGCGATGTAACAATAGAACAATAGGCAAAAACACCCCGCGCTACACATGTGCGCAAACGCCGAGCGTAGACGGACGAGAGGAAGGGATAGCGTGGGGGCGATCCACCCCCACACACCCCGTCTACGGTCGAGCGTATAAATATAGCGCGGTGGAATATAACGGGGCACGACATTCGCCGCCCGACCGCCGCCGCGTACGGACGTCTCCTCGTGTGTGCTCCGTGCCAGTGCTGTGTTCTCCGCTGCGATTTCGTCGTGTCCTGCTGCGACGTGTCAAGAGAGTAGTCAAGACTACTCGAGTAAAAATTGTCCTTTTCAGGACAATTCTTACTCATCTTATTTCCCTTACGTCCCGCGTGTGTTTTGCCCCTTCAGGGAAAATCCACAGTTTCGTGGTTCTTGGTGGAAACCTTACGGTGTCAACGAAGCCAAGAGGGTGGTGCCCCAATCCATCCCGCCGAACCCCTTCAGGGCGAGGTTAATTTATTGGAGTCGGGAGCTAGGACCTTGGCCTTGGGGGGACTCCTAGTCAAGCCTAGTCTCTGGTTTCGTTCACAGCTACACACCTGGTGTCGGTTGGGTGTGTCTACCCCTTCGCACCAGACCCAAATAGGGCCCTGTTGCACATTAAGATTGGCAACAGGTTTACAAGCTTAGGGCACACCTTAGGTACTCACCTCCCTGCCATACACAAACCCTCGGCAGGGAGGCTACTCACCCCCGGGCCCACCCACCCGGGGAGTTAGGTTGATAGGGTTAGGTATTACTCCCTGAGAGCTTCACTCTCATGTCGGCCGCTTTAAGCTGACCTCAATAATGGAGGAACTACAAGACCTCCTCTTCAATTTCCTGTCCCTCATCGTCAACGACCCGGCGTTAGACGGTAAATACAAAGACGGTTTTGCTGTTTTACAGCAAAAACGTAATAACTTACGTAGCAGTCCCCTCTCTCCCCCGCTCGCCTCTAATGGCATTCCAACAAAATCGGCTCCTTTGTCTGTAAAGACAAAGGAAGCCGCCGACCGCGTCCCAGAAAAAGCCGCCATCAAAGCGGCTCCCGCCCTCAACCCCGCCGTCCCTAATCCACCCATTGTTCCTCAAACAATGGGTTCCCAGAAATCGGTTCCCGTCCCCAAGCCCAAGCCCATTGTTCCTCAAACAATGGGCTCTACGAAAGTGCACTCTGCACCTGCACCCGAAGAAATGGACACATCTGTGCCCATTTCAGATCCCGAGCACTCTAGTGACTCAGCATCCTCCTCAGATGAGGATTTCCAAGTGGTGATAGGTAAACGCAAACAGGGGAAACATTCCCAAGCCAGTAAGGCTAAGAAACCCCTCGCGGCCCCACCTACCCCCTCTCCTCCGACCTCTCGTCCAAATTCCCCCACCCCTTCAGCGGCCCCCGCCAGCCGCCCCTCCAGCCCTATGGCAATCCCTCCCGCGGCTTCTACTAAGAAGCCTAGGCCCCCACCCCCGATTTTCATCCAAGAAAAGTCCAAATGGACTGAGATTTCAAAACTGTGTGCGGATCGAAAGATCCAGTACACCAAGGCTACAAATACCCAGCAGGGTATCAAAGTCATACTCCCTACGTCTTCGGACTACAGGGAACTCTCCCGTCTTCTTCGTGGAAGGAACGTAGCCTTCCACACGTACTCCCTCCCTGAGGAGAAGCCCACCCGTGTGGTGATAAGGCGGATCCCCAAAGAGATTTCTACCCAGGACGTCCTAGACGACCTCCTTGCCCAAAACGTCCCCACCTCTGCCGTCCACCGCCTTCACAAGGCGAGGGGTGGCGATCTCTACGACATGGTGTTGGTAATCTGCGACCCTGTCGAGTCCGGTCCCCATCCCATTTTCAAAATTAAGTCCGTGTGCTCCCTGACGGGCATTTCAATTGAAAAGCCCTACAAAGCGCACACAGTAGGACAGTGTCACCGCTGTCAACTATACGGCCACAGTCAGGCCCATTGCTATGCACCACCCAGGTGCGTCAAATGTCTAGGCGGCCACAGCACGGCTGATTGTCCCCGTCCTAAAGATAAGTCCCAGTGTACCGAACCTCCTAGCTGCGTTTTATGCGGCCAAGTAGGACACCCGGCTAACTACCGCGGTTGCCCCAAAGCCCCCAAATCCGCTTCTCCCAAACTGGCAAAGCGCGCTGCCGCCCGCCAACAGAGGGAATCCCCATCTGTGAAGATTCCTTCCTCACAGATTCCCGAGAGGCTTAGCCCTCAGCGACCCTCTCCTTGGAACTCACTGAACCATCAAAAGGCCTTCCCAGCCTTAGGCTCAGCGTCCCCGAAATCCACCCCGGGGCTACTCGAAGCCCCCGCTCCCAAACCCGCGGCTCCCGTGACTGCCCCTGCACCTTCGCGTAAGGTCGCTCCGGTAGCCCCGCCAACTATCCCTCCCCCAGTACCCTCCGGCTCCGTGGCCGACGTAGATCCCGATGACATGTATGTCATAATCAATGCCTTTAAAACGGTCCGCAACCACCAAGAGTTTTTGAGATCTAAGGCTAGTCAATTGGCAGCCCAACTCAGGGCTTCCAATGGCAGTCCTGAGGAATACTCAAAAATCTTTAAAGCCCACCCCGGAGTGGGTGACGCCCTCTTAGCCCTCCACCTTGTTTAGTTAGTCCAATGGCTACTAAAAATAAGAATGTCCTTAAACCACGATCCCTTAAATTAGGCTTTTTCAATGCCAACGGCATTAGAGGTCAGCGTGATGAAATCGCTACCTTCCTCCGCGACAACCAGATAGACATCCTTCTCGTTCAGGAGACTTTCCTAAAACCTCACCACCGTGACCCTAAAATTGCCAACTATCAATTAGTTCGCAACGACAGGTCACGCTGTCACAAGGGCGGTACGCTCATATACTTCAAAAGGACCCTGCATTGCATCCCTCTAATCCCTCCTCCCCTCGAGTCTCTTCTCGAGGTTTCAGTCTGTCGGTTAGGCATGACCGGCCACCAACCGATCACCATCATATCCGCCTATCTTCCCCCTGCCCTCGGCGCAGAGGATCACAATTTACTCACCAAAGACCTTACAGCCCTCTTCGGCCTGAGCGACTCCGTCATCATGGCGGGCGACCTCAACGCCAAACATCCCGCTTGGAATAGCACTACTACCACCCCTAGAGGGAAGGTAGTGTTCAATCTAAGCGCCTCACTAAACTTTGACCCCATCGCTCCTCTTGAGCACACCCACTATCCCGGTGATCCCAACCACCGTCCCGACGTGCTTGACATAGCGCTTCTCAAGAATGTCAACCTCAAGTTGCATTCTATTGAGACGCTACACGAGCTAGACTCTGACCACCGTCCAGTGCTCCTGCACTTAGTCCCTCGCTCGGGTCCCTCCGACCCCAGCCAGCCTCCTCCAACCAAAGTGATAACTGACTGGAAGAAAGTAAGCGATAAGCTGAAATCAACCTCGTCACCTCACTTGGATTCTATCCCCGACCACATAGTCTCCGTCGCGGACACGACGGCCGCGATCAACTCGTTTACAGAACACGTGCAATCCGTACTGACGGATTGCTCACGAGAAGTTCCAGAGATGAACGATCATCGCTGGAAACTTCCCGATGACGTACGTGAACTGATAACCGAGAAGAACGCTGCCATCCGTGCCTACAGCAACTTTCCATGCGACTCGAACAAGGCTCACATGCGCAATTTACAGCGTGCTGTAAAGAAACGCATCGCTGAGCTTCGCTCGAACCGCTGGAATGAGATGCTGAGCGATCTCGAGCCCACCCATTTAGCCTTCTGGCAGCTGCAACGAAAGTTGCGTGCCACCGAAGAGACCACTATGCCTCCCCTCAACCGTCCCGATAAGAGCGTCGCCTTTGACGACTCTGAGAAAGCCGAATGCCTGGCCGACAGTCTGGAATCCCAGTGCTCTCCCAGCACCCAACCGGTAGACAAAAGTCACCTCCTCAAGGTCGACTCTGAAGTCCAACGTAGGACCTCCCTCCCTCCCGTAGAAGACCCTGATGATCCTCTGCCTCCAGTCACTCCAGACGAAGTGCAGGACATCATAAAACGTCTCCGACCCCGGAAAGCTCCCGGGTCGGACGGTATCAATAATAAGGTATTTAAAATCCTCCCCGCCCAGCTCGTTATGTTAATGACCGCCATCTTCAATGGCGCTCTGACCAACAACATCTTTCCCCAGGCATGGAAAGAGGCCACTGTTATCGGTATCCCTAAGCCAGGCAAGCCCAAGTCTGAGCCCACGAGTTACCGTCCCATCAGTCTCCTGAACGTTCTCGGCAAAATCTACGAGAGACTTATTTATAAGCGACTCAGAGATTTTGCCGATGCCAAGTGCCTCATTCCTCACGAGCAATACGGCTTCAGGACCGGTCACTCGTGCATCCATCAAGTCCACCGTATAGTCGAGCACATTAGCGCTGGGTTCCAACGCGGTGCAATGACTGGCGGTCTATTCTTCGACATAGCGAAGGCCTTCGACAAGGTCTGGCACAATGGCTTATTATATAAGCTCTACCAAATGGGTGTGCCAGACCGTCTCGTGCTCATCTTACGAGACTTTTTGTCTGATCGCACATTCCGCTATCGCATCGGGAATGCCCTCTCCTCCCCTCACCCTATCCGAGCCGGTGTCCCTCAAGGCTCAGTCCTCTCGCCCCTCCTATTCACGCTGTTCACTAGCGATATTTCCAAGAGCAAAAAGGCTCAGTTAGCTCTCTTCGCGGACGACACGGCCATATATTACACTGGTCAAAGTCCAACCGCTATAGCCCAAACCCTCCAATCCGCAGCCAACGCCCTCGGCGACTGGTTTAGGAAATGGAGAATTGAGGTTAACCCTGATAAAAGTCAGGCGGTCCTCTTTAGGTCGCCGCTCAAAAGACTTCCCCTCCGCCCCCTCAGTCCGATAACCATGTACGGTAAGCCTATCCCTTGGGAGAAGCAAGCCAAGTACTTAGGCGTTATCCTCGACAGTAATCTGTCCTTCCGCGCCCACATAAAAGCAGCCCGTAATCGGGCTGCCTTTGCCGTAAGCAGGCTCCACTTCATGATTACAGCGAGAAGCAAATTATCGCTTAAATGCAAAATTCGCCTCTATACCGCTGTAATCCGCCCCATCATGACATATGCCGGTGTCATATTCGCGCACTCCAATCCCCGCCACCTTTATAAAATGCAGGTCCTTCAAAACCGTTATCTTAGGAAAGTCACGGGAGCCCCGTTCTATGTCCGCAACGATAGCCTCCACCTCGACCTTAAAATCCCCACCATTCTCCAATTCATGAAACGCCTTTCCAAGCGTTTCTTTGACTCTGCCATCAGGCACCCCAATCCCCTAGTCGCAGCGGCCGCTCGATACGAACCGTCTCGTATCAGCAAAATTCGCCGACCAAGGCATACTCTTGTCACCCCCGACGACCCCATCACTCTCCTCCAGGAGAGCAGTAGGGAAACTAGCACGCTCAGAAAACACAAGCGTAAACCGATCCCGTCATTTCGTCCTCGCCGCCGAGGACGACCGTCGCGACGTCCGAATCAATGCCCTCCCCGTCCCTCGCAAGAGCCAGCCCGCGATGCTGAGCCGTAGAGTTTTAAAAATCAGTCCCTAAATAATGAACCATTGTGATCCAGCCTGTCCCTTGCTGTCCTCTCTCAGTGACGCCCTAAGCCGAGGTCCGAACCCCACAGGGGGTGCCCTTAGCGTGCGGTCACTTAGTTTGTAGTTTTTATTTAGTTTGTAAGCTCTGGCTGGAGGCCTTAAAGTAATTTAAGGCATCTCTACAGAAAAGTCCGGTTAAGCAGCTCACAACCTCTTCTAGGTTGACCTGCGAGATGCCATACACAAAAAAAAAAAAAAAAAAAAAATATAACGGGGCAGCCTCCCCGTCCCTCGCAAGAGCCAGCCCGCGATGCTGAGCCGTAGAGTTTTAAAAATCAGTCCCTAAATAATGAACCATTGTGATCCAGCCTGTCCCTTGCTGTCCTCTCTCAGTGACGCCCTAAGCCGAGGTCCGAACCCCACAGGGGGTGCCCTTAGCGTGCGGTCACTTAGTTTGTAGTTTTTATTTAGTTTGTAAGCTCTGGCTGGAGGCCTTAAAGTAATTTAAGGCATCTCTACAGAAAAGTCCGGTTAAGCAGCTCACAACCTCTTCTAGGTTGACCTGCGAGATGCCATACACAAAAAAAAAAAAAAAAAAAAAAAAATATAACGGGACAGCCTGGAATCGCAAGCCTCAAGAACAACAACAACAAGTGTACTCGTGAATATAGCACCTTTCAAGCAACCTCAGTGTTTATCTTTCTGATTCAATGAATCCCTGCGCCTGAATATTCTACAAGTTTGGTCCTTCGTTAGCCGGATCAGGAAGATAGCGTGAAAAGCGAAAAACGTGAAAATGAGTGAGAAAAGTGCCGTCACAACGAGAAGCAAGCTGAGGCGTTTAGAAGAGGACGTCCAAAGGAAGAGGGCTCTCGAAGCGGACTCCGGCGTACCCTCGGACAGGGCTCCAGGCTCGCCGTCAATCGCGCCAACTCTACATCCGGAACGAACGCAAGTCATCCCACTGACGAGTCCCGGTCGAGTCATAGACTACCGGGAAATGTCGACGTCAGTGCGGTCGGTGACAGCGCGAGGAGTAAGATCCGGTACCAGCATGACCTCGTCAAGGAGCGGCCACAAGAGCGCCGAGTACCTGCGACGACGGGCCGAGTATGAGGCTGAAAAAGAGTTGGTTCAAATGAAAGAAAAATTAGTGCAAAAGAAGCTAGAAGCAGAATTAGCAGAGATCGACGCGGCCGCCGAGGAAGATTTGTGCTCCGAAGCGGAAGAAACAACCGCGTGCCGCGTAGAAGAGTGGGTCACGCACACGACGCCCGTCGTGACTCGTCAAGAACAAGTTTCGACGTGTCGGGACATGCCGCCACGGACACAGCCCCAGGTACCAGTGTCTGAAATATTAAGTGAAGTATTTCAACGCCCGCCTGCGAACGCGCCGCCGCCACCGGTACAGCCCGAGCGAATACCTGCGCCTCCGATCAGTGCGCCCGCGCCCGTCCCGAACCGCGAGCCCGCGTACCCAGCGACTCCGACAGTTAACGCTGGCACCGCACGCGCATCGAATCGCGACGCACCCGAGTGGGACAGGGGCGCCGTAGAAGACGACAAGGCCGGGTCTACACGCGACATTAAGATTGATCAGCTGGCGGAAGCGATCGCGAGCCTCGCGCGGCCGCGACCGGTACCTAGACAAGCCTACGAACTGCCAACGTTTAAAGGTGACCCGGCGGAGTGGCTGTCCTATAAAAACATGTACCACGACACGACGGATATGTACGAGTTCAAGCCGCACGAGAACCTCGCAAGATTGAAAACATCGCTACAAGGAGAGGCGAGAATAGCGGTGGAAGACTTACTTCGAGCATCGGCCAGCCCGTCAGAGATCATAAAGACTCTGGATGAAGAATACGGGCACCCCAACCTTATTTTAGAGTGCGCGTTGAAAAAAGTACGCGAACTACCGAGAGTGACAGAAAGCGGCCGCGAGTTAAGAAGATTCTCAACAACGGTAAGAAACTGCGTGTCGCTGCTGAAGAGTGTGCGTGCTAACGGGTACCTGAATAACCCGCAGCTGGTGAGCGAGCTACTGAATAAGCTCACGCCGGTGCAGCGCGCACAGTACGGAGACTTCGCGATGGGGATGGCGACGAGTCAAGGCCTGGACATGAGGGTGTCTCCGAGTCTAGAGATGCTCTCAGAATTCCTAAATCACCTGGCACGTGCATCGTCATTCTACGTGCAGCTGGACATGCCCGCAGCCGCGCCGAGCAAACCGCGAGCTAGCGCGCCACCAGCGAAGACAGCCAAGAACATACAGCGGCTGCACGTACACGCCAACGATGAAGAAAACACGCGAGCTCCGACCAGAGAAGATTCGTGTCAGCTGTGTAAAGAAAAACACACGCTCACAGCCTGCAAGCAGTTCAACGATCTGGACGTCAACGAGCGCTGGGCGTTCGTCAAAGAGCAGAAACTCTGCTTCAATTGCTTGGGAGGCAGGCACTCGAAGAGAGTGTGCCGCAAGAAGAAATGCGCCACCTGCAACTTTGCGCATCACAATCTCCTACACGTCGACAAAAAGCCCGAGAGTGTGACGAACGTCAGCGATTATAACGGCAAGGCGCTTCTCAAGATCATGCCGGTGCACGTCATCAGCGAAGGTAAAGAAGAAAGCTGCTACGCTCTGCTGGATGACGGTGCGACGGTATCGCTGATCGACAGCGCCCTGGCCGGGAACGCAAAGGGCAAACGTGTGCCGCTGACAATCAAAAGTGCGCGTGGACAACAAATAACGGACAAATCATCGCGAGTGATAAGTGTGGGAGTGCGCGGACCCAACGGACAAGTGCATCAAGTGAAGTGCCGCACGTTAGTAAACATGGACTTGCCCTCGCAAACAGTGCCCGCCGCCGTCATGTCGGAGCATGCCCACCTACGCGACTTGGGCTGCGAGGAAATGTGTGGAGCCAAGCCGCTGTTGCTACTGGGCCAGGACAATTGGGAGCTGCTCGTCGGCAGGGAGATGCGCCGGGGCAAATCAGGTAAGCCAGTTGCCTCTTTGACCTCGCTAGGATGGGTCGTGCACGGACCCTTAGGTTCGACTAGTTATAACAATCAATTTGTAAATTGTTTAAGTGAAAGCAGTGCGGATTTGCACAATTTAGTGAAAAAACAGTTTGAGTTAGAAGCCATAGGGATATCGGAAGTACCGCGGAAGCACGCAGACATCGAGCGCGCCAACCACATTTTGGACGCCACTAGCCGCCAGTCAAACGGTGGAGCTTGGGAGGTGGGTCTGTTGTGGCGTCAGGACAACCCTCAGTTGCCTGACAACTACGTCAACGCGAAGCAACGTCTGTCGGGAATAGTGCGCCGGTTCAAGAAAGACGCGACCTATGAGAAAGCTTACACAGCTCAAATAGAACGACTGTTAAAGGAAGGGTACGCCAGCAAGGTAGAGAGTAAAATCGACTCAGAACCCGTGTGGTACCTGCCCCACTTTGGGGTCACTAACCCCAACAAGCCGGGCAAGTTACGTTTAGTGTTCGACGCCGCCGCGAAATACGAAGGTACGTCGCTAAACGATCACCTTTTGACTGGACCCGACCTACTGAACCCATTGTTAGGGGTACTATTGAAATTTCGTTTAGGCCCTGTCGCGTTCACAGCGGATATTGCCGACATGTTTCTCCGGGTTCGAGTCCGGGAGCAAGACCGCGGGGCGCAGCTGTTTTTGTGGGCAGAGGACAGCGATAGGGAACCCGAAGTATATAAAATGAACTCGATGATATTCGGTGCGGTATCGTCGCCTACATCCGCGATTTATATATTAAATAAAAACGCGAATAAATACATTGAAAGTCACCCCGATGCAGTGTCAGCGATCAGGAGTAATCACTATATGGACGATTACCTCGATAGTGCGTGGTCTGTCGGGCAAGCCGGTCAGCTGATTGAGGACGTGACCCACATCCACGCCGAGGGCGGATTTGTGATACGGGGGTGGGTCACAAACTCTCAGGAGCTGCGCGACAGGCTCCGCACTGAGATGCCAGACAAGGTATCGCTGGACAAAGGGGAGGACGGAGTGGAACGGACGCTGGGACTCACGTGGTCACCCACCACTGACGAATTGGCTTTTGATCTGTCCTTCAAGAGATTGCCGAAGGAGATCACGGAAGGGCGGGTGGTACCCACGAAACGAGAGTTCCTCCGTTTCATCATGTCGATATTTGACCCACTAGGATTTTTATATCCGTGTGTCATTCAGTCCAGAATCTTAATGAAAAAGATCTGGAGCACGGGCATCGGCTGGGATGAACAGCTGAAAGAAACTGAGGCGCGCTGCTGGTTCGACTGGCTTGACAACTTGCAGCACCTCGCGAGCGTATCGGTGCCTAGGTGGTACGGGTTGTGTACAGACCACCTAGAGCTGCACGCCTTCGGAGACGCGAGCGAATCCGCGTACGCAGCGGTAGTCTACCTAGTCGGGGTAGACGTCTCCGGGGAGAGAAACGTCGCGATTGTGATAGGCAAGGCCAGGGTGGCCCCTCAAAGGGTGGTCTCGATCCCACGGTTGGAGCTGCAGGCAGCCGTTTTGGCCTGCAGACTCGCGGAAACCGTCGAAAGGGAGCTAGGAGCCACCATACGGAGTAAGTACTTATGGACGGATAGTAAAACCGTATTAAAATGGATTAATTCAGAAGCCACAGAGTTTCAACGTTTCGTATCTCATAGGTTAGCTGAAATAGATAACAGGTCAAAGAGGTCGGACTGGCGCTGGGTTCCCTCGGCGCAGAATCCAGCAGACAAGGCCACCAGGTTAGACTGGCCTAATAACAGCAGTGAGTGGCTGAGTGGCCCTCCGTTTCTTCGCTGTCCACAGGAGCAGTGGCCGGCGAGCGACGACGTGAGTGGAGTGGCAGAGGCAGACCTGGAGCGGGTGCAGTGCGTGCACGTTGCGAGCACGCCACCTGAGCCGGTGCTGACGTACGCCCGGCTGCCGACCTGGACGCGCGCGCTATACGTCATGGCGCGCGTACTTATCTTCGTGGCGCTCTGCCGTAAACGACGGCAGACGTGTGCCGTAACAGCTGCGGACCTCGATGAAGCGAGGTTACACCTACTTCGCCTAGCGCAGGCGGAATGCTACGCATCGGACATCGCGGCCCTGAGAGCCGGCCGCGCGCTGCCAGCCGGCAGCAGGCTGCGCGCGCTGGACCCGATGCTGTACGGGGATGGACTCCTACGAGTGCGCGGCAGGCTGAGAGCCTGCAGCGAGCTGAGCTTCGGTGAGAGGCACCCCGTCATCCTGGACGGGAGGCACGAGCTCACACGCCGGCTCATCAGACATCACCACGAGGCGGCGCTGCACGCGAATCAAGAGGCCGTCGTGAACAGCATCCGTGAATTGTACTGGGTCACCAATTTGCGGTCCTCAGTGAAAGCCGTCACGGCGAGCTGCCAGCGCTGCCGCATTGAGAGAGCGAAGCCAAGGGCACCAAAGATGGGTGACCTACCGATCTCCAGGCTGGAGGTCACACGGCGAGCGTTCGTCCACTGCGGGGTCGACTACTTCGGCCCCATGGAGGTGGCCATCGGACGGCGGCGAGAGAAGAGGTGGGGTGTGTTGTTCACGTGCCTCGCCACCCGCGCCGTGCACCTGGAACTGGCATCATCTTTGAGTGCCGACTCGGCAATCCTTGCCCTGCGGCGCCTGATTGCGCGCCGCGGGCGACCATCGGACATGTACTCCGACCGGGGTACCAACTTCGTCGGGGCGCACACCGAGCTACGCGCTGCCCTCCGTGAGATGAATCACTCACGAGTGGCGAGCGAAGCTACAGGCCGCGGCATCGCGTGGCACTTTAATCCTCCGGCGTCCCCACACATGGGCGGATGCTGGGAGAGACTGGTGCGCTCTATAAAAAACGCGCTCAAGGCGACCCTGCGCGAGCGCGCCCCTCGCGAGGAGGTCCTCTACACCCTCCTCCTAGAGGCCGAGCTGGTCGTAAACAGCCGGCCACTCACCTATGTCAGCAGCGACGTCGAGCAACCGGTGGTACTCACGCCGAATCATCTCCTGCTGGGCACTGCCGCGGGGGATGCACCGTGTATGAGGGGCCACGCCCGCGACGAGGATGCGCGGCGGATGTGGCGCCGGGTGAACGCGCTGGCCGACCTGTTTTGGCGGCGCTGGCTACGCGAGTACCTGCCGACGCTCCAACGACGCAACAAGTGGTCGGCTGACGAGCCGAACGTGAAAGTTAACGATGTGGTAGTGTTAGTGGACGAGAATAAGCCACGAAACCAGTGGACTAAAGGGATCGTGCAAAGTGTTTTCCCGGGTGCGGACTCTATTATAAGAGTGGTCGATGTACGAACGAACCATGGGGTCCTACGAAGACCAGTTGTGAAGGTTGTTGTGCTCCCGACCGATGGAAGTATGGTCGGTTGAACCCTCATACGGGGGGTGGAGATGTTAAGGAGCACAGCAACCTAAGAAAACACTTGTACATAGTAAATAAGTACTTAGAAAGTAAGGCATTGTATAGACGTAAGATTTATAAAACCTTTTAAGTTACTAAGTATTTGTTACCCCTCCCTTAGTTCTGTAACGTAGAGTTTAGATTTAGACATTGATATTTTGATAGTGTTTTGTGTGTTTGTAATAGTATATAAGAACAGTGTAAAATACCACGGCGAAAAATACCACGGCGACAAATATAACGTGGTGTTTTTCTAAACAAAAGAGCGATGTAACAATAGAACAATAGGCAAAAACACCCCGCGCTACACATGTGCGCAAACGCCGAGCGTAGACGGACGAGAGGAAGGGATAGCGTGGGGGCGATCCACCCCCACACACCCCGTCTACGGTCGAGCGTATAAATATAGCGCGGTGGAATATAACGGGGCAGCCTGGAATCGCAAGCCTCAAGAACAACAACAACAAGTGTACTCGTGAATATAGCACCTTTCAAGCAACCTCAGTGTTTATCTTTCTGATTCAATGAATCCCTGCGCCTGAATATTCTACAACGACGGATAGAGTGGAAAATGATGCGAGGAGTAATGAAATGTCAAAAGAAAATATAATGAGGAAAGTTTCGTATAAATAAAACTTTCTAAACATTAAACCAATTGCTTGTTGTATTTGTCATAAAGATTTCACACATCTGGTAATCGAAAACCAGTATAACTTGATCCATTGTTGAAGCACTACATCCAAAAACAAATGAAGAAATTAAATTGGTTTAGTCAGTTACCGTGTCAAGATAAAATGGTCATCGAGAGCCTAGTACTTGACACGCTGATTGGAATTCAAAGTATCAACCAATTTCTAAATCTTCAAGCTTTTTGAGAAATGTTTTTGACCTCCATAACAAGTTTTAAATCGATATCAGGGGTTTTAAAGGAAATGTGAAAATTACGTCTCAGCTGTAATAAAATTAATAGGATATTTGACTGAATAAATCGATTTAGTCCGTGATTAAGATAATCAAAAAATATTCCCAACCACAATTTTTTTCTTTTTTTACAACAATTACAAATTTCACTTGCTTTTGACGTCACTTGAACAACACGAAACTTATTTTATTGAAACAGATGTAAAAAATGAAAAAAAAAACGAGACAATCGTATCTCAATCTCTGCCCAAGTTTAACAGGGAGGTTTAACACTGTGTAATTAAAAAAGAAGAAACATCATCAAAAAGCCAACGTCACGCGGTATTCCCAGGCGGTCACCCTTCTTCGTAACAACCACCATACGAGTAGAAGGCCGATAAATGCAGCCGCTGTGACTTAAATGGTGTGACGGGTTTTATGCGGTAAGTGGGACCCACATCCTAGCGATCCACGCCGAACAACTGCACTATAGGTTACCTGTAACCTGCGGAGACGAACGCATTGGCGGTGATAGGCTTCACCAGAACCGCCTGGCTCTCGACCACCATCTGTGATCTGTAACACAGGATCTTCCTATTTCAGACACCTTTCTCTATTTAACATTGTACAAGTTAACTAGTGCCTGTAATTTCTTGATGTGGAGATAAATAAAGATTTATGATTATGATGATTATGATTACCATCCTATCACAGTCCGGTCCATACAGTTTTTACTGTGTTCCGTTAGAGCTTAAGTTCCTTCGTAGTTCCCGCTCCATCTCAGGCTCATTTTTGCCTCTGAGCTAGATTGAGGCCAAGTACAAACCCATTTAAATAATTCGGATAGGTGGCACAGTCACAGCATTAAAAGGATTCAACTATTTTAATTAAAAAAAATATAATTTAACCAATCTATAATATTTTTTTAACAACAAATTGTTACTTTGCACTTTTATGGTAAATGTTGCGTATACCTGTCATATTCTTACATACTAGCACACATGTTTTAGATTTTTGTTTTCAATTACTGCTATTGTATGTGTTGCTGTTGGTGTACCTTGTATCTATACATATAATAAATCTGTAGAAGGGTCAATTCTGTACATTGAAAATATTGACAAAATAAATAGCGAGGGGTGTTGCTTGATCGATACCAAACCCAAATATGTGATTAAAATTTTTTTGTCTGTCTGTCTGTCTGTATATGCAGGCATCACGTGAAAACTAACGGTTCGATTTCGATGAAACTTGGTATATTTATACCTTATTATCCTGGGCATAAAATGGGATACTTTTATCCTGGAAAAATACGTAGAAAAAAAAATATTTTTCAGTTTTATTCACGCGCAGATGAAGTCGCGGGCGGAGTGCTAGTAAATAAATAAATAAATAAGAGAAAAAAAAAACTATTTCGTCATTAACCAAATGGCTGTATCCTTTGTTGCGGAGACCCTGGTGTCTTCTAGAAAGAAGAAGTGAGGAATCAAGAATTACAGTCTGAAAATAGATCTTGGATCTCATGACTGTAAGAAGCGGTCAGTGAACAAGGAGACAGCCAGTATAAAGCCAGCCGTTGAATTAAACGTAGATGAACAAAGATAACTATGTCAATGAGAATTATGCAATTATATGACACGACAACTTGAAAGCAGTAGACAAAAAACGAAGAAACCAAGTTAAAGCCCGTAATGTAATAGTCATTTAACTATATTGTTTTATAATAGTCTACCGAAGCTTTTGAATCGAGATATTAATATAATATAATGCTTACATAACTTCCTCAAATAAGAATTTAGTTAGAGAGTTTTTTTTGTGCAGAAAAAGGTAGCTGACGCAATGGATTTCTAGATTTGAATCTGTTGAATGAAAGTCATGTTTTCTAATAGTTTTCGAGGGCTTTGTTAAGATGGGCTTGTAGATTATCTTGACTATCAGATTCGTCTAATGTCAGTTATGATACAATCTCGTTACGTAGTTTTAAGATCGGGAAGTACAGGGTATCTGAGTTTCTTTGGATATTTGCTCCCATTTTGTCTTATCTGTACCAATAAAGAGGTTTACGTAAAAAGATGTAACATTTCATGTTAGGTAGCTAGATTATTATTGCTTCTTAGCTGAGCTTTAAAATTACAGATGAACTTGACGGCACGGTTGAGCGCAGTGGCTGAGCGATTGGACATCTGCGCTGCGTATCGCGGGTTCAATTCCCGCACGGAGCAGATATTTGTATGATCTACAAGTAGTTGTTCTGGGTTTGGGTGTTTGTGTATGTGAGTTTATATGTTTGTAAACGCACCCACGACACAGGATAAATTCCTAGTGTAGGGCAACGATTTTTTAAATAAAAAAAAATAGCACGGATGGTAAGCATCGCGGTGGGTGACCAGAACGTCACACAAACGAAATCACGGACAGGAGCTAATATCTCGTAAAGAGTTTGAGAAATTGAACTGAGGAATAACTTAACTTGATATAACTTAATTCCCGAACGGAAAATAATTGTATGACCTACGGGTAGTTGCTGAACGGCTGTTTGTGTATGTGAAATTAAATATTTGTAAACGTTCCTACGTTACAGGAGAATTCCTAGTGTGAGGCCACGTTTTTTAAATAAAAAATAATATAAAAATCAGACCAATTCCTTTTTGTTTTGCAAGCAGGCATCATATCTATTCTAATGGTAGCTATGTCACAGCAGACGCCACCACCGACTGTAATTGTGCCAAACAGTAGCATGTGTACTAGACCACTATTGTTTGATATTGTCACACAGTTTGCATTACGTTTTGTAACTAAGTCGGTAACATCATTTGTAACCGTTACGTTATCTAAAACCAAACGTGTGTGCAATACTTATTGTAAGTCGATTTCAATGTTTTCCTTTATGTCTTCGTTCAATACTATTTTTACCTTTCTGTAAATAAATAATAAATAAATATTCCACAACTATCACACAACGCCATCTAGTCCCAAGCTAAGCAGAGCTTGTGTTATGGGTACTAGACAACTGATAAACAAACTTATATATTTCTAAATACATACATATTATAGATAAATTACACCCAGACACAGAACAAATGATCGTGCTCATCACACAAACATTTGTACTGGGTGGGAATCGAACCCACGACCTCCGGCATAGCAGTCAGGGTCACTAACCACAGGCCTGTAAAATACATACCCGAAGGAGGTCAAAAATGCTTGCATGCTTGCGGTTTTTATTGCAAAGACCTTTGACCAGCTTGAGACATAGAATAGATAATACCTAGTCAATAATCATGCAGGTAATCTGTTTGTTGTTGCAACGACCGATGACACTGCTTTTCTTGATGAACAGCAGTGCATTCTATGTTTGTAAAGGATACAGGAGAAATTTGTAGTGTGGGGCAACGTTTAAAAAAATATATCGAAGATGGTAATGATCGAAACCTTTTGTTGGAGATACTGCTCTTACAACCAATATATGCTTGCGTCCTGATAACAGCTGATATCAAGGATGAGGAACATAAAAGTTGAACATAAAGCATATTTTTAAACCCTGACAAATATTAGATTGTCATCAGATTGACCGCTATGTGTGTGTCTATCTGTCTGTTTGTGACCATAGCTCTCAAATGGCTGAACCTTTTTGAATGCAGTTTCCTTTATTTGAAAGCTGGTTTTCTCCTGATGATAATTGGATAATAATATATAAAATACTTTCAAAGTCATTGGCTATTTTGTTATGCGTTGGCGTTTTTTAATTTAATCCATTAGCTTAGCTATCGACTAATTAAGACACTACCTACGAGTAGGTAGTACTAGGTTTGAATGTATACCTATGGTGTTTATTGCGTGTTAATTTAAATCTCTCATTAAAAATATTATAAATTCAAATCATTAATCCTTATCAATAAAAGTTACTTTTAAGCTGCTAATGATAATTAGCAGCGATGAAATATTCCGCTCGTCACATTCTGAGGCCGCGTTGTCGATAAGTCGCGCCTGCGCAGTTACTGGTGCCATAACCTTTGCCTCTTACTTTCCAATGACCTGCGTCGGTAGGGATGGGCGAAGTGGGGATTGTTATGTCGATGATTTGATGGTAATCGGAGCGATGTGGATACATGCGAGTCTCGTAGAAATTACGTGATATGATGGTCAAAAGATAAATATCTATGACACTATGACTCAAAAGATAAATATCTTCTTTTAATATTCGGCGTGCAGAAACATTTTTTGAGTAATTTATACATAGCAATTAAATACACCTGGTAGTTTTTGGTTAAGATTTTTTAATCTACGTTATCCGCTACGGGGATAATAAAATATGGATATTCAGCCAAACCCATAAATGTAAATAGTAAGTATTTGTTTCTAAAGACCTTTATTAAGGGCTTTTAATAACAAAATAACAGTGATGAATATATTATTTTTAATTAAGTATTTAACCGTCTACAATGTTTTTCAATAAATTTAGTATTTCATCGACAGAGCTACAACACTAGTAGTTAACCCTTGATAGTTATTATGTCACCAGCACATAGCAAAGAAATAAAATAATTGTATGGCTGACCTGAAGATATGTAGGTATGGCACTGTTTGGGAAACTAAATAACTATGCGTGTGATTGTAACAGTGCAACTATTTCGTAAAGTGAATATTTTATGTTGGGTGAATTACTTGGTGCTAGTGGTAATAACGTAGTGCCCCATAAGTAGGCTGTCTGTTGAGAAACAAAGCATTAAAAAACGATTGATCAATTCATCAATTAATAAATATTCTTCGTCGAGTCGAAGATTTATGAAGAATTATGTAATTAAACTAGCTTCGACAAGAACAAACGGTGTGCTGTGCCACAGCGATAAACGGTGTAATAACTTTGGTTATTATGGTTTGACAAATTGTGGAGTATTTAAAAATATCTGTTACTTACGTGTTATTCATACTAGTTTAGTTTCTGTGATTATATGTAATTTGCAATTTATTTCACAGTTTCAAGACCGTTAGTATGTTGGACGATAAGAAAAATAATCGCAGATCAATCAACTAACAATCGACAAACTTTTTTCAATAAAAGAAAAAAACTCATTCATTGTGCTGTTTCATTTTCAATTTCTACATAACTTATCGGTAGCAAACTTACAACACCAGAGATAATTAATTATAGACCATCACTAGTGCTTCTAAAATGAGTCGTGCATATGAGCTTGTCATTAAGAATGCGTGTGTAAGGCTGCTTTTCCACCCAATATGTGCTATGCTACGTTGCTGTCGCGGGACCAAGGGATTACCGTGACCCCGGTACGTAAAGGGCTAGTGAAGGACACCGTGGATTTTAGTCAGTACAAGTCTGACAGTCCCTCCCGCCCTGCCCTGGGTGGGAGGACTCATTTGATGATTTTACCGATAAAAAAAAAGCTACGTTGCTGCGGATGCGTTTGATATTCAATGGTATAGATAGCATATCACTGGTGGAAACGGATTCAACTAAGATGTGTTTTTTATATGGAAGGATGCGTGCTATGGAGGCGTGCTATAGATGCGTAGTATGGGTCGTCTTCCCTACTCTCGATACACCGGATAGCTCGAGATGCGCATCTTCCTAGCGCAGCTACTTTGCGGCGGCGCATCTTCATAGCACATCTTACTCGCACCGCTATATAGCGTAGCATCAGTGGAAATGGTCACACAGTTTCGTAGCTCAGCTTATATATTCTCGTTGCACAGCTACATAGCACATGCAGCTACACAGCTCTGGTGGAAAGGCACCCTAACAGTAGCAGTAAGGAGTAATGCTCGTACTCTCTTTACATGTTATGTCACTGGCGTGTCACACACTCACTACTACTGGCACGTTCTAAACGAGGCATGCGATTGAATTGACTATTTTAAACTAGCACGAGCTAGGTGTCGTCATTTTGTTTAGGGAGACAAGTAATGCAGTCATTAGGATGATGATGCTGTTCGTGTTTTATGTATTCCTGGTAGGTACATATTGCCTTGCCTCTTTATATGTCTTCAAATACAATGTGTCTGGTTTCTGTCTGTACTAGAGATGTCATGAATATTCGTATTCGCATTCGAATCCGTGTATATTTACACATTCACATTCGTATTCGCAAACATTAGTAACATCACTAGTCTGAACACAATATTACAGGGATGGTAGTTGTTATTGACCAATGATAAAAATTAGTAATGTAACGAATATTCGCATTAACTAAACTGAAATAATTTTAAGGATTTTCTTAGGAAAGAAAAGTTCACCGCGTGCAGGATTTGAACCCGCAACCTTCAGATTCAGTACATCCGAGTGGATGGTGGGTGGGAGGAATCATTTGATAATTTTACCACACAAAATAAATAAATAAATAAATATTCCACAACTATCACACAACGCCATCTAGTCCCAAGCTAAGCAGAGCTTGTCTTATGGGTTTTAGACAACTGATAAACATACTTATATATTTCTAAATACATACATATTATAGATAAATTACACCCAGACACAGAACAAATGATCGTACTCATTTGTTTGTCGAAAGTCAAAGTCGAAAGTCAAAGTCGAAAGTTTAAGTCGAAAGTCAAAGTCACAGTGATGGCTGTTTAGTAGTTTTGTGTCAAGCTTGTTAGTTTGGTTGTTTAGTGTGATGGCATTTTGGTAGTTTAGTGTGATGGTGGTTTGGTAGTTGAGTGTGATGGTTGTTTGGTAGCTAGGTGTGATGGTGGTTTGTAAGTCAAACTTTTGATTCTAATTTGGATAGAGAAAGTCAATTTGTAAAGTCGTAAGTCGAAAGTCAAAGTCGAAAGTTTAAGTCGAAAGACGAAATTCGAAAGTCTAAGTTGCATTGATGGCTGTTTAGTAGTTTAATGTCATCTTGTTTGGTATTTAGGTGTGATGGTGGTTTGGTAGTTTAGTGTGAAGGTGGTTTGGTAGTTTAGTGTGAAGGTTGTTAGGTAGTTTAGTGTGATGGTTGTTTGGTAGTTTGCTGTGATGGTGGTTTGGTAGGCAAAGTCGATGTCGAAAGTCAAAGTCGAAAGTCGGAAGTTGAAAGTCAAAGTCGAAAGTCAAAGTCGCAATGATGGCTGTTTAGTAGTTTTGTGTCAAGTTTGGTTGGAAGTTAGGTGTGATGGTGGTTTAGTGTAATGGTAGTTTGGTAGTTTGGTGTGGCGGTAGTTTGGTAGTTAGGTGTGATGGTGGTTTGGTAATCAAAGTCTATGTCAAAAGTCAAAGTCGAAAGTCAAAAGTCAAAGTCGAAAGACATAAGTCGGAAGTCAAAGGCGCAGTGATGGCTGTTTAGTAGGTCTGTGTCAAGTTTGGTTAGTAGTTAGTTGTGATGGTGGTTTGGTAGTTTTGTGTGATGGTAGTTTGGTAGTTTAGTGTAATGGTAGTTTGGTAGTTTAGTGTGGTGGTAGTTTGGTAGTTAGGTGTGATGGTGGTTTGGTAATCAAAGTCGATGTCAAAAGTCAAAGTCGAAAGTCGAAAGTAAAAGTCGAAAGTTTGGTAGTTTGGTAGTTTTGTGTCAAGTTTGGTTGGTAGTTAGGTGTGAAGGTGGTTTGGTAGTTTAGTGTAATGGTACTTTGGTAGTTAAGTGTGGTGGTAGTTTTTAGTCAAGTTTGGTTGGTAGTTTGGTAGTTAAGTGTGACGGTGGTTTGGTAGTTTGGTGTGAAGGTGGTTTGGTAGTTTAGTGTGAAGGTGGTGTTGTAGTTTGGTGTGATAGATGTTTAGTCGTTTTGTGTCAAGTTTGGTTGGTTGTTAGGTGTGAAGGTTGTTTGGTAATTTAGTGTGATGGATGTTTAGAAGTTTTGTGTCAAGTTTGGTTGTTAGTTAGGTGTAAAGGTGGTATGGTATTTTAGAGTGAAGGTTGTGTGGTAGTTTAGTGTAATGGTAGTTTGGTAGTTTAGTGTGTTGGTAGTTTGGTAGTTAGGTGTGATGTTGGTTTGGTAGTTTAGTGTGGTGGTAGTTTGGTAGTTAGATGTGTTGGTGGTTTGGTAATCAAAGTCGATGTCAAAAGTCAAAGTCGAAAGTCGAAAGTCAAAGTCGAAAGACGAAAGTCGAAAGTCAAAGTCGCAGTGATGGCTGTTTAGTAGGTCGGTGTCAAGTTTGGTTGGTAGTTAGTTGTGATGGTGGTTTGGTAGTTTAGTGTGAAGGTGGTTTGGTAGTTTAGTGTAATGGTAGTTTGGTAGTTTAGTGTGGTGGTAGACTGGTAGTTAGGTGCGATGGTGGTTCGGTAATCAAAGTCGATGTTAAAAGTCAAAGTCGATCGATGTCGAAAGACGAAAGTAGAAAGTCAAAGGCGCAGTGATGGCTGTTTAGTAGGTCTGTGTCAAGTTTGGTTGGTAGTTAGTTGTGATGGTGGTTTGGTCGAAAGACGAAAGTCGAAAGTCAAAGTCACAGTAATGGCTGTTTATGGTGATGGTGGTTTGGTAGTTTTGTGTGATGGTTGTTTGGTAATTTAGTGTGAAGTTGGTTTGGTAGTTTAGTGTGAAGGTTGTGTGGTAGTTTAGTGTGATAGATGTTTAGTCGTTTTGTGTCAAGTTTGGTTTGTTGTTAGGTGTGAAGGTGGTTTGGTAGTTTAGTGTAATTGTACTTTGGTAGTTTAGTGTGGTGGTAGTGCGGTAGTTTAGTGTGAAGGTGGTGTGGTAGTTTACTGTGATAGATGTTTAGTCGTTTTGTGTCAAGTTTGGTTGGTAGTTAAGTGTGAAGGTGGTATTGTAGTTTAGTGTGATAGATGTGTAATCGTTTTGTGTCTAGTTTGGATGGTTGTTAGGCGTGAAGGTGGTTTGGTAGTTTAGTGTAATTGTACTTTGGTAGTTTAGTGTGGTGGTAGTTTGTTAGTTAGGTGTGATGGTGATTTGTTAGTTAGGTGTGATGGTGGTTTTGGTAGGCAAAGTCGATAGTCAATGTCGAAAGACGAAAGTAGAAAGTCAAAGGCGCAGTGATGGCTGTTTAGTAGGTCTGTGTCAAGTTTGGTTGGTAGTTAGGTGTGATGGTGGTTTGGTAGTTTAGTGTGAAGGTGGTGTGGTAGTTTAGTGTGATAGATGTTTAGTCGTTTTGTGTCAAGTTTGGTTGGTAGTTAGGTGTGAAGGTGGTATTGTAGTTTAGAGTGAAGGTTGTGTGGTAATTTAGTGTAATGGTAGTTTAGTGTGGCGATAGTTTGGTAGTTAGGTGTGATGGTGGTTTGGTAGGCAACGTCGGTAGTTAATGTCGAAAGACGAAAGTAGAAAGTCAAAGGCGCAGTGATGGCTGTTTAGTAGGTCTGGGTCAAGTTTGGTTGGTAGCTCAGTGTGATGGTGGTTTGGTAGTTTGGTTTGAAGGTGGTTTGGTAGTTTAGTGTGATAGATGTTTAGTCGTTTTGTGTCTAGTTTGGTTGGTTGTTAGGCGTGAAGGTGGTTTGGTAGTTTAGTGTGAAGGTGGTGTGGTAGTTTAGTGTGATAGATGTTTAGTCGTTTTGTGTCAAGTTTGGTTGGTAGTTAGGTGTGAAGGTGGTATTGTAGTTTAGAGTGAAGGTTGTGTGGTAATTTAGTGTAATGGTAGTTTAGTGTGGCGATAGTTTGGTAGTTAGGTGTGATGGTGGTTTGGTAGGCAACGTCGGTAGTTAATGTCGAAAGACGAAAGTAGAAAGTCAAAGGCGCAGTGATGGCTGTTTAGTAGGTCTGGGTCAAGTTTGGTTGGTAGCTCAGTGTGATGGTGGTTTGGTAGTTTGGTTTGAAGGTGGTTTGGTAGTTTAGTGTGATAGATGTTTATTCGTTTTGTGTCAAATTTGGTTGGTTGTTAGTTGTGAAGGTGGTTTGGTAGTTTAGTGTAATGGTACTTTGGTAGTTTAGTGTGGTGGTAGTTTGGTAGCTAAGTGTGATGGTGGTTTGGTAGTTTGGTTTGAAGGTGGTTTGGTAGTTTAGTGTGATAGATGTTTAGTCGTTTTGTGTCAAGTTTGGTTGGTTGTTAGTTGTGAAGGTGTTTTGGTAGTTTAGTGTAATTGTACTTTGGTAGTTTAGTGTGGTGGTAGTTTGGTAGTTAAGTGTGATGGTGGTTTGGTAGTTTAGCGTGAAGATTGTTTGGTAATTTAGTGTGATGGATGTTTAGAAGTTTTGTGTCAAGTTTGGTTGGTAGTTAGGTGTGAAGGTGGTTTGGTAGTTTAGTGTAATGGTAGTTTGGTAGTTTATTGTGGTGGTAGTTTGGTAGTTTGGTGTCAAGGTGGTTTGTTAGTTAGGTGTGATGGTGGTTTGGTAGGCAAAGTCGAAAGTCAAAGTCAAAAGACGAAAGTCGAAAGGCAAAGTCGCAGTGATGGCTATTTAGTAGTTTTGTGTCAAGTCTGGTTGGTAGTTAGGGGTGATGGTGGTTTGGTAATCAAAGTCGATGTCAAAAGTCAAAGTCGAAAGTCAAAGTCGAAAGTCAAAGTCGAAAGTAAAAGTCGAAAGTCAAAGTCGAAAGTCAAAGTGGAAAGTCAAAGTCGAAAGTCAAAGTCGAAAGACGAAAGTCAAAGTCGAAAGACGAAAGTAGAAAGTCAAAGTCGAAAGTTAAAGTCGAAAGTCAAAGTCGAAAGTCAAAGTCGAAAGTCAAAGTCGAAAGTCAAAGTTGAAAGTCAAAGTCAAAAGTCAATGTTGAATTAAATCGCAATCGCAAAGTCGCAAGTTAAATTTTGAAGGTTGTGTGGTAGTTTAGTGTAATTGTAGTTTGGTAGTTTATTGTGATGGTTGTTTGGTAGTTAGGTGTTATGGTGGTTTGGTAGTTTAGTGTGAAGGTGGTTTGGTAGTTTAGTGTGAAGGGTGTGTGGTAGTTTAGTGTGATAGATGTTTAGTCGTTTTGTGTCAAGTTTGGTTGGTTGTTAGGTGTGAAGGTGGTTTGGTAGTTTAGTGTAATGGTAATTTGGTAGTTTAATGTGGTGGTTGTTTGGTAGGTAAGTGTGATGGTGGTTTGGTAGTTTGGTGTGAATATGGTTTGGTAGTTTAGTGTGATGGATGTTTAGAAGTTTTGTGTCAAGTTTGGTTGGTAGTTAGGTGTGAATATGGTTTGGTAGTTTGGTGTGATGGTGGTTTGTTAGTTAGGTGTGATGGTGGTTTGGTAGGCAAAGTCGAAAGTCAAAGTCGAAAGACGAAAGTCGAAAGTCAAAGTCGCAGTGATGGCTATTTAGTAGTTTTAAGTGCAGTACTCGAGGAAATATTAGGAAAAGACGAAGAAGAGAGTGAATTAGAGCTCTGCGACCAAGGCTTTGAAACTTAGGACCACATCGTTTCAAAGGAACCTCGGTCCGCTGAGGAATCAAACTGCTTGGACTCTGATGTGAATAATAGGCCACTTTCCGAAATAAATAGTTGTTTTACAGGGAGCGATAAAGTAACGAAGTGGCGAAAAACTAACAATAACTGATTCTGATGAAAAATAAACCAAAGTATTTTTTTTTACTCTTATTTGTAATTTTTATTGTTTCACTAGGTGTATAAACTAGTCTGATACCTCAGACTAGCTTATAAACCTGAAAAAAGGGTTTTGTGTTCCTAATTTTTGTTTAGATCTTAAAAATATTTCAGTTATGTTCACTGGTTTAATAATAATTTATTTTTCGTAATTCCAATAAATAATTTTGACAAATAAAATTTTAAAGACAATCACAATATATCTGTGTACATATAAATAAATAATTATTGCATAATTAGTGTATTATTTCTCTTATTCACTCCATAGGTCTTTTCGGTTATGCGCGCCCGCTCCCGTTACAAAAGACCGCGCGTCCACTTGAAGGTTGAAGAGTAATCATGGAGTTTCTTGCCGGTTCTTCTCCATGGAAACGACCAATCCGAACCGTGCCAATCTTTTTTTTTTTCTCGACGTTTTATAAGTGCCCATTTTGGCCTATGTATAATAAAATATTTTGATTTTGAAATTTTGTTATGTGAAGCATCGGTAATACGAGTAACATCGTCCATGTATAACAGACGAAAATTGCTCATATAAAAAATGATTTTTTGATGATTTTTTAAAAACGACTTCTCCGATTTCGATAAAATTTTCTTGGGATTTGAGAAGTGGCTTTTCAACAGAAAAAGTTTTTTTTTTAAATCGGTTTGCAAGCGACGGGGTTGACCCCGTCGTGCACAAAATTAAAAAAAAAACACAAACATCCGAATTGAAAACATTCTTTCGTCGTTAAACGTCGTTTATAAATACAATACACACACTTTTGGGATTTTTTCTCGCCTGGTTTAGAAATGTGTACCTAATTGCTACGATTATGTTTTATTTATTTTAGAAGTAATTTTCACATATTAGTGGTTAATGTACATAATGATATCTAGATTGATTTGAGGGCAGAATCCGGCCATGTCTTTTTAAAACTCAACTACTTATTGTGAGTACAAATGCAAAACACAAAATCAAATACTCGTAGTACTTTTTACTCATAATCCTCAAGAAATATTAGTAAAACAAAATAACCTGTTTGCTGTTCACAGCAAAATCGCTGACAGTCAAGTAATTAACTATGTGCATTTTCTTATCCAAAACTTACGTCAATTTATCTCCACACGTTAAACTGCTGCTAACAAACCGTCAGGCGCTTAATCTAACAAAAAAGATGAGTATATTTATGTCACAGTAGCTAGTTATCATAATGGGCCATGTTTTCTCTGGCCATTTACCTAGGGCCCTGAAATTCTACGGGGGTCTAAAGTACTTCAAGCATCTTAGCAGAAGCCAGTGGCAAAGAAAAAGTCTAAACAAACGCGATCACAAGTTTGCAACCAGTCAGTAATGCAATACAACTTAACTGTTACTAAAAAATAAACATGAGCAACAATTAAATACTTGTGGTGTCCGATTCCGTTTAGGTCTAGTGTTTCCACTGCTTGCTTGAGGCCCCATGTTGCACGATAACTTGGTTACTTTTTATTTGTAACTAGGAACTGAGTCAAAAAAGACCTCACAAAACTGACTATCACATTTGGTATAGATGACTTGGGGAACCAGATCATCTTACAACAAAGGGGCCTTGCGTGAGCTGCTGAATATCCCGATGCATATAAAACCCACACTTAAAAGAATGACCTTTTGCATCCGTAAAATTAAACTATAACGTAACAAAGTGGTCCTTCTCAAAGCCATTGTCCTGAACAATAGGTCTAATTGAACAGTAGTACGTGAAGCAATTCACCTCATACAGCACTGAGGTCATCGACTTCAACAGAAACAAATTAGTTTTTTTTTTGCGAGACACGCGAGTACATTCACTGTTCAGTTTCGGTCCAGTTTCAAAGGAAAGGCCCCATTTGCACGTCTGAACTGTCGTGTAATTACTAGAAATTATAGCTATAAGTAGAGAGCTACTGTATTATGACTAGTCACTTGAAAGTGATGCAGTAGTCGTTAGATTACAGTAGCAGACTGCATTTTGTGTGTATTAATACTAGTGTTCTAGAATTTTATTTTAATTCGCAATGTAGGTTAACAGATTTCAAAAAAGGATATAAATTGCAAAGGACATGGCTAATCCTTGGCCTAGCATGTATATATATAGGGGAACAGTGAAGACGCGAGGTACGATGGAAAATCACACAATTAAGGCATACTTAACACAACACTAACGTAGCGCAAGCGCCATCAGGACGTCATTTGCAAGCGGCCATTAACAAATGGCGTCCCGTTCGTCGCTATATTGTCATTGCTGTTCTCCTATATGTATTTTATAACTTTGCGTGAGTTGTGTTGCTCTGCATGTTAAATCTCAGTGAGTGATGGCATGCTTTACACAATCTTTTGCATGGGTTTCCTCCAATTGAAATTATCACATAGATACAATCTTCGGGTCTTCACGTCAATAAGTTACTTCTGGGCTAGCGTGCTTCATCGTCGACCACATCTTCGCGTACCATCAGGCTCTCGTTTGTCTACTACCTCGCTTAGCGGTCAATCGAGAGTCTCTCGCTGAAAAAAGATTATGGCAAACAGATCTCCAAAATAACTTTTGGTCATAACAGCAAGGACTCACGATCACAAACAGTCTTTTTTACAGTCGGAAGTCTGGCCATAATGGGCGCGTCGCTGTCGCGTCGTTTTGAAGTGATGCACTACTTTGAGAATGAGGATGTGGCGCACAATATGATCTTTGCTTTACCTTAAGTACTCCTAAAAACTAATATTATTTTTTATCTACTGTTAGCTGCGCGTTTTTGCTAGTTGTACCCCGTGGTTTCACTCCCGCTGCTCGGTTCCTATTGGTCGTAGCGCAATGTTATATAGCCTATAGCCTTCCTGGATAAATGCAGTATCCAACACAAAAATAAATTTTCAATTCGATCCTGTAGTTCCTGAGATTAGCACGTTCAAACAAACTCTTCAGCTTTATAATATTAGTTTAGATTTAGGCCCACTTGCACCACACATCACTAAACGGGTTTAGCGCTAAACTGCCTTAGAATATCACTGTATCCCTGTCAAATTGTTTGAAGTTGACAGAGACAGAACGATTTTTTAAATCAGTTTAGCGCTAAACCTGTTTAGTGGTTTGTGGTGCAAGTGGGCCTTAGAATTTAACAATTAATTCGGATCGTACATATGGCGCCATCTATTATCATATGAACGTTATTGTTGTTTTTCTTTGTACAGTATTTTTTTTTCTGGTGTGAACGGTACCCTATGTCCGTCTATGTACCTACATATAAAAAAAAAACAGAGTGATCGGTTCAGTCGTTTTGACATAAAAAGGTAGCAAACAATTGTTTGTTTGAAAAATTACGTAAGTTTATACTTACTTTCGCATATTTAATATCACGATTTATAAATTTATATAATACTAGCTTCCGCCCGCGACTCCGTCCGCGCGGATGTCGGTCTTCGCGTGGATGGTTTATTTCTCCATTTTGAGTAACTCTGACAATGACATCTTATAAATATCGATTGGACCCAAATACCGCTAAGCCACATAATTAAGGAGATCCCTCTATTGAGCTACTGCTGTTGAGCTCGCGTTCTGTACTGAAAAATAAGATTTTTTTTCTACGTATTTTTCCAGGATAAAAAGTATCCTTTTTTATGTCCAGGATAATAAGGTATAATTATACCAAGTTTCATCGAAATCGAACCGTTAGTTTTCACGTGATGCCTGCACATACACACAGACAGACAAAAATTTTTTTAATCACATATTTGGGTTTGGTATCGATCCAGCAACACACCCCGCTATTATTTTTTCAATATTTTCAATGTACAGAATTGACCCTTCTACAGATTTATTATATGTATAGATTGGACTCCATTACAAGGTTTAAATCAATATAATTGATACAGAAACCAGAACTTACACTTCAAGTGGCTTACCATCTGCTGTTGATAGACGAACAGCAAGAGAAACTCTTCCTCCTTCAATTTGAGAAATTAAGAATTCACAAGATCAGAAATCCTTTGGAAAGGTAGCACCCTATTACAATTCTTGACTCATTAGCAAGACAACACCGCTTCAGAATTCGCTGAAACCCACTTCGATCACTTCAGATTTTCAACAGACCGGATATAAGAGTAAGGAATGAGCTGATATAATATCTCCTGCGTCAATGACCCAATAGTCTCAAGAGGACCAAAGAGTCAACTGTTTCCCAAATACAAAAAAAAAGAACTACCTAATTCTAAAGATCAAGTTCTAAGGTCTCGCGCAGTCTAGATGTCATAACGACTTGTGTGTAGAAACCGCTTGTAGTAAATATTAGTGATGCGCCGCGAGTCTTCGACGCTCTTACGAAGAAAGAAAGCGTTTTCTTTCTCACCGCAGAATCCTTCTGGGGTAACGGTGCAAGTTATAAGCGAACGGAGTGTGTCTCATTTGCAGGAGTGTCCCAAATGCGCCTTCACCTGCACCCTCGATGATCTGAACTAGGCCTCCAACGCCGTTATAAAAATGGGCACTTACTGAGGCCAAACGGTATAATTGTTTAAATGTTGATTTACCATGATACGAAAAGATGAAGAAGGCGAAGTAATTTCTGGTCAGGTTAGTTTCTGTAAGGAAATACCCTGGAAATATGTCATAATGAGAAATAAAGTTCTTTAAACCGAAATATCTTCGTTCAGGTCGTATTTTGGAATTGTTTGCTAAGAAATGACGGCAGAAGAATGATCGGCATTATTTCATATGCATTATCATTTTCACCGTCATTGTTACAGTCTACGATATAATAATTATTACACCAATTATTGCTGTTGAACCTGCATCTAACAGCGTAATTATAAAGTTAGTCATAAGAGAATGAATAGCTGCAATAAGTGAGCAATTGTCTCTTTGTGATACAGGCTTCCTATTTATACTTTTTCTCGCAATAAAAAAGAGCGATTAAGATATTGATAGAAAAGAACATTAACTGATGGTAAATTGTAGACCGCTGACAACCTTCAGTATTCGTCGTACGCTCGAAACTGCGAATACGTATTTCTTTTTGCTCCGTAATAAAAATATTTTACAATATAATCAAAACTAACATAGTGAACATAGTAAATATCAAAAAACAATTACTAAATCTCACAAGTGTTTGTACAGTGCACGGTGTTTTGGTGTTTTTGAACTAAAAAATTAATACCACACCCTCCCTATTCAAAAAAAGCAATACCTGTGTGAGGCGGACCACGAAGTTGACACTACACAAGAGTGTCGAAATAGCGCGCGTAGCTAAGACTCTACCTCATCGCACATTAGCATCAAACTCGCGGGTTCAAATCCGAGTTGAGCGCAAAAGCACTTTTTGTGATTTTTAATTTTTTTATTTTTATTTTTGTTGATTGTTTTTGTTTTTGTCTGACAATGCTGAAGTGCGGAGCCTGTGGTAAATTTTTGGCAGTGAACGAGGGCATAAAATGTTCGAAATGTCCGTTTTAACCATCGAGTATGCGTCAACCTTGCCCCCACGGCACCAGCCCCTGCAAAGTGGATGTGCCCTGGGTGTAAGGCAAAGGTGCCACGAACGGACAACACCCAGACTCCTGTCAAAGGAGTAGATGAACAGAGCTCGTCAACGAGTCAAGTAGCGGTCACCATCATAGAAAAAAAAAATGACAACAAACGAAAGCACACCTGATTCCCAGTCTAACTCAAAAGTCGAAATCAGCCTCGCGATGGAAATCCGCTGTTTGAGAAGCGAGGTATTTACCTCGCTTCTGATGCGATTCGTGATGAATTGCGACAATTTCGGGATGAGTTTGCGGGTATAAATGCTAGGATCAATCACTGTTGTCACCGTATAGATACCCTAGAAGTTCGTGTCAAAGATCTCGAGGAAAACTCGGACAATTCCAGTTGCCCTCGAATAATTAAATTGGAGGAAACAATTGAGGAACTCCAGCAGCAGCTGAATGAACGGGAGCAAGAATCACTTCTGAACGATGTGCAATTAGCTGGCGTTATTGAGACTAGCAGAGAAAACCCGGCACAACTTATGAACAACCTTTTTTTTTTTTTTTTTTTTTTTTTTTTTTTTTTTAGGGTGGCAAAATCATCAAATGAGTCCTCCCGCCCTGGGCGGGGCGGAAGGGACTGTCAGACTCTTACTGACTAAAAAATCCACCCGTGTTTCTTCGGATGCCCTTTACGTTCCGGGGCCGCGGTATCCTGGATTAAGAAAAAAGCCGCGACCCCAGCAGGCATTTGGCCCCGCAAGGGGCCCCGTCGGTGACGCGTGAAACACGACGCGCCACCTACCCGGGCTTGGTCCTTGGTCGGACGGCGAGCTTACCCATTACTCACCGTCCGCAAGCCCGCTCCGCCGCTGTGCCCTCTGCTGTTCAGAGGGACACGCCTAAAAGAGTTTTTGCCCGCATCCCAGGGTGCACCGGCCCGAAAAACTGGTCTTCCCCCCGGACGTATCCGAAGGGGAACTCCAGTCCACGGGCGCACGTGGAGGTTTCCTGTCTTAGCACCCCAACTTATGAACACCCTAGCGCTTAAACTAGCGGTTAAACTCGAGGACCATGACATTGTTTTTGCTAAACGGGTTGGCAACGTTCTACGTGACCGAATCAAAGGCGAAGCTCCTCGACCACGAATCATCGTTGCCCGACTGGCAAAGCGCGCGGTGCGAGACAGTTTGCTGAGTGCAGCGCGCGTCCGCCGCAACCTCACTACCGCTGACATTGAAGTACCAGGAGCGCCACACCGCATCTACCTCAACGAACGCCTAACTAAAATCAACAGGCAACTCTTCCGCGAAACGCGCCTAGCTGCTGGTCGTCTAGAATGGAAATACGCCTGGACTAAAGATGGCCGCATACTTGCGCGTAAGGAAGAAGAAAAGTCAGCTGTGCACATACGATCGGAAAAGGACATTTCGCGGTTTTTTATCAGTCAATAGGTTTGTTTATGTCTACGTTTGTCTTGATTGATGTCGACGTTTTTTGTGATTTGCCTAGAGTGTTTAAAGTATCGTGTAAGGATGTTCAAATCAACTCATTGTCATGTTTTCTCCATTGTGCTGCTAATATTTATATCATGTTTTCTCCGTTAACATTATTGTCATGTGTTCTCTGTTATACCACTTACATTTATAGTTTTTTAAGATATGCATTACTTGTTACCAATTACGCTGCCCACAGTGCTATATCATATTATGTATATATTGTGTATTTATCGCTTATAAGTATTTATTTGCACTACACTTTATTCATTTATTGTAACAATGTTTACATTAGTTTTGTGTCAATTTCTGGATTCATCTACTTAGCATTTTTTTCTGTGACATTTTCTTTCTCAGTAGTAAATAATTTAACAAATGTTGTCTGATAAATACATTAAGGTTGGTTTTTGGAACGCCGGTTCTTTGGGCACAAGACACGATGAATTTATAGCAGCGTTGCTGAGTCTGGACGTTGATGTCATGGCTGTAAATGAGACGTGGTTGCGAACAGGCGAGGAGGGGCGTGCACCCACAGTACCGGGTTATAGGCTGCGACATATACCGCGCTCTTTGTCTGTTAAGGGGGGACGGGGTGGTGGTGTTGGTTTTTATTTAAAGATCGGTATTAACGTTCGAAGTCACTCGAAACCGACTAGTCCATCCCACGACACAGTCGAGCAGATGTGGATCACGACAAGTGTCCGTGGAATCAAGCTCGCAATAGGAACTGCCTATCGCCCGCCTTGGCAGGATGTTGATCTTTTTCTAGACGCTGTATCTGGTTCAGTAAACTCCTTAACGCAATGTGAGTACACGATTCTGATGGGTGATTTTAACATAAACGTGCTCAATAACCCAGACTCAAAAACGGAAAAGTTGGTCTCATTTTTAAACTGCCTAGGTCTTAAACAATTAGTGCAATCACCCACACACTTTACAGTACACGGCAGCTCTCTGATAGACATTATTTGTACAAATGTTAAACCTCGCTCTGTATCAGTTGACATAATACCAGATCTAGGTGCGCACGCGTTGGTTTCCGCTGAATTTAATTTTAAACGTCCGAAAATCCCCCTGCGTGCCGTTACCTATAGACCAATTAAAGATATAAATAAGGAATCTTTTGATCGGGATCTCGAATTGCTAAACTGGAAAGCGATTACCAAGCTGCAAGACGTAAACAATATGGTCAATGAATTTAATACAAACTTACTGACAATATTGGATGCCCATGCACCTCTAAAGACTAGTTATGTTAGAGAGTGTTGTTGTCCCTGGATTACTGACAATGTTAAATTCATGATGCGTTTAAGAAACAAAGCACATGCAGACTTTTTAAAAGAAAAAACATCTTGCAAGAAGAATTATTATAAAGAATTGAAATCATTCGTTTCTAGGTGTTTATTTTACGAAAAGTCTGCATACTACAGACATAAAATCAACAGTAAAATTAATGATTCCAAAACTCTATGGAAAAATTTAAAGTCGAACCTGCTGCCATCTAAACGTACAGAATTACCAATGCACTTTGACGATCCTGACAAAATTTGTAATCATTTTTTGAGTGTGCCGGGAGCGGGTGGGGTTAGTGACTCAGTGCTTGAGTTTTTTAAATGCAACCGAAATAACAGTTCTACTTTTAACTTGTCACCCATAACGCACAGGGAAATCGCTAACGCACTGAGTGCTATTAAAACCAATGCTGAAGGTTATGATGGCATTTCTATAAATATGATTTTACAATCACTACCCGCGACTTTAGACGTCATAACCGCATTAATAAACTCATCCATCGCAACCTCATCCTTTCCTCAGCCATGGAAAGTTGCTAAAGTGCACCCATTGCCGAAGACTCCTACTGCATTGGACATAAAAGATCTTAGACCTATAAGTATTCTGCCAGTGCTTTCGAAAGTGTTGGAGAAAGTAGTATGTGCACAATTGGTAAAGTATTTAGAGGATGATAAAATCCTTCCAGATGTTCAGTCTGGTTTTAGAAAAGGTCGTAGTACAGTTACAGCTTTGTTGGACGTGACTGATAATATATTGTCAGCTCAAGATAAGGGAATGTGTACGCTGTTGGTTTTACTTGATTTCTCACGTGCGTTTGATTGTATTAACGTTAAATTATTGTTGTCAAAAATGTTTTTCTATGGGTTTGGGGAAGACACCATAAAATGGTTTGAAAGCTACCTTAGCGATCGCACGCAATTTGTTGAAATACAACGCGCAGATGGGTCAAGGGTTGTTTCTAGGCGTTGCTCAGTGGAAAGGGGAGTACCGCAGGGCTCGATACTTGGCCCAATACTATTTATTTTATATTGTGCAGACATAACTAAAATCATAAATAAATGTAAATACCATATATACGCAGATGATACTCAGGTTTACATATCGTTTAAGCCAGAAGACTACGAACAAGCATTGCATGATTTAAATGCGGATCTTGAGGGCATAGTACAGTGGTCCAATGACAACTCGCTTGCATTAAATGCGACTAAAACCAAATATATGCTTTTCGGTACTGCACACTAGCTTAGTAAAATTAAACCCTGCGCCTCCTGTGTAACCGTTATGGGTCAGCCTATCGAACGAGTCTATGAAGCACGTAATTTGGGTCTTGTGATGGACGCGGAACTTCGTTTCCACAAACACGTGACGCAGTGTATCCGTAATTGTTTTTATAGGCTTAAGATTTTATATAAAGCTCGTCCGTATCTCAGTGAAGAATTGCGAGTACTGCTTGTGGAGTCTTTGGTTTTATCTAAATTGAACTATGCGGATACAGTGTACGGTCAACGACTACTTTCAAAAACTGAGAAACTGATCCAAAGACTTCAAAATGCCTGTGCGCGTTTTTGTTTTAAAGTTCCTTTTAGAGGACATGTCACACCTTTTTTCAACGAGCACAGTATTTTAAAAATGAAAGCAAGACGTAAACTACACTTGGCGAGCTTACTCTTTGGAGTTATCAGAACCCAGATTCCTGCTTACTTGTTCGATAGGCTTTCATGGACTAGTAGACATAGAATTGGTCAGGGCAGAAAATGTTCGCAACAGCTTTCCATCCCACAGCATAAGTCGGCGGCTTTTAGAGGCAGTTTTCGGTACGCAGCTAGTAAGTGTTGGAACAATATCCCTCCTCCCATTAAATATAGTAAAAGTTCCTCGACATTTAAGTCAAAATTGAAGCAGTTTTTACTAACTCACCAAAAGGAGTTTGAAGACATTCGAGCCGACATGTCAGCTATTTGAGAAACCCGATGTGTATTTATTTTTATTTTTTTATGCGTATATTATATTATTATTAATATTGGTTCTATTTTTCTTTTACTTTTATTTATTTAGTCTGGTTTTATTTCCTTGAATTTTTTTTTTGTTGCACTCAATCTTGATTTATTTTTTTCACTACGTATTTGTTTTTATTTTTGTGCACATATTTTATTATACTTAATATTAGTACATCTTGATTACACACTGACTCAGTACCTATATTTAATTTACGTATTTGATTTCGAGCGTATGGCACTCGGGGGCTGCAGCTGAAAATCAGCGTCAGGTGGCAAACTCTGTGTTGCCATCTGGCATATGCTGAGCTGAGGCCCTTTGGCATTAAATTGTTAAGTTTTTTATTTCCTCTTTTTACTACCTACTCTCTCTCTTTATAACTTTATTTGTATCGTTTAGTTTTAAGTTTGTGCCAATAAACACAATTTTCTTTCTTTCTTTCTTTCTTTCTTTCTATTGTTTCTCCTCCCTTTTCTGCCTATTATGTCACCCTATTTATAAGCTACTGGCTTTTGCCAGTGACTTCACCCGCTCACTCCCCCCCCCACGTTATTGCGTATGTCACTCAGAACCAAAGAAGCTTTCAACTGGTGAATTTTTGAAACCACTCCAGTAGTCTCGTAGCATATTTAATGCAAACAAACAATCAAATCTTTAATCTTTATAATTTTAGTGTAGATTGTAAGTACAAATAAAGTTGTTACTCGTAATTTGTATGGTGTGATACAGTAAAGCAATATTGAACTCGCTTCCGAGTTCCGACTCTCACTTGTACCACCGCCGTATTTGCGTAATTCACACGGAAGCTAGGAGAGTGTGCGGAGTGTGCCTGACATGATTCACGCATTACATTGCCAAACAGATAATACAAAAAGCGATTAGTAATCGCTTTATGTATTACGTTTACGCTTTTTTAACGAACTCTTTAGTCGAAGTAAGAATACACTGGTAGGTAATTAAATAAAGTCGTTGGCGTCATAGTAGGCCTACAGGCCTACAGCAAGGTGAACCGGCTGTCATTTAATTTGTTTGATTTATTTGTAGCGGCTTTAGTAACAGCTATGTCAGCCTCATAGTCATGACCAACTATTTATAGGTATATGACACCAAATACCTATAAATATAACAACAAAATATAAAGAAATATGATGCCTTTTTATCTGCACAACCATTTCTTCAATTCTGATTCACTTCTTTCATCAGCATTATAACATTTACACTCAAATTGATGACACTTCTATTGTGTTGGGGTAGAAGGGCTGCTGTTCAAGCTCAAAAATTGCTGAATAGAGTCTATGCCACAACTAGTCTTTTTGACGCGGCGCTCTACTCTCTATGACGTTAATTGAAATTGGATAAAAAAAGGTAGAGCCATAATTTTTTTGCAGGACGTCAGTTTTCAGTCGTGACACGGACTTTAGAACCGCTTTTTGAACAAATGATTATCGATTTTGTTACGCACGTTAATGTTAATGAGTCATAGAGATATTTCGAGTCCATTTTAATGAGTAATTGTTTATTTTGTAAATAGTGGAAGGGTGCCAAGTTCGCCCTGCGCATGATGTCACATTAATTGAAACGACGACATTTTATATTTTACGAGTAACATTATTTGCAACCCGCAACCTCTCTTAATTGAACAAACAATCGTAGTTAAAAATCACATTTCGCTTATTATGTCATGAAGCGAAAATTCCATTCATTTATGTTTTATAGTCTAGCTTGATAGCTAGATGCAGATTTATCTATTTGGCACCTAACAGCGGCGCCATTGCTCTATTTCCCTAAGATACAAATTGTAGAATTAATATTGGTTAAATTCAGAATATCTATTATATGTTTATGATTTGTGATAATCATAATAGCAACTGCTATTACTACTACGATTATCATTGTTTGTAATCAACTGTTTTGCTGCAAAGTCCTTGGCACTGACAGATTCTACAGACCTTGCACTATGGAACATTTCACATCATTAAATTTTAATAATATCATACTTCGATAAAAAAAAATTTGTTAGGCTAGAATTGGTTTATTTGTTGGAATAGTATACTATACTATACTACAATACTAAAATTATTAATAAAAACTTACTGGTAATATGTACAAAAAATTTGGGTTGAAACTCTAGGGCCATGGACTCCGAGTGCTCACAAAGTTTTTAAGGATATCGCCAGGCGATTATGGTGCCAGCGTTCTGGGCACTGTTCCCATTGACAGCGATGTGGACGTATTCTTTGACGGTCTTTGATAATAATTGAACAACACCTTCCTTCAGGAGCGAGTTTCCCAATCCTCTTCAGTTGTCACTCTGACAAGTCGTTTAGACTCTTCCCACATATCTCTAGCCAACACTGTATCATTCGCGAACCAAGAACTGTAAAACTCATGACAGTCTCTATAATGTTTACCACTTTCACTTTCAAACTTTGGGTCCACTGCTAAAAACACTGCCATAGTTGCGACTCTGGGAAGAGGTCTACCGAACTTCAATAAAGCAGCATTGAACACATTCTTAATAAACGCATTGTCGAAATTCCTGAAAAATTGTGATTTGCCTAATCCAGGATCCATGCTATATACACTGACTCCGCTCCCTCTGATTCTTTTCTCCATTTCTACTGTGAATAGTACTTCAGCCAATTTTGCATTACAGTAGTATCCAAAATTGGAGTATCTTCCAACATCGTTCCACTGATCAAGGTCTACCGTCCCCAAGATTAAAGCGAGTGATGAAACGTTGACGACCCTACTCGGTGCTGAAGCCCTCAACATAGGAAAGAGGAGATATGTGAGCAGAAATGTACCGAAGTAGTTGACTTGCATCATCAATTGTAGATTATCTTGCGTCAGTCTATCTTCCAATCCAATAGCTCCAATATTGTTGATCAGGATGTCCAATCTTGGTTCCGTTCTTAATATCGTATCAGCAAAACCTCTGACTGAGGATAGAGACTCGAAATCGATCTGCCCGGTGACAACATTTTGGTTACCGGTAGCTTCTAATATAGCGTTCTTCGCGTCAGCAAGTTTGGCTGAGCTTCGACTAGCTATGATGACTTTAGCACCTCTTCTGTTTAAGTTTTTTGCTATTTCAAGACCGGTTCCGGCTGTCGCGCCCGTAACGAGCGCCACTTTCCCATCAAGCCGGACGTTGGTCTCACAATCCGTGAAGTCGTCTCTTAAAGACATTGTGTCTGTTTAGTTCCGAAGTTTTCTCACTACTAAGCCAGACTGTCAGTTATCAAGCCAAGGTAGGAAACTAACAAGGTCTTAATAAGTGAGGCCAACGAATGATGTACAAGAAAATTGTATTAAATGGAGGCTGTCCATAAGCGGATTAATATTTTTAATGCCACCTTTTATAAGCTACCTACACTACTTGCATTTTTTCGAAAGTTGGCGGTTGGCACGGTTGGCGCAGTGGCTGAGCGATTAGACTGCTGCGCTGCGTGCCTCGGGTTCAATTCCCTCACAGAGCAAATACTTGTATGATCCAAAAGTAGTTTATCCTAGTCAGGGCGTTTTTTTATGTGAGTTTATATGTTTGTAAACGCACCCACGACCCAGGAGAAATTTCTAGTGGAGTAACCTCATTGTTTGCCTTTTACTAAGTTTGGCTCTATCTCCTATGTTTCCCAATGTCGGTCACAATAGCTGCGAAGTAGGCCATGAGATGCGTGCGGGCAAACACACGCTGCATAACTAGTTTACGTAAGATCGCATGTTATTAGGGTACCGTAGTAACTACTGCGAATCCGCGGATTATTAGTTTATTTGCAAACATTAATCTTTTTGAGATGGCTAAATTGTGACATACAATCGTACTTCAATATTTTACAAGGAGACGTGGCCTGTATTTGGCGTTTGAAAATGCAGGCAAGAATTATTATTTTACCATCAATTTATTATCCGGAAAAGAATCGAAGTAACTGATATAGCTTGCAGAGTTGGTGAACTGAAGTAGCAGCGCGAACAAGTCATGGATTGGCGTACCGGCTAGGATAGTTTGGGAAGCCCCCAGATGGACCGACGACCTAAAATTAAAAAAGGTGGCTGGGTCAGACTGATAAGGTGTAACAGGATGATGTGCCGTAGCCTGTGAGAGGCCTTTATCCAGCAATGCACTGCGATAGGCTTAGTTGATAAAAATGTCATAAAGTTCGTGTAGATTTAGATGAAAAAAGTAATGTCCAAAACTACCTGTAGTTGCTTTTTTACTGATTTTCAGATGATACGTTGTAAATGTTTCTTCTACTTCGAGAAGTTACAGTTAGCAATTCATAATGATTTTTGAGCAATTAATTTTAGTCAAACGTTTTTTACTTTAAGTTAATTATGCGTATATGGTAATGAATGACCTCTGCATATTACTTGCTGGTTTTGACCTTTACTTTTAAATGCACGTTTAATATGCCTAGTAAGCTTACCTGTCATAGGTATAAAAAAAAACTAGTTATAGCGGTGAGCGGATTTCATAGAAGTCAATGCCACGTGAATTTCATTATAGTTTTTTTAAACCACTCTAGTAATTGCTGATACCAATCCATATACAGAACCGTCGGTTAATATGTTGAACACCGTTGCAAACCAGTCGCTAAAATATTCGACGATCGACTTATTATCCCCTGTGATATTGGAGGTTATCATAATTTTGATGATATTTATGTATTTTTAAAGAAGTGTTTGGTTTCTAAGTGATACGCATAACCATTCTTGACAAGGTTTTGGTCCACGCTACGTTGTGTTCCATTCACGCCTCATGAACCCGTTAACAAATGGTTACCGAGCTCCTGGGGGTTTGTTAGTTACGTTTTACACATCCTTATCCGTTCCCGTATCTTTGTTCACGGACTTATGCCTTTATCAAACAGACAGGCGAAAGCGAAGCGTTTCCGATAGCGTGACCGAACCGATGCGAAGACATGGCGAAGGCCCGTTTGCTCTGTTTGACGTCGTTCATAAAAAGTCAGCTAATACAACTGTCGCGCCTCGGTTCGCTGCACCCAGTTTGACGTCTCGTATCGCTTCGTTATCGCTTCGGACTCGGTCCGGTTTGCTATCGCCTGCCAGTTTGACAAAGGCTTTAGAAAGTAGACCCTCTGGAACGCGAAGGACAATCGAAGGATTGTGGAAGGGTGGTTTTTAGTCAGTACGAGTCTAACAGTCACAACCAGACACTTCTGGGTGAATACCCAGGGAATACTCGGGTATTTGATGATTTTATCACCAAAAAACGACACTTTACTACTAAGAGTCACTTCACACCGAGAACCAACGCGATGCGATTTTTGTCTAGCAAATAAAGTTAGATTTTGAGTCACTCTATTGAAATGTGACTCTTTGTAATATTTTTAAATACTTGTTTATTGACGGTTATTGTTTTATAAAAGGAATAAACAAGGAACAGACGAATCGGACCATACAAGTAACAAAAAATACGTAAATTACGCCTACAGTTACTGATCTCATCAATACCATCCATACCAATTTCCGGCAAACACAATGCGATGAAGCTCATAACGAGTAATGTAATAACTCATAAATATTTACATCTGCCCCTTTAGCCATACGTTATCGATTGGTACGTTGTACATAATGCAGATACATACTGTTGTCTTAATGGTATGTCTCATTCCATAATTATTATCATTGTTTGTATTAATTATGACGTGTGTAACTTCGTGGCCTTCACGTTGCCAGGAGTGATGTATCTCTTACAGACTACATACATGATTCTTCAACTAACTTTGGTCCAAGCGTTGCAGTATCTACGTGAGCAGGTCATTGCTAACTAACGGATATAACTGAGGCCACAAAAATAACTAGAATGCCACTTGAAGAAAAAGAAGAACAAAAACAAATTGTTACATCGTGGGATATAAAAATTTGGATTCTCGAGAACTTGAAAATAACTGTGGTGTACTAAATAAAAGGCAACAATATGATAAAATCCATTCAATCTACCATTTCCTTTTTAAATTCGAAACTTATTTGGGTGACTGGATTCAGCAAGTTTGTTTAGATAACAAAACCTTCATAGTACTATCCCACAATATAATACTCAACAACATTGTGATCGGAAGTAGAAGTCGGTTTTCCTTTTACAAACGTACGCAAGTCTGAATATGACGTTTGGATAGATGAAGATTTTATCCAATTTAATAAAAAATCTACTGTTTTATCCTTCTCCAGTCAGAATTCAGCCTCGGATCTACGATTTATTCGAAACCGAGCAAAACTTTATAGCGGCGCCCTATCTCCAGTTAAAATACTTGTAAAAGACCTCGAAATATTTTGTTCTTTGGTACTCGATCAGATCAATAGAATTTTGTTGTAATTGACTTGTGAACGAAGTAGGAGTTAAATGTCGCTTTTGACACTACAGACATCTAGGGTTAATGACTTTGTCAAACAGACAGGCGAAAGCGAAGAGTTTCCGAAGCGATACCGAACCGAAGCGAGACGTCAGTCCTTTCGCTTTTCTGTGTGACTGGATTCAAACAATTCCATACATTACAAATAAAAACGTCACGAGTAGTATATTATTGGGCATTCTAGACCACTTTCGGCAAATCGCTCGGCGAGTACGCCTCGCTGCCGACAGTGGTCTAGAACGCCCAATAATCGATAATCGACTCGACTCCAGTTTTTTTTCTCACTTCGGATAAACGAACGCGAAATCTGATACTGTTTAAGTTTATAAATAATGTTGTAATAAACACATGCACTCATTGTTAATTAGTTTGTTGACAACAGTAATCATGAAATTTGTAAAACAACCACATTCGTTGCATGTAAGCACAATTTGCGATGATTTTCGTAAAACTAGTTCGCGTCATGGAGAATTGTTACCTAATTCAGTACGATGCATCATTTGTGGACCATCGAATTGTGGAAAAACAAATTTACTTATTGGACTCCTTATACATGAAAATGGTTTACGGTTTCAAAATGTTTATGTCTATTCAAAAACCTTACACCAACCAAAGTACATTTTTTTAGAAAGAGTTTTACAACAGGTACCAATTATCTCATTCCAGAAATATCAAGGGAATGAGGAAGTTATAAGCGTTCAGGACGCAAAACCCAACTCTGTGATTATATTTGATGACGTTGCTTGCGAGAATCAAACTAACATGCGTGATTATTTCGCAATGGGAAGGCACAAACACATCGACTGTTTTTATCTCAATCAAACATATAGCAAAATCCCTAAACAGTTAGTAAGAGATAATGCTAACTTAATTATATTATTCAAACAAGATGATATTAATTTGAAGCATATTTATGAAGAACATGTTAACACTGATATGACATGGTTTGAATTTCGTGAAATGTGTTCTAAAATATGGAGTGAGCCCTTTAATTATGTTGTAATTAATAAAGATTGCAACAAAAATAACGGATGCTATAGAAATAAATTTGACACTTTCGTAGTCTTTGATTAGAAAAACAAATATTTAAGACTATGGTACTTACATGATATCATTATTCCTTGGTCAACTCTTCACCTATAACTATCATAGTCTGCAAAATCGTAGTAATGGAAAAATCACTGAAGAGACAAATTGTTGATGCTGCAGAAGCTGTAAAGAAAAAAGTACGAAAGATGCGAGATTTGGAGACTGAAAATAAGCAAGCATTGGAATCAGTTTTTAGACCTGTAACAGAGTCTCTCAATTTTATAGCTAACACCAAAAATCAAACTGACCTTTTGCGATCTAAAGAAGTTGAAGAAACAAAAGTTCCGATTAAAAACAATACTTTACAGAAAGACAGTTCTAATAACGAAGGAGATAGTGACGTAGAAGAAAATGAATGTAATACCGATAGTGATGAGTCGTACCAATCATTAGGAGACAATAATCAAGAACGTAATACATCATCCTGGTCAGTATCTGCAGAAGCACTAACAGATAATCCATTTGGTGTTCGAGTGGAGCGAGGACAATTGATGTTAGGTTCTGCTGTCATAACGATCAGCGATGATTACATCACCGTTAAGGGACGGAAATATCGCAGTACTCCAGGACTGAAACAATTATTATTGAAAAAGGACGTAGACTTAAGCACAGTTACAGAGTCTGATATGCAGAATTATAAAATGATGTTGATTGCCACAAACGCACATCGTCGAGACTTTGATTCAAACAAACCAATAAAAAGTAATAAGGGACAAAAATATTTGCAAGTTATAAAACCTCTTTTCAAACTGTCGAATACTATTCAAAACAACCCAGCAAAGGGGAAAGGACTACCCTTGACAAAAATGTGGAAAAAAGATATAGATTTTGTATATTGGGATGATCCTAATGAACTTGTGGATAGGTTAAAATTATTGATTGCATCTCGAGACGCTGGTAATACTGGATTAGACAACGAAATTATATCTATTATTGAAGAACTGCGTGAAAGTAAAATTATTAAGTAATAAATAAATAGTATACAATTTTCATCGTTCATTTTATTATCAACCTTTAAATACAATACACCTTAAATATGAATATAGATAAATTTGGACACCATATTCATAAGAGAATGCGTTTCTCTGAATTATTAGAGTTCAATGAAAATGCATTGCTAAAATCCGAAAGTGGTGATTTTGACTTGAAAAAATCTAGACTGAAAGGAATTAGATCTCCTGTAGACACAGATGATGCTGTAAACAAGGATTACGTTGATCGATTGTACGATCAGATAATAAAGGAACAGAATAGAATGATTGGATTGTTACGTGCTCAAATCATAAAAGATGTACAAATATCAGTTCAAACCACTTTAAAAACAAAGATACCCGAAGTTTTAGTTCAGTTGGAAGATAAGTTTTATAACAAAGCAGAAGTCCAAAAATTACTTAAAAATACTCCATGATGGCAAAGCAACAAATTGTTAATGAACTGCACAAAGCAGCACGAAGAAACTTTGTTAGACGCTCAGTTATTTTAAAAGGCATAGATGATTTATGGCAAGCTGATCTGATAGATATGCAAAATCTAAAAAAGTTTAATAAAGGATATAATTATATTTTAGTGGTAATTGATTGCTTCTCGAAGTATACTTGGACAGAACCAATAAAATCTAAGTGTAAACTTGATGTTACTCGTGCATTTGAGCGAATACTAACTACCAGCAATCGAAAACCTGATCATTTACAAACAGATTCTGGAACAGAATTCTATAACGTAACATTCCAAAAGCTTATGAAGAGCTATAATATTAACCACTACTCTTCGTATTCTACCAAGAAAGCTTCGATTGTAGAACGAGTAATTAAAACGATTAAAAATAAATTGTATAAGTACTTTAGTCTCATTGGGAATTACAAATGGGTAGGTTTACCATTACAAGTTATTCTAAAAACCTATAATAGTACAAAACATCGTACAATCAAATTTAAACCATTCGAGGTAAATAAGTTGAACGAGTTAAAGATAAGAGAAAATATTCGAAAAACTCAGAAACTTACATCACACCCATGTCAACCTAAGTTTAAAATAGGTGAAAATGTTCGGATCAGTAAATACAAACATATTTTTGATAAAGGTTACACTCCTAATTGGTCAACTGAAATATTTATTGTAAAAAAGATTAATAAAACCATACCAGTAACATATCATTTAGAAGATCATCGAAAGCAAACCATTAGAGGATGTTTCTACGAACAAGAACTTCAAAAAACTAGCTATCCAGGTGTCTATTTGATAGAAAAGGTTCTTAGAAGGAAAGGAAAGAAAGTTTACGTGAAATGGCTGGGGTTAAGCAACGAAGAAAACAGTTGGATTGATAAAGATGCAATTGTGGATTAGGATTATGAATATAACCATGTTTGTAAGGATTTTTCATTCATTACACTTTATACTATGCAAGGCGGTGGACTAGTCAATAGTGTGATTAATAATCTGCCGTTCGAACTTCATTTGCCTGGTTATAACTATTGCGGACCGGGAACAAAACTTGAGAAGCGATTGCTGCGAGGTGATCGAGGTGTGAATAAACTAGACGAAGCTTGTATGCATCACGACATTGCATATGCAAATCACACAGACTTATCTAATCGTCACAAAGCAGATTTACAACTTTTAAACATGGCTAAACAAAGATTAAAATCAAAAGATGCGGGGAAAGGTGAAAAACTTAGCTCATGGATAGTGAGTAAAGTTATGAAAGCCAAACTAAAGTCGGGTGCCGGCATTAAAACATTCAATGCTTTTGTGTCAAAAATTAAGTCAAAAATTAAGAAACTAAAACCTAAAAATAGTAAAACATTAATCAACATGGCTTACTCAGCTGCGAAAAAGATATTTCCAAACATTCAGAAGATTCGCATACCACGAGTTATACCCATACCAAAGACAGGAGGAGTCTTACCTTTAATTCCAATTTTCGCTGGATTATCTGCTTTAGGAAGTTTAGCTGGTGGTGCAGCTGGTATTGCAAAAACTGTAAACGAATACAAGACAGCCCAAAAAAACTTGAAAGAATCAGAACGACACAATAAGACCATGGAAGCTTTAGCGTTGGGCAAAGGGTTGTATATCAAGCCTCATAAAAACGGTAAAGGACTGTTTATAAAGTCTTCAAAAAACTAAATAAAAAGCTACCTAATCGTCCTTTAACTAATATCGATATCAGTGAGCATGCACGTGACATCCCATACTTTCGAGGAGTCTACATGAAGGATCGGTTACCAAGAACACCAAAACGCATTGAATGTGCTATCGTCAACTTAGACGATTCACGAAATGAGGGAACGCATTGGGTAGCTTATGCTAAAATAAACAAGTGTTGTGAATACTTTGATAGCTTTGGGGATTTGAAACCTCCGATGGAATTAATGCAGTACTTTAAAAATTGTAATGTTTTTTATAACTATACTAGATTTCAACAATTTAATACAGTAAACTGTGGACACTTGTGTTTAGAATATCTAAGGAAATTTTGGAATAAATACATATAAATATTATGTATTTCTTTTATTTCAATCATTTTCATCATGTCACTCACCTTATCGATAACTGCAAACTCGTCCGATTTATGTACATATTATCCTAATACATTACAACTTTATGGATCTTATGAGTGTGCCTTATTGCATTTCTCAACATTTAATTCAATTCCAAACATTGACAAAACGAATAATAAGTTATATTACGGCTCTAACGAAGTGCTTGAAATACCTGAAGGCACTTATGAATTACAAGATATCAGCGATTATTTAAAATCAGAAATAAAAGATTGTTCAATAAAAGTACAGTGTAATAACAATACTCTAAAAACTTTGATATACTGTACCAAAGATATCAATTTTACTAAAGAGGGAACTTTTAGGAGATTATTAGGGTTTAATAAACAGATTTTAAAAGCCAATAAATGGCATGTGTCTGAGTTACCAGTCAACATTTTGCCTACGACTGTGATCAGGTTAGAATGTGATATTGTAAGTGGTTCGTACATAAACGGAAAACCCAGTCACATTGTACACGAATTCGCACTCAATGTGCCACCTGGATATAGAATTATAGAAATTCCTAAAAACGCCATATACTTTCCAATCAATCAAAACAACATAAGCTGTATACATATCAGACTGTTAGATATAAACAATCGATTAATAAACTTACGTGGTGAAGAAGTGCAGCTATATTTACATCTTAGAAGAAAAAATGATTGACTACAATAAATATGTGCATCAACAAATTGGGAACGTCAGTTCAACTAAAGTGATCAAGCAAATAAGACCTCGGTCTAAGAAAAAAATAAAATTAACAAGAGACAATAAGGAATTTCTTAAAGCAATTGGTTTGCTAAAATGAATATCTTAGATGTTTTATCTGCTCCAACTTACGACAACACTGTTGAAGGAATTGAATTTCATTCTTACAAACCCTACGTAACAAGCTTTAACAGGAACGATGAAATCCGCATACCTATTAATCAACAGGATCTGTATATACTACCATCAGCAAGCACTTTGTATTTAGAAGGAACTATAATCGTTAGCAAAAAAGATTCAAAAGATAAAGCGAGTAGTGTTTCTTTAACAAATAATTTTCTACTCTACTTGTTTCAAGATATAAGATACGAATTAAATGGAGTGGAAATTGATAAAATAAAAAACGCTGGTGTGACTACTACGATGAAATCATTAGTGTCTATGAATGAGAGTGAATCGAAGATATCTTATGCATGGGGTTGGAATATCGATGGCATAAAAAATATTAATGGAGGTAATTTTTCTGCTTCCATACCACTTTGTAACATTCTCGGATTTGCAGAAGATTTTAAGAAAGTAGTGATAAATAGTAGACACGAATTGATATTGTTACGAAGCAATACTAACCTCAACGCTGTAAAACTGAATACCGGTGAAGTCGTAGATGATGTTCAGATAAATAAAATTGTTTGGCGTGTACCGCATGTTAAAGTGTCAGATAAAGAGAAAATAAGTTTGTTAAAACTGCTAGAGAAAGACCGACCGCTCCAGATGATTTTTAGAAATTGGGATCTGTACGAATATCCTACTTTACCTAAAACAACGAAACATACCTGGTCTATTAAAACTTCATCGCAAGTAGAGAAACCGAGATATGTCATTATCGGTTTACAGACAAACAGAAAAAACAATGCACACTCTGATATGTCTCTGTTCGATCACTGTCATATTCGTGATGTTAAAGTATACCTCAATTCCAACTACTTCCCTTATGAAAATCTAAATGTGAATTTTGCTGATAACAGAATTGCTTTATTATACGAGCAATACACTAGATTTCAACAATCGTTTTACGGACGTCGCGCGGAACCTTTATTAAGCGAAAAACAATTTAAAGACTTGGCACCGCTCTTTGTTATTGACTGCTCCAGGCAAGCAGATAACTTGAAGGCAGGTCCGGTTGTGGATGTAAGAGTGGAAATTGAAACTGATTCGGTTATACCCGATGAAACTTCGGCATATTGTCTTATATTAAACGACTGCATAATCGAGTATAAACCGTTAAGCAATACCGTGAGGAAAGTATCATGAATCCTGAATGTATATTTGTACGGAATTATGGTTTTGCTGGAAGAATAACTGCAGAAAGAAATATAATTAAATAATAGATACATGTACACAACTTACTGTGTGTTAATTAATAGCTTGTGTGACAAAAAGTAAGTTGCTGCCATAGCATTAACATCAGGCGTTCATTATTAGACGTTCATGGATTTAGCTTTGGCTACTCGTGATTACACCCGAACCTTCTTAGTTACTTGCCGCACTTGTTCAGATACTTAACATGTGATGAACAGAAGCAAGTTAAATGGTTAGAAAGAAACAGAGGCATATTTTGGAATAAATATGCTTAAGTTTAGTGTTAGATTTAAATTAGATAAAATTGTATAATTTAATTTTAATAATTGTTTGAAAAATATAAATAAATGTAAACTTAAGTACATTATTACCACATATTTTGTTTCAATTATTTACCCTATTTATATAACCTGTAATAGCTATTGTTCACGACTTCGTTCACTTGAAATAGTTACTTTACAATACACTAACACACACATTTTTATTTTACTTATCAAGCGCTTAAATACTAAGTTTCATGGTTTTTATGTTCGATAATGACAAACTTCCTCACAACTATTATCCCTACTTCAACCCTTTAAGCCCTTTTTCTCGATAAAAATCCTAGATCCTTTTTTCAAGGTATAGTTTTTATCTCTGTACCAAATTTCATCAAAAAGCGGATCAGTGATTTAGATGTGAAAGCGTAACAGACCGACAGTCAGACTTTGCATTTATAATATTAGTAGGATAAAACCAATTCCTTTTGTCAAAGTTAACCAACTCGAACAAGCGAGGTTCATGTTGTAACATGTTGATAAATAATATTACCATATTTTTAAAATTGCTAAAATGTATTATACTTATTTATGGTGCAATAAGTTTCATTTTTAAACAGTAAAAACTTACACTCATGTAATACGAACATAAACATATATTAACATAGTTCATCGTCCTCAGGTTCGAGCAAAAATGCCTAGTTAACATTTTTATTTACAATATCAAATAAGTATGCGATAAACTCCTATCTGAAATGAGTCCTATTATCTTACTATACGGTTGGTTTTCTTCTGCATCCAACACTTGTTTCATGTAGGAATTTTAGGTGATATTGCGATCTAGATTTTATTGATTTGTTTGAAGTCCCTTCATTAAATATTTATCGTTCCATCTGGAGTGTTCATATCATATCTACAACAACATGTCATCGGTAAGTCATTAAAAAACAAAATTAAAAAAATACTTCACTCTGTTTTAAAGACAGTTTCGTTATAAGGTTTACCTAATACTTTTTTAAATGATTGTTACAGTTTTCGGAAGCTAACATTGGGTTCAGCCAGTATGCTCAAGGTCCTTACGAAGAATTTAACGAGATCGCACGAGAGATTCGCGAGAGGCGCGAAGACGATCGTGTCACGAAAGATAAAAAATCAAAGCAACGGCGGCGGCAGGAAAAGTCGAAAAAACAAAACTCAAATAAATCCTTCGTTATGAGTAAGCTTCAGCAACGAGGCGTTAAACTGATCAAAATTTCAGTTATAGATCTATGTAAAAATAACTCTCAAGACAGTGATAGTGATAGTGATACTGAAAATGTGATTCTAAGTGCGCAGTACGTTGTTACAAACGTGTTTGACAGTGTTATGGACGAAACGGAGTGTTTAGTTAAGAAAATATCAAAATCTTTAACAGATGATTGTGATTGTGATTTTTAAAAAATGTATAATATATTCTATAGGATAGGATTAGGTTATGAATTATGATTGATAAAAATATGTAATGAAATAAAATAAAAGATTTGAATGTACGTAATATGTTTTATTTTCATTAAAGATTAAAATACACATTTAAGGACACATTTAAGAACACTCTAAAAATTTTTTTAAACACAATACATTTTTTAGAGCACACTGCTTTAAGTGTTTACTACAGTTTAAGTTAGCACTTCCATTACAGCTGTATTTCTGATGCAAGACGGAGAAATTAGGACACAATTTTTCATCAAGTTCTGAAACATTACAATTAACGCAAAGATCCTTTATCCACAGCACCTTCTCCAAACCTTTGACTATAATATTTTTATTTTCTAGATATGGAACGATCATACGATGAAATTCTCTGTAATCAATGTATCCTTCATTCCAATATATGCCTCTGTTTCTTTCTAACCATTTGACTTGCATCTTTTCATCGTTTGTTAAATATCTAAACGAGTATGGAGGTTTCACCAAAAACGTTTGTGTATAGTCTTGTGTAGCTAAGGCTAATTCTTTTAAAATGAAATTGTTGTACATGTCTTTAAATCCTTGAACGTCTAATATCACAGTATCTTTCGTAACCCGTTTGCAATAAGGTTCTTGAGCGTATTGGTTGATCGCAATCTCTGATTCAGACATCTGGAACAACAATAATAAAAAAAATTATTGACACTGTTGTGAACACAATTCTATAATTAGTTACATATTGATTAAAGTATAGATTTAATAGTTAACTTACCGATACCATAATTATGATGCCCTTTAATTTTATACAAGGTCTCTGAGAGATTTATATTTGGTAAATAACAAAAATTTAAATACAATTAAAGCAAAAAAAAAAAAAAAAATAAATTACTCAATAAAAGATCACGTTAAGGTTGTCACTGACTGAGTGTATAAATTCAAATATTAAATCAGTGTATACGTCCGACAACGTCCGAGCTAGTGTTATAGAGCGCGAATGCTCTCTATTAAGTACATCGAGCTGGTACAATAGGGTTACGTAATGCACAAAATCGAACCATACATAATTACAGAACACGCACATGCTTCCAGTCAGTGACTACCTTTAGCTATAAAATGTTCACTAAGCATTTTTAGGGACAATAAACTGCTTCGTGTTTGTTTTAATTAATAATATAATGTCGAAACGGATGTTGTGATCATATTACATTCAGGATGAAGAAACTTCAACGAGTCAAGGTTTCATTACCTATTATTTAACCAACTTCAAAAAGGAGGATGATGTTTTTGATCAAGTTTCTAATCATAAGGATATATGCCTTTCCTTGTTAATAAACTAAATTGTCTTTCATCAGGAAATTGTGATTTTAGATAAACGAAATCTCGTGACTGTAAAGTTTTAGCGAGTTTGTCTAAACTTGTGCCTAAAAAGTTAAACGAATCTAAAAATCTTAATTGTATATATTCATTACTAGCAATAGGAATAAACTTTGTAAACGTGGTGTATTTTTCCTTTGTCTTTGGTATAATTCTAATTTGCCCGGGAATTTGACCTAATTGTTTTATAAATAAATGACAATCATAACCAGATAAATTATGAAAAAATATTGGTACAAATTTTGGTACTTTACTTTGTAAGTTGCAATGTCGATGTGCTGCACCACGATAACGTCCTGAAATATGACAGTGATCCCTAACCCGATCGCTTAAGAGCAAATTTTCACATATATGACAGACAACTGCGTGTCTGAAATCATAAGAATCATTTGTAGTAAATATCATAGGTACGTTTTTTGTTAAAATGGTGTGTAGTGCCTTAAGATCTTCAGTTAAAAATTGTATGAATTTGGAAACACAATCAGTACCTCGATAACATCTATACCCATTATTAGTATTATTAGTAGATGATACGATATTGGAAGCGAACGCCGCAGGCACATGACGCTGCAAGTTTGATGTCTTGACGTTTTCGGACTCGTTGCAAGAAATCGGATTCAGCAATGTTTCGAAATCAGCGTATATGACAAATGGAACGTCTTGTTTTCTTTCATAATTTTTGAATTTTAAAAACGATCCCTCGTTGGGTAATATTGTAACAACACCACCACACGAATGCGTTTCAATTTGATTTATATTAGGAAAAAATAATAAGCACGTCTCACAAAAATATAATTTACTGTGATGTCTGGTTATCTGGTTTCTAACTAATCGCGGTAAATCTTTAATTAGACAAAAATGACTGTTTGTGTTATTTTCTAAAAATAAGAGATGGATGCTCTTAGATTTCTTATTAGTAGTTGTGTACAACGGTCCAACAATCGTCTTATTATTTTTTAATCCATAAACAAAAATATTTAAATTAGGGTTATTTTTCTCAAATACGACTATGTCAGATAATGTGATTGGAAATGTTAAATCACTAACATTTAAAACATTCTTAAAATGGGGATAAGACGTTACTCGGGTAGGATGTTGAGTTGTGGGGTACAAAGCAGCCACAACACACCACAAAAAACAATTTTCATCCCTATTTTGAATATTTAAACATGCTTTTTTGTTTTTTATAGCATTAGGCAAAGGTATAAATCTAGACCCGCTGAGAGTTTGATGTTTATTAATGTTAACTTCTAAATGAGAATTACTTAAAAATGTCCAACCACTATCTCGATGCTCAAATTCTTCTATTTTCTTTGTCAGTATCTCGACTACTGATTTATAAATAAAATCAAAGTTATAATAAAACGGAATAACAAAGTTTTTGGTAGCAAACGACTTCAATTCCTGCTGATCATTTTTAAATAAAAGGAAATACGAAAAAAGTTCAAAGTTAATCTTAACAGATGTATGTTTTACTAGTAACTGATCTATTAGAGTTTTAACGTATACCTTTACACTATTGAGGAAAATTTCTGGAAAAGTATTTGTTTGTTCGTTAGTTGCAGTGATTCTGTAACTCGAAATTCTACCTTTAAACGTAGAGTTTATAATTGAAACGTTATCATGCAGAAGGGTCGTACTACTGTTTTTATGTACATTAGTACGTAAATGACTTGACCACCGTCGATTATCTACAGACACATTACAAACTGTACAGTATGGCATTATTATTTTTATCGTCTGATTCACAATAATAAAGTCAAACAATAAAACTCATGTAAATACGTACCTAATTACTACTAATATTAAAGATCTTATACAGATACGTTGCTTCTGGGTTGATACTTCACGCGTCGACGTTGGCAAAAGTCGTTCGAGACTAGGTCTGACTTACTCTCGTTTCCTGTTCGTATTGTTGGTAAAATAAGTTTACCAATATATTTCTGAAATTAAACAAATAGAATGAAAATCGGTAACCACTAGACACAAATGATAATAAAACATAATAGAAAATATATTGGCTTTATATCTTACCTAGATACTTCGTGATTCGACGTTGACAAAAATCTTTCGAGACTAGGTCTGACGTGCTCTCGTTTCCTGTTCGTATTGTACCATCACATAAATTGGTAAAATTAAGTTTACCAATATATTTCTGAAATTAAACAAATAGAATGATAATCGGTAACCATTAGACATAAATGCTAATAAAACATAATAGAATTGACTTTATATCTTACCAACAAATAATTGTGTTTTTTAATTTTCTAATCAACGTTCATTTTTAAGAAACCTTGGAAGAAAGAATGTCGATAATTATTATTGTATTATTTTCATTTTAATGAAATTTGTGAAAAATTACCAATCTTTTAGACAATTTATTTTATTCTCGATAAAAGAACGAGTTACACAATGGCTAATCAAGAGGTCTTAGTCAATAATAATGCTTTGAAATATCAAATTTGGTACCAAATAATTTTATGTGATATTGCGTAAAAATTACACGTGTGCTCAACCTAATTATTTTTCCAGTAAGTTGACACGTTTATTTGTGTAAGCTATTTTACCTAAGGCTACCACGAGTTTACATATATGCACTCGTGCACATTAAAAATGTTCGATAACTAATGCAATCGGTGTGACAACCCTGAACGCTTTTACTGCATCAACACTAATCAACGTCGATGCTCCTCAAATATCATCTAGCCAATTATTTTTCGTATGTGTATAATACGACCAGGAAAAAAGTTGTTTTTTACGTAGTTGTTTCGTCAGTTGTACATATTCTAAACATAGCGATATTATTGTAAGTTTCTGACTTATAAACAGTATGTTATCGGTGTGCCTATACAATCGACTCGACGAGTGCTAGTAGAAATCTTCAAGACTCCAAGTACTTATCAGTGATAGTTAGACAGTAGCTGCTCACTGCCACTGTATCAGCCAACCGACTCAACGAATTAGCTGCTCTTAGTCACTGTGCCTGCCGACCGATTCTTCAAAGAAAATGTAAGTATAAAAACCAGCATTCTCCACAAACTTCTGACCCTGCATGGTTAACCAAACATTTTTTTAACTTTATGTATTTATTTCAGGTCAGACTCTGAGTACGAAACCTACCTACCAAGTGATGTGATGGAGCACGACACTAAGTCTAACCGCAAACCAACTCTACCAGTCCCTGGGAAACGGAAATCAACAAAGCAAAATTTAACGCACCCAAGGTAAACTTTACGATTTATTTACTTCATTGTTTTGTCAATCAATTGCGTAGATGACAGTCGCTTGATGCAAGCGACTACTACGCTGATGTCGTGGGTTCAATGCCTATTCGAGATTAATATGTGTGCATGAATGTGATTAATAGCAAAGATTTTTTATGTTTCTGTGTATATAATGTAGTATGTTTTTACTAACAAACAGTATTTAATTGTAATGTATATCAGCTGTCTAGGTGCTATTCATAGAACATGGATAGCGTTGTGTAGTATGTCTCGTCTCTCATTCTTGTATATTGTATGTGTTTTAAAGCAGGTTCAAGTTAATACTATAAAATAAATTTGGGTGCGAATTAACAAGAGATCAATTTGTTTGTTTCAGTAAAAAATCGAAATCTGACGTCGATATATTTGGCATCAGCCGCAAACATAACAACAGGAGGGCAACAGCGAACAGCGAAACCTCTTCTCTCCCATCATACTTCGTGAACCGAGTGGCCAACGGTAGCGAGCGGCGAACGACAAGCACGAACGGCGAGTACTACATCGACTGTAAAGTATACAAAACTGAGGACGCGCGCCTCACCGACTCGTTGGAGCTGTGGAAAAAGGCGTTGGTCCGCATCAAGGTCCAGACCGACGTCAATTCTACACAATGGTGTAAACTACAAGAGTTTATTATATCGACTGATGCTTTATTTACCGAACCACCAACATATTACGATAAATAATATATTGTTAATCATTACTATAATAATCCATCCATCCATTTTTATTGTTGTTGAGATTGGTTCCCCTCAATTATAATATTGTAATCTGTGCTCACTAAAAATAAATGAATCTCATTAGCATTTAGTGTTTCATTCAACCTACATACATGTACCTTCCACTATTGTGATGAGGTTGAAAATCTATTAAAGATAGATTCAAAGCGACAGAATGCTAAGAACTCGAACAAACGAACAAAATGAACGAGTCGAGTCGATTACCGATTATTGGGCGTTCTAGACCACTGTCGGCAGCGAGGCGTCGCCGAGCGATTTGCCGAAAGTGGTCTAGAATGCCCAATAATATACTACTGTCACGCTTCGCATTCGCCACGCCAGTCTGTTAGATAAAGGCTTAAAGAACAATGCAACAGCAGGCGAAGCAAGCTCCAATTTTTTACGCCTTTCTCCGACATTTCACATTTTTGTTTGTTAGTAAGCAATCATTTTTATGATTTAGGCGCCCACCTGGAAGTTATTCGCCTAAGCCACGTGCCCCATCTGCTCCCCCTAGATCCGGCACTGTCAGTAGTTAGCGAAGGTTGATGTGGAGTACCTGCCCAAATTAGAACATACTTGTTTGTAATAATCTCTGCGGTACAGGCCTTCGCATATTTGGACGGGTTATTAAATGTGATAACGGAAATTATTTCCATTTTGGTAAATTCAATGGTTATTCAACCGTTATACTTAGACACTCAGATCAAAAAAGATATTTTTTTAGATCTGAGCTTAGACAATTGAAATTTTCATAGATGATGTATTTCTGTTATCACTATAACAGCAAATAACAACAAACCATATTTAATAAATGTTTAAGGGGCTCCCATGGAACAGACATGATTTTTCGCTCATCCAACTCGCACTTGCCGGTTTTTTATTAACTATTAGCTATCCCTTATCAATTTTTTAGTGCACTACAGAGCCATATTTCTTATTTCCATACAGTAACATTGCTAAATGAATTAAAACTTGTTAATATTTGACAACTATTTGCGACGTTGCCAACTTTCAGAATACGAGCTCTAAATATGGATGACAATTAACACAGTAAACACCGTTTGGAGTCGAACTCCGACTGTGGTGGTCGCGAGCCAGGCGACACTGGTGATACTTACCGCCACCGCTAGTGTTATTATTACGAGTATTTTCTGATTAATTATCTATTTACATTTCATCCTATTAATAAAATTATTTCCTTGTCTCCTTTATGACAGCACACTATTCAATGAAAATACCTACTTGGAATCACTTGATATCACAGTGGCTGTCTGCTGACACAGATCGACTGCTGTGCAGCGTGTCGCGGGTTCGATCCCCGCACAGAACAAATATTTGTATGATCTGCAAGTAGTTGTTCCGGGTCTGGGTGTTTGTGTATGTGAGTATCTATGTTGGTAAACGCAACCAAGGTACAGATATAGAGTCTTGTTGTGGGGCAAAGTTAAAAAAAAAAAAAATATCACGATCCGTATGAAAAACAATCATGTAATTTTTACTATTAAAGCCAGGCATGTGAAGATGATTAAGCGATATTTATTCGTAGATATGTACGAGTATTTATCTGTATAACAGAATTAGTAGTAGTTTTTAGACGTTCGAATAAAAACAAAACGTTGCGCGTTGTCTGAATAATGTCAGTGCCAAGGTTACTATATGAAAATGATAACTTGGTAAACAAAAGACGGGTTATTACATTTTATAGGTGTATTTTCCAGACAAGGTAATCTTGGGGAAATCCTTGGTCACGAGTTCTAAAACCACACGCGGCAGAATTATAATATGGATTCCGATAAAATTAATAAAATGGGTTGAATAGTATAGAATATACTTTATTGTACACAATTAGTACAAACTTTTTTTAAATATTGTTAATTCTAAGGGTACAATGGTCCGGGGTCGCGGGACTCACGAATTATCGTGACCCGGTACGTAAAGGGATATTGAAGGACACCGTGGATTTTAGTCAGTACGAGTCTGACAGTCCCTCCCGCTTTGCCCTGGGTAGGAAAAAAGGGTACAATGGTGGTCTTTACCGTTGATAGAGATATCTTCCTGACAATGTTTTTTTTTTTTTGTTATATCGTGTTAAAATCATCAAATGAGTCCTCCCACCCAGGGCAGGGCGGGAGGGACTGTCAGACTCGTACTGACTAAAATCCACGGTGTCCTTTACTAGCCCTTTACGTAGCGGGGTCACGGTAATTCGTAAGTCCCGCGTCCTCCTGACAATGTAAGGGTGCACTTAAAGAACTTTAAATGATTGCTAATAGAATAGAATATACTACCTATTTTATGAATTTTATCGCAATTTATACCATGATTCTGTGAAAGTGAACTTTTTTCGCTCAGAGAATTACTAAAGAAAACATCATCTGCTTGACATAATATAACGGTTACTTTTTTAAATAAGAATAACTTATAAATAAACCACATTTATAAAAAAGGTCAATAAAAAGGTCAATAATCTACACCTACACGAAGTAAAACCGGTATCAGTTTTGTTATTACTAAAACTAAAACGTTTCTTCACGAGAAATTGGCATAACTTAACTCCGTGATAATTTGGGATTATTATGTTCGAGTATGACTAAAAGTACCTTGTGATTAAATGCTGACTATAATGTCCACTAACTTACATGACTGAAGTCGATATGAATGTAGTAAATATCCACTGAATAAAATTGTTGTCATCTCAAACTAAATTATCAATTTCCCAGTCTTCTTTCTTAGTAATTTTCACAGCTTTCTTCGATTCATCCCAAAGACGTTTAGTCAGTCGACGATCATGCACCAGCCAATGATTTCTAAACTCAAAACAGAACTTGTATAATTTACCACTGACACCTTCCATCTCTGGAGCTGCCGCTAAGTACGCTATCTGCTTTCCTACATCTTCCTTTCTCTGTCCAACCATATTGATAAAGAATTGGGATACATTCCGAAAAACTCCTGGTAGATTAGACAATAAGTTCGTATCCTTAACCAAATATGGATCGAAACTATTAGAAGTCACTCCAGTATTCTTCAATCTCCTATCTAGTTCAGCACTGAATAAATCTACCGCTAGTTTAGAACTTCCTAATGCTGTTACCGGGTTATATCTTCCAAGGTCGTTCCAATGATCGAAATTAATTTCTCCAACATACATCGTCGCTGCTACACCATTCACGATTCTGCTCGGCGACGACGCTATCAACTTCGGTAGTAACAGATACGTCAATAAGAATGCTCCGAAGTAATTCACTTGCATTGTAAGATTCAAGTCGTCTGCTGTCAATCTGTCTGGTAGACCTACTGCTCCTGCATTGTTTACCAACACGTTGATTTTATCTTCCACGTTCAGCTCATTTGCCAAATTCCTTACCGAACTTAGAGACGCCAAATCAACAGTCTTGTAAGCTACGTTTTGGTTGCCAGTCGCTGCTATGATCTGGTCCCGAGCTGCCTTCAGTTTTGATTCTGTTCTGCTTGCAATGATCACTCTAGCTCCATGATTGGCCAGGTTCTTTGCGGCTTCGAAGCCAATTCCTGAACTTCCACCAGTCACTACCACCACTTTACCGTTCAGATTTGATCGAGTATCACACGCCATTATCAGGACAGTACACGCTGGAGTCGGTCAACGGACTAAATATAAGAGGAAAAATAATCCTTACATATACGTCAGACTACATCACGTTTTATGTTATTCTTATATTCAAGGCAGTAAGGGTCCTTACGGAGTAACAATGAGATCTCACTTGATTTCCGCATTCATAATTGCAGCAAAAACATAGCTTAAACTTTGGTCTGCTATAAAAACTGATTGAATAAATACGGAAACTTGGTAGTCCCTACGTATGATGCATATTTTCATGCCTATGAATCTACAAGCATTTCGGAGCCTGCAGTTACAAAGGCATTTCATTTGGCTTTTAATAGCAACATCTAAATATTTTTTTTGGTTCGAGTTTCCTTGGTTTCACCGAAACCAAGCTTCCAATGAAGTGGTCTCATAAAGTGGAATTAAACTGATCGGTATTTATAGAACAGGTACATTTGACGAAAAAAAAAACGGCAGTTTTGCTGACGACGAGGGTTTTTATTTTCATAAACCTGGTTTATCACACTTTTTATAAGAGTAAAATGTCAGAGTACGCTTCATGTTTTTACTGACCCGTTTATTTGTAAGTTGTGTTTTAGTTGTGATATTGCAATATCTATAGGTCATTTTTTTGTTCAACAGATCTAAATCATGCCGTTATTCTTTGTATGCAGCGCCTTCACGTGCGCCATCGTCGTCGTTTTTATGTTTCCAGATTGTTCAAATTCGAGCTAATGTCAATTGGAATATTTCTGCTTAATAATAATGTCATTATTGATATGCTAAAATGAACTTTGATCTCCAATTATAAAGGCATAACGAGATCAAACAAGCGGTAAATGACTAAATCATCTTCATGGTAGGTTACCTATATTATCCGGTGCCATGATCGACATCAATTTTTAAAATATGACTTAACTTTAAAATCACATAAATGGAAATTTAGCAGATTGTGTACTTGAAATACTCGTATTTTAGAAGTTGTAATAATATTTGATTGGTTCAGGAAGAAATGGACCGAATCTATTTGATTGCGTACATTATTTTGATGTTGGTTTTTGGTTACTGGGCGTCCGTAAGTACATTTTTTTTTTGGATTATTTTAAATCGATCTGTGAGACTAAATTGCCTGATTATTATCATTACCTATTTAGTTATTGTGTTTTCTATGATTTAACATGATTTGTTTTTCTTTGTTCGTAGACCTGTTTTCTACAATAACTTCTGTCCAATAATTTTACAATGTCTGCTGGCTAGAATTTCTGTGTCTTTAATTTCCCCGACTGATCCTCGTATTTAAACTAGAACATAAGATCAATTGCGATAAGTAGTAGGACACAGTACTTAATTAGTAAATTTTCTGAAGATCTCATCTCATAATAAAGGAGAAATGAGAAACAGGGTGTAAAGATTAACATTACCAATTTAAAAGAACGCATCGTTCCGGTACTGGTCACAAAACTTGTTCCTTGTTGGGTCTTTCAATGTGTTCTTAAAACACGGAGAACTTTAATCACGACCAAGGTTTTGTTTTTTAAATTACGAGTACCTACTGCTCTAATCATTGACAGCAGACAGTGTAACGTCGCCACAAACTATCATTTTATGACTTGCAGGATGCTTTCCGTCAAGAAAGAGCTAAGTTAAAGTACGCGAACCCGAAGTACATCAGAGATGTGACTGTATTCACGGGCAGGAAGAGTCGACATGACCCTTACTTAACCAATATGACGGGCACCATACTCATGCCTTATGGTAACAATGTTAGCGTAAGTCTTCCCATTTTCTTTTTCACCATTATCATCATTATTTCAGCCGTAGGATGTTCACTGCTCAACATAGGCCTCCCCCATGAATTTCCAAAAAGGACCGGTTGGTAGCAGTTTGCATTCAACGCGATTTGGCCCTATAAGAGGTGGCCCCGTTATTGTGCTGACACTCTTTGAGGCGCGCGTGGAACACAACGCGCCGTAGACCCGGGCATGGTTCATGGTCGGACAGCGAGTCGTCCATTACTCGCCGCCCGCATGCCCGCGCCTACGGTGGCCGGAGACCGTCTTGCGACGTTCGTCGCCGTGGGCGTCTACCACTGCGGTTGGTTTGTCAGGTGGACGCTGTTTCCTCCCTCACGTGTCCCGCCTCCTCCTTCGCTAGCATGACTGCTTCCCACTCCGTCTCGCCCCGAGCATGACCTCAACCAATGCCGAGCGCGAGAGATCGCCACCTATCGCCGTCGTGAGGATACGGCGGTGCTCTGCCCAAGCGGGGCAGTCCTGCACCGTATGCTCCACCGTGTCCTCCGGACGATCCTCGCAGTGGTGACACCCAGGCGTTTCTTCCTTCCCTATCTGACACAAATACCTCCCGAAACTTCCGTTTCCAGTGAACGGAGTTGTACTTAGCTAAAATATCGCAATCAAACGCATCTGCTTCATTAAGATATGATTTAAAATTACAAAATTATTAGTATTTTACCGCATTTCATTCAGATTTTGAATTATTTGGTTTCAATTTATTGTACAGAACCTATGTTAGTTCCCCAAATTAACTCGATGAGGCTGTCAGCTTATCGGCAGGCCATAGTTCCACATGACATAACACAAATTACGTCGATGCTGTGATTGCGGTTAGAAGCGCAATGTTTTAAAATATTAAACACTAGCTGTTGTTAGCGACTTTGTCCGCGTGTAACTAGAAAATTGTCCGACGGGAACGTAATATCGGGATAAAACGTATAATTGTCTGTCAATCCAGGTTAGACTATCTGTATACAAAATTTCATTCAGTTTGAATGAAATGTTTATACAAAAATAAAATATTTTTTGTATGAAAAGATTTAGAAGTTTTTGTGTCAAAGATTAAGAAACATCCATCTATTTTTACAAACTTACGCATTTAAAGTATTAATTACGTCTTAACTAAAATGGAGTACTCTTCAATCACTACTTACGCTACACAAATATACGAATATATTATACAGTAGGTATGTCAAGTAAATTGATCTGAGAATCCGAAGCCAGTGGGACGCTCACGAACCCGGGTTCATGATGCAAAAAGTAGACTCAACTCATAATCAGGAGTGGGAGGATTAGGCTGAGGCAATTATTGATGAGCATAATTATGATGCATCTGGTCGAGACTCAAGTTGAAGACAGCTTTCAATAGAATAATGAAGAAACCGATAGTATAAGAAACAAATACAACAAGGCTATTATTTCAGTTTGCGACAACCCTGACATTGCGCTCTGGTGGAGATTTCCGAATAGTAGCCAAAGTGTGTGACACGATCAAGTCCAAGTGGATGAACGAGTTCATGAGTTCCTTCACCAATTTGACACTAGATACTTGTCCCTTTCCACCTGTAAGTATAATTATTCTACAGGGAGTTGTAAAGGTATTGTCTTTGTCATCAATGTTCTAAAGGATCAATTCGTTCTTAAATGTTTCAAAATAACATGCTGTTAACATTACCGTTCAGTTTTTCGTAGGTAATGATTTGATTAAAACAGTCGAGGACTCCTACTACTTCTTGCTTTTTGTAATATACAACTTTTGTTTTCAGTGTCATTACCATTTCTGTTTCTAAATATTTTGATTCCTTTCAGGCCACATATACCTATATCAACATGGAGCTTCCGCCGAAGAACATACCGATCCCCATAGCTGATGGAGATTACTACATCAATTTCGAACTCTTCATCACCGCTACCAAGGAGCCTATCCTCGAGATTAACACTTTGCTACATTTCGATCAGAATGCTAGGAAAGCGAGGGGGAAGAAGGGATAAATATTAAATTACTGCTTGGATAATATCGTGTTTTAATTCTTCATAAAATTTTTCAAACTTAGAATTCCATTATAGCCGTGGCATTCCGCCCAAGTTTCTACAGAGAGGACCATAATATAATGTTCTTGCGGTGAATAATTTATAGGCTGATTATGTTACGCTATTACAGACCCCTTGAGATACTATTTCCATTTTTGTTTAAGTATGGGCCCCATAAAATATTTCTAGAACTATTGGCGTTTTGCGCTGATTTAAATTTCAATAAATTCTGTATTTTTGCTTCATATTTTCAAACTGCTTTCATTGTCTGTGGAGTTTAAATTGCATCATTTAAATGAGGCGTGCTAGATGAAATCAACTTAATTTAACTATTCGCTTAATTTAACTTAGGATTGTAAGTAATTTCCTGAATTAACTATAATAGAAATATATGGACTACATACCAGATACTCATCAGTATTGTATGAGCTATACGCTGTGTGTTTTTTGTTGCTTTCCTACGTGACTTTTTACAATACTTTCAATGTCTTTGCCTTCTTTTGTCATTATGAGACTTCTTTGTGTACTTGCTGTTATACTAATTTTCGTTGAATGTACAAACGTAAGTACATATTTTATGGTTTATTTTTCATATTAATTTGGTTTGCCCAAAAATGACTAATGTGGGCTTTTTATAGGTTGAAGTGGGATTGGAAGAACCATGTATACAGTAATAAAATTAGGACTGGCCGTATGTGTATTGTAAACGCACCCATGATTTAGGAAAAGAACCTGAGGTAACGTTAATTAAAGAAAAGAAAAGTAAATGGAAGAATCATACATGGAAGAATCATACCCAGCAGTGTCCGTTTAAGAAAAATTAGATATCTAGGCGAGCTGGAAGATAGATGGTCGGGCAGAGCAAACACAGTATTATAATTCCGCGACGAATAAATAAGAGTAACTATTCTTTCATCTGAGTTCCCATTTGTTTTAGCCTCAATTAAAGCAAGAGAGGGCGACGATAAACCATTGCAATCCTACATATACGAAGGAGTGTTATGCTATAACCCGGCGCGTCAGAAGAGGGGAGCCATACAAGACTAACGTCACAATCGTTAGTAGATATTCCACTGACAACAATGTGACGGTATGTACTAGCTGATTCAAGTATAATCCAGGGTCGGACTGGGCCATATCTGAAGGGCCTAGATAGTTCCACACAGGTTTAATAAATTTCAAAATTAATTTCGGAAGTGGCCTGCTTCAACTATTTTTCGATTTATTCTTTTTCATATCTGTCTATTATTATTGTATAAACGAACTCTCTGTTCTAGTTTACATTTAGGTAGCAACAGTTGGGTATATGCTATGTACCGCCTGTTTCGGCAACCAGGGTCCGGGCAGACTTGGGCCCGGATGGCATTATCCCACCTCGAATATATGGCCAGTCTGACGCTGCTTATAGGTACCCACTAGTTTACGACGGACACGCTCAAAACATTGTGCTGACGGATGCATTGAATAGTAGGTTAGTACATTTAGGCCAATGAAAAGAAGACGATTTTTGAGAAATTTCATCATACAATGATGGATTTGAACTCATCCTACAAGTACCTGAGTTAAGGGCTAAACACGCGTTTAGCAGTAGTCAAGTTAGTGAGTAGAAAAAGCCACTAAAGTTGTTTTGTGTTTTATTTTTTCAGTTCAAGGTAGTGTTGATGAGCGGGCTAGCTATTGAACTGTTCAAAATAAGGGCGTGCGACTTCCACAGTATTGACTGGTTCTCTGAATTTCTCAACCGTTACAGCAATATTAACGGTGCCTGCCCTTATAAGGCGGTAAGTAGACATTTATGTATACGAGTATGTTACTGGCCAAACACGATTTCAGGACATACTAGTTTTGCCTAGGCTAATCTAGTTCATCCTGAAATCGATTAGGATGAACAGGTATAGCCTGGTCCAAACTAATTTGTTCTAAGCCTGATAGGATAAACCAGTTTAGCGAGCTTGCTCATAATGCGATTTGTGCGATTAGCAATTCCTACTAACTAAAAATGCAAATCCTTGCTACTACGAGTCGTGGTAAGCGTGTTTTGTTTTTTATCTACCCGTAGATAACCGCACGTTTTATGTCATATGTCGTAGTGGTAAGGATAATTTTCACTTGTACTTAATTGAAATCGATGGAATCGCGTCATCAGCAAACTAACTCACTGACTAAATTTTGCAATTGATTGATGTTGTCGAATAGTTTATTCAACCCACTTCCCGACTCATAACTCATAAATAATTCTTTTTTTTGTCCCCAGGGGAAATATGAACTTTATAATATAGAGTTGCCACCTAAGAATTTACCTAAGAGAATCATGAACCTACTGAAAGGCCGGTTTTACGCCAAATTCTACTTATTCACCACTGAAACAGAAGAGTTAATATTTGAGGCTACTATATTGTTTCAAGCTTAGCAATTTCGCTGTAATATTATTCTTAATTAACTATCATATTTAGTTTTGTTTAGCACCTCTAATATTACAATTAACGAGGTAAGGTTTTGGAAATACTAACTAGGTACGCATTCCAAACGCACAACGTAGGTATGAATATTTATATTAGTTCTGGAGTATACATAGAAACCGTCTTATTGCGGAATTATTAAGTTCATAGTTCTAACTTTTTCAATGTTTTAATGTTACTATTAGTAAGACTACGTTGAGTCTTCCCGCCCTGGTTAGAGTGTCAGACTCTTCCTGACTAAAAACCACCGGGTTCCTTTTTTTAAATAGTTGGTTGCCCTTAGTTTTAAATAGACATCTCTATGTGGATATATCACCATAATCTTTCGGTAAAAGTTATCAGCGCATTTTTTTAAAAACAAAAATCAAGAAAACGTTTTTAATCCCACTAGACAGTCGCGTAGCTAGGTGAGGGCGAAGCGAACCCTAGCCGGCCTCGCGCCTGAAGAGGCCTCGCATCCAGAGAAAAACACAATCTTGACAAATGCGATCACATTTTTATTAATAGTAAAGCAGTACCTACAACAAGTAAATTCTGCTAACAAATTAACATGACCTTCATTTTACTTGTGGTGTCCGTTTAGTGGGAACTGAATGAAACCTTGCAAAGCTGGTGATGATGACATTTAGGTCTAGCACCTCTGCTACTCGCGCGAGGCTCATTGTTCTAAAATGACTTGGTTAGGTTTTATTTCTATCTGGGAACAGATAGAGCTAAAAAGAAGCCAAGGCCTCGCAAAGCTGATGACGCCAATGATCACATTTAGGTCTAGTACTTCCGCTACCGCGCAAGGCCCCCTGCAAAATGAATGAATTTCGTTTTATTTCTAACTGGGAACTGAAAGAGTCAAAGAGGCCTCGCAAAGCTGCTGTCGCTGACAATCACATTTGGTATAGATGACTTGGTACCAAGTCATCTGACAATAAGGGGGCCTCGCGCGAGCAGTATAGCCGGTCATATTTATCGACCTGACAGAAAAGGGTCTTGCAGATGCATCTTGCCCCCTCCTAGATTCGGTCTCACTACGCCACTGCTACCAGAAAATATCCTAGCTATCAATTTCCGTTTTGTTACAGTACATGCATGCTTGGTTGATCAGTCTTGTGACCCTTTTAGATCTTGTTTATGAACAGGCCATCTTGATAATGTTCTTAAGCAGTCAAATAAAGTTTATTTTGATTTGTTTTTGTTTTTATTTGTTTTTGCGCCTAAAAAATCTTCATCTTCATATTGAGATCGATACTTTCCAATTGCCATAACAATCAATATACCGAGAGAGTCAAAATAAATAATTGGTTTAAAGTATATTAAAAAAGTGAAGAAGAAGCGTAGGGGACGGCTAGTAATATAATTATCAGCCAATAGTTTTTAGGATTGAGGGATGGAGCAAAGACCTCTACAAAACCTATGGAGAGTGTTGAATGTATGTTCTGAATTAAGGTAAACCTAAGTTGTTAATATATTTTTTTTTACGTGGTAAAATCATCATATGAGTCCTCCCACCTAGGGCAGAGCGGGAGGGAATGTCAGACTCCTACTGAATAAAATCCACGGTGTCCTTCAATAGCCCTTTACGTCCCGGGGTCACGGTAATTCGTGATTCCCGCGACCCGGCATGCTTTGGCCCTCTACAGGGGGGTCCCGTCACTATGCTGACACTCCTTGAGGCGCGCGTGGAACACAACGCGACGTCGACCCGGGCATGGTCCATGGTCGGATAGCGAGTCGCCCATTACTCGCTGCCCGCATGCCCGTGCCGGAGGCCGGAGATCGTCTGCCGACGTCCATCGCCGTGGGCGCCTACCACTGCGGCTGGGGTGAAGGGAGGACGCTGTCCTCTCCCTCACAAGATGACGTGGCAATAATCCGTACCCAGTTTGAAAAGGTGTATTGTTCAGTGAATTGAATTGATTAAATACTTCCAGGTAAGCCATGGCAGCTTATGCCAGTGGGTATACAAATACGCCGGTAAAAAAAAATAGCGCAAGCGCAGTATTCGGCAAAACGTGAGGCAAAGCATTCCGCTTGGTAGAGACAGCCCCCTTAAGCAACTGTTGCGACTGTGCATATTCTGGTTGATAAAATTGCAGTTTTTGCTGTAGCTTAGCTTTATTTTTGGATAGATACTGTGCTCGATAGACACCTCATACAAACGATATTGTTTGTGTGCGACCGGTTGCGAAAGTGAAAATTGCAAGACTGCATTTTGCTTGGATTGGGTTTGAGAAAATTACCGAGGTAGTAAATAGCTTACTTACTAAGAGCATTTGACAAGATGACCTTAACTTCCTGGGTGGTGGAAAGGTGTTAGCTTGGGAGGTGAGGGCAAGGTCGTCTACGTAGAGAAAGCAAGACGTGTTCACTGATTTGAATGATTGTTCTTTGGAGTAAACATTAAAAAGGAGCGGTGCCGATAGACTACCTTTGAGTAGCCTGTTTTTTTAACTCTCCAACAAGTTCTATCCGAAAAAAGAAGGACCTGGAAATGGCGATTGTGGAGAAGTTCCCGAAGTATTCGAAAACAATGGTAATCATTGAACATAGTCTCCACTTACCACAACAGTCACTTATGGTTAACTGTGTCAAAGGCAGCTATCACGAACACTGCACCTGTGACCATTCCAGTTTTGAAACCATCCAAACATCCTTTATGTATACTGCAAGACGTGAGACTGACGAGAGAAATAGATTTATATTTCTCTGTCTTTCGTCGTCTGATTTACTGACCGTCCGCTTTTACCTGGCAGAGACAGGGTACGGGCAACAATCACGTCACAACAACTGGGGAACTGGGCAAAATACACTGTTCTATTTGCTCAACTGAGAAAAATATAGTCTAAACCGAAAGCTCTACCACAGTTACGACCCCTTATCGTTGCGGCAATTTCAGCAATTTGGATCAAATATCTTCAGAGGCCCAACGACGCACCACGTTTTTGTGACTTAAGACTTTACTGGGACGGCGTGTGGGTTTTTTTTGGCAAACTGTTGATGTCTTAGATTATAGGTATATAATCTAAGGTTGATGTGTTATCTGATTGGCAGTCTCTTGACTGTGTTTTGACGTGTCTTTTTTTCTGAATGAAAATGACGTTCTTCATTGTTACGATTTTCAGGCTGAATTTAAAGAAAGGAAGAAATAATATTTATTTGGTACAGACGACATACGAAAGAAAAATAAACAATCGAATTGAAAAAAAAAAACAAAAATTAAAGGTCTTTGTAAATTTTTATTTGCCCCACGTAAATAGTCATGTCAATGCCAGCTGTTACAATATATGTCCGATCACTTGTATAGATTTGATTGTTACATAAGTATACAAATCCATAGCGATAGGTACTAGGTATCTCAATTGGACATTGTTAGTTAATGTTGAGTGTATTGTATTTTATTTAATAATGTTTATATTAACTACAACAAAAAGTAATTTAGAGTCTGTCAAATAATGATAATTATTTAGTACGTTTTGTACCTATAATTAAGTTATTATTCAGAGGATATAACAGATTTATTTTTGTATTAGATTGGTCACTTTCAAAGTTATGCTGACAGTGTCAGCTTAAGCATGAAGTTTCTCAATTTATTCGCGATTTTATTGATTTTAATAATACTACTTCAAATAAAATGTTTTGCTGTAAGTACTACTATAATTATTACTCTAATAAAACAAAAACACAATTTAAAAAGTTAATACAAAAACGCAAAATACTCGATTTTAATGCAGAGTTGCCTGCAGCCCGTTATAAAATACTAGTACAATACAACTTAATATCAGATTAATTTTCTCCAAAAGCTATTGTTATTTTTATTTTGGCACAGCATCAAAGGTAAAAACGCAACTCTAACAATTTTCTTTATCATTTATCTATTCTGCTTAAGCAATAGAATAGAAAATTTCATTTTACGATTTTTATCGCAATGCATATTATAATGACATTGGTAAAGTGGCCCTCTTTAGAGCCGCAGGTCTTCTTTTACCATTCCTACCTCTTTATTCAATTTTTGGTAATTTATAGCAAATCACGAAATGGGTTAATTGGTCCTTCATTAGACATCGATATTTTTTTTAGGCGCGAAATGTATAAAATGTGTAAAAGAAGGCGATCGCGAACTGTTCTTCTCCATAGAGATCTACTCCTTGGAATGGGTTATCTACGGTACTTTCACAGTTTTTTGTCTTGTGACTGGGACTGTAGCACCATTATTTTGTAGCATTTAATTATATTTTCTTTGTCATTGACAATACAAAGTGCCTGTAAGGGCCTGCTTGAAATAAATGATTTTGATTTGACTTGATTTGACATTTCGCTCTCGCCTCCTTTTACATGTTACAAATTCGCAAAGATTAATTTTATTACAATTCATTTTATGATTCTAATAAAGTGACCTTTTTAGAACTCTGCTGCAACTCTTTTGTAGTGTTTGTAATTTTCAAGAATGAAAGAAGATTTTTCTTATCCATGAATGCTCTTCGTCTTTTCATTTTATCATTAATTAGCCCCGTGGTTTCATCAACGCTGCTCAGCTTCTATTGGTCGGCTGATTTTATCGCCTATATTTTTAAATTGTAACCAGTAGTTCCTGAATTATGGCGCATTTTCATTAGTTGTTAGGGCCCGCATGCGGGATGCGAGATATTTGTAACGCATGCCACAGGGCCCGCATTCGGGGAACCGTTTTTATTAGTTTATAGGATCCGCATTCGGGGTGCGAGAGATTTATTGAACGCAAGCGGGGTGTAGGAAAACCTCCATGTTCGTCGCCATTTATTGACAAGAGTGGCAGACCCGCATGCTGTTTATCGACCGATGAATTTCATTGGTCGATAACACGATCGGTATAAAGCAAGCGGGGAATCACCGCAGACGGTGTAACGAACACGTATCGACTTGTGACTTTCATTGGTTGTTATCTCGCATGCGAGGACTCCCCGTGTGCTGTATACCGAACAAGTTATCGACCAATGAAACTGCACCATTAAGCGCGCTAGCGGTTATATTACGTCACGCTATGCACACCCCCCTACCAGAACAGCTAGTATTAGAGTAAAGATAAATTACTCCCTTGCGATGCAAGGGCGGGCCATAAGTGTTTAATAATAAAAATCGAGTTTTTATTCCTTAGTCCCAGTTCAGACAGCAGGGAGCGACAATCGACTACTGCAACATGAAGTATGTGTCGGAATGTCATGGTATTACTACACGTCTCAGAAGAGGGGCGCCTTACCGGACCAACTTTACTGCTACCATCAGATATACTTGGGGGAACAATGTTACGGTATGTATTCGTCGACTTATATTGCGACTGAGAAGATAATCTAGTTTTTGTATGTGAATTTCTATACTTTGTAGACGCACCCTCGATACAGTAGATATTCTTAGTGCGGGGGCAACGTTTATTAAAAAACCAAAAAGGGTTCCGTAGCAGCAAGTAACATTATATAAAAGTTGGTTGTAACTTTGAAAGATAAATTGCGGTTTACGATTTATGACGTATTAAAAAAAAAATTAAGTTGGTACGCACAATATTGAGTGATTTACCATGTTATTTTAATATCATGGACTTCTTATAGGTTTTCCTATAATCTATAAGGAGAAAACTAATTTCTGTATTTTTTTCAAAATTTTAGGTTCAGTAGTTTCGGAGATAAGGGGGGGGGGGAATGGTCAATTTTCGTCTATTTTCTTGAATAACTTGGAAACTATTTATTTTAAAATTACAAAAAAATACATTTAAGATCTTCTCAACAAGACCTTTCATTTGATATGCCACACGATGCAGTTTTCAGATTTTTTTTTTTTTATTTTCCCCTTCCCCCCCAAAAATGACCCCCCATATACAGATTTCATCTGCTCACGTCACACCTCTGTGTTTGGGTCACAGGAATTGATATGTGTACCAAATTTCAACTTAATCGGTCTAATAGATTCGGAGATAATTGACTGTAAGCGACGGACGGACAGACACACGAGTGATCCTATAAGGGTTCCGTTTTTGTATTCAGACGTACGGAACCCTAAAAACTGTCAGTTAAAAATTACGTTTATCAAAACTAAATTAATTCTGGACGTTTATGAACTAAAACCAGTCTGCAATACGGAAAAAATCTAATTCTAATTAGTTCGTAAGTTATACTACGAAAAAATATTGGACCCGTATTTTTTCTTGTCACAATTCTTTAATAGATTGCCAACTTTATTACAAGAGAAGGTTCATGTACGATTAGAAACATGATGTGCTGGCATCTGTACCTATAATTCACGCCACGATTGAAGTCCTGATAAACAATCGTGGTACTTCATTTTTTTAATGCAATTTGATGTAACGACATAGACACTAGCGCCGCGTCAAAAGGAATTTAGTCGTGGCGTGGACTCTATGGCACATTACCTTAGGTCTTGTAGTCTGTTAAAAGCTAAAGTTCCATTTTTTTTTCAGATAAATGTGGTAATGTATAGCGGGATAAAATTCGAAGTGGTGAAGATAAAGTTGTGTGACGCGGCAAATATTGATTGGTTAATCGAATATATAAAAACTTACGGCCATGTTGACGGCAAATGTCCTTATGCTGCGGTAAGACTGTATTTTTTTTAACAACTAAGGCCCATTTATTGTCTTTGACAAAATAATTTAGTAGTAAGGTCACTCCATCGTAGATTTCTTCTCTGTCCATCAGACCTAAAGTCAAGAAAACCATCTCAAAGAAATAAAGTTTCAAGAATTATTTTGACTAAAATTAAAAATATTTAAATATTACAAACTTAATATTTACAAAAGAGATTAATTTAAAACTAAAATTAAATTAATCAATAAAAAACAAAAAGACAATAGTACATTTTGGTGTCAAAGTAGGTATTCCTCCGCAGCGCTGCCATCCGAGAGCGTCCCCAGACGACTGTCAGCATTGCCACGTTGAATTTTTTTAATCGATCCTACTTTGGTCCATAAACCCACCTCTTCCCCAACAAATTGAATGGGACTGGAACTGCGAATGGGACTAAATGGGACCAAGTGCGAGAGCGAGGCGAAGTGAAAATTTAAATGGGACGACGTGCGCGTAACCCTCCTAGTCTAACTCGATGCAGCTGAATACTAAAAAACCTACATAATTATCATCCTCATTTGCCTAGCCTTTTCCCGACTTCGGTCGGCTTTCAGTCGAACCAGATGCAACTGTATTTCAGTATTTTATATAGAGCTTCTGCCTATCGGACCACCACAACCCAGTTACTGGGTAATACGATACCCCTTGGAAAATGGATACCATTTATCTCGATATAATGACATCGTGGGATAATTTTCAACCTACATGCGGCCGAAGTCGCGGGGAACACCTACTAACTCAATACCTAAGTATGTATTTTTGTTCTCAGGGGTCATATGGACTTTTCAACATGGAATTTCCACCAAAGAACGTACCAGAAGCTGTGTTGAAAGTAATGGATGGGAGTTTTAAGTGCAAGTTTTATTTTCTTGTTACAAAAACCGACGAGGTTATAATAGAATCTACTATAATCTTCCAGAGGATTTAGTACGATTACATTGTTTGAAGACATCGTTTTTATTCTTTTATTCTCGAGTATTCCCGACTGCAAAACTAGCGATGCTAGATCTAATATTTTAGAAAAGATCCAATTCTGGTTCTTTCTATTTTTTTGGAGACAATTATATGGCATTACAAGATGTCAACTTTAGTAATTTGCACCAGAAAAAATAAGTATATCAAGTTAAAAAAAAGAAGAGGAAACAAGTAAGTACTTACCCTACACACGTATGAAAGTACATCAAATGTAATGTCCTTTCATACGTGTGTAGTAGAACATTTTGCTAAATGTGAGAGATGAGGAATGAGGGATTAATGAACATGGGAAGATAAAGATTATAGGTAGTAGTACGTATGTACAATAGCGAGCAAAAGGATGAAATCACATACTTACTTGGAAATGATGCGGGATATGTCTTTAAACAATGGCGTGATTCGAATGAATTTGGGATCTATTTAATGTTATCAGTTTAAAATGGTACCATTTTTATTAATTTTTTCACTTATAAATTACATTTTTAAATATTTATATAAAAAAGCAATGAAAAACATTTAAAAATATAAAAAATAGCAGTCCAACAGCATCGGGAACAGGATCCGGGCTGCCGGTGGTCAGGGTTCTTGAGAGAGGAACCTCCTAACAATACGTGCCGTGTCCAGAAGTACTGGTTTCTGAATCAGGCGCCTGATCCAGCTGCCAAGCGAGAGTATCGATCGATGATATGCCATCGATCCATTTTTATTATTTTTAACTAGTTATTAAGTACTCAATGATCGTGCGGAAGTGGTTCCACACTTTTGCTCGCGAGTGTATAAATAAAAATAATACTCAAAATTCAAGAACAACGTTATTTAATACTACCATAACGTATCAGATCGGCCGCTCTCTCAGCCATGGCTATGAGCACAGAGTTGGGGAACAGCGACACCGGAGACGGCAGCACGCTGGCGTCCACCACTCGCAGTCCGGACACTGACTTAACTCTGGAATAGGTTAAAAATGTGCTAATTTGGATCTTATTGACGTCATGCTACCTTGTACGACAAAATGATGAGGAACAGTTAATATTTAGGAGGCAGGTTCCACTTTTTTTTTTGGAAAATACAGGTCTCTTTATTCTTATTTCTGCATTTTCTTCTCTTTTATTCTTTATACAGGGGATTGCTACGAGTACATGTACATCCCCGTGCTCATAGTAATGTGCTAAAATAGTGATGAACACGAATAAACAGCGTTAAACACAGCGGGGGAAGAGCTAGATATTGGCGATTTGGTGAGTTAGCTGGCCACCATTTCCTTTTGGGTGAGTTCATTTTAAGCCTTTCGTACTTTAGCTTTTGCGTCGGTTCGTGATCGCCCTTCGCAAAAAGGTCCCTCAAAAAGTAAATCTTTAACGACATCGAATGCTTGCAAAGCTTACGGTTACTCATGGTCTACCACCTTTCCCTGTGGGGCACTTGTTCCAGGGGAAAGGTGGACCATGTATGATGACCTTATCTCACTTCTCTGATAATTTATTTCTTAGAAGACCATCCATAGGAGAGAAGTGGAAATTCCTTTTTCTTCCTACTCGTCCACTATTCTTTTCTGATTACTTTCGTTCCAGGATCCAAGACAGTTAAATTCATTCTCCGGGACACGTAGACCTTCATTGTTTCTGCGATTTCCTGGGGGTCGCAACTATTGATTCTGGCTTTCAGGAGTTGCAGAGGTATGGGAATAGTGTGGTGGAATATTAATACTAAAAAGGCACTTACCGTAATTCCTGGTCTACCACCTTCCCGCCGGAACAGGTGCCTCCCGCATGGTGTCCTGTTACCGCCACTTCTCTGATGATACACTCCAGGTATGCGTCTGGAGGAGATGGTGGAGGCCTCGGTTTTGGTGCCTTGGCTTCTTTTTGTTTTGACTGTTTCTTGCCACTGCAATAACCGCCATCATCATTTGTCTAAAGAGTTTTGTACTTCCATATACAACTGTTTTTTTTTATTTTATTTTGCCTCTGTCTAGTTATTTCCCCTGTATTGAGTGACTATAATTGCGAAAATCAGGGGGAAATGCCGTTATTATGGCCCGGTTATTACACCATTGCATGTTGTTGCTATTGAGAATCAAATTTTGGAAAGTAGCGACATACGACAAACTTAATAAAATTCATCCATCATGCCAAATTTATTCATCATTCACAAAACGGTAAACACACTGTGTATTAAAATCATAGAAAAATTTACTCACAATTTCCTCTTCCGTATCACCGGTCCCTTCTGCTCCTCCCTGGTGTACCTCCACAGAGAAAGGCATCGTTCAGGTCGTGGCCAGTGTATCCTGGCTCCGATGTCTCGGAACGGCTTCGTTGATATCAACTGCTCGGCTCGACGGATTGCTGGTAAATGCGAATATATATAAAAGATGTTTGGATGGATGGCAAGTTGGATGGATGTTTGTTAGTCAGTCACGTCAGAATGCCGAAAGTCGCACAAAATCTAGTTTAGAATACCATTTACAGTAATTTTCAGTTTAGATAATCTAAAATTGCATGTTTCTGGCAATTATTTTATGTTGCTCGCTCTGCTATCAGAGCGACAATACAATAGGTATGGTGCATACCTATGTGGCATTATACCTATTGTTAGTCTCGGGTACTGTAGGTGATGGAGGATGCTGTATTGTTGGGCTACGCAGTACCTTCTGAAATGATTGTCAATGACAATTAAGTATTTGAAGCATCAATCTATTGGCATACTTATTATGAGCGTTCAAAATTCGATTATTTTATTGCCTTACAGAATCGATGGGAAATTCTTTATGGCAATAGCAAACAAAAGTTTAATATTTTTTGATAATGAATCAGATTTTCGGGCCTAAAATCAAGAGTGTTTTTTATAGAACTTGTACTATCATAATCTTTCATTTCATTCGTAAATCTCAAAATCAGGGGCCCTAACACGCCTTTACCGACAGAGCGCAATCCGTTCCGTCGATACAAACAGGAGAAATGATCTGATTAAATGCGATCTCTGTAACCTACAGATATCCATATGTGCTTTCTCACTTAGAGCGTTAGATCGCATCGCGTTCAGCCTTAACAGAGATAGCATGGGTTCAGATCGTATCGCCAGATCTTGTCGCCGGGACGGGTCACGGGGAATTTTGACGGTAATGTGCTTTTTCCATAAAATAGACACTTCACTTGTAGGTAAAATGCGGAAATCTTGTGCCAACAACGACACACTTACCTTTAATCATACATCGGATATCATAATACGATTCCAAGTAGTTAGGATCCACCACCGGCGGCATGGAGGTGGTGGCGTCAGCTAGTGTGACGGCGCCTCTACTCCTGGGCTGGACGCAGGTGCACAAGAACATGAACCCTTCCTTGTTTGTGTTGTTGTAGAAGGGGAACGTGTCGCGGAACACCTGGGAAAGGAAGACGGAAGCTTTGATTTTATTTGAACAGTTAGCAGTTCACTTTTAGATTTGGTTGATCACCACTTTTGATACCGCAAAATTACATAAACCAGTACTTTTTTTGGGATAATGTCTCCATACTATTTCCAAACCACTGTTACGCCTGATAGCCAGAATTAAAAGTGACAACTGCCAGAATAAAAACGCTGTAACATTAAGCCCCACTTCCACCACAATCACTAAACGGGTTTAGCGCTAAACTGCCTTAGAATATCACTGTATCCCTGTCAAATTGTTTGAAGTTGACAGAGACAGAACGATGTTTTAAATCAGTTTAGCGCTAAACCTGTTTAGTGATTGTGGTGCAAGTGGGCCTAAAGCTCAATGAAGTCTCGGAAAAAGCGTTAAACTTTATTTGCGGGTTCCAAAAAAACTTTTTTGGAACCCGCAAAAAAAGTGATCAGACAAGAATAGAGGAAGAGTAGGGGAATCTTTTTTCATTTCTAATCATTCCCTATTTTTTATCAGATAGGGCTATTCTCCAATACACCACTTCTTAGGTACTTGGGAAAGCGAAGTGGCATAACAAATATCCCAGCAAAAAGTTTCCGGTGGTCATGTTAAAGTGCCATGTCATCGGAGAAGCCTATTTTCATAGTTGACTGGTACGCAAATGTACGCATAAGAGGCAATTATAATAACGATTGAGTCTCTGATTAAGATAGGCACAGGTTAGCAAAATATGACGGAAAAGAGAGGAGGCCTATATTCAGCAGTGGGTGGAACGGGGCTATCAATGACGATGATGATTGGGTACCTGGGGCTTATAGTTCGACAAATCCCGCAAAAGTCTCTCACTTGCTGTTCCCATTGAGAACAGCATGACAGCAGACGTGTTCTGGTACTCAACGCCTGATAGCGGTGGAAATGATAGTAGACCTGCGAAAATATAATATTTTGAAGATTACTGTGAAGTCCCTTTCAGCTGGTATGAAAGATTAAGGAAAGCACATACAGCATAAAACATTCATCAATAGGGTAGTTTAGTGCATAAATAAATTGGAATCTGTTTTGGTCCGTCAGATAGAGTATTGAAAAATAATGAATACGTATTTTTTGTTTTTGAAATCAATGAATATTGACAAAGATAAAACGCTCCAAAATTCGGGAGTGGGGGCTTGTGACCTCATAACACTTGTAAAATTATACTGACCGAGTTAATTTTACGTTTTGTGATTTAGAAGCGTTGTATCAATCATCAATTTTGGTTTACGTAACGAAGTAAAAGATACGGGTCAGATATTTTTTGATAGATTATCAAAAAATCTTTCGGACTACTGAATTTTTTTGAGTAAAATAGCCTATTCTCTTCTCTATTTATTTATTTATATTAGCCTTATGTTATTCAGTCATAAAGAGAAGTGGAGATCTCCCAAAATTGAGTTGTAGAAGAGAAGTGCCTTCGTGTAATGCAGTTATATGAATCTTACCAGTATTCTTCCAGTAGTACTCCAAGATGGTGGTGACCGTGAAGACTTTAGACAGCGTGATGCTGATCGGTTTCTGGATGCTGACGTAGATTGGCATGTTCATGTGGTCGTGGAAGTTTCTGCCTACTTCAAAGTTGGCGGATATTTGCTTTATTTTAAACCTGAAATGAATTTAGTTTAGTGCCAAACCCGGTGTAGACTTCACTTGCCTAACCTCAGTATGACTCAGCGAGACTGTTGTTCAGTCATCAAAGAGCTATGTGCGTGAAGGTGCTAATTTATTGTTGCTATTCATTATCTTTGTTTGTCAACTAATTGCCAAGAAGAAAAAGCATGCATGGAATAACGTAGCATCATGAGGGTTCGACTCGCTGTTCGACCATGGATCATGCCCGGGTCGACGGCGCGTTGTGTTCCACGCGCGCCTCAAAGAGTGTCAGCATAGTGACGGGGCCTGTAGACGGCCAAAGCCTGCTGGGGTCGCGGGACTAACGGATTACCGTGACCCCGGTACGTAAAGGACTATTGAAGGACACCGTGGATTTTAGTCAGTACAAGTCTGACAGTCCCTCCCGCCCTGCCTTGGGTGGGAGGACTCATTTGATGATTTTACCACGATAAAAAAAAACATCACGAGGGTTCGTCTAAAAAGAGCAACCATGTACTCGTGTCTCGGGGAGAAAGTAAAGCCTTTTGTATTGTTTTGGTGCTGAAGACTATTTTCACATAGCCATTAAACGCTACCTTTGCAAAACTTGCGGTGGACCGATCCCTGACAGCATCAACAACTGAGGGGTTTTGACTGCCCCCGCTGCCACAATAATCTCTTTGTTCACGAATATGTTGTCCAGTTCGCGGTGATTCTGCAGGATGTATAGCGAAGATGCTGTGCGGTTCTCGAAACGAATCTGAAAAAAGTCAGAGCCTTTCGCTATATTCTGAACATCACATTTAAACGATTATTAGAAAGAATCCGCGTATTGGCGTAGGACTAACTGGACTCCTGCTGTTGGCTATTTCAAACATTGACGAATTTTAATATAATAATTTTTCCTTTAGCCTTATACTCGTAGAGGAGTAAGTTCAAATGACTTACAGAAACTGCTTGGGTCCTAAGCAAAACATGAAGATTCGTCCTCCTCAAAGCTGGTCTCAAATATGCGTCTAAAGTGGAATGGCGGCCGCCATCCTTGATTGTTGCTGTTGGTCTTCTGAAGATCGTGTGCTTCTTCATTAGGGATAAAGAAGCTTCTCTGAATGTGTTCATTAGTTCATTTTCGTCGCCAATTAGTCTTAATTTCATTGGGGCCTGTGAAACAAGACACTTGCTAAAGGACAGGCAAAAATTATGTGACATATTAAATTCTGATTGAATTATGTTTGCAAAAATTATTGGAAAACAGAATTCAATCTTTGCAAGAGACAACTTCTATGAGCACAGTTAGGCTTGTAAAAAGCAACGGAAGATATTCAGCGAAAAGTCGAAACACAACAAGTTCTGTATGAGTTGTATTGATTTAAATTCGCTGGTGATTGAAACTATGCAAACATAATTTAGGTGCCTAAACAATAACGTAATAAAAGTTTTGACGATTCTTTTTGAGGTCATCGGGCGCTTGCTCATCTCTTGGGCAAAGGCATAATTATTTTTAAGACTCTTTGACCCGGTAAATCAGGCTCTTAAAATAAAAATCCTACCTTAGCTCCAGGGCAGTCTCCATCTACTGCGCAATGTCCAGAATCGAACTCACTCCTCACAGTCCCAAAGGCTTTTATCAAATATGGCCTCAAGTCCTCCGTGGTCCATCCTTCGAAGCCGAGTTGAGCCCATCTTTCATAGTCCTCAGGAAGACCAAAGCCATGGAGTAGGAAGTTGATCTGGCCTGATCCACCGAGGCCTTTGCCTCTTGGTATAAATTGGGACTGAAAAATGAATTCAGTAATTTAATTAGACTTCCGGAACCATAATGGTTTTTACGTAAGTACTTAGTTATTTCAGACTTCAATAAACTCTTCAAATATATGAATTGTAACTTAACTGATGTATGGTTTCATCAAATTACAGATATTTTTGTTCTTCTTCATCGGTGGAACAAGAAATAGTTATTAACAGAGAACAGACTTATATTTTGATCAATGGGTGCTTAAAAATAAGGTTTTTAGATCCATCCTATCAAAACCTAACCAAATACTAATAAAATGAAACAACCAATGTCGAGAGTAGGTAGGTAGCTACATCGACAAATACCTAACCCTCGTACCTGTCCCCAAAGTCCAAAAGACGAATACTTCTGCGGCTTGGTCCTGACAGCCCAGTCATCAGGTCCCTGCTGGGCTGCGGTAGGAGTCAGCGGTATCTTGGTGAAGTAGCCCATGTGGTCCCCGGCTTCTATCAGTAGGACCCTGGTATTTGGGTCTTCGGTTAGACGGGATGCAAGCACACATCCTGCAGTACCAGCTCCCACTATAGAAATAAACGATTTCACTTGGTTCCTATGACTCATCTATACTAATAAGTTTGTTATTTAGTTCGACGCGCTAATCCAGCAAGTACTGATTCGAATAGAAAAATATTTGTGATGTATGGCTATATTTACGTCTCGCTACGGCGGCCTATAGGAGTCGTCCAACGGGGGAATCCATTAGGAACAGTTACATGAAAATAATTTAAACTTTAGGAATTAAAAACTGTTTTTTGCTCACAATTGGCTATTTGAGAGTATGAATAAATTACAAATCTAATTAGTACGTCATTTGGAGTTTTAAAAAATAACGGACACGTATTTTTTCTTTTGTAAAATCAATGAATATTTACCAAAATATAACGCATCGATACTCGAGAGTCGTGAGAATCTCGGGGCTCGTGACGTCAGAATTCAGTAAAAATTTTACTAAATTATGACGTATTGGTAATTTTTGAAGCATCATGTAGAGACATGTAAATTTTGGTTTACGTCACAAAAGAAAAATTACGGGTGGAACAATTTTTATAATCTAACTGACGGATTATTTAGATTTTTTCAGTTAAATAGCCAATTGGTACAATGAGTAAACGAGACGGGGCGAAGATATGTTACAAAGAGATTGCTAATATACTTTTTACAGGCGTCGCTAATTAAAACAAAAGACTTACCAATAATGTAATCATAACGCTTTTGAGGTTTTAAAATTATACTCGTATACACATTCACATATCTTTGATACACCACATAGGACACACATGCCATAAAAAGACAAAACAGGTACGAAAATAATGCCATTTTAACTAACGAAACGCCTTATAAATATTTTATAGCAATCAATTGTCACGAAGACATTGTAAAGCGTTTTAGCAGGCTTAATTTTGAGGTGCAAATGCAAGCAGTTCAAATCCTGTACAAGGAACCAATGAATTGCAAAGCAGAAAGTATGATAACCCCGCAGTTTGATTTCTATAATGTTATTTAATTCTTACGTTACTTACTAATTGAATTAGGTGGGGGCGTACAACATTCAGCCTATTATAACACGAATGATAAGTACACCATTGACGAATACTCACATGTGCCATACAGTAGCATTTTTACTTGTCATGTTATTTATGTCTTTAAATAAATAAATTTATTCATTGATAACCCTGTTCTACCCAATGATGCTTTTGTGCCATATTTCCCTGTCATGCATCTATTAACCAGGTTTAACCTGCGATCTTTGATTGTTGTTAACCCACCTTAAATAGTTCCTAAAAATCTACAATATTTCCTAGCTACCTATCTTGGTCGCGGGACTGTACGAATTACCGTGACCCCGGAACGTAAAGGGCTATTGAAGGACACCATGGATTTTAGTCATTACGAGTCTGACAGTCCCTCCTGCTCTGCCCTGGGTAGGACTCATTTGATGATTTTACCACGTAAAAAAAAAACTACCTATCTTAATTTAGTTCACACATAGAAAGTAAAAATATAATTGGTGCAGCTACAACATTATTGTTCTTGTAATGAGCAATACATAGACAGACTGTAATCGTATAGAAAACCTAGCTACATTTTCCTTTCAAAATGTTTGTGGCACCTGTCAGCTAAGAGGATTAGTCTGCGATACTAGCTACTATGTGGCGAGAAATCAATACTTCTTTTATATTACGACATGCAATAAGTCACGTTTTTTGCTATTTGTATGGTACTTCCGTAATACGTAGTCTCTTTCTAAAACTGATTTATAATAAAAAAAATGTGGATATACTAAATTACACACTACATCTTTGCTGATCCCTTTCGGGTTTACGGGGAGATGATAAACATTTAGGTATACAATCATTGTATAAGAAAAATAACGATATTATATAACTACATAATATAAAAATGAAATGGGTTTCAAGTTTAGTTTCAGTATAGTCAAAAAGAAAATACAAATGGACAATTTACAGAAATGAGAATAATTTATGATGGACACATTCTGAAACAGACTATCTAAGACTTTTATTGAGAAATTAAATTTTTCAATAAGTATTTTACTGATTTACATCAGAAACACAAACATTACTTGGACAATAAGGGTTATTAAGAAATAAAATATTCTGTTCACTTATAGTGATAATGTTTAATTACACTGTAATAATTTGTTAACAAAAATTACAAATATTATTACAGAATAATTTATGATAGTAGCATATTATGAAACTTGCTACTCTTTCTTGTGAATAAGATGGGTCATTACATCAATTTTGAACTTATAAAACATTTTTTACACTGCTATTAAGGTTACTGTATCTGTAAGAGTAACACTTTTTGCAGGACAGTCTTTAGTTTGATAAGAGCTGAGCTGAAGGCTCTATTAATATAGTTCCAATGAAAAGTGACTGTATACATAGTAAAGTCAACACTTAAATTTAATCCACAGTTTATAAGTCAAAATCTCCTCCATCCTCAATCATTTCACCGGTAGCGGGCACCATGACGGGTGCCTCAATAACTTGCTTGCGTCCCTTAGCATCAACAACCTCAATGGTTTCAGGCTCAATGTCCATCTCCGTCTCTTCTTCCAACTGCCTCTGTTTAAGACCAGCTGCTGGTGATCTGGAAATATATTGCACATTTTAAAATAAGATATTTAATACAAAAATGGTTGTTTATAAATAAATAAGAAAATTATCTCACAGGATTAAAAACTATGAAGTGGCCCACCATGAAGTCTTGAAGCGAGAGTAATTCCAGTGTGGAAAAGAGACAGAGCTATACAAGTTGTATAGCACCACCTCTTTCCCACACTGGAATTACCTGGCCTTACTGAATGAGTTATGTCTGTCTGTTATTCAGGTAACCAACAGACAGCATGTTATAATTTAATATTTTTTAGTCTTGGTACAATGCAAAACATTGAATAAATAATGTGCACAGTGGAAAGAGAAGAATGTCATGTGAGAGACCTTTGTACAGCAGAGGGGCAATTAAGGTAGATAAACTATCTAATCTTACCAACTACCATACATATTTAGTTACTGTGATTGGTTGATAATGACTCGCCATGGGTTGGTATTACACAACAATAATTAATATTTGGAAAACATTCAACTTTGTTGTCAAACAAACCTGTAAGGCAGTGGTATTATGAAAGTAGAAACTAAGATGGTTTAACCCTTTAACCGCCAGAGTCGTATATATACGACAAACATTTCCGTGCCCCTATCGCCGGTGTCGTATTTATCCAACAGAGAATATTCACGATTTTTGTTGTTTTCTTCGATTTTATTGCATCTATTCTATATCTGTCTATTTATGTAGATAGACAGATACAATACTTTTTATAGTACACCATGATATTTTAAAAATCGGAGCTTAAAAGGAGCAGAAAGAGAGAAGAGGAAAGCACGATTTGTAGCCAGGCGCTAGGGGCACGGCAATTGATATTTAGCCAAGCGCTTAAAAGGTTAAATAGCCTGGTAATGATAAATTATTATCCTTTCTATGTCATTAGCAAACCAACAAACATAAGTTAAAATAAACAAATTATTGAACAATCTTTTTTTTTTATCCGTTGCCCCACTCTAGGAATTTCTTCTCTGTCGTGGGTGAGTTTGCAAACATGGAAACTCACATACACAAACACCCAGACCCGGAATAACTACTTGCCGATCATACAAATATTTGTTCTGTGTGGGGATCGAACCCGCGACACACTGCTGCTATTGCTCAGACACTGTGCCAACTGTGCCTTGTTCTCGAGAATTAGGATAGTATGACTTGTATGAAACCTTAAAATATCTTATAACAAAGGGATAATGATCTTAAGAACTTACTTGATCAATGAGATATCCCGTTGTACTTCCCTGACATCTCTCTGCCATTCTACCTCTCTACCCTTCCTCAGTCTCTGCATAATATGGTTATTACTTCTTCTCTGTCTGATTTCTTCAACCTTCTTCATGGCCTCAATGGTCTTAGTCCATAATTCTCTACTGTATTTCAGTGGAGCATTGCGACGCTTCTCAAACTCAAATGACGGGTCAATAGCCAAGTCTTTGCCAGCGGTCTTACGGTACGCTTTGGTCCATTTAGTTTTACGCGGGTTCTTCTTCTTTTTGAATGCTGCATGGCATTTTGATCTGCAAAATCTGAAAATCTTATCACGAATAGGTTAGTGGCGCAATGGTGTGACAGCTTATCGCACAGCGAGAATAAATGTGTTGAATAGTTACCTTGCAATCATTTCTGACGAATTGGATCCCGTGTCCAGGATATATCCTGGACGAACAGAAGTAACAAGTTTCTATACGCATTTTTTACACGTGCTGTTTTGTTTGGTTGCACGTCAAGAAGGAACAATATGGCTGGTTTGACTGACGTTATGTAGTTTAGTCTTTAGTGTTGCCAGTTTCACTTTTCCTGCAGAAAGGATCATATAATTTTAAATCCACTAACATAACTTTCAATATACTTAAAGTAAGTGCTAAAATACAGTTAAAATTATTAAACGTAAAATTGAAGATTAACCTAAAAGATACTTATTACAACCAGATTATGTTTTAGTGACATCTAAAATTGTAAATGAGAACTAACTGGTTATGCTTTTACTACTCCACACGAGATGGCGATACAATTGCCAAGCAGTTTTGTCACTACTCGTCGCTAGATGTCATTACAAAGCAAAATGTCAATAAAATGCACGGCAAGTTGATGTTTTATCTCAAGTTAAAATTACCTAAAGTGGTTATTTTTCAATCAACCTGCCCATTTATAGTGTTCCGAAAATATACCGACGTGTTTACACGCAGGGATGGATGGTAAGCTTCTAAATTACCTAATCGTTGTATGCAGACAGATGATTATGAATGCATTTCCTCTGCTTAGCGAGCACAGATAGAATTACCTTGTTATTTATGGCTTTTGAATATTCAATAGCATATTTTTATAGACTTGAACATCAAATTTGGCTCAGCTGCAGCTTGTTAGTGTCAAATGCAACAATTGAAATAATTTTTAGAACAATGCGTAGGTCGCTTTTTATTTTCCTTTGTGTATTGTAAATATTTGTATTAATTTCGTAATTTTTTATGTTGCTAACGAATCGGCTTTTTGTTGTTTTAGAGACAATAAAAAAAAGAGTAGATGAAGAAAGCATTAGAAATGTAGTAAGTAGGTAGGTAGGTAGATACCTACTTAAGTTCTAAATGTTAAAGGGCTTTTTGAATGCAACATTGCGAGCTTTAGGAATTTTCTAGTAATAGCAATATGCCTACCTAAGTGTACCTACATACATTTACTTATATTGTATCGACATGATTAATTACAAACCGTGGCTGTTTATAGGCCAGTGGATAGTTTTGTACTTTTGGTCAGTGGGTCGTCTGGAAAATCGTTAAATGAGTCTTCAGTTGCCTTTTGCGTTAAAGGGCCGCAGTGGCCTATTAAAACAGTCCCGGCGATTTACTAATAATAACTAATACTACAGCAACCTAACTCCTGACTCATCCATAAAAGAAACAATACCCTGTCAATATCATGTATGACCTGCCATACAGTCATACAACATACAATTCAGGCTTTATTAAAACAGATTGTGATGGTAATGCGGCCGCCGGTGGTCCATTCATGCGCGCCACGTCCCCTAATGAGATGAGCGTCGTGCAAAGATTCGCCATCACCTCATTACCTCCCAGGAACATCATTACCAAATCATCATTCGCATTATGAACTCCGACAGAATTTTGATCAGGCGAATTAGACGAATCACGAAATATTGCCATCGTAAAAACAAATACGGTAAGTCGCAAAATTTATATTTTGTGAAATTGTATGTCCTAATTGAAATAAGTATTAGACTTTATCTCTGTTTTGTAGTTAAAAAGTTCCAGTCTGTTTTTTCTGTTTCAGAATTAAGTCAACTCACTGCTAGCATCGCTAGCCTTTAGCCCAGTGGTTCCTAACCTTTTCAATGTCACTACCCCTGTGAACAAGTATGGGAATTGAGTTTACCCCAGCTAATTTAATATAATTAAAACCACACAAATTTGAACAAAAATATGTTTATTATGTAAAATATTGCCCGTTTAGGTAACTAGTAAAGTAATATATAAATCTCGCATGAGAGCGCCGTGCTACCGTTTATCGTACTATTATTTTGTTTATTGCTATTTTAATACAATTTAGTGCCATCCCGTGTTACCCCTCTAGAATCTCCGTTTTACCCCTGCAGGGGTAATTACCCCCAGGTTAGGAACCACTGCTTTAGCCGAATAGCTGCCTCGAACCGTAAGAAAAATATATTTAATAGAAATTCTTTTATTATTCAGTTACGCACGGTACACTGGCAGATGACGACACGGTTAGCGCAGTGGCTGAGCGATCGACTGCTGCGCAGCGTGTCGCGGGTTCGATCCCCGCACGGAACAAATATTTGTATGATCCGCAAGTAGTTGTTCCGGGTCTGGGTGTGAGCTTCTATGTTTGTAAACGCACCCACGATACAGGACGAAATTCCTAGTGTGGGGCAAAGTTTTTTTTTGAAAATAAAGGAAAGTTGTTTGGCCTACCGGAGCTCGTTCAGTTTGCTGACAGCTGCAACGCGAGGCGCTGTGGATCCGGGCCTTATCCGCCATCGGACGGCAGGCTACCCGTTACTCGCCGTCCGCAAGACCCTGGACTACTTTAAAGATGTGAGTTTATATGTTTGTAAACGCACCCACGATACAGGAAAATCCTATTGTGGGGATATTTATATTTTATGTTTAATTTACTGGCAGATGTTCTTTTTATGGTTTTAGCAACATCTTCCTTTTTGAGTCCTGCTTAATATTTGCTTGCAATCGCCAACAAGTTAAGTAGTACGAAAATGGGAACAACATGTCTTTCTTTTGTGTCCTAAACTAATAAAGCTACAGTTATTTTACCTAATTGTCCCTTTTAATTGTTATTGACGTTCCAAGCTTTCAAAGACGAAAAAAAAGGAGATTTTCCATTTCTTGAGATACCACTTTTGTCCGACGGGACACAATAGTTTTGTTACATTTTAACAAGTCATTATGTTTTACGGCTATTTAATTTACTTTTTATTGGTTACGTGAGCTGTGTCTGATGTGTACTGAGTCATTTGAGACGGATATTCTGGGTGGTAAAACGTCAGTTGGAAGCAAATCTTGGATTTTTTTGCGAATAATTACACGTTTTAGATATTTTATGCGGGTAAATTAGGTACCTACGTGAGGAGATCTTAAAATCGTGTCGGTAAGTTTTAAATTAACTTTAAATACGTTGGATGTAAACTTCTATTAAATCTAGCATAATGGAGTCGAGCAGAAGATTTTGTATTATTACTATTTCTTTATGAGATATAAATAAAAGATGTATGCGCACTTTGCGTTTAATCATCTAGGCACTATTGCTACTACTTAGTAGTGTAATTTAAATAACATTACATACCTACATACATATAATCATACCTTTTTCCGTGAACATGGGAGAGTAGGCATAAAAAAACTCAAAATTCAAAGCATTTATTTCAATTTTACTTATAAAGGCACTTTGTTGTTTTTGACAGTTATCAAAAAAAGCTTATAATGAAGCCACCTACAGGGGACTGTAGGTAGCTTCTGGGAAGTCACAAGGCATAATAACTTGTTAAAGTACTGTAGCTGCCCATTCCAAATCGTAGATCTCTATTGAGAGTAATTATCTTGGCAAGAAACTCCATGGACCTCTATTAAATCAAAACTACTGAAAGTAGTTTAGCAAACTCAAATGTAGCTTAGGAATATCGTTAAACTGGAAATATTAAGAAAAAATTGATTGTGATTGTACTGACTTTGCTAAACCATAAACAGTGTAAACAAGATAAATCGCAACTCTCTTTTAAAGCAATTACTCAACTCTTTAAAAGGAGCCATGTTCATCGACACTCCCTTAGGGCAGAACGCGAGCAGTTGGACATTTTTCAAACCCTGGAATGCGAGGCATGGCCGGCCATTCATCCAGTTCCCACAAATGCAGCTAAAAGTGACGGCTTCATTACAATTCGGTGCGCGTCGCATGCAAACACTGGACGTGCGATTTTTTTCACCAACACTGTTCGTGTCTGTCGCGCGGTAGGAACTCCAACATTTAGGAAGGACCGTCTTATTGTAAGTTAAATAAAAAATTTGGTGGCTTTAAGCTGGTTTTCTTCATTTTTAAAGTACTAAATTATATTATCATGAGTTACAAGTTGACAGTCAGTGTTGACACCAAAATCAAAAAGAAAGTTTGATAAGTTTAAGCCAATACTCACGGTGACGTATTCCACATTGAGCACCCGCTGAAAAAGCCATGACTTAACTTAGGGTAACCTACGGATCACTACTATTAGTGTTACGGCTACATTGGAAAGAATTTGCCAAACCTTTAAATGAAGAGAGATTTGTGAAAACATTTATTTGTTAAATATTTACTCACCTGCATAAGTAGTTTGTTAGAAACCAGGGGGTATTAACAACTTTAAAGCTATAAAGAATTTTCCTTAATGGGCACGTAAAAGTACGATTGAATAAATACGAGGTGTTTGAGGATAGTTCTTCACAGCTTCTCAGTAGTAACCCACGCTTCACGTGCCTCATCTTTGAACCTCGCACATCGTTAATAGGTAAACGTGTCAAGTATCGCAGGAATATAAGAGTTGATATCTCTAACATCTGAATGTAAAAGCCTGTTCTAACTGATGATTGCTTAAATGGCGCCACTGCTGTCTGAGCTTACCTAAAATAATTACCATGTTATTAACAGTTTTCCTTCCTTAAGCATGATATTGAAAATTATTATTAGTCAAAATCAGAAAGATTTTAATAAAAAAAAATAAGACAACGTTTTCAGCTGTTAGTTCTGGACAAACAGCTGATTAAATTAATTTTATACAAAAGCTCGTGAAGGAATTGACGAAAACAGTTAACAATACAGTAACAAAATATTTTTTTACCGAACTGGGACATATCCAAAGAGCACCAAACTTGTGGGGTCACTAAGTGCATGCAAAAAAGTGCACGTCTGTGTTCTTAGTGATAAACGAGGTGACAAGGAGAAACCGTCACGAGCCGCATCGTGATTATTGTTACAGATTTATAAGGAGAACGCTGGTGGTGGTCATCGTCAGGTTACAGTGCTATTGAAGGAACATCGTAGATTTTAAGCAGTACTAGTCTGACATTCCCTTCTGCCCAACCCACGGTGGAAGGACTCATTCGATTATTTACAGGGTAAAAAAATATATATATTTCATCACCAAAAATTTGTCCCTACGTTTTTGTTCAGTAATATGCAGAATTTAACTGTTTCCCATAAAGACAGATGTCTATTACAAAGTATAGCTAAACTTGGAGCAGAAACTTAGTCAAGGCAAATAACAGCGTTGTGTTTACTAACCGGAACCCTGAATATTTATTATGTTTTTTGTCAACTTCTGAATAAATGGCGAATTCTAACAACTGTATTAAACCATCAAAGAAAACATTTAAATATAGACATGTGTCCCACCGATAGCGATTAGAGAGAAGCGGGCAGAACTGAGGGCACTGAGCGATTACTTACATACTGTATTTGATAACGATTTGATAATCCATCGTACTAGAGGATTGCTTATACAATCGTTCAGGCCTCACCAGCGCCGCCTAGCTAGCGACCACCAACCCTGTCGGAGTCTGGCACCAAATATTTTTTTATGTGTTCCATTACTGCAGAGGTGTTCCAGTTCTTTCTGGGTCAACTCTTTCCATCTTAGGTCTTGCATCTGGGCTAGAAAGAGGCAATTAGGGAACAAAAAAAAAAAAAACAAAAAAAACTTTTGTTGGTGCGGCACTAATCACATATTCCTACATGATAATTTCCAAAATATCTGACCTGTTCAATAAAACTTTGTGTTTATTTGCATCCTGCTTGAAAAATAGGGTAGTTTAATTAAGCTATAATTTATCTCTTTCGTTTGATTCTTCAATTGTTTATAGTAAATCGCTTCGTCAGCGGTGGGACAGATACTCTATGCATAGACATATAAATCATAAATGTAATGTCCTGAAAACAGACAGCGCCACCTGCCGGTGGGATGAGTTACTGACGTAACGTCTGTGGTACGTCGGTATATCACGTTGGACGTCTGCCCGACAGGAGCACGACTTTACACGATGATCAACAGTGTCTAGGGGGTTATGTATCAACTTTATCATGTTGCTAGTTTGAGAGATTCTTGATCTGATAAATACTTATAATGTAGCCGAGTGAATGAATAGTGTTTAGGAGCTATTTTTGACTTTAGTTACAGTATTTCATTGGGATTATTTGTTTAAGATCATTGTATCATGAGTGAATAAAATGATAATCTTTTAGGAGAACAGTGAAAAATGTATGGAATAACTGCAGTTTCGGATTAACCCCTAAGCAAATTAAGAAATTCCTTATTACTATTATGGTTTCATATCTCAGGGGTGGCAGTTATTATAACTCAAAGATATTAAAGTAGGTATATATTATAACCTTTACTACCGTAAGGTTTGTATAATAGATTACCAGTTCAAAGTTTTTGTAAAACTATGGAACGTTTTATAAGCCGTATGAGCTACTTTTTTTTATTTAATTTTTTTATTCCGATTTCTATTTGAGAGAGTGCCGAAATATCGGAAACTCAAAACAAATAATAAACGTGGTAAATATCTCGTTTTCAATTCCAATAACAACTTTATAAGCCAGTTTTTGAGTACATATTTATGTTATAACAATGAATTCTCTATAATAACATTATATTAATTTATAACAATATTAAATAATTTGGTCAATATTGCTCTCTCTGGCACTTATTTTAAAAATAGCGTAATTTCCAATCGTTTTTTACACTTGAAGCTAAAAATATGTACATATGTCTCTCTCAATCTTTGAGCACTCTTATTACAGAAATCCCAACACATACACATTGTACATATTAATTAATAATTAGGTGACAAGTTAAAACGAAACCCATGTCGTACATGAAGACATTATCTCGCAAGATTGCACATTCACTTTGCGCCGGCGCACCGCAGATATTCAACTGGAAAATTTCATTACTAAATTTTATAAACGTAAGAAGGTTCACTACAAAAAGTTACTATGTAAGTGCAGTTATACCGTCTTATGGGTAACAAATCTACAAATTAAAAAACACCCGAGTTTTTTCAAATTTGATGAATAAATAGTTTTTTTTTTAAACTTAACTTTCGCAATTTGATAATTTGACATGCATGCATATACTCGTACTTTTGACATTATTTTTAACATTTTTATTTTTTTTTGATACTTTCATGACATTTTCCATATTTTATTGACACAATTTTGATAACTTGACATGCATAATTATACTCGTACATTTTATATTATTAACATTTCTAAAACTGATTTTGTATGCCTATCGGCGGGACATGGTTTGTACTTTGATCTATTGAAAAACACCTGTAATCACCTATGTTTCACAAAATGAATAAATGAATTATGAATTATGAATTATGCATCATTAAAAATATTGTGGTTTGTGATTCTGACTCTGGTACGCAAATTCAAAATATTCTCTTTCACTTAGACCCATGATAAATGATATGACCCACTTATAAAACGTCAAAGAAATTGGGGCTCGGTTCGGGTTGGTCGTTTTAATTTAAAAAAACCGGCAAGAAACTCCATGGATCCTTTTTTTTTAACATGGTAAAATCATCAAATGAGTCCTCCCACCCAGGGCAGAGCGGGAGGGACTGCCAGACTCGTACTGACTAAAGTCCACGATGTCGTTCAATAGCCCTTTACGTTCCGGGGTCACGGTAATTCGTGAGTTTCGCGACCCCGGCAGGCTTTGCCCACTAGAGGGGGCCCCGTCATTTTGCTGACACTCTTTGAGGCGCGCGTGAGCAGCGGTGTGGCAACTCGCTGTCCACGGTCGGACAGCGAGTTGCCCACTACTCACTGCCCGCAACCAAAATTTATTACTTTTTATTTAAGATGCATTTCGGAATAGATCATTTTGCCATTGGATAGTTTCCATACCAGCATCTCATACAGCATTAAAGCCTTTGTCAAACAGACAGGCGTGGCGAATGCGAAGCGAGGCGTTTTTATTTGTAATGTATGGAATTACTTGAATCCAGTCACATAGAAAAGCGAAAGCGATCCGATAGCGTGACCAACTATCGGACTGACGTCTCGTATCGGTTCATTATTGCTTCGGCCTAAACGATAGAAAGACCCTGTTTAGAATATTTCTATGAGTACTTTGACTTTCTGAATAATCTTACCCAATGACAATATCAAGACACCTCATGTTAAATAACTCCATCATATTATCTGCGTCGCATGAAGGTCGCAGGCTCCAAGTATAAATACGTCGTTATGAAAGGTTCTTATATTGACTTTTAATTTATAGGTAGATGATTTTACTATTATGCCTTTGTCAAACAGACATGCGAAAGCGAAGCGTTTCCGAAGCGAGACCGAACCGAAGCGAGACGTCAGTCCGATAGTTCTGTCACGCTATCAGATCGCTTTCGCTTTTCTATGTGGCTGGATTCAAACAATTCCATACATTACAAATAAAAACGTCACGCTTCGCATTCGTCACGCCTGTCTGTTTGACAAAAGCTTCAATGGTACTGGTAACGTAGGTGCAGTTATGTCTTGGTGATGTACAATTCTCACATCCTGTAAATTGTTTTTACGTCAGAAAATTTGTTTTCAAAACATTCTAACAAAGTAGGGTAGGTATTCGACTTCCCTTGTGGAACTTAAAACGTGTGGTCGAGAGATTGGCTGCTGCGTTGCGTATCACAGGTTCGATTTCAGCATAGAAAAACATTTCGTATAGCCTACAAGTAGTTATTCCGGCGGTTTGCGTATGTGAGTTAATTTCTTTTAACCGTTTTCTTGATGTGGTGGTGGTGCAAAGTTTATTTATTAAAAAGTTATGAATTCATTTTGCATGTAAGGAAAGACATGGCAAAACCAATGTCAAGGCAAAGTAATAACACAAAATCGTGGCAATAGAAAAGCAAAAGCGTGATAAGTTCTGGAAATCAAAAAGCCTGACACGGAATTATTGATTTATTCTTACTGTCTAATGTCAATAAGGTTGAACCAGATCATAATTATGAATAGATTTGCCAAAATGGCGGTGCGTTAAATCCGGGTTGAGCTCACGACAGTCGTGTTCTATCTGCTGCCCAAAATTGTAACGCTTTAATAATTAGCAAACTCCAGTAGCGATTTCCTAATTAAAATTTGCAATGACTTGGGAATCGTGATTAGACGTTTGGTAGAGCAGAATGTCATGCATACGATTTGTTTTAGAAAACCTCATTAAGGTTTAAATTAATTAAGCCGTCTTTGGTCAGTTTTTCCCGCGTTTTAATCTTTTACAGTTTAAACTATATGTAGTATACTAACTTAAAAAATCTATAAGTTTCAATTTTGAACGAATAACATCATCAGGCATGCAATTGTAATTTTCATAAAACCCAGGATATTAATAAGTGTCACTTATGGCTGGTTTTTACCTTGGCCGAAGGATAAGCATTGCCATGAAAAGGGGTAACGCCACTCTCTTGGGAACATTACCAGCTGACAGTGTTGAGGATAATGTTGATGAATGATGAATGTTCGATGCTTTGTAATAGCAATGTAATAGCAATATATTATAAGTGTAACATGTTTATAATTCGATTAAATGTTTCTCTGTGACAGTGAGGTGGTGTCAGACGTCAGAAGGGATATTTTTACAAGCACAGTTGAGGTACGGCGTCTAGACGCGGAGACGTGACCACAATTACATTAGTGTGTTGTGTGTGGTCAGTGACATTATTGTTGTTGTAATGTAACACGATTATGTTTTTGTTGCAAATTGTTTTATTGATAACCAGTGTTTGTCTAAAGACTTGTTTTTTCATCGACTGATGGGTTACATTCAAATTCTTTAGCTAGGAATGCTTTGCATCCATATGAAACGATTTAACGATGAAAAATTTAAATATTAGATTGTATTTTCAGCGATTTTCCTATAATGTAAGTCGATAAGTATTTTAAAGGTAATACAAATGAATCATCTATCTCAATAACAAACTTCACTAAAGCTTCGCTTTTACGTCCAACTATTTTTCTTTATTTTACTTTTTTCTTAACTCAAAATAATTCTTAAAACTATTAAATTACATAACTAATTGAAACTACATATTAACAACTAGCTTCCGCCCGCGACTCCGTCCGCGCGGATGTCGGTCTTCGCGTGGATAGTTTATTTCTCCATTTTGAGTAACTCTGACAATGACATCTTATAAATATCTATTGGACCCAAATACGACTAAGCCTATAATAATTAAGGAGATCCCTCTATTGAGCAACTGCTGTTGAAAAATAAGATTTTTTTTTCTACGTATTTTTCCAGGATAAAAAGTATCCCATTTTATGCCCAGGATAACAAGGTATAATTATACCAAGTTTCATCGAAATCGAACCGTTAGTTTTCACGTGATGCCTGCACATACAGACAGACAGACAGACAGACAAATTTTTTTTAATCACATATTTGGGTTTGGTATCGATCCAGCAACACCCCCCGCTATTTATTTTTTCAATATTTTCAATGTACAGAATTGACCCTTCTACAGATTTATTATATGTATATATATAAGAAATAAAATAACACATTAAGATTGCAAAGTTAAAAGTAATAGTCAACCTGTGATAAATTCGCCACATAATCCTAATCCATATATCATGAAGAACCAGTAAATTCTGTTTGACGGTAATCCTAAATTGCTACTTATCTAAAGCTTAGTATGAGTCACGAAACTTTTAACGAATTACACAACTCACGAGTGCACCCAGGTTAGGAAAGCTTACCAGCAAATGTAGGCTTTGATCCGAAATTATAATTATGTCCCAGAAATATTAGATTTATGTTCTATATTTTTAGACTAACGAGGCCGTGAATAAACGACTAGATGTATAAACAAAGAATCCTTTTAAATCTATGGTCCGTATGTGGATAAATAGATGCAGCGAATGTGCAACTTATCAATCTATTTTGTTTAAATTGAATAGAATTTCACTTACTTCGAATTAGGTATTTGCCTAAGTAGAAATTTATCAAAAATGTGTTGGTCATTTTGCTTTTAAATTACTGAAATTTTACCTGACTGCAGTTTGAATTAATACCAAAACGCTTCTCTACCTTTAGGAAATTTAATCGAATCGAGATTCTAAGACGCGATATTGAACCTAATGGACATGGTCTTTGCCCTTCAATTTAGCCAAGAGACATTTATTAATACGTAAATTAAAGATTTAAGTAGATCGTTAAATTATCCATAAATAATAATAAATAGATACTGTACGTACATAGCCTTTAAGCGCCCATCTCGTTGTGATTTCCGCTTCCTCCTAACCTTTGTTATTACTCCAATTACTAGGCGAGCATAATATACTAGGAAGCTTACAATATGCGTTTAGTGATTCAAGTGTGACCGTTTCTACCGCGCATGCGGACTTTCTAGTTGGTAATATAGTTCGTAATGACCTAATACGGTGTTCTGTTCTCCTGGTAGGCAACAATGCTTAATGTAATGAGGCAGGAAGGTTACAAGATGTTGATTGAATGGTGCAATGGACGTTAGGACATTGTTCACGGTTGTAAGGAGGTGGACGTATTTGGGTCGTTGTTTATGATTGCGTTAAACTCCTTGTTAATTCCTCGATTTCCTGCTATTGTGTTTGTGCCAGGATTTTATGATAGGTGACTTTGAGAGGCAGGTAGGTGTTAATTATCCACAAACAATCAAATTCATCGTGGATACTCTATTAATAGTAGTAATCCATGAAGAGGAAAATAGCATTCAATGGGTGGTCTTATCTTGGTTATGATGAAAATTCTGCGAAGTCCTAAAAGATGATTGCAAGAAACCTAATACCGCGGTCTTCTTTATCTCGTCTAGCTCTAATTCGTCTGGGTCCATTCTGATTAAAGATAATGAAATGTATTATGGTAGTGTTTGTTATGGGTTAGCAAACTCATAATTTCTAATGCAAAGTTCTGATCTTGGACCCAGGAAGTTATATTGAAATGCGACACTGTGAGATTTGAATGCCATAGACTGAAGAACAGGTTAGTGCAAACCATTGACAATGATCTTACACTAGTGTAACCTGCAGGAAATATTGCATAGATCCTAAATTTCTTGAATGACATTTCTAACAAGGCTTTGGTAATTATGTATATTTTAATTTTCGCAGATATTAAAAATAATTGAAGTACTTTGACGCTCTCTGCCTTTTTCTGTTTTTTTTCTTTTTTATTTTAATAATTTTATTTTAGTTTATGTTGAAATTTAGTATTTTGTTGTAAATATTTAGTTTTATTCTTAAATGTCTAGTTTTAGTTATTTAAATACTTATGAAAAATTATTTCATTTAATAGAAATAACATGATTATAGAAGTTTTACAATTTTTTTTTTGTAGAATAACCCAAATCAATTATTTAAGTTTTATTTAATATCTGCGGAAATTGTATTAAAAACCAAGATGGCGTCATACGGCATATGTCAATGTCAAAGTGTGTTACTTCATTCAGTTTTCACCCAATATATGATATACTAGCACTTCGCCCGCGACTTCGTCCGCGTGGGTTACGTACTTTCCTAATTCCCCCTTTTCACCCCCTTAAAGGTTAAATTTCCAAAAACCCCTTCTTAGTGCTCCCCTACATTATAATAGGAAGCCGTGTGCAAAATTTCACATTCCTAGCCCCAGTAGTTTCGGCTGTACGTTGATATGTCAGTCAGTCAGTTCTCCTTTTATATATATAGATAAACAAAACGCTATAATAATTTATAGCGTTTGGATAATAATTATCAATATATTTTTACAGCAATTTCCGTCGACATACTTTATTAACTTTGCCTTGTTATTAAAACTGAGAAAATGTTTTGTTCTCCTTAAAATAACTTCTTATTTCCCATGAGATCAGCGCAGAACATCAAGGAGTTTTGTTTTGATAATATTTTTAATGGCGTGTATGAAAACGTCATTGTTATGAAATTCCATTGTTGTAGTAACGATGTTATGAGCTGTATTTAGCTTTAGGGATATGAGAGTGAGATCAATCAACCTTTTTTTTGAGTGTTTCATGGTTTCTTTGGTCCTTACGTCAGTAATCTGATTTGTTTAAAAATACAACAAAGATAGATTTTGCAGTCTCTT